>OY482665.1:33322258-34573185 GCA_960531205.1 Andrena bicolor
TTCCTAATTTAGGAATGATAGGGAGTTGTGGAATTTTGAGGGAGCGTGTTCTCCAGAAAATTAAAAAGTCTGAGGTATCTACGCTATGCTAAACATTAACAAGCGTTCCACGATTAATGTATCCTATGTTTCATCCTGAATCTAGAGTTCGAAAAGCATATGCAATGGTCCCACAGTTATGTAGAAATTTCTCTAAGTGAAACTCACGGAATTATGGAAATTATGAAAGTACAACAGGTCCAGTAGTGAATCTATTAGCCCAAGGCAAACGAGGATAATCAATTTCTCCAATGGCTGAGTACTCACTCTTTTACAGCAGCGGCAAAACACCCAATACAGTTTCTTCGCGGAAGCTTCTCGGCCAGTCGGACCCTGAAACAAAAACGAAAATAACCGATTAGTTTCGTGGCTCTCAGCCGAGATTCTATCGAAATTATTGCTTTGTCCACTGAGAAATAAGTTTCCTCCCCCTAGACCGTCGAGCAACGGTCTGGAAGCTGTATTAAAAATTCAAAGGTGGTTCGGGGATGGACAGCCAGGCGAAAAAGGAACTGGAAGAGAAATCCAACTTCTAACTCGGTTGTGGCACTGGCGAAAAAGCACCCCTGACCTTCGAGCACTCCGAAGACGATCACTTCTTCCCTCTTTCGTCCCAAGGGATTCTTTGCCTTTCCCTCTCGACAAGAAGTTTCATTCGTCTCTCGTACTTGCAGTATTTTTGTCCCCTCGGAAACTGGTAAAGAAATGTATTACATCGACTGGGTGGAACACCGTCCGATCTCCGCCCCTTCACAAGGGCTGCTCCTCCACCCTTTCGCGTCGATGCGCTCCTCGCGAAGCATTAGGGAGCAACATCTTTCCTCCCTTCTATTCAATTTCTCAAATGAACAGGGTTCCCTTCGGAGCAGAGCCTCTAAATTGCCGCGCGCTGTTCTCCCAACTTACTTTGGAAACTGATTAATCGATTATAAGCGGATTATGTTCGAGGTAACACGATTTATTGGAGGAAATTCATTGATTAGTTAGTTTCTCGTTCCTCGAGATGGAAAGAATTCCTTTACTTTACGGCGGAATTCCCTTGGGCATCGTGGGATAAGCAGAATCGATTTTTGTGGAGGGACTGGAGTGCCCCTTAGTTCTGAGACGGGAAGGGAATGTATTATGTCTCTGGTTACGAGGAAATTGAAAGAGGTTTGTCACAGGGCTAATTAAATTACGCTGCAGTACGGCAGTGCGATTAAACTCTGCGACATTCTGCCTCACATGTTTCAAATACTTTTTAGTACTTAAGTAGCGGGATTCGTAAAAGGTTTTCTGTAATGTCACTCATTAGTTGCATGAAGCTAATTTCCTAATGCAGTTATGAAAGCAGTGCAGACAGTAAGAGGAACCTATTTTTAAAACTAATGAAACTCTTTTTGTTTGGAGTCCGTTCGCACCACATTAATCTCACTGACATTCACATTTTAAAGGGTTACCTTTAGCCGTGACGAAAATGTATAACTTTAGGGGTTTTATTCAAATAAATAAAACAAAATGCTTATTACACATGATTTACTACTTAGTCCATAGAGTGCAGAAAAAATTGCAACTTGTAAAATAATGTCGCCATTATGGGCTGACAAGTCGCTTTTTTATATTTCGTTTAATTAATTTTTTATACCTACACAATTAGAGAGCGGAACTTTGCACGAAAGAAATTCATTTAACTTTAAAGTGCCATAAATTGGTAATCTTTTGGAAATTAAATAATTCGGGCCGTCAGCCCATAATGGCAGCATTATTTTATAGGAATGTCATTTTATTTTTCAAATCTACCGACGCGTAAAGGAGATATTATGTTGACCGTGAAGCGACATTTTTTTGCAGTGGTGTAAAGAACCTAAAAAACATATATAATTAAATACAAAAATTAGTGTAAATAAAATTTTGCATACAGTTTATGGACTAATAAGTATTTTATTCTATTTTTTTAATAAAACCGCTAAAATTCATTTTCAAACGCTCAAAATGTAGAGTCCATCTTAAACGCAAAGGTATACGGAGGGAACTATTTTCCAAGGCGTACACCACAGAGCAAATATCATTCGAAAACGGATAAACGATGGCTGGGGACTACGAGTCTCAACATAGCGAGAATAGAGACTATTATCGACAGCTGTCAGCGATATCTAGATTGCGGATGGCACTGGGTAGATATTGTCGATCGTATATTACGGAGAAAGACATGAAGAGATTTATAAAATGACCTACTTCCAGAATTGCATCTTCCCCAAAGAAAAATAAAATTATGGGGCATGGGAACTGTCCCATAATAAATATCGTATCTAAACTACACACGCAGGCAGTTGAATTATATCTCAAATTTAGCTTACATCGCGGGTAAAATATCAGCACAGATACGAGTAAAATTTGCAAAAAGCCCAATAAAGTATTTACATCTTCTTTGAGTCATTGATGCAATGTTGTAGCACAAGAATGAAAAGAAACGTGCAGTTCTTAGACCTGGCAGAATTGCTTCTCCATCAAGATCTGCTTTACCAGTTCTAATCCAACACTAACAAAGACTTATACAGACTAAACAATTCCGAGGCCACAGAAAACCGAAATTACAGTTGAAGCTGAATTTCCTTCATTCTGTTCTGAACTCTTTGAAGTCACTGATTCAATTAAAGAAATCGTTTTACATTAGTTATCAAACGTCAACTAATGGGAAGTGGTGCTCGTTAGCGCCGATAAAAATTAATTGGTCCTGCGACCTTCCAGTAAGCATAATTACGCGCTGTAGCACTTATCGTCCTCATGCGCATGAAAACACATGAAATGCGAGGGTGCGCTGTTCTTCCTCGTTTCACCAGTCGAACACTGATCGATTGTTTCCGTGCAATATCCTGTTTGGTTAAAAACGAAGCAATGCGATAACGAATACCATGGCGGCACAATACATATCGTGGTAATGGCCACGGTCAAATGGGTCTATTGCAAGCTGCAATTATCGTTACGTTACAATTAATATGGAGCCAGCGAAGCGTTCGCGCGCTTTTCCACGAAATCACGTTTAATCGGTGAACATGGAATTGCTGAGAGATGGCTAATTGCGAGCTCGTCGTCCATTAGCATGACAACGTTCACACTATGGGCATTTTTGTGCGCCGCTGTGCATGGGTTCTTCTGCGCCAATGGCTACTCCCACATTTCCTCGAGTTGAACTCCTACGTTTGCGCGTTTCGCTTCCTACGTCGCCGCTGAGACATCATCCTCTGTATTTGGTCAGGGATTTCTTTGCAATCGCGTGGCACGTCACGCCAGACAAGAAATTGAAAACATTTCTACGTGCTTCTTAGAAGACAGTTTTAATTAAACGCTCAGACCAAATTGCTGCTGTGCGAAGATATAAAATCTGTGTTATCAACTCAAACACTGAGATCCTGCGATGACATTTCTAATTACATCATTCACCATGATTTATGAGTGCTGACAGTCAGAGATGAAATTCCAAAACTTATCATGGACGCTTGTCAAATTACCAGAATCTTCTTGCTTGAAACTTATTACACTTCATAGACCAGAGTTGGGCATTAACTAAATAAAAAATTATTTAAAAAACGGATCAAATAAAAGCTACTGTAACTTAAGATCATTTAACGAATAAAGTTTATTTTTAATACGTCTAGCATTTTAAGTTGAGCATCAAATAAATTTTCTGGCGCGACTAGGTTAACTGTATTCGACACATTACGAATACAGTAATTCGTCGTTAGTGTCACGTTTTTACCATGCGTTATAATCACGCTCACTATCCCCACCATTTCATGGCATCCTTCGGTCGAGAGTGAGAGAATCCGATATTTGCGAGACAGAAGAAAAGAGTCGACGCGAAGTTGTCGTCGGCACGAAATAGTATCCGCATCGCGTTAGTATCACGCTGCCAGCCCCGATCGTCGTGATTCTAACGAGGCATTACTGTAATTTGTTCATCTTTTATTCGTTACTCGAAATTTTTACTTAAGGTACTTCCTAACCAACTATGTTAGTCAAATTAGTGTTGGGGAATAAACGATCATATAGTAGTATGATACTATAGAAATAATAATTCTGACAGATCTGACAACGTCAAATTCATTCGGAGCGTCTTTTATAACCAAAATGTCAGAAAAAAATGTTTGTCGTTCGCTATTTAAATGTCTAAACATATCGATTGTGCGACGTTGAATGCTTTACGTGGTTTCTAAAAAATTTCCACGTAAACCTGATTTCTTTTTATGGGCATTTACGAAAAAACCATGTGGTCAGTTTTGCAGAAATTAATAAATTCATTTCGTGACATTTCAATGTACTTTTGTGCCAATTTTGGTAAACTTCTTGAATATAGTTTTCCTGTTTGAGAAGGAAAACTGAAACTATAACCCTCTTTTTCGACTCTGCCATATGCCACTCTGTTAAAATGCATCAACTTGAATTAACAATTTCTCGATAACTATGTGATAAATCAATTTTAAACTTTGTACATGGGTTTCTTGTATTCCATATTAGTTTTGAACGAAATTTTCAAGAATTCTTGAATTTAATAGATTATTCAGGAACTACCTTAAATAAAAATTTTGCCCATCTCTGCTGTAGACTATAGAGTATAGACCAACGCGTGGAAACTGTACACATAATAATCGTGTGGTGTAGATACTTCGCAATCGATTCTGTATCAGAACATCAGAAGCATTCACCTTGTGTACCTATCTACCACTGCAATAGCAACCCCATGGCTTCTAGTACGTATCGATGGAAATTTTATTCCCCCTCTGTATAACCGCGGCTGAAAGCTTACTCCTCTATCACAGTACCAGATCATCTAATTTACTTATAAGCCTCTTGCAAAATGGAGTGTATGTAAATCCTCGCAACCAGTTCCCAAAGCAATACTGAATGCACTTTAATCAATAAATCACCCCGACTTTTCTACCCTCCATAAATTATTCCTCACAAGTTTCAATCTTTAGTTTTCACAATACTTTGTACCTAAGCTCTAAGAGTCGACTAATCCCGTCCAGATACGTTCTCTTTCAACCGAGTCCTTCCGTTTTCCACGTTTGGCGAAACGTTTCCGGCGTCCGTTCGTTCGCTCGCGCATCTAAATTTTTCACACCTAGCACGTCCTCCATTAGGTTTTCTATGAACTCTTCGCGCACGTGCGCTCTCGTGCTATAAAAGTCCCCGTACGCCTACGTGAATCCCGTGCTTCGTCGCGAAACTGTCTCACAACAGCCCCGTGTACACCTTCTATTACATTTCATTGCGAATTTTCCTTTACAACGCACTTCTGGCCCCTGCCAGCCCCCGCCGCGGTACACAATTTTTCCCCTACATTCTACCCTGAAATTTTCTCTCCTCCCCTGCACACATTCGCGCAGAGCCGCGCAGCCTCTCCCTTAATATTTCCCCGCGAAACTTTCCTATGTTTCTACGTGCCGCTCGCACGCTTTACAAGCTACATGTAAATAAGCCAGCCGAGCGTGTGCACGCTGAAACGTCGCGCGGGTGTGTGTGCGATTATTAAAGCGGCTATTATATGCGCGCGTGACATTATAGTCCGTGGAAGCGGGGATAGAGGCCGCGGGAAAGCGGGAACGAGACGGAAGGAGAAAGTAAAGGTGCTCTTAGCAAACTGTCGAGAAGCGTAAATCAATACCAGCTCGTTCGTGTCGGAGTGCCGTGTACCATTCACTCGAAATTCGAGCGTGTCCGTACAGAACAAAGGTAACGACGAACAATCATTCGGGGAACTGCGAGTCGCAGCAAAGATCCAGTTAAATTCAATGATAGGAATGGGATCGGTGTAAAGGTGAAAAGTTTCCTCAGTCAGCCAATTGCGTCCCTTCGCTACTGTGCCCTCGAAAATCGCTGACAGACGCACCGCCGGTGGATATCTCCCACGGAACGTCTAAAATGCAATCACTGTAAAGTGAGCGGCCCGCGACGCGCTCCGCTCGCGGAATAAAATTAAATCTTCGCTAATTCAACGTAATGGAACGAGTTGCTCCGTGCATTACCCTCGGTAATTGTCAGAAGCGCTGCGTTCACTTGAACCATTAATTGGCGAAACGACCCGAAAGAATTCGAGGCTGCTGTCGTCCATGGGAACGCGATGAATCAATAAAACGGGGGAGGGGGTGGAAGATTTTATTCGCCGAGGCCACCGCTCTTTCAGCCAGATGGACTTCGCGGGGGCGAATTCATTGGGGCGGCCGTTCTTTTATGATGCATGAGATTTCCCCCGATCCCCCGGATAATGGAATGGGAAATAAAGTGCGAACAATTCCGTCACTCTCGAGTTCACTTCGGAGCATTCGCGCGAAGAAGTGCGCGCGCCGCCGGCCCACACAATGGAACATTGTTTGTGTGACGAATGCAGCCTCCAGAAGCTGTGGAATGTAAATTTGTCCCTGAAACTGCGGCCCAGTCGCTTTAGAATTAGACGGTGCACAAGGGGTGCGCGAAACTCCGGCCCCGTTAGGAGACGGCAGCCCTTAACCGTTTACGATTAAAGTTTTTCCTAGGAGAGAGAGCAAAGTGAAATATTGAACAAGAAGCGGAAGGGGGTTCCCAAAGAAAGAGGCGATTCCCAGAAATCGGATGTCGTGGATGTTTCTTTATCGAGGAAATTAAATTCGAAGCGGAATATCCACAGTAATCAAGCACGCTTCGATTCTCGATCCTTCCTTCTGTTCGAACAGCAAAAAGTTAATTCCAACGGTACACTTTGGCTGTAGTTGGTATTCCATCACGACCGCGCGCGGAGCAGCAGGATCCTTGATTTCCTCGCGACAGGACAAATGTCGGCGCGAATCGGAAATCAATTAGCCCGTAATGCAACGTACCCCTGCTGGCACATCAAATAAATTTAATCGCCGTCGACGGAATCCGGCGCCCCATTAGCCGGGACTACCAGGATCGTAAAATCAACTAGAGCCACGTAATAATGAAATCGTGTCGTAAACGAGGGTTGATGGCCAGCCAGGGCACCATCACGAATTTTTTCCCTCCACTCTCGTAAAACGTGTTAGCAACTGCACCACCCTATGGGATCGTCGCATAGATAAAATTCTAAAATTTTGTAAGAGATTCACAGTATTGATTTATGAGGGAGAAATCTGAATATCTTAAATATCGTGTTTTAAGTGTTCAAAGTAGCTTGCATGAATCTGTAGCCTACAAGAAATTTACAAATGAGGTAAAGGGGAGATGTTTGATGACTGTGACTTGTAAACAGACCACGTAAGGGAACAGTAAAGTATTTTATTTGAAAGTAGAAAGAAGCTTGGGAAGTCCATACCAAAAAGGATGCATGTAATCATTTATGCTGAGAGAGTGCATACGAATTACTGAATATTTATATTGTAACCGTGATCTTGAATATATGTAAGTTTATTACCAAAATCTACAGTATTGGAATTATTTTGTGACCATCGAATTTCGGTGTATGTCACCGTAAAATAAGTCCCGTATAATAATGTTTTGCGTTTACTGTTATAAAATACTCCATATATATTCCAGTTGTGGAAACACATTAAAGGCTCAAAATACAAAAATTACAATGTTTAAATATTTATTCATAACAAAGATATTTACAATCTCCTGGATATCCTGTTCGAAAGAGGGGTTTGTGGGGACTACGATTACCAAGAAGTGGATTATCTAAAATCGAAAATTCCAAAAAATTTAGTTAATATATTAAATTATCTAGCGTTTGGACGAAGGGTTTATCGAAATATTGATTTAGGACAAAATGGCAAATGTTCAAACGTAAAATGTCGATTTTCGACCGCAATAGCACGTCATTTTCGTTAATTAAAAAGAAAGCAACAGAAACAAAAATCCTTCGTTCAAGGACTACTTAGATAATTTAATATATTAACTAAATTTTTTTCGATTTTAGCTAGTCCACTTCCGAGTAATCGTGGTCACCGCAAATCCCTCTTTCGAACAGGACATCTACTTAGGAGATAGTAAATAACTTTGTTATTAATAAATATTTCTTAACGCCAACATTCAGAGACATAGCTAGGTAAATGTATGTACTACCTTTCAAACAAGAAATAGTTTTTGAATAAAGTTTTATACTTTCTGCGAAAAAATCCCCAAAATCACACCTTTTTTCGGCCTCCTAACTGAGCGCAACCCCTTGAAAACTGTTATTAACTCAAATTATCCAAATTTGCACTTACACCATTATGCTTCTCAGTCCTCCATATGGTGTATTATTAATACTTCTAACTTTTCTGCAGTGAAATAGCAAAATAAATATTTCTACTATTTATTCATTATGTTCCAAAATACGACAACCAGGGGTATGATTTCGAACTTGCAACGATGCTGCATCACAACAGAAGCAACACGAATACGGCCTTCATAAATCAGCTCCGAACACATTCCTAAATCAATTTATGCTAACAAGAACAAGAACAACGACGTTTGCCCGGTCGCGACGAGATAAACAGGGTTTCGATAGGTGGGTTGCCGGCCAGAAAAAATAGTTGCGTGAAAAGGCAAATCAGAGGATCAGCCAGGCGAGCATAATATGCGTAACGCGCATAATGCATTCGTATCGGTAATAAGAAGCTCCGGCAATTAGAGCTGAATAATTAAAGGGTCGTTAGTCCCGGCGGCCACTGAAATAGCTCTCGGCTCGCGTAAAACGGAAAAGGAGTCCAGAGATCCTCGAACACGGGCGACTCGGCTGAATTACAGAAACTATCGATCGCGTCAGCCTACCGTCTTAATTCTTGCCAGCCGTTTCTACGCGGAATGCAATAATCGTACGTTAAACGTGACACAACTCACCTCCCCTCCCCACATAATTAGTGCCACACGAGGGGCAAGTGTCGCGTTATAACGCATTCGCGATGCCGCCGAAGCACGTAATTACCGTGAGTTTGTCTTGCCTCCTGACAGTACGCGCTAACGCGGAAATATTAGCAAACACTTTTTTCCGCGTGATGATTTTGAAATGTACGAGCTCCATTTTTCGTTTCCTAATATTAATAGCGACACGGAGGGCGAAAAATAAATCTAACGAATACTTGGGGACAGTGATTCCCAACCTGTGGATCGCGAAGTGTTTTCGGAGCAATTACGGTTTCTTCTTACGGTTAGTTACAGTTACAGAATTATATTCTGAAAGACCTATTTTTAATGTGCTTTCTTTACCTTATTAAAGTTACTTTACTTTATATAGAGGAGGGGCGGTCACAAGTTATTTGACTGTTATAAAAGAGGATCGCGACTCAATAAATTGGAAATTTTCTGATATACCAAACTTTGATGACGAAAAATTATAGACTAATTAAAGCCCAGTCCTACTTAATCAAACAAGAATAGTGGATATATGTATGACTCAAGCAGCTGTGAGTATCAATTACTTTACGTTTCCAATTAAGTTTAAAGGCAATGCTACCTCACATTAAATAAATTCTCAGAAAGCTTCGACGTGAATTCACCTCGGGTATAGAAACCTTTGCCTTGTATACGAATCGAATAGAGTCTCCGTCTCTTACAGCCCACCCTTCAAAGTGATCATACAAACCCTTCAGACGTGACGATCATGAAATGACAGGATGAAAATGGATCGAGGGTGGCGAAGGAACGACTTGCCGCGGAAATCTGATGGACAGCTTTAATTACGATCGATTCGCGGCCTAGCGCGCTCGTGCGCGCATGCACATACGGTAGATGGACGCGCTAGGTTTGTATACGAAACTGCTGCGTTACCCGAAGAATTAGCATAACGATCCTTCCGGCGTCATGCATTTTTCATATGTTCGTCCACCGGTAACGAATGCACGAATCCCTTTCCTTTCCTTTTTTTTTATTTGTAAAACATAGCTCGCGCTCCGCGCGCCACGGGTAAAATAATTTACGAAAATAAAAACATCCGTTGCGCTCACACTTGGCGTATTGAGCCTCGAGCCAGGCACTTGTTGTTTTCGCAACCATTTGCATACCTTTGTACCACGCTGTCGCGATGTTTAACGTCACGGCGACCGTTTGGTATTAACTCACTCACGAAAGAAATTTATTCTGCTCTGGGAAGAACGAAAATTCAGAAGAGACGGTTGGACTTGTAATATAATTCTGTGGCCCTTTTTGTCTAAAAATTTTGTGAGAATTAATTTTTACAGTAACTGTTAAACATTGAGTGCTGATATGCTATTTCCTGGGATTATGAATTATCTTTTAGATAATTTTATTTCATGATGCATTTTTAAATTTTTTAAGCATTTTTACCGTAATTTGTATCACCTACCATTTGATTCAGTAGCAAGGAGTTAAGAGTCACTGGACACGAAAAGAAGATATAATAAATACAATCAGCGCACTTTAATCGAATATTGAATGGGCCCTGCGTGTATATAGTTACATTACTCCGGAAAATCCGTGAAAACCAGATAACCAGAGTTCCCTTGATGGTAATAACTGCTCTCAGGTCGCTTTCGAATCTACTAAAACTATTCCTCGCGAGAGGTAAATGAGTCCAAATTTCGTGGGAGTCTAGTAGGGTCTGTTCGACATTCTGAAGTTCCTTCAACACGACTCTGGAACGCTTGAATGGGAGACGGTCCTCCTCGTGTCTCCGATAATTGTACCTATCGCGTTAGGCAGCAGATGTTAAGTCGGATTATCAGGAAAACTTTGCGCGTCTGCATTCAGCCAATATTCGTGCCAGAGATCCCGAAGAAGATCGGAGATATCTCCTTGGTTGATCAGGGAGACAAATCAGCACGTGTATGTTACACAGGTTTGATAAGAACTTGCCAAGAATAGCATTCGAAGTGTTTCCAAAATCAGAGGAAATGTTCCAGGTGATAGAGATAGGTCTGTAAATTTTAGTCTAATTACAATTTACAATTAGTTGTATTTAAAATGGGAAATCTTAATATGCAATTGAGTACCTTGCGGCATGGCGGGTGCAGCTCCAGTTTTACCAAAGTCGAGTAAATTAGAAAAAACTGTTTATAAAATTATTGCTTTGACTTAACATTGAAAAGAGAACACTAATTGAAAAATATATATTTTCACATAATCAGTAGTTGTTATTGAGTTCATAAGCTCTTATTTCTATTTTTGACTAAAAATATTCTACAATAAAAATAGAAATATCAATATTAATATTATAAGTATTAAAAATGGTAGAGATATTAATATTAATATTTTTATTTTAGAATATTTTTCCCTAAAATTAGAAATAAAAACTTATCAACTCAACAACTACTACTTATTATATTTATATATTTATATTATATTATATTTTATTATATTTTATAAAAAATTATTGATATTAATATTTCTATTTTTATTTATTTGCAATAAATCGTACACTTTTTATCGGATTTGCGTCAAACGTGCAGCAAACGACGAAGAATTTTGTTTACGTATATTGCACGTTATAGTTCAAAAACTATCAAAAACGAAGCTGCACCCCTCTTGCTGCAAGATCCACAATTAAACCATTATGCAGATTATTGACTTTGATGGATCGCAGCATGAATTCAAAAAGCTAAATAATTTGAAGTTCTTTAACAATGTACTTAACGTTGTAATATAACATTGATGGAACACCATGCACGAATTATAATTTTTTAAAGATAGTCGTCCACGAGAATGTTCAAACCGAAAGCCACACGAAGGTGGACCAAGTGCTAATTTAAATCTTTCTGGTAAGGGAACGCGTGGAGAAATCTACTGCTGCGGATGACAGTAATAAGAGACCGAAAGCTTGCAGATCCAAAGCAATATAGAGAATCAGGATGGATTACCCGACAAGAAAACGACGGAGCTGTACGTGCATTCAGCAAAGAAAAGCGGGGAATATGCGAGGGATGCGAAAAGTTGTGCGCGAAGGACGGGCGGAGCGGACCGAAGAAGAGGCTGGTGGCTCGTGTAAGCACGAAGAAGAATCGATGTTCCCCGACAAAGTGGTAATACCAAGCCATCTACTATTCAGCAGATATCATCAGGCAACCGGTCGAAAGCAAACTCTTGAAAGAAGAAGGAAAAGAAAAGGAAATTCCTGATGAATTTTACCACGCGATGTTATTCAATTCTTAACGCAACAACTCGAATCACACTAGCTACTGATTGAGAAGAGGCTGATGTTTAAACCATTTCTTAAAATTCTGTATAAAGAATCAGAAATAATTACACCTAATTAATTAAGTAAGGTTTAGAATCCATGTACTTCCTTTTTATCAAGATCAAACTAATCCCACCCTATCAGTCATGGTATAATTATTTCGCCTTGTTGCTTGAGAGCTAACTATCGGTATGCTTTACGATCTTATCCTACTCTGACAGGAAACCTGGATCTCGAAAATTCATAACCTAGCGGACGATTTAACGCTTGGCAGAGACATTACGCAACGTTAACAACGTTTGATCTCGTCACTAGTGATCCTGTCGTTATCAGCACCGAACGTTGTGTACCCCCTCTCTCTCTATCATCGTGGATCGCTCTATTTCCAGAAATTCGAATATTAATGTAGACAAACGGGCACCAGATTCCCACACAGCGTGAATCCAACTCCGCGTTCTAATTCCAAAGCTTAATCCAATCTGCATGCAATTGTCAACGAGGCCGCAGTGCCGTAGAGCCGCTTGATTTTAATTAAACCCAATGCAGATTAAATCTAGGCTGTAAACGTGCCGGGTTGGGGGACAGATTAGAAACTCGCCTTGTCCGCATAAATTAATAACGATCGGCTGATGTTTGGCCGTCTGGAGCTGAAACGAGCGATTAGGCTTCAAAGCGAGCCATATTGCACCTGGAATTACTAAAATCCGATCTGCTGAAAGCAATCGTTCCCGAATACCGTAATCAAAGACAAAATAATTAATCGCAAGACGAAACAGTCAAAGTAAAGGCAATTATCATCCAACAAATGCCAGATCTGTGTTCAAGTATACTTACAGTGATCAGATTGCCCCATTTTTATGCCTCTATAAATTAATTTTATGAAGCAGTAGAAATTTGAGTTTTTTTCGTCGCTGAATCAAATTGCCAACTCCTTTGCCACAATAAACTTAAGCTGAAGCATCACGGGATGGAAAGCAGCGGTACATTTGCATGAACTGATGCATTCGCAAGGGAAACCATAGAGTCTCGAACTTCAAATACGAACTGTACTTGGAGAAGTTTCAAGTCCCCCCAGGGGAGACGCTAATTAAAAATTGTCCGGGGTAATTAATTCGTATGCTGAACGTTTGTTTCTGCTTCAAGTATCCCGCTAATATTCTACGCAGCAGTCAATGACGTGCCACGAATTAAGCACGCCTTACCAGCGAAATGATTCAAGTTCCAAGGAGATATGTCGACCATGTGGCATCCAATACTGACTGGTTATTGGAACTTGGAACAATTATGATATATCTAAAGGTACGTATAGACTGGGTAACAATCGCCGGATACAATATGTATCCATCATCTCTGTGGGATACGACTCTCGCCTTGTTCCAAACGGTCTTGTAGAAATCGTTCCATTTGGGCGAGCATCCCGTGCGTAGCACGATTGTCACCTGGTCGTTGTCAGACTGGTATTATTACCAAATTAATATGCATGTTGAATTTTCCAAAGTCGCCACGAAACGCATGGTCTGTTGCCACATCCTGGCACATTCCCATCAACCTGGCCAATTTTTGGCAACCAGATGTTTATTTTCAAGACTTTCAACACATTCAAGAATTTTAAGCTTCAAATCATGTTCGAAGTGCTTCAAATTAGTTGCCTGATATACAAGACAGATTCGAAGCGCTTCGAAGTGCTTCGGATCCCATCACTACCCTGCACACAAGCAACATCAACGTCAACTACAGCCTATGGCGGCAAATTTTGGCCGAAAGAAATTGAAAAAGGTTTAAACACAGAGGCGTGAGACAACTTTAAAAACAATTCACTTTTTTCCTGTAGCAAATTAGCAATAACTCATGTATGTGTTGTTATATTGAACTTTTTTAAATTAAAAATTTGATTATATTTCACGGAAAGCGTGGTAGATGCTTGTTAGTTTACGAGCGTCAAATCGCCAAATCCAAATCCCCTACTTGTATCCAGTTCTTCGGATACAAGTAGCCAACAGTGTTTAAAAGTGACTCAAAACTCGACACGTTCCAGTGTTCGCGATATAGCCCAACGATTCTGGGATCGTCCGGGCCGAATTGTGATCCTAATCAGGCGGAGAATACCACTATCAAGACTGCGTTAAACGAGCATGAAGACATTCTTGGAAGTAGATAACCTGCTAAAGAGTTTAAGAGGGTTTCGTTCTAACCTTCTAACTAGTAATTGAGCACAATTTAGATAATATTTGTGAAAGAACTTAGATCACTATTATAAGTACCTACTTTCAACATGCTTTTCACGTCAACGAAATAATTAGGAGTAATTGTTTTCCTGATAGTGTGATAATAACACAAAACAAATGGTAATACTAACCGTGTGCCTAAGTAAGTAATTGTATTACTCATTCATCCAAAATGTGTTCATATTTTGGAGAAGCTTTTCCAGAAATATTTATCAAATAACTACACATAGCAATGAATCGATTCCTCATCAGACTCAAACATCAATAATCACCCTATGTCTACTATTCCATTCCACCTTATTTCTTGAAGAAGTTTGTAAAATTCTCGGATTAATATATCCACACAGGAAATTAATCTAGCCTCCTTGCTCGCAGAATATAATCGAATGTAAAGACTTCGAAACGTACAAAGCAACCGGTTCTTGTGCAACATCATCCAATTTCCTCTACTTCGATCAGCGAAAATGAACTCCATCCAGGAAGATTGCAGAGCGTCGCAAAAAACTCACTAATTCTCCCTGTTCATCCGCGACTAACACAGTTTCCGCGTCGGTCCTCTGTATATATCCCTGTCGTCTCACCGAAGCCGCCTCCTAATTGCTAGGACTATAAGGAGTTAATAGTATTAGCACGCTCGAGTCTTCGGCCCTGGGAAACAATTAGCCTGAAAGGCACGCTCAGTCTTTCAGCGAGATGAGTAGATTACCTCGTTAGTCCGACAACCGTGTTACACGTACGCGATACACTTACCCTGACATTGTCTAGCTACCGTTTTCGTGGGCCACCCTTCGCGTTCCGTTGAGTTCCGCGTGCCTTTGGTTACGGCAAAAATAGGATTGACCGCCCCCGCGCCACTACCCAAGAGACAATATTGTCGCGTGTAAATAACGAGCGTGAAGCTGCCGCGAAGTAAACGAACCCGTGTGATGGTAAATCCTGTAAAAATGCAGGTAGAAGCGCAAGCTTCGTAGTGTGAGAGTTAATAGTTCCTCTGAAGCTTTCGTTTACTTTCGACGAGCAAACTGTGTGAAATTTTTCCACCTTGAATTTGGTGTCAAGCTTCATTTTCGCAAATGGGTCATGTATGTTTTAGTGTACTGCAGTTTTGTGGGCGGTGTTTTACGCGATGCAATGTAAGGAAGTTTTTCAGCAGTCGAAACCTGGTGCACACTTCTAATGCTGCGGATGAATTCCATCAATAATGTACCTACACTGCGCATTGTTGACGATTTGATACACCACCTTTAAGTTAAAAATAAAACAGACACTTTTTCCGCATTGACTTTTTTAAATATATTGCTAGTTTCCTGCGAACTCAACCGATTTACTGGTTAGTTGTAAAAGCAATGTGACGAAACTAGGCAAAGATGCAAAGTTCCAGGATGCAAATCATTATCGTGTATAAAATGTTTAAAACGTTGCTTACACTTTTGCCTGGATAAAAATAACAATTCTTTTGTAAAATTTCATAATCAACGAAGCACTTACATTAAATGTAGTTCCACTGCACGATGTAGCAGATATGATACATGTACATTAATTTCAATAAAAACATACACAACCCAGACGTAACCTAGAAGTTTTTCATTATTTTTCCCGGATTCAGAGACAAAATCTACGTTAGTAGCCACTTGTTTTTAGCATAAAAAAGTGGGCAGGTTGGGGTTAAAATATAGTCCATCATCAAGTGAAATTCTGTACGATCTGTGAAACCTCGAGAAAGTAGTCGAAATCTAATGGACTGCTTGTAAACAGTCTCAATAGTCATCGCACAGCATCATGCAGAAGGTATAAAATATACATTTGGATTCCAACGCTTCAGAAAATCTAGTGAATTTCCTGGAGACTCGGAAATATTTGTATTCAAAGTTAATACCTCCTATCACAGACGAAATATACCCTAAACCTTCGACGCGATCGACGTAGACAACATAACGATGCAGCAGCGAAAGAAATGCTGAAAGTCGACCTTCGAATAACGATAACGACTGCCGGAAAAGGAAGCTCCTACTCAGACATTAATGGCCAGCGGAATCGCTTTTTTTCCAGGCAACGATCGCCCATTGAAGCTTGCTTTTTAAAGATTTATCGTTATCGCGAGAATGAAGTTAATTCTCCTGTTACATGCCGCAATTAACAGAGAAGATAACGAACGTTCCATTCCGGAAACATTAACGGATCATTTTTGTATCGTTAGAAAATAACCCACAATGGCTACAATTTATTCGAAAACATTTAATCTACTGCAACCCTCCGTACTTTAATTTAGCAAAATATAAAATTTCTAATAAGAATTCAAATAAATGGACAAAATGAATTAAAAGAGTGTAAGCTCAAGTTTATACGTTTAGAAAAGAAAATTTGCAGTGGCAAAATGAAGCAAAGGCACTATCAGTCTAATGTGGCAAGGAAGAAGAAAGTGATTCCAGCTTCCAAAAACTTTGCAACGAATGCAGCAGAGTGGTGACATAACCATAAAACGACCGAGATCCCCACGAAGTTCGGATATTTCATCCACCATTTGTCCCCCAGAAATCATCATACTTCCGAGCATGGTTTCCCGGACGCGAATCATGAGGTAACACGAAGAATAAAAAAGGTCTCGCAAACGTAGGACGGAAAGTTTATCGTTTTCTCGAGCTTTTCATTCGCCGCGGAAGGGGATAAGGATAGAGGATCGTTGGGAATGGTGGAATTAGAGCAGGAAAAAAGAGGGCGATGGAACTCATTTATTTTAACGTCCCGAGATCTTCGAGGAGTACTTCGATGTTTTCTTCTAAACAAACTTTCCTTTTAAAAGTACTATGCCATTTAAACGATGCTCAGCGTATCGCCTGAAGAACATTCTTCTAATTAAAAAGCTTCAAGTAACAGCCTTTCCTTCTTTCGTGTAAACGAGCAATGTAGTACAAGCTTAGGATAAATAATTTCACAGCTTTCAGAATCGTTAATCCATTCCACTTCAAATACTTCTCACGAAACACTTTGTGTACGCGTTACTGCAAATGTATTCCAACGGCGTAGCTTTCTATCGAAACACTCCGACATTCGTCATCAAATGGGGGAAAAACGTACCCACACGATGTTTCATGCGTCGAACTCGATTTGAAAGCCGCGCGTAGCGCAGTCACTCCTGAATGGGACAAGACAGCCGAAATATCAAAGAATATTTTCACTTACAACGAAAAAAAAAAAAAGTATCCTTGCACATTCGAGGCGTGAAAGCTTTCATGTGGAAATGATATTCAGAACGAGACGAACGGAGATTACTATCGATCTTCCGCAAAGTGTAACGGATTGCCAGGGAAATACCATTTTTTCCAGACAGCAGGGGCGAAAAAATGTTCAACGGGGAAAATACTAGTCTCTGGGAACGAGTGGAAAAAGAGGATCGAGAGATGTCTAAACAAACGTTAGATGTCGTTTTCAACTCTATTTTCAGCTTGTAGGGACGGATGTTCGCGGCTCTGCCAATATTTGCGACGGACTGAAATGACATATCGTTGCTGTCGTAACGCCCCATTAAACATTGCAGCTACGACTTTAACGGTCTCGCACAACGCTGCATTGTAACGCAAATAATGTATACCGTGGTATCATAGAAATCGCCGTCGAAATGGTTGTACGTTCGTTTCAGCCAAAAGGGAGAGAAGTTATTATCTACACGGTCAATATGTTGCCGGCCATAACGGGTCGAGCAATTCACGTAATCGCGTGAAGCTTTTTAAGCTCCATTCTACACTTTTACAGGGTTTTCTTTCAGTAATTTTTCTTGAAACTTGATTATTTGAACTGATAAGTGGATATTCCAAAAATTCTATTCTCTACTACCTGCTAAGTACAGTAATGCCTCGTTAGAATCACTACGATTTGGGGCTGGCAGCGTGATACTAACGCGATGCGGATACTATTTCGTGCCGACGACAACTTCGCGTCGACTCTTTTCTTCTCTCTCGCAAATATCGGATTCTCTCACTCTCGACCGAAGGATGCCATGAAATGGTGGGGATAGTGAGCGTGATTATAACGCATGGTAAAAACGTGACACTAACGACGAATTACTGTATATATCTGAGATTAAAAAGAAATTTAATAAATTCTATGATGTGAGAAAGGAAAGGAAAATTTTCTAAGTGATTCTTTCAGATATATGTGAACAATTTTTCAAAAGAAAAATAATTAATAATATTATAAAAAAATTAATAATTATGAAATACCATTTTCCACCAGACTCCTGTACAAATGAAATTCCAAATTGTAATTGTGAAGTCGCAATGGTATTTTCGTTCTGTTAAGAAGATGAATCCTTCGAAACTAATGAATCGTATTGTAACACACGAAGCGAAAGTCGTTAAGCGTTCATAGAGAAAAAGTTCATTTGCTTCGTGTAAAATGAAAGGTTCGATTCCGCTCGACAATATGTCACTGCATTTTAACTACGCCTTCGTGAAGCAATGGAGGTGTTTCGAAATTCACGTCACATTAATGCATCACGCTGATGCATCGCCATCATCGCGACGATTGAATTTTGGATTGCAACGTTCGGGGTAATGCGTGGCTGAAAATATTTTACGGACTGAACATGCAGAAATCCGTTCGCAGCTGACAACCCTCGCGCTATGCATTATACTCGATTTATTATTCAGGAAGAACTTGCATCGCCGATTTATAAATTAATATGTTGGATACCATTACAGTCCAATAAACATTACTGTTTTTCACCCTCATATAGTGACATGGAGTCAATATTAAAAAAGAATAATAACTTTTTTCTACATACACGTGTCTGTGTCGGTGTATTTATGAAGCTCGGAGCGATTGAAGGATTGCAATTGAAGACTTTGCAGCAGGAGGGGTACCGCTTCATTTTTGTCAGTTTTTGAGTTATGACGTGTAATAGGTAGGTATATGTAAAAGAAATGAGCGATTTATTGTAAATACATAAAAATATAAATATTAATATTAATACTATTACAGTATTTTTATATTATAATAGAAATATTAATATTAATTTTTTTATTATGGAGTATATTTTCGCAAAAAATAGAAATAAAAACTTATCAACTCAATAACTACTATCTACTTATTGAGTGAAAATATATATTTTCCAATTAGTGTTCTAATTAATTTTGTAATCAGTTTTTTCTAATTTACTTAAAGTTGGAAATGACGGAGCTGCACCCATCACGCCGCAAGGTACTCAATTGAAAATAAAATTGAGCTTTTCGAAGCCACTTCGGGCAGAGATTTACCGCCACCTATGTCGATGCAGCTGATGCACCGTTGCATGCAGCTATCCTGATGCAGAATTAATTTCATTTAACCCTCAGCTACGCTCTACGCTCCGTCAATTGGATTGTCCTTCCGGTCGGTGCCACTCAAGCTCCGTTCACCCGCGCCATTAAAACATCTACAACATCGAGCTATTTATAACAGTCATTTCTCAGTTTTCTCCGTCATCGAGTCGCAGGTTTCATGCACATTGGGCTATAATAGAAACCTCTACAGTATGCAAGCTTCGTCAAATCCTGTTCATATAGAGATAATTACTCAAAGTAATGAAAGGATCATCCACCTAAATAGCATCATAAATGCGTTGCACAAGATCCTTTTCATATTAACTTCCTCTGCAGAAAAATGCTGCATTGTTCAAAGTAATTACAGGCTCGTCTGCTCGAACGAGGTATTCAAGCTTAAAAAGCTTTAATGCGCGATATAGAGGGTGGTGTACCGAAACCAGACCAAAGAAAAATGGTGGCACGGATAGAGATAGCCGAATCGACGGCTCAATTGCGACCTTATCAATTTGATTGGCCGTATAACGACTCTATCTGCATAACGAGAGCAGCTCGCGCGCCATTATTCGTCCTGGCATTATCGATTCCATTGCCTCTGAACGCGCGTAACTCGGCGACCTTTGTTGCGGTTTGCTGGAAAGCTGCAAGCGACCAGGCATCCCGAAGCCGAACTCTCTTTCGAAATTCGCTAGTCCAGGCGTATCTCTCAAGTTAAACGGCAAAAAGTAAAGGGAACAGCCACCCCCAGCCGCTGATTAACGGAGCTGTATGCAAGTTACGAGGGAAGTTTCACGCCGCGTTGGCTCGGACGGCGAATTGAAACTTCGTTAGCTGATTTATCGCCGGGGAAAGAAGCGATGACAGAAAATTAATTAGAAGTTCCCCGTGCCCAGGGGAAAGCAAGGGGCGGGTGGAACGATCCTCGGAAATGCAAGATGGAAAAATTCGTAAGTCATGGATGGTTTCCGTCCACAGCTTACAATTAGATCCGTGAAAAAGTTCAAGACCAAGGATAAGCCGACGTCACGTGAGAAGGGAAGAGGAAAAGACCAATTGGATGCAGACCAGCAAGAAACGAGACTCATCCACGCGCTCGGGTAACAAGCAGAAGTACGATTTTACTGGAGCATCTTATGTCCCTATGCTACACCGCCTCGCATGGTCTGCGACGTTTACTCAAGGATGGGAAATCATGATGAAAATTTGATATGACGTGTCAGAGTTATTTGAACTAGGTATGCTCCACATTTCAAGTCATTGAGATTTCAAAAGAAGAATGGGTTTACAATTAGTGGATTGATGGTCGATTGATTCACTACTAATTTATCCAGGGGAAAATTTGGATATCATCGAACATTTTAATTTAAAAGAGTCGAGACAATTTCAAAATTAATTCCTTATGGCGACTCACGTGTGAGTTATTGCTAATACGTTATATTAAAAAAAAAAGTGAATTCTTTTTAAAGTTGTCTCAAGCCTCTGTGTTTAAACCTTACCCAATTTCTTTCGCTCAAAATTTGACGCCCTAGGCTGCAGCCTACTTAGCCAATACACAAATCCATCTCTGAATTTATCCTCAGTCGTAATAGATCTTAAATTTCACGTTAGAGATCTAGCTATCCCTAGTCCAAAGTCACACATCTATTGAACGATATTTAGCCCGCACACCATGTTAAAGGTAGTGACGCACAAAGAAGATTATTAAGATGGTAGACGAAGCATCGCGCCAGACAGCGTTCAACGACCAAATAACCGATATGAGCGGCGAAATTAACAATGGCGTTAACCAACGGAGCCAGAATTGAAGCAAGAGATGCAGCCAGACATTAAATTAACTCCGCAAAGTTGAACAACGCCGCCCCAAGTTACCGCGGTACACGGCTACTTCGTAATGAAGAGTAAATGAGACTTGCCCGTATCCTAGCCGCGTTCAATTTGTACGTACACCTGTTATTACTTTTCCCGCCTGGCTGCTGGCCACGGTGAACCGGAAGAATAAGCATAATAAATGAATGGGAAAGGAAAGTGGCACGAACGGAGCGAAATAACAAAAATAAAGGAGGCGAGGAATGGGGATGCGGAATAAGACGAATGAGTCCCACCCAACGTAAGAGTATCTCGAGACTGAATGAAACGAGTGATGAATAAGTATGAACGAGCCAGCCGGATGTATCCATCCCACCAGAACGTTAGGAAAATGTTGGGCTGGAGTTTGTCTTCCCGCTGCGAAAAATTTCTCAAATGCCTGGAAAATATTCCTACGTCCATGAGACTATTACGAGGTTAATTTAAAAACTCGATAGGGATCATGATTATTCAAGTGGCTCCGCAACTTGAGAAGGACAAAGAGTAATTGCTGCAGAATTTTCCAACTAAACCTCGCAGATACACCTTAATATCTTCTGAACCATCCAGCGCAAAGTGAAGATAGTAACCTTTGATTTTTGAATATCACAGGGAACAGAAACGATAACAAATCTCACAACCGGTAGTCTCTTCCAAAGCACGTGAACAGATTTGCGAGCCACCGTGGCGTAATAATTTTATTCCATGGAAAATAGCGGTACATAGTCGCGGGCGCAGAAGGCCTTGCTTGAAATTAGCCAAGGGGCGCGTGTATTGCTCGCAAGTCCAATTTGCACGTGCTCCCATCATCCTTTCCCTCAACGAAGTAATGTGTAATCTGCTTGATAGTCGCGGCACGCATCCCTCGTCGGATACGGAACTCCGTGCCTCGTCATATCGCGGCGACGGGCTTTTCGGAAAGGGAGGTTGAGCGAAACAAAGGGGGTTACATGGCGCCAGCCAGGCAGGCGTCTCGCTGGTAAGATGCAAGAGACAGCTGCACGTATCTCGAGTGGAAAATCATTGAACTCCTGAGCGTGTACGATTTAATCCGAACGAAACGGGCGCATTAAATTAAATTAAGCAGGTACAGTCTCGAAGGAAAGTTTGCCAGTGGGGCGTGCTGTAGCATGGACCCGGAGCTATTGTTGCTGCTGTAATTTGCAAGTGAAATTCTCCCTGACCGTATCTCGTGCCATTCGTCATACTTTATCGCCCAACTTTGCACGTCGGAATTTTAAATATTGCCTACTTGATCTCCTCCCAAATGCAATATTTCATTGCTGTCCACGGTTAAGGAACTGTGCCACGCTGCTCCTAATTGTCCACAGAATAACTAGCATAATGTCGAGTGGTAAGGGGGGATAGTAAAAGCGCGAAGGTAAGACTATAAAATTATAGTGTCAATCATCCAAATCTAGGGGCTGAAATCAGCCCTTAAAATTGAGGGTGCAAAACGCATTTTGCCCCAATATCTCGGAAACTATGCACTGTAGAGAAAAATCTTTCAGAGGAACATTGTGTATAACGATTCTGATCAAGTGGCTGAATTTGTTATAAAAAAATACACAATATTCGCCTAAATGATTTTTCTCTACATAGTGTATAGTTTCTAAGATATTAGGGCAAACATATTTTTCACCTCCAATTCGGATGAAAAAAGGTGTCAAATATTTTTGCGGGAACTATAATCTACATAAACCTCATAAAAATCGCCGTATAACAGCTGGGAAATGTCGCTTGTGAGCTTCATTCGAGAAAGTCTCGTGCAACACCATTGACCCATATTTTTATAAAAAAGTCACCCACCCTTCTGGTTACGTCACCTTCCAGCAATATGCAAACACAGTGCAACATTTAATAAGCTGACTCGTCAAAAATTCATCGCCAGATATGGGGAAAAAGTGTGGAGACAAACGATTCCACCAACATCCACCTAAAAATCACGAGCCGTGGTGGAACAATGAAAAAGATTAAACGGAAACAATAAACAGAGATGGTGCACGTACCGGTGTATGTATACACACGGCATATTGCGCGCGTTATCTGCATCGGAACGCGATTGCAGCCCGCCAAAGGTTAATTACTCCGTTCCAATTAATGCTAATAGTATTACGGATCGCGACGTCCCCTGAAACGATAATGCGGCCTGTAATAAGGTGAACCAATCGCATCCCCTAATTAGTGGCGACGCACGTAACAGGTTAAGCGTAACGTAGCAAGGAGGGGGTGGGGGGATATCAAAACGCGTGTATCTCTTGAACGAGGAGGAGGAGGAGGTAGGATTCGTCAAGCAGCCGTGAGCTTACCAGCTCTAATTGGTACATGTTTCGCGTTAACATCTGTTCATCCAGTGCAGGGGCTGCAACAGGGAGAAGGTGTAGGGACGACCTTCTCCTGCTAACGTAGCCAAAGGTAGATTAACTAATTAGAATGGCGTACATCCGACGTGACCCAGCGATTAAGATGGCACAGACGACGGCTCCTGAACTTAAGCAGGATGTAATCGTCTTAGGTCCGTAACGACCATCAGGACGGATTCGCATTAATCTTCCGGCATGTCTGAAGCTGCTTGATATGCCGCCCGAGAATCCTACCCCGGTGTCGGCCATCCCCGAACCAGCAACCACCGCTAGCGATACGCACCGACACGCTGCACCCTTGCCGGACGAGTACCCTTGCGTACCAAAGGCGAGATTAAGTCCTTTGCCTCGCCACACCCAGCCGAAACAGAGCTGCTCCAGTCATGCTCGTGGAAGTCTGGCGCGCGGTGCAACTGTTCTCACTTTTTGTTGGGCGAAGCAACGCTTTGGATAAAAATGTCTCGCTGCGGGCGCTTCGTGGAAAGAGGATCATCTTTTTTATCGCAATGGCGTTTCAGAGGTGGGCAGCAATGGCTGCGAATTGTCAGGGATCCTTTAATCGCTGCGATTTAAAAGGCAAGAGTTGATGAGTATCGATAACTCCTAGGATATTATACTCTGTTGTTCTTGATAGAGCCATTACGAAGGGCACAATTAGATTATGGTTGGATGTAGCTCAAAAATAGGCAGAGAATGTGTGAAATTTTTTCTGCTACCACGTATGAGTTATGGAGTATCTTGAGTATTAATTGAAGATCTTCTGGTAATTATTATTCAGATAACTATGTTCCCCCAATCTATCCAATCATAGACTCTTAGTCTTCATCATCTGACCAACAGGACACTTTTGGAAACCATCTCGCAGGCACGCTTTCTAACATTTCTCCTCGTGCACGCACATCGCAGCAAATCAATATTGCACGTAGACGCGTTACACAGCCCGCGGAGCACGGCCTCACGGTCTTTCACGCTATTCCACGTACGTGACGACATTACGTATCCCTCGCGAATCCTCGCGTATTTCCTGAAGAACATTCGCCGCGAACGTTTCCACTAAACTGCCTTCTCGAGTTCCAGGCCCGATATAAATTTCCATCGCGTTACGACGCGTGCATCAAGATCACCATAAAAGGGGAAAGAGATACTGTTACGCTAAAAATAGCAGAAAAACTGGCAACGACACCGATAACTCCTCGGCTGGCCGTCTCCGTCGTTTACATTTCAATCGACGCAACCCCACTGATCGAAATTGAAACATTAAAAAGCTATTACGCTCGCGTAATTACGTATTCATTATCGCCGCCAGTCACGATACTATTAGTCAGCAGCCGTAGTGTACGAGCAAGGGCTAAAAGGGGAAGGAGGAGCTGCGACGTAATCGTCGTGCGAAATTTATCATGGCGAACCGTGAGAGTTCGACAAACTCGCGCGAAACATGTGACCCTAGCCGGAGTTCGCCGACGTGGCGTGGTCAAAGGATCGTTTGGTATTCAAACCACGGACAGTTGGCTACCGATGCGCTTCCTTTTCGGTTCCTGGGTGGCGAACACGTCAGAGATGTGATACGCGGCAGGGAACCGCTGCATCGTGGGGGATAGATCCCCGACTCGCCCCTATTGCAAGCAGAAGCGCCCAGAAACAACCTCTCTAAAGTCTAGTTTACATTAGTCAAGTAATCCCTACAGTAAAGTGGCGAGTGTGAAAAAGCATCGGCTGATTCCACCTTTAGCTATTCCTCAGATTGAGAATACAGGAACATCTTTTCAGGGCTTACTGGAAATTCAAAGATGGCAGGTCCAAATAAAAGTAAATAGGTAAGTGGAAGTTGTAGGGTGTATTCAGTTCTGAAGTCTTAAATCTGGAAATTTGGGGTGTACTAGTTGAATATCTGGGTACATAGATCGATTTGATAGTGTATTATTTTTTATTTGACTCAAACGATCAAAGAATCGTAATTCCGAGAGCTAAACTCTAAAAATGCTGAAATGTTCTTAATCGATAAAGGCATGAGGATAAACCTCTCATGATTTCATCTACGTGCACAGCCTCATTTCTTCTCCTAGAGTGTGTCAGAGAGCAAATTGATGTTCTACTGTTGGTATTCAATCGGTTTTGAGATCAGACGTAGTCGAAGACACGAGGCATTACGAGGGAACGTTTCTAGGCTAAGGTTGCCTGTCGAGTCCCGAGAATTTAGCCCCGCCGCGCTCCTCCACCAATTACATTGTAAACGTCATGTTCCTTAGAGAAGATTAACATGTAACAGAACCGTAGATTCGATGAAATCGCAGCCCTGCTGTCGGAGTACGTTCGACTCCATGGAGAATTTAGGTGTTAGGAAAACAATTCTACGTTGTTCATGCGCGTCAAGATGTTCCTATATATTAGAAATTTAAGAAGGAATCCAATTCACCTCACATGTATTCATGTCACTGGTATCAACGATGGTATTCGAAAGGTAGTTATTGAAAACTTCACCACGAAATAACATAAAAGAAATAAGGATATTTTGACGAATGACCCCAGTGCAGAGTTGGGCGAAGAGAACATCTAAATAACATCTAGATAAAAGGTCCTTGCCGTTTATTCGTTATTTTAAGATAAAATAACTTGATTTATTCGAAGTGCCTTTCAACTTCGATTTCAAATAACGGTTCAACTTTCATCTTAACTTTATCCTAGAAAATCAAATAACCGACCTGAGCCTTTGCGGCCTGACCCGCGCGCGGTCGCCTACCGGTCAGATTCTACAGAATCTGAATTTGTTTCTTTTTCATCGTATCAATATGAAAGTGACACCAATGGATTCCTGGCGTTCTCCCGATTAATTGGACAGAAAATAATTTAAATCGGACTATTTTTAACGAAACGGGCTTTGAACTCTGCAAAAAGATTTCTCACGTAATATCCTTACTTATGGTCCGAATTATATAATTTTTTGGACCATTTTCATCGGGAAGACATGAGGAATCGAGTGGTAATACTTTTATCAACACTTGTCAAAAACATGAACATTTTATGTGGCCCGTTGGTTTTATTGCTCTCGGCGGTCAACGGGCGGTCTACTGGAGTCCGAACGTACCCACCCCACTGTTTTGCTTTCTCGCTACGAGCGAGGACCTTCGGACCAGAGTTGGGCGAAGATAACATCTAAATAACATCTAGATAAAAGGTCCTTGCCGTTTATTCGTTATCTTAAGATAAAATAACTTGATTTATTTGAAGTGCCTTTAACTTCGATTTCAAATAACGGTTCAACTTTCATCTTAACTTCATCCTAGGAAATCAAATAACCGACCTGAGCCTTTGCGGCCTGACCCGCGCGCGGTCGCCTACCGGTCAGATTCTACAGAATCTGAATTTGTTTATTTTTCATCGTATCAATATGAAAGTGACACCAATGGATTCCTGGCGTTCTCCCGATTAATTGGACAGAAAATAATTGAAATCGGACTATTTTTAACGAAACGGGCTTTGAACTCTGCAAAAAGATTTCTCACGTAATATCCTTAATTATGGTCCGAATTATAAATTTTTTTGGGCCATTTTCATCGGGAAGACATGAGGAATCGAGTGGTAATACTTTTATCAACACTTGTCAAAAACATGAACATTTTATGTGGGCTCGGATTATCGGGAAAGACGTACCCACCCCACTGTTTTGCTTTCTCGCTGCGAGCGAGGACCTTCGGACCCCAGTAGACCGCCCGTTGACCGCCGAGAGCAATAAAACCGACGGGCCACATAAAATGTTCATGTTTTTGACAAGTGTTGATAAAAGTATTACCAATCGATTCCTCATGTCTTCCCGATGAAAATGGTCCAAAAAATTATATAATTCGGACCATAATTAAGGATATTACGTGAGAAATCTTTTTGCAGAGTTCAAAGCCCGTTTCGTTAAAAATAGTCCGATTTCAATTATTTTCTGTCCAATTAATCGGGAGAACGCCAGGAATCCATTGGTGTCACTTTCATATTGATACGATGAAAAATAAACAAATTCAGATTCTGTAGAATCTGACCGGTAGGCGACCGCGCGCGGGTCAGGCCGCAAAGGCTCAGGTCGGTTATTTGATTTCCTAGGATGAAGTTAAGATGAAAGTTGAACCGTTATTTGAAATCGAAGTTAAAGGCACTTCGATAAAGTAGCTTCATCCTAGGCGCTTCAAATGAAGCTAACATTATTTGAAATGTTATTTTATTCTATTTTTATCTAGATGATGCCCAACTCTGCTTCGGACCCCAGTAGGCCGCCCGTTGACCGCCGAGAGCAACAAAACCGACGGGCCACATAAAATGTACATGTTTTTGACAAGTGTTGATAAAAGTATTACCAATCGATTCCTCATGTCTTCCCGATGAAAATGGTCCAAAAAATTATATAGTTCGGACCATAATTAAGGATATTACGTGAGAAATCTTTTTGCAGAGTTCAAAGCCCGTTTCGTTAAAAATAGTCCGATTTAAATTATTTTCTGTCCAATTAATCGGGAGAACGCCAGGAATCCATTGGTGTCACTTTCATATTGATACGATGAAAAATAAAGAAATTCAGATTCTGTAGAATCTGACCGGTAGGCGACCGCGCGCGGGTCAGGCCGCAAAGGCTCAGGTCGGTTATTTGATTTTCTAGGATGAAGTTAAGATGAAAGTTGAACCGTTATTTGAAATCGAAGTTAAAGGCACTTCGAATAAAGTAGCTTCATCCTGGGCGCTTCAAATGAAGCTAACTTTATTTGAAAAGTTATTTTATTCGATTTTTATCTAGATGATGCCCAACTCTGCCCCAGTGGCTGATCGACACGAGGTTTGCAGGGAGGGGTGGGGAGGGGTTGTGAACCCTAAATTTAAAATTGTAGCTTTGGGTATTTATTAGTTTCCGAAATGTTAAATGAAAAATTATTGTTCATTTTTTGTCCAAATTTTACTAACCACTAACCTATCCCCAACCAATACTAATACCCGGGACAAATTGGAAAGTGGAATGCGTTGTGTCGGAATAAGTCAATAGAAATACTGAAAAATTTTTATTTATACCTCGGAGACTAATAAATACCCCAAACTACAATTTTAGATATAGGGCCCACACACCCTCCCCACCCCACCCCTCAAACCTAGTGTCGATGGGCCTCTTGGGCCACTCGGAAGTACAACTAAAAATAGTAAAACCACTTTTCTTCCCAAATTTTAATTCCTATATCCACTTCACTATTCTATAACGTACGAAACACCAGAAGGATATAATGTCCCTGAGGACATTTTGAAGCCCGAAAAAAGTAATATGAAGGGCACTCTATCGGTATCCCTTATTATACGCGCAACAACTGCGCCACGCGCTGAATATGCAAATCAAACAATAAGGGTGTCCCGAAGTGGGTGTAGGAAGCGAGGTTGCGCGGGCCGGGGATATTCGAGGGTGGCGAGGAACGTCAGAGCTGGGGAGAAAGAGCAATGATAGGAAAACGATAGAGGACGGGTGGAAAGGGTCGAGTAAGGAGGGAGCGTCTCGATTTACGTTTTACGAAGTTAATTGAATGGGTCTACTCTCTCCCTTGTCGTAAGATCGCTTCTAACGACGGGGGTGGAACGGAGCCTATGGAAGCGCAAAATGGTTATTATCTCCGGCGCCACAGACATAGCTGGCTGAGCTTCTGATTTACGAGCTGCCCTCTCGACTTAATCCTCACATCCACTACTCTCGTTCGACCTCCCCCTTCGGCCACCCTCACGATCGCTGGAATTGGTCCTCGACTTTTAAGCTCCGACGATGGAATTAACACGCCGAACGCCTGTTTCTAGATCCTGCCGACTTTAACCAACCGTGGAAGCGGGTGATTGCGAGCCGGAGAACCTACCGACTAACAGATAACGGTAAATCGACGTGACGTTGCGTGATAGTCTCTTTTCAACACGATGGAACCTTGATTACCCGAAGTAATCCAGGGGGTACATTGCTCTGATGATCGAAGTGTTATGAGCTCACGTCGAAGATAATTATTTACGTCATAGATATTTAAGCTTCTGCTGAGAAAGTGGGAAGCTTGCTAAGTATGCTGGGTAATTTGATTTTCTCTGACAGTTTGCTCCAAATCTGACTTATATCTATTTCAACTTTCTGACTGCAATGAGCTCAGCTCCTAAGTGCAAAATATCTTCAAACGACCACGTACCTGCAATAGAATTTGATATTCGTGAACCCAAAAGTAAAGAGGAATTCTAGTTAAAAATAGATCTCTTCACTTCCAATTAATTCCACTCGAAGTCCAGTTATATTTGTCGCGTTCAATGCTAATCAGACAATTGACAAATCGGACGAACTCGGGGTGAGGTTTTCCTTTCGTTGAGCCCGATACAAGAAACTTCACCGTGCTGGGATCTTGGGCTGAAGTTGCTCGGCTCAAAAGTTGCAAGTGTAATCACGAAATTCTCGGGGCAGGACTTACGGGGGCTGTCTAAGGAAATTTCCTCCCCTGGCTTGATAAATGGCGAGCATCAGGAACTCGTTCCTGAGGCTCACGACTCTTTCGGCCGTCCACGGGAGGCGGATCGCCTGCGCGAAACAAACCGCTCAATTTGCGGTCCGGCAGCCGAACGAATGACCCCCAACCGAGTTTCAGCGAGTTTAGGTATTGGTTCGAGACTTATGCCCCATGAGCTGCAGCGGATTCCACCCCTGTAAATGGCGTCATTTTTCACGGGGTGATTCAGCTGCTCGATACATAGTAAGATGTCGTTAACACGCGCGATTGCAGCCTCCCTTAATCCAACGTATTTGGTCCAAAGCCCAGAGGTCGCTTCTCTCTTCACACGTACTTTCGACCTAACTATTCCTCGAGTAGCTTGCAGCCTTTCACGGGAGACACTTTTATAGCTGGAGACTGGTATTTCGAATATATTCGCACAATGCTGTCTGTGGCGCGTGAATATAACTGAGATATCACTTGGGACACGGAGGAGTGTCTCGTGTGAGAAGGTTCTTGTAATATTTCTTCGAGTTTGACAGATATACCTTAGCAAGGTCCTTAAATTTATGCCACTGGTCACTGTAGAATAGGCAGCAAATTTCAGATAGTGGTCACAGTACTCACAGTGGATGTGATTCAAGAGAAAGAAGTAAGATATGCTGGAAATAGTTTCTGAATAACTGAGTGACTAGGTGATCTAGTTTCGATTGGAATTCTGAAATGGTAAGTTTCCTATTTTATATTCTCGTCGCTTTGGGTATAAATATATCACCTTATAACGTCATCCTATTCTGGGAGCCTACCCATACAAAATTTGTGTTTTCTTTAGCGAAAGTCAAGCTTTTAACGTTTGATTAGCGACACTTGATTTGCAATTCATACAATTCACGATGTTGATTCATGTATCTAACATCCAAGATCTTGCTTCCATACATATGTATGGAACAATACGAGCACTTGAATATTACTCTGCACTTCTGACTCACGTACTTGCATATCTGTCACATCAAATCTACTTTCCTTTCACTGTGCTATGTATTAGCTTCAAACTTATACTAAGCAATCGTACGTCTAGTTTCCTCTAGTCAGAAACGAATGACGTACTTCGAAGTGCTTATTGAACGTTCTTTCCAAACCAACCTCAATATCACAACCGAAGTATGTCTCCAAAATATGTATCGAAGTGCTGTCCTAAACACATTTAGTTACAGAAATCTAAAAATATTACTCGTAAAGTTTACCTAATAATTCTTTTTACTCCAACTGGGTGCATCCATTATGCTAGCAAGTGTGACAGCAAGTCTACATACCTGTAATCAGAAGAAATTTTCAATTAGTCGCAATTAGCAAATGCATAGAAATGAAAAAGATAAAATGTTATGAACTAAAGGAAATTCATAATTCTATTTCAAATCCACCCCAATATTCCCCCTCTGGACAAAGCTCCATTAATTAGACATCAGTTTCAATATTTCAAATAATTTCCCACTGTAACGTATTTCGTCTTTTTTTATATTGTAAACAATGGGGGTCTAGCCGTTAAAAAGAATAAATAAATAATTTCCAGTAAATTAAAATTCCTTATAAACGTTAAACAATCTTTCCCCCGAAAGTCCTGTACAGAACTGTTCCCTCACACTCCACACGGCAGTATTAAACAGCTGAATGGATCGACGACTATCAGAGGATTACCGAAACGAAACTGAAAATACAATCTGCGAGGTAGATAGCGGGGTCTCGAAAAACGAAATCCCTGATTTTTTCAATATCCCAGGCAGCTCTGATCACCGCTGATGAATTCGACTACGATGGCTTCGACACCGAGCCAGAGGCGTACTCTCGCCGCTTAATCGCGTTATAGCGTGATAATCCTGAATCCAATTTGGCCAATGCAATTTTACGAATCCTTCTCCCGTCTCGTCGTGACTTTCTCGTCCTCGCCAACATGTCTGACCTAACCCAGACCATCGAGGCAGGCTAATTTTTCACACAGGAGCAGACAGGCCACGATTCATCATCGTGGAATGCATTTTCAGCTGAAAAGTTTCTTTCAATTTCAACTTTCTAAGTTCGCGATTCCCTAGTGTAACCACTGAAACGCTAAAAAATATCGCGCAAGTCTCCAAATACAATAAACATTCCACGGGAGTTTTCGCGTAAAACTTTTCACTTTTACGCTGAACATATAGTGCACGAGGATGTGTACCTGCGCTTAACTCGCGGGAAAATGAAGTTTCGCTCGCGTGCGCGCCGCCTTCCCGATGTTTTACGAGACCCCTAGTGCTGGTATTGCACGGAAATTTTACTATCGCGATAACATCCTGTCCCAATATCCGGGATACCCGGAATTCAATATTTATAAAACAAGTGCGCAATAAGGGGGCGCAGCCGAATCAGGTAATATACTCAGTATCTCGAGGATCCGCTCGGCGATGAATATGAAATTGTTTTGGGAAGAAACGTCTACGTCTTTTTCGCGAGGAAAATATTTGGATGATTTCACTTTTTCACCAAGTATTTCTGTGAGTGAGCTCAGGTAGGGGTAATGTCAATGTTAATTTTAATTTTGCAAAATTGCCTAATTAAGAACAAAAATATATATATAGTTCTTGCACAATTTCTAATGTCAATTATTTAGCCGAAAGTGTCAAGTTTAGGATTTTAGGATTCATTAAGTGATGATGCTGGGACTTTCATTCTAGGTAACACATTCACAGGCAAAATGTAAAGAATTCTGGGGCGACCGAGTAAAATTGTATACAGTTATTTGTAAAACGATTTAGTGTTTTCGGCGCACTGGTTCGGTCAGTTTTACAAGTTTAATAGCTAATTTTCAATTTTTTTTAAATTTAATAATTTCCCGACGTTTCGGTCCGTGGTTTAGACCTTTTTCAAGGAAAGATTTATAAAATATTGTCTTCGCTATTAAAGTCACACGTTTAATAAGACGCGTGACTCGCGAGCCGGTTGGAACGTGACTAAAGTAACCATAACATTTTGGAGCATCTAAAGGTGAAGCAAACTGTGGTCAGAAAGAGTCAAAAGAAAGACCGTTAAAGGAACAGAACACATTTAAAAGTTATTAATCAAACGAACATTCTTAACATCAAAACAACGATTTTACCACAGTAACTTCAATTAGTGGTATATAGACAGTTGTTTTGATGTTAAGAATGTTCGTTTGATTAATAACTTTTAAATGTGTTCTGTTCCTTTAACGGTCTTTCTTTTGACTCTTTCTGACCACAGTTTGCTTCACCTTTAGATGCTCCAAAATGTTATGGTTACTTTAGTCACGTTCCAACCGGCTCGCGAGTCACGCGTCTTATTAAACGTGTGACTTTAATAGCGAAGACAATATTTTATAAATCTTTCCTTGAAAAAGGTCTAAACCACGGACCGAAACGTCGGGAAATTATTAAATTTAAAAAAAATTGAAAATTAGCTATTAAACTTGTAAAACTGACCGAACCAGTGCGCCGAAAACACTAAATCGTTTTATTATAAAAATACGGTCGATATTTAAATTACTTTATTACAGTTATTTGTGTTAATTATAATTATTAATTTTAAGATTCTATGCAAAGTAATGTTTAATGATAGTTCCGTAGTGTTATTTCACATTTAAATACATGTGTTTTAACTATGCCAGCCACAGTATCATAAAACACGAAAGCACAAATCAAAATAAGCATGACAGATGTCACAATTATATTTCTAATCAGTCTTTACAGAAAACTGAGGACTTTTTCTGTGTCGCAATTCCAAGAAAATTCGTTGTATCACAATATCTTCCACTACCCCTCAACATTCGTTTCGCCGCAACGGTTCGATTTTCTGTCATTTCACGGATGACTGAGAAAAAAGAGAGGAGAGCAGGAACTGTGGGTCAGAATCACTCGATAAAGGACAGGAGTAACTCTGAAGTCAAGAGGGTTTCGTCAGTCGAACCCAAGCCGCGCGAGAAATTGAAGTCGGACACGAAAAGAACCACGGCTCCCTTCTATGTAGGGCATGGAGAGCAATAACAGTTTCTCCCTTGGAATACTTTACATCGACGGGGCACGCTCTGGGGTGGTTTGATCTAAGGGGAAAGGAATCCAAGGGCGGCGGGGCAGACCACATTTCACCCCCGTGGAATCCTTGTATCGGATTTTCAACAAACGAAACGAGCAATCTCGCGGCTCAAGAATCCGTCCTTGAAGGGCAACCGATCGGACCTTGTCTTGTGTATCTTTAAAAGCCTCAGCCTCGAGAAATGCCCTTGAGTGTTGCCGCGGCTACCACTCCCAGAAGTGACTTCCACCCCCGTGTGGAATCGATCCGCGACATCGCTTCTCGGTGTGTGTGTGTTTTTTCCCCTCCTTCCTCCTTTTTTCTCGCTTTCTCGACACCAGTTATCTCTCGTTCCACCGTTGCAGCTGCAACCCCCACGGAATGTAATCCAATCGAGGGGCAAAACGGAGCATAGTTCTTTTACGGTGGCTCGATAGTAAAGAATACGACTGGGGCATGGGGGAGCGTGTACAAAATGTTATCTGTTATTCCAAGAAATACTGCCGACTAGGGAGAGAACACTTGAGGTAAATCGATAAAAAGAGCTAGAAACGCACGAGCGGTTCACCCTGCTCGTTAATTCCTGCTGGGGGAAAAATACTCGTTGCACAAAGTGCAACTAATTTTACGCCGTGAGCGCTATAGATACTGCAGCCTGCCGTGACGAACTTTCGAGCGGGCATAAAAGTAACGCGGCGCTGATTTTAATGCTTAAAGCTACGTTAACATTTCTAACGCACTAAGTGACCACAAATTACTAGCTACAAACTTTCTTATTATAAAACAGGAGCTATCCAGTTCCAGAGTTAACCTATCCCTTTCAGCGGTATGTGGTATCTAACATGAAAGCGTCCACCCAGATGGTAACTCGAGCAAATGAACTACTTTGCACTTCACTGAGCAATCCTAACCCAGTCACCACCTTTCACACCCTAGAATGCAACAACGAAGGGACCCTCGAAAATTCACAGTCAACAGGGTACGTATATATCTTGCCCGCCAAGGAATTCAAAACTACACCCTTCACCTCGAGTTCATGCCCGCAGAGATCACAGGCTACTTGCCACGGGCTTCCATCCTCCACTCCATATTCACCCTCTCTGTTTTGCAGTCGGACTGCTCGCATACGTTGGCCAAAGGTCGTGGAACGGCAGAAGGATGCTCGAAGGATCGAGAGGAAAGAAACGGGACGAGTTTCGAGCTACGTACATGCCTCGATCGGCCTCCTTGAAGCCGTGTCGGCCGCGTGCACTTATCGACGCAATCTGTATTGAGCGCAATTTCGAACGCTCGTATTTCTTCGCGACGACGATCGAGCGTGCTCCTGGAGCCTGTACGTGTGCACACGCGCAGAGGTCCGAGCGATGCGCCCGGTTGTCACGGCTGTAACGTCGGCTCGTAATGTCCGCGATTTAATAACGAGTACCAGGACTGGTATTGATCCCCGCGGGAGCTGCGAGCACCAGTTGGCAAATGCGAGCACGCCGCACTCGCCGTCGACGCGTTAATTCGATACATTAACGCTTTGATAAGAACCGTTGGAGCTAGCGCGAGGAGGTGTCCTCGGCGGGAAGTTTTGGATAATAGGAGGGGGCTGCCGTGGCCTGGATAACCGCTTTTTGAACAACGCTGGGTTTAATTGGACACGTGGTAGCGCCTTCACCCCATTACCGTTTTCTTCGGGTACTGGTTACACGAGTTCTCAATGGTTCCTGGAATATACTGGTGATAAGACACTTGGGTGTACGTAGATCGTCTGCACTTCGGGGATTAAGAGAGAGATGTAGAGTGCACTGTTTCATTACTTTTTCATTCAAGGTCTCTTATAAGAGACAGTCAAGGGAAACTTTGGATATCAAAGGTTGGGGATCTCCGTTTCCAGTGACTTTTTAGGATCGTCGTAGGCCCTAGACTATAAAAACTGTATTTGTAAGCGCTTTCAATTTATTGATCACATCATTCAATTGTTAATATATTTACATTATTTTTTAAATTAAATTATATTTTCAATTTTGTTTATGTTATATTAGGGTACACTCCTATTTAAAATTTTATTTTTAGACTTTCGTAGGCCCCTGTAAGTTTGTGCGCCATAGGCACTGTGTCCACTGTGCCTATTAGATAAGACGGCCCCGTTCGTTTCAATGTAGATAAAATATGATGCGAGATAGTGTATATTTACTAGGGATGTGTGGGTACCCGAAATTACGGGACCCGATTTGCGATTCGCGAGCCGATTTTCTTGTCGTGTTTTGGATACCCGACAACTTTTAAGATATGATTTTGCAATGTGATCAGATGATGAGAATTTTTAAGCAAGAAAATCGGCACGCGAATCGCAAACCTGTTTACATTATAGGGTTCATCGAGTGTAAAAGATTTAGACTAAATAATGTATAAGTTCCTAGGTTTGTGTTCAACTTGAAGAATTGTACCGTAGGGTGGGCAAAAAACTCAAATTTCCGAAACTCGAAACGGCCCAATGCTGACAAATTGTCTCTGGGAAGTCAAATCGAGGCAAAAGAAAACTTTTGAAATCGGTTAATATTTTACTCTCGCGCATCGGGGTCAAAGTTTTTAATTTTTTACCAAATTTGGCAACTTCCGTATATTTTCATAAATATTTGTATATTTCACTGTTGAATATCAGAAAATATTATGTGACCACATCAACACATAAAAGGGTGGCCTATATAGGCGATGCGAAGCATCTACGTGTTGGTTTTGTTTAACTAATGAAAGTTTATTGATCCAAAAATCATCTTTTATATAACTTCATGGAATGCATAGGAGGACATGGCTGAAATGTTTATATCGATAGCGAAACCAGCCGATAGAGTCCGATTGCTGGACGAATGTCTCCTCAAGAATTCATTCTGCCGGAACGTTTCAGAGCATAAAGACGTTGCCTCCTGAGTGTCTTAAATAAATTAAGACTTAAAACTACAGATGTGTTTTTAGTATCCATGGTCTAATTTTCAATACTGTGGTTCTATTTTGAGACGTAACGCGGTTGTATTGAAGGAGGAACATATTTCATTGAACACCGATTACTCTCCAAAAGTTGATTAAACTTCATACACACTATGCATCAACTGAACAGTTGATGATAAACAAACGTCAATACAGAAAGGATAAAATTCAGTACAGTATATTTGCAATAAAAATGATGGACTGCCTCGATGACACATAATACGTGTATTTTCAGTGAAAAATGATTGCGCGATATTTCGTCGCTTAAGCGCAGTTCGATTGTTTATTATCGACGGGTTGAACAGTGTGCATGGAGTATTGTATATACATTTACTAGACTACGGTAATCTATTGTTCTCGCGATTACATTACAATGGAAACGATAATCTGCCTATCAACACGAACCAGGAGTGTCACAGATATCCAGAAAGACAAATGTCACAACTGTTTCTCTAACTAAAAACTTTATCCATTCCAAGTTCAATGCTTGTGTAAAGTGCCACGTTCCACATAATCCAAATATTCTTCTTTATTAAAATAAAATAAGCCTCACTTCATCAATCAATCATAAAACGCTTCACTCCAGAAGCTGAAGCTGGATATTGTAACAGATATGTAGTGATAACAAGACGAAGATTTGCACGGAATTATGGAATCCTCGTCAATGGCCAGACCTGTTCACCAACACTACAGCGAATCGTAAACCACACGGAAAAATGTTTTAACCCTTGAAAACAGTGCTTGACGTACACTGTTCAGATGAGTGCTCGGTCATCATGCGGTAACGTGTTCAGCACCGTCGCTCTCTATGTGCGTACAGTATGTATGTACCATGCGCGCATCGAAAACAACGACGAACGGTGAGCACCGAAAATATCGGTGCTCGCGCATCGAGAGCGACGGTGCTGAACACGTTACCGCGTGAAGACCGAGCACTCATCTGAACAGTGTACGACAAGCACTGTTTTCCAGGGTTAAAACATTTTTCCGTGCAGAAACAAATGGTACCAGTCCTAGCAATGATTAATTGTAACCCGCGTCATAGGACGTGGTTAAACGTGGTTAATCATCCACCGTTGGACCAGAGGATCCCCTCAGCAGACCATGTGACAGAACTATGGCGAACCACGATTGTTTGACAGATAGCCGCGTCAAAACAACCGTCGCGTGGCCCTTGTATATGCAGTCGCCATGTGCACAGGCCACTGACACCTGTCGTGGCTCTTGGAGTCTCTGTCAGTTGGACTAACTGTTCGAACAATAGAGAGCCACCCCCTTCACCGACTCTCATACATCAGGAACTGACCAAGCTGGAGCAAGACCCAACCCCTATAAGATAAACCGTTCATGTATTCTTATTAAAAACAGTGCTGGATGAAGGTAGCACTCACTCAGTGTCTCAGTATCGCTTCACTTCGAGCAGTTAATTAAAAGACAACAGCTAATAAAGCCTGGTGGATATTTAAAAGTTAGAGATGAGAAGGTATAGTACTTAGAAAGGGTTGTAAACGCTGCGAGTTCCAGAGTTGACAGCTTCGAACTTTGGGAACAAGAGGTCTGAAAACCTTAGCTATCCCAAAAATGTCAAACCTCGTGTTCCAAAATCTCGAAGCTGTAAACTTTGAGACTCCCGTAGCTTTTACAGCCTCGCTATATCCCTTTTAGGTACCATACCGAGTTAAATTAGATTAAATAAGAAGGATTTATATTGTAAAAATATTTTTAAAAGTAGATGTGTGGAATCTACCTTCTACATCGACTAATTCTTCATTTTCTTCCTTCATTTCTAGATGAAATATGGGAAATTAAGATATCGTACGCACGACCAGTGATGAGGTACGTCTGAGCTATATTCCCATTAGAATCCTAATGAAGTTCACACTTTACGTTTACTTCGGAAATTCAATATGACTGCTACGAGCAATAAAGATACTACAATCCTCGAGCACCTCGTAGAATCGCGGAACTGATACATTTTAAACGTCTACTTGTGCCACTAAGAAGCAACGGGCTACCAGCGTACGCTAAGCGATGGACGTGACAGTTTCTCTTATACGCTGGACACACTACAGGATTGACCCAGTCTTAACCGAGGCCTAGCCTCGCGCTATCTAGAGCCTCGCAGAGGTCACACATTCTAAGGCCACTGACACCTGTCGTGGGTTATCTGCCAGCTTGAGTAACCAAACAATGGAGTGGCGAGCTTATACCTGCACAGAGATCTCATGGATCAGGGACTAGCTACGAGAAACCTCCGGTGTATTCTGCCTATGGTAAATAACCGAGCGAGTACATTTAATTCGAAGCATTATAACTGGCTCGTAACATATGAAGTATCCACACCATCAGATGCAAGATGAACACATCGATGGCTTACAAACAAATTTTGTATGTCAACTTTAAGTGTTTTCGAGGTAAACAGGCTTAAATAGACAATGGTACATAAGATTCAGGGACATACAATGAAGAAAAATATTAGTTTTGACAAATTTATAAAGTAGATATGAATGTGATTTTTATACAGTATAAAGAAACAATCAAAAATGATTTTTGAATATAAAGACCTAAATTTTACAGACAGTGGACTTACAATATTTGTACACTAAACCATCGATATGTTCCATTCGTTTTAAACGAAATCTCATGCAATACAGTACAAGTCAAGTGTAGGAGGAAAAACAGGGAATGTCCATTTTTCATCATTTTGCGATTTATAGCACATTTTGTTGGTGGCAACTGGGACTACAGAATTATCAAATTACAAAGGATTATAAAGTACAAATGCCCTCGTAAGATAACGTTAAAGATTTGGTATACTGGTTAAAAACGGGAAATGTGTACTCTGCAATGGAAAAAAACACGGAGTGTCCCCACTCCTTGCCTATGCATAAGCTCCTGTCGTCAAGGTAAAATAAGAAATTATGATAAGAGAATAGAGATGTTTGCCGCGAGAAAAATTTGTTAAGAGATGTGAATATTACGTGATATTTTTTATTGGACCATCTACAATGGTTATACATTGAATACCCCCTTCACCATTAAAAGAAAGATGAGACAGTAATAGAAAAGAAAACAGTTCGATCCTTCCAATAGGGTAAAGGACCCAATGGCTGACACCTAACCAATTACTGTCACCTTAAGCTATGTTACTTAAAGTAACGAATAAATAAACGTTGTAAAGTCCTACACAAAAAGAATTATGTAAATCAACCTATAATCTCTACTATAGATTATATACTATAGTTTATTTATTCGTTATTTTAAGTAAAATAGCTTAAGGTGACAGTAATTGGTTAAGTGTCAATCATTGGGTCCTTTGCCCTAGAGCATACAAAGAATTCCTGCCTATTTCAAAAGCAAAATGTAAAGAACTCATGGTATTAAAAAAAGGTAGCGATTCTAAGGCACAACGATTTTATGAAATGTTGTCTCATGCATAACAAAATATCTGACAATTAATAAAATGAGTACTTAGCTTTCCTTATTTTGATAATAATAGAAGTGGCTTATCTTGTTTCAGTATGCTGCCTTGTTCAAACTTGAAAAAATATTAAAATAAGGTAAACAATTATTATTTTCTTACTTAATTTTTTCCGATACCTAATTAGGCTATAAGCTTAATGTTCTAAAGAATGCAGATAAATTCATTGAACCTTCTCTTTTTACTGGTGGATTACCTAAAGTAAATATTAAAACTTTATTTTCTCGATAAAGCTGTTTTGTGACATTCTCTGTTTTCCCCTTACCCTTCAAATATTCTCTACGTACGTTCGACCTACATTCGTCTTTTGATTTTTTTCAATAACACTTTGTCTCTAATTAATGACACGTTGCTTTTTGCATGATGGATCGGAGGAATTCCTATCACACAGATCCAATCAGAAGCAAACGAGGTCGTTACTCAGTGAGGTCGAAAACCCTAAAGCAAATGATCTAATGAAGAAGGAAGGGGATAGCGTGTTCTCCATGTCAGTATGTGACTTAAATACTGAATAAGGGCCGGCGATTATCCGATGCACGGGGCCACTTCGCGAACTAATTCGAATTCTAAAGTTATCCGTGATCGACTCTGCGAATGCAGTACACTGGCGTATCAACAAATGGGACAGACTGTGTTTGCTGGACAGTGTCCACACGGGAGTATCTCAACGTTCGCGGGTTTGCATAATTTCTGACGGATTAATTCGGATGTTTAGACGTCGATAGCTATTTCTATTCACTGGACTGTCTGTGGTTTGTGACGGGTTTCCCGTGAAGAGACAGTGTGGGTAAAAAAGTTAGCAGAAACCGAAGGATATCGATGAAAATATAAATAAATTCTAATTCTGTTTCAGCGGAAATCAATTCATGTTACTCTTATATTGATACTCTGAGGATTATTATATTTATAGAGGTGACACGCTTGAGGTACGCTGAATAATTCATATTTAAATGATTGGGTGCCTCAGTGACCTCAATTTTTATAAGTAGGTATAAGTTATTAATACAACAATTTGCCAAGCACCGATAATGTCTGTGATTCTGTAGGTAAAATCGATCTTGATTCTCAGTTACTAACTGCATTAGGTGGAGCCATCCTAAATTTGATGTAGGTATGGCAATATGGTCACAAGGTACACCGCAAACGATCATTACCAACGACAGATCCTAATTAATGAACACATCTCTAATTCGAATGGTCAAATAGCCAAACAGCTTGATACTGAAAGCAGCGTGTACATGTGTACAGTTATAATGTAAGGACCAATGTCACATCCACATCGATATTAACTCACCTGTATCGATATTTCTCAAAATATTTACCAGCTCTGTATTAGGGAAAAATAAAATAATCCTGCAGGTTTGCTATCATTTACAAGCATATAAGAGACCACAACTATTTCAACCTTCCACTATCGTGAAAGCAACGCAGTTCAAACGAGTAAAAGAAGCTTAATTAAAGCCTGATTAAAATCAAAAGCACGTTAAACGATTAACGAAACGATTCGCATTGTTCAGAGTTACAGTACACCGACCCTTTATAAACAATACATTCAATTAACACTCCAACAGTAGATAGCCAATACGCGCATCCCAGAAATGCAAAACCACTGTACGAAAGAATGAATTCATGAATGATGAGCCTTTAATCGACCTGACTGTAGAAATCGACATAATACTGTTCGATAAACTATCAAAGTAGAGGAATCGCAGCGGCATATCTAGCGAATCGATTTTCGGCGACCTATTGATAGTCGAGAATAGATCGAATTAATTCACCTTCGCAACCGTATCTGATCCCACTGAAACAAGGATCATTTTCAATCAAGCTACATCGTCGCGAAACACTTTATCAGACGCAGTGGTGATTTTCAGGCACGATTCGGAGAAAATGGGACTTTCATCTTTGGGGCTATTTGAAGGCATTGGTTTACGTTGGTAACCCACAGACTTTACAACAATTAAAGGACAATATTCAATCCGAAATCGAAAATCTAACCCCACAAATTCTTCACAATACTATGGAAAATGCAATAAAAAGAGCCCAAATTTATATTATCTTTGGAACTTGATGTCAAAAAATTTATAAGTCTCAATAAATTGTACCACAAAAAAAACGCTGCGTTGTTTCATTTAAAACCAAAGTTATAGACTAAGAAAATCGGATAATGACTTTGGTGCCACCTTTTATTAACGGAAGGTATGTGATAACAGCATTTATTTGTATTCGTAGTAATACTTTTTAAATACACTCAACTGCTGATGGATTCAGTAGAAATTTATGGCGTCATAAATTGACATTTCCACCTGGAAAAGACAGGCAACATGGCAGCAATCAGAATTAACGAATATGAATGAATACCTGTAAAGCGAATCCCTAGAAAAGTATGGAAATAGAGGTACCGCCTGTAATGTGCAGAATGCACGGCTGAAAATACGAGGAACACGATATTTGCGAAGCTAGCCTATCTACGAAATTTTCGAGTTACATACTAGCTGGATATTTCGAGAGTACCTCGATTTTCGAGCGAACAAAAGCGGAAGCATCAAAAGATGGAAAAATGCGCAACCACTGCGGGGAACGGAACTGTTCCATTTGATAAACCGTGCACGGAGAAAATGAAATAGAATGGGAGGGGGAAAAAGATACTTTTATTATTTGAAAGAGACCTGAGCCACTGTAATGCGTCCGTCCGAATAAACAATACGACAGAGTGCTTAAAATTGATTTTATCTACCCCCTTGTATTATACACTCCAGATTATTTTATGCAAATAAAGATTCATGGAACTTTGACATCTATTTCTCTTAAATTCGTCGCTGGTAGTAAAGAAACTTACACAGTAATTCGTCCAATAAATTAGTATTGTGTCACAGAAAAGAAGAAAGACGTCTGATATGAAATTCATTGTATTAACAATAAAAAAGCGTGAAGGAAGAGGGAATAAGGAAAAATGCATCGGGGAAGAAAGACGATCGAAGACTGGAGGATCGATATTATCGAAAAGAGAACAGCAGAAGATAGAATACATATGTATGTATGCAGATTATACCCGCACGTAGATATCCGTCTAGTAAGCATCTAATAGGAATAGAGACGAAGGGCCTGGTGCAAACTTGGATTTATGCTCACGTTGCAGCGCATAAAGTTCCCTGTCCTTGCATATTCTATGCACCGTGGCAAATTTCTCACCGTTCTAGCAATATTCTCGCTGACGATTTAACGTCGAATATATGCGGAAGGACGAGGGATCAATTTTCGTGGAAGAGGGTTTCAATTGAACTGACTGCTCCAGACGACTAGCACAATCAGGAGGGACTATCTGAATTTTCAGCCTCCTATATTAAACCTCCGCCTGACAATCAGTAAAATCGAACGAAATATACGGAGGGAACCTGTCAATATTCTTATAGAAGCTTCAGTAAAGTGCGTTCGGCGAAAGTTACAGAATATACATTGGTTTCATAAGATCTTGAAAGATTTACAGGTACTGAGTTACTGCCTTTCAAAGATTCCATCAGAAATGTCAACATGTTAACGTTACCATTACAGGTAGTCTACCAAATCAATTTGCACGCAGGCAGCTACAGTTTAGGGAATGCTGAGATGGGAATGGATGAACCCCGTACATTCAAATTGGGATTTATAGAATTAGGTTACCGTGCTATGCTTGCGACAGCAAATGCCCAAGAAAGTGGTTCTTTCTTCAGCGCAACTGCTAAATGCTCGCAAATAAGCGTGAGCAAATCGTTCCACATAGTTTCAATCTATTAGGCAGAGGATTCTAGGCGACATTGCGACATTGCGACAGCCTCGAGTTCTGTCAAAGATAATCGCGCGAAGTACGTAACGTTTATCTATATACGGAATCGCATTTAACCGCAATAAAAGGAAGATGCCCAAGCGAAGGCACATAAATTACGCCTATTATCGGCTAAGTAAATTACTTGAAATACCCAATGAGTCAAGCGTAACCTTCCATCTCCAGCCTGTGAAAGGATGGCTCGCGCTGCCTTGCATATTTCCCGATCGCCTTGAGCCTGAGGGCTGACCTTCGTGTGCATCTTCAGATGCACCAGGTCCGACATTCACTGGCAGGAGAAATAGAAACATTCTCACGAGTCATGGACCTTCTTTCATCGGTTTCCCATCCGAGGATCTCATCTGTGTACCCAGCTGCGACGACCAACGTGCGAAGTGGAGATGAAGAACGAGAAAATTGAGAAATTTTCGGCCCCTCCGTTTACAGAGGACGTGATATTCTGACCCTTTTGTAGAAACGTATATTGGATTAAGGTTTCTCAACGAAAAAGATCAAATGGGCCTGGTTAAGAAGAAAACTATCAATCCTCAATGACCTCAAAATTATTGTGAGTAGGTACATTAGTTTTGAAGATTTTTAACTGTTAAAGATGAGTAGCTTTATTTCTATTAGGAATATTTTATTTCTTGGTACTGTTTTACAATGTTTTTTAAGGGGTTATTGATTAGTGAGTAATATAATTAATAATATTTTAAATTTTCTGTAGCTTTTGTTTTTGTGGCTTAATAGTTTAAATAATTGCATAATGTAAGTATTGTTCTATGGCTTTGTAATTTTTAGCAAAATAATGATCACAGAATTATGGGATCCGCACTGCGTTTAACTAATTTTTTGTCATTCTGAGGGTTGGTAGCTTCCTGCATAATAGGCCCAAATAAATGTACTATCCATTTCTAGTCGTTGTGAACGAATATTACATACATCAATAACACTATTACATACACAACAATAGCTTCCTCCAAATTTCCTTAATCTTCCTCAAAAGTACTCAGAAAATGAATTTCCAAAGCAGAATTTAAAATAATTCTACCTCAACAGAATTTTCAAAGAGCTCAATCATAAAGCAATTAAACTCTCACGCATCTAAATTCAAAACTAATCCAACTGTGGAACATCCCGTAACTAAAATAACGTCGAAATTCTAAGCTGACGTGAATCTAGGAATTCTAAACCCAATATTAACCGAATACTCGATCTCGAAGGAGCTCGTCCCACCTCCCCAAGAATTCGGAGCGGAAATCCCGCGACAAGAGTCACGCGAGCGCTCAGCCCCCCTGCGCGTCGACGATCGCGCGAAAAATCCACGATCCCGACTATCGACGCGACAAGAAAGAAGCCTTTCTATCCAACAAGAATTCCTCCGTCGAATATAGTATACAGTTCCCAGCCCCCAGCTTCCCGTCAGCCAGCGGATTGATCCCCTTCCGCGATCTTCGCGTTTTACGACCAGCGATTTATCGGGTTGGCCCTCCCTGTCCTCTCTATCTTGCCGCCTTCCTGAAGCAGTCCATAAATTGCAGCTATGTACCGGAAGAAAAGGAATGAAAACGGGGTGAAAGGAAGAAAGGGGGTTGGAGGAGGGGAGAGGCAGCACACATCGCGGGTGAAACGCGGTTGAATAGGGCAACCGGTTACCCCCATCGCTTCTTAGTCGACGTACGATCCCAGGGGCCGAAATCCATCGAATGTGCGAGAGGGCATCCTTCTTCTGTCATTCGCACCGTGCAATTCGCGTACACCGCCTATGCAACGCGGATACGAGAGGGACAGATTCCGATAGCGAGGAACGAGTCGGGTGTGCAAGTGCACCACGGGCCGCGATGGAAACGTGGGCCCGTTCCCCGCGCTCCGCCATTTCCGGCAGCGTCGATAAGATAGACCTGAATGCATCTTACGTTCCGTTTAATTTATGCCAGAGTTTCAGCGGCGCACAGCCACCGTTTCAGGGCAAACAGAATCCGTGCGCCTCCACCACTATTCTGCATGCTGCTAATCGAGACGCGTGGATATCGCGATGATCCCACCTTTCGTCGTGATCAAGTATTTACGCGAGGGCAGCGGGGTATTCAAGAGCGATGAGAGGAAACTGCATAGTGCATACAGATTCAGGGTTTGGAATAAATAGTCGTGAGTTTGTCAGACCTGAGGGAGAGTGTGGATGTAAGATTCTTGCAAGTGGGTGTATATACTTATGGAATGAGTAGGTACTTGATTGCTTACAAGGGAATCAATTAGATATATAACAATTATTAGAATAAAAACTTAACGACTTTTTATGCTCTATAAAATTGTGTAATCAAATTGTTTAAAATTTGTAATTTAAGCAGTAAACTGTTCCCCACTATGAGTTTTAAACAATTCGATTACATGGTTTAATACAGAATAAAAAACCATTGAATTTTCTTTATAATAATCTTTTTTATATATATTACAGTCTTGAAGATATACAGGGATTAAGAAATCACACATTAATCTTTAAGGGATTAACCTTCAGGACCCTGAAGAACCGAGAACGGGCACAAATGAAAAATTGCCAGATACTTCTATTGTTGTCCTCTACAAACCTGCCTAGTTTCAAAAGAATCGGAGTATTCGGGGAACCGGAGAATCAAACATACCTTGCTATTTATTTATTAGGATATTGAATGTGTAAGAATTGAATTGAAATGATGTGATCTGTTTTTAAAAAGAGCAGATGAGAGTAAGTTCAAAGCACCGCTCTAATCATCTCGAAAACAGAGTCCAGTTTCACTCGAAAATTCCCTCTGTTAAATAATGTCCCTATACAAACCTCGGAAATTTCTCAAAAAATTCGGATCAACGAAACGTGTTGTAACCCGCGGTACGTTCGTCTCCACCACGCGCAAATTGCGCAGGCCGTATAATTTGAATGCAGAATGGGGGAATATTTTTTGCCAAGATAACGGCGTAAAATGAAACTTTGACTGGAGCGCAGTAGCTTCGTTAAATATTTACCCTCCATTTTTCACACAGGATAGACATTGAAATTTAGCGCTGACGTCAATAGACCAATGCAAATTCCTGCAGCGCGAATATTATACGAAATATTGTCCATTCCTCGCGGTCCACAAGCCGACTGGAATTAATATCCATCGGTCGAGAGCTGCTCTGACGCTCCCTTTAAATTCATCGCCACGGAATTATAGAATCCTTCTAATAAATATTCATAAGTCTCAGGGTGGCGTTCGTCTGCTTGTCTGCGAGGAAACGCGAAATTCGATGGAATCGTGGCTAATTGAAATGAGGTGCTGTTTCATCAGCCGTGGAAAATAAAAAATCCGTCCCTTCTTAAACAATTCACATCCCATTCGATAAGACTAATCGTCGACTGTTCACTCCTCATTAAGAACCTGCTGCAAATAAACCGCAGCTAAAAATCAATCCCCATAAAAAGAGGATTCCATTAACTAAACCCAAGAGGATACGGAAAAACGTATCCCAGACATGTAAATAAAAAATCGAGATTTCCGCGAGAAAGAGCTACGAATATAATCCAATCAGCTCCCGCAAGCCTCGACCAGGCGAGAATCATGAAAACACGATTCTACGTCCGGCGAGATATTGCCGTAGATTTTTCTGCGCGACGGGTCAAAACGAGAGGACGCGGCTCAATATCCAGCCGGATATCAGATCCCAGAGTCCTGGTCCGTTTTATCATTCGAGTAAGTGTAGCGAGCGAGTAAACTCGAGCGGATAACGCGAGTCTTCGAGGAAATACAACGAGCGGTCCGGCGAGTTAGCGAATAAACTGCCGTGAATGGACGAAAGGGGAGAGCGCGAACGAGACGGGGAAAGGTAGAAAAGCTGGAAAACTACCGTATAAGGGACTTTATTTCCGTTTCGGAGTCGTTCAGCTTTATATCGGCCCTCCGACCTCCGAGTATCCTGCTTCTCGTATAAGCGGCCAGCTACCAACGCCAAATGTAACGGCGAAAGTTAATCTCGACGCTTATTCGCAGGCTTCTTATTACATGTATTATGCACGGTTTAATCAGCTACCCGCCGTCTTCGTGGTTAATCGCTGCAAAACGGGGGCCCCTTGGCTAGGTCTGGGTTAATTTTCACCGCCCGGAGCAAATCGGATTTCTCAAGCCCGCCAATGATTAATCTGGACACGTTTGCGAGCGTTTTTCCAGCGTGAAGGATTGCCCGGGAGTTAATTAAAACGCAACTCACGGTCCGCGTTGTCACTACCAATTTACGGAGGCCGGCAGCAGCGAAAAGGGTCAATCCTATTCGCCGCGGCCGTTTCAGCGGTGCCTTTGCTTTGTATCGAGTTTCCTACTGTTAATCGTGTTATGCTTCTTTTTCCCTATGCTATCGATACTAGTAGGAAAGGATTGATTGCGAAACAGAGTGTGGCGAGTGTTGAGACACTTTGCGTATCTGTTTAGAAATATTTGGATGTGAAGCATGGTATGTGTACTTCGTAAGTAGATTGCAACTGAAAGGCAGCTGGTTCTTTATTACGTTCTTCGGAAGTGAAAGAAGAAAAATCTGACAATTCTAGGAAAATCTATGGTTTAATTTAAAAGGAAGATGCAATTGCAGCTTGTAGATGCATCACTGCACCTGTGCACAGAGTAAAGTCAGATATTCTGAAAGAATTCTTCTACTCTGTCCCTTCTATGTCCATTTCAAAAGAAAAGCTGATTTTCCTGAATTGTGCGACCCGTTCACACAATTTCTCTCTATCACAGTGATTCCCAACTCGTGGGTCGCGAAGTGTTTTTTGGAGGGTTGCTAGACTCCACAGTTATTTTTACATGGATATCTTTTTTTAAGAAAAAGATTTAAACTGCACGTAATCTATTGCACTCAATCTTTATTAACAAAAATCTTTTATATTTTTGTTTATCTTACCTTATAAGTATGAGGAGGTTATTTGAATATTATAAAAGGGAATCGCGGTTCAAAGAATATTGGAAAACACTGTTCTATGAGATGCATGCTTAATACTTTCAGAAAACAATACACTAAAGCGTGAAAAATTCGGTTCCAACTTTCTCTCCTTTTTCGTAAAACCCTAAGAATTTCGATTTCCCGGATACTCGCATTCACACGTTTCAGAAAATTGGCCCATTGCACCAAACAATACGGAATCTAATAATGTTTCTATGCAAACCTCGCCTAGACGCAGTGTGCTTTGAATAGGGAAACCTGCTCAGGGCAATCCTTAATGCCCCAAAGAGATCGAAATAGATAAAGCATGGAAATGGAGGAAGAGGGATTAAGCTATTTCGCGATGCTGAACGCGTCTGACCGACGCAATGGTTGTTCGACGTGGGATTTACCTAGGGAACATTAACACAGACCGATTAAATCGTCCAATGTACTGTATAACCGAAACGTGGAATCGGATATGAACGCGAAATTTGCATAGCTCGAGACAGTTGAATGCTTCGTGCGATTAAGTGAACGCAGCCGTCAGTGCGACACGGACAGTCAGAGATTTAAACGTGAAGCTATATAGTGATATATTTTAATCTTGCTTTGGTATTGAACCATACGCTCAATCAGAATTATTTTATTCGTCTAGACGGGAAGATTTCATTTCCGCATCATCGATAAATTGAAATTCTATAACAAGATAAATTGAAATTTTAAAGAGATTTTAAATATGTGGTTTGTGTGCATACAGAAAGTGGAGATTTTATTAACCATTTAGCAGTCGAGGGAACCAGTGTCTAATTATATGTATCTATGTATATAACAGAAGTAAATGAAAAGGCGTGGAATAAATAGTTAATTAAATTTATAACAATTCATGTGACCAAAAGAGAGTTCAAATTACATATGAGGGATTACAAGCGTGCGTAGAAGCTTCTAGAAACTTTTTACTGAGTTTCTCTGAGCGATAACTTTTCTAGACCTTAACTCTTTCTTTTACATGCTACCGCAGAAAGGAAGAAAAGAATCATGTGATGAGATTACTGAACTGGAATTCAAACCAGGATCTTTCGTTTAGCATTTACGAGCTGCTTGCCCCTAAATCTAGCACTCGAAACGACTGCCACTTAGATTAATAATAGGACAAGAAAATATCTACAGAAATATATAAATTAAAGGTCCTAAAAACGAACGGTTATGTTGAAAGGAATCCCGAAGATTGTGAAAAAGAAAAGTAAGCACAAATGCACATGAATCGAAACGTCCTTAGAACTTATTCCAAAGTCCTCATGCCCGCCGTAAAGCTGTCTAAAAAGCCGTGCACACGCGATCCGTATGCTCACTTGTTGCATGTCAATAACATTTAATGACATCTAAGTCATCGCTTCCAGTGCATTAAGTGCAGCACAGCCGTAAATAGAACGGCTCGTAAAATGCTATTCGCGCCATTAATCCACATACACTTACAAATTGCCCAGCGGTGAACAGGCGCATGCCATGAATCACGCGAGCTTGATAAAGAAAACGGTGGTCACATATGGTCGCGACTTTGAAAAAGCTTCGCGGCCCTTCGACAGTATAAATCACGCGCTATAAACAAACTACGTTCACCTGAGCGAAAGTGATACAGCTAGATACTAAAGACGCACTCAATTGGTGTGTAAAACAATATCCTAAATGGTGCAATCCATCAAACGGACCTTTGGTCGCTCATCACAGTACTACGTAGATCTAAAACGCTTGACCACTTGGTGCTCTCAAGCCTCCGGCATGCAGAACGTGTCATAAGACTCTTGCTTCTTGATACAACCACTCTGTTACCATCTTCGCATCTGCTTCTATCGCCTCTGTATATTCCCTTCGCCCATCGCGCACGTATATGTTTATGCAGCCGCGATGATACGCCTCGAAAGCAGCTCCTTTTCAATGAAAGGCAGAGAAAGGCTGGAAAAGTAGGAGATCCGAGCAGGAAGAGGTGGAAAGAGCGTGCGGCTTCGAGGCAAAGCGCGGAGAATGCGAGATTGAGACACCGGAAACGGAAGCCATTAATGGCGTTCACGGCGAGTACCGTGAAGTGGATGAAACTAGATAGATGGAGAAAGAAAAGAGAGAGAGCAGGGAGTAGAGAAGATGAGAGAGAACGACGAGCTTACGAGTCAGAGAGAGAGAGAGAGAGAGAAGGGTAAAGGGGGGTGACCGTAGGAGAAAATCGTGCAGTGGAAGGAACGAAAGGGGAGAGAGTTACACAATGGCATTGTGAATTCGTAACCACGCTTTCTACCCTCCCCTTTCCACGGTGCTGCTGCACCTTCATAGCATCTTCTACGAGTCTCCTGGCCAGGTCTGCAGAGTACCGTCAGAAAACCCCTTGACGTGTGTCGGGTTCCACGTATTTACCGTTTTTAATCCGTCTAGTAAAGGGCCCTCTACTGTGTACTTCTCATTCTTCTCCCGCAGCCTCGCTCCAGCCCCACTCAAGCATCGAAATTTTCGAACAGCCACTTCCCGCGAGGGGAGGTACGTCTAACTATGGAGCCGGGAAGCTTTCGTTTTCCCACTTCGGGACCTTGGACCATTTTAAGGATTTCGCTCAGAGTTGAAGCTCAACTCCGGGATGACTTACGCTCGATTTCATCCTGGGGTCTCGCTCAAGGACCCTGAACTTGGATTTGGCGAAGTAGATTCTAGTTATAATCTGAGGGATTTGGAGTCTCTTGCTGTTGTTCGGTAGCGAATCGTCGCAAACCCAACAACCAAAGTACGTTGACATGAATCCTCAGTGTAGTGAATCCTATCAGCTGATATTTTACGGCACAATGCCATACTGTCGCTTTGTCGCGCCTATTTCTGCACGTTTCGTCAGATAAGCTAGGCACTGAAAGAACTGCGTGGGACGACCACGCGATTGAGAAAAATTAGTGTAGCTCGTTGCGAGGAGAAAGAAATGGGGGCTGGGGAGTTTATGCTATCGACGATGAGAGCGCGGATAATAAATCGAAGGGGATTTCGATGGCTTAACGATCACGCGACTTCCCATCGGTTGAAGCCCCCAGCGAAGAATTTATGTCGCTGGCGGGAGTCGCGTCGCTGAATTTCGGAACGGACTTTACGACTCCGCCGAAATGGGGAACGATCGCTGGAAGAATCGCTGGCGTGGAAACGCCGTCGCGCTATCAGGGCTATCAAAGATTTAGTCTTCTTTATATTCTTCACGCTGCCCTGTCAGAGGCTTGATTCGATAGACCAGATGTCCATTAATTCACGGCAATTTATGCGATACTCCGATCAGGAATTTAGAGGTAGAGACCCTTCGACGGGGGATCTTCATTTGTTAAAGGCCCACAAATTGACGTATTGGAAGGTCAGTATAGATTGTGCGAACAATAAAGTTTCTTCTAGTACCTATTTAATACACGTTCGATTAACTTTTAATGAATTAGAGAACTAATGGAGACGGCACTCCTCACATTAATTAAGGGATCATCTTTAGATATAGGTACTTAAAAATGGCACAAACTCCATTTTTGCTTCAATTCGCTGGATCTCCGCGAGGGATGATGGAAGCATTATGATCTTAAGTTCATTTTAAAGCGAAGAGTCTGCTGATTTTTTTTAGTTCCACTAGAACCCACGGCGATAATTTTTCACCTGTGACCTCTATGTTTGAAATCGAAACAAAGCGAAGGTGAAAGTGTAATGCGATATGTGAGAATTCAGAAATATGTATTAAATTTTTCACGTTAATTATTTAATTATACAAGCTATTAACTTCTGAAGCTACAAAGATTTTGTTAGACATCCATAGCGACATTTCACATCTGAACAAAAAGCATTCAAAGACTTTAAATTTTTAGCAAGAACTCTGCGCGCACTCAGGCGTTGCTTATGTCTTATGGAATTTTACTGGCCTTCCGAGTCACTTCCGCCAATGGCATTTTAATTTAACGTGTTCGTGCATGCAAATTTTATATTGTTATTTTCAAATTACAGCTGGTAATTGGAGCATCGTTTGCATTTCGTGTCGAGCAAGCGTTATTGCACCAAAACACTGCTGACAGTGATACAAGTGGAATACCTATAGATGTTTCCTTCTCAATTAGAGGGAAATAAACTAGCAACACAAGACTTCAATTAATTATTTGGAGACGACAGAAAAAACGAAATACATCACGTGCACATCCTACAGCGTTTCTGCGGAAACGCTCAACTCCCTGCGCGGAAAAAGTTCGCAGCTTTCCATTACCCTCTGCCTAGTCCCATTTACCTGGCAATTACCCTGAAAACGTGTAATTATCCCCGCGAGTTTTACGATGGCTTCGGATTTGGGGGATGCACCTTGGATTTAACGGGCGTCGACAACGTAAAACTTTACTGCCCCGCGTCACAGAGCCTTCATTTTACGCAATATAATTCCTAACGCGATGCAAATTAACGACCTTCACTTTCTACGCAGCGCAATAAAGTAATTCTAACAATATAACTGATCCTTTTTAAAAGCATTTCGAAACTCATCTCAGAGAACTCAAGATTTTCCCAAGTCTTATTACAAGAATAATAATTCAGTATTAATGATACTTCCTCCTTGAACCAGGAACTTTTTCAACTAGGTAACACAAGAAAACAGATTCAAGTATTCAGACACACGTTACTTAACTTTCATTCCGATTCCACAAGATGCAATCACGTATGGCAATATTAGCACCCCAAGAACCTTTCAATTATCCTTGACTATCTACAAAAAAGGAAGACTGAAAAGGCGTTACATGAACGTCAGATCTCGCGAAGACCTTTACGTAATGCTAGCCATCCGTTACAATCGGGTCTTAAAAAGCTTTCGCTCTTAATGGGCGTCTTTTAGCCTAACATGACGACAGAGAAAAGGCAGCGAAGCCACGCAGAAACTGCAGAGCTCGAGAGGGGAGATAATGTTTTCTGCTAGCCTTTCGGCGTGTGCAATTAGCGTGTTCAGCAAAAAGCCATCCAGGAATAATATTGAAGCTAATAACCCCCATTTAACCACGTAACGTTTCGTCCCCCTTCTAACATCGTAAGATGCATCTTCTCGTGGCTCTCATCTGGGAACCGCGGTGCTCCCAGACCGCCAAGGAGTCCGATAGGTCTGCAGGAACGGTGGAGATGGCCCCACCAACACTCGTGAACAAGATTGTACGAGAGGAATTCCATGGAAGACCTTAAATCTCCTCTCGAACACAAAGCGAGGTTCATTCTTCGAGAATGAGAAGACTAAGCCCTCGACAGGGCCGCACTCTTCGGCTATCCGTCTAATAACCTTGGGATTAAGTTTCAGCTGTTCAACGACATTTAAAAGGTCGATTCTATGAGGTACCTACCAGCGACAGGAGTTTCTGCAGCGACGAAATCGAAGTGGGTGGAATGAAAAAGACAATAAAGATCAAGATAAAGGGGTGTTGATTTGGTGAAAAATTGAAATTATCGAATGTCATGATTTAATCGATTAATTGGCCGCCAAAAATCCGACTGAGTCGTTCGGTTTCATTGGTACAGTATTTACTCAATAAAAACTCGCAATTCGAAACTGACAGCGAGTATATAGCGTGTAGAGAATACATTTTTCAAATTAATTTGTTCTAAATTTCTTCTTTTGGGCCAGAAAACAGCTGTATCACTTGCTTCTGTTTAAGTACCAAAAATATAGCGACAAGCTCATAAAGTAGAGGGCAAGCTGAACTTATAACGAGGAAGTAAAGAAAAACCAAGTTATCAGTAATATTAAAAATTCAAGGCCGATCAATCTGTCTTTTTTGTCGACTAATCGGTACATCTCTAACCGTTTCTAATAAAGGAAATGAGGCTTTCATTGTGCTTCTGTAATTTTTTTTAAAATAAAATTTGTTAGTTTTGATAGCATGTAGATTGTGAGGGTTCTTAAATTTTAGTGTAGGTCCCCTTCAATGGACACCGCGAATTCGTTATGGGAGGATCGATAAATACCTATTAAAATTAAAGCCTACAACTTCATCAAATGCAATACACTTAAATTGCTGATCCTACTAGGCACTTTCTTCGCTGAGATCGTTTTAGAGTTTTCATCGTTCTCGATTCGCACAGAGGGAATTTAAGAAACTTTCTCAGCGACCATTCTTCATTTATACTCGACAACGCTCAAAAGTTGCGTTCAATAAGAGACGCTATAAATCAATTCCAAAAGTTCCTCGTTGAAAATCAACTTTATACCCGGAGCCCGGAACATTTCCTCGAACGAGAGAAATCTTCAGTTAATTCCTTGAAAGTCGCCGGAAGAGGATTCAAGACCTCGAATACGGTGTGGCGTACATCCACTCCTTCGAGAATCGACTAGATACTATCTATCAGACCCCGGGAGCATCTAATCGTCCTTCTACCTAGACAGCTCCTACCTCCCAGCGTGCACACTTTGAATTCTCCGCTGGTCCCAGGCGAGCGCACGCTTGTTCAGAATTTTCAGAACCTTTGTCCAGCAGACACTCGATTATACTTCATTGTCCCGCGAAGGAACTATAGTGTTCCAAAGGTTCGAACAATTTATACACTACTTCCAATATTGATTCAATCACACAATGTGTTTGACAATAACATTTCGTTAACACTAGCACTACCGACAATTAATGTACCTATACCTATTTCTGCTAAGCCAGTCAAAACGACTGGTTACTTATAAAATACATTATGCAAGGAAAATAAACCTTCAGTCGTATTTTTTTTATTTTTATACTGTTATAAAATATGTATATAATATTATACATATTTATACTAATTAGAAATACACTTTCTTCACACTTAAAAATGGTAAATTTATTATTAGTGAAGACAGTTGTTGCAAATGCTGTTAAAGACTTTTTAGCATATACATTTTATTATTTTTGCAATACCCTTTTTGACACCATTTACATTTATTCGAATTTTGTGCCGCAATTATCGACATTCTATCTAACGAAAGAAAAAATGTCGAAATAACTAGATGCGGTATCTGTCTGTATAGTAGATGTATATGTAACTTTGAAAAGGGTGGGGGAGAAGAGGGAGGGGACAGACAAATTGATAAATTTAATTTTTTAGATATTGCAATAAAAATCGTGAAAAATTTCTGAAATGCAAAGTCCTAAATTTGAGTAATTTTTAAATACAAATTTAAAACTAGTTATTTTTACTTGTTTGATAGTGCTAGTGTTAAAGAAAGGAGTTCCAAATTGAATTCGTTTTTAAAATTCAACTAGTACCAACCTTTAGAAATAAAATGTTCAGCATGTATGTAGAATTCCTTTTCAAATTTCATACAACTTTCGAATCATCTCATATACCTATCAATAAACTCTGCATGACCATGACACTCACGCACAACACGACCTACAAACTCATTTCTTTCAACGATGTTTAATTAAAAGAGACACCTATGAATAGTTTGGTTCCCAAGATCTCCTAATGAAAGTTCATGTCCGTTCGTAGGACAAAGAATCCCATATACACGAGACGCCAGCGAGATTCTTGAGGATCGCGTAAAGGGGGAAGAAAATCCGCGTTCTAAAGGCGTGCGTGACTTCATTACGGGTCGAGCAAGTGGTCGTCTCTTCGTTGCAGAGCCTTTAAACGACACGACCTCTTGGGCTCACCTTCCCCTTCCCGTGAAATCACTTCGAGAAAGAGAGAGAGAGACAGACAGAGAGAGGCCAGGGTAAAGATCCACGGAGCAAATTACACGAGAAAATTCACGGTTTGGCCGAGCACGTAATCGGTTTGCCTGCTAAAGAATCAAAAGGTAAGTAGGCGGCCTTCGTAGGCCACCGACCACCTAGCATTCGTTGTCGCATGAACTTACACGCTCTTTATCTTTGCACCGATGCATATGAATGAACCACATCCCGTGCACGCCCTAGAAAAAGTAATTGATACGAAGGTGCCGTTGCATTTTAATCAAACTCAGCTTGACAGCCATTTCTCACTGACACGAAGCAGCGATTGAGGGTTAATTAACACTGGATCCCCTCAGCTCAATAAATCAAAAGAGTCGCCATTAGTTGGAGGTCTTATCGTTCAGGATCTTACGATTTCTGCGGAATTTGTGGATTTTTGAAGAGTGAAAGTTTCGATGACGGTAAACTCGTGGAATTGCTGCTAGCTTTCGAATCACTTGTGTGTGCTTAGACAGAAGACTGGTGCATGGAATAAAGGAACAGCCAGTGGGAAGAAGGAATGCTTGAACAAGATTTCAAGTATCGATTATGGAGACACGACACTGGGTAAATACTGCTTGATGCACCTTTTCGCGGTAACCTTTTCTTCGCCCGTAGCAAATGTCAGTAGTTCATGTCACCGTCGTGGCGCAGTGGTGTGTGACATCCTCGAAGGTACGACTGTATATGTATAATTGTATACACTTAGGGATCCAATGAATTACGATAAACTGAAGATCGTTTGTAACAATAAATGAAAGTCAGGGACAGTGATGGACTTACAGAGAAAATTCACTGCAGATGCAATAATGCACTACACTGCTTATGAAAGTATCAAGTTAATGATGTCCAGACCTGAATATTTTATAAGGTATTTCAAACAAGCTCAGCTGTTCTTAAAGTTCTGGCATAATACTGTATTTCATTATTTTTGTCTCTTCTGGCGGTTGAATTAAACATTACTATAAATGTAATAAATATTATGGTGACAGATGGTGTTTGAATATTGGAATCCTCGGTTCAAGTATCTTCCTGTAGTTATGTAAAATTCAAAGAATCTCGTGAATGGTTTACTATCCGATGTACCTGCATTAATACTTTATACATAGAATAATGAGAAAAATCGATTTATATAAAGCAAAGATATATATGTGATTTCATTTGAAGCTTTACTGAAATCAAATAAAAATAGAAATATTAATATATTTATTATAACATATTTTTCGCCAAAAGTAGAAGTAAAAACTTAGCAACTCAATAACTAGATACTACTTATTGTGTAAAAATATATACTTTTCAATTAGCGTTCTACCCTTAATATTAAATCAGACCAATAACTTTATAAACAATTTTTTCTAATTTACTCCAAGTTGGTAAAGACGAAGCTGCACCCCTCTTGCTGCAAGGTCCTCAATTGAAAGCCGATCTAGACATTAGCATCACTGTATAAATGGTCGAACATGAAACAGAATCAGTTGAAATAGCCTTAATATTACTTGCACGTTTCCAAGAGGGAAACGTATAATATTTCCAGTACAAAGAGGAGATACATATATTGCAATTTGGCACGAGCGAATAATAAGCGAAGGAGAATGATAATAACTGGAGGACTGAAGAAACAAACTGAACTGCAGTGTAACGAACGTGGTAACTTCAATAACGAACCGTGTAATTTCATGAATAATACAAAAGCTGGGGGCGAGCAGACTCGCTAAGTGAGTATTTCCCATTATTAACAAGCGAATAGGCGAAATCTATTTCTACTCCCCCGGCTGACAAATTGGTAATCGAAACATTATTACCGAGCAGCAACGTTTCAAGAATATTCTCGCGTGAATCGCCAAATCATTAGCAAACTGTCAAGGAACGCAGCGTGCGTTGCAGCGTGCATGTAAATAGACACAGATCCGCGTATTTTATCTTCCTACAATTAACTAATGAACACTGTCCACTCTGTTCGAATAGAGAAAAGTACCAAACGCGTTAAACTGTTGCGCTCTTATTAAATAATCAACAAATTAAATACTTCACAATTGCTGTTAAAAAAAATTAATCTTGGATGATCATCTTTATTCGAGCACATGCTCGCGAATATTTTCCATAAACAGGAAACAAATTCGCAATAATTTGCAAGCAACGACTCGCGTATTGTTTTATACTCCATTTCAATAATCTATCGTGCAAATTGTCCTGCATTCGAGAATGTTGGCCTGCAGTAATTATCATGAATTATTTCAGTGAAAGATTGGAGATTCAGCCGAACTGATTAAAGACGAGTGAATTTTAATCACTGTTTGCGGTAGATGGCAACTGCTAAACGCGACAATAACCCATTAAAGTCGCGCACTAGATCCGACGAGGATGCCCGATATGGCTCAATTAACTTCGTTCATGATTACGGCCGCGAGTCGAAACTCGATCGAACTTGTCAGAACAAAATGACCATCGATCATCGTCACTTTAGACAGGAAATACATGGGACGGGAGAGAGAGGCAGAGCACGAGGGAATATTAACCTGCAATATGACGTTTCGTCACGTAACACCAGGCCATACAATGTGCTGCTTACAAAGGGATCGGTGCGACGATGAGTGAACAGTATACGTGTTCATCTCCACGCTTCGGTAAAGTGGAACTCGATCATCGTTGCGTGTGATTCAACGTTAACATCACTAATATCGGCGGAACGACCCACGCCTGATGAATTGCACGTCAATTAATATTTTCGAATGTAAATTTCATTTTAAAACCCTCGTTTCCTTCTTTCTTCCACGGAAAGACAAGCTGCCACTCTTTGAAACCTTTCACATTATCCTGGTGTGTCATCAATGAAGGGTAAAGCCGGGAATCCACCGGGAAGTTAAATTATGCTATGCGATGCTATGATGTGTCATGCTACGTTTTAAAAAAAATAGCTTCAATACATTCTTATCGAACCGTTTCCACCAAAAGCTAAGCTAAAACATAGCATCGCATAGCATAGCTTAGTTTAGCTTCTCGGTGGATTCCCGGCTTAAAGGCAGCAAACGAGGAATGTCCATTTTTCGAGATTTTGCGATTTGTAACATATTTTGTTATGCAAGAGTCATAAAGTTCAAATACCTCCGTAAGATAACGTTAAATATTTGGGATAGGTACTGGTTAAAAACAGGAAATGTTCACTCTGCACTGGAACAACATACGGAATGTGCCCACTCTTTGCCTAAGCACCAGCTTCAAGCTTCTGCAGTCAAGGTAAAACCAGAAATTATTTAAGAGGAAAGTATATAAGAAAATTAAATTCATTGAACCTCGCTTCTTTACTAGTGGACTAAAGTATTAAAACTTAATTTTCTCTGTGCTGTGACATGCCTTGTTTTTCTCCTTACCCTTCAAATTATTTTGATCATGAACTGGTTGGAAGTTAAATAAAAGGTCTCTTTTGATTTATCGTGAGCCATGAAACGTGCAACAAAACCTTTCATAACAAATGTCTATAACTAATGCTACTATAGTCTATTTTTTTTCAATGTAAAACGATTGAATGGACCCGCACAAAGAATGTCGGCAGTCATAATGACGCGAGTATAGTATTCCAGAGCAGTGTACTTGCGAAAGATGAAAATATCAACTAACCTAGATAAAAACCCCATTGTGATTTATTGTCGGCCATGAATGCTACGCAACCTTCAACAAAACTCTCTACGTTTATTAATGTTTATCCGAGTCTAGTTTATTTTACATGCTGTGCCCATAAAATTGTCTATAACCGTCCTTCCTTCGCAAAGTCAGCTTGAACGAACAGAAGTGAGTTTGCTATCTTTATTGCCATATCCACCAATTACGAAACCTTGCATATCGATTATCGACGCATAGTGTATACCTTGCTTACATTACTGCACAAATATTGTATGTCCACTTTTTGTGAAATTTAAGTTTTTATATGCAACAAATAGTTCTTAACTGTTTCTTTATGCTGTATAAAAATCACATTTATATCTACTTTGTAAATTTGTCAAAAATAATATTTTTCTTCATTGTATGCTCCTGAATATTATGTACCTACCATTGCATGTTTAAACTTGTTTTTCTCAGAAGCACTAAAAATGCACATACAATATTTGTGGACTAAGCCATCGATGTCTCTTAGTTCTACAACCTGAAATGTACTGACACCTCGAATGACTCTACCAATACTCTACCATATTCCTTGTGTACTTTTCCTTTTCATACACATCCTCTCACATTACAACTTCCTTCCTGGAGGACGCCTTGCTTTCTCAACCTCTTCTGCATTTAAACGCCTTACTATCATACATTCTACATCCAGTAACACCTAGTCTAATCCTAAGTAATGCTCCCACTTTCCTCTGGTTATATTTAATATTACTGCTGCTATTTTATACTACAATTGTACCCTTCCTTCTGTACCAATTTACAAACCTTCTACCACATGTTCATCAGGCGTAGCTAACGTAACAGAGACGTTATAATAATAATAAGGATATGTCTACCATGATTGATGTCCACGTCCTCGACTAATGTGCAACAGTGTTCTGGCGATACCAGCACGCAGGCCATTATCTTTGGAAAAACGCAAACGGAACTGCTGATAATGACGCGGCATTATCTGCCGGGGCACAATAGAACATGCGAGCGAGCGATGCATGCACAAACGCGGTGGCGATTCAAAATTTCCACTTCCGGCTGGGGGAAGGAAAAGTGTCAGGAGAGGAGAGCGGAGCGAATTCACATTCCATCTACGTCCCTCGTTTCCTCTCTCTGTCCGAACTCAGAAAGTTTTCCCGCTGTAACAGCTGCGACCCAGAGCAGAGAAGCGCTTTTAATTGGGTCCGCAGCTTTCGCACGTAGAAACCGTACCTTAAGGTACACGCCTGTAATTTTGCGAACGGACCTCTATGAAGCTTCGGCTGTCCCGACGAAAAATTCCACGGACAGCTATTTCGTTTCGCTGGCGCGGTAATTAAAAATTGTTCGTCTTCTTTGACACATGCCCCGTCACGGTGCAAGTACCTACCTCGAATCTGGGAATCGTTCTATCGTCATCCTGCGGCACAAAATACAGAGGTAATTTGAGGGTACTTGAGAGAGACGCCGTTTTGTAAATGGATACATGTGGGTTGAAAGGGAGGCGCAAACAGCATTCGAGCCACGTTCAGCGAGAAGCTTTGGACAATCGAGGTTCAACGTGTAACTGGCGACTGTGGACCAAGTCACGACGATAAATGTCAGCCCGATTATATTAGAATTGTCCCTTATTATGGGACTCTTTCTTCATCTGGGAAACCGATGTTTAATTTCAAGGATCCAGCCATTCTGATGAGAGACTGTTTCTGGAAATGCCAGCTCGCAACTTTCCCTGATATAAATCGTCGCTCTGTGCGCACATGCTCGCAGGATACGACTGCTTATTCAACGAAGAACTTTCTAATGTTAATTACACCTATCCTGTTATTATTTGCACTGTTACAAACATTCTGTTATACGAGTAGTGGAAACGAACATGAACTCAATCGTACAGCTTGTCCAGATGTTTGCTCCTAATTACTTGGCTGGAATATCTGTTGCAGAATCTACAGGACAGTGGTTCTTAATTAGAAGCACCAGACAGAAATAATATCGTTTGGTTTCATCAAATACTTATCATAGACACTGTGATGGACAATGACGGACTGGGTCTAAAAATTGCCAGGAGCCATCCAAAACCAGAAGGCTATCCTTTGATTTTTATAAGAAACACTGTATGTGGTAGATACAACGTAAATTTTAGTTGCATACAGTAATAATATTGGAACTTCTATTATATTTTCAAGCTACTAAAGGGTCATTAACATTTTTAACATATTGTTTGATGTTTAAGGGATGCCATCGAGCAAACTGACACCCTGGCCAGTCCGCTACTAGTGATGGGTTTTACAGGTGTCACGTTCAGAAAGTGAATGCCAAAGATATCTCTGGAATTTGCAAAAGGGAAGTTTGATAATCACATGAATCGATCTCGAAAAGAATATTCAATTATTTATGAGTGACTAACTTCATGATGGAACATACGAAACCATTAGGGGAAGGTGGGACAAGGCGGGGTACCCCCCGTATCTCGTGATACAAACGCCTGAATCAAAATTGAGTATACGCGTTAGACGCGGCGCTATCGGCACCGTCAGTGACTAGCGAATCAGTAAAACATGTGAACGCGTGACGAAGTTAGATTAGAATTTATAATTTATTGAGACTTCCTTACTTTTTCCTTATTTTTAGCACCCGTGACAGTGATATAATAATATAGAAGATTTCCGGTACATGTATGTGTTTCTGAGGCAGAATTTAGCTGGCTATAAGGTACGTATGTTATTTTATACTTTTGTAAATAATGTTTCGAGCAGTGTTCATATGATTGTCGTGAGACGCGAAGGGGCATGATGGGGTAATGAAAATGGAAGGAACCCCATCATGCCCCTCACAAACCTAAAAATAAAAATCAAACTTTCTCATTGTTCCAGGATGTTTAGAAACTACAGACGGAAGACGGACCGACGAAAATGATACTTCTTTTCTATTAATTAATCCAAACGAACTGATTCCCTTGTGGAAAGGCGGATACACTGTTAAATATGTGGCAAATGGGCTCATTTCTCCTCTGTTGATGTACTAGATAAGGACGACGAAGCCATACATGTGTGTCTCCTCTGCCAACCCAATAAATAATTACTTTGTATATATATACTTTATTTATATTGTTTTTTAATTGGCACGATGGGGAGAAACGACTTTTTCTGAATCTTTTTATTTATTCTATTGGAACCTGTAAAACTTAGGTTGATTCACAGTTAAACTGCAAGACTTATTACCAAAGAATGGTTCAGACATAAAATTGATTAGTTGATTATGAAAATCTGTGTTTTATTCATCATCAAACCTTAACTACCCCGTCTTGCTTATTAAAAGAATAACAACTGAAAAAATATAGCATCTGCAGAAGAAACAGAACTCGAGGAAAATGTACCATCACTAAAAATAATACAAAACTGTATCCCCAAATAAAATTTATTCTCTTTAGATATAATCCCATAGAAAGGTCTGTGAAATTAGCACTCCAAAGTGCAAATTTTTATAAAATACAAATAGTTTTGTTTTGCCCACGATTTATCCACGTTTGTTCACCGCTCAAAAAAACTTATGACTAAATTAAAAAAACTTGTCACCCATGAATATTTTTCATTGATTTTTAAGTGGGATGTAACTGCCCACCCACAATTTTCATTCGTCCACCCTGCAACATTTATTTTAGTAGACAAACGAAGATTTGAGTTGGACAAACGTGGAAAAATCGTGAGCAAACGAACAGTGTTTCTATTTTATAAAAATTCGCACTTAGCGGTGCCAGCTTCACAGACCTCACGTAGACCTTCCTAAAACCTGTCTACCATTGCATCGCGATGCACAATATTAAAAAACATTATGTTCGAAGAGAGGACGTAACGCGAGGGTGAATTTGAATGGCAAGTTGCAGTGGTTCTGCGATAGAAAGGTTGTCCACAATCATTTGTCCGCGCAGCTTCCTGTCCTGGATTTCGTATTTCAATGATCGCCTTAATAGCAGGCACTTGTACCAACCGGCGACGCGCCATGGAATCAAGAGCGTCTATTAACCTGATTAATTACCATTATCGTATGGCACCGGATTGCGTCGTATCGGTGCGAAAGCAGAAACGCCGTCGGCCCGTACATGGCGAACGTCGCACCTGGATAGAAATTGTCGCTCCTCAGGCTGCTATTGCACGACGGCGTGAACAACGATTCATGGAATGGGTGATTTTCTCAGGAGATAAAAGGAGGAGGAACCTCAACGACAGCAGGAATGGAAACGGGACGAACTGGGAGATAGACGGGGAGGAAGGAAAAGTTGATTATAACGTCAATCATAAACGGACGATGACCTCGAATTCGTTTTGTGCTTGTTTCCTGCTCGATGTTATTGACTTGTATTGAGGCTTGCCGTTTCCTCGTTCGGAACGGGGCAATTTAATTGAAAAGTGCATTAAACGAGGGACAATTCAAAAGTGTCTTTCTAACAATGAGTAACTTTAAATGTATTAATTCTTCCGCCCCTCTGGATAAAAATGATTTTTGCCGCCCTTTATGAGTAATTATAAATAACTATTATAAAATATAATTTTTGACAGTGAGTGAAACTTTTTATAGGTTATTGTTGAATAACGAAAGCCTTTTCGAAAGATATTTAATACATTTAAAGGGTTTAAAGACAATTTATAAGTCTCATACAAAATTCAAACATGTATTATCTACTTTTCTACCGCTTTTTCAAAAAGTTTTACTTTTTTATTGGATTTGATTGATTTTAATTTTCTCTTTCTTCCTATTTTGCCACCCCAAATTTGCCGCTCGGGCGGTTACCCTGCTTGCACCACCATAGATCGGGCCCTAATTAGATAATGTTTCGTATACGTCAAAATGCGGATTTAGAGTGAAACTATTGCGTCACTGTGACGAGTATTAGATATAGCCTACGTGGTTTTGTCGTGCGTGAAATATTGCGCTGTTGTCAGGGAATGTGTTTGAACAATTGGGAATGCGCCCATCTATAACACACGTGTAGTTCAACATGTATGAAATGTGGGTTAAAAAATTGCGACGCTTGCGTCATGGTAGAACAAACATATTGCTACATCGATGCGATGTGTATTTTACTTATTTCAGAGGCATTTGGAATTTGCATATTGATAAAAGATATTTACAATTCTACAAACATTTGCTTCCGAAAATGAAAGAGGATTGCTTTTAAAAACGATATTTCAAATTGTAAATGAAATTATCAGCATTGTGATCTAATTATCCTGAAACTTTTTAGCTTCAAACATTGAAATTTAATTTATTCTGATACACGCAGTAAGATGGAAAGAGTTTTCATGAGAACAGTTAAATAAATAAAATTTAAAGATCACACTTGAAACGATAAGCAGTGAAAATAAAGCAGTTCAGGCGTGGTATACTCTCCATTGCGGCTGAAATGATCCACAAGCGACGGAATTTAGTTCCACCAGCGAGCAACCCTGTAGAAATGGCACCGACTTCACGTGCTGGAATCAATCGTGAAACTGATCGCTTTCGAAACGGTTAACGCGCTCGTCCCCTCGCAATGACGAAAGTTTAACAGCCTGGAATTGCATTCGTCTGAGGGAGACACCCTTCTTCCAGGAGAGACCGATAGGGAGAAAAAGAAAAGTTAGAGACGGTGAGACTCGACTGTCTGCAGAAAGAAAATTGGATTTCGTGTGTTAACAACGGACGACGCCAACAACGACACACCTAAAAACCCGAGACTCTTCCTCTTCTCTATTATGTCTCTTCTACTGGAACAAAATCTATGTTTCTGGAAATTTGTATACTTTCAGCATAATTACTAATCCATGTATCTTACGTGAAAAGAGGTGTTTTTATAAACGAATTAAAATTTATGCTACAAACTAGCTTTTCATATTTCATATTTCGTAACATTCGCTTCCGAGCATGGTTAATAAATTTAAGATTATACTGTTCAAGAAAGTTAAAGGATCGTATTCGCGTGTTTTAATGATCCCATCAATCTACGTCATATCTTTTTACGTACCATAGGCAATTGTAACTCGGAATAAGATCCTTAAGTTTCAACTGATGACTATCTATTGCAACATTTGTGTAGATGATTCTTTGTTTCCTCGTTCACTGCAAGTTACTGAACGCATCAATCATTTTCTCGTTGCCCAAGCTGTTACGGTTCAATGAAAACGCTGTGCAAGGGGATTGTCTTGACGAAACATGGGGAGGGCTGGTTGAACAAGTCGGTGACCCGACGAAACATCGACTTCCTTGAGACCCCGGCAGCTCAAAACTATGCAGGAACTGCTACGAGCGTACTCGAGCAGAGGGACGAGAGAAAGGTGCATGGGATGGGTAGTGAAAATTAGCTCGTCCGAGAGCGTTGCAACATACTTTGTACGATGAACTTGGCGTAATGGCTGAACCTCAATTTTCTACAGACGTATGCTTAATTGACGAGTAATTAATTCGAAGTTGGAAGCACAGTTAAATGAAGCCTACATATCCTCAGCGAAGAAATTATATCGACATTATCACCTTCGTTTTAAGAGTACACGAGGATTCAACTCAAGAACAATTGATGAATGTAATTTATCAGGAATATTAGAAAGAACTATTCAAAAACAGCACAGAAAAACTGTGTTTTGGAGCACTTACCAAACACTGTCAATGTTTTTCAAGTTTCCAAACTATTCACTGATTATTGAAAACTATCTAAACAGCATATTGTAAATAGGATATAAATCTTTGAATGGTATACGTAAGTAGTCTAGGCATGGCGAACCTATGACTATTTACTGGTTTGTATATAATATTTGTATATTAATCTAAAATAATTATTACACGTTCAGATATAGTAAAATATTTTTGGCCAGCTTTTACTATAGGACAATGCGCATATTAACCCTTTCGCTGCATATTTAAATTTTCGATCAAAAAAGTGTCGATTTGAAATAAGTAAAAAAGTTTTTAATTTTCAATTCTTCGTTTTTTTCGGAGAACATTGCTGAGTATCACAGTACAAGAGAACACAATTTTTAATGCGTGGACTATCGTCGGAATCCGCAGCGAACGGGAATGTACCGGCGTTCGACTATAGTCGACATTCTACGTTAATTTTTAAACTCGCCTCAATAAAATTGTGCAATGATTAATATTCCATTAATGCTTCCCCTATTAAAAACTGACCGGTACATCGGTAATTATTCGATAAATGTTATTTATAAATTTTTAGCACACACAGATAAAAAAGTTCGCCATCGCTGCTAGTCTTATCAACGATAAATACAAATATATAAGTAGTAGATCGAAATCGTGGAATCATCCATACTTGACAGCGACTGTCAAAGTATTTACAGTGCGAAATCTAAGTACATTCTATCGATGACACTTGACAAGAGAAATGATCGAACCGATGGAGATCATATTTTGAGATACCCCGACAAAATTAGTCACACATGCTGGAAAAACGAAACACTCTACATTTTATGTAATACTGTTATTAAACGTCTGATTGGTACAACATAGGTACTGCAATGTCTAAACCGTTAGATAGCTTATAGGACGATGCACTGATATAGACAGGCGATCTTGTAATTACATCAAGCAACACATTTTTAGATATCAGTTCACGCTTCAGCACGTGATTCCAAATCGAAACAAAGAGCATCCGATAGCGTTGCCTCTGCAAACAGAAATACTAGACACACACTGGCGGTTCTAACTTACTGAGCTGAACATGTGATCGCAATCGCAGAGATAAACTGCATTATTAGAGTGTCTAGCTTGGTAATTAAAATCTGCTGCGGGTAAATACATCGGTAATTATAATGGGATTTGGTACCGCCGCCGTATACCACGTATCGTGGATAGCCTAGCGGCTGGCCGATAATAAGGATATTGGTAACGGGAAGCGGACAATGATCATTAGAGACCGCGAGAGGGAGAGAGAGAGAGAGCCGGTGGGTGAAGAGGTATCATGACTCCTACATGCCGCAGGTCACCGACCTTTTAACGAAATCGCTCTTTTTCGCGTAAAAGAAGGCGAAACCCCCGTTTAACTGCTCTGCAACCACGGGCGAGTACTCTCCAGTTTCGCGACCAAGCGAAATCAGGGAATGAAATTGGTAAATACGATATACACATCTGTGTAAGCATGAGAACTTAGGAAGGAGACTTCGCTCGCTCACCTGCAGAAGAGCTTGAAAATTCATTTAACTGGGTTCCTTTGATTTCGCCGTTGAGTTATAACGTTCGTTAATAATTTAATGGGTGACTTTCGAGCGCAATATTAGACACAGAAATATGAGGGATGTTATAAGAAATAAATGGCGTCTTCTGTCGGATGGATGATAAAGAAAAGGTGTATATTATTAGCAGAGGTGTTTTCAAGCTTGCTTTTAACCACTTAACTGGGGGCGACGAGTTAACCCGTCATTTGAAAGTGCTCCGCTTCGGATCAGACGAGGAAATGCTTCTAAAATTTAATAATTACATTCTTGCAATAGGAGAATATAACGACAAAGGTAATTTTCCTCTTTGATTCTCAACTACGAATTCTAAAGTGACTAAGAGACGTTTGTAGCGAACGAGAGAAGACATTAAAAACGGAAAATAATACATAACGTGTATCATATGTTAACATAGAAATTGCACAATTACTTTTCGAATCAACTGCACGATTCGTCAAAAAGGGAATAGCAAAAGCCGGGTAACTAGTCACTCGAAATCTCCAGGGTGCTTCTAATAGCTCTCCAGGCAAAGGTTTCTCAACCTTGTTTGTATCTCTCCAACATTTCCACCACAACTGGTAAATCCTCGTGAACCAGAGAGCTCGATTCCCGTTTGGTTAAAGCGAAACTTATATGGATACTGGTTACTCGGGCGGATGCTGTAGCAGGGATTTAACGGACATACTGAAACGAATTACATATAGGGAACCTGGCGTAACATGAACGTGTAGCAAAGTTATGGTAGAAGAATGTTGCTCGATATATGGAATTTATAATTTTTGCAATACCTAATTGCACCTTAGTTGCAGGTTTAAATTCACTGTACTGGGTACTGAATACGGGTTTGCTAAGAGTATTTGAATTTTTACAGTGATAAACAGGAATATTGTGGATAATTTCCAACTGGCGTATATCTTCTGAATTTATGGTATGATTAAATTGTTACTAATTCGTCTGTAGTGCCTAGCGCAGGTACATCCAGGCGCAGCAAGGTTGGTAACTAGCCTCGTAATCTCGATAAAACCTTTCTAACGAGTTACTCGACCACGTTGTAATGACCGGCATTACGGATTCAGGTTCGCAAATATTAACAGCATTAATAACGCCAAAGTGGTTTACCTCCCGTTTATCCGCGAATATAAATTATAACGGACACACGAGTTAACTGTAACGCATTGCTGCGTCCCTGAGGATTGTAACCAAGCATTCCTTTAAGTACTTAACAGGTGGCTCCCAAAACCATTTCTCTTCATTTTTTCTCTCAAAGTATAAAGCACGAATTGAACGGAGGCAACTACCACGGTTAGAGAGAATAAGCCATTTCTATATAAAATGAAATTACTCATAAGGGAGGCAGTGAACGACTCACCAGTACAAGTATTTATATTATAAAATGACCAAAACTAGGGTTCATGTACATCGAAAATTATAAAATCCCTAAAATTCATTTGTAAAAATTTTTTAAAAGAAATATCAGCCATCTGCATGTATTATTGAATATCTGAAGAAGAAAGTCTGAATACTGATTCAGTAGCGAGTGTGTTTTAGCAATGATACCCTGCGTTCACGCTTGGACAAGGATTGTCGTGCGGTGGAAGTAAAAGCACGTTGAAAACAGTGTCTTTACAGTGTATACGGTCGATAACCCACTTAGAGAAGCGTAACACGTAAACTCGCGAAATAGGTTCGAATCATGCCACGTAAAAACTCGACCACTAACGCTTGTCATAGCGCTGCCCTGCATGCCTTTGCTGTTGCACGTATATACTCGACCTATAGTTCCGTGTTTACCATTAATTTACATCCTCCTAGAAAAGTGTGACATCCGTTTAAAAAATACAGTGTGCACATACTCTTCAATCTACGCTGTTCGAAATAGCTGCTTGCTCGCTCGATGAGATCCTTCAGTGTAAAAACTCAATGTTTTTGGAATATATACGGGGCGATAGAGACAGGTGCAAATACGTTTAGAAGTGGACTGTGGAGACAATTTTTAAGGGAAATGTCTCGTTAACAAAAATCTGTCTCAATAGTTGATAAGAGGATCTTTGCATTCAAATTGGCAAGTAGTGAAAAGAAGGTTTCATGTGGCTTGTTTTTAATCGGTTAAATACCTACTCGGAAATCGTGATGGATTGTTTTTGAAATTACGCCACGAAGAGAAATCCATCCACTGCACGTGAATTATCAATTTCACCGTATATTTCATGTGAAATTTCAAAAGTCGAAGGGGTTCAAGTAACATGTGGAATTTATTTGAAAGAAGCATGTAGTGGAAGTAGATTCCTGAATGAAGTTTCTACTTCGAAAGTTGGCATTAGAAATTAGAAACGCCCTTTATTCTTCTATGAAATGAATTAGTAGGGGAAGGTGGGGCAAGACGGGGTAGTTAAGGTTTGATGATGAATAAAACTTAGATTTTCATAATAAACTAATCAATTTTATGTCTGATCCATTCTTTGGTAATAAGTCTTTGAGTTTAACTGTGAATCAACCTAAGTTTTACAGGTTTCAATAGAATAAATAGAAAAATTCAGAAAAAGTCGTTTCTCCCCATCTTACCCCACCCGTGGGGCAAGATGAGGTACCATATAAATAAAGTATATATATACAAAGTAATTATGTATTGGGTTGACAGAGGAGACACACATGTATGGCTTCGTCGTCCTTATCTAGTACATCAACAGAGGAGAAATGAGCCCATTTGCCACATATTTAACAGTGTATCCACCTTTCCACAAGGGAATCAGTTCGTTTGGATTAATTAATAGAAAAGAAGTATCATTTTCCTCGGTCCGTTTTACGTCTGTAGTTTCTAAACATCCTGAAACAATGAGAAACTTTGATTTTTATTTTTAGGTTTGTGAGGGACATGATGGGGTTCCTCTCATTTTCATTACCCCATCATGCCCCTTCGCGTCTCCCGACAATCATATGAACATTGCTCGAAACATTATTTACAAAAGTATAAAATAACATACGTACCTTATAGCCAGCTAAATTCTGTCGCAGAAACACATACCTGTACCGGAGATCTTCTACATTATTATGTCACTGTCACAGATGCTAAAAATAAGAAAAATGTAAGGAAGTCCCAAAAATTATAAATTCTGATCTAACTTCGTCACGCGTCCACATGTTTCACTGATTCGCTGCTCACTGACGGCGCCTATAGTGACGCATCTAACGCCTATGCTAAATTTTGATTACTGTGTTTGTATCACGAGATACAGGGGGTACCCCGTCTTGCCCCCCCCCCCGTCTTGCCCCACCTTCCCCTATATAGTGTCATTGTCACTCTGAACACTACAATACTAAAACAACCATCAACCTTGTACAAAAAATTCACCCCAATAAGTAAAATTCATCACAAAACACGAATATTCGAAAACCTCTATCCTAACAAAGCATGAAAAATGAAACCTCCATTGTCATCATCACGTTTTCCTGAAAATTACCATCAACATCCACTCACAGATTATCCATAATTTATTCATCTTGAACCACCCTCAGTATTAAGCCCGAAACATGTACTTCCTTTACGCCTGGCATACGATTAATCTTTTTTAAATTATCTGAAAAAGAGATCCCATTCTTGTCACGAGCAACTTTAAAAATTGTGAACGCCTATCTCCGCGCACCACGCGGAATCGAATTCTTATCGAGCCGGCAATATTATTTAACGTGCGACGCATGCACTCCTATTATCGACGCCAAAAATCTCGATAATAAATCGCGTCGGCTATGTTTTATTCCATTCACGTGGCACACGGGGGAGGACGGAACAATATTCATACACGGAGCGAGCAAACGCGACGCGTCGGTTGGCTCTTCGGTCTCTCGCTAAAACGACCGGTTACAATTATAAACGGAGAGTCCCCGCTCGCGTAATCATGACATACGCGCTTGCAAACACGCTCGTTACACGCCGAGCTGGTACATTCGAGGCGGGAAACGATGCAGTTCTGCATACGGACAATTTATTTCCTGCTATCTGAACGAACGTCCCAACGTTAACCAAAGCGAATCCAACGTCAAACGGTAACGACGCACCGAACGCCCCTCGTTCTACTGATCATTTTATCGTCCCTAAATTGCCTGGGAAACCTGTCTCCGTTCAAGACTTCTTCAGCGCGTTTGCATTTCTAAAATGCTAATTATTAAATTTCATTGATCACCTTTGCTTTGATAATAATGCTTTCACGAGAATTTTAGAGATACCCGTTCTATGAAAACGGGAGTATTATTTTGCTACATTGAAGGAAATATGTAGTTACATTAGGGAAATGAGTATCGATCAGAAATTACTCAGCTTCAATGAGATTTCTAGAGAAAGCACTTAAATACTTATTTAGGGATACGTCTAATTTTCGATGGTATAAAGGGAAAAAGGAGCTCTAAATTGTTATAAATAACTGGTGCTTCCTACTTGATCGCAAATCTTCGTTGCTACTCCTCTGTGTCCAGGGGTTTGCTATGTATTTACTGAAAGGAGGAAATGGAGTGCACCATCAATTGCAAAAACATGAAACTTCGATTAGCAAGTGTCACGGAGCTTACCGCCACAGTTTCATGAGAACCAGTGCCGTTGGCAACACGGAATATGTTAATACGAAAACAGTCGGTGAGCAACCCGCGGCCAGATTACGTGACTGGTTTTACTTTTCTCCCTGTGGCTTTATTTCTTTCGTGCCCGGAGATTGCGTTTATATGTGACCACAGCTGCTATTTACTCCTTTCCACGCACCAGTTTACATCGGTCAGGATGGATTTCAGCGCGGCATGAAATTATCCGCGGCTTCACGTGACGTTCGCGGCAAGCTTCTCGTCGATAATTATACCTTTCCCTTTTCTACGGATCCTGTTCTCCCGGGCCGCTATTTTTACCTCGAACACACTCCCACTGTATAAACGGGATGTAAAACTACAGCTATCTCGAACGCAATAACACGGAAGCTCGCAATACCATCTAGCAACGCGTAATGCAAACTACACTTCCTTTCGTTGCGATATTCGAGGCGTATGAAAATGTCTCACGTAACGAACACGCAGGGTTGCATAATATGTTGCCGGTACTGCTCCAAATGTAGGTAGAAGGTTGTATAATTTCGACAGAGTGAAATATTTGGACGTGTTTAAAAGACACCTCGATATTCCTTTGAATGAAGTAAAGGAAAGTGTCTGTGTTTGCAGAAGGAACAAACTAAAGTCGGTATCAGATATATTGGCCGGTGAGTTTCGTGAGAGGTATTCTCCCACCACACAGTTTGCCTGCCTCGGTGCTTCTTTTCTCAAAGTTTTCTGACTCGCTCTCGCCTTCGCAGAACAAGAGTGAGCCAGAAGTGGTGGGGATAGTGCCAAGCTTTTGGCGTGTAGACCAAACCGAGCTGTGAGCGTAGAAATACACACATCAGAACAGATGTGCGTTAGCTCCGAAAAAATTCAGGAACTTTATTGGTCAGAACATTGATTCTTTCTCGCTGGCTTCATCTCGTATTGATCTACTCATAGCTTCGTAACGCACACAACTATTACGCTAAGAATAAATAACAGCCGAACAGCTAGGTTCAGGTGGAGCCGAGCAGCGTTCCCGTTACCCCACCATGCTCTCGAGGGCCACGCAACTCCAACCGACAAATCCTCGATCGTCAGATGGTGGGGGCTGATTTCTCCTCGATCGCTGTTCCCGAAAACGAATTCACAGGCCAATATATCTGGACCCCCCCCCCCCCCCCCATAAACATGACTCATGTATATAAGAAGCTAATTCCCTTTAATTCACGAAAAAAGTTCTCACGCAAAGATTGTGAAATCAACTTTGCTAATTCCAATTGTATTCTCGTTCTCCGTTCCAACACTGATTCCTCTGTCACTTTTTATACTTGACATTCCTTTATTGTCCACAAATCAATTCAGTGCTCAGATTTTCAGCTTTAAGCACATTTAAAGAACTAATAAAAAACAAATGAACATAAGCTTCAATTCTTATAACAAACAATGAAAGAAGCTCCATAAGATCCCGATAACAAAATTCCCTCCAACTGCAGCTCTATCCAGAGGAAAAGATCTCGACTCCCGAAACTAACCTATAAACATTTCGAAATCTATCCCCAGACGTTCGCCCCGACACCCAGCTCAATTATTAACCCGTAAATTGAAAGTGCCGCAGTGGTAAAGGAGAAGTCTTAAAAATATTCCCCTGGTGATTCACTGGAGAGCACGACTCGTCCGCTCGTCGCCGGCGGTCGCCTTTCCGATTTCACCTGCGGTGCTGTACGCGCATTTCCATAACCCCCGAAAGCCCCACGACGCGTGGATCGCCGCGACGTTTGTCCCCGGTGCATTTCCTGTCCCACTCCCCTTCTTGGTTGGTTTTCTCGAAATGGCAGGTATCTGATCGAAGCGAGTGGCTTCGACGTTCCGTACGCCAGAGATGCTTATGCACCCTCGGTATGGGTGTACAGCCTGTGTACAGTTACAGTGTGCGCGAATATATACGCGGCGGTATAATGCCGCGGGAGGACGCTGCCGAGATACGCTGGATAGATCGAGAAAGAGGGGAAGCCTGCTGGAAGAGAGGACAACGTTTGAAGAGAAGGCAAAGAGGAACGGAGAAAGGGCCAACGGAGAGAAGCAAACCGACCTGTCTGAGTCAACCGGTCTAACCACATGTTTGCCTGCAAGTCGCTATGCAACCGGATGGGGGTTCGCTCAGAACCGTAAGCAACCTCCGTTAAGCCGCATTTACACCGAAGAAGCAAATCGATCGTTCGTCGTCCTCGCCGCGGAGAGCGACGTTTATCCTGTCGATCGATGTCGACCGGGTACACACGCCACGGACCAAAGGCCGGCAACGCACGCCATAAACAAAAAGGGGGGGGGGCACATGCGTTGCGTTCACTCCGCGTGGCCCGATCACATTTAGGTTAATTAATGGGCCTAGGTGTTACCGATGCGACCCGTCGCGGCGCGCGCAGGCAAATCGAGATAATCGAGATTGAAATTTTTGCCCAGAGCGGGGCGTGCAGCACGGAACCATCCAGATGGACGTCGCGATATCCGTAATTAGGTTTTGCCGTTTGATCGATGCGTCCTATTAAACTAATTTGAATACAATGGCGACGGTGATACGTGGGCACGTATGCACCTTTCTAACTGGCGCGCCGCGGCGCTGCGAGCAGAGTGACCGTTAATTCGGTTTTACGCTCAATTATCGTTTCAATTTGCTGCGGAAGGAGATGTTCCACGCTGCTTAGTGTGCTAGTATAATTGGGCTGCAGTTAAATAGGAATGTTGTGACAAGTAGAGTTGGAATCGGTTTCTTAATTCATTAGGTGGTAGTCGTGTGGCCTGTGGGGCAGTTATGTAGCTGTAAATTACTGGCCATACGGTTGAGTTTGTTTTCTGTTATTGTATGGGTGAGGTTGTTCCATGCTGAACAGATGGGTGCTCAGGAAACCACAAGGTCGAGCGACGAAATTCATTTCCAGATTTAATACATCTATCCAAACGCGATGAATTTCATTAGAGAAATATTAATTCTACGCAAATACCAGCAAATTGGAACTCTAATCTTCGCGCAAATGGCCCGTGGATAAATCAAATTTAAAATTGCTTCCGGAATCATCCCACGTGTCCGATATTACTCATGGAAGTAGGGAGGACGGATTCCCCGTATCCCTTTCGATACGGGTCGAATATCGGGGAAAGAAAAAAAAAGAGGGAGCAGCGAGGTAAATGGAGCTTCGTATAACCAATCATTCGGACCAGACTTCTAATAATCCATGGGCAATATATCCGGCAGGAGGAGAACAGCGGGGCTGCGCGAGATATCCGTTCGGGCAAATATCTGCCCATTCCTGGATTCGATCGGACGATAAAAAGGACGAGGTTCGATCAGGAGGCGTGGGGAAACAGCGAATTACAGCTATCCGACCAGAACCCCCGAGCGAAACGGGTGACACAACGTGTGCGTGCACGTGCAACGGTATGCTGCCTGGCCATTTAAAATTTAAATGTTCTGCCCAACGCACTTTATATACCCGCCGATGCTCTTTTCTGGTCACCGTGATCCATAGTTTACGCGCACAGGGAAATCGTTTCATTCGATATTTGCAGAAATATCGTCTGGCATTAAATATTCACACGGACACCCTTCTACGCGGAGACTCGTGCTGGCGAATAAGGTTTCAAAATTGTTTCGATATAACGCATTTAATTGGCTGGCACAGTGCAATTGTGGTCGATTGCAGTAAATGAATGGATTTGTGGTAGCGAGGGGTTGGTTTTCGATTTCGGAGACTTCCTTTATGGTGTATCCTGTTTGAAGAAGTTTACGATACTATTTTGTATAAACATGAGCAATTATTACAAATTGAGAGGGGGACTAGAGAGAAATGGGCATTTAGAGAAGCCAACCCCACTTGTAGTGCATCTGATTGTGAGTGTTACTAAAAGGGGAGAGAGTAATTCGTAGAAGGTATATAGACATTATTAGTTACCGACACTCAATTCTCAATAAATCAGTCACCAAACTAAATCCGCAACACCATAGAAACCATTATTCTCCTAATTTATGTCCACCATATCTGTTTCCTCTCCACTCACCAATTCTATTAACCACCTACATACAATGACAATTATCACTCACGAACAGTTAGCGGGAATCATTTGAACCAAGCATCGCGATGAACAGCAATGGAACGACACGCGGGAAGCCCAAGGCTGCCAAGAGGAAGACCCCTCCGACTGTATCAGGACAAACTGCTACGAGCAGGTGGACACGTACGTGGGCGAAAATAGGAGAAAACGAGGTTGTTACACCTCGTGCACGGGAATCCGCCTGGAAATCTCGACTGCGCGCTGGAGGGAGGCGGGTCGCTTAGAATTTGCGGCACGAGCTGGAAAAAATCCAAAGACGAAAACGACGAACACGCCCTGGACGCGCGAAAAGGGGGCCACAGCGTGGACTAGAGGAAGAGGGGGAGGAGGAGGGAGGACGGCCAAGCCAGGGAGTACAACAGAGATTGAAATGCACGGAATAAATTTCAGCCGCCGAACGCAGCGGACGTAACCAGAGATTTAATTAAAGATGCATTGCGCTTCATTTCTGAAGTTGAATGAGGAACCCGTTGGCGGCCCGATCCTGCCCTCACTTCTTGATTACACCGAGCATCGACCCATCAACTCCCTTTTTCACTCCCTTACCCCCCTGTAACAAATGCAGGGTCGAGTTCATGCATCGCCGTCGAAATTAATTAATCGAACTTTTTCCTGACGCCTCATTTACCGCTAACTTCGGCGAGTTTGTTCGCGGCGGATTCGTTCCCGCTTGGCCGGCTGAAAGTGTGAAACCAGGTCTTTGTGTGAGCCTGAAACATCGTTCCACGGAACTTCAATAGTGCTCGTGAAGGAAGTAGAAGTAGGTTTATAGAATTTCGAAGATTCGAGTAGGATGATATGGTTTAATTACGGTAGCGTTCCAAAGATAGGGTGGGTGCCAATAATTTGTAGATGCAGAGTTTAGGGGTGGATAGATATGTCACAGAGTGAAATAAAAAGATCCTATGTGCGATTGGGGAATGCAATCTCGGAATACGCTGGTATCCGGTGTTTGGATTACAAAAATCACGGGATTTGATATAACTAATCTCGAGAATTAAGGGATTTTTTAAAAATGTGTATTACTTTATGAACACATTCTTTATTGTTAAAAATGTGTATTACTTTATGACACATTTTTTTATTGTTAAAAATGATTTTAGCTTATGTTTCAAACTAATGATAGAAAGAAAGTTTGTTTACTTTAAATAAAGATTTAGAATTTTAGCACATATACATCATTTTAATTACTGAAATTTTCTATTACCTAATCCCGTGATTAGTCCCGGAATCCCGAGATAGACTTAAAAAATCCCGCAATCCCGGGATAGTAAATAATGACCGGGATTGTATTCCCCATGTGCGATGCAATATTTATTGGTCATGGCAGAAATAAACAAAATTTTTATTTAAATAAAAATTGGGAATAACGAATTGAAGTTAAAAGAATAAAAACTTTATTCGTCGTATAATCTCAAGTTAAAATCACATTTATTCGATTCGATATTTAAATACTTTTTTATTTAATTAATGCCCAACTCTGATCTTGGGAAAAGAAACAAGAATTAAGAATGTTGGAAGATGCAGATGTATAATACATCACCGTCTTGAGAAATGTTTCGTTCCTCCAAGGAGTTTAACAGTACCAAGGCTTTTACAATCGCATAATTCATCAACGAACGCGACAATTGAAAAACAATTCAATGAATGCGTCTACATGCTTTTATCGTCAACTCGAAAGCGCGAGCTTTTAGCGACATTTGTGGTTCTTTCAACCTTGTGCGCTGACGAATCCACTTAAACGTTTCAACGGTCGATGCATATAGGCGGAGTGTGATTATTCAAGCGCGTCACTTTTTATCGCCATCTGTAGCCATCGGTGAAATATTTTTATTTTCAAATGCACAACGAATGTTTGTTTTCAGCACGGGGCGCCTATCGCGCGCTGAAAAATTTCAGGAGGGGAGGGTGTCCCTATTGGATCACCGAAGCTTTTCGATGAAAGCCGAATTTAAATTGTATATTCACTGAAAATTTAAGCACCGTCAATTAAAACACACCTCGTCAATAAAAAACGCACTGCCCTCTCCCTGCTTGGGAGGTAGACCGTGGCGCGGAACAATTCCGAGCATAATGCGAAAACTCTATTCATACCGTGATCAAAATTTCATCCGGATACAGCGTGGCCGCTGAAAGCAACTGCTTCGTCGTTTCGTTTCATGAAGAAAAATTCTTATAATAGCGAAGCAACGATAGAGTCACGTGCAGAGAGGCCCGTGTCTCTCCCGATTTGAATTTAAAATCGCCTCCTCTACCATGCAAAACATCGCGAAACGAGGATACATACGATTTTCGCCACGCTAAACGCGCATCAGCTCGGAAAGTTTAAGACAAAAGGGGAGGCTGGGGCAGCGGGGCGAGCGCGGACACCGATTCCCAATATGTTGTACACCTTCTGTGAAATACCAATAACCCGGAGGGGAGAGATTTACGGTTGTCTAGCTACGGTCTGGACAGATAAGAAATAAGTGCCGCAATAATGCACGTAACGTCTGCTCGTCATTAATGCGGCTGGAACGCAGGCAGCATTCCAAGCGACTGCGGTCAACTCCTATCTATTCTTTCTTGTTCCACCGGTATTGCGGGATAGAGGCGCTTTATACGAGCCCTCCACACAGTCGTAGGTCATGAACGTGGGGCCGAGGTGTTGGAAGAGGGGATCCAGCACGTAGATCCTTCGAATTACCTCGCGACCTTCTACGTGATCGCCGAGATCCCTCTACTTCTCAGTGGCGCCAAGAATTGACAATAGCAAATCTATTGCGAGAAATAAGTGGATCGCCTACTCCGAACTAGCTTGTCTATGCTTCGTGTAAAATTGATCGATTAAAACGACGTTGTTCCACTGGGAAATTTTTCATGGTAACTGTTAATTTGATGTGGGTCAATTAATGTATTCTACGTCTAGGTAACCTGGAGACATAGTAGAAGAGATTATAGATTGGAATAGGAGTGGGAAGAGCCCAATTTCTAAAGATTACGTTTATTATTTATCTATTATCAGAATTTAAAATTTCTTGGATTTGAAGTAGAATTGTGAAAGATTTTGTGTGCAATAAATAATTTATAGAAAATTACACGGGTGTCGTGAAAGTAATGAAAAATTTATATACTGCTGAATACACGATTGGGAAATTCAATCCCGGGATACGGGATCTCGAGATCCCGCGATCCCGGCTATTTTTTGGACTCCAAAAATCCCGAGTTTTGATATAACTAATCCCGAGAATTTCGGGATTTTTTAAAAATGTGAATTACTTTATGAACACCTATAAAATATAAAAATAAACAGAATAAATAAACATAGTCATTTCGTAATAATAAGGACAATAATAATAATGATTTATTTAAATAATAATATTAAGTCACGTGTAACTAACTAAACTATATTTATTTTAACAATGACATTCTCAATTTCCGTTATTTCGAAATCGCGCGAATTGCAAATCGACACTTGTCTGGTCACATAAAGACGAAACATTGTAGATATGTACTTTAGGTGCTTTGCTCTTTCTTCGTTCGCATTTCCAAAAATCTTCATAATGGTTTACTGATATTATCTACCTACTTATTGAGACTTTCTTATTATTCATTGTTCTACTGTTTTTATTGTTAAAAATGATTTTATCTTATGTTTCAGACTAATAATAGAAAGTTAGTTTATTTACATTAAATAACGATTTAGAATTTTAGCACATAATAAATCATTTAATTACTGAATTTTTCTTTTACCCAATCCCGAGATTTGTCCCGGAATCTAGAGCTGTTCGGGTACTCGAATAAAACGAGCCGAGCCTGGCTCGACTGACCGGGCCGAGCCGGATACCCGTCAAATTCGGGCGGTCCGAAAAATCCGAGTAGCTCGAATTTGTTTCGGACGGCTTGAAAAATCCGGGCAGTCCGAATCGTTTCGGGCCGCTCGAAAGAAAGGGGCTAGCTCGGAAAATCCGTACGCCTTGAACGTGGTTCGAAACAATTCCAGCTAGCCCCTTCTTTCGAGCGGCCCGAAACAATTCGGGCTATCCGATTCTTCAAGCCGCCCGAAACAAATTCGAGCTACTCGGATTTTTCGGGCCGCCCGAATTTGACGGGTATCTAGTCCAGTGAAATTAGACAGAAATCTGCCCAATCTACTGACTAATTCCCATCAAGCTGAATTTTGGCATGAGCCTTTATTTGGTCGTTATAAACAATATGTCATAAGTCCCCATCAATCCGACTGCTGCTAAAAATTTTACAGAGGGTTGAAAAAAAAAAATCCTGTTTTTTGCAAATATCTCGCTATCTATCAGTTTTGCGACAAAAATAGTTATTATACAATTTATAGCCTAGGAAATTCTCTACAAAAAAGGTCTTGCAAGTTTTTTCGTAGGTGTAACCATTTTCAAGTAGGTTGGGTTACCAAGTTTCAACCCCCATAAATTTGACAAGGGAAGATCCTGAATCCGGAAATTCAGAAAATTATGAAACTCTGGAAATATGTAGGGGATGTCCTCCTGAATACAACGCAATTTCGTTTGATGGCCAAATTCACTCCCAGAGGGTGCAATTCACCTCTAAACTTTTTTTGGGGGGGGTATTATTACTCGTGAACTGTAGGAGAGAGAAAAAAAGTGTTCAGGAAAAAGTTACTTCTTTTAATTAGGACTATCAGTTGGTAAGTTATAGGTCCTACAGTTCTTACGATTCTCGAGTTATAACACAAAATCGGAAAAAAACGTATTTTCAGGGGTCAATTTCAGCCCCTTACAATGAATTTGGGCATCAAACAAAAAAAATTACGCAATACACACCTATATTAACATCTCTATATCCCCAAAGTTTTAAAAAATTTTGAATTTTCGAGGGGTGGATCTTCGCCCGCGAGAAATAATAAATTCATTTCCACACCACCCCGGAGGTAGAGTACTGAGCGCGTTTTTTTTTAAACGTGGTGTCCCCAGTAGGCCTAATCCACGATGTTTGTTCATTAAAAAAAAACATTGTTTGGTGCCCAAATTCATTGTAAGGGGCTGAAATTGACCCCTGAAAATACGTTTTTTTCCGATTTTGTGTTATAACTCGAGAATCGTAAGAACTGTAGGACCTACAACTTACCAACTGATAGTCCTAATTAAAAGAAGTAACTTTTTCCTGAACACTTTTTTTCTATCTCCTACAGTTCACGAGTAATAATACCCCCCCAAAAAAAGTTTAGAGGTGAATTGCACCCTCTGGGAGTGAATTTGGGCATCAAACGAAATTGCGTTGCATTCAGAAGGACATCGCCTACATATTTCCAGAGTTTCATAATTTTCTGAATTTCCGGATTCAGGATCTTCCCTTGTCAAATTTATGGGGGTTGAAACTTGGTAACCCGACCTACTTGAAAATGGTTACACCTACGAAAAAAACTTGCAAGACCTTTGTTGTAGAGAATTTCCTAGGCTATAAATTGTATAATAACTATTTTTGTCGCAAAACTGATAGATAGCGAGATATTTGCGAAAAACAGGATTTTTTTTTTTCAACCCTCTGTAAAATTTTTAGCAGCAGTCGGATTGATGGGGACTTTTGACATATTGTTTATAACGACCAAATAAAGGCTCATGCCAAAATTCAGCTTGATGGGAATTAGTCCGAAGACAGATCCTAATTTCACTGGACTAATCCGGCTCGGCTCGAAAACCGAGTCCCGGCTCGGTCCGAACTTCAAGCCGCCCGAATATTCGAATACCCGAACTGCTCTACCGGAATCTCGAGATAGACTTTAAGAAATCCCGCAATCCCGGGATAGTAAATAATGACCGGGATTGAATTCACTATACACGATGCGTAATAATATACCATTAATAACAATATTAATATTGGAACAACTTAGTAGAAAAATTAACGAACCTAAAAACTTTACGATATTTAATTAATTAATTTACAATAAATAGGTATATAAGGTGTGCAAAAAATCAAGAGAAGTGCATTTTTCTCTTGGCGAATAGTATAATTAGAATTCGCATTACAGTAAAAAAGTTCGTAGATTCAAAACGAGGAGCAGTCTTTTTCCTGCCAGAATCGAAGAGCTCCCATATTCAAAAAGAAATTCATCAGACCTATTTTGTATAGAGAGTAATATTCGTTTCTCTCGTTTTGGAAGATGTTTGGTCACATAATATAACGTTGATATATGGCATCGTGTAATTATTAATATCACAGAACCAATAAATCTTCTTCTTCCCAGACACAAAGAACACATTAATCAGACGCTCGAATCAATATGCCACATTTTATGGGATATTTTCATCTTTGCAGCAGCTTCGATGAATTATGGACCGTCCCAGCGAATTAATGTCGCTACACATCATATTATTTGTTCGTGCGAAAATGCACGTGATATTCAGAGTGTGTACAACAACATTGCTAATCGCACACAAGAAATGAGGTGCAGGTATGTACTTATGGAACACGGTTTCACTGTATCTACATGTTCTACAGGAAAACAAACTACCTGACTCCAAAGACCAAACGACGTCCCCCAATGCATAGTTTAGATTATATTACACGCATGCCTTGACACATTATTTCTTTGGCCACATTATTGAGACGAAGTCTATTGAAAGGCAGTCGAACGAGTTGGCGGATCTTTAGAACAGTGTTTGCTGAAAGATCCAAAGCGTAAACGCGCAATGGTACCATGTTTACAGCGACGCGTGACTTACACCGTACCACGCACTTAATGAAAAGGGGAAGAAGGAATTGGAGCACGAGATAGATTACCATATAATTACAATGTCGTTGCATGCAGCGACAAGACCTACGACCGCGTAACAGGCAATGGTCTGTAATCAACGTGGCAAAAATTGAGGAAACTGTAATATTGATAATAATACGCAGATATTCGTGTACGTGCATTCACGTGCGCGTAATTGCAATCATACAACTCAGTGCAAATGCTTTGCATTCAAAGGTTTTTAATGAAACGAAATAGCATATGAAATTAAGACGCCACTTGATACGTTGGAGCAATCAATTTACATATTCCAATTACCACGACACAAACATGGTAGTTAGAATGTATCTACATAATATAAGATTTTTCGAAAGAAAATTATAATAATATGTAAATCGGTGTGATTCGTCTTTCCCGCTGCCAGGGGCGAATTTGGGGACTTGGCGCCTCTAGGCTAATAAGTGTCTGAGCCCCTTTACGCCAAATATCATCAAATATTTGAATTTAAAAGACTCGAAACAATTTCAAAATTAACACAATATGGCAACTCACATACGAGATATTGCTAATTCGCTACATAAAGAAGTGAATTGCTTTTAAAGTTGTTCCAAGCCTCTGTGTTTAATCCTTTCCCAATTTCTTTCGCTCCAAATTTGTGCGTGCTGCCTAAGAGAGTCTTAAAATGGCCTTGAAATAATTGTAAAAATGGGTCAAAGAATAGCGAAGGGTGACAATTCAAAGCTTCTGATTACACTGACTGGGCCAACGCTGCCTTTGTAATCCTATTATAAATATAACCCTCGAATTCTTGCTGAGAACTTTGAACGAACTCAGCGTAGTAATACTTCGCAGGTATCAGTTGCCAAACTCGTGTACAGGGTCACAAAGAAAAGGGAAAAGATCGTGCAAACACTGAGCGTACACACGCGTCTGGTATACTCTCTGATCACGTATGGGGCCTGACGCGAAACGAATTCAAATCATCGAGCAAATAACAGGAGTGGACGTCGAGTAACGTTATACCAACAGAGGACGACCTGGGGGCGGCCCACAGGCGCGTCATAAAATCGTTTCCCTGCGATTACCTTGAGGACCGCCTTATTTTAATCGCCTTTATCGAAGCCATATTAGCAAGTCAGAAGTCTCGGGCGCGTAATGAGTCGGTCAGAAATTTCGCAAGGTCCCTGGTGGTGCAGGATGGATCGATCGATGGCCATTTAAAATGCTAAACGAATCTCGATACCGACGGGCGAGGGATGGTCGGTTTGTCCGAGTCGAACCACGCGAAAGCTCGTTATAGGAAACAAGAGACCGCGTAATCATCGGGTCTTGGCTTACATTCGGACGATGCACCGTTTGTCACTGGATACGAGGCGCACCGGTGCTGCAAACTATCAGGATTCCCTGTGTTATCCCGTCGACAATCGAGCACCAACACGCGCAAAAGTGAACCCGGCGTGGAAACGTAGGAGGCCTTCCCGGGTCCATGGATCAAAGCGGAGAGCTGTGCAACCGTGACTTTTTGCCACGATGGAAAGCCCCGATGCGACCGCCAGAGTGTTACGCGGCGAATTCAAAAGAACCCCGCTACATAATGCAGACGCGCGTAAAAAGCTCTACGTACACCTGTTTATGTGGGTCGAGCATAGCGCGCCTTGTCATTCCAGTGGTAACTGGGTTATTCGGTAGGAAAACGGGTTGCTCTACCCGGTTAAAACCGATCGTCAGCCTGGCAGGCTTTGACCGCGAAGACGCGACAAACCGCATCATTAACCCTTTCGGTGCTAGAAGTCCATATACGCTGTGCAAGTGACGTGATCGACGTGTACAGTTACAGTGACTCAGAGGTTTGCACAAACAAAATCGAACTAACTGTACCGGCTACTGTGTCGCTTCTGCTCCCGTGTCCGCGTTACCTCCAACTTCCTTATCCAACTGCTTTACTGTTTTGTAACTCCGATATGAAAGACTCAGCTATATGGATAACTCAAGTGTACGCATGTTCGAGACCTTCATGAATGCGAGGCAAATATTGCGTTCGAGGGAGTTGTTTCCGAAAAGATTAATTGCGCAGAGAAGGAAAGAGATCTGGGAAGACAATATCGCCCATAAATTTCGGGGAAACCTTAACTCCAACAATTAAACCGCAGCTTTGACTGGGAACACACAGTCTGTCTCTGACAACAGTGCCCACAATTCTCGTTTCTCTCAGGCTCAGCAGACGTTGCTCACACACGCCAGATGTAAACAAATCCCCCTGACGATAGCTTAGGTCACATTGCTTGGTCGAGACAGGCTGATAAGCAGCGTGCTCCGAAATCCGCGTCACGGTTAGGCTCCGAAAGCAACGCCTGCTCCAAAACGCGGCATCGGAAGTTTAAACGGAACGCGTTGTGGTGCCAGCAGCCGTCAGAAACTTGGTAATACCAGAGTCAACTCACCCGACAATTGATCGACCAAGGGGAACGTCCTCGTCGGTAGTCTTGAACGGCAACGATTTCGTCGCGGCATCCACACACTTCTGCACACTGGTCACACGCGGGCAGGAAACGTCGGATACACGCGACGGTACGCACGCCAGGGGGTGAACACACCACCTCGTACGGTTCGTAGCCGCGGGGCACACCGAAGAAACGCACCGAAAAAACCGAGGGGAACGTCCACGAGAGCCGGTTTCTTCTCTACGCGTACGCGTCGTTGACAGGTGGGCAAGTTCAGGTAGCGAGATGCGACGGAACCTCGGTATTCTATCGATACTCGCACGCCGAGGGACCGGCTTCGACTGTCGAGCGACGCCTGGCTCGGCCTCCTGGTCGCCGCTGCTGTCAACGACACGCGGGCTACGCAACCCTCTCGCGTCCCTCCTCACGGTTCCCCCAACGGACCATGACTACGCTATCATTCCCCCTCGGCCAGCGTTATCCCCCCACTTGGCGTCGCGACGCCCGACGGGCTACGAACCCTCGCGAACGCCCACGAGCAAGACCTGCGCGGACGCGACCGCAGCTGAACCCCGCGACGAATAAATTCGCGGAATGTCCGGTTTGCAGAAGTTGCGAGGGTCCTTGGCCCTTCGCCTTTCGGGTCAATCTTGACCTTGATCGTTGAGTCTGTTCCAACACTTGCAACATTATTATTCGCTTGTGTTAGAGCTTTATAATTGCGATAAGACATTGAAAGGGTGCAATTTCTAGCGGTATTTGGCACAACTGCTTTGATGTTTGGATAGTGTGCTATGTTTCAATTTTCAATTGGTACTTTATATTTTGGGTAGGGTTGAGTGGCGTTGGAAGGATACTTTGCAGTGTTTTAGTGTATCACTTCGCATGTATAGGTTCTGATTAAACATTTGCTATGGACTGAGGACTCAAATACAGTTACACACAAAAGTATCGGCCCACCTCAACGTATAACAAATATTACTTATTTAAGTACTGTACTTAATTTAAATTCAGAATTACCCATTATAATTTACATTGTTATACACTTCGATTAAGGGATCTCCCTACCTTGACGGACGCAAAATGTTGCGAACTTTGGGAATTTTTTAAAACAAAACCATTCAATATATTTACTTTCAGCTTTGTGGCTTTATTTATAAATCTTTAGAGAATATGAAAAAAAATTGTATTAAAAAATAGAGGTTATATCCGGAGTTATAGTGCTTCAAATAGAGTGCGTTACAAAAATCATATGCGCATGGTTAGAATAAAATCAGCCGTTGTAATTCTCTGAAGTTGAAAATTTAAAAATTTGGGAAAATGAGAAATACTGAAAAGTAAAAAAAAATGGCAGCGTCAAAAACAGACATCGATTGCTGCAAAATATTCGCTGTTTTTTTAAGTCGCAAAAGTCTAATTTTGCAAAAACCGACATAGTTTTAGTAACAACGAGAATGGGACATCTACTAAAGACATATATCAAGTTTGAATTAAATCGGATGATTAGTTTTTTAGATATCATGCTAAACAATTCGAAAAACATCGTTTTGAGAAAAACGCGTTTAAAGTTTCAGGTACCGTTTTTTAAAGTAATTTTTTTTAAATATTGCCTAAATATGTACAAATATAGGCATAAAGTTTTCAATTAATATAAATTGAGGGTTGCTCTTGAAAAAAATCCCAAATATCGCGCTCCTTTTCAGGCCGTCAAAGTAGGGAGACCCCTTAATATATTTTTAGTTAGGGCCATGTGCCAAAGAAATTTTGCTAGAGGAATGGAGCAGGCTAAACCCGAATTGCACAGAAAGTTAGTTACATCTATGCGTAATAGATTGAAGGTTATAATAAAATAGATAGAATATTATGAATATTAACTTATCGTAATTACATTTTTATAAATTAAATATTGAATTTGGGCGAATATTTTGCACGGTCTTTGCTACTTTCATCCACAATTTAGAGCTAAAAGGATTGAGAAGGATTTAAAACCCGTTCATTTAATAATTTAATAGACTGGCACAGTTTCTTTTTAGATAATGAATTGCGAATAGGAGGAGGTCTACTGTTTGTGTGACAGAATTATTCAAACACCTGATGAAGAAAATATCCGTCATTTTACTGTATATGTAAATTTACGATCCGACGTAGAGGCTACCTAACACGTAAACAGAGGCGAAGAGGTGTTCAAGCTTCACAACGACTCTTTAGCATCGTGTCTCCAATCCCGTCGCTGAAACATCGCTGACAGTCTGCGTGCATCCATCGTGCATACAAAATGAGCACGGAATTATCGCAATCCCCGACCTTGTTTCTTCGTCCAGAAGCACCAGCGCAGCCGCGACCACTATTAATCTTCCCGATAAACCAATTACTCCCGCGAAAACCAGTCGAACTGTAAGCCGCTTAGATATTTCCGTGTTCACGCCGACGCTTGCTCTGTCCCTACGCCTGAGATTCCCTCGGTGCCCCCGTTTTATCCGCGGAATTAACGCGGCGACTGATCCAATTACGCGTGGATTTGAACTCGGGAATTTTCCAGCGCGTACACACCTGAGCGAAAGGAGACAGGCTGTCGAGTGTCCTGGGGCGGTTAGCCATCCGCGTCGCCGTGACGAAAGAAATCGAGCCATTACCAGCGAGCCGTTCCGCAGATTTAAATTCTAATTCGAGGTCGGCGATGGGTAGGGCTCGGTTAAGTTCGCCCAGCCGAGGCGAACTAATGCCTCCGCCAGCGAGCCCCCCGAAGGAATTTGTAAATTCGACGGTGGAAGTTTTAATCGTCCATCAGGGAAGAAACGAGGAGCACGAACTTTTCGCATAATAATTCTTTCCTACCTTTCCCGCGCGGCCGAGTCCGCTTCCGTTCCCTCTGCCCTGCGCCCAACTGGGAAAATGAGCAGAAACGATTTGCGTACGCGAATGAATATTCTTTGTAACTTCGGGTCCCCTAATAAAATAACCTTCAAAGATTCGTCGTCTTTCGTTGCAACACGAGTGAAGCTGCAACGTAAGTATTTTCCACTACTTAGTGAACCTTATTTTGGATTTCATCACTAGAGAGGACCAGAGTTTTTAAATTGTTTGGTGGAAGGAGTACTCTATTCTTTGGTATCCAAAGAAACGGGGGGTTCTGGTTTTCCTAGTGAGGGAGGCAAGTGAATGAAACTTTTTTTGGACAGTTTGTCCAAGTGGGAAATTAAATTATTATGCCCACAAGAATATAATTTATATAACACAAAATAATAGGAAGAAATATTGAGCTATTCTTAAGTTTTACTTCATGGTGTATTAAAAAAACAATGATGAATTAAAATTCCAACTATCAGTAAATCCTTTTTCCTCTTAAAATCGTAATCCCAGTGTATTTGAAGAGAATTGCTCTCTATAAGTGAATCCATAGAGAAATTCTTGTTCGATCGTGACTTGAATAACTCTAAAGATTGAATATTTAATGTCTGCGCGTAGTAATTAATATTTTATACATTATACTTCACACATCTCGTATGAATATTCTACGTAGGTTCGTGGGGAAAGCAGTAAAAGGTTTTGTGGGATAATCCCAAGGGTCCGAAACAGCGATGGAAGTTCTTGAACCGTGGATATATTCCTAAGAGATATGAGGAGACTTTAATTCTGAAATATAGTCGGGGAAGTACCATAGGGCGCGAAATATGGTGCAAAGGTATAGAAATGTCTCCAATAATTTTATTAATTCTACGGAATCATAAAAATAATAATTTTACACGACATATACAGACCAACATGGCATTATTTTATAAAATTATGTGTCTCTCCTAATCCCTCCGAAGATTCTTTCTCTTAAATCTTCCAACCAACCAACTACCACACGTTTTTCGTTCGAAAACACACATTCACGAACGTGGAAAGCAGACGAGCTGCATATCCAACGTAGCAATCGACTGCAAATCACAAAGTTAAATCAGACGTTCTCATCAAAACGAAATTACAGATGAACTATCACGCTCTGAAACCTGACGGGTCAGTAGAAATTCGATGGAACTGTCTGCCGTGGAAGAACCGCGAACCAAGCAGAAGCTGCCATCAGTAAACAGCTGTGCAACGACGATATTGACTACCTACCAAAGCAAAGTTCATCCATAGAAATACGTGCAAAACGTCTGTATGTCTATACGCGACCTCTAGATAACCGTAAACTCGCCTGGGAAATCAAACGTTTCTCGTTCGCCGCTTGATAAATGCTACGCGAAAAGGTCTACGGATAATTGCAACGTATCGAGGTCCAATAAAAGATCACTATTACGCTATTGTGAAATCGGGGAAAGATAGTTCACACTACCAACCAACGAGCTATTAAAACTAGTAACGGGCGTGATATCAGTCGGTCTCAGGAGTTTCAAGCCATTCGATACCCAAGGTACCTAGGTACCGTCAAGGACCCAGTTCCTGATCACTTAAGATGCAAAGGGAGCAGTTTCTGATCAACCTAAAACATTTTACTATGAGCTATCAAATTTTTACGTATAAATTTAAAAATACTTCATAATTATTTAATAATTTGTTGGAATAAATATGGATCGTGATAAACTTATTATTTGGTATTTATATACTAAACTGATTAGGAATTGGGTTCTGATTAGGAACTGGGTCCTTGACGGTAGGTACTTGTTTGGAAGGTTCGATACGTATCGAAATTTGAAGTACTTGGTAAAATGAGTACTGAACAGTATTGGTATCACGGTAACAGTAAATACCTATATCGATACTATTCAAGCATCCATAGAATCCAACCAGAATCAAGCATACATAAGGTGGATGTACCAGTGAATGAATATTTTTTATTAAAACGAGTTGAAATAAGTGATTGAAATAGGCAACTAATTAATTACAGACTTTTTTTAATTTCTTGCTTCAGATTCAAACAATTTTTGCAGCACGTGGATTCAATCACGCTGGAAACATAATTTTATAATTTTGTCATTACCCATAAGGGGTTAGGCTACCTTGGAAGAAGCAAAATTATAGTCATTTTCGACAAATTTTTTGAGCGAGATGATGAAATAAATGGAAAATTCAATATGAACTTTATTATTCTACAACTCTCGAGGGAAAAAGTCATATTCTTTGTCGTACAAAATGGCGGCAGTAGAGCCATGATACGTAACATCTTGTCGAATGACGTTTTCCACGGTGTTTAACCTTATGGCTATACCGTTTGACCTAGAACAAAAAACCAAACAGTTTTCTTTTCTACATGCCTGAAACTCAAGAAGTCATGTGTTCATTACCTCCTTCAAAAAAATTGCTGTAAATGACTATGACTTTGCTTCGTCCAAGCGGCCTCGCCCCTAATGTGTTAAAGAGTAATGAATACTGTAGGTATGGGAAAGAATCGATTCCAAAACGATACTTACAAATGTCACGATCCTTTATACTTGACTGAGTTCGGGTCCGACGTTGAGCATACAAAGTCTCGCGAAAGGGGAACCCTCAATACTTTCGACAAGGAAAAGGAATGAATATGTATAACAAAAGTAAGCGAAATAGCCGTGAGTACTTACAGGGTGATCTTCTTGCGACGCTAGTCAAACAAACTGGCGTTCGGCCGCCCGTGGCGAATAACAACACCCTTCGACGCCTCACCGAGTGTTATGGCTTTCAACGGACCCAACGAAAAGTATCTACGATTCTTTAGGAAATTTTTGGATCGTACTTTTTCTCCTAATCTCTATAATTTTGTCAATTTTCGACTTTCTTATTGTTTTTAAAGTTCATCGATAATGTAATTTGATAAATAATAAGAATAGTTTTGGTTTTGTTGATTCTAGACGAGAATTGAACCGCCACCGTAGCAAGATACCTCGATAGCGACATTTACAATGCATACTTTTAACATAAAACAATTATTTTTCGTATCTTTAACTGTTAAATATAAAGCCATAAAAAGCTTCAAAGTAATTTGCTTCATAATTTCTGCAGAAAAAATTCCCCAAAATCGGACTGTTTTAGCGTTGCGGAAAATATAAACCCCCTTATGCAAATAGTTATATAGGTTGCCCCCGACAATTTGCTGCCCTACGTTGCAGCCTACTGAGCCCAAACATATACAAATCCTCCTATACAGAGAACCATAAATTCGAAGAGCTACAGACACATATGCATTTCCATTCACAACTCTCTTTTCCTCCATTTCAAAAGCATTCGACATTTCAAATCAGCGTTAGGATACATGGAAAACTGTAGCCAGAAGAAAATGAACCTTTGATATTGCAAGACCATCTCAGGACTACTGCCTCTTGCCTAAGACCAATCATCGAAATACGTGGTTGGCGTCTAAAAAGAAACAGACATGCAGCGGAGATGGCTGCGTCAAAGTGCAGGTGAGTGTCGATCGAACCGCACGTCAGTTGCAAGCTCAGCGCAGCCGTTTAAATTTCACGAGATCCGTGATTCCGTGCCGTCATTGCGAGGCCGTGCTGTACCAGGTAAGGCTGCTTCAGGGTCCAGTTTTTACGAGGAGGATACGTCTCTGCGTCTTGCAGCGCGTCTTCTAGGTGTATTTGACTCCCGAGGTCGTGGGTTCAGTGGCCGGTTACAGGGCTTGCTCGCGCAGAACTATTTCTCTCAAGATCGAGCAGCCCGTTTTTTACGAGGGGGACGGATACAACGCACGGTACATACTTGTCCAGGTAGTGCTCACACCTTACATCGTGACTCTGCCTTGTTCTACTTGCTGTTGGTTTATGGACACGGCCACATTGCTGTTTAATCGCCAACACTCACGGGGTTGGATATCTGGATCGGTGGGTAGAAAAAGTGGAGGCTTACTCGATGCTCATAAATCTTCAATATACATCGACCAGTCACCTATATGTTTGTACTTGGAATTCTAGCTTCATCTTGCTTTAGAATGTGCATGATACTCTGTGGATGTCCCATGTTTGCACGGTTTAAGTTTGATACTGGATTCTTGTAACACTTTTGTAACCTGAATTGAGGAGTTGAAATGGTAAATGATGTAAGAATACCGGAAGTGAAAATTTTCAGTCTTTTCTTTTCGACCACATCGGTGATGGTACTTGCGATCTCAGTTCTGTCTTGTGAGAGCCCTAGAAACTAAGATAAATTTTAAACTGTATTCAGCATAGAATTTAGATCATTTTCCACTAAAAAATGTTTTTTTATTTCTTTGGCACTTGCATCATTTAACATTTCAACTCCTCAATATTTCCTGAATTTTTCCCCGAATCTAAATTCTTCAAACATTCTATTCATCGGTAGAAATCAGATATTTATTTTTTAATTTGTATATCTTATTTGTTTTCTTATTTAAGGGGTTAAGCCACGTTGTACGTAGCAAAGATATAATCATTTTTTGCAAGTTTTGTGCAGTAGATAATGAAATAAATGGAAAATTCTATGTGAAGCTTGTTATTGAACAATTTTCGACGGAAAATGTATTTTTTTTCATTACGGTAGAGCCGTGATACGCAACATCTCGTCGAACGACGTTTTCCACGGTGTTTAACCTCAGGGCTATACCGTTTGACCTAGAACAAAAAACCTAAAGTTTTATTTTCTATATGCCCAAAACTAAAAAAGTATCTACCGATTTTGCGATATCTTGGACATATTCTTTGCAATTTACACATTTATAAAATGAAAAATGCGCTTTTGCTTCGCATGTTCATCATTTCGAGACAAATACATGCAAAAAATACAACTTTTTTCGTCCAGAGTTGTACAATAACAGGCTTCATGTTGGATTTTCCATTTATTGGAACTTTGCTTCGTACACGGTGGACTAACCCCTTAATTTGCCTGACTTCGAATAATATGTAGATTTTATTTGGATCCAAATTCTCAGGAAAAGAAGATTTCTGAATCACCACCGGGGCGCTTTTTCCGTATCGCTTAAAAGGCAATAAGGGTAAACTGGATTCATTTACGTATCGCAAGAAACACGCCAGGAGAATGCTCGTAAGCACATTATCCCGGGGCGGGGCCATTACGCACGTCTGCAATTAACGCTGATTATTATTCGAGAGCCGCGTTCCCCTATCGAAATTCGTTCTCCGCGACTTCTTGGCAGATAGGTTCCACTTAAAATGCATGGCGCCTCCTAACTGAACGACATTGAAAGTGTTTCGGGAATGTGCATTACGGATATATCGAAAATTCGGTATTATCGAAAATGCGATCGCCTCAAAGACGCGAATAAATAGCTACTGCTACGTAATATTATAAATGCAGGCCCTGGGTCGCATTATCAAATTCTTTTGCGTATATCGCCGTCTTGGTATCTAAACTATTCTTAAAAAGATTAAAACACAATAACAACACACGAACCCTTCCTAATATATAAAGTCGCGCACTATCCTACTTAAATCTTTACTTTCATTACTATTATACATTTCTGAAACTCAAAATAATACCAAAACGGAGTCAGATTTGTTCTTAATTACCTTAACTCTTAAGGGATGACCCCACCCTGAAACCACTAACAAAATACAAAAGTTAGGGATTTTTTGTTCGTATAAATAAAAATATAGGGCTTGGATTTTTTATATAGTTTTAAAGCAACCTTTATTTTGCTGGAATTTTTTTTATGAAATATTGTACAAACTGGCTTCCCAGAGGACTGCAAAAAAACTGGCGCACACTCTCGGGAATGATTGGATCATCTGGGACGGAACTACAAAAAGATATATAAACTGGAATATATTATATTCCATGTAGCGTAGGATTTTATTGACATTTCTATTATTCGATTTTTTACAAGCATTTCAGCGGATATTTGTATATAAAAAATTATAGTCAATTCTTCAAACTGCTATAATTTCCAAAATAATTCGAATTTTAAGAAAATCCTACGCTATATGGAAGATAATATATTCCACTTTATATATCTTTTTTGTATTTCCTTCCCAGATGATCCAGTCATTCCCGGGCGTATGGGCCAGTTTTTTTGCAGTCCTGCGGAAGCCATTTTGTACAATTTTTCATAAAAATAAATTTTCTAGAAAATTAAGGGTTGCTATAAAACAATGTGAAAAATTCAAGCCCTATATTTTTATTTATACGAACAAAAAAATCCCTAACTTTGTCGTTTGTTAGTGGCTTCAAGCTGGGATCCCCCTTAAATCTTTATTTCCATTATTATTATACATTTCTGAAATTCAAAATAATACCAAAAGTGAGTCACAGATTTATTCTTAACTAGGTATCTTAATTCTAAATATAAAAAAACACTGAAGACAAACATCGAATAGTTTCCCCAATTTGTCTATATCTGAATATGAATTTACTTTACATATCGAAAGCAAATGTTAACGATTTTTCTTCTTATACTACGGTGATGAATATTTCGCCCGGCAACAATGAAAATCAGTAAGAGTTCACGGAATTTTGCCAAAGGCATCTTGCTTTTCGATTTCACGGCGACACTAGAAACAATAAACAGTCGATAAAGGATTTATTTTCGACTCCGTCGAACAAAGGGCGATGAAGATGAGTGGATGCCGCCTTTCGACCGCACGTGCGTTCGGTTGCGATTGTGTCAAACGTGACTTTCCTTTGACTTCCTTGAGGCCGACTCAGTTAGTCAGTGGTGCGCGTGCCGAGAACATCGTCGAAATCTTCGGTCACAGTAGAATAACGCAGAAGCTGGATAGTCGAGACAGTTCGCTGCATTTTGACTTTCTCTAACACATCATGAGGATATACAAACCAATAGAACAAACGTAAGAGACATTACCAAAATTATTTCCTCTTATTCGAGATGAAAATGTGATAAGTGATAACTGACAGAATTTCTAATGGCTCCTATCTACAATCTACATTAACATCTATCACTGCTAGTATCATCAATTCACTTATAACTCCGTGTTCGCAAAGTGTATCGTGGTGATTCTTCCAACTTTGTGATTAAAATCAATAACGATAAAAACCTAACTTTGCACCGTTTGGGTTTCGTGCGAACGAAATAAACGATGTCGAGTTTGGAATTTCGTTTGAATTTGATTGGTTGAACTCAGAAAAGGAGCAAGCTTTGAGAAATTATGAGAATTTCTAACGTACCTATCTGTGTCCAAAGTTTCGGCGAGTGTATTTAACGATTTTGTTTAAACTCGTTGCAAAGGCGATGGAAGAGTTGCGCTTCGTTTTGAATTTGTGATTCTACGTTTTCATTTGAATTTTAGCGATTGTGTGTTGCAAAGTATTACAATTGTCCGGTCCTGTAAAACACGTCAATTATTATCGACACGCAGTTTCAGTAACATGAGTGAAGATCTTCCAAGGAGACGTTCTTCAAGGGAGTCAACGATTTACACCTGCTCCGAATGCAAATACGAAAGCAATCGCCAATACAACGTGGTACGTCACTGGGAAAGAATCCATTGGGAGCAGAAATTGCGTATTTGTTGTGGTAAGTGAACGTTACTTATTAAAATTCAGAATTCTTCTAGTATGTAAAATACTGCTTCCGTTAATCATCAATTTGTTAGCATGATCATTTTCTTTATATTTCCATGCATCAGTCGCCCAGAACGTTATTTTCTATTTAAGTACTTGGGTGTATTTGGTTCTTTTCGAGTATGTCGGAATTTTTTACTGGAACCACTCTTATTATTATTATTATTAATATCATTATTAAGTATCTTTATTACTACAAAAAGAAGTTATGGCTCAGAAGTTTATCTATCTTAACTCACCGTCGGCACACTAGGTCCTTTATGTATTGAGCAAATTGCCTCTTTTCTTAAACTTCCTCCCGAATTTTTATTTTTCATAATTAATCATACATTTGACTCAAAGAGCGATTGTTCATTAAAGTAGAGACTTGAATAAGTATTCCGTAATTTTTTCAGATTTTTTGAAAGTCAAAAACAGTAAAAAAAACAGCCATGAACATGAACGACCCAGTGTGCCCACGGACGGTGCGATAATAAGTGTGCCCACGGGGCGGCGAGTTAAAATACTTCGTCAGTAAATGAATTTTGATCGTTAGAATCTAATATGTGTAACCGTAGTTCGATCTTACTAATCATTTTCCTCGAGTAACATATACCTACAAAAAATTTCACTCACTGTCGAATATTATATTTTAAAGTAATTATTTATAATTAAATAGAAAGAGCGACAAAAATCATTTTTGCCCAGAGCGGCGAAAGAGATAGAGCCTTGTTTATAGCATGTGCCATTGAATTTCTCCATTAGGTCTGTTTATTCTCGATAGAGTTGATCTTTACAATAAATGTTCCTTAAAGCTTGCTAATAGATTCTTGATAGGTTTGTCTTAATATAGCCTTAATAACAATTTTAAATCTTCAGTTCAATCTAGAATATCTTCTTCATTACAGTTTTGGATAATGCCTTGGCTAGGGCAACCCTTAAAAGAGCTTTTACTGTATCGTACTGATTTCGCATTCGAATTTCTCGCGCGATCAAAGTAGGAAAGACCGGGGTAGGTTGTAACACGGGGTAAATTATTTTGAACGACAAATCTAGTAACCCACAGCATGCGAGAGCTGCTTGACGATATTAGCACCGTCGGTTTTAGTGACACAAACGAGCGTTGTGTATTCATTTTGTGGTTACGGCCCAGAATTTTAGTATTTAGAACACGTAAGTAAATTTTACCTTAGCACTTTTATTTCAATTAACCGTCATTAAAAACTATTTGAATTTTTGCTTCTCTGTCCCAAACGAAACAGTACACATTGGTTTATTATAATGTGTATACATTTTAGTAACTTGATGTTTAGTTTCTCGTTTGCTGAGATAAAACGCAAAAATTCAAGCTCGGGGTAAATTGTAACATGTTACTACTTACTCCGCTCTAAATGGTGATAAATCAAACATGCTACTTATTGACACACCGAAAAAAGATGCTCTAGACGAACTAGAGAACAATCGAGAATCCAAAAAGTAGAAAAAAAGTATGAAGGCAAAAATAAAGAAAGCGAAGAAGAAGAATTTGATAGAATCAGATGAGTAAGCTATGATTGTTTAACTCGTGTATATAAAATGTTTAATAATGATCTGCGTTTTCATTTATTTTTTTTAGAAATATTTATTTGTGGTCATATTTGTATTTAAATAAGTAAAACAGATGTGTTACAATTTACCCCCGACTAGAGGACATTGTAACAAAGATTCAGATTTGTTTAAGATGAAGCTAGAATTCTAAGTGTCCAAGATTTTGTCACGTACTTGCGCTGAATGAGTTCTCCACATATATAAGTAGTAAGTCACACAAATTATTTCCTGATTGAGGAAAACACTTTCGAGAAAAAACTGTGAAAAGTTTTTGTGACAATCTGCCCCGGTCTCCCCTAACAGTTAAAATAACAGTAGGTAACAAAACAAAGTTTGATACTAAATACAACATGTATTACCTACTTCTTTCCCGCTATTTTAAAATGTTTTACTCTTTTATTGGTTTCAATTCTCTCTTTCTACCAATTTGGCCGCTCTGGGGAGCCGCCCTGCTTAAATATGGAATTGACACCGGAGGTGCTCCAAACAACTATTAATATCAAACATTTATTTATCTGACACTTTTGCAACATTCACAGAGATCATGCTCCCAATACATATTTCATAAATTCTGTTTTCGTTTCCAGACAGTTTTCAATAAAATTTCTTCATTATAATTTCGATCATTCTATCTGGCAATAACTTTAATAATATTTTCAAACCGTGAGCATAAATTGCATGTGAAAAATTGTCACGTGACATACTTTTGAAATTTCACGGAGATTTCAATTTTGAAATATGTTCTTCTGTCATATTCTTAATTCTTTTTACGATTCTGTGCAGATACTCAAATCGACGATTTTATGAAATAAATCTTCCCATGCTGTTAAAAACAATTCCTAACGCGTGCTATAGTTTGTAATCGCAACATGTTCAGTTTCAAATTCGATAGCAACATATTAACGTAGACATGGCAGAGACCATGCGACAGAGGCGTTTAATAAATACAAATGCCGCCGTCTCTTATTTCTGCGATCGTCGCGGTTATCTGGGCACGGTCCAAACAAACTAAACCGGGATATACATAGAGGATCGAGAGTAGGACAGTTCTTAGTCGGTTGTCAGTTTCGGAAGATAAAAGTATCGCTGTTTCTTCTGGAGTACCTACTCGGCAATAATAATCCAGATCTGGTATCAATGTCGCCCTCTGGTTTCACGTCACTGTCCCGTGGTGGCTCATTATCCCCGACCCCACACGCGACAATGAGTCACTGCCGTGCAGGAGATCAGCGCGGAACTAAATGATCTAAAATTATCAGATACACGGGCGGACAGTAGAAAATTTCGAAACAAATGATGTCACGAATGCGTCTTTCAAATAGGGTTACCAACTTTTTTCGGGATCATATAGTACTTTTTGGCTAAATGTGATAAAAAATATAGTACATTGTGAAAAATATAGTAATTTTCAGAGGAAAGTGGTAGAAAATGAAACTATATTAAAATAACATCTTATTTTTTAAAATGTATATTTTTTGTGCATTTAGTATTATTAATTAATTGATTGTCTTTAACAAATATGTTAAAGGTTTGATTGCATTAAAAGTCCAAATTATCACATATGAAGTGCTCATTTTTTATGAGAGATAGGTAGGCCTGTTTCTCTCTTTCCGCCACTTCATATACATTATAGAAAACATCCTCTCTGATAAAGTTTAATTTCGCAAATTAAAGTTTTGATGTTGCCATTGAATAAAAAAATTAGTAAAAATTGTAAAATTTTAACACGTATCAGAAGTATAGTATTTTTACGAACTATATCTCTTTCTGTCAGTACAGTATGTACACTAGACAAAAATATATTACAATACTATACATATTATAGTACGCTTGACAACCCTACTTTCAACCTAAGACTGTGACAATTACCCACTAATAAATTTCTTCTGACACTAACGTTTTTATATCTATAAAATAATTGATTTCACGAGCACTCAAACAGACCGATAAAGGCAGTTTCCTTTTTCCTGCAGGGAGCCAATTCTTCAACAAAGGCGATTACTACATCCACTGCGAGCAGTTACATCCCGAGACAAGACCATACGCGATCACATCTAGGAAGAAGTACAAAATTACTAGTAACACGATCGCGACCCGCGTCGAAAGTGTTAAGAGGCCTCCTTACAACAAACGAGAAGAGAGTTCCTACTTGCAGCCGAAAGAAAAGTTGGCCTTGAATCAGAGATTCTCCGAGAGGATTCGCAACAGGCAGCAGGGGCAAGTGAAGTCTATAGTGAGCGTCAAGTATTCGGTGACTTGCAGCCACATGGACATAGAGGATGTACCTTTGATAAATTTTTTCACCGATCGCCGACTGAAAACGTACATCAAGAGATTCTCTCCGGCCAAGTTGGTAAACAAGACCAGTGACGCGCTGAAGGGAAAGCCGAATGAGACCGTAAAGATCGCAATCTCGTCTAAGGAAAACATCGAAAAGGCGGCGTCTGATAATGGCGTGGAAAACGTTGGAGCGAAAGTTTCCAATTCATCAGTCTCCTCCTTCACGGAGCTGCCTGCGAAAAAACTTCTTCTGCATAGATTCAGGACGACCGTGAAACGCGAGATCGAGATACCATTACGGGAACAGAATAATAACATCTGCGGGCATATGAATTTCGCGCAGCATCAGACCAAAGAAACGATTGTTCCTGTGCTCCAAAATCGATCGACGTATCCGCAACAGTCCACCAGGGCAAACAAAGAAAATGTACCAAAGTTTGCTTTCAGCTTGGAGGAACATTTAGACATAAAGCTGGACAGGCGAATAACTGTGCCGAAGGTCAGCCAGCTGCATCGAGACTTTCTGGCTTCCATTGATTTCGACCAGTACAAGATATTTTAAACATCGAGAAGGGATGAGCGAGTCGTACATTCCACGAGGAAATTGATGAAAAATGGTAAGTCACTGTTTCGATACTTGGTATTTCGGGAATAACTATTATGTAGCTGTTTTGTTCATTAAAGATTTTCATTTATTTTTCAGGTATCAAAGATGAAACCTTTATTCGCATACCAAAGAAAATTAGGTGACAGTAGACTAGTGCCTTCTTCTGATTGCTCAAACTAATGTGATATCATATATACCTGATAAGTGATAGGTTGTGTGTTGTTAAATACGCTATGTAAGCAACGATAGTTCCTACTTCCTGTATATTTTTATATTTCGTTGAATACTATGCGCGAATGTAGATATATCTTTGTAATAAATTGAAGAACGTAAGTCACTGTTGTTTTTATCAACCTCTGAAGACTGTAATGTAGCACCACGCACTTTGTAATTTAATATTCCATGTCATTAACTTAACGATGTAGCAAATAGTTAATTCGAAATACTTGTCATTAATTTAAATATTAAAGGACCTATAGATATCCATAACGCCTCCATCAGAAGATTTTCCATTGTGACACTGGAGAAACCCCCTCGATTTCTTTTAATCTCCATATGTCCCATTTCTTGTATTCAACAAATTTTCCAATGTGTATTCATTTCTAAACTATATCAAAACGGCCCTAGATACCTTTTAAATGATAAATCACCCCACAAGAGAGGTTGACAAATAGTTTCTACGTAAATATTTCTACAGTTGCTGAGAAGGAAATCGTTAGAGGTAATTTGTAACGAAGCAGGAACCTGCTAAGTATCTAGGATGATGCGGCTTTCAGATCGCCCTATCCTCGAGTGAGTCAACTTAGTTCCAGCGTTGTTATTTTAATAAAGTGCACTTTAAGACTGAAATTATGCTGCGAAATGCTTGTCTTGCATAAACCCACACCTGGTTCGTCCTCATCCACGAACAACCCTCTGCCTGCGGGAGTACGTCACTTTCTCGACGCGTCAGCATTTTGTTTAATACCTCCATTTTAAACTCTTTATAGCCCGCGAGGAAACCAAGTTACCGAACTTCCTTTGTACAGTCTTTTGGAGCAACGTTTCATCATTAGAATCGTAGTGCGGTTTCATTTGCATGTCGAAGCTAATTACGCTGGCGTTTAAAAATTCTGTACACAGGGCGGCAGATCCACTTTGTCGACTGGTGAACTACAGGACCGAGTACCCATCGCCAACCATAACTAAATTGAAAAATATTTTTACACTCTCCTATGGCACATCTAACCCGAAGGTAATAATAGAGACTGGTGGTATATATAAAACAAGTTTTAATCGAGAAATGAAGTTTCAAACAGTGTCTTTAAAGAGTTATTCTACTTTGATCGACCGAAAAGTTAAGCTATTTTAAAGATTTTTATCTCTATGAATAAATATTTTTGGAATTTATTAAGCTACTCTTATCTATGTTATACAAACAGATTTAAAACGATTTTTTTAACTGTTTAAAATGTTATTTATAGCGTCAATATAGCACCTAAAAACAGAACCGAAGAACAATTTTTGTCAAAAACTAATCGAGAGAAAGGGTGCTTTGTCAAACTTTTTTCAAACCGGGGATTTTGTTATTTTTCAACAAGATTTGTCAAAATTGAGCTACTTGCGATAACGACACTCATACAGATTAAGAATCTTTTCAATTTTTTTGTGTCAGATAATCACCTGCGCCACGGACATATCTCTTTTTTGAGATGCCATATCGACGCTATAAAAAGACATTTAAAACAAATTAAAAAATATCATTTAAAATTTTTTTCTACAATATAAGAGTAGCTTAATAAATTCCATAAAGATTTATTTCATTATATGTTCAATTTACTCAAAACAATATCTATGTCAATAAATAATTACTCAAAATCTTTAAAAATAGCTTAATTTTCGATCAAAGTAGAATGGCCCCTTAAACGCAATATGCATACTAGAATTTTATTTTAAATTCCGTGCCTATATCTTTCTAATCCATATTTCCACTTGCATTTGAAAAATTGCCTAATTTAAATCACGAAGGCGACAAGCCGATGGGAACATATTGAGGGTATTCCTCCAAAATTATATTACCTATTAAGAGGGTATACCCGTTTGAACCCCCGGAAAATTAGTAAAATTTGTGGTTTTTTTTACAAGTCAACGGCTGGATGCAGATTTCCCGTTTTTTTTTTTACTATCTTTACATAGTATTCTGAACTACTTAAAAGAAAAGTTTCAGTTAAAAAACTAACGTTTTTTGGAAGTTATGAATACATGTCCGAAAGTCTCCCGATTTTAGATGGCTAAACGGTGGCTAAATGTACACATTTCCCGAGGGTTCAAACGGGTATACCCCCTTAATTCAAATGTACATACCTACACGTTTTACTGGCATACAAGCACAAATATCTTATTCTACATTCTGTAACACTCGAAGGCATAGTTTAATGTAGACAAGTTAACAATTATTTAAATACCGGGATGAAGGGCTACTCTGGCTCGAAAGAGGACAGTGTTTTCTGTTTCCGTGCAACGTTTGCAAATCAATCGGGAATCGAGAGTCAGCATTTTTCAATTGCTGCTATTATCGTCGGGGGAACAAGGCTGCACTTCCGGCTGCGTCGATTGCGTTATTTTATAAACATGAAACGAGTAAAGCGTCACGTATGTACATACATGCGTCGCAATTGCTCGGGTGCAATTATCTGTTCACATTGGTGTGCGAGGGTGCACGAGTAGGGGGTCGTGGTGTTAACGAACCGGACAATGAGTAGTCACGGTTCGTTAGATACTCAACAACCAAATAATTAGCAGGTCCATTCGGATTCCCATGTGTCTGGATTTTGGACACCGTGTCACGCTTTCCGTCCCAGACGATACGTTTCAATGTCGTCTCCCGTTTTACGTATCGGACACCCTGCTCTTTGTCTTACGATTTTACGCAATACCGTGACGCACACGAAGAAAGAGTCTTCTCTTGTCGACGGCAATTAAGAGATGCTTTTGACTGATATTGTGGTCGAGATTACGAGTAACAACTACTACGTAATATCCAAGCAACAAGGGGAGAATAAAGTGCCGACACAAGTAGAAGATATAGAATTGTGTGTGCTTGTTTTGACAACCGTTTTATAGTCGTGTTTGTTTGGCGTACATATATGTTTCTTTGTTCCCGATTTTAAAATACTAGGGATAGGTATTCGATGTTCCTGCGACTAGTAAGCATCTCCATCGATATTGTGTCAGTGCATTCGCAATCCGTCATATTGGCGCCCTCCCCTAATGAAAATCTCCTGTACGACGAAACCGACGAACCGAAAATTGGTTAATCCGATTTTCCGCGAAATTCACGTGGAAAGTCTAATGAAAATCTGACCAGGCCATCGGTAAAGGGCTAGCACTGCTCCAGGTACCAATATCCAGAGAATTGGAAAGTGTTGTTCACGAAACTATCACCGTGGCTGATGTAAATTTTGGGAGTTTTACGAGGTTACGTCACGTCACGTTAGTTGAACAATACGTTACTTGTATGACAACGTTTATATCGCCATTTAATGTGTAATCAGAAAGGACTGCCAATTTCATTAATTTAATTAGTTGCATCTGCTTTTGAATTAGAATACTGGATAGTTGACACATACGTATGAAAATATGTGGGATCAATAAACTATCCCAATAACATTATAAAATCGTACAAGCTTCCCGTTTGCTTTCCCTGCCCATTTTTCAAACACAGTGGTGCCTATATCACGAGTCGAAAAATCCACCATCTGTCTGTATTAATTCACGCTACATTTGCGCCTAGGAGGCTTCATCATCGTGCGATAAACGCGCGAGGGGGATGCTTCTGTTCCGCTGCCGTTGTTCGCGATCCGTTCGCGGTGGATGAATTCAAAAATTTTTCGAAAGCAAAGGGATATTGTAATAAATTTAATGAAGCGGATGCTTATGGTGGAAAAATTAGAAGGTACTTTTGCGAAAGCGCGCCGTCAGCGGTTTCGCGTGGATATCCGAGGGATATTACGAGCAAGGGAGCAACGTCGAGGAACCTAAACGAGTCTAAAGTACCCACTTCTCTCCTACTCAAGCTCGTTTCACAACGCGAGCGTAACCGAGTGTTTTCCTCGATGCTTCTTGACCGACTTTCTGATGCTTTCGTTGTGGACACAGATGCATGTATATGTATAACCCCCTAAATACGCGCCTTCACCGACGGAGAACTATCGCCCGTGAAACTAGAGCCATGCAACTTCGCGCACGGTCCTCTTCTCGCATGAAAGTTATTTGCCAGCTCTCGAGTACGATTTGCAGTAACACAACCACACATAAGAGTCTCATAAATAGTGCAGCGCTTTCTCTTTCACTGCTTGGAACATCTGTGCTTTGTTCAAGCCGGGTATCTTACAGAAATATGAGATCGTCCGAGCCATGATTAGCTTTGATGGGAAAAAGATATGAGGATACTGATTTTGTGATGTTAGGCCCATTCTGTCGGGATCGTTTAATACCTGCTACGTGGTGGAAACTTGAAGGTACAGAATTTATTAGTTTAGTGTTCCACATACGAGGAAAGATATTTCTGAGATATAAGTGTAACAATGCCCTGTGATCGTATTATCATCCTATTAGATATTTAAAAAACAATTAGAACCGACGTAAAAAAAATAAAACTGCACTAAAAGGTAACAAATAATTTTTACAAATTATAACAAATAATAATAAGTAACAATTTTTTTATGTCGGCGCTTCATCATTTGCACTGTGGAAATCTGCCGCCGAATTAAAAATGAGAGTTGAAGATTAAATAAGGGAAAAATTATTTTTTACTTTTTTACTGCAATTTTTTTTTTAAGTCGGTTTTTTCTTTAATTTTTGTTATTTAATATATATATATATATATATTGACACAACATGCCGAGGAAATATGCCGGATAACGAACTAGGGCAAAATGCAACGCACACTGCGCGGGATGCAGGATAGCTGAACGACGCATACACCCTTAACATAATTGCTGCAGGACCAGAACTCATACTCGGGTCTTTAGTTTAATCAGGTAATATAGTTTCCCGGATACCGAAGCAGCCGATGCACCGTGGAATATGGCTGACAGCCATCCAACACTTCCCAGCACCATATACTGGGTGATGTATATCAAGAGACACGGTAGTGTCTCGCGCCAAGTATATATATATATATATGCGCAGCGCGAGACACGGAGTGGCTATTATTACGCGACGACTCGCTTTCAAGAACCCTGAGATTTCCGAATCTCAATAACGGCTGATCCAATTAGATTTTGAATGGTCTTAATGGATAGCTTGGGGTTGATTTACATAAGAAAAGTGTCTTCGTTTTGTTCCTACGTGCCTTATAAGCTGAGATATTTCAATGCAAAGTTCCAATTTGGCGAATTTTACGTTTTTCTCCATCGTCAAGTGTGGGCAAGAGGGGAGCATGAAAGGGTGAGGAAATGTACCGCCAATTCACGCAGCACGAAAAGATCAAAAAGCATCTACGTTCAGGTTGCTAGTCCACGTAACCTAGCTAGTGTCAAACAGTTATAACCTGTCAAGTGTGAAATAAGGAAACTAGTTAAAAATTTTTAAGTGACACGAGTTTTTACACCATAGAGGACACTGAATTATTGTCTCAATTAACAAGGTAAGTCACCAAAATTTTTCAATAGACTATTTACGTAGAGCTTATAGAAACGGAGGAAACGCACAGACTTGGAAGTTGTCCGGAGAAGGTTTGACGGAGAAGCATCTTCTTTCCCACAAGTTTCTACAAAATAATATATTGTTTTTATACAACAAAACTATTTTTACATTTAGTTAGATAGACAGAGAAGCATCTTGTTTCGCACAAGTTTCTGGAAATCTGTCAAATAAGGTAAATTGACAAAATTTTTCATATTAGCGTAGCATTAAGAATTAAGAAAATTATGGCGTAGTGCTTCCAGTGTAAAGTAAGTTACATTAGTGAAAAAAGTACGCTGAAAATGCATCTCCCTCGATACTTCCTAATCTTTCATGAAAGATATTCGTAATACTTTATTAAAATCTACAGTAGTTCCCACGCTAATCATTAATTTTATTAGTTTCACATTACCAATATTTAAATTCACTAATGAACATATTAAATTAATTTTATTCCAACACCAATAAATTGTGCGTTAAATATATTGGAGCTCTTCGTTCATTTTGATAAATTACCATTAGCATTTAAATTTCCTTCAACAAGAGTTTCTGCCATACGCTCTCACCTCCTTCGGACACATTATGTAGTCTCCACGCTTACTATAGGAAAATTCCACCCCTCTTCTAAAACTTCTAAGTTATATTGTAACTAAAATGTGGATTTTATATATTTATTTACAGATAACTGAAGCACAAGATGATGCAGTGTGATCTACGTTAGAAAAAAAATTTATTGTAATATAGTATAATATTAATTAAACTTTAATTAAACTTTTATTCAGCTTCGATCCTCTGTGTGCTTCTTGTATGTTTGCTTCATATTTGAAAACTCAAATTTAAACCAATTCCACCAATCCAATTGTCTTGTAGCTTTGCAGGTGTGCGTAGTTTGGACGACAATATAATATATTGTTAATTAAAAAAAATAACCTCGACTGGGTGAAAAAATTATCCAATCATCAATAACACTACAAAATGTGTGAAATCCTCTCAAAATTACCTTTTTCAAAAAAAGGTACAAAAAAGAGCGCCAAGTATATAATCCCATCAAAAAGGATCCCATTTAAAAACATTGTCGTAAATTAATAGCTTTACAAAACTAATGATATACACCAATTGCGCCAATTATCGCAATGACTATTTATACAAACAAAAAGATGTATCAAATAATAGTAAACAGATATATTTTTATACAAATAAATATTTTAATACGAATAAATATTTTATTCAAAATAGTTGGCGCTGCTCTCTGAAAAAAAATGTTAAGTGTCTTGGTTAATAAATAAAACAAGGCCAGACTTATTGATTCAGACATATTTATTCAGTTTAGCAACACCAATTCCGAGAGCAGCGCCAACTATTTTGAATAAAATATTTATTCGTATTAAAATATTTATTTGTATAAAAATATATCTGTTTACTATTATTTGATACATCTTTTTGTTTGTATAAATAGTCATTGCGATAATTGGCGCAATTGGTGTATATCATTAGTTTTGTAAAGCTATTAATTTACGACAATGTTTTTAAATGGGATCCTTTTTGATGGGATTATATACTTGGCGCTCTTTTTTGTACCTTTTTTTGAAAAAGGTAATTTTGAGAGGATTATTAATTACGCCGGTGTGCTGCTATTAGACCAAGACAATAGCCCGTAATCTCCGTGTACCGAGGTAATAGCACATTCAGAAACGTATGGTGCGTTCTTCAGCAGACAATGATACCTACTATGTGCTACTTAATAATAAATATATCGAGGAACCTAAGTTTAGAGAGAACAAGTACAAGTTCCTCGCATTCTTCACACTTGATACGTTCAGAGCATTATAATTTAATACAAGAGATATTAACAATTTACTAGAGATGATTTAGATTAGTTATCATATTTATTGTGGATTAAAAAAAAATCAGACAACTCAAGCTAGGAGCAACAGAATGCAACAATTTATTTCGAATGACTCAAATAACAGTCAAGATATTTCAATTATAATTGATAAAGTACCCATGAGACCCAATAGAGTTTCTACTAGAAGAAAAAGAGGATCTGTTTGAAACGTTCGAATGTTATTTAGAGTATTCATGTAGCAAGGATTCGAATTTTGGTTTATTCCATTATACTTGCTTTCAAGGATTCGATACATCAAAGATCCGTTCATCTGCGAATTAACAAGGTAGGACGATTTCTGACAGATTCCTCCGGAGTGGCACTTAGGTGCAATTTCCAGACGATCGCTGCAGCCGGCTGCTGCAACGCTTTATCTCCGTCTAACGAAGCTGCGGTCCGAGATCACGGCACGTGGAACATCAGGAACTCGTTAGTGCGTGAAGCATCCAGGTATTCCTGAAACTAACTCCATTTACCAGCGGTACCGTGAACCTCAGTGCAAAGGCAGAGGCCGGTCGAATTAGAACGTTCGTCCCTTCGAAACGTAATTTACGTTTCCAACAGAACGCATTGATTTGCGGCGGTTCCGCTGGGATGACGATCCAAGCTGATAGGAATCGAGATAACCCCGCGATTCAACGTGAAATTCGCGACTCTTTGCAAGCATCGAGCGCGATCAACGTACCGCGATCGCGACACGTGATAAAAATTTCCTTTCGACCTAGTTTTCGTCGATTTAGATTGCTTTTCGATTAGTGCAGCGAGGACAGATCGTCACACTTTGCGTAGAATTTTTGGCAATAAATTGGTTAACTCGAATTTAACTTTTTTTGATAGGTTTTAATGGAATCACACCTTTCTGTATTCGTGCGTTATTAGATGGAGCAAGTGATATTTAATATGGCCTCATTATATTCTTTGACCTACTGATAAAATGTATGTCAGGTGTCATTAAAAAAGATCTTCAAACGTCCTTGAAGCAGCCATCCATCGACCTTTCTACTTGATATTCTACTCTTCCCCTCGAGTTCCTCCAACCCCTACGTGTTCAATTTTTTAAATCGACGTGCTTTGCGACATATATCCAATTATAGATTGAAGTAGGTCAATCTATATTATTATCTTTGGGGATTCAAATGTCGTAGGGCGAGGATTGGTCACACAATTCAAGATCCCTTTGGAAATTGCCGTACAGCGATGAAATAACCCCTTCATATTTCTGCAGGAAGATTGAGCGCCCAACATTCAGATTTTGTGGCAATGTCTCTAAATTCTCTTTTAACTCTTTTTTTGCAATGCCAATAATTGCTTTATCTACTTTTATGAACAAGATCTGCTTTTAATAGTGAAGCGACTATTGTTATTAAGAACTAGTTTTTTAGCCTGCCCTCGTCGGGCATTGCTATCCTACAGAATAAGACGCCTAAGGTAAACACAATTTTTGTTGGAAACACCCCTAAAAACAATTTTCCCCGCGAACAGCGGTTTCTCGTTTGCCTCCATGGGAGGCCAAATAGAGAGCGCATTTCGACTATGCGTTGAGCGCGCATTTATATCCCCACCGCATCTTGAAATCCTTCGGTTGAGTGTGAATGAATCCGTGAGCCAACGAGAGAGGACGAAAGAGTTGCACGCAGGTACCGTCGCGCGTCGGCTACGAAAGACAGAAAGCATGATAAGTACATACTTTGTTTCGCTCCGTCCTTCAGCTTCAGCTCGAGCTCCACCCTCGTGCGGACTCACATACAATGTAGTAGCGGCTACTACATTGTACATAATTTAGGGCACAGGTACTACCCATTTTCGATTTTTCCAGGTTTGAATTTTTTACGGCATCTTTGTAGGTCATCGGGAAGAAACGAGAAAAAGTCTCTAGACAGATTTTGCTAAGAAACAAACATCCACCTTAATCGTCTTAATACATAGGATTATTATATAGGATAGGGTCAAGAAAGGGTTGAAAGTTTAATGCAAAAAAGTCATCCACTCTACATCAAAAATTTTAAATACAAAAACATTGAATAGATACATGTGAAATCTACTTGTAGATACTTATATCGAGCTCACCCTGAAGTTGTGTCCCTATCAATAGTCTATACAATTAATATTTCATTCTTTTTGCAAAATTACAATTTTGTGTTAAGCAGAACCAGTGGTGGATTTAAGGAAACCGTGCCCATTTTTTCGGGAAAATGAAGAGTTATGTAGTTTACTAAAAACGGGTTAAATGTAGTAGTACAGAAAAAAATAGAGTGTTTGAATAAAATCATAATTTCTTTTCCTGAAGATGAGGCTCTCGGTGAGCCTTCTGGGCCCCTGCCAAATTGCTCATCGGCCGTCTGTTAAATCCGCCATTGATTGTGAGCAGAACTTATAGGTATGTTTTCTTATACGCGTTTGGATACAGCTTCAAGAAATTCAAGGTTAATTTTCTCGAAACTCGGGCGCAATATAAAAAAAAGGTACTGTTCCCTTTCGACTTATAACAAGTAAATAAGTCGAGAATAAGGAATAAAATTTGTTGATATGTATTGCGCTTCATTGTCGAGAAAATTGGCTTCGAAATTCTTGATGTTGCGTCCAGTCGTGTAGGTATAGGAAAATCTACCTTAAGGAGAACTCGATCAAACTCTTGGCACCCCTGAAGACTGACAAATTTATGTAATCACCATCGGATAATAGTACATTGCTACACGTCTTCACAACAAGATAAAGGTCTGGAATACTATTTCACCCCGAACAATCGCCACCATCATCAGCCCAGACTCGTAACGGGACCTATGACTCATCCTGCGTGTTGCACATTATTTAAACCCCACGCATTCCCATAAATCATTTAATCTCGCCGCGACAGATACTCGCCGCCATATAACAATTACAACAAAATGGCCAGATACTGCTTTGATACACATTGTTGCTGGGGCAAAAATTATGCGATGGGTCTGCGTGTCGGGGGCATAGCTCGGAGGGGTTGTCAGAGGAAAGAGGTGGGTAAAGAGGCGCGGTAATTATTATCATTGGAATTTATGGTGACACCGGGATTACCCTTTCTCCGTGACCAGTGCCGTGGAACTGCAAGAAACTATTATTACCCTCACTCGTGTTTCTTGTTTTGCCGTTCCCCTATCCCGAAGGACCCTGTCCTGGGTGAAGTCATAAATCAGCCGCCACCCTCGGCTGCACCCCACCCACCGTGTCCGAGAGGCATCCTGTCTCGATAAGAAAGAGGAATCGAACGATACAAGTGCACTGGTAAGAAAATCGAAGAGGGTATAGCTGAAGATCCCGTGTAATTCCGGCAGATAAGGCTCCATGGCCATGTACCCTCGACCGAGTGATAGTCGCCATAATTGCAGTTTAATTATAATTATAGGACAAGGGAAGAAGCGTAAATGATGTATCGTCGCGAATTTCTCAGATGCTTGTGATCGAATAAACAGTGTATAGATTGCTGATCAAACTGATTAATGAGTCTGCACTAAGGAACATGATGTAATCAGAATCTACTGATTGTGAGTAACGTTAATTTAAGAGACTCAAACGTGACTGTAGTTAATTTCACCTCAATCGCCAGGTTAGTGATGTTTCAAGAACTCTGTGCATACAGTATTTCTCCATTCCAAGAGATAGTCTAAATTTCGATTTTAATTGCTTCTAATTAAAGCTTTGTGTTCACTAAAATATGTTACATATTCTTACGGAGGTCTCAGCACCAGCGTTTTAAATTTTAAGATACACGAATACCTAATTGATAGATACCTATGTTCATCTGGTGAGAATATTTCTTATAAAAATGTCATACATTCTACTGTTTGCAACTGATACGGGTATCTCAACCACGGACATTGATGACACGTGACAGGGATTTCACCCTTTGGATTGAAATATCTAGTGCAATGGGACTACACATTATTATCCGGGATTAACATCAGCCTCCGCTATAGCCGCTGATAAGGGATATTTGAGAGGATTCGTCGGATACAAAGCGAATATATAACGAACGTTAACATCAAAGGGATTTTTGTCATTAGAGGAAAAAGCAGCAATACCTTTGAGTGAGTATTGGGATGAATAAAAGATGCCAGTCCAAGCTCATACTTAAGCACAATGCGCTAACAGGTATTAAGAGACGGAGAAAGAATTTTAGAGCTGTAGATTAGCCTTCCTGAAGAGCTTCTGTTAAAATGTATCAATAGAATCTCATTTGCTAATTATACATACCATTAATTAGATTGACTTTTTGAGCTTCCTTCAGAGTTGCTCGTATTAATTAATAAAATTAATATCGCAATTTCCTTGCAGCAAGAGTGATTTGCTTTGATTCAGACACTGATGAAAAGTAAACAAATGGTTCCATCGAAGATATAAATGGACCTTCATCCTTTTATCTCATAAAATAAAAATATCATTAATGTTCAACGATCATCACAGATCTTCAAAACTCCCGCGTTCAAACTTTCAATCAAATGAATTCAATTCGTCTTAAAGGTGGCCACTGCATTTGAAGAAACACAGTTAACCTTGAAATCTCTTTAATATACTCTATAATACCTCCAACTATCGATTTTCCTCTGAAACTCCGGCGACCTCGGCCTCCTCCAACCTCTTCAATATTCAATTTCTTCGATTCAACGTACGTTACGAGCTATTTCCACTTGTAGATTAAAATACGCCACTCTGTAAACGGAGTACCTCATCTTACGCCGCCATTCTGCATCTTCCTGTGCTTCACGTGGAATAACATATTTTATCAATTCGTCTCTCACGCTTCTTTCACCTTACAATCTAAAAACGATTCACAAATCGACGAACGTGCATCATGTCACAACTAAACATTATACCCTCAGTTTAAAGATTACGAACGCAAATTCGAGACTGTGTAATGCCTAAGCCCTAACACAAAACACATTCCCAGCACTAAAAAATGATTGCTTTACAACTATGCCGCAAATCGTACAAGTGGGAACGTGCCTTTAGCAGACCACATTGAAATATCCCCGTATCAGGTGTCGCGTGGTTACTTTCGTCTGCAGAGTAACGCGAGCGGCATTACATAATTGACCGCGTGCTTTGAACAGGAAATTCGCCTGCGAGTTTAAGGCATTGCAGCTCGTAATTGCGCCACACGCGGTCTGTGCACACACACATAATTATCAGTTTACACTCCGGTGTGGCGTGACGGATGCATACAGCTCTAGGCGCGAAATTTCCTCCTTGCGGAACCACGTGACGTTGCTGGGCGAAACGGAATAGGCGACAAAAGGCTTTCAATTGCGTCGATCGTAACCGACTAGGGTTGAAGGAGAGAAAAAAAAAGTGGACAAAAGAGACTGCCCCCGGGTTAATTCACCTCGTTACGCACGAATGGCCCGTAACTTCATCGCGTTCCTTCTTGCGCGCGGTATCGAGCTTGTATCTGTGTAGCGCAGTAACCAGATATTGCGGCGAATTAATTGCATACGCTCTCGACCGGTATCTCCGTAATACGGACGACTTTAATTAGCGATCTCGCTCTCGACGGTTCTTTTAGAGATAGTAAATTACGCAGCTTCTTGTCTTACACGTAATAAGAAGATTTCCGCAATAATGCGCGGCTATCGGTGGTCAGGTATCGTTTCTGTGCATCGCGAAGAGTTAAGAGCACCCCTCCGTCCGACGCAAGTCGAACATACCGCAATAACTCTTCCTACTTTCTGCCGCCGCTCGTTCCGTACTGTTAAAGATGCCGCGGTAAATAAATGCCTACGGTGATCTGAACCTTGGATTCTGTATTGAGTTTCAGGCTACGCTCGTACACGTTAATCCAATGTGAACGCGAGTCGCAGGTATGCGGTGTACAGGACCTTCCATTTAACGTTCCCGGCGACTGCAAGTGCGAATGTGTACTTCACGTTCCACGGATGATGATTTATTTAAATTTAATTTAATTATTTAAATAAAATTAATTGAAGCTGAGATTTGTCCTTTGACACAAAGTTGATTAACATCATAAGATTTGCAGAAACATGTTTCTTTAGTAAAAAATATGCATTTTATATGAGGCTACAATTGGATCAGTGAAGGAACTTTTTAAAAATGTTTCTTTTGTTTTGCAGTGATAACTCAAAAATGGAGGTTCCAATTAATTCAAATCAAATTTCAGCATGTTCACAAAATGTGTACTTTGAGCCTGCACCTAAATTGAGGTTAATACAAACTTTTATTCTTTATAAAAATAAACTAAAATCTCATCTTTGTCTAACGAAAAAAGCACGTTTTTTGAAAAATCGCCATTTCGTAGCTGCCATTTTCATAATTGTCTTCTTTTATAGGTTCAGTGCAGAACCAGTGGTATTCTGAAGTAGAATTTATAAGTAGGTCGCTGAATTTCGTGTCATCAAAATTGCTGCAAAACAAAGGTAACTTTTTTAAAAAGCCTCTTTAATCATCCATCTGTAGCGTCATTTATAATGCATATTTTTGACGAAACAAACAGGTTTACAGGTAATAAACATTGTATCAAAGAGCAAATCTCAGCTTGAACTATGAAGCCTATTTCTATGTAATTAATTGAAACAGAAATGCTACATTTTCGACAAAATCGATTGCCTAAGTAGTACTCTTAAGGTTTTGGATGGAAATTCCGGGAGTTCGAAGTGTCTGTGATCGAATACTTTGAACCAGTGGCGGATCTAACAGCGCGACCTGTGAACAGTTGCCACCTGGGCCCCTGCACAGAAGGTCCTCCGGGGCCCCATCCTTAAAAAAATTATTATTATATCCAAAGCATATTTTTTTCTGTATTATTACACTGAGTCCGTTTTTAGTAAACTATAGCTTTATTTTCCCGAAAAGAGGCCCTGCTCAGAAGGTCCCCATAGGGCCCTGTCTTAAAAAAGACTTATGACTTTATCCAAGCACTATATTTTTCTTCTACAGTTTTCTGTCCAGTTACCTCCTTTTAGTAAATTACCTCTTTATTATCCCGAAAAATGGGCCCCTCAGAACGTTTGCCACATGGGCCTTTTTTTTAAATAAACCCTCCCAAGATTCAAATATTTTTAAGACTGAAAAGTACATATTGTTAATTTCGAAAACACAATCTCTGACTCAAGTCTATAGTCCTCATGGTGTTGGGATACATCAACAACAATCGAGAAGAAAGAAACACAAACCCTCCAAATTTCACTGAAGATAAGGATCAAAATCGTACTTACGAACTGGAAATACCTACAACTTCTTAACTCAAACACCGCGATGAAATTGCATTCGTATCATAAACTCGAGCAGATTTCCAACCCTACATAATCTTCCCCCAATAAAACAATTTCTCCCCTTCAAGAAACACTCCCCTCCCCAGACACTCTGCCCCCCACCAATCAGAAGCAAATCAAACATTTGCATCCACCGACAATGTCCTTCAAGCTCCTTTTTATACCCCCTTTATAAAAACAGAATGCTTCGATACCAAAAATAAACTGCCCATTAAACTCATCGATTATGAAATCGTTCGAAAGGGTGCAGGGTCGCCAATCTAAACCACAGGGGGATTAGCTCCCTCCTGTGATGGGCAATCTTTTTTCGCGCGATGCGGTTACCTAGGAAGTATGAACACTAGCGCACCGTCGACGACACAAAAGTGGCAGCGATGCGGCAGAATTTAAACGCCGCGAGTCACTCCAGGTGATCCTCAATTGGTCGATACGGGTGCCCTTATTACGCGGCCCGTCCTTAATTCAGAGTTACGCCACTGCGGCGTGCATCTACCTGCGAGGAAGAGTTTCCAGCCCAGATGAGAGTCCTTCGATTATCCGGGCCAGAGGAAGTGAAAGAGCAAAGGTTGTTCTCCAGTAGGCGACGGAATGTCGCCTTGATATTGGCGAACCGACCGACGCATGCGTCCCGCCCGACCGCGTCCTCGCTGCAATTTTGGAATCATGTCAACAAACATCTCTCACTGCGTCCTTAGCCCCTAAGCTGCACTAGGTATCCGTGCAACTGCACTCGACTGCTTTCCCAGACCGCCACGCCAGTTCCAGCGCGGCACGCTTGCAGCTGCAAGTAGTAGCTACTAGGACCACCGAGTGTCACCTAGTGTTGCGCTTACCTCGGAGCACGCGTCGATTTTGTGCCACCGATAGGATACAAGTGCGGGCATTGTCTTGGAAGTGACGCAGTATTTGTTGAATTATCAGTGGTATTTGAAGAAAGTGCTGCCTATAACGTGCGCGTGATTCATCTGGCGATGCAAAACGCGACCGTCGTCATACTCGCGGAGGAGTCTCTGTAAATTAGCCTGGGAACTTTGATGAATACCAAGTAGCCACAGGAAACAGTTGGGAGACCCGCGCGGCAGAATGGAGGAGGAGGTGGATCACGAAACCGAGATGTCGATGGTTGCTACGCTCTCGAAAAAGTACGACACATGTGAGGCTCACGAAGGTGTTGTAAATAATTCTTGTTACGTTTGTCTGCGATTAGCATTGGCTTCCAGCGCATCGATATCGTCCTCGATCACCCTCACAAGGTGTATTACAGCGGGCATCAAGTTTCTGGGAACGTCCACTTGGAGCTGAATGAGCCAGTGGACGGTCTAGGTAAGAGCCTGGAAGAGTCCAAGGAGATTTGCCACTTGATCTCCTTAACACGACGAATTCACTTCCAATGATGCTTATTCTTCAAACTACACCGGTCTGTTTCAAAGCACAGTTTCTCCTGCACAAAACAGTGCACGAGTGGGTATCGGAGTTTCGTCGAATTTATCTGATAGTTGAAGGCGAACGGCAGAGAACAGATCACCGCTGATATCCCCGGAACGAAGGCGCATCGTAATTAATCGGCTAGCACGGATTCAACTGCCAGATAAATTTGCCACGGAACGGAACAACTGTCTTTAAGTTTCTCTCGGTCGCAGTGTACTGTTCCGCGATATCTCGCCCGCCTCTCCCTCGCCATCCCGACGTCGATGCATCGAAACTGACGCCGTTTCGATAGACGCGGAGAACGAGAAGATACCCGATTGGCTTGCTTGTAACGAGGCACGACCAACTTTATATTTATTCTCGCGATGTTTTCCCGCGCTCGCAATCACAAAAATTTCTCTCCCGTTCGACTCGAACGGCTGCCAAACGTGCCATCGATCGCGTTGCATAACGGGTGACCTAAAATATTCTACTACCCCTACACACACGCTGCTAGACGACGTACCACGTGATTCTGGTATTGCAGGAACGCTTGTACCGTACAAAGCGAAGGCAAGCGAGAATTAGCTTTGACGAACCCCTCGTGAGTTTTCAGAGGATCCAAACCGACTTTGTACGTGGTAGAGAGAACGTATTAGCCCCGCTATCGAGAATGTTATAGTCCATTAAATACGAAAGTGTTTTGCACGTGCCCTATGCTTCCAGACTACCGTTCCTCCAATTCTGATCGACCTAATTTCTCCTTTTATTGCGTTACGTGGATAAATGTTTCTTTAAATCGGTTGACTGTGTTTTAGCTAATCGAAGTGTGCTCGTAGCCACGTGTTTTAGTGAATTGATATGGAAGTGGGTAGCATGGAATAACGTTTCCAGTTGCTAGCTCGTACGAACGTTGTAAACACGACCTTTCTGCATGCAGGAATTAGGCTTAAGTGCAAGGGAGAGGCTCAGGTGTATTTCACTGATCGATCGGCCGGCATCCGACGTAAGTTTTCGGCGCTCGAGAGTTACCTGCACGCGGAAACTTATCTCGTAGGCGGTAAGTATACGCGGCCGTCGCGATCGCCATGGGAAAAGCCGATGTCACGGATTAACAGGTATTCTCGTCACGGTTAGATGGTAAAGAAATGTCAACGATCACTGGCGGCGTCTACCCGTTCACCGTCACGCTTCCAGAGAATCTGCCGTGCAGTTTCGAGGGACGATATGGACGCGTACGGTACTCGATTAGGGCATTGTTGGACGTAACGAGCATTTATCGGTTTTCCACCAATATTATTCCATTCACGGTGGCTCCCATTCTTGACCTTAATCGAGATTCCCTCGCCCCCGTGAGTAGGGATCTAACAATGAATGATAACGCTTCTGAAGCGTTCTAATTCTCCAAAAGCAAATGCGCTATCGACTTAACGCTTCCCGTTGCTCTATCCCTTGCATAGCAGTCGCTGCCTTCGGCTATCTATGTTCAATGATGCCTTTAATATTATAAGAACAATCGTTTTCAGTTGCCCATAAGCGTCCAACAGTCTAAGGTGTATATAGGTCAAACAGAGCCTCTCACCATATCTATGTCGCTGCCCGTTCACGGATACGTTCCCGGGCAAGCAATACCCATAAAGATCGCCGTGGCGAATCCTTCCACGGTCGTGGTTAAGAAAATCCGAGTTGTCTTCAAAAAAGTAACCCTGCTTTTTCTATACGTAGAACGTAGCGAGTAGTGTGATGCTTCCCCTGGCATGATCCGAAATCTTTTACTCCCCCGTTCAGTTCGAGAATCAAGTAGTGCTCCTAGCTCTAGCGGCGTATTCGAGTAACGAGTGTTTCAGTTGGTTTGGATTTTGTTCGAGGGGAATATCCCTCGACGAAGCGTATTGCGGTAAAACTTTCTGGGTCATGCTGGCGGCAGACGATCTCCTTCGGTGCATTCCTCATTTTTCTGCCGCTTGTTCTAAATAGTGCCTGTTTCCTTAGGTGGTGACTTATCATTCGATGGAAAAGTCCCGCAAGCATAAAGAGATCATAGTAGAAGTAGAGCAACCCGTTAATAAAGACCCCGATACGTACGACGTCACGTTTGATGTTCCTGCAGTACCACCCACAGGGATGATCCACTGCAACGTCATCAACGTTCTGTACACGCTTAAAGTGAGGCTGTCTTAAATTCAGTAGCGCGACGCAGCGCGATAAAATCGGAACGAGCGAGACCTGCGAGTCGCTTGAGAAGCAGAATTTTGAGGAAACTATTTCTTCTAATTTTACACTCTTGGAATCGTAGATTATTCTTCACCTCTCGATCGACTTATTCGATTATTACGCAGAAGTTTTGTTGTAGCATTTGATGGAGATGATGTTCATTGTATTGGGTGATTGCAAAAAGTTTGCCGAGGTTTAGTGATATTCTGGTTTTAGTTTAAAAGCAAAAGCAAGTAAGTAGTGGGTGTGATGTAGTAGTCTAAATGTGTTGAAAATTGATCGTTAACGAAATTTGTGCAAAATGAACTTGATGTACGAAGCAAATAGAGGTTTGTCTATTCAAATGAGGTTGACAATGGTCCATTTCACTAGCTGGAGAGATTACTATTAGTGTCAATAAAAAAAGATATAAAAAAAATTATGTTACACGAGTTTACAAACAATGCACTAAAAACTAAAAAGTAATTATTTTCTTGTACTAGAATTTGCATAGTGCCATGTGACTTTAAATAAAAGCATATACAACTCTGTGATTATCTTGTTTGTTTACAATTGATTTGAACGATTCTACAGGATAATCACAGAGCTTATATGATTTTATCTACAGTCACATATCACCATCGAAATTGTAGAATACGAAAATAATTCTTTTTTAGTTTTTAGTGCATTTGTAATAAATTCGTTTAACATAATTTTTTTATATATCTTTTATTTTCCAGTTTTTGGTGTTTGTGTATTTTTTGTACATTTCTTTTCATATTTTTTATTTTTATTTTTTAAATTGTATTGTTATCCAACCTTCGCGCACATGCAAAGTTTCAAAACAATTGGATTGGTGGAAGCGGGTGAGAATTATACAGTAAACAAACAAACATCCACCAAACGTACAAAGAATTGAAGCTAAGTAAAATCATTTAAAAAGGCACCAATTTCCTGCAAGACAATATTAGAACCTGTACCTCGATACAGACCAAGAAGTATATGTAAAAGAGTTGACTTAGAGCCTCTTTATTTACCACCTGCACTGCTAAATGACATACTGTTCAGGAATAAACCAAAAAGAAGGTTGTAACTTCAGAATCTTTCGAAAGTTACATCCATTTTCTCTCCACTCAATTTTTTAATCACCGAAATAGCCTCCACTTACGAACTGACTGGTTCGCAATAAGAATCGTACCAAGACTTCTGCAACCACCCACTGCAAAGGAACTTTTCGTTATATTAAGCTCGATTTTAAAATAAATGGATGACGAACTAACACACCCCCACAGACTGCATATCCACACAAGCTATTCTTTTTATTAAAAGGTCGAAGCCTGCATAGACGTGAGCGAGTGGTACTACAGAATGTTTCAGAAGAACTTGAAACTGCGAACAAATATAGTAGTCGGTACGGTTCCACTTCAAAATTACGAGACCCCACAGAAAACCGCCGACGTGACGGAAGCTGTTCCATTTCATCCCCCGTCTACCGCAGCTACGGAAGAATACACGAACAGCACGCCGTCGTTGAAAAACTTGGGGATAGAGGATAGTACTGCGAAGCGAAGTTTGTCTTGTAGGTACACAGGTGTTATACAATATGACAGCTGCGTGTTAATTATTAATTCGATTCGACTGTTCATATTATTATCCTGCTCGAAAACGTCTATTTTTTTGGACATTTAGTAGAATCGTGTTTTCTTTGTAAACGAAGATTTGGAATAAATTCTAGCCGCAGCTCAGGTCACAGGTTGAAACGCATGGGACATCCATGTCTATTAATTTAAAATAGAAGTACCATGGTTCGTTAATGAAAATGTGAGAGATGTTCACTTTGAGTGTTGCAAAATATCCATTAATATTAGTCGCAATTATATATGAAGGGTAAGGGGGGAAACAGGGAATGTCACAAAACAGCTTCATCGAGAAAATTATGTTTTAATACTTTAGTCCACTAGTAAAGAAGCAAGGTTCAATGAATTTAATTTTCTTCTTAAATAATTTCTTGTTTTACCTTGATGACAGAAGCTTGAAGCTTATGAGTGGGGACATTTCGCATTTTTTAACCAGTATACCAAAACTTTAAGATTACCTTACGCGGGTATTTGAACTTTATAACCCTTTGTAATTCGACAGTTTTGTAGTCCTAGCTGCCACCAACAAAATATGCTATAAATCGCTAAATCAGGAAAAGTGGACATTCCCAGTTTTCCCACCTCACCCTTTATACGAATACCTACTGTTATCCAATTATTTCATGCGTTACAATCTAACATGTTGCATTACTTTATAAATATAATGTTTCAAGTTTTGTTTTGATAGCTGATTAACTCGCTGATTAAAAATATGGTTTGCATTTCTTCCAGCACAAACACTCTACGAAAAAAGTGAAATATATCGATCCTCGAAACCTGACAGAGATGATCCCACAGGGGATGACGGCGACAGCGACGGAGAGGTCAAGCCGTATTCGCCTATGTATCGTGTGTACAAGTTCAAGTCATCTCGAAAGAGACACGTTATTGATTACACAATTAGAGATGGCCATCGTTAATTATTTGTTCGAAGGATGCTCGTTAGGGGTGTTCCTGACAGATGAACCAGGAGTGGATTAACCAGAAAGTATAAAAGGATGTTATTGCTTCCAGAAATTTTATACATTCACCATGAATTACGTCCAATTTCGCGCTTTAACGATCGACCAGTTGCCTTCGATTTCGCCTTTGTTTCCTTATTTTCTTACGCAAAGAAGAAAAAAGAAGGAAGGTGTTATTAAAACGAAAGTAGCAAAGAGAGTGAGATATTAAAATCCGTTGGGACCAACCTGTGCAGCTAATTAAATATCGTAATTACGCGACTAACTCGCGAGGAAAGTTGTTCTATAATAATCGTTCGAGCCGTGAAATCTCCAATACCCGTCGAAACAAAGTTTCGGAAGCGCGCAACATGTATCGCTTTAATGTTCAATAAAAATGTTCTCAACCACTTCGACTTCAATTGCATTCCATGTATTGTATTTATAGGATGGTGTATAAGAAATTGTCGTTTCACGTAGAGAAGTTTAAATAAAAATATTTTTTGTTATTTAACTACCCTATTTTTTTTTTTAAGTTTCTGTGACATTTCTCAAGTCGTAAGCCAGCGCTAGCAATGATTACCTATTGTTTCCCAACCATAAACCAAGCATCTGTTACGCTAGTGGCGATCGGTAATTTCAAATGTACCAACCCAATAGTTTCTATCCTTCCCAGTTTCCAGTGAAAGAATTGTGTAATTAAATACTCGTTCAGCTTGGAATGTGCGTTTCGAGGAATATATTATTAAAAGCATTGAAGTATCGAAAATCGAAAGGCACGTTTTAGATATCGTGCGCTTAGAACGATCATTATAGCACGCCAGCTTGCCGTTTCGTAATCTTCTCAACATATGTACGAGCGAACGATCTCGTTCACGTCGTACGCTTGAATTAATGACGTCGTTAATGCGCGATTCAACAATAATGCGCATCGATCGTCGTCGAAATGCAATTACAGAGAGTGGGTAGTCGAGGCAGGTGCCAAGTAATCGGTGTGCAAGTCTCGATGAGTGAAAAACGCAAAGGGAAGATTACATCTAGGCATTGCCTCGTGCAACATTGGCTCAACGGAATAAATAAAAATCCTGTGATCGATACGGTGAATTGCAAACTCAAATCTGGTATTTGATAAATAGTGAACTTTACGATTATTTCTCTAATACCTCAGTCTTATTTTATATTTTTCTTTCAACTTTCATTCACCATAATAAACTTTCCTTTTTCTTTTCATTAGAAATACGTCTACTTTGAATATATATAATTAGTTGCCTGCAAAATGTCTATCTTATAGTAACTATGTAAGAAAAATAAATGTGGAGGTCGAAAGTGTGAAAATTTATTTAGACGACTAAATTATGGATATACCTATATGTGTACAACGATGGCTTCCTTCTATTTACGGTTTGATTAAATTTCATGGTAGGGGAAAGGTGGGATAGTTGATCAGCGGGGATACATGATCACATCAGTTTATATCTCAACTCAAATAATTAAATACAAACAAAGCAAACCATTATTATTATTTTAATAAAAAAGAAAAACTGTGATCAACTATCCCACCTTTCCCCTACTCTATTAATAAGATTTCAGTCCATATTAAGATTGCAATATCTGGTTACCGATTTAGAATTCGAATGTTCGAATGGGAAGATCCAATAATTAGGTTCTTCGTTGTAAGATTCGCTGAATACACAGGGTAACCCAGAATTAAAGAGGAAGTCGAAATTCCACGTGATAGGTACATCAAACATACTACCTGACCCCAAAACCAGTTTCTTTCTGAACAATAATAAAATCCATGAAGATACAGGGAATTTCCACATCAAGTATCACTAGCAACAGAATTGAGACAAATTTTTGAACGATCCAGGAAGAAATGCCCTCATGTATTTTCAGCCTTAGGCGAATGATGACCAATGCGCAGGCACGTCGCCAGGATTTCATTCAGGGAGGGGAAATAAATAGTGAAACCGAATGTTGAATTTATCTATGTAATGCCGTGTACTGCGGAATTACTTCACAATTTAATTTTTATTTGGCAATAAATTAAATCCCTAATTTACTCCCTTCCCCTCCTTGACTACGTCCACTCCCAATGCATCTCCAAATTCAGGATCATTAATATTGAAATTCATGACCCAAGGTTCGTTTTATGAAGATTCATTGCACGAAACTTAATATCACGCAGTGTGTTCACGGTGCGCCAGATTTGACATACTGTGTAACCCTATCAGGTTCTTGATTTTGAAGCTGGCAGCAGGTGATGACGAAGCTACCGGAGTGGCTTTAACTTTGAGGGTTCTGGATATCCCAATAGGTGGGTCTTTGATTACCAACGCCGTCTAGCAGATGTTTCTGTCTTTCTCTGGCCTCCTTCCTTAGTCGCTGCATCTTCCTCCAACCCCTGCACCTTCTCATCGGCGTGTATATATCTACTATGAAAGACCACATCATAGGTGGCTTGGTCTCGGGGTTCGGCTTAACCACGTGCCCGCAGCACGAGGTTATCCTAATTTCGTAGTGATTAAACGTTGCTGGCGTGCTCCACGACCAAAGGACGCGAATTTCTCGAAAATTGAAGCTCCTTGCAAACTGGCTATCTACTATTCCCTTCGAGTTTTCGTAAATTTAGATCGCGGTCGCGCGAACTACATATAAGGATTCCTGCTGCATAATTAATGGTAATCCAGATTTCAGTTTGGGATTCTCCGTATTAATACCATTGAAGGTAATATTATTGATAAGGGGACAAAATTCGTAATCCTAATTAGAACATAGTAATTAAACAGAAACCTTGTATAGTCCATTTATTCTTAGTTGTAATCAAGGGATATGATACGGACTATTATATGAATTCCGTGGATCTATAATTATCCCATGTAGCATATGCCAAAACTTCATTAACGAGTGCGTCATATTACAATGAATCTCCAAAAACCCCGTTACCCAATATTTCACATCCCCGTTTTGAAGTTCAACCTTACACATAAAAAATACCATATCACTAACACCATTTCTTCAAATAATTATAAATTTATTACACGCTGCAGCAGCACCTCCCCCGTGGCCGCTTTTAAATCGAACCGGCCAATTTTACACGCAATTTCTACGTGAAAAAAAAGTCGGCTCGGGAATGTAGGCCAAGAATCATATGTTACTGGACTCAGCTATGGCAATTAGTGTTCCGTCCGCACGGAACGAAGAGACGTGAGCTTGGTCGTGCGACGGCAAATCGATCTTCACTGAGGTCAGAGTTCGCCTCGATATACCCTTACGTTGAAGTCACGCCGCCAGAGCGTGCACCTAATTAAAAGTTCGTAGGTACTACTACTCCGGAACCTGGTGGCACGGTGTTACCACTATCGGCTGCGGCATAAGAACGAGTTTCTGCGAAGAACAGTCGTCCAGCTTGGCACTTGGAATTTCCCGCGTCGCGAATAGAAAAATTTCTCCCGGATAATTCGAACTTTCTGTCCTGACCCAGCCATTGCCGTCTGATTACCTTATACATATAATTATGTATATGCCACATATGTACATCCACCGAGGAAAAGAATTTTCTTAATCAAAGTATTAACCGTTTCGAGCCCTAATCTTGGATGGATTGTGAAATAAAAATTTTACACTTTCTTCATCGACAAAAGTGCTGCCTTTTATAAGATTATTTTAATTTAATTCCAGCTATCTCATTATTAGTCCTTCCACGTAACACACTCTTTCTGACACTTTTTATAAATACATTTCTAAACTCAAGAATATTTTAGACTCATATTTCTGCACGATTAATGGGGAGCAATGAAAAGCATAGAATATTGGAGCTTTCAAAGTATCAAACACCTATTGAGTAATAAAATCACTATGGCAGCTCATCCTTAGTTATTATCCTAACCCGTGCCTAATAGGTACCTGTTTTCTATTTCCATTCACAGAAGATATGAGCACAGTGTAACAATTTACTTCTGGGACATTCTCTACAATAAGTTCAAAGTGTGAAGACTTTACGACTGAAAGTACAGTCCCACGTATCGATCGCGCGGAGGCGTGAACGAGGCGCGAACTGTTATTTAGAGTTTTCCGATTTCGATTTCACGACAGGCCGGGGCGGGCCACGGAATAACGGGAGAAACGTAACGAAGCAATTGGGCGCGAAACGGGGGAGTCGTGCTCTTTCGAAAAATTGAAGGGTAATGCTTCTATGAGAGAAAAGTAAATGCGCCCTCGCCACGCTGCTTACTCTTTTCTTCGGCGCTGTAGACTCTGAAAATCGGGTTTGCAATACAATGAGGGACTTTTCACGGTAGCGTGCAACGTTGGCACTTGCCCACCGAACGACAAAGTTTCCCCTGAATTTCCCGCAGCGCCCCTGGCAGGAGATGAGTTTACGTGGATTTGCTCCAATCAGAGTTTGTTACGTACACAGGCGGCACATAGTTGCCAATGAAAACACGGACGACGTTGACATTTTCTCTGATATAGTTCGCATCGATACGCTGCTGGTAGGTTTGTTTTTTTTCGACACACTCGATCAGATACCAAAAGGGATGCTGCGTATGTTTGAAACGCGCCTCACACCTCGAAAGCTGTGGTGCCTATTTGCTTCAAACGATTTTCAAATTAACTTTATAGAACTCTGTATCTACAAACAGACAGTATCCGATCACCTGATATTACACAGTTCTACTGTCTGAATGTCTTCTTATTCGAACATTCATCGCTCTCTAGTAATTCGGGTAGTAGACGTTTTGCTGTATTATTATTATTATTATTATTATTATTAAGCGTCTTTAGTGCACAAACCAATATAAATCAGCGAGCAAGAGAAAAGAAAGAAGAAGAAGACAAACGCAAAGGCGAGGTTCAGTGTAAAGACTGTTTTCAAACCTCACCTAATATTCTACTAGTATCCTAATTTTTCTCGGGATCGGGACGGGTTCTCGAGATGTTTGTAGGTACTTCGGAAAATCAACAATGTCTCTACACTTTTTCTTGCGATGCGTCAAATGTGTGACAACGTGTTCATTAAACGGGTCCTTGGAATTTTCGTGAACCCGAACTGACCCGTCCCGACCTCGGGTTCTCGCACACCTCTAAAGGACACACTAACTGACAAGCCTCATGGTTGATCAGCTGCATAGTTGGAAGTTGACTTTGAAGATTTCCTTCAAATTCGAGGATATTTAATGAGCGCATTTTTTATTGCAATATAATATGTTCCCGCGCATGCCTACAAGCATGCGGTTGTGCAAGCCATGAACAAACCACTTGGCGTGCGACTAGAATGTAAAACTGCAGTGAATATATGAACCCCATGATTCCATCTTGTTGTGTACGCTGCAAATTGTGTCAAGTAATTTTGTTATGAAGATAATGGCACATAATTTCCGTCGGAGTGTACGTTAATAAACGTTTTCGCGAAGTTGATGCAATTAATTCGTTGTAGATAAGAGGAAACTTAGACCGAGCTTATCGACTTTCCAATCTTCTCTATGAAAGTGTGTAGTATAGTTGGACCAAAATCAAGCGATGCCATAACTTCTATTTTCGTGCAATGCAAGCATGCCTTTGTAAATTAATGAAACAGAGCGTGTACACAAAGATTATTAGCGAAGATACATAAAACAGGACGCCAGATATAACGGTGCACCAAAAGTATAACGTGAATAGACCCTCAATGGCTTTACGAGGCCAGTTGATTTTGTTCCTACAGTAGCGACCTTTATTTTTCACATTACCGTAGGAAGTGAAACAGTTTGGAACATTAAGCTCTTCATGAGGAGTATGATAATTTTCTAATTACGTTTTATAGCGTATACCCGCACGTATCAGTAGTTATCTTAACGAAGATAAGTCTACAATGTTTTAAAGTAATAGAAATTCAAGGGAAAACACCTGCAACCAAGAACACAATACTAGCTACCCATGAAGAATGTGTAACAAAAAACTACAAGATTGCTTCTAGTATTCTCTCACATTTCCACGAGAATTATACACGGCACCAGATGACCCCACAATAGGACAATACATACCGGTCGAACGAACCCCTTAAGAGTCGCAACAATGAACACATAAACTCTCCATTTAACTGTGGCGAATAGCTCTCGCGCGGCAATTTGCATTTGCACAGTAGCAAATAGAATTCACCTTCCTGCTGATCCCAAGGCGAGAAGTTCACAAAGCCTTTTCCACTGCACGCAGTCTTGCCGAGGGCCTGGATAAATGTATCACGAAATTTTCCGACAAATTTTCGGGTCCGAACTCAAAGACCCGAGGCAGCCCGCGCCTCTCGTGCTCGACGATTTCGTTCGCAATCGGCAAACTTTCGTCGGCCACGGAATTAAATCACGAATCGGTCTGAGCGGAACAGGCAAGCCGCGTGGCTGGAAACAGAAACTCGGAAGAAGCCGAAAGAAATAACAGGAGGCACGGTGTAGCTTGGCCAGGGCGGTGCTACCTACGAACGATGCGAAAACTTGTACACCCCTTGCCCGAGGGGGCCTCCCTTTGAATTTCAATGCCCGATCCTCGGAGAATCAGAAACGTTTCCGCGAAGACTAAGTACCACCACCGACGTTTCATTTCCCCCCGGGACGTCTGTCCGTTCTTGAATTCAAATCTCCCTTCTTTGCGCGCGATTCTCTGAAGATGCATGAAAATGATACTCGGCAACGGCGAGTTACCGCAAGGGAAAGAACTTTTCGAATTTACGGGGGCGTGATTAAAACGTCCGCACCATGCCATGGTGTTGGATTAAGAAGGTAAATCGTTTTCTGCTTGTGAAGCTGGATGAAGTTCTATCACCTCCTTCCCTTATTCCTTCAATTCTGTTTCTATATTGCTTTGCTGGGGCTGGCTGCTTTGAGGGGAACACTATCTGTTGGTCTTTGCTTTTCTACTGGAGTCTTCATTGCGCATCCCTAATGGAATTAACCTTGCAAGAGTCTCTGCTGTTTTAATTTATCCTCTGCATTTTCAGATTACTTCTTTATGCAGTAGTTAGTACTGGGTAAACTGGCTGTAATTTTATTCATTGTGACTCGTAAATCCTCAATTATGATTGGCAAGGAAAACTCTGTAGCCTTTTCAGTGGTTGCTCGAATTTGCACTGAACCACCGCTTCGACGAAGTTTTACAAATGCTTCAGATTCTGTAACTTTGCACATGCGAATCTAATACAGTCTAAGTGCACAGATTTTTTTAGCACCCCCAAGAGACAGACTCAGTTGAAATCACGCTAACATTACTCAGGTGAATATCTATTCTTCCTAGCAGCATGAACCAAAATAAGAAAAAGGAAGCGAACGAAGAATACGATAGCTAACAGCGAACTTTATAACTCTACCTCTGTTACGTTATTTTTTAATGGCTTTTCGAATCTTGAGAAAAATATAAGCCAGCTGTTGCTAAATATATATCTTTCCTTCTTCGAGGTTAGTTTATACCTGAACTCCAGGTCTGACTGCTCGAAGGTCCCCAATGACTTCAAAAGCCAACCCCTTACCGCACCTCAACAGAAGTCCTCCCAGTGATTAATCAATAATCCGACTTCGGTAAAGACAAGAAGGAAGCTGATGATCGCGGTTAATAACCGTGCACGTGACAACATGAAATTTGCATCCGGCGTATCTGGGACATTGTGCAGCCTTTATTCGTGGAATTGTTGACCGTTATCATGGCCGCTTCGTTAAAGCCGTCATTGTGCCATGGCCTCCGTAGGTGGCTACATAAATCCGGGACTTATTGAGCCGCGTAGTTAAGTACGAGCGGTTAAAACAATTAGCTGCGCTCGGCGCTGCTGCAGTAGCCCCGGTGTAAACAGCCCTCAGCAGTAATTCTGTTATCGGTGCTCGGCGAGCATTCATAGGCTTAACAGGGCTTATTTCCCTCTCTCCCTCTTGTCCACTTACTCCTCTTTCTCTCTGACTCTCAATCTCGCCCCTTCTCTCTATTCACCCCCCCCCCCCTCACCCTCCCGTTGCCACTATCTTGTAACGTTGAATTACTAGGAGACCTTATCATCCACGGAATGCATCAATCTGAATACGTTCGACGACGAAGTCCAATTTCCCAAATCCCGAAGTTTTCCTCACGTTGAAACGGATTCTCAACTTCTTCCAGCTCCACTGGAAATTTCGACGAGTGCCTCGGCACCGTGTCACGCTCTTCCTTCCCTTCGCCATCGCTCCTACCATCCCACGAATAGGTAAGTACTCGTTTAGCTTGAATCAGCAACGATGACCGTTGGGTGAGTTTTTCTACTAATTAAAATACTAATTGGACGAGTATTCATCGAATACGAAGGGTAGGTGGAGAATCGGGATGTAATTAGGGAGGAGATGTTACTTCGTACTGTTCCTCGTTTTGAGAAGTCTCAGGTTGCAATTCGATTTTAATCAGCGATTGGTGTTCCGCCGATGGATCGGCTTTTTAGGAAATAAAATCGACGCACGCAAAATGCGAGGTAGGGAGAAATTACGAGAGGTTTTGGCATTCGTTTCGCGTTAGTCTTTCGGAACCGGAGAGCTTATCGTTCGCGATCCAGCCGATCAGGAAGAAAGGGAAGAACGATTATGGATCGTTAGGGGCGGACGTGCTGCGGTGGGCGAGAAGCGTTATGCAATTTCGCGCACGAGCGTCTGTGTCAATGCATTCGCGCGCGTGCAAGCACAGGAGTGTTCGATGCTGATTCCCCCGTATATGTTATCTGCCAGCTAGACACTTTAGATAACGCCTGGCAGTATGCAACTCTGATACGAGCGTGTACATTGCAAAAAAGACTACCGTTCATTATGCTACTTCATGCAGTACACGTGTAAACATGACTCTGTCGATATTCACTAAAAGGCGAATGAAAACAGAGAATTTTGCAATTCTCTCTGGTAAAAGCCATCGAGAGAATGAAAGGGTAAACCTAGAATGAAACTTGGAAACAGAAAACGTTAAAAGTTTACGATAAAAATCCATGTAGTCCATTCAAATAGGAAACAAAGAAACGAAAAGCGCTACCGGAAAATATTTTCGTCGATGCTTTTGTTTGCGCCAATTTTCATTGGAATAATATTTTTTAAAGGGACGTTGACGACTACGCAATTCCAATTTTTTTACCAAAAAGGCCATTGTGCGAGTAATATTCGTTTCCCATTCACGCTCTGATTGTGCGTTTATTTTTAATAATATGGAATGGAACGAAACAAGACAAGTACGAGCGGATATGAAAGAATCTTCTTATATAGAAGTGACATCGCGAAGATATACCAGGAAGAGAAAATAACGATAACGATAGATGAGTCTGTATCATTTCCGTAGTGCTGTCCGCTACGGCGAAATCATGTACAGGGTGTCTCATTGTGTTATCTCAGAAAGGAAGGAGATTGAAAAAAGAAGAGTGATAGTATTCCCCATAGAAAAGTCGTTTGACAGAAATAGCAGACCATTTCAACATCAAACCCATTCTTTTAAGTGAAGTATGTCTTCCAGCCTACGGATCACGATCACTTTCAAGTTGAGTTTAAGAACATAACAAGTGCATTGGTTGACATGAAGAGTGGAGATTCAGGTTGTCCTTTCCACCTGTGGTAGGTCGTTCAATTGGTTTTAAAATATTAACTCGAAATATCAACTCAACTCGACTCAATAATTTTAAGGGCCCTAAATCTTTTTCCAGCCACACATATTCAATTTTTGTTAAATTCGATATACATTTCCAGACACATATAATTTACAATGAAATCCTTAAATTCAATAGAAAAATATTGCTCTGCTTATGCAGAGTTAATAACATTTTATCTAGAGAAACACGAAAAAGCCTCTTTAGAATTAAAGCCATACTTGGAAAGTATGGTCGAGGACAATAGGAACATAAGCAGTGGAAGTTAATACGTGATTACTCCATCCCTGTAAATGATGGAGTTTGCACCAGTGTGGATAACTGCGAGTTTTTCAAAACTCGACGACGCATACCATTCAATATTCATGCATCGGTAAGGCAATCCCTGGCTACAGGATTCCTGAGAGAATTTTCGATCCCATGGGTGCTTCTTTCCCTCCCGCGATCCTGCTACGTGGGAGCGAAATACGTTCACGGATCATCGGTTCGATTTTTCACGGGGATATTACTCCGCGAACCCGCTTCGTTGTCGTTTCAAAACTTTTCCTACCAGGTATTCGAGGCCCGCGTTTATTGTAAGCGGTAGTATTCTTGGGGCGTACACTCGAGATTGTTCGAACAGAGGAAGAGAAAAATGGAGAGGAATACTTGGCTGATCAATGATCAGCATATGTGTAAATTGAATTAGAACTTAAATTAGAACTGATTTTAATTCAGAATAAAAATAAACCCAATAGGTTTCATTTAAACCTTAAGTTTTACACGTGTCCTCGAACTTTAGCAATAATTGCATTAGCTACTTTCTCAGGACTACTTTTAATTAAACAAAATAATTAGTTCGTTACAATGCAATCTTTACTTAGTTACACTTAATTGTACCTTAACTTTAAAAATTCACTATATAAAGTTAGGTACTATGTGGAAATATTTAAATGCAACTTTATAAACCGCGGCAAAATATTCATTTGTAATGACAACAATCCAGGTTCTACTGGTCCTACATAGAGGCTTTTGTCAGATTTTTGTATACGATAGTGGTAAAAAGATAATGTTAAACAGCGGATAGATACAAATTGAACAGTTGGTAATACCTGTTCACGAGGTTGAGAACACAGAAATGAAAGGGTACAAAAAGCAAGCGCAATTTTAGAGTCGTTCGTGCGTTAAACAGGTTACGTACAAAACAATGGCACAATACACAGAAATTTATCCGATAGTAATACTTAAGCACTCACCCTTTTGCTGCCTTCACTCTCACCACCTCTAGGATGATTCTGTTGGGTCTCAAATCCATTCCAATTGTAAATTATCATGTTGAAAAATCCCATTGTTGTTTACAATACTTCCACACTATTCTATTTAATAATGCAGAGCGCGTGATCCTGAAACGTTTAAAATATTTATTTATTTATTTATTACGGGATAACAATCCTTTCGCACATTATAATAACACGAAAAGACGTGAATAAATAACGGGAAAATCGGGTAGAATTAAAATTAAAATAACAAATACTAACCAAGAAAATAACAAAAAGAAATAAAATAACATGAACAGATATTACAATACAGTATCAATATTGCAAATTACTCATCCAGTAAACTCTGAGTTTCTGAGTGTAGATAAGGAAATAGCAAAATATTGCAACAACAGATTAAAGAAAGAATATTCCTAATTTTATACATACGATTGCTGAAATCGCTAAGTATACTCGAAATTTTACATAGATTTCAATGAAATCTGAGTTACAGAATCGTATAATTAGATGTACGAATAATTTCCAGCATTCTATACAAATGTTTGTAGGGAAAGAGGCCTTTAAGGGGAGGTTCTGGTCTAAATGTCGAGTTTTTTTTTATTTCATTTTTCGAATGTTCAACCTTTTAGGAAAACGTGTTTAAAAGGATTTGTTGAAATTCGTAAAATTCACGAAGTTATAGGCATTTGAGTAGCGGCAAATGCATGGGAAAAACCCGGCCACTCGGCGCTCACGTAAAACTTCAAACGCGTTTTTCTCGAGACAGTGTTCTCAAAACGGTGGGACCTGTATCTTCAAAAGTTATTATCCGATACGACTGAAACTTTTTTTATTTTGAAGAATATACTTCTGGCTAGGGGGGGAACTAAAAAAAATTACAAAAAGTTGAAAATTTATAATTTTTAAAGGCGTTGAAAGGACGAAAAATACAGGGAAAAGTGATTTCAAACGTGAAGTGTCGTTATTTTCTAAAAAAAAATGTAATTTTTGTAATTTTTTTTTAGTTCCCCCTAGAAAAAAGAATAATCTTCAAAATAAAAAAGGTTTCAGTCGAATCGGATAATAACTTTTAGAGATACAGGTCCCACCGATTTGGATCAATTTTTTGACGCCTTAACTTTAACGACTCCCCAGGGCTGTTTGCACTGATTAATTATAAAACAAAAAATATATTTCTATAACATAAGACATCCTTAATACAATGCAACAAGTCCCATTAAATTATATATAGTAGTTTTCCTTTAATTAATTCCTAAATATCACCTATTTTTTGGGGCTCTAGACCAGAACCTCCCCTTAAGCAAGAACTGCGATTTCGTAGAGGAACACTTTAAAAAATTACACTTTCCTGACAAGACAAACGTTACGATAACGGGATCGAAAGTCGGAAACAGTTCTCCTTGCATTCGGCAAGCGAGGAAAGATCGAAACATACGGAATGGTGGTTCAGGAAGTTGCTACTTCCTTATCAATGAAATAAATCGTTCGCGTGGGAGGAAGATTTCTCCTCCCGAACAGTTATCTTTTTTCTTCCTCTTTTGCCGCCTGTCGATACCCCCAAACGGTTCACGATTATTAGGCTTTCGTAAAGTGCCTCTCCACTTTAATTTCTTTACATAAACTTGGTCTACAGAATTTAATTAACTGTGCATAAATGAAAAATGAATGTACGTGCCCACCACTTCGGTGTATTGCCAAAAATTAATGATTTTGTACTTACTTAATTACACAGGGTGGCCAAATTATTATTCTCAAAACATTTTCGTCAATTGTTAGGACCATTTTAAAATTAAATTTAATACGATTAAAAACAAATCTTACCGGAAAATTTTTTTTTGGCCCATGCATACCTTCAAACTAAGCAAAAAATTCTGAAACTTCGTTTCCTGCGCTTCATCTTAATAAAACAGTATCATAATAGATGAAAAAAATTTGAGCCTTTGATTCAAAAACTAGAAACTTCGAGCGTTAAAATGCGTTTTTAAATATTTTTTGCAACCATTTTTCACAGAGATACAGCCATTCCATCGCTTAAACTTACAAAATCTCAAACCTTTTTGTTTGAGTATAATAATTTGGCCACCCACTGTAATACTTAATTAATTGATGGTTTAGTATATTCGTATATCCCCTGCTTTCCAAATGATTAATTATCTACAGAATAACACATGAACATATACATATATATGTTGAACGATTGAAAGATTGAATGCGCGGGACAAACAGAGGACAAGAAGAATATTAGAATAATTTCAAATTTGGTTAATCGAAGTATAATACATACAAAGTATATAAAACATATTTAACAACATGTCTTTAACCCCGTAACTCCCAGTGTTGTACCAGTGCAACACTCATTTCGAAAATGCGTAAAATACTATCCCCTGCTTATATTCAACTTTCCTTAGAAATCATCCGAAGTTTGCCTGATGGTAAAGTAGTTTTCAATGTTTTCGGTTTAGAATATCAAACGTTCTCTTCAAATTTTTTTTGTGGATTATTATAAAAGAAACAACAATAAAAAAGAGATATTTTCCATTTTAAAATAACAAGATACATCACATGTGTATGTGTATATATATATACAACATATGTGTATGAGTATGTGTATATATACATATATATATATATTTTTGTAATAACGGTTCAAGAGTCTGGGTGGTTAATAAATATCTTTCCACAAAATTAAACATTACGACGAAACAAGTTCAATAATACAGAATATTAGACAACTTTATTGAAAGAAATTGTCTTACCTTGCTTGAAAGTGAAGGATTCTGCGCCTGTTACTCTCGTTGCTATGATAACCGTACGAACCGAATTGTTGCTATCCTGTGGCAAATCTCCGTGGCGGGTTTTTCTAATAAAAAAGATGAAACGTGTTACACACATGAATAATTTATACATCATTTCGTAGAAAACATATTTAGACATTTACTGATACTATTTTCTGGTTATTTCTCCCAATTTGAACACGATAATTTTGAAAAATACGAGGAGCGTAGCACCGCCTTCTGCCCAGTTTTCCGCGGGAAATCGACTAAACGCCGCCTGGCGGACGGCCGTGAAACCAATCGGCGAAAGCCCGCTTTCATTGGTCGAGTTTGAATCGCGGTAGAAGCGGTTACATGGAGCGTGCTTAGCGATGTCAACGGTTTCGTGGCGCGGTACAAGGAGCGTTTATCGGGAAGCGATTCGGAGGGAATATTCGTGGAAACTTGCGATAGAAATGTGTTACGCGCGTCGTTTTATTCAGTTTACGCGTCGAGTTCCAACGAATTGATAATCGTGAAGGCGTAATTGGCGCGAGATCGAAGTAATCGACGAAAGACCATTGTGAACCTGTTGCGTGGCTTCATACATGACAAAACAACCTGATTTCGTTTGAGCAGCCTCCCACGTCCATTCGAAAATGACCACGTTATCGTTGTTGGCGAGCCACGATGAAGTGGTGCGATGCACGGACGTACTCGTGAACGGAGCCTGCGAAGAAGGTTTGCCTCTAACATACTTTACCCCCTACAACGTTTCATTCATTAGTGCGTCTTGAGGAGCATATATAGACAAGATGCGCGTTTCGTGTATCTCCTGTATTTCAATCACCTCCATTTACCTATCCCATTCCTCATACTCCTTTCACTTTGTGCCGTAAGATAATGTGAATGTTGTATGTGCTAATAATGTAGAAAGTATAACTGGAGTTGATGAAATCGGCGTAGCTATAAATGAAATAGTTGTAATATCAATGAAAGATTGAGACTTGTTTCTACTTTCGTGTAGAATTTTTACAATTCGCGATAAATCAAGAGGAAATGAGGCAAAAATGGTTGGCGTCGATACAAGAATGTCAGCGCCTTCACTCGGCCTTAGAAAAGGCTCATCAAGAAGCAGCAGATTTAGATAGGAAATTGAGTCATGCTAGGAGACTCTTGGACGAGGAGAAGCGGAAGAGAAGAACTGTTGAAGAGCAAAGAAATTCATTGGTACTTATATCTTTTTGTGAGATTAAGTTAGTTAGCAGTTGACTTTCATTATTTGTGTTTGTATAGGAAAGGCAAATGGCCATGGCTAGAGATCTTTTATTTAACGATGGGGGAAGGAATTTAAACGACGAAACACGGGAGAAGTTACAGTTTTTAAATAACACAACATTGAACGGGCGCCCCAGTAACATGCATATTAAAGATTTACAAAATGATAAGTGAGTTCCTTTTTATAGATGGAAATATTTAATTTTAGCGTTTGGGGTGCTATTCGATATTTATTATTTTAGATTAAACACTATAGCGGAGCTGGACTCCACTGGCTCGATATTAAGCGACCTAAGTTGCTTCTCGAAGTCAGAAGATGATTTGGATAACAGTGTAATCCTTCAGCAAAGTCACAAGAAACGTGAATGGAAAGAACACAGACCGAGTGGCGAATATTCCACTAAAAAGCGTCGCAGCGCTTTACCAACAGTTGCGGAATTAAATTCATCCGATAGAATAGTAGCGACGACCACTGTAGTTATGCCCAAAGAAGGAACTATCACCGCGTCCTCTGTAATCGAGGCTATCCCCAGGGATGAGAACACAGACCCGCAGGGTCCTTTACACAGCACACGTAAAAGACGCAAGAGTGGCGATCGTAGTAAATCTAAGTTGACACCTGTTAATACAAATGAAATTCATGTCAATATTACTGTGAGTTATTGCACGCGCGGAATACCCAATAGTATAGTTATATAATTGCAATTAACAAAATAATTATATTACAGCCGTCTGCACCGAGGGCAGATATTCTTACATCAGGTTCAGATTCTGAAGGTATTTTCAAGCCTAGTCCCAATATAGGTGGATACACTTTAAATACAAAATCTGCCAGAGGTCATAATTTTGTAGCAAAGACAGTAATTAAACCAGAAGTCTGTACGCCCTGCGATAAAAGGTACAGACATTTGCCGCAACAAATAAGTAAGGATAATAAATAACACTCGTAACTAGTTTAATCACTCACCCTGAACAATGTTTCAGAATTCGTTTTGGAAAAGTAGCTCTGAAATGTAGAGACTGTAGAGCTACCGCTCATACGGAGTGTAAAGATTTAGTACCATTGCCATGCGTGCCTACTGGAAACACTCCAACACTACGTGGCACCTCGGTGAGTTACTAATGTCAAGCTCGTAACACTAATTTATTATATAAAATTATCGTAACGCATTATCTCCAGGGAACCATAGCAGACTATACACCTATGATTCCACCAATGGTACCGTCATTAGTTGTTCATTGCATTAATGAAGTGGAATTAAGGGGAATGAGTGAACAGGGATTGTACAGAGTGAACGGTGGTGCATCAGATGTGAAATGTCTGAAGGAGAAGTTCCTCAAAGGCAAAGGAGCTCCGAATCTTTCTGACGTTGATATACCTACAATATGCTCCACTCTTAAAGATTTTCTCAGGTGCGTTTGCCTAATACATTCTGTTGTAATGAAAGTGGAAATAAAGAATACATGTTTATTTCTTTAATTATCAGATCACTGCGCGAACCATTAATCACTGTGGGTTTATGGGCAGACTTCGTTCGTGCTACTACTATTACTGATAAGCAGGACGCAGATGCTGCTTTGTACCAAGCAATTTCAGAACTACCTCAACCTAATAGAGACACACTTGCTTTCCTAATATTACATTTGCAAAGAGTGTCGAGTAGTCCTGAATGCAAAATGCCTATAAGTAACTTGGCGAAAGTTTTCGGGCCTACATTAGTCGGTTATAGTTGCCAAGAACCATCACCTACTTCCTTACTCAGCGAGACGAAGAATCAAGTCGCGGTAAGTATCGTAATATAGAATGATACTTTAATGTTAGGTAGCTCTTTAAAAAATGACACTCTGGCTTCTTACAGATAGTTGAAAATTTACTGAAAATCCCCTCGGATTATTGGGCGAACTTTGTCAATCCTGAGAACTTAAATAACATTGGCACCCATAAAACGGGAGAACTAAGGCATACACCATCCATTGAGTCTCTACTTAAACGTAGCACGTCTCGTGGCTTCTTTAATACTCCGCTTGCTTCTGGGTACGTATTTTTAGAAGTTTGTATTCATTTGCTACGTGCATCGTTGATATTTATGTGCTTCCGTTGTCTCTTATAGCCGGACGTTTATGAGGAAAAATAAAAAATACTTCGCGACACCTCCGTCTAGAGCAGGTTTCTAAGAAAAATCGGTATGTAGCTTTTTCTTACAATAAGGTGCGAAGACTCTTTATTAGTTACTGATTATTTGAATATAATGACACTTTGATATTCACTAATGTGCAACATACTGTTTCTATATTCTGTTTAAAAAATTCGTGACGTTCCGATGCGAATACTTTTCTTAATGTTTGAACAAAGTACTATTAGAGTTGTAATATTAGTCGGTTGGAAGTTAAAAAATTATAAATACTAATATATAATATATTAAATACTCGTTATAATTATTTTGTACATGTGAAGAGAAGTGCTAATGATAATAATCTCAATGTTATTGTCAAATTGGGACTAAAGTATAGATAGATCAGAACACACAAGTTACATGTACTGTATAATTATATGCAAATATCACGATAGCCGTTGTTGGTATCACTAGTTCGAAACACGTTCGGTGAAGTAAAAACGCAGATTATTTTATTTCAATATAACTTTATTTTTCTCTCTTCGCGAGCGTATAAATACACGCACAAGTAACAAAAATTAGAAATTTATTACTAGTTTCGTAAAAACAACATGTGCCTTAAGCAAACTAAGTAAACTCGAAATGTATATTACAAACATTGCTTTTAAGTTCATTTACAACTTTTCTTTTAAACGTCAGCAAGTATTTTCGATTTGTACATACGTCCTCTGCCTCATAATAATAACTGTACCGCAAGTACATGTTACATTTAAAACGATATCTTTTTTAACAATTTGAAAGAGGTACTTATTTAATTATGGCAAAAATAAATTCCTTGACTGGTACAATTAAAGTGTAAGTTGATAAAACGGTGCCTATGCCATGTTTCATTTCACACTTCAGCTTGTCCGTGTACACGATTTCTCCTTGGTTTCCCAACAAGATTCCCAGAAGTGCATCAGTCTATTATCCCCGTTCGAACAGAAGTTCCTAAAATCTTGAATAAGTTTCTTTTGAAACAATTCATCGCCGGCTAAGGTGGATGACGATTTCCACTTTCGGCTGAGCATGTGATTCCACGACCAAAGAAATCCCACCTAAATCACCACGAATTATTCTTCTAACTGCCGCTTCCCAAACTAAGCCACAAATACTCACCCTCTTGTCCGTACTGTAATCGTCTTTATTTTTACCACTAACGTGTCTCGTAATATAAGCCTCGTGCGGACTAGGTTGATCGGAATGAACTGGATACCCTTTCTGCCCTGTGTTCCGCCTTACAACGTTAGTAGCCGTTCGTGGACGCAATTTTGTGTTCGTTGTAGAAGGAATAAGTATGAACGCGTTGCCGGTCATATGCACGTATTGATGATCATTCTCAGTACTTTCTATTAAGCACGGAACGAAGCCAAATCTTTGTACAATTGCTTCTTCAAACAGGAAAAGTCGTTGTGCGTACGTATCTTCTCGAAATTCTGTAATCAATCGATGTCAACCTAGTTCCTCGATTCTTCAATTTTATGTCGTTTAAATATTCGCTAATATAAAACTGACTACAGACCTTCGAAAAGATTTCGTTTGTTCATTAGAAGAGATTCTACATTTAATGGTATAAAAATAGGTCCCCGTAGAGGATCACTTTTCAAGGTATACGGTAGTGCCAATGGATCACTGGGAATAGGAACCATTTGAATTCCGCACATTTGAGCCTTCCGTTGCCACACAAATATCTTCCCAAAACAGAAACCCAATCGTAGCATTAGTATCTTATGAAACTTCATTCAAAAGTAACATATCAAGGGACATATGTACTCACAAGATCAGCGACTATGCTGCCCGACGATGCTACCCATTGCACTATAAGTTCGTAAGAATGATCCACTTTGTATATGGATTGATACCTCAAATGACCCCATTCAATTCTGTCACTTCTGTTATTTAAATCTATATCCAAATGAGTGTGTTTATATGGTGGAACTAGAAAAGAAACATTAGAAAATACAAATACCTTCTCGAAATTAATCAAAAACAGTGGTAAGAACGACTAAGAAATAAGAGGTATAAAACATTTACTTTGATGCAAATAAAGGATACTTCGAATTTGGTTACATGCAAGAAGAAACAGTGAAAATTCTTTTTACCTTGCCAATCTTTATCATCTCCAGGATCCATTAAGTCTAAGTCATCCTTAAGAAATGATGGTACGTTTGATTCGTCGACGGCATCACAATTAGGTATAGTTATTGGAGACGATATTGTTGGACAAGTTACTGGCGAAGTAGGCTCGCACCAACCTTTCGGTGCTTTTATTTCCACCTCGACCCATTCGTTTTCGAAGCTTTGCAAATCACCCGAGGGTGAGAAATAATCTGCAGCTTGAAAATGAATGTGATATATAAAATAAATTGCATACTTTTGTGCAATGTAATAAAGAGCATTTCTTCGTACCTCTTTGATTTTCCTTATCCTGCACTACGTGATATAAATAGAATCCTAAGATAAACGGTTTGGAAAAATCTCCAGAAGCGTGGCATATTAATTTGTCTTGTATCATGCCCTGGATGAGAAAATATTTTATTAAAATATGCTCGATTATTTCCCGATGTGCTGGAAAACCATTCTTACATTCATAATGTTTATTGCTCCCTCCACTGTTACTCCTCCTTCTATATGATTATTCAGCCATTGCACTGCATCCGCGCTAACGAACGTTTGACTTGGGAGAGAGGGATGTTGGGTGAGGAATCCAACACCAGACTGCGGGTGTTTCATTGCTTCTAAAATTTCATTATTTGCCGCGGTACTCTTAATCTTTGTCAGCTCCATGTTCGCACTGTTGATAAAGTACAAGTTAGCGAGATGTACATGCAAATAATTCCATTGAGTTTCGCATTCGTTCTACCTGTCCTCGTTAGAATCGAAATGATCCTGCTGCTGTTCAAGAGAAAGAGGCAGCACAGCTTCACTTGCAGGTGAAATTCGGCCCCTATCCATCACTTTGGAACCTGACCTGACAAAGACAGGGAAAGCAGAATAATTACATAATGTTTCTATCGTCAAACAGATGTATGATAATAGAACATGGAGCGACTAAGAAATGAAGCAATGTTTGAAATTGCAATGTGAAAGGCCACAAAATCTTTTTCGCAAGAACATAATACCGATTGCATTTATCTCAAACAATAATTGGAATTGAATACATCTGCAACCGATATGTACGTACATTATGGATATCACATGGAAATACAAAAAGTCCAATTACTTCTGGCATTTTCTTGGAAGAAAATTTTAATTATAACTTCAGCACTGAAGTGCTTAATGTGTACATACATATGTCGGCATTAGTAGCAAATATTCAAGTTTATAGTTGAATACAAAGAAATTAAAGGAGTAAACCAACCTGTTTGGCACGTGGCGAGGAGTGTCGAGGCACGTGCGGGCAGTCGCAGCGGTATTCACTACATGCCTCTCCTGTACAGAGAACCCCGTCACTCCCTCACTCACTACCAATGTTTTCTACTATACAGAGCATTTGTACGCAGCCATATATTCGATTATTTATTATACCATTGCTGTCGTTACTTTGAAACAAATAGTACAAGTGCTCTGTATTTTACATTCACTACATGATGTAAAGAAAGGTAAAAGCAGCTGAAAGATATAGAATGGGAACTATGTACATACATACAGAGATTTTCTTAGACATTTAGAGTCATTTTTTCTATTTCGATTACACCCCCATCAGAAGGGTAACACAGCAGAGGTACCTTTTTACTCGCCACCACAGTGGAAGCATGTGTTTGTAAGCAGATTACATAATATAGGTTCCACAATATAGCATTCTTAGATTGGGTTCTTCTGGATGCAACATGACAAGTTTTGTGTGAAAAGTACATATAGAAATGGATTCAATTTTCACCAGATTTTGGTACAACATGCAGGTGCACAATATTAAAAATGATGTGCAATATCCTCGTTATAATTGCAGTACAATTGTTGAGAAATGTAGTATATGGTGTTTCTCTACCAACAAACCATTCCTCTTACCACAACCACAGATTTGGAAAGAAATGTTGTCTGTACAGTGATTTGTGATTTAAAAGTGTACTGTGATTTCTGTGCCCGTATTCTTAAAGTTCGAGATTCTGAGCTTTTTAACAAATGAAACCAGTAGCAAAATTGCATCTGAAAATTCAAACGCTAAATGTGTCTCTTGCCCCTTATTCAGGGCCATTTTGTTATGCTCTTTTCTGAGGCTGAGGGACATATTTGGCGTCCTGATTTGCAGTGATATTACTTACACCATTTGGTTTTTTCTCAAGTGCATTCTCGAGACCTTGATCTTTCCAACAGTGTGCAGAAATCGCGGCACGCTTTCTACTATCTACTTTGATTTCTACATCAAATTAAAAAACACACTTGTTTGTTGGATACAAATTTCATTCCCGATAATCATCATGAGTCACGTTGGTGAACATGTAAATTTTTAATGACCAAAAATATGTATAATAAAATGGTTTAAACTCGATCAGGTTTTATCTCATTCGTATAAGAAAGTTGGGAGTATTTTTTTTAAAAATGTTGTGTACGTAATTGAAGAGGAATCCTGCTTAGTAATTGAACATACGTAGCACAAAGCAAACGAGCAAAATGAGAAATCATCAAACATGAAGTTGCAATGGTCCACCATTGCAAAATGGATAGGCTGCAAGCTATAACATTACATCTGCATAAAGCAACAATGTCGAAATCATCAATCTAAGCTCAAACCTTGGTCTTGGTTTCTCGGGTAGACGATTGCTTCCAAGTCGCTCCCTGAAGGGAGAGCTGCCAACTAGACTGGTCTGAAAAGCATGATGAAGAGTACGGGTAACTGTAAATGTATGAGTAAGCTCATGATCATGAAGATGTATATCTGGTTTGTTTAACTGCAATGGCATAATTGTTAAACATTATATTCAAAGAGTATTATTACACTATGAAAAAAAAGAAGGAGATAAATTAAACGTTGACATTTTGCATTACATAGAAGCTTGCTAAATCATGTGCGCATTCAAGGCGGATATCAAGCATGGTTGCATTCAGTATGGAATATGTCGTGTGAGCTGTCTGAACGTTCTAAGTAATATATATGTAAAAGAACCGATTAAATTTAATTGAAATATAGTGTAGCTAAGAAATCAAAACGAATGGTGTATATGTTGAAATAAGAAAGGTCGTTGTTTCAACGTTACTCCTAATTGCCAAGGAGGCAAGGTGTGTGTAGTTTGAAGCCTAAACTATGATAATGATTTCATTGACACCTGGCTCAGCTAATCGAGGCTACAGGATGCGAGGATATACCTGGTTAGTGAGGACTATCAGGCTCGTGCTGTGCCTGCGTCTGGTCAAGTGAGAGGCAGGATCTCTCGGCGAAACACCACCTATAGTCGGAGGATTCTGAAACATATCATGCTAAATACCCCACCCTGTACTAACACTCCATCGATCTATTTTTCTCCACTGTTCTGTGTATCTAGGTTCGTGTGATTGTGTAATTTTGGCATTGGTGACCCGCGGGCTGTAATATTGGTTCGAAGAATGTTACACTAGAGAAATTAGTTAATATATGTAATAAAATACTGCTGTCTCAAGAATGTTATAGTCATTATTACTTGAGTGCCATTGAAGCTTCTGAAAAATGTCGTGCTCTTTTCCTTTCATAATTATACAGTAGCCGACGTGTTACTATTTGTTATGTCCAACACATCTAGTGCACCATTCGGAAAAACGCTAAATGATACAACGATATTGCTCCAAAACTTACAAACGCATTGCGAGGGAACAAATTGCGACTTCTGATATATCAAATAAAATAATGTATATACTAAATAATAAATATGTACTCAAAACTAAAAGAAAAGCATCAAAATAAATTGCGTTATTTAGGCATTATACATTAGGCATGCGACATTCAGTTGTAAAGTGCGGTAATATAGCATAATATAATACAAAATAAATCATTGAACGGAACATAGTTAATGTTTAGGTATAAGAAAAATAATATCAAGGCACCTTTTATAGAACGCTATACGAAATATTGTTTTGATTTCTTTTTCACCTACATAAATCTATACTTTATACCGATTATTAGTTTCTATGTATCGAACAATCCGATTATATTATAAAATAATTGTTATTAAAAAATTACCCAATTTTTGTTGGGGTTGGGACGTCGTATTTTATTCGGCCACAGCTCGATGAATCGTAAAAACCCATCCATGAGAGAAACTTGCTCTGATGCGGTGAGAGGCGTGTAGATATCGCATCTCGATGATCCCTCTAAAAATTTTCGGGTTGCCGAATTGTGTAATGGTAGTAAGAAGACGCGAAATCTCCAATATTTAAGAGCCTATAAAATTGTCAGTCATTTCAGAATTTTAAAAATAAACGAGTGTTTTTAATCTTCGTTGTTGTATGTATCGGTGAATCTTACTTCTACTAAGGCAAAATCAGTGTGGCCTCTAGTGCAAATATAGTGATCTAAATAATTCCAATTGTAATTTTCAAGTTTCTCCGTTGTGAAAGATGCCCACGACACTTCGTACGTATCATGATGTGGCGCATGGAATCGATAGAGGTAATGGATGTTAAATGGAGGGTAAGGATGCCTACAAGAAGAGAGTGAAAGTATTTCTTCATCTTCTATCGACTAATGGTATAAGTGAATTACTCACCTGGGCCGGTACCTTGTAACTGTTATACAGTTATCGAACAAAGATATTTTGTGAAAAATTCTACCAATACTTAGCAAATACTCTTCTTTAGGCTCTGATTCCGTTTGCCGACCGCGCATTACGGAACTTATTGCTGGGACAGCATTACTACCCGGAGTATTGCTTTGATTTTTGTTAGTTGCAGGCGCGACAATTAATTGGAAACCCTTGATAAAAATTCAATGAACATAAATGATAGTTGCACGTGTAGAAGAGTGTTTCTCAGTTGAAATGGAAATAGCTATTGGTACCTGTGCTAATCGTTGCGACACAAGTTCTTTGAATACTTCCACGGTTGTCAAAGGTTTTTTATATATCGCTCGTTGTTGGGCAAAATCTGAATTAACATCATCTGGCAAGAGATTATAATCTGAGACAACATAGTCGTTCTGCAAACTTCTTTTATCTGGGAAATAGTCTGTAGTGATTGGCAAACATGCTGGGATTGTCAACGACTTCCAATCAACACCTAAAAAGTAAAATACACGATACACATAAAAGTTATAGGCTTCCAGTTGATAAATATTACGAATAGGTAATCTATTCAATGTTGCATGTTAACTTCGTGGCTATGTGAATACTATATCTAACTATTTACAGCAGTTGACACAAAAATACAGTTGATACATATCTGTATTTATATAAATATAAATGTCTAATTATGTAAAATCAAGAATGCTCATGGCTATTTAAACATGCAGTGCAAAATATATTAATTGTAATATATTCTCACGAACTTTCAACATAATGAAATACACAGTTTTATGTTATGAAGCACAACAAATTGAGTGTAACTGAGGAGAATATTATTGGATTCAGCAGATATCTATACATAGTTGGTGCAACCAAATTATTTGATAGTCTAGTGAACTACAGAAGAGATAGAATATGCTCAGGTAATGCAGAAGTGCTTTATATATTAGTAAAAAAAAGTCTACTGGGGAATACATACTACAAAGACTCATCACCATTGATAAAGAAATGAAGTAATCAAGGGAGTATGAAAAAGTGAAAGAAGTATAAAGCAGACAAGAGTATGGTTTGAAGAATTTGTGAATCAAAAATGGCAAATCATGGTGTACAATATAAACGATACGTAATTAATAACGAATGAAAACTTTGAAGAGTGCGAGATCGTGAAATAAATAGAAGTAGAAGATAACGAAAACTTTTAAGTAGGTGTATACATAATCATAATACTAGTAAAGACTTAATAGATTACTGCCTATAGAGATTTCTTTGGAATTAGAATTATTTGTTCTGGATAGAGAACATACATGCAAAGAGAAATCATAAGAACTAGAACAATGAAGAACTAATATTACTATAAATTACACGCCCTAGAAATAAATCTGTACCATAACCGAATCAACCCTCAATAACGTATTGCGCTAACCTATGATTGCTGTTTAATATGACATCATAGTTGTACATCACACACGCGTCAATGCGTCCAGCGTTGCATCCCAATAAGACGTACCATAGCATGGAAATAAATTTAATAATATTATTCATATAAATGATTGATAAAATTCAAAAATAAATATGAACATGTCTAAGAATGAAAATACTTCTTATGCATGATGATTTGTATGATTGTGTGTCAAACTTTCGTTCCATCAACGCGAAAAACAATGTCTTGTCTTTAAGTATACACCAACTATTTTCATTCTTTACGAAGTTGTATCTCAAAATGTATTTAATAATCCTTCTTAGTACTAATCAACATTAATTAAGAGCACATGTTTCCGCAGAACTGAGGAATATTACACCTACGTTTCATCAATGCTTTCACTGTTCTTGTAAAACAGCCAAGAAGCATTATATTTGGCAGATAATGCACGAGTTACGTTATGCATTGTAATAACAGACTGCTTGATGAAAACCTACTTTGAAATTCTTTCTTCAAACTGTAAACTCATTTTGTAATGATAGTATTGTTATTTGCATATGTTATGAAATATTGTTTGCCTGTGGTCGTATAATCTATTATCCCCGCGAAATTCTTATCAGGTGAACGTATGCAAACCTGTTGTAAGCGCTGGTGTCCACTCTTGTTCACCAGTAGCACCCCATAACAGTGTCAGAGATTTATTTCCCGTAGAGGACCCAGGATTTCCACTTTTCTCGCCGCTTGATAATGAGAGATTCGGCCTCTGTGATTTACTTTTTGTGTCTATGAAAAACACAGTTGTAATTCCATACTATACTAATATATTACTTATATAAGTAATTTTTATGAAATACTAACGATCTTGGAATTGATTTGAATTAGAAATTTCGTTATGTTCCATGGGGGATCCACTTATATTTGAAGTAACGTCAGATTGTGATTCTGAACACAGCTGTGCTGGTACAGCTTGATAATGATGTTGCTGTATGAGCACACCTGTTGGTCCTGCAAAATTAACTGGGTTTAATTAAACATCCACACGATCACTTATCATAATTAATATTTACCTTTCGGAAAAATGTGTGTCCATCTTCGTCTATTACTTGTAAGTTTAATCGTCACATGAGATGGATCAAACGGATTAATAAGTGCTCTGCTAGGTCTAATGATATTTGTTGGTTGAGATATTGCATTTGTTGGGCTTCCAGCGCTACCAACGACTGGCCTAAACGGCGGCGATATCTCCGAATCCGTTAAATCGCTTTTCACTGACGTTCTTGATTCTACTTAGCATAAAATAATCAAAGTATTATTTCCCCAAACTATACTTATGCATACATTCCAGTGAAATAGTTCAAGTACATGCCATTAACTTCTCCATTAGATTCATTGCTAGCAACATCATCTGTTCTATGAGGTATTGAAATTGCTGCACTTCTTGTTGCAGCCACTGGGGGTAAATGTGGCTCGGGTGGTGGATGATGAATATCAGGGTCAGACATTTTTCTTTTTAGAAGTTTCAGGATATGTGCATTGTTATGTGTCTCCATGCTTGCAACACTTGTTTTCTTAGCTCTTGTTGTAACTCGTTGTAGACTACTTATATCAAATGTTAAGCTACAATATCTGCTCTCAGATTCTCGCTAATACATTACACATTTATATTATACCTTGAAGTATGAACCGAGGGTAACTGAAAGACTTGCGCGTCATATGCATCATAGTCAAATAAAGTATTGTGTAAACATTCCCTTGGATCTTCCTGTAAAAGCTTATTTTTACATTGCAATTTTCCATTCTCTACTGGATGTTTTGATACCCTTTGGGGCAGTTTTATGCGAGGTATAAATGTTAAGTAAGGAATCTTTTTATTTGTCGAATAAAAACTCAGATTAATCCAATGTGGCATACTATAGTCGTCTGGTGCATTTATAGATGTATCTTTATTATGAAACTGAAAACATAGAGTGGATATCAATGTTGTGATGCTGTTATACTATTACTTAGTATTGAGAAGTATATTTAATGTACCTTTAATAAAGGAACTGCATGTAACGGTTGTTCTCCAACACATACTAAATCACTACCGACTCCATTATCAATAATTCTTTGTTTTGTAACATTTGTTAACTCCCTATCAACTTCAAAGACCCCCACACCAGGTGTAATTACAACTGATAATTGACCAGTTCTATCAAAACTACGATCTAAGTAATGTTTTTCAAATACGTTTAAGGACATGTTTAAAACTTCTAAAAAATTGCCTTGCGCAGCTGTTGAATTCACTGCTTTCGGTATAACGATACCTGGCTTTTGATGATATTCTAATACAATCTTTTGATAATCTGTAAATAGTTTGCGCAACTGCACTAATACGTTACTCCAATCTTCAAATCTTTCATTTTGTACTACCACCCTGTAGAAATCTTCATAAAATCTTCTCCTATAATCATGTTGTAAACATTCGCGCATATGGTTTGGGAATTCTTCCAAACTGCTGGCATTATAAAATGTTCTTGAAAACAGGACTATTGTCACTTCATGATTGCTACCGTTCTTCTTCCATTTTTGAAATAAATCAGCTAGAAACCCATTAACCGCTTTCTCGAAATACAGATCACCATGAATGTCGAAATCCCACATTTCTGAGCTCATTTGAATGAAAAGGTATACCATGCTTGTTGAAGAACGAAATACAACCTAAAAAGAATGCTTTTGAAAATGAGTTTTCTACATACATTTTGTCACGCTGCATTTAAATGCAAACCTTTGTATCGTTATTTATAACACCGCAAGCGACACGATCACCTTGAGACCACATTTCACATACTTGACATCTTATGCTACCTCCGCAGAATTCAATTTTCTTGTTCATATATACACAAGTGTTAACCTAATGAAAATTCATTTAAAAACACATAAGACAACGACATTCAAAAAGTCAATGCATGTCTAGAAGTAAATAAGATGCTCTACCAAGCTATTTTTTAGACGGCACATTTCGCTACGCCCCAAATATTGATCTTTAAATGTCAGTTCAACAGAATCCAAAGCCACGTCATCCGGGTTTACAACATTCATGTAGACATCTCCAAATGTTCTTAGTTGAAACATTGTTGCTACATTATTTTCCACGCTAATCGTCTCGCGTCCTTGTAAGTCTTCCTTAAAGGATGTGACTTGGAGGAGCAGACGACTGAATTCAACCTCTGGATGATAAATCTCAACCACATCTCCTGTTTTTATACCTGGGTGATCTTTCGGATTGATTATTAAATCCTCCTCACTGAAGGTCTTTTGATGTACTATTAATTTATAAAGCTTCATTTTTAGCCCATTACTCTGCTGCTAGTAAGAATCAACTGTAATATATAACAAAAGTATATTGTAGCCACTTTACCATAAATGATAGTATCATCTGTTTTACATATACTTAGTAATACATATGACATTAGTATAAAAGCGTTGGTGTTACAATATTCGTGTCCAAGAACTTGAAATCAAGCTACATCGCAGAATGTTTTGAAAGTGAATAATAAAAATATTATTGCTCTGCATCAGCTTCACTACACATAGGCTTTACATGCATGATGTAAAATTGAGAAACAATTCACTTACTATGAATATTCACCCAGTACAAAATATGTCTTTAAAAGATCCACAAGAAGCATCCCTTTCTAAGTAATCCATCTGTGCATATTGTCAACAATGTATCACTAAGCATGTCAGAGTTATAAAATGAGCATGAGGCATCACTATGCTTCATATGAATCCCAGGACCCTTCCCTCCACCCACTGAGTTCTCTGTGAATACATTCTATCGCGTATGATATGTTTAAATTGTTCTTCATTTAGCTCATGAAGATAAGGCACGTTAGCACTATATACAGGGGGAGAGAATTAATATCAAACTTATCCAAATTTTCAGTATGCTTTATTCTGCGCAACTTTGGTGACATGCATTTGTTTCGTAGGAAAATGTAACTAGCCACCTCTTCCCTTTATACACGATCGATACCATTTGCTTGATGTAGCAGCCGCGTAAACTTGAACTATTCAGTTGCATATAAAAATGATAAGATCGTACGATGTTTAAACGTTTGTAAAGCATTATTTTCTTCGAGTAAAGAGTAGAAGCGTGACAAATCGAAATGAAGTATCACAGACCAAAACCAATTCGTAGCAGCCAAACTTAAGATTACGGGAGATAAAGCTGTCTTGTTTTGATCGTGAAATGCAGATTACAGGCATCAAAGTAGACGGATATTACGTAAATTCATTTATCTACTACGTGTCTGAAATATGCTAGACATCGTGATACGTTTTGCCTACATTTGGTGACAATATGATCATAATGGCCAGATAGCCAGATAGTCAGATAATGGTGCAGGTGTAGAAAATGGCTGAACTTACGTTACAAAAAAATGACATATTATATAAATGGAATAATATTAACGTTCGTAGAATGTACAAATGTAACTCGCTTATGCCACAGGATTTAGTTGAGCTAGAAATTTTCTCAGTAATGGTTGTATTAAAATACATGTTCACTTTGTTCCTACAGGTAGTTAAACCGTCTTCCTTATCATATTATCTCAATGTCAGCTTGTTATTGAAATCTTTATTTGTTTTTTGATAAACAGAATACAAGTATTTTAAATGCATTTTGCGCTATAATACTTCTTACTACGATCTTGAGGAAAATAGCAGATCACTGTGAATTCACCTTAATATAATTTAGTTTAATAACAAATCGAAGACTTGAATATTATAGAAACCTGAAAGTATCACAGAGAATTGAATTGTATATCTCTCCAAAATGTGAATTGGAGACAGTTGCCAGAGGATGGTGTTCGAAGTATCATCTACTGCCAGTATTCTGAATTTTGTCCCGGTCAGTGAACGACCAATTAGATGCTATCGTGTGACACTCGTCGACCAGTTGGATGCTATCATATGTGCCAGATATCTGCTAGATAACTCTAACTGGAAGATATCTGGAGGTGAAGAAATCGGCCGAAAATATGCATTTCTTGTGAAGCGAATTTAATGTATACAAATTGTAGCCAAGTTAAATTAAACTCATTCTGCATAGGATTATAATTTTATATCATTTGCAGGTGTAAATTCTGAAAGATATTGCAGTCCGAAAATGCAATTTTCTGGCTCTAGGTAATTCTGCAGAGGTGAAGCGAATTGCAGAGCTACCATTCTCACACATTCCGATTAAAAAGTTCCTAAAAATGCGGCGTCTGCTAGAGTACTGACAGTGCTTTGTTATCAAGTCGAATGCAGTTTAATCTAAGTAGTTGAAAGATTCCAAGTATTGTATCTATGGGATGAGCTCACGAACCAAGCCCTGATCAATGCATTTAATTGATGTTCGTCTGCCAGCAACGTATTCCAGTTATAACAGTCAGTCATGTCAGGGACAATGTATAACCTATGTGTAATGTTTTTAACATAACGTCTCAGTGCAATTGTTATCTGAAAATCGAAGAACAAACATTTGGTTAAATGATGAGAGATGCGTACCAAGGGCCTGCTACTGTTGCTTATCTGCATAGCAGGGAGCAGCATCGTTTTCATTGCTCTCAGCAATCAACGACCCTCTATTCAGACTCTGGTTACAGAGACTCACAAGCAGCTACGTAACTTCCAAGTAAATACAGTTAGGACTATATACTATAATCGATTGTGCGGAGACAATGGTTTATGTTCTTGCTTCGTTACCTTTGCAGGAGAACTTAAAAGAGGTGGAGGAGAAGCGGTTGGTGACAGACTCAAAGTATCTCGCGATGCTTGGTCTCGATGGGCAAACGAGCACAACACCTTTTAGTCTTAAGTCTCAAAACGTGACTGTTGTCTCTCTTATAAGGCCAGGGAACGAGCAGCATATTTATGGCTTTGTTAGAAATGTCAGTCACCTTTTGCCAAATAATAGTATTGTCATTTATAGCGTTGGATTAAATGATGATTCTTTGCAAAACATTAGAGCAGCTTGTAATTCTACGAAGTGTAACGTGATTCAATTCGATGTGAGTCAATTTCCAGCACACGTTGAAGACGATAGACTGCATGTTTATAGACCTTTAGTTATCCAGGTAAGTAACAATTTGTACGTGTAATACCCATAAAGGTATGGCTATTATTGACAAAAACTGTTGAATATTCCTTTTACTTGTCACAGACAGCTTTAAATACATTAGGAAACATATTGTACATGGATTCAAATGTCCGTTTGAATTCATCAGACATTTCAAAGTACCTTTTACCAAAATCTGGAATTTTAACTTGGCCTACAAGGCATGCCATTAGCTCCTTAACGCATCCAAAGATGTATGAATATTTTCATGTTTCTGCGGAGAGTTTTTTCTTTCTCCCTTTAATAAGAGCATCCCACTTAGTAATTAGGAATTTTAAAGAAATTAGAGAGAAAGTAATGTTGCCATGGGTTCAATGCGCGCTAACGAGAGATTGCATTTGTCCCATCGGTATGTACGCTAAAAATAATTTTATCTACATATTATTTAACAGAATAGCCGTACATAGAATTGTTACGCGAGCACTTTTCCTCTGTTGTTGTAGGAGCTCAATCGGCAGGTTGCCGATTTAATAAGAAACCGCAATACCGGTATTCCGGTTGTCACGCGTACGACACTTCTGCACTGAATATCGTGCTCGGGTTGCACTTTAATTTCGACGATACTCATTACGTGCATCAAGAGCGGGACACGTACTTCAATAAGATTCAGCCTGATGAAATCACGGAGGAGTATCTTATGCTTACGAGGCAGAACAATGCAACCGAGACGAATTTAAGAAACTTCATATCAACCGAACGCTAATTTCTCCGAGATCTCAATTAATTTTGAATCAAGGATTAAGTGATACGTCGATCAAGCACAAGTTAATATAAGGATACATGATAAGTTGAAAAACAAATAAAGACTTTAGCAAATAAACTATCTGTCGTTTTATTATCCACAAGACTCCGAAAGTTTCGCTCCTACCGAATTACTGTCTTTCGTGTATCTCGCCCTTATGATGCTCCGCAAGTATAGTATTGGAAGTAGATTGGACGTTTTAATCAACTATTCCCTCCACAACTTACGATCCTTTTAATCAGAAAGGTGAGGAATTAATATAACAAAATCAACCGCGTGTAAAATATCGTGAAGCATCGAGCGTGATCTATTTTCCATGCTGGTCGATTCGCAATAGTGCTAACAGTAAATCAACCAAGGCGCTGTCAAATCGCAGTCGTGTTAGCGTCACCACGAGTACCTTAATGGAGGGTGTTCCTCCCGATTGAAGGTGACGCCCCTGTCAATTTCAAAATCCGATCGCGGAATTGCGCGAGGATACTCTTGCCCAAGAAGCTTATCGATAAATTTCACGTTGAAGCGCAATACCAGCTCGACGTCATTTAAAAAGGGATTCGCCATTGTTTGTGAGCGAATAGTACAACATCGCGGATCATGGACGAGTATACGTTCACGAGTTCTGTCCGGAATCCTAAGGACTAATTGGAAGACGCATCACAAGCCAACGATATGTGACGCCCTCTTAAAATTCAGCATACTTTAGTCTACACGTAATCTTCATCGCGTAATTGCCGGACCAGGGTTAAGGACACTTGACGATGGTTGACAGCGACGTTGACAGCTGGTATGATTGGAGACAAGGAGATGATTTTAATGAGATGCACCGTGAAAGGGGCACTGGCTTCAGGAATGATGTACGGCTGAGGGGCTCTGATCGTTTCGATCGTGGAACGTCCGACGACAGCCAGAAAGGACGTTCCCGAAAGAACGGATTAATCAGTTACAGTATGACTCCTACGAGCTCAAAATCTGGGCCAGAAGTTCGATTCATTAATCCAGCTATCTATGCCGAAACTTTGAATAACGAGGACGAGGAGCAAGAGATTCAGATTCGTGTGAAGGTCAACTCCAAGGACAACGGGCAGAAATTCCAAGGTAATCACGGTGATTTCACGGAAGTGAACGACATAATGTCCACGTTGTCCATCAAGAACGATCTGTCTACTTCGTTCGTGAACCACGCCGGCGATCAAGCTTCGGCCCAAGAAACGTATCGTTGCTATTCGTTGAATTCTCCACCTACTCCCGCATCCCTAGAATCTGACATTGTACGTTCCAAGTCTGTAGTATCATGTAGACCATCGAATCGAGTCGAGAGACGATGTAGAATCGCCGGTAGAGCAGACAATAACGATGAGCTTTGTTCTGCTAGGAAGCTCGACTCGGAAGTGCAGAGGTATTCTGTACATTCGTAATATTATACAAATATTGAGCTCGTGATGTGTCTGTAAATAATGTGTTTGTGAATAAAATTTTTGTTAAGATAGAAGAGAATATTTAAACCTTGTGACGTGTCGCATAGGTACAAGTTGAACGGGCACCGAGTCGTGCAAGTATCCACGGCATCGTTAACAAGCATTAGCATTTCGGAAGATAGGTCGAACGAGAGCGAACTCGCTAAGAAAATCACTTACAGCGAGTGGATCCGTAGAAAGCAGGAATCGGAACGACGGAGAAAGGAGGAAGAAGATGTGGTTGAGAGGAGGAAGCGAATGGAAGCGGAGAGGGTAGTTCGAGAGAAGGAAGAGAGGGAAACTCGGGAGCGAGAGAATTTTTTGAAGTGGACTGAGAGGAAGAAGAAGGAAGAAGAGAAGAAGAAAGCAGTGGTGGAGAAGGAGCTGGAGTTGCAGAAGCAGCTAAAAGTGGTCGAAGACAAAGCTTCCGTGGTGAAGACTCTGTACCTGCGCCAGTGGGCTCGCAAAAAGAGCGAGAAAGAGAAAGGTAAAGAGAGTAGTCTTCGATTCGTTCAAGATTTGATATCTACGATGTTCGTGTAGCTCGTCAGAGGACAGAGGAGATGAAACAGAAGCAGCTGGACGAGGGAAAGAAGAAGAGATTAGAGGAAAGCTTGAAAGCCTATGAAAATTGGACCAAAATGGCGAAGAACAAACCTAAGCCTGCCACGCAAGGACTTCTGCGTTAGTTTCATTATTTTCCTTGTAATTTTAAAGCTCTACTGTACCGAAAGTTACTTTCGCTGTAACAAAAAGTCAATCTGGTGTTGATGTTGACTTAACAGCTCATCAGAAAGCAAAGCCAGCGTACGTAAACCCTATGCCCTGGCAGCAAATCGTCGATGACTTCGAGAGCGACGAGGGGAGCTCATCGAACGCAAGAAAAACGCAAAGCCAGCCGAAGATTAGCAGTAGGAAAAGTGCTACATCTTATCAGTGACACGATTGTTAGCTATTGGAACTCGAGGAATTTGTTGTGTGAAGAGCAATCGCGCGATTCGATTCCTTAGCCTCGGAGCAAGGTAGACTCTTAGAAGAATATCATTAAATACTGTACTTTGGATTACAGACACGCGTGCTGCGACTGTCTTTGAAGGCAGAACATCCTCGCACGGGATACGTCATACAATTAGAATGATTTTCACAGTCTGGCGTAGTAGATGTCCGGGCAGATAATTTTATTTCATAGCAGATATTCTTTGATACGCTTTACAACCTTCGCTTCTCTTTTTGTTACGCTCGTCCCCGTGGTCAATGCATACTAACATATCTGAAGGTAATCGTGATTAGCTTATGAATTAGGAAAAAAAGAGTGGCAAGGACAGGGTGCAGATCTTCGCCTTGATACCCGAAGGTTTATAGATGGTAAGAACGAGAAAAGAAAGAGGAACTTACGTGAAGGTAATTAAAAGGAAACGTATACGCAAAACCGAAATACTCTTATTATTTGTACTACTAATACTTGTACTGTATATTACATAATGTAGACTCTTTACATGACCACCATTCCTTTACACCCGGTCACGGAGCGTACTCTCTACTCGTTCATTATGTCAGACATACTTTGAGAAAAAGAATGTCCCTAACGAAACAATAATCCTAACACGCAGAATAAAGTGGCACATTATGATTTCTTCCTCTCGTCCCTACCAAATGCATACCATTCATTTTGCTCTTTCTCAACGTATGTCGCACTCATGCATGCGAATGTTTAAATATGTACGTGAAGAATTATCGGTGCACGGATTAGCATCGTTCTGGTGGATCATCTACTTGACCAAACTTTCCTCCTCTTCCTGAAGCCTCTCGATGTCAGATTTGTTCATGAAGTAATAGGAAGGTTGTCGTGATTTCTGCAAGCACAGAATTCTTGTCACCATTCATTCTTCTTTAGTTCAGAAGCTTAGTAGAGATGAAGTCACTTACCAAATCTTTGATGGTACGCTTTGCACCCGTTTTGATGAGGATGTTGCTGAGTTCTTCGACCGATGGTAGGCCCATTGCGTAATGTAAAGCAGTCCTTTCCAACTGAAACAGAACATTACGAGTCCTTTCCACTTAGAACTTAATGGAACATATGATATTTAATGACGATTAAGAAATTTCGCGATCCTCACATTGTCACCGATGCGCAAAGTTTCTGGATACGTTTTCGCAATGTACTCGGCTAGTTCTACGTTCTCACGAAGGACGGCAATGTGAAGAGCGCATCTGCCCATCGGATTCTTCCCCATCGCTAAGAGTTTTCCTCCTCCATTGTTCTTATTCAACAGTTCCTTCACTTTTGTAATGTTACCCGTTCTAATTTCATGATGTACTTCCTCTCGTTGTGCCTGTAAGAAAATACCACGATTCTAGCGTTCTGTTACCATTTAATATAGTATGATACAATAGTTCATATGACGATGGTACTAATATCCGCTTCGCTTTACCACGTAATTTGGGATAGATTGCAAAAATTGCACAGTTGCGTCGCGTCCTCGTTCTGCAGCAATATCCACGATGTTCACACCTTCATCCTTTACGTCGAGAATGTGGTCGTAGCCCTCTAACAATAGTTCCACCAGCTTCTCAGTCTCGCCTGCATCAAAGAATGCAAATTTAGAAAATTGCGATTTTAAAATTTATGATTCTGTATTTAGTATCACTGAGTAATTGAAAGGAACAGTTAGTTCTCACCTCTGGCTGCCAAATAAGCCACATAACGATCGATTTCTTCGACATTTTCTCTGATGTTTGCTAGGTCAGCGACATCCCTAGCTGTTCTGTATAACTCATCCCTGAAACCTATATTAACTTGACTTTCTTGAAGTAAATTCAACAGTCCATCTTTTGAGTAAGAACGAATGGCCGCGAAATGGATCACGCTTTGTCCATGTTCGTCCTGAAGAAGTAAAATCATATATTCCATCTCTTTTCAAATGTATGTGCTGAACATTTATTGTGAAGAAGTAACTGACGAGTAACATACCCTGTTAGGGTTGCTAAAAGCTGATTCAGGGACGTCGGAACCTGGACTTTGTGGGTAACCAGCATCTTCTTCTGGATTTTCATTCACAACATTTTCCGTACTTTCTTCTTCGCGATCAGGAATAATCAGTACATTTGGTTCCTATAATATTTTCAAATTATAGTCCAGCATTCATTTATCAGAAATAACATTCTGCTAGAATCGATTGTGGCATTGACCTGTTCTTCAGCGGTGCTATTTTTACTCTTATTAGCAAAATTGTATAAATAGGTCGCCAGATAGGTGACAGGGTCTTTTGGACGCGCATTGGCAACTTCCGTTAAACCTTTGAGCAGTGGGTCACCAAGGGCTGTTAAAATAGTTAACACAGATTACATTTTATTTCAATTAAATCAGAGAAATCGATCTTATCATTGTAATCCATTAATATAACTTTCTCTTACACGATGCTAAGTAGCGACCCTCTTCTTCACGAAATATCGATATGTCAAGTTGCTGGTCATCTGAAAAGAGGTTTATATAAATATTTTCGTTTGCGTTGCGTATCCCTATTCGAATCTTTTAATATCCACTTGGGTTATTTAATGAAAATCTGATGAATGTTTGCAACAACCATTTTTCAAAACACAGAATGATTACGCACAAACTGCAAACGATCTTATATGAAGAAAAGGTGCACCATGAAAGCGTAGTGTGTTGCTTCACTCCGAAAAACGTGTACACAGATACACATTGCAAGCAAAAAGTCCAAATGGCCGATTCACACGATACAAAATTCGAAATACAAAAGCACACGCATGTACACGTAACTGCGAAAGTGTCACCATACAGTCAGTCCCAAAAAAGTGCGCCCAATCTATATTCGGTCATTTCGGTTTTATGCATACGATACTTTACATATAGTAGCTACTCAGGAAAATACACTGTTCATTGTAAATTGAATACATCAAGTTGGAAAGACATGTGCTACGTCGTTTTTTATTTCTGTGAACATCGAACTCGTGCGTGACATAAAGAAGCTTTCATATATTATTCTTAAGCTTGCTTCCAGTTAAACGAAACTACTTCTCCCATAATCTGGATAAGATCGTTACGGCAAGTGGCTCCGCGATCCAGATATGTACACAGACACATTTCACGTACGTAAGCATGGTGTCGTGCGACAACATGTCAAAAGCGTCGTAACAACTGTTCGTGGACCAATAACGTTCATTTACTAACCTAATAAACAGTCCAGTGTCCCTCCAAGTAGCTAATCCAATTAATCGAGCAACGAAATTTTGTTTAAGCATCGTAATTCGGTGCACGAGAAATAGAATAACGTTCACACACATCTTTCCAACGTTCCTATGCCTCTCTATTGACATACGTGACAGTCTCTCTACGGTTTTATCCCTACGGGGATTAATTGGCAGTCGAAGAATTATCACAGAAGGTTTCCACGTATAAGCGTATCAATCCAGTGTTTTAAAAAAAAGAAGAAGAAATAAAATCGATATAAACTGGGAGTAAAAATCTCCACTGTTGCGAACGATAAAAGGCAGGCTCGTAGGTGCGAAGAAGTTTCTCGTTTCAGTCAACTATAGCTTTGGTCTGATTGCGTCAATTATTTCTGAAATCGTTTCCCACTGGTGCGTTTACGAAACAGCCCCGCGATAAGATTGGCGATTTTCAGCGAGCTGTTTATCGACAGCTCCTTCTCTAACGTTAAAACATTCAAAACAGCCCTACAGAAGTCTTGAAGAGTCTGCAGCTCGGTGACGCTCAGAGATTGTTGATTGCTGATTCTAACAGTGTCTTGCCGCGCAGTTTCGCGTATGCTCAGTCCACGAACGACGCACAGATGTTTCAAGTTGTCGAACTCTTTGGACAGCTCGGGGAACCGAATTATCACGCTGAACCTAAGGGTGTTGCCGATGGCGTAAGGCCTCGCACTGAGGAATCCTAGCTTCTTATCCCGTCTGAACTTGAGCTTCTCATCGAGTATCAGCATAATCTTTGCCAGCCTCACGTAGGCACGACCTATGAGACCTGGTCGGTTGTCGCCGGTTCGACAGACAATTCTTAAGTGATCCTGGACGTTGACCCAGGCAGCAAGATCTCCCGCAGAAGTGACGTACACTCCTCGCCCATACGGCCAGTGTCTGCCATGGAGACGTTTATCATCGTATAGTTCGAAGTCTGTGATTGGCAAGAGCAAGCCAGCGGCAGCTAATTGGGCTCTGATAGGACTGGGCTGATCCAAGATTTCGTTGAGGGTGAAGTATGTCCCCGGCTCGTCCTCGCTGCTACCCTCGGCCATCATCCCCGAGATTTCTTGGCTCATCAACTCATTAGTGATCTCGCGTTCCACCCTCTCCAACTGGTTCACCGTTAGCGTCAACGGGAACGTGTATTTCTCGAGGTTTCTGCAACACTCGATAATGGCAGCTTGAACGTATTTCGCTGGGGGATCGAGATCGTACGCCTCGATCGCCGAGATCGTCACTTCGTCCACGGTGTCTGGGTTCTCCTCGCTTTCGTCCTCGTCGCTGTAGAAGAATCTTGGCGCTGGATGGTCAGACAGGTCACCGCTGGCGGTCACGCAATGGATGTCTCTGATGAGGGGGTCGAAGAACTCCCCGAAGACGGTGTAGCTTTCATAATCTGGCGCGACGACGGTCAAACCGCTGTCCTCTTCTGCGGTGCTGACGAACGAATAAGCGCTGCTCGCTTTACTGTTGCCAGTCGAGTTACCGTATTTCTTTAAAGCGGGCCAGATCACGTCAAAGAGATTGTGGTCCATGCGAGTCACACGGTGCTTGATATGATCGAATATGGGCCGTTTCAGGCAACGGCTGATCAGTGTACCGGGGTTGCCAGGTGACTTCGGGGTCGTGATGTGCCTTGTGCCAGCGAGTAGTCGGAAGCACCGTTCCAAGGTGGCTAGGGTCTCTGGCTCGGTTATGTCTCGGCGGGCAGAGTACGTATCCCCTCCAGGAACTGTTCGCATCAAGCATCGAGACCAGAAAGGGCCAGGGTCCAGAGGCAGACGAAGAGTAGAACGTGATGAGCCGCGGACACGTTAATCAGGAAATTTGGGCAGACTCGTTAATAGTGATTGGGGGATTGGATGATGCGAGTTCTTTCGATTCGACGATGATAGGGATGCTTGATGATGTGTGGCAAGTGCTCTTGGTAGTTTGATAGCTTTAGGCGCGGCTAAAAACTGGCGAGTCTTTTGGAAGAGAATACTTGAAATGATACGAAACTTTGTGACAAAACCATCGAACTTAACAATACTTTTATGGGGATTTGCATTTACGAGGTTTGTCAATGTGGCTTCCAATTTGAAGAATACCTAGTAGCACAAAATATTGAATACACATACCTACATCCAATATTAAAAAGACATTCAATCTCTTTTTGATATTTAAATATACAATATTTATTCTAGATTAAGAAGCAAATATTTTTTCTGAATATTCAGCTTACATTTTTTAAATATTTATTTTATATTCCATGAATATTTAGTTCATATTTTCTAAACATGTATTTCACATTTTTTTTGTATACATATATAATATCTGGATTCAACATTTTCTAATATTTGAAAAAAATATTTAACCAACATTTTGTGCTACTAGGGATGTTTCAAGCACCTGTATAAGATCTCATAATTTGTGACTCTGTGATGATGTTATATGAGGGTAAAGGTGAAACGTGTGAAAAAGCAACGTGATGGTGGTACTGTAAATAAACACGACAGTATCTTGAAATACCTATAGCCTGAATTTCAGTTCATTTGAGAAACAAAACGTGGAGTGAGATCTTTGACAGTGCTTCGAACGATCTTTGTACACTTCTGTCTCTGATGTGATTAATGGTGCTATAAATCCCTCGTCTGAATGAAATACCTTTGTCGGCCAACATTTCGTCGGCGAGGTTTTCGTTAGCCCCGAAACTGCGTAGCAGTGTTCTGTGTGAGAATTCGCTTTGATCTTGCTTATAATACTCCGCCTTGTGTCCGAGCTATGTGACAAAGTAATTGTACGAACAAAATATTTAAAAATACCGTAGTCAAAATTGAAGTTAACACTGTGTAGCGTGCAAACATTTTATTCATTGTAACTACGGGGAAATGTAACTACGGGGAAATTTTTAGTCTGAAATCCTTGGATCCTCAAAAATAGTTGAAGAATTTAAACACAAGATATATAACGCTTCAATGTTCCTTTAAATTCAAAAGGTAGTGATAGATGTGTATCTTAATATGTTTCCAATTCCGATGCATTTAGTACCCGTCACCAATTAAAATTGTTAAAAATGAAGTGTCATTTCACATGAAACGATTGCTTATAAAAAAAGTTAACTCACATTGTCTTGAACCAGAGGATTGGCACCCAAATGAAGCAGTAGGTTGTAGTAGTGTCCGTTGTCTGCAAGGGTGGCAGCGTAATGCAAGGGTGTTCGGCCATCTAGATCAATGGCATGCGCAGTTTCAGGAAACCTCCCTGCCAAGTACCTAAAAGCAAAATAAATAATTAATAGGATAGGCGGCAGAAATCGATGAAACTTGATTGAAACATGACAAGGTAACTCGTTTGCCCCTCGCATTTTTAATTTCTCTGTCACGAACTTCGCGAAAGTACTTGCGATGTGAACTTTCACAAGCTATTATCTACTTTATCGAACTAGACAGTTTTGTGCGAAGGCCAGTATAATTATTAGAAACAATAAGTATCACAATGGAAAAATGTGGTGCAAGCTATACCTCAGATTCAGATATTATTGCTTGAAGTGTGGTATTTGGTAAAAGACCAGAGTGCATTACATGAATACTTTCACACAGCAAAACTCAAACTGCCTTGCCCCACTTTCAACTGGAATATTAAACAAAATCAATCGTTTCACCCATTTTACCTACTTTTTTCATTGAAAGTTTGAAGACTCTTCAAACATGAAGCGATTACGAAAAGGAGAAACTAACTTTCGTAAAAAATAATTGTTTCTTAATTAATACCATCGCGTGTCTTACGCCAATGTACCTGATAATAGCAGTGTTCCCAAATACAACAGCAACATGAAGGGGTGTTGCACCACGGGGCGACGATCCATCCCTCGCGACAGCGAATTTACGACGATCTAACGCGCTCTGCAGATCTCTCAGATTTCCCTCTCGCGCTGCCATATGCACCGCATGGATTTTACCCTGTAAGAATCATACATATTCCCATTCATCACACAATTAACACGTAATTAGAAATAAAAGTAAGACAAAAACAGGCTGACACTGAAACAAGTTTGTAAAATAGCTTATTAATTAACGAATGAATAAATACCGCCATCTACTGTATAACGTATGTAAATTATGTGGAACGAACACGTTGAAAGACGCCTCCTTAAGAAGTAGGCCAAACAAACAAAAAAGTGTTTCGCAACACAGGTAGTGCGTAATACCATGTAGGAAGGGACACGATCGATGAACGCCTGTAGCTCAGGATTCCCCGAATGTCGTCCAACCAATCTTCTGCCTTCCCCGTTGAGAACCAAACCGGCCAACTGCTCCATGTTGCCGTTCTCCAGCAGCGTCTCGATTTCTGGGTCCGCCGTCATGCTGCCGTCGTTTACTTCTGCCTCCGGAAGCTCCTCGTGCTCGCCCACGATCACCTGCTAATCATGCCTAGGTGCAAAATCATGCGCACGGACGGACGGGCACGTACCGGTCGATAGAGGAAATATTAATCGTACGGGGCAATCTAAACGTGCAAATCGATCGTCCGCTGTCTTCGCCTCGTGTCTGCATTACGTGACGATGCGTCTACACGGGGTTTTTCGATCGATATAGCTATAGGTATAGTCTGATATTTTTCTTTTTGACATCCTGGTGTGTTTTAATAAACGTCTTTAGCATAATGTTTTTTTTTCGTCGAGTAACTGAATGTTGATGTGAATTGTCTTTGTGCCGAAAAATGGTGGTCGTTAGAACGCTTGAAGGCTTCGTTTTTTATTTCCGAGGTGTCTCGTTTTAATGATGTTAGGCTTGATGTTAAGTTTGGCGGAATGTAAATGGATTAATGAGTGTGAAATACGTAGTCAATTTTGAGTTTCATTCTGTTGGCGCTAAAAAAAATTCATGGAGAATAAAGAAACGAGTACAGATCATGAATGCCATCGCCATCTTTCGATAATCCTTCAAGTGTTCATGGGACTGTTTCATTGAGAAGTTACAGAACAGAAGTCCTTCGTTCAGTTATTTATTTATTAATATATTTGTGCGTGACAAAGAACATACTGTATAATATTTCGATATCGATCGTTTCTTAACTTCAATACACAGTGACACTTATGACCATCGTACGTGTTACGGTCAACGTTAATAGCTAACTAGCTATGTACTCCCTTAATTATTCATTCGCCGAACGAATGCCGCAGCCCCGAATTTAGCAGCTTCACATTCGTTTCCCTCTTCTTGTTAACTTTTACTGATATAATATACTTATCTCGTATCTTGCGCTTCACTGCCTGTGAATCTCGCATTTATGTCTGTGTACTAGCCGATTACGTTCCTGAAACTGGATTCGTTTAAGAGTTATGATGACTGTACCTGGTCTTCGTCGTTTCCTGGATCATCAACCCCAGAATCACCTGTGCTCGCCTCGTTTCTCTCTTCGTGCTCCGCATTGTTTTCCACCACCTCCTCTTCCTTCTTCTCCTCGTTGCCTTCCTTCTTCTCCTTCTCCTCGTTGTCTTCCTTCTCCTCCTTCTCCTTTTCCACGACGTCCTCAGCTTCCGCAGATTCGGGAGCGTCAGCCTCCTCCTTGGTTTCCTCCGTTTCCTGTGTTCCGTCTGCTTCTTCCGTCTTCTCTTCAGGTTCTGCTTCTGTCGGCTCCTCTTCGCCATCGTGTTCGGGCTTGGGAGTTTCCTCTCTCTCTTGCATCGGTGCACCCGTCACCACGTCATCGTCCGAGGACCTTTCCTCTGAATCGTCCACTTTCATTTCCTGCGCGGTCTCTTCCTCCTTACTCTCTGCAGTTTCTGCATCTTTTGGGTGTTCTGGCTTCTCCTCTGCATTCTCTGCAGTTTCTGCGTCCTCTGCATTCTCTGCATTTTCTGCGTTCCCTGAATCTTCCTGGTGTTCTTTTTCTTCGTCATCTTCGACGTTTTTGATCTATTTTGTTAAATTATTCATTAATATCGGTAATATTAAAATTTGTTTTTATTTTTCCTCAAATATCGAAGCAGGGTTTAGGTACTGTATAATGTCAATGAATACAAATTCGTATGAAATAGAGACACAGATATTTGAGCAAACTTTAGCTCCAATCGTACGGTGTACCTAACTGGATTTTTCTCAAATGAAACTCTATCCCTACCTTCTAACGAACTAGGTGTTATCATGTTCGAGACTTAGACTTAGAGTATTAGCGTATTATTAATTTACAGAGAATTCAAGTGTTCACTGTGGTACCTGCTCCATAGACCTGCTGAAACTTTTCGATGCAGATTCAGCGCTGCCAAACGCACTGTCAATATCTGCACTGTGGACTTTCTTCATCCCTCTTGAAATCGATTCTTCTGCCTCCAAAATCCTCCAGTCCCAGTGTTTGGGGTACGATGGTCCAGAGACTCGAGGTGCTTCTGGCACCACGGTTAAAAGCGATTGATCTATGTCGGATGGTCGGTTCTTATAAAAAGCTGCTGCTTTTTGTTTCTGATGGAAAAAAAGTTACACAAATAAATACAAGTGTTTCATTTAGTAATTCAAAGATTAAGATTACTTTTATAAATTATACACAGGGATAATTTGAATTTTTCGATGTAGAATGAAAATACAATAATATATTCCAGTAACTGCACATTTCAGTTCCAACTGATTCGACTTTTGTCATTTCGAGTATTTCATTTCCGTTTCAACTGATACAGTGGATTGGTGGCACTCATTTCTATAATTATTTATTCACCATACTGAAAACTTACGCTGTCTAACTTGCTCTCGTCAGCTCCATGCTCCGCTAACAAATCATACAGTGTTCCACCATCTTTCACTGCAGCTGCATAATGCAAGGGCGTTTTTCCATCGTTGTCTTGCGCTTCCACAACTGTTGGGTATCTCGCTAAGATTTCTCTCGCAATTTCCGTGTATCCCAATCCAGCAGCCTAATAGTTATTCACAATTTCACCATTTAAACAACGCTTATCAGAATACTAAAATATCGAGAAACATAAAATTACGCAATTGTGTATCGTTTACCTTGTGCAGAACATTTAAGCCATTGCTATCTTTGCTGCAGAGAACGACTGGCGATGTGGAGTCAATTTTCTTTTTAAGCTTCTCTAACTCGTTGCGTACTGTTGCTGCGTGGACGTCTTTAACGGTGCCCTTTCACAAAAGTACAGAAATTTAGTTTCATTAGTATAACAAATTTTGGAAAATAAAGATACATTTGTAGTGGTAGATCTTTAGAAATTATTTTTGTCACTGAATCAGCATCGAAGGAAAATAGAGTGAATTTTCGATATATCGTTGAGAAAAACAGTTTAAAATTTTGGTAAAGTCACGAACCATTATGTGGGGAACAGCTTCCAAAAATCTTTTCACGCGTGGATTGTTGCTGGTCTCCATACGCAATTTGTTTCCATGTCCTTCCCATAAAACCTGTTGCAATTTCCTGATGTCCCGGTTGTGGATCCATATTCTTATGTTGGAAGGTTTGAAATCCCAGCCTAGGAAGGGAACATTTTCTTCAACAGTTATAGCAATTATTCAGACATTTCGAATAATATATTCCAAGGACAGTGGCTTGTCGTTGATCCTTTTATTCGCTTTTTTCTTTAAATTAATGTGTGATTGATAATTAATAATAGTGCCGGAACATAATTTCTTAGACGTGTTTGTTTTCTTCTCGATTATAGTGCTAGGCTTCGAAAAATGTAGGAAGAAGTGTGACGTACGTTTAGGTGCTTGGACATAGGTTGGGGTTTGAATTAATCAGAGGCTTGTATGACTTGTTTTTTATAATAAGTATCGTAATGACGTGGTCTTCTTGCCTCGAGGTATAACTGGCTTGTTAAGAATTCACGAGCAACAGGATTTATAACAGAGCGTTGCGTGTTTGAACAGTGCAATAAATATTTTAAACACTTGGGGGAATCCTTTTGCCACGGATGATCGATTTTGTGTTCGACACTGGTGCTATTCTGGAGACGGGTGGAATAAAATCCTAACAAACTAAACCGTATTTTTAACGCATAAATTAAACAGAATGACTAAGTATTAAAATTCTCAAGTGTGATTTAAAGAAACCGCTGTCGTCCATTTAAGTAATTATCTTACAGGAAACATCTGTGATTACCAATGCATTATTGATTTTTACATAACATAATGAACCGTGAACAAGGTGATTAAACGAGCTATTCCATTCTGCACACATATTTACAAAAATTACGAATCGATCACAGTTTTCAACAAATGTTGAAATGACAGCAAACAGTGTCCGAAGAACAGTGAAGAAGAAATAAGATATATAGAATATTTTGCATCTGAACTGTGTTGTGATGACAAGTAGGGATGTGACTTAAACGTGTCGTGCGCCACTCGCGTGAGAACGCGGCTCAACATACATCTTACCTGTGCTCTGCTTTCGAAGAGCAACGTTTTTACGTAGTTGGAAAAGTGCAATGCATTTGCAGCACGTGGGGACGTGGCTTAATGTTCTCTTTCGACACAGATTGCGTGTTCCACGATGCATTAATAAATTTTTTAGAAGTCAGCCGAGTGCACGGACCCCGTCACGCTGACACGTTTCGAGCCACCGTTTACATTGTACGTGCCCTATTGCTTTCTTAGTAAATAGATCAATCAATGTAGTAGGCGGGAATTCCGGTGTACATTGCAAGCGTAGCACACTGGCTTCATATGCGACGTAAAATAGCGACTGCTTATAACAATTTAATGCGACTTCGAGGTCTGTCAATTTAATGGAACTTCCAATGTCAGTTCGAACAACTCGATGGCCATTTTCTCGGCTCAATGTAAATGACAGCGTTCACAGTAAACTTATTCTTTCCCAGTTGACTATTAGCTCCATTGCATAAAGAAATGGTATCATAACAGTTGTAGATCATTTGAAAAGGGCTCAATTTTGTTTCACAGACATATCACTGATTTTAGTATTACGAGGTCCTTGCAACTTGTTCCCACTAAATGGAACGTAATTGTTATTTGATTATGCATTGTAATCGTCATTCATTTACTAAGGAAATTTACGTTCAACTTTATAGAGCTACTAGGTATTCACATTTTCTTGGAACAGTTTACCATTCAAGCTTAAATGGCACAGAACAGAGGAATGCTATAGGAACGCAGATTTTCAGGATATTGGCGTGCTAGTCGATCTTCGAAGGAAATGCATATGTATTTACTAGTGAACAGAATATCCAATCTTTTCTGGGGAATTACACGGTTCTGTTTCAAGCGAAAATTAGTTATAAATCTGTCCATTTCTGACTGTATTATATACCTAGTATATCATGAGGAATCATCTAGTTTGGATTAAATTTGAACATCCTTGCATCGTTACAACGTTGACACAGTTTCTGGGCACTACAGTTTTAAAGGCTTTCTAAATAATTCGCTGCTCGATCACCCAAGGCATGTCATCTTATCGATCGCCAGCAGTTTTCCTCGTCTTACAAATTTAAGTTCTATCGATTTCCCCTGGTCATTAGGGGTGGATTCCGTAGTAGGGTATAAGTCAAGGAATCTATATCCGACTAAGGTGGAGGATGTACGAAACGAAGCCTGCCGCAAGGTTATCTACAATTCATTTACTAAGTTGTTTTCAACCAAGCTGTCTGCCCACTCAGTACTTGTATGATGAACGGACACATTAATTGAAACTAACAATAACTTTCATTGCCTTCCATGTACATTCAGTTGCATTTAACTGCCATAGTCTCGAGTGCACTCAATATACTAGTCTTTCCCCAACATTCACACACCGAGGTCCCGGAATTTCTGTTCTTGTATGAAAGCATGTCATTGTTTGTCAAATTAATGTATAGTTTTGTGAATAATTTTATATGCATTTAAAATAAACGCTTCACACGCATGGTGGAACTTTAGTATTTGTCTTTGAGATGTACGTTATGAACCTTTTCTGGGAAAGACAAGGTGCATTTTTGAAGAAGCATCACACTTAAAACAAATTTCATGCGAACAAAAATTGCTTTTAAATGTGCGCTTGAAAAGGCTTTTGGATGAATTCGTTTAAGTGTTTGAATAAAAACGGTACACGTATTTGATTAAAACCACTCACTTTCCTTGCCACTGCTCATCTTCCGGCGGGACATGCTCTCCACTTCCGGCAACTCGATTTCCGAGCTGTGTTCCAAGTAATATGCCGCCGGGTTGCCCCTTTTGTCGCAGATACTCGCGTCGCAGTCGCCTTCTATGAGAACATCCCAAATCGCCTCGTAATCCTTGCAAGCTGCACAATAATGCAACGCTGTTCTACCTTCCTAAAAATAAAAAACACAATATTATAATTCTCTCCACTCATAAAACCCATTACATCCCTTGACACCGAAGAGCACTATGCAAAGTACAATTTACAAACTCAGAGTCACCAAAAACTAACTTCTCATCCGTTGAATTCAAAATTTTCTAATCACCCTTCAAAGTTACATCATTTATAACCACTGAACTCGACATTTTAATTCACAAAAAAAATCCAAAATTATCACAAAAGCAATAAAAAAAAGTTCAAACTCTAATATTCCATGTCACCTCACAGCCAACGACCATGAATTTATTTCAAGCAACGATTCATCCCACGTAGTCATTATTTGAAATTAAAGAATGACTAAAAGAGCCAGCGTGGGCAATGTTTGCGAAAAGAAACTATCACTTGCCGCAAACTTATGGTGTCATCCTCGGTGAAACGTCACTGCGCGGTGTTTGGCGGGAAAAAAAGGGGTTGGAAATTGTGATAGTCGAGGAACGAATAGTTGCGGAGGAGCAGCGTTGCGAGCACGATGTCGACGACAGTTAAACGGTGAATGTATGGGGCTCGAATTGAGATCGAGGGTGGGAAAGGGGTGAAAAGCTGCCGTTTGCCGTATCAGAGGCACTGCGTGCGCGCCTGGACACGAAACTAGATGACTGCAGGGGAGAACAGGTGGTTTACACTTTGTTATTAACGGCGTCACGCGATGCGGGAAAGGCGACCGTCGTTACAAAAAAATGGCCTTTCGATTATTCAGCAGCCGGATATCTAGCGAGAAGCGCAAACGCCCCTGTCACGACACGATCGTGACGTGCCAGCTATCTTGGGAACAGGGGTGGGTCAGGCTCGTTTGCTAATTGATCGCGATATTCTTCATGTTATCGGTCGAGATCGACACGGGGCGTGTGGAAAAAGATTGGGTGGCTTTAAGAGTTTTTCGGGGTGAATTAAAAGAAATTACATATCACGGAGCGATTTGTTTTAGAATAGAGCGTGATTCGTTTAGCTTCGTTGCTTTCATGAGGTCAGATCTAAAAGATTTTAATTTGCTTGTTGAATTTGAAATTGGCTTTCTTTGCTCGTGAAATTTATAAGCTCTCTCTCATCTGTTGAATGTAGGATATCAGATGTTAAAGTTTTAGATATGAGGCAACTTAAGTCATAGGAGTAGGTAATTTTCTGATGATTTTAGGCAGTGCAGTTTTCAAAATTTAAAATTCTGTATGAAACGTGGACGTTGCTTAAGTTTGGACATAGTAGATAATCGATCTGAATCGGCTCGAAAAAGATAGAAAGGTGTGAGAAGCTGAAATGAAACAGTGATTCTAGAAACGAGTGATAGGTAAATACGAAGTGAAAGAAGATAATAAAGAAAATACGTAAATGAATCTGTAAACTGTGCATTAGGGGAGATGAAATAACGAAAATTACCCTGTCTTTTTGCTGCACAGTGATAGGGTAATTCTGCACGAGCCATTCGACGATGTCCTGATGATCGTAGTAGACCGCTTTGTGGAGTAAAGGAATACCGGCTGGATCTTTCGCAATGGCCAACTTCTTTTTAGCTCCTTCTGTTACTAATTTTTGCACCTCTGGCAGGGAACCACGGGAAACAGCATCGTGCACGTACGAGATTTTTGTCTGAAAGAAAAGTGACTATTTCTTGAAAGGATCTAGAATGTCCTGCCTTCGCGAATCGTGTTATCAATGATATACGAACCAAGTAATTTGGGAGTCCCTTCAGGAAGACGCGAGTCCTAAGATCAGGCGAGTGTTCACCTAACAGGCGAGCCCCACGTCCTTCTAAAACGACATGCTCTAGTTTTTCCAGCTCACCCCGTAGCAGCCAGGACTTTAGCGTCGTCGGATTCATCTGCGTCTGTGGAACGATTGCAGTAATCATTTTGGGAGCATTTGTAGAATTCAATTCATTGGTTGAATGATTTAATTATTAATAATTAATTGATATGAATTCAAGGCTTCAGAGGTGGTACAGAGAAGTGACAGAGCGGTGTTGAATATTTTTAAATTAAGTTACTTAGGGAACTTTTTAAGTGTATTGGGCGGATGGTGGGTGAAGGCAGGCCCGCCTCGAAAAATTGCGCCCTTTATTTATAATATACTAGCAAATTACTCCCGCGCTTCGCGTCGGGCCCAAAAGATATTAAGGATTCCATAAAAACACATTTCACTCCTTTTCACCATCCCCCATTTGTGTGGGAAACCTTTGTAAGTAAAAACCAAGTTGATATCTAATCGGGCCTAAGAAATAATAAGGAGCCCGAGAAAACATATTTCACCCCTTTTTACACTCTTCGGGTTGGACTTTCAAAAATCCCTTCTTATCGAGCACCTACGTCGCAAAAGGAATACCTATACCCTCCGAATTTCATGTTTCTAAGGTCAGCGGTTTGGGCTGGACGGGGATGAATTAACGACACAACGATTATATAAGTATAGATTTATTTGGCCTTTTTGATGACCTTACTCTGAATTTTTATTCGTAACATAAAACATTTATTGTACAACTTGTAATATTTCATTTAAAACTTTAATTTAAAAAATGCCGACAATAAAGCTCTTTGTCAACTTTACACCCTAGACAGCTGCCTAAATTTCCCTATAGGGACGAGTCGAGCCTGGATGAAGGTAAGACATGACATGGAATGAATAGAAATAATATTTCCCATTTAAGGGGATATTTCTTAATTTAACGTTCTCTGACAAACAGTGGAAAATCACGATTCTCGAAACACCTGCTATTGATTTTCCATCAAGCTTATAGGATCGAGACCGCGTGTGTACACAGTGTCTCGTTTCACATTCGTATCGACGCGCAGATTACTCCATACGATGCAATGTGCAAAGCTGAAAGGTTTCAAATTGTTACGCAACTTTCTAAACAGCCTTCGAAATGAATTTGCCCAACCCCATTCGGTAGGGTAAAATTACTAAAACGAAATTGATATGAAATTGCTGGTGCATAGTCACGCTAACACAGGCGAAGAATAAAACACTTTCCAATCACAATCAACCCTGAAGTTAGATACTACATATCTAAATTATTCTATTTTTCAACCCATCTTCCTTTTCGTCCGAATAACTGGGATGAAAGAATTCAAGTGACGCAGACGAATTGGAAAGTCGAGTTAAATTGACTTTCCTGCTCCTTGTACTCAGCTCCAGAAATCAAGTGTGGCTGTGGCAAGATAAAGTAACCTGTTACCACTCTCCTAAAGAGGTCAGGGAACTAAAAAAAATATGTTAATGGTCGAACGAGTGACAAATCTACGCAATTTCACGCTGGCCTCGCTTTTCCTCTTGCAGAAACGACTGGTGAATCCCCTGGTTTGTGGGTCGCGTGTGAAGCCAAATGAGAGACAAACAGCGTCATGGACATGTGCGACGTTATCGTCGGCGAATCGTGTATTATTTGCGTTGTAAAATTTCGTATGAGGAAACGCGCTGAACCAATCGAAAATTTCGCTTAACGGTTCCGTCCCAATTAGAGTGGCCTGCTAGGGTAGAGTTGTAGATGATTTATCTGATACCGGGAAGTACTTTTTCGGTATTACATAATGGACTTTAAATGTATACCAATTTGTAGGCCACGTGGAGGCAAACGGAACAATTTTTTTCTGGCGATAAGACATCGGGGAAACTACATTCGCAATACCTTGTCTGTGCACGTGACTAATCGTGGATCAAATTGCAACCATTGTCTTTCTATTATTAGAAGTATTGTTAGATCGTGTGAAAGGAAGTATCAGCTATTAAAATTACTTAAACAAATGTTTGCATTGAATATTTGATAAAGCGTGCTTTATACGTCAATTGAGACAGCAACAAACGTAAATATAAATGTTTATCTTAATTAGTTGTATCTCCGATATATTCCCACTTTAAAATTAACGAAAAGCGAAACTGTGGCACTATAATTCTTTCAAGAAGACTTAATTTCCTACTGGCGTGCAGTGACTCATGTAAGTATGGAAACGCTTACAGGAAAATATTAAAATGAGCGCGTTACATCGAAAATTTCAAAAGACTGCGGTGGCGATAATAAGACAGCTATCACAGTGTTATTGTAAAAATTCCATGACAAACTAACAATGAATTCCGTATAAAAGAAAGATTATTACAAACACGAGACACAAAATCTCAAAAGTAACCAAACAATTTAGGCATTCACTAGATATTAACACTTAATTGGACTACCATTTGTATTAATTATATTATTACATTTTTCTGTTAATAGGTCTAAAATTTAAACTTTTCTTCCAACATTTTCAAACAGAATATTTTCCCAAAGATCTAATACAATCATACATCGATTCCTAACGTAGCCAGCCGCTCAGAAAAACAGCGAAGAATTAACTAAATTGCGTAACGAGTGCACGGATTGCAGCGACGGCCAGTGCATCGTCAACAAACAAAAGTGCATAGAAAACCACGAATAAAGCGTGTGCATTGTGGGCTGTGGAGCGGTGATCTTATCTAGCTGATCACGCGCCCGAATCATTTTCGAAAAGCGAAATTACCTGATCGACTTTGGGTCAGGGGACTCTTATCATAACGGTCCCACGGCTCTGTGCAATGGAAAAGCGCATCGCTATGCCCGCGTACAATGAATAAATCGCGATAGTCTGGCTGAAAAGCGTCGGTGGTCGACACGAGGAAGCGTCGCACGTCGAATGAAGTCGATGCCGAGCGTCGCGACGCCACCTGTGAACTCGTTCATAGATTTTGCCGGGTCGTCGAGACTGGACATTCGGTCAGCGCGGAAAAGAACGAGGAAGTAACCATGGAACGACGGTCTTCCTACGTGTTCACGCAAATAAATGGGATCGATCGTGAATCCACAGTATGTCTGACCTGGATAATTCCGTGGACTCGATCAAGGTACCTGAGCAGTCGAAACTGGCGAGTAATTTAAAGTTTGAATCGAGGGAGGTATTCACTATGAGTGTCAAGGTTTGGGTATGTTGTGAGAATTTAGAGAAAACAGAATTTGAATCGAATTTCTCCTGAATCCATTCCAACCAGAGTTGGGCATTAACTAAATAAAAATTATTTAAATTATTATTGGCGGCCCGGATGCGAGCCAGAAAATTATTCGACGTCAAATAAAGTTATAGTTAAAGTTATAGTTGAAAAATTTATTCCACGCTCAAATGGAAACGCTCGACGAATACAAAAATTAACTTTATTCGTTACTTCGAAATTTTATTTCATAACAAATTTTGCGCATCTCTGATTCCAACTACTTGAATTTAAACGTGCCCTCTAATTTCTGAATAAATCATCTCGAGCGAAGTCTTACCTATGTTCATTTGTTTTCACTGTGACGCAAGTGAAATGGTAATTTTTAATATTACTTTAAAAATTCAGATGCAAATAAGATAGTGCTGTGTTTGAATCCTAATGGATCAGGTATGAAAATAAAATAGAGAAAGATAACTAGCAACGCATTTCGTTTGTTTGCACCATTTGAAACACACACTTCGCTCAAACGCGGACTATCCAAGAAACAATCGAGTTTCAAAACTAAATGTGGACATACTGTGCGATAAGGTAGGTCGAGTTCTTCAAAAGGAATCACAGCGAGTGTGAAAACATCGCGAATCCTTGAGCTCCCGTCACTTCGATGGAAAAACGTACACGAGGCTAACGGCGCGTGCCTTCTATCGGGGAACCCCCTCGAATCAAACTATTTCCAAGCATCGAGAAATTGTAAATTAGATGGTAATTCTAATAATGGAAGTTGCGGAAATGCTTGCGCAACGCTAGTTCGTGAAAGTCGCCCGATAAAGCCGTTTCGTCAAAGGAAATGCAACGGTTCGAGAAACAGTTGCACCAAGGAACATCGTTCCTCACTTATTTAGAACGGCGTTAGGGTCACGATTGTTATTGTAAAATACAGTGAACTGTTTCATAATGAGCTTCGTTAGGTGTAACAATTAAACAGACATCATAACTGTTACAAAACTTTTAAAAGTTGCGGTATAAGAGTTAATAGGTACCATTAATTAAATCATTTTGGTTGCGAATAATAATAATTAATGATTAAAATTGTTTGATTACACGAATCATTATCGATGACCCGAATTTTTTTTGGTTATCTCTAACCAATATCGACGGTAAAAGTTTTTCTTGTTACATTCGATCATTGGTCAATTATTGTTATTAACATTACTGATAAATACTATTCACTCACAACATGAACAAAAATTAATTATAACACTTATATCTTTTATTGAGCAAACAAACGACATGAAAATATATCAAACAAAGAATAGGATAAAAGATATTGTAGTACGTACATTTTACCGTTTTTTGGCTTAATGAAATGTATAAGTTTTATAATTAATTTTTTCATGTTGTCAATGAATACTAATTATCAGTAATGTTAATAATAATTGACAATGAGTGAATGTTATCAGAAAAAATTTCCGTCGAGATTGGTTATAGCGATAACAAAAAATTTTTTCGCCGTCGACAATCGTTATCCATAATCAAAATAAACCCTTGATATTGATTACTGGAAACCCAAAAAATCCGGTCATTTGTATTAGTTTCTAGTAACTAAAATTAAACTTCCCTTATCGTGAATGGCTACTGGTGGCCCAAAAATTTCAATTATTCATAAAGGATAGTTGTAATCAGAAGAATTAAAAATTAATATTTTTTAATCATTTCATATTTTAAGAAATTTCTTTGAGACTTAATGATAACTGGTTTCTATTTAAATGAATTTAATTCAATTTTTATTTAATGACTGTTTTCCAATTTTTTTTAAAATAAGTGTTATTTTAGATCTCTACTGTTAAATGAAAAGGAAATCGCAAAAGTTACACAAATATACTTATAAATTCGATTTCTATTAAAGACGATTGTTATTAATATTAACAACCAAGATAGTAAAAATATTTCCAGCGGGTGTTTGATTTATCATCAGATATTTTCAAGCAATATTTTTTTAAGGAGAATGAGCTAAATGACACACAACTACTTTACGCTGCAAGTTTGCCGAACCCCTTAGCGTTGGACTCAAAATGGGATTTAACATTTTCCGGTTACCTTTTGTATCGATTTTTTATGATTGCTCGTTTCCTTGCGGTGTCCCCATTGGAACAGAAGGGAAGAATAAAGGAGGTACCGCCAGAAGAAAGAAATCGAGTTTGTATTAGAAGCTAAATAGTTAAGAGATCTTCTTCATATTTAAATATATACTTCACATTGCCTTTATAAATATTAAGTGCACAAGTTTATCGAGCATGTCGCCGTCTGTCCCTGATACAGAAAATCCAAGGAACGAGCAGCATGTATCAATCTTTTATTCATCCTTAAACGTCCCCATTAGCCCTGGACAGGCTTGGACCTAACGATTATCGACGTTTATTTTCAGTTCGAAATGTTTTAGCTGATACTTCTTTTACGTATTTAACAACCAGCCAGTCCGCTGGAATCGATACTCTTTGGAGCAACGACACATCGATCATACATGCGATGTTGCTTCGATCGATCCTCTCTCTATCACGAAATACGCAATTATTATTATTATTATTAATAAATCAATGGATAAAACATTTTAGTACACAGACTAGATTGTAGTTACATTAAATAGCACACTACGGAGTAAATATATTGGTACTATATACGGTGGTGGTTGCCTAATTGTCCATAGAGAGAATTTTTTATTAATTCTCCGTCGAAACTGATCCCGAAAAAAGGTCACTACTTTCAAGCTGCCTAATCGCCTCGTTATTTAATCATTTAATGGTCATAATTGTAAACCAGTAGAAATAACATAAAAATGAGGGCAACAGTTGCAACTTTACCATTTCACCACTATCGATATCTAGCTTGCAAAAATAGAAAAGCTGCGTGACTCAGAAGTAGGTGGTATCAAATGAAAACAATTCAAAAGCTTATTCTGTTATTCGACAAACCATTCTCCCGTCGTCCGTGTTATACCATTTTGCTTGAACACTGCAACCATCGATTTATTAATTAGTAGCACGTATTACCGTCACGTTGTAACAATAACTGGCCATAATTAAAAAAGAATTTCACGATAAAACACGTACGAGAGCGGCGGTGTCTTCTGTTCGACTGACGAGGCATACTTTTCTACGTGTCTCCTTCAAACACGGTTTCTATTATTCAAGAAGAGTATAGTATAATAGCCGCTACCTTTTAGGGTCACTGTGAAAAAGTTAATAAGGCTATATGGTCAATGCAACCAATCAAACGTGACATGACGCCTCAGTGAGCTAAATTCGTATCGTGGAATATATTGCGACGGATTATGCTCTTCTTTAATTAGTTACGAGCGTGATTAACGTTTGTTTTTACTTCCTGGAAAATATTTTAACACCTCGCAGCTACACATACTCCACGAAGGTTGTGATAGCGTATCAGAGGTGCTCCGTTTACATGATAAAAAAATTTATTTTAAAGCAACACGTTTTTAGTATCTGTTATTGGCGATGTGTTAATACTATATTACACTGGGATAAATTAGGAGAAAAATGCCTTAAAGTAATCGTCCCAGAAAGAAATTTGTTTCAATTAAGATATAGTTAATGAGGCTTCCTTCGCTTTTTGAAGAATTGGCAAATTCCAATGCTTGCTGATATCAGCATATAAGACCACCAACAGCACCAGCCAATGTTTTCAAGTCACTTCATCCTCGACCACGTTGTACTGTTAAGTTATAAGCTGTGATTGATAAAATGGAGAGGAAAATATTAATAATATCATACATGGTATTCATTTTTTCAATTGTATCTGCCAGTGGTAATTACAAAACAGTATCTATTTTTATATACACTTATTTTTGCCAAATTTGGATCTTCTATACATTCTTCGATATTGTTAACTCACTTTAGAAAGAAGTCTCAACAGATCAGACTTCAATTGCAGCGGACATGCTCATTACAATGTGACACTCACTGCGTATTATCCGGATTACAGTAGCGACGATGAGTCTGATTACTTGGACTCGAAAATGAAGAAACTTCGAACGTTGCAGGTTCGTTTAACAATTTACTACTCCGTTTACAGGAATCACTATTACACAAATATTTTTCAAAATATGTAAATTGAGAACGATATTTTTTTAATAAGAGTTAAATATATATGATTACTGGAGGACTTTATGAAATTATTATCAACTTGGAGAATATGTGCTTGAATCGATGAATATATGTTACGGTAAAAGTACAAATCAGTAAATCTGCACATTTACTAGCCTATGTACTTTTACCGTAACATATATACACATAACGTTAAAGTACTATAAATATCGCGTCCATATAAATATTGCATGTTTGTTTGATAGGACTTTCTTGATGGCCGCACGGAATTCGTTACCATCTCCATGGATCTAGACTCTGGAATTCCATATGGGACAAAATTCTGCATACCTGAATTGAATGCAAAGTTCCGACGCCAAATTCCGCTTCAGGTAAGTCAGACTATTAATACGATCCCATAAATTTCTAAATAATTGCATTCCCTTTTAATACCACGCAGGCTAGAGACAAGAGCCACTATAGTGACGTGAAAACAAACTCAGCTGATTTTTCACATGTCGATATTTGCGTAAGGTCCGAGGAAGACAGTTACGATAATTCTGTTAACGGTGTTGTGACACTTTATGTGTAGTTATATAAATTCTTCAAAGTAGAATGGCTCCTTAAACTCACATACTGCATTTCAGTCATCAACATCTTGATTCGCGATAAATGCAGGATAATTATCATCCATCAACACGAAGGTATTATACACGGCACGGCGTTATAATAAAAGTTTACCCCCAGTTTGATAGATTCACGATCATTCTTTAATTTAGAATCTAAAGATGTCACGTTTCTCGGGAGTCGCATTGTGGACACAATTTTAAATAAAAATTATTAGAAAAATTCGCTTACCCCTTTTTCCCTGGCTTTGCAATTCTTTCCATAGTATTAGTCGGCCCGTATCTTCACACATACAACTACGTATGTACTAAACAGGGTCAACACCAGAAGTGAATCATCGCAGTTTTCGACCATGTCCTCCTGCATTTCCACTTTCGCTGTAGTTGGATCAGATTAGTACAGGACACGTCACTGTCACACGTTACACAAAATGCCATTCATCTTCAATATACTATGTTGGAATTGTACGAGGCTGAGAGAAATTGCTCTGAAAGATGATGCGCGTTGCGCAAAGTCAACCGAAATGAATATTGCCTTGGATCTTGGATCTTCAGGAAAATCTTGATTTGAAATCTTGATTCGATGTTGATCTGAAAATTTACAATCGAAAGTTAATTTTATTAACTGTAGAAATAGGTTTCGTAATTTCTATATGTTCAGGAGCCACGGAAAAACGGGACCTCGGGGCGATGGGACTCGAAAACCACGATTTTCGGGGGTCTCCCGTGCTACTTGGCCAGCCGCCTTACCAACTTCGCCAATGCCAACTCTCCGAGGTTTCTTCTTCCTGGTCCCACAATACGAACACATATTCGGACCTGCTTTATATAACTTTCTAACAAAAACATTCTGTTTTTTTTTTTAGAACTAAAACTAAGTCACTAAATTCTGAACGAATCTTGTTTCCTATTGTTGCTAAGAGATGATTTGGCATGAAGCTCTGCTTATCCATAAGATCGTTAAATAAATTTTTCCGAATAATCTACGATTCGCTTTACACTTTGCTGTTTCACGCTAGAAGTGAAATATCATTTACGTCTCGGCTACGGGAGTCGCAGGGAATGATCAGTTTTGCCAGCAGTTACCTCGACCACGAACATGGTGATACACAAGCCCATCACGAAGCTCTGCAGCAGAGCTTTAGCGCGGGTGCTTTGGAAGGGCCACATACCGACCCAGCTCAAAAATCGTTTGTTCCACTCGTACGCCGGCTGCTCGAAGAAATCCATCCTACCTAGGAGCGTTCCCTTCTTTCCTCGGCGGTCAGTTGGGAAAGATTATCGTCGGCCGTTGGGGCGATTCGATGGTTGCGAAGATAATCACTGATAAATCATTGATGAGGGGATCTATACTCTCTTCTTTCAAGTCCGCGTAATGTAGCCAGCTAATTGACCATTAGTCAAGGGAGACTTTCGTCATAGGCTCGCTAGACGACATTTCACGTAATAAGCGGGACGATCGATTGTCATTAGACGAAGCGAGGTGCCCGAAGAAAAGCTACGACGAGGCGGAGAATTTTCTCCAATTTTCTATTAGCCACTCATTTAAGAGTGAGATTACCAGTCGAGACAACTCCTCGGCTATTCACTTTGTGTCGTAACTTCGAGGTGGAATAGAACGATTGAAAGTAAGACCCTAACGGACAAGTTGCACATTTTATGCGCATTGCGTGTGATGACACATTCGACCGCGTAGGGTGCATTTCTAGTGGCTGTCCCCGAACAAGTGAATGGGTGATATATAATCTATGTAGTGTAACTGCTTGTATTCCAGCCGGCAATTGTTATCTAATAATTCTTTTAACCTTAAATCCTAACGAAGATAAGCCTATCGATGGATGTGACTTCACAGAATTGCTGTTCTTTATGTGAAAGATATACAGAAGAAATTGTGGCTAGCGATTGTGTTAGAAATTAGATAGTCCGATGATTTGGCATGGAACAGAAATCTGCGAGTTTCAGATACGATCGAAATTTCCTTCCTTCTTCAATTTCCTAGCTTCGACGTCTGTTTATTCAGTCCTTGTGCTTCGCATCATTTTCAGATCAGAGGATTGTACGATGTGTGGGGGGTTGACTACGATATTGTTATGGAGATCTTTCCAACGATAACAACCCTCACCCTGGCCACCGCGATATACGTCAATGGAATTGTCAACCTAGACAAGGTATTCATCCCCTCGTGTTTCATTAACAAGCAACAATTTCTCCCGACAAATAAGGGCGTCTATAGACATTGGGAAAAACAACCGTGATGATGACATCGACGAATCTGATCATGAAGCACGCGGTGCGAATGGAGTAGCCCCTCTGCTTTTTGGAACCCATTTTGTAGGGCCAATTTAATTAAAAATTTAAAACCGAAATTTAAAACTATTCCCTTCTTTAGTATAAACTTAATGAAGATCAGTTTTTAAAAATGTGCTATTTTTTCTCTAAAGCCAGGGGGCAAGTGCCCCTTTTGCCATCAAATGTCTTTCGTCTAGATGGAATCGCTAGGCCAATCCTTCCTTCTCATAAAATGTGCTCTCTTTGATTCTGTCATTGGCTTAACTAGTTAGGGGGCCGGGTAAGCCTGGCCCCCCTGAAATGCGGATTACCCCCCCCCCCGCCCTCTTCAAAACGCAGAATGACCCCTTCCTAGAAACTATCAAAATAAGTAAAAAACATTCGTCCGTTAAATAATCAATAATTTTTTATTCAGTTTACTCTGTGGTTTAGTGTAAAAAAAATATGTAGGTAAGTAATTGTTATAAAATATCTATGTATATAGAGATTTCCACTACCTATAAAAAAAGAGTGAGCGAGAGGGAAAGGGGGGGGGGAAGAGATGGGGACAGCACCCCCCAAAAAAAAATTCTAGTTACGCCAATGGATTCTATTTAAACGATATGCTATATGTCCTAGATCAAGGTTGTGCTTTTGTCCATTGAGAAAGATTGCAACCGCTACACGAGTCTCCCAGAAAGCACTATTCTTCATGGCTACAAAGTACAAGGGAGAAGCATTGTAATCAACTATGCATGTAAGCGCCATCCTTCGCTTCTCTGTAATTAAACTTACGGTTCTAGTCCAAGTGAAGATTGATTCTCAGGGATCCAAAACACAGTTATTTTTCAAATATTTTCGAAAAAAATCGTTAAGAAAAAGTTAATTTTTATTCAAATGACAGTCAATCGTCATTAAATTCTGCAGAAATTTTTCGAAAAATGAAGTTATTTAAAAATATTAACATTTATCTGTTTTGGTTACTGGTAACCATTATTGTAAATGGAAATATTTTGTGGTCACTAATAACCATTATTGACGACCAAAATCGTTTTCGGTTACGAATAACCATTATTAACAACGAAAATTATTTTTGGTTACGCATAACTATTATCGCCGACTAGAAGTTTTTTTGGTTACGAATAACCATTATTGATGACGAGAATTTTTTTGGTTACGTTATAACCAATATGGATTGAGGTATATTTTTTGGTTACCGGTAAACTAATATCGATGGTGGGGGTTTTATTTTTGTTACTTTCGACTATCATAAATTTTTATTACCTAATAATATTACTAATAATTTCTATCTATGAACGATATACAACGAATATTAGAATTTATATGTTTTAACCAACGAAGCAGAATCTCTCTTCAATCTGAGCTTTCATTACAGTATACACTTATGTGACGCTGTTCACTTACTTAGCGGTACCATCAGTGCCACTTGTACTTGATGTGGTCATGCCACTGAATCAGTCTCGAGATAAACAATACATATTCGTAGCAAACTACGGCGTAGACAACGAGGAATATTACTATTATTTATGCATCCACATGTACATAGGAGCTCTTGTAGTAGGTCACTTGTTCGCTGCCTACGAGAGCATGTATATGCTGTACGTGCACCATGCCGATGCTCTGCTTGCGATTGTGAGGTAAGGATTCAAGAAGAATTAGTATGTAAATTGGAAGGTTCAATTGAAATTGCTGCAACATTAGCGGGCTATCTGTCCTAGTTATCAGCTGAAAACGGTACACGTGCTGCATCCAAATTGTTCAATAGACATAGAAGATGGGGTGATCCTTGAAGAATACGATAGCGGAGAGTTCACGCCAGACGAGCAGGAGCAGTTATACAAGAAGTTGTGTGTCTGTATACAAGACCATCAAAATGCTATCGAGTTGGTTTTATATTTTAATAATTTAGAGAATTTCCCTTACTGACAAGGTGGAGGTATATACATGGTGTTCCAAAAGTCCTTTACCATTTGGGGATCCGAGGCTTCGTTCTCGAGATATGAACAGTTAAATATTACCGGCCCATGTACCGGGTCGCGCAGTTTAACGCCGAGTCAGCTGACAAGGGGAAAGCATAGTTACGGAAATCGCTTTTGGAATGACAGTATATGGGGGTCGTAGTACTCATGTACTTAGTATAAGATTACCGTATCGGCTTTTTTTCAGAATGGGCCTTCGTTTTCGAGATATTTTGATTTAAAGTTTTTAACGTATCTAGTAATCCAGATACATAGTATTTATACCCTGGAAGGTTCCTTCGCTATAACGATAGCGTGACAGCTTGCCCCGCGGCCGTCCCGGGTTCAAGTCCTCCAATTGCGTGCACATTCTTTTTATTTAGCAATTTTTGCCGTGGAAATATATTTTGTACATATTATGTATTATATACTATGTTACATATTATCTCGCGTACATTTTAATGTTAAACATGCAGTAGAGAACCCGTTTTCACAGTTTGAACCAGTGCTGTCGGCTCTACTTATTCTAAAATGAAAATTAAGTAATTTGATAGATTATATTAAAATCTGTCAGCTGACTCGGCTTTAAACTGAGTGGTCCGGAACTTGAACCGCTAATATTCAACTGTTCATATCTCGAGAACGAAGCCTCCGATCCCAAAATGGTACAGGACTTTTCGACATCTTTTTGCATCAGAATACTGCATGTCCCTGGATGTCCCTGAATTTCAGGACACCCTGTATGCATTCGCCTACTTTTCTCTATTAGGTACACAGAGCTGGTCGAATCGATATTCACGAAATCTCTATTCTTTGAACTGTTCTGTACTCTAATACGCCTGAGTATCACAGGAGCTCAAGTAAGTGCTCGCAAAGAAATGATTTTCAAACTATTTCAACATCAAGTAACTAAACTTGATGCAAATGAATTAAAATATGAGGGAATGTATACTAATTGTATTTTTAATCAGAAAACTCTTTAAGAACGTGTTTCTGAAATTTGTGACTCTTCGATGTTTTTGTATTTTTAGACTGTACTGAATCTAGATGATCCAGAAGCTGTGATAAGATTTGGGACGTTCTCGGTGTCGCAATCATTTTACATATTACTGCTTTGCCTTCCCGGACAGAAGCTATTAAATCACAGCGAAAACGTGTTCACTGCTCTGTAAGAATATAAACCATTGCTCTAATATTTCACACTTTTGGACTTGTGTAGAAAGTTTAATGATTTCATGTGTGCTTAGATGCGAGTCAATGTGGTACATATTTCCCAAAAAGTCTCAGAATTTACACATGTTTCTGCTTCAAAGAAGTTTGAAGCCTAGCAAAATAACAGCTTTAAATATCGTACCAATAACGATGGAAACATATCTCTCGGTAAACAAAATGAATTCCAATTCATAAAGCTGCGTAATTTATTAGAATTTCTGAAAAGCGTGTCGTAAAATCAAACTTGTGCACTGTATACTTTTATACAGGACATAAGATGAGAATGAATATATCGCGATTTTAAACATTAATTAATAACACACATTGTATTTTTAGATTATGAAGACGGCAATGAGTTACTTCACTGTGTTATTATCGGCAAAGCAAGATTCTGAATGAAGCATTCAATTAATTATACTATGTTCAATATAATTTCAAAATATAATCGTAATATTGAATTAGAATCCTTCTGAATATTTAGTTAGCTTTCCCAACCAGGACCTTGAAGACGTAATGGAATTTCTCTATCGCCGCGAAACTGTGACTGAAGCTCTTAGATCCTAGGTTCAATAAAGTTTGTACAAAAACGTCGATCTTCAAAGGATTGAAGTTATTGGTCTCTTTTTTCTCTATGGGGCCCGGCAGCGTGTTCAGCAGCCCCGTATAATAAGCTACTTAGCAGTTTTATTACTCACGTTGACTGTTGGTGCCGCGGGGAATTTATATATATCGCCATATCTTCTATAGTTATTTATTAATCAGTGTGAAAATTGGTGAAAATCTTCCTTGTATTTTAAAACTTTGTCTCTGTAAGTTATATGTACCTACCTCAAAATTGCCTCGATACTTTTTAACGGCGAACGTTAAAAAACATGGGTTATGTCCAGTATTATTTCTTATTTAAATATTATTACATTTTTTATTATATGGGTTTGTGCATACATTTTACGGCTTCGCTAGAGTTTTCTGAAGTTATGTTTTAAGTCTCACAACGATCCGTTAATATTTACTCAAGTTATCGCAATTTATGTTTACAAATATAATGATTTTGGACGATGAAAAACTTTTAGTTTTTAAGTTTTAGCTTGAATAGTAATGATTTAATAAACAAACTGTAACTATAAAAAATATGTGTCGTGACGAGCTTTACAGCACTATATTTTTCCCTCCATTCGATAGATTCACGATCGTCCTTTAATTTAAGATCTAAAGATGTCACGTTGCTCGGGATTCGCATTGTAGACACAATTTTAAATAAAAATTATTAGAACAATTCGCTTACCCCGTTTTCCCTGGCTTTGCAATTCTTTCCATAGTATTAGTTGGCCCGTATCTTCACACATACAACTACGTATGTACTAAACAGGGTCAACACCAGAAGAGAATCATCGCAGCTTCCGGCCATGTCCTCCTGCATTTCCACTTTCGTGTAGTTGCATCAGATCAGTATAGGGCACGTCACTGTCACACGTTACACAAAATGCCATTCATCTTCAGTATACTATGTTGGAATTGTACGAGGCTGAAAGAAATTGCTCTGAAAGATGATGCGCGTTGCGCAAAGTCAACCGAAATGAATGTTGCCTTGGATCTTGGATCTTCAGGAAAATCTGCCTTCGATGTGGATCTGAAAATTTACAATCTAAAGTTAATTTTATTAACTGTAGAAATAGGTTTCGTATTTTCTATGTGTTCAGGAGCCACGAAAAAAATGGTACCTCGGGGCCGGGCGATAGGACTCGAAAAACACGATCTTTGGGGGTCCCCCGTGCTACTTCGCCAATGCCAACTCTCCGAGGTTTCTTCTTCTTGATCCCACAATACAAACCCATATTCAGACCTGCTTTATATAACTTTCTAACAATAACTTCTGTTTTTTTTTTTTAGAACTAAAACTAAGTCACTAAATCCTGAACGAATTTTGATTCCTATTGTTGCTAAGAGATGATTTGGCATGAAGCTCTGCTTATCCATAAGATCGTTAAATAAATCTTTCCGAATAATTTCCGATTCGCTTTACAATTTGTTGTTTCACGTTAGAAGTGATATATCATTTACGTCTTGCCTACGGGAGTCGCAGGGAATGATAAGTTTTGCCAGTAATTACCACGACCACCAACAGGGTGAAACACACGCTCACCACAAAGCTCTGCAGCAGAACTTTAGCGCGGGTACTTTGGAAGGGCCAAATACCGACCGAAGTCAAAAGTCGTTTGTTCCACTCGTACGCCGGCTGCTCGAAGATATCCATCCTACCTGGTAGCGTTCGCTTCTTCCCTAGGCGGACGGTTGGGAGCGATTATCGTCGGCTGTTGGGGCGATTCGATGGCTGGGACGACAACCGCTGATTAATCATTGATGAGGGGATCTATACTCCCTTCTTTCAAATCCGCGTAAATTCGCCAGCTAATTGACCATCAGTCAAGGGAGACTTTCGTCATAGGTTGATTAGGGGATATTTCGCGTAATAAGTGGGGCGATCGATTGTCATTAGACGAAGCGAGGTACCCCAAGTAAAGCGACGACGGGGCGGAGAGTTTTCTCGAATTTTCTATTAGCCACTCGTCTGGGAGTGAGATTATCAGTCGAACCACCTCCTCGGCTATTCACTTTGTGTCGTAACTTCGAGGTGGAATAGAACGATTGGAAGTAAAGCCCTAACGGACAACTTACACATTTTATGCGCATTCCGTGCAATGACGCATCCGACCGCGTAGGATGCATTACTAGTGGCTGTTCCCGCACAAGTGAATGGGTGAAATACAATCTATGTGGTGTAACTGCTTGTATTTCACCCGCTAATTGTCATCTACTAATACTTTTAATCCTAAATCCTAACGAAAATAAGCCTATCGACGGATGTGACTTCACAGAATCGCTGTTGTTTAAGTGAAAGATATACAGAAGAAAATGTGGCTAGCGATTTTGTTAGAAATTAGATAGTTATTTAATAAAAAGAGAGTCTATGAATTTAGACACTCCGATGATTTGGCATGGAACAGAAATCTGCGAGTTTCAGATACGATCGAAATTTCCTTCCTCTTTCAATTTCCTAGCTTTGACGTCTGTTTATTCAGTCCTTGTGCTTCGCATCATTTTCAGATCAGAGGATTGTACGATCTGTGGGGGGTTGACTACGATCTGGTTATGGAGAACTTTCCAACGCTAACAACCCTCACCCTGGCCACCGCGATATACGTCAATGGAATTGTCAACCTAGACAAGGTATTCATCCCCTCGTGTTTCATTAACAAGCAACAATTTCTCCCGACAAATAAGGGCGTCTATAGACATTGGGAAAAACAACCGTGATGATGACATCGACGAATCTGATCATGAAGCACGCCTTGGGAATAGCGTAGCCCTCCTAAAAATTTGAAACCGAAATTCAAAAATATTCACTTCTTTAGTGTAAACTTAAAGAAGATCAGTTTATAAAAATAAGCTATTTTTTCACAAAAGCCAAGGGGGAGGCAACTGCCCCTTTTGCACCCAAATGTCTTTCGTCTAAATGGAATCGCTGGGCCAATTCTTCTTTCCCTTACAAAATGTCCTCTTCTATTCTATTAAAACGATATGCTATGTATCCTAGATCAAGGTTGTGCTTCTGTCCATTGCGAAAGACTGTAACCGCTACACCAGTCGCGCAGAAAGCACGATTCTCCATCGCTACAAAGTACAAGGGAGAAGGATTGTGATCAACTATTCATGTAAGCGACATCCATTGATCTCTGTAATTAAACTTACGGTTTTACTCGAAGTGGAGATTGATTCTCAGGGATCCAAAACACAGTTATTTTTCAAATATTTTCGAAAAAAATCGTTAAGAAAAAGTTAATTTTTATTCAAATGACAGTCAATCGTCGTTAAAATCTGCAGAAATATTTCGAAAAATGAAGTTATTTAAAAATATTAACATTTATCTGTTTTGGTTACTGGTAACCATTATTGTAAATGGAAATATTTTGTGGTCACTAATAACCATTATAATGTTACCTAATAATATTACTAATAATTTCTATCTATGAACGATAATACAATGAATATTAGAATTTATATGTTTTAATCAACGAAGCAGAATTTCTCTTCAATCTGAGCTTTCATTACAGTATACACTTACGTGACGCTGTTTAGTTTCTTGACGCCACCCGCAGTGCCACTTGTACTTGATGTCGTTATGCCACTGAATCAGTCTCGAGAGAAGCAATACATATTCACAGCTAACTACGGCATAGACAGCGAGGAATATTAGATACACTTATTTATGCATCCACGAGTACATAGGAGCTATTGTAGTAGGTCACTTGTTCGCTGTCTGCGAGAGCATGTATATGCTGTACGTGCACCATGCCGATGCTCTGCTTGCGATTGTGAGGTAAGGATTCAACAAGAATTAGTATGTAAATTGGAAGGTTCAATTGAAATTGCTGCAACATTAGCGGGCTATCTGTCCTAGTTATCAGCTGAAAACGGTACACGTGCTGCATCCAAATGGTTCAATAGACATAGAAGATGGGGTGATCCTTGAAGAATACGATAGCAGAGAGTTCACGCCAGACGAGCAGGAGCAGTTATACAAGAAGTTGTGTGTCTGTATACAAGACCATCAAAATGCTATCGAGTTGGTTTTATATTTTAATAATTTAGAGAATTTCCCTTATTGACAAAGTGGAGGTATATACAGGGTGTTCCAAAAGTCCTTTACCATTTGGGGATCCGAGGCTTCGTTCTCGAGATATGAACAGTTAAATATTACCGGCCCATGTTCCGGGTCGCGCAGTTTAACGCCGAGTCAGCTGACAAGGAGAAAGCATAGTTACGGAAATCGCTTTTGGAATGACAGTATATGGGGGTCGTAGTACTCATGTACTTAGTATAAGATTACCGTATCGGCTTTTTTCAGAATGGGCCTTCGTTTTCGAGATATTTTGATTTAATGTTTTTAACGTATCTAGTAATCCAGATACATAGCATTTATACCCTGGAAGGTTCCTTCGCTATAACGATAGCGTGACAGCTTGCCACGCGACCGTCCCGGCTTCATGTCCTCTAATTGCGTGCACATTCTTTTTATTTAGCAATTTTTGCCGTGGAAATATATTTTGTACATATTATGTATTATATACTATGTTACATATTATCTCGCGTACATTTTAATGTTAAACATGCAGTAGAGAACCCGTTTTCACAGTTTGAACCAGTGCGGTCGGCTATACTTATTCTAAAATGAAAATTAAGTAATTTGATAGATTATATTAAAATCTGTCAGCTGACTCGGCTTTAAACTGAGCGGCCCGGAACTTTCAACCGCTAATATTCAACTGTTCATATCTCGAGAACGAAGCCTCCGATCCCAAAATGGTACAGGACTTTTCGACGTCTTTTTACATCAGAATACTGCATGTCCCGGGATGTCCCTGCATTTCAGGACACCCTGTATGCATTCGCCTACTTTTCTCTATTAGGTACACAGAGCTGGTCGAATCGATATTCACGAAATCTCTATTCTTTGAACTGTTCTGTACTCTAATACGCCTGAGTATCACAGGAGCTCAAGTAAGTGCTCGCAAAGAAATGATTTTCAAACTATTTCAACATCAAGTAACTAAACTTGATGCAAATGAATTAAAATATGAGGGAATGTATACTAATTGTATTTTTAATCAGAAAACTCTTTAAGAACGTGTTTCTGAAATTTGTGACTCTTCGATGTTTTTGTATTTTTAGACTGTACTGAATCTAGATGATCCAGAAGCTGTGATAAGATTTGGGTCGTTCTCGGTGTCGCAATCATTTTACATATTACTGCTTTGCCTTCCCGGACAGAAGCTATTAAATCACAGCGAAAACGTGTTCACTGCTCTGTAAGAATATAAACCGTTGCTCTAATATTTCACACTTTTGAACTTGTGTAGAAAGTTTAATGATTTCATGTGTGCTTAGATGCGAGTCAATGTGGTACACATTTCCCAAAAAGTCTCAGAATTTGCACATGTTTCTGCTTCAAAGAAGTTTGAAGCCTAGCAAAATAACAGCTTTAAATATCGTACCAATGACGATGGAAACATATCTCTCGGTAAACAAAATGAATTCCAATTCATAAAGCTGCGTAATTTATTAGAATTTCTGAAAAGCGTGTCGTAAAATCAAACTTGTGCACTGTATACTTTTATACAGGAGATAAGATGAGAATGAATATATCGCGATTTTAAACATTCATTAATAACAGACATTGAATTTTTAGATTATGAAGACGGCAATGAGTTACTTCACTGTGTTATTATCGGCAAAGCAAGATTCTGAATGAAGCATTCGATTGATTATACTATGTTCAGTATAATTTCAAAATATAATCGTAATATTTAATTAGAATCCTTCTGAATATTTAGTTAGCTTTCCCAACCAGGACCTTGAAGACGTAATGGAATTTCTCTATCGCCGCGAAACTGTGACTGAAGCTCTTAGATCCTAGGTTCAATAAAGTTTGCACAAAAACGTCAATGTTCAAAGGATTGAACTTATTGGTCTTTTCGTTCTCTCCGAGGCCCGGCAGCGTGTTCAGCACGTTCAACACCTCGTGCACTCATTACAACGCCGTTAGAATACATTGCTCAGGACTATAGTATTCATTCGTTTCCCCATCGATGGAGCAGTCAATTAACTAGAAAGCGAGATCTAAGTAGCTTTGGCCGGTACTGTACGCTGGCCGCATTGAACTATAGAATACCTGGAATGCATTATTAATCCCTTTAAATGTATTAATCCCTTATTCCCTTTTAGTGCCGACCAACAGATTGTTATAAAGAGTCATCAGCTTCTGAACAATTTCAGGAACAGACTGAATATTGACACCTATGTTTCCATATTTAGAAGAGGGATAGGAATAGAGTACTGTATTGTAGTACATATATTTAAAAACAGTCCAAAAGTCATAAGCGTAAATGTTGTAGAACGTTTATAAGATCAACTTCAAAAATCTAATCTCAGAGAGTCAGAAAAGCATGAATTTAAGCGAGTAATAATAAAATTTTTAATAGAATACCAGGGATAGTCAATTGAATACCAGGGAGGCTGAGCGTAATTATTTGAACCTTTAAAGGCAGTTCTCAGAAATATAAAGGAATTAATGATAGCTATAGTCCCTAGTAATATTCCCACTAAATATAAAAAAATTAATAAAATGAGTTTTCTCCCGCTTAGGAACACAATTCAATTTTCCTCATATACAACCTTGTATAGATACATATTCAACTAGGACTGTACAAATGTTTATTACACGAATGTATTTATATAATATTTATAATCGAAACTTATGGAAATAGGTAAGTACAAATTTGGTCGATACCTGAATTGAATACAAAGTTCCGACGCCAAATTCCGCTTCAGCTACGCTGCACTATTAGGGGGGTACAGGACTATTGGACACGTAAAATTGATGGTTTCTTTTGTGTTAGATTGCGTCGGTACCAAGTAATCATTATATCCGTAATTTTCAGTTTATTGTGGTCGCGTTTCCGAGTAATTAACAAAAAAAATTGTCGGAATGTTCAAATTTGTTTACATTATTAAGCGCTGAAGATGATCCTGCGCAGTGCGCAGATGTAGTCGCGGTACGTAATATCAGGTGAACCAATCATCTGAAAACAAAATGCTTTGGGGTCAGTCATTTCTACACCAAAATCAACAACATGGAACTTGACAAACTAATTTAAACAAAAATTGTAAAAGTTACACCGGAATCATTTTTCCCCACACTTCTACAGAAGAAAATCGTCTTCATTCGTTTATAAAATTTTTTACAACATCCAATGTTAATGCGGAAATTCCATGTAGGGGAGACCGGGGCTAAAAGTTCCGGAGGTAAGTTGTTCCGATCGTTCTATCTTCAAAATCAAAAAGAGCGTTGTACTTTAAATTATTTTTTCCACAAACTGGCGTGATCAACTTACACGGAAAAAATAATTGAAAGTACACCTCCCTTTTTCATTTTGAATATAGAACTGTCGGAACAACTTACCCCTCGGAACTTGTGGCCCCGGTCTCCCCTAATAGAGAAAGGAATTCTACACCTCCAGTTAAAATTTAAAGTGAAAATATTCTTCCGTTCAAAAGTTATGATGTACATGGTGATGTACGGTATTTAAAAATTGTTTCGAGATAAATGGCTTCAACGTTAAGTTCCCTACGCCAATATACCGCTCTGCGAGGCCGTTACTTGGCGGTGCACTCATTGTCAGTTATGTTCAGTGCTATAATTCCCATAATTATTCGAATTTCCTCATGAAACTTTGTTGTAAAAGTTCACAAAGGATCACACTTTCAGAATTAATACTAATAAAAAAAATCGACTTTTCGGGATTTCAATAGTCCTGTACCTACCCCCTTAATACGATCCCATAAATCTCGAAATAATTGCATTCCTTTTTAATACCACACAGGCTAGAGATAAGAGCCACTATAGTGACGTTAAAACAAGTTCAGCTGACTTTTCGCACGTCGTTATTTGCGTAAGGTCTGAGGAAGACAGTTACGATAATTCTGTTAACGGCGTCTTGACACTTTACGTGTAATTATGTAAAGCTACTTGTACGGAATGAATGAAACACAACGTTGCAACAAAAAGTATATTTGTTCAAATATACTCGGCACAGAGTGGAAAATAAATAATATACATAAATTTTGATGGTATTTTTTGGTGAAGTGAAATTATACGTCTGATGACCACCTGGGCCAGGTTTGAAGCAGTCTGTAGAGGCTGTCACCTGGACAAGTCGTTGAAGCGGTTTGACGATGTCCAAGCAACGTGTAATCTTCTTTTATTTTGCCAATTGACACGCCGTATGATATCAACGTCTGGGTCGCTTGTATTGCGGCTGCGTTTGGATTGTGACCTACGAATATTTTTATAAGATGAACCAGATGGGAAAAAATATCTACTTCGTTATTTTGAACTTATGAAACTTCATTCCTTAGGTAAATTTATTTCATATTATCTTCTTATCCATCTTTTCTCTGCAAGGTACGGAAAAAAGTATCTTCTACATTAAGATGCGAAGAAGTCCATTTTTAAAAATATTACATTCAGGTGGCTTGCACTCTCAACAGTGACCGGACAAAATATTACAAATATCGTGTTTGAAGGTACATCTTTCTGATAATATTTAATTCTCGCCAATGTTCAGGCTTAATCAACCTCCGCGTTTACATGCGCATCGCATTACGCAATGCATACAATATAGCAATATACGGCGTAACTTACCAACAAAGTTACCGATTATGCATATTCCAATACTCTTGGAGTTGTAGGGCGTCGAATGTGCCCCACGAATACCCCAGCCTCTTCCTTCGTACACGTTACCATCTTCTCCAACTACGAAATTGTAGCCTATGTCGTTCCAGCCTTTCTGATTCATATGGTAGTTCTACGAATCATCATTAAACAATTTGAAAACAAAGAGTTCTGACACTTTACAATACTATCCTGTTATTCCCATCACAATCGCAGCTGATGTATCTAGTATTTTCACTCAAGGAGAAATTCTTATAAATCAATCTGTGTAAAAGTTGAAATGAAAGTATGGATTCAATTATTAAATGGTATGTACCTCAGCTGAATACTAACGAGTTTATTGAGACTTACTGTTTAACAAGCTCGGTTTACTCAGATTTGCTTTCAAAACAGCTTTCCCTTATGCAGCTAAACACTGCATTTTACGCATGCAAATATTTCATAAAGTGAATCACCTGAAAGCTTCTCAGTCTGGCTTGACAAATTGCTCGAGTCGTGCAACCATCGGTCGCTGAGTGATGAACAATTACAAACGGGGGTGGATCTGTTCTCAGGTTTTCTGACGGCCATTTCGATGACTTGGCGCCCCACTCTGCCCTCGATATTATATTTGGACGAACTGGATAATATTACAACACCCAGTTACGCATCAACTTTGTACATTTCCATAAACATCTCAAACTTTACCAAACTACTTTCATAAATTATGAAATAGCACTTTTCCTTTCTGTCAAACGAAGGAAGAAAATGAAACACTAATTGATAAATCTGTTTCCCTGTTCAAGATCTTTTCAAAATTGTTCTTGAACGTTTCAATGTAGCATGTAAAGATGTTTTACTCTAAGTATGATATTAGTTCAAACCAGAGGATTGAATTAATTGACCTTCTTAATAAAAACACGAAGCATGTGGTCAATTACTTGTCACTTAGCTAGAAGACTTAATTTGACAACATATAGAAACGTTTCACAACCGAAGGGGCCACCTGTTTCCACATGTCCTCATTATTTGACAAGTCATAACAGAAGCTGTGCCTCGTCAACTAATGATTTCTATAGAAAGATTAAATCTTAATACGTAATTCACGGCCGTGGTAAATTATTATCCTTGAATATGATCAGTGTCATCACTCTGGCGTAACAACAATTACCACGCTTTCGCGTCTATCTCGCCCAAAGAACATTACATAATCGAAGGAACATAAAGAAAATAGAAAAAAGGAGCATTATGATTGAATCTTCTTGCCATTACACAGAGTACCACATTCCTTTCGAACAAAAGACATACAATTAATTTAGACTTTTCGCAGTTTTCAAGGAGCAATGTTAAAACTGGTATGGTGTCAATTTCATTACCAGGCGTCTCGTGTTCAGCGGCAAACGTCGCTCGAAAAATCGCGAGGAGCAGAAACGCAAGTATTGCCGTGACCATCTTCGCTCTTCCAGAGATACTAACATTGGAACCTTTATACGGTTGGTATTAATAGCAGTCAGTCGTGTGTCATCGCGTCTGATCTTTGGTCACAAGAGAGAACATTAAAGAGGGGATTTAACATGTATAATTATACAGATGCAAGATTCATCTCTATCAGTTTCGGACTGGGTTTCCCCAAAGCAGTGATACCTAATAATGAGTATCGTATGCAAACTTTATTTATAATAGATAATTCAGTGACATCAGCTGTTATTATGTTCGCGCAGGACTTTTTCTCAGCTAAATAATTTTTCTTTCCTGTGGAAAGTTCAGCGTCTTCGTTCCGAACCAAGTGATTTCCTTAATTTTGCATCAATCAGTTCTCCTGTTTCATTCACCTGTCGTGTATATCTGATAACGTTCCGCACTTATACTCGTTTCCCCTTCACCACAGTAAAAAGTGGAGGCTAAGGACTTGGAGTGAGTTTTAATCACGTAAACATTCAAAGTTTCGCGTGTTAAAGCTTATATCAAACATTTAATTATATTCAGGTGGAGTTACGTCGCATGCAGAATGAAGGAGAATGTACGGGAAAAATGCCCAGGGAAACTGGTTTTTAATCGAGACTACTGTGATTACACAGTAATTGGCGATAATTGATTTATTTTACACACACATGTGCAAGCAGATGAGGTAACAGTTATCAATGTCTCGTACTTAGATACTATGGTAAGAAAATGAGAAATAAGTTTCTCAGGAACATTGCTTATCGCTGTGTTGCGAACTTAGTTTATTACAATCATTGTGCGTAGCAAAACGCATTACAATTCGGTCGATAAACAAATCGGACTTATCGTACGACCGAATTTCGCGCATTTGCGCAAGAACTTATCTCCTCTTAGCAGACTTCGCTCAAACGATTCATTCTAGTAAGAAATAAACTACAGTCGAAAAAATTATATACTTATCATTAATTCAGGTAGCTGAGTCATTCTACTTTGATCGGTCGAAAAACGAAGTTATTTTTAAAGATTTTTTCTGAATAAATACAACCTATAATGAAATAAATCTTTTTGGAATTTATTAAGCGACTCTTATATTATTCAAACGAAATTAAAAAGTTTTTTTTAATCTGTTTTATGTTTTTACCTACCAAAAAGAGGTAGGTATGTTCGTGGCTGTATGAGTGTCGCTATCTCTCGTAGCTCAATTAACAATTTTGGTCGAAAATAATTAAGATTTTCCTCGGAACTTTTTCTTTCAAACCGGTGCCGTTTTGGTATTCCTTAACAAATATTGTTAATTGAGCTACGGGCGATAGCCACGCTCATACAGAGAAAGAATCTTTTCAAACTTTTTGTTTCAGATAAGCCTGAACCGGGAAATCACCTACGCCACGAACATTCCTCTTTTTTGTAGATGTCACATTGACGCAAAAAAAGCATATGAAACACATTAAAAACAATCTTTTTAATTTTTTTTTATATAATTCAAGAGTAGCTTAATACATTCTAAAAAGATTTATTTCATTATTATGCTGTATTTACTGAGAAAAAATCTTTAAATATAGCTTCATTTTGCGGCCGATCAAAGGAGAATGACCCCTTAAATAACGTAAACGTGACACGAATACTGTACGTATTTTGCCAAATTGCAGGCTAAGAGCCTGCGCCTTGAAATAATTATCATACCTCGAGGTAAAAATGAATATTTCTTATTTCACGTGGTTGTGGTTAGATAAACATTAATCAAGCCTATTTTCCTCGTAATTGTCCTCGTGGCACGATCCAGCAAGTGCAACTGTCTGAAATGCTTCTTCAGGAATATATTGCCTTTGAAAAGTAATGTTTTTCAAATGCTTTAAGTGTTTCGTGTTGCATGTATAACAACTTGACTCGAAAGTTGTTGACTCGAAGTACTGGCATTTCGCGTTGCGTTAGTCGTTTTTAATCGCATTCAAGGAACTTTGGTTCACAGCAGTGACTGGTTCTGTGGTGGCTGTTGCGTTGGAGTATCTCGGTATAGGATGCTTTGTCCATCGTGAGTTTGTCTGCACGTATTTGTAAAACTCGTCTCCAGGGCACAGAGTATCCCTTGCTTGTCGATGCCCTAAGACGTTATAACTTTCGCTAATTTTTCCCAGAGACACGCCATAGTCGATGAGAGCGTTCAGGGTTTTCAGAGCAGCGTCGTTTGGAAGGAAATCTGCACAAAACAGTACATATTTAGGTTCAAAAACTTGTTCTATTTTAATCTATTTCCAGTTTGAGTTATAATTTTACCTACACAAGTGTACTTTATTACAAATGTACTCTTCTTGATTATCGAAACAACCTGCAATCTTCCATTCTTCCCACGTTTTAAAATTTCAGATACAAAGAGTCTGCTAATGCTCTGCTTTTATAAAGTTCCTTAATGCCAAAGCATCACTCTTTCCATTCAACAAGTTATCACTGCACTAGTTTCAATTTGAACATCTTTTGTGTCCAAACAGTAATAGTTATTCGGTTGCTTGTCCCGTTAAATTATTCTATGAAACCTCCCGAATGCAACGATATAAATTATTATTGCATTTTGATCATTTAAATATATTTAAACAACGATGAAATGGGAAAGGACACCCGAAATGCACCCATGTTTGCAGATATCTTTAAATTAATTTCCAAAACTAAGGGTCTAGGAAAAAATCTGACTACCTACTTCACGCAATGCTGCAAACATTTTTCCGTCGGAAAACATCAACAGAAGTGGCAAGTCACGTTTTGTTTTCAATACAGACGCGAAATAGTTTGGCAAAACGTGCGGCGCCAACAGTGGTGCCCACGTGTATTAAGCAATTCTGTTAAGGTTGATATCCACTTGTTACATATCCTCGTATTCTATCACCGTTGCGTGTCATCCAGTGGTATGATACGGTGCAACGGTGTGTGACTTTGTCCCGTATCATCACTGATCCTGTTTCGTATCTTTGCATCAAATTCTGATACGCAACGGTGCAACACTGCCAGTCCACTCTGATACGCAACGGCGATACGATACGAGGATACGTAACAAGTGGATACCCACCTTTACGCTGAGCGGAAGTGGATCGCCCGATGCACGTTTTGCCAAACTCTTTCGTTTCTGTATTGAAAACAAAACGTAACTTGCCACTTCTGTTGATGTTTTCCCAAGGAAAAATATCTGCTGCACCGCATCGCTTAGTCAGATTTTTTCCTAGACACTTAGTTTTGGAAATGAATTGTACGATGTCTGCAAAAATGGGTGCATTTAAGGTGTCATTTTCCCTTTGATCGTTGTTTAAACATATTTAAATGTTCATAGCGCGGGAGGGTTCATAGAATAATTTGATGGAACAAGCAACCAAATAACTATTACTGTTTGAACACAAAAGATGAACAAAGTTGAAAATTTGCATTTTTCTTTAAAATCGAATTTCTCAAAAACTGAGGGTGATGGCGACAACGCAAAACAATATAAAGAATCGCCTATTGAATGTTGCAAATCCGAAAAAAGTTAAATTTTATCGAATAGTGCAATGTTAAATTACACCCCCAATGAAAACACTGCAAAATAGGTTTAATTCCTTTTTGGAGAATTGGTAGTGAAAATAAATGTTTCATACAAAGGATCTTATTTCCAAGTTTGTCTGATGAATTGTTCATTTTGATCATTTTTTAGTCTGATACATACGGACATATTTCCTATAACCATCTGTGAAACTGTTATAAATTCGAAATAAAAGGAACTTAATTCGATAGAGTTACCCAAACAGATACTAAATTAGTTGCAAAACATACCCACTGCCATGGTAATTTTACAATTAAATGCGGCAAAACAAAGTAGCCATAAACATTATATTATATTTTGAAAATGGCAAAAAGATTGTGCAAGTTCCAGGGCTTCTTCCAAAAAGTAGAAACGGGCTTATTCTTTATAGTTTCCATCAATATGTACGTGAACTAATAAAAAAAGTTTTTTTTAATAAACGTAAGCAACACAGTTTTCTGTGGTTATTAAAAAAAATTATGTCGAAATGTACCCTCTTGAAAAATCACTTCTCAACTTCTCTTTTCCCCGATCCCATTTAAATTGCAAAAGAAAATGCACCTACCACTAAAGTCACCGATGACACATATCCCAATGCTTTGGGTGTTGTAACCAGGTGCATGTGCTCCAACGTAATCCCAGCCCCGTCCCTCGTAAGCGTTCCCATCCTCGCCAATGACAAAGCTGTAGCCGATGTCGAACCAGCCTCGATCGTCAATATGATAATTCTGGTAGGATCTCACTATCGCTGAGCATGTCTTCTGGTCGTAGCAATACTGCTTGATACCTCCGTGATGGATCACAACGTAAGGCGTTGGTGTAACTTCCATTGGCACACGCTCCACTGGTGGCCTGGCTCCCCATTCTTTCCTGGTCACGATGCTTGGCACCTCTAAACAGGCGAACTCAGGCTTCTAAGTAACGTTTGAACGTAACGAACTTCTTGGTCGCCCGTACAAATCGCAAATCTGCATCGATAACGCATGACACGTAGATGATATGAGTCAACTAGTTAAAGAAGTGGACAACATGTATTTTATCATTTACGATGTCTGTATGAACCGTTACAGTGATATGGTTAATCGATTCTGCAGTGCTAGGATCGACGATTTCTTTCTTTTGAATTTGTATGGTGATCGTGAAGATGTGGAGTGGTTATTGCCGACGTTCAAATAGTGCAAGAGTCTTTAGAAATGATGTGGAAACACTATGAGCAAAGATGGAATGGTTTAAGCAGTGTGAGAGTTTCGGTGCAAATTAGCGAACTTTCTAACGGTAGGTAGTCTACGAATTCGGCTCTGTGAGACTGCAGGAAAGAATCACTCCTTACCGGTGTCATTTTCGAAATTGGCCCAAGTGACTGGTAAAGAAAGAACAATATTTTCGAGGGACACGATTAAAATCAACGCGTGTGCCAAGAAGACTGACGACCCCATGATCGCCAGTACCGTGTCAGCTCGTGTTAAAAGTATAACTGAACGAGAATCATGAAACGACTGCGGCTTTTAAACGAAAAATTGAACGTAACCGGGAAGTCCCTCAGAGACGCACGTTGGGTCTTTCAACCCTCTCCCCTCTTCGAATCGTGGTAACGTGAAAACGATAACAAAATGGCCCGGCGAATTCAATTTGTACAATTGATAAAGAGACCCAGGCACTGTGAGTATGAATAAGAAAAACGGCTCTGTAATCTGAAATCGGTGTAAAAATCGAAAAGATAGTGCACAGATATAATATACCGCGAAATGTTAAACGATAAGATACACTGATCGGTAATTACACGTTTGTTAGTGTCAAGTAATAAAAAACGCGAAATCTATAATAAATACATCACACGATTCTCTGCGAGAAAATTCACAACGATGTTCCAGTACTTAATATTTTTATTTTTTATTTTTGTTTTATTTTCTAATAATGGATGGTGACGTGTACGAATCGCTGTACAATCTGATCGTTGCTGATAATACGATTGCGATTGCACTTGGGTGTAACGTGAATGAATTCGTTGGATAATTATTATCAATGGCACATTAAATACGTATACTGTATACCGTTTCAATGATTAAAACTATTAAAAGATAAGGATTTCAAAGTCGAACATACTAAATCGTAGTTCTGTGTGTTTTTTATGTAGGTACCTAATTGTTTCTTTCATGCCAGTTGTGTATTCGAAGGCATATTGCGTAAATTATTTTGCAAACTACTTGCGTTATACGTAACAGCGCAGTTAATTATCATTCGTTTGCCTTAAATTCTACGAAACGGGGGAACACTTAGTTTAAAAATTATCTGTTTGCTTTCTCAGTACACAATTTATCCACGTTTTCAACTAACGCAATAAGGTTGTGGTATTCCAAAAGTTGTGCGTAAAGTAAAGGATCTTTACGTCATCTAAATAAGAAGCTATCGTTATAGTGCGTATTATAAGAAAATGGATAACAGCGTTATTATTATCAGAATGATTTTGCAACTACAGATTGTCTCCTCATATTCACAATAAACGTTTCTAAAGATTAGATTAATGGAAAGAAACGTCACTAGATATATTACTTCGTCGATTCGTTAAATTATCATGTCACGATAAGAAAAGGAATTGAATTTCCTTGTCTACAAAAGCAAGGACTCCGATTTTGTAACTCATAAGATATTGCTGTCTTTCGAGTCTCATTTACAAACTCGAAACATTAACCTGTAAAAGTAGTGTGTACATATTTAATTTATCACAAAAATTGAAGAACCAATTTTTACCAAGGTATTAATAATGGAGACGAGAAGGATATGTATTTTCGAGTATATATTTACAATGTGTATGCGGCGCACATACTATGCGCACGTTATAAAAACAATTTGTAAATCGCTTTTTGAATTATATTCAGCAGCCAATCTGCAGAGGTCGTTGCATCTAGGAAGCATTTACGTTGGTAGAAATCTGAGTTATCTTCGACGGTATTATAGCACAGACTCATCTGTGCAGTCAGTCTCGAATGAATAGGTCGGTAAGGCAGTTCAATTTGAGCCGCAAACCACGAGAGTCCATAAGATGTTAGGTCTATTCTATACCACGTCTGTGTCCGTACTTTAGGTTCTTTTTAATAATTCCTCCGAACGTAGATCTAAGTAAAACTATCGAGGATAAGATGTTCAAGTTTGGATTTTTAAAAGGCGACGAGGTCGAAGGTATTTTGGCCTCTTTCTTTCTGATTCGATTATTAAATGTTCCCATTAGGAACCGTTTTAAGGTTATGTTCCCGTCACATTGGTGTCTGCGCACCTGCGACCTTTGAAAGTGTTTATCCAAACTTTAATCAGAGTTTACTCACGTTCGAATGAAGTCAGCAAAGTGAAGTACAATACTACAAAAAGTTTTAATTGCATCAATCGTTCCAGAAAAGAATGTCGGTACGGGTAAATCGACGATTACTTGGGCACCTGCCTCCAAGGTCGAGGTATCGAAATCAGAAACCGAGACACAATATGAACGCAACGACTACGCGAAAACTGTAATATTTCCGGGGTTTGAGTTAGACTTAATTCGATCTGAAAGGGCTTTAATCGATTTAAAACGGGAGGACTGTAAAAATATCCTAGAGGCGGAGTCGCAACATTCCGACCTTGTTCCCGCGAAATACGAAGGTAGACCATCGCTAATTTCTATTTCCAACCCTAAATTACGTAGAATATTTACAATTTTGAGAAACTTGCTTCGTCACCGGCAGAAACAAGTTACAAATAAATCCTACGAATTCTTGTATCAAGGTGGTTTAAAAATCTGGGAGTGCAGTTACGATTTAGGTCTCTATATATCCGACAACGATATCGATTTCAAAGACAAAATGGTTTTGGATTTGGGATGTGGTGCCGGTGTCATTGGTCTGATAGCCCTTTACAAAAAGTCCTTCGTTCATTTTCAAGATTATGTTGGTATCGTTATCGCTGCATGCAATGATGATCTTCATAAGATCGTGTATACAAAAGAATCATGTTACAGAACGTAGAAGTAATTAAAACCGTGACTATCCCGAATGTTTTGATCAATACGATGGATCGAAAAAGTACGTTAGAAAGGTGTGAGTTTTTCTGTGGTGACTGGGAATCGTTTACAAGGTTGAATGTCTCAAATGACGAGGTTGCGAAGTACGATCTAATTTTTACTAGCGAAACGATTTACAATCCCGACAATCACAAGAAGCTATACGAAGTTTTTAAGCAAAGACTGAAACCAGACGGCATTGGGCAAGTATAACGGTCGTGGCGTAAATATTCGATTAGGTTCCTATAGCAACGGTAGATAATATCGTACCTCGTGGTATCTTCAGGTTTATTGCCGGTAAATCTTACTATTTCGGTGTGGGAGGAGGGATGAGGCAATTTCAGAGTCTCATAGAGGAGGATGGTTTTTTCCACGTTAAAACAGCGTGGAAAAGTAAGAACGGTAATTAATTAATATAAATACGACGTAAATATATATATATATATATTTGTATCCTTCGAAACAAGCAACAATTGTATGTGAATATACATTCCAGGATTACAAAGAGAAATTCTAATAATTACAAGGAAGCAGCGTTCGTAGGTTTATCCTATGTACATTTAAGTTTTTGGCCTATCTAACAACATATTGTATTCTCTCCGCATTTATTTAGAATAAATAACTGTAATTCCTTTTTCTATTTTCTACGGAGATAGTATTTCATAAACCCATCCATTATTCCCTTGATGAACGAGAATATTATCGACTTTTTCGTTGGGCTTAGGACGTCTGAAACGAATTCTGTCGTGCAAACGATCGCTTTGGCCCTGCCAGAATTCTACGAATTCTGGAATGATTATGTACCCTCCCCTAAAAGACAGATTATTAAATACACAGATGGTAACCATTCAATAATATCATGGAATGACTCGAAAGATTCGTACAATCGTCTATCGAATTAATTACCAACAATCCGGCCTCTTAGTTTGCCCTTCTGGAAATTGCGCTATCAGCTCCCTTTCCTTCACTATAAGCGTTTGCCTGCTTGCGATCACGGTACTCTGTTTGCTGGACATACTCCCTATTTGATTCGAGTATGGTCGGCTTTCGAAGTAACAGTTGGAGTCCTCTGCTGACGTCTTCTTCACTTTGCCTTCTATTCGCACCTACATTGTTTAATAATAAAAGAAACATGGATTTTTTACATAAATGCGATTATATTATTGTGTGCCATAAATGGTAACTATCGTCGTATGTTCAGATTGAAAAAAATAATTTTAAAAAAATTAAAACCGACTTAAAGAAAATTTTAAGTCGGCGCCAGATTTACACAGTGCAGATGATAAGGCGCTGACTTAACAAAATTGAGAGTCGTAGATTAGATAAGGTAAACACTTATATTTTTACTTTTTAATGCATTTTTACGTTTTCGAAGTCGGTTTTAATTTTTTTATTTTTTACTTTTTAGTTATTTATGTTACATAACTACATTTATTTAAAAAAATATAAGTAGGACTACAAAAAGAGCTGCACGTAAAAAAAACTGCTTGCTATAAATGGAAGATTTAAAAAATAAGCGACTTGAAAAGGTGAGAATAAGAATGTCTCAAATTCGTTATATGGGGTCTACAATTCAACGCGCAGAAGTACTCTCAAATGCGAGAATACATGAAATACAAATTATGTAATGAGACGAAGTTTGAATTAACCAGTACGGGCAAAATATTGAGCCAATATTGATGCAGTGTTTGATGCGACCACCGGGGAATAGCCCTCTTTCGAATAAAAATAGATCATCAAAAACGGTCCATATGCTGAGGAGTTAAGCGGGGTCAATCATAAAAAAAATACATACGAGCCGAATCTATAACCTCCTCCTTTTTTCCCCAAATAATACAGGTCTAGTAAATTATTATGGATCTAGATCCTTATTTTGTTTCTATTAAATCCCTATAGTGACCATCATCATATATCAATATTGATATCTTACGCATCGCCTGAGAGGTTCCCAGTAAAACGTCACGGCTGCATTCGGGTTTTCAGCCTGAAAAGTAATAACTGAATACACATCCCGCCCGTCAAGTACACAAAGTTCGTTGACTTTATGCACTCACTAGTTCGCGACCCTTCCTGCTCTCGTAATTCGTGTAAAATTTGAAACCATTTGTGCTGTATCCCTTGAGCAGCACAGGTCTCACCGATGGAATACCATCTCTGCAACAAGGATATTTTCTTGAATATTTCTGCGAACCTCCACGCAATCGAGATGAATCATTCGGTAATACTTGGTAGCCGTGGCGAGAAACATAGCGTTCGGCTCGAATATCTGCGGAGTGTTGCAGGCCTCGTCGAACCATGCCTTGAATTGACCGATAGGCTCCTTGCTCGCGAGGCGATCTTCGGTGAAAGTATCGCTTTTATCCTTATATTTGATTCGCATGCCTGGCGCAGTAATTAGAATAAATATAAACATTCACACCTTTGCGTTCTTTCTTTCGCGCAGCCCTCACTTAAGCCTCGTTGTGCAGCGTGATTGGAACGCTGCCTTTTACTCATGGCAGTATTCCAATCTCCTAAGAAAAGATCAGCACGTAAATATTTCAAATTGATTTATTACTTCGTCGCGAAAGCTACTTTGCAAATCTCCCGCTATCTCCATTTACAATATCGACAATCGTCACCAATGCCGAAGTCGTTGCAGCAACGCGCTCTCGTGAGGGACGACGCCACCTACTATCGCGCGCAGCCGTTCGATAACAGGTGTTTCTGAGGTAATGATCGCGCAGCTATCTGCTAGAAACTCATTCACGTGACTCTTCGTAAGCTTGCAGAGTAAATCATAGTTGTACTAGTCACGAGCGACAAATTTTTACAATAGTTTGAAAGTTGTTATTGAACGAAGGCGCTTAATTCTCACGATGTAGGGCACCATGATAGGGATATGGTGTACGTCCGCATCCGCTATTCAATAAGTGCCGGTATTGATCACAGGAAACAATTGCCATTTCCCGACGACAGACGGGATTATTAATTAGATTATCAACGTTACCTCCAATGTCAACGCTGCAATTTGTATCCTGAGTGGTGAATTTTGCGGAAGACATGGTGGCAGAGTGCTGTATCTAATCGGGCTCACAAGGAAACAGCTGATACTCGACTCGAGGAAAACGACCGAAACTCACTGACACGAAACGCGTCAGCGAAGTGCGCTTGTAAAACGATAAAAATCAACTAACACGCTTCACTAACTACACGTTACTCGCGTTCGGTGTGTGTAGTTAACTCCTTTTAAGAAATTCGAGGTTATCCCCCTTCCTCTTTAGAATTTTGTTCACTGGTAGCGTAAGATGGCGCGCAGTGTCGTAGAGTAGGCAACAATAAACACTTTATTAGTATATTGTTTGTTTATTTTTGCTCTACGAGTTTAACGAACATCGTTCTGGCTCGGTGCCGCATTGCATTCGCATTTTCAAATAATGTATAATTAATCATTCCAGATTCAACGAGCGCATTTTAAAATTTAAAATTGGAACACGTCTGCTACGCCATTGCAATGTTTGTAAATATTATTACGATGTTAGCTCTGAATGATGTAATTAATGGATATCGTATCTGTGGTTTCTGTTTATCTCGAGACAGATTTTCTATTTTATTCGATCGCTTCTAGTATACGGTAACTTCATTCTCATCATTCCATCGAAATAATAGTGAAAAAATTATGTAAAGTGAAAAAGCACTATCGAAATTGTAGTAAAAGAAAAGAATTATTTTTTAGCTATTAGTGCATTTTAATTTAGTTTTTAGTGCATTTTTAATAAAATCGTTTAATATAATTTTTTTTATATATATTTATTTATTTTCTAGTTTTTAGTGTTTGTGGATTTACATTTCACAGCTCAGACTTCCTTACAAACATCTTTCAATGTTGTATACAATTTAACAGTTTGTTTCTATAGTGCAAAAATCACTAAAAAATAATTTTTTTCTTGTACTGCAATTTCGATAATGATATACTACGAACACCTGAAAATTTTTTAGTTTTACTATTCGTATATACAGACGTGATGGATCATTTCTCGATAAATTGTATCTGTTTGTGTAACAAACCCAGTATCGAAGCTGAATAAAATCGTTTAAAAAAGTGTTTAACCCTTTGGCGACAGCAAAGTTTCTTCTATTATGTATTTTACACGCTATGCATTTTCGCCTCGCATTTTTTTTTTATCAGCAGAATTCACTTAGTGATATAATACGAGCGAAGTTCATTACAATATTGCCGATTAGATTTGCTGGGTGCCTTCGGTTCGCTTCAAGCAACATCGGAAACAAATTATCAAAGCGCCTTTAAAAAGTAATAGTTAAAATACATCAATTTTTAAACTTGTCCTTCAAATGAAACATCTATTTTCATATTCTTCTTGCTTCTCTAAATATTTCTATAATCTCCTCGTAGTAGGGGAGAGTAGGGTAAAATGGAACGCTTAACTTTGGAGGGTGATACCATAAAATCGGAAGGAAAAAAAGACACGGGACTTCAACAGGTGTCATAACTGGACCTTACACTATAAGAAAATCAAAGCCTTTGTTAAGAAAAATATTTGGCCACAAAGGGAAATGAGATTTACCGGAGGTATTGAAAGCTTCGCCTCGCTCAAATAGTAGGGTAAAGCGGAACACCCATTTAAATACCATTTAAACGTATAAAATCTTTATTTTTATGATTTACAAAGTATTTATTTATATAAAAAACTATAAATATATGTTTTAGGTATAACTATAACAAATAAAATATAACAAAAATATATATATTATATATTGATTTCATGTCGATTGAATTGATTTGATTTATGGTTACAGGGTGATCTCAAGTCGTTTGGATTTGTGGTTATGGGTTATATTTATTGATGACTGGGTAATTTTTTCACCCCAATGTTTTAAGACAATTGGATTGGTGGATGTGAGTTAAATAGGTGTCCCGTTTTACACCACGGAAAAGTGTTCCGTTTTGCCCTACATGCTGTAATTTAGTAAACATTTAATATTTACACTTCAGTGCGAGATAAAGAACAGGGTAAAACGTGGTCGACACTACAACACAATATCGAAACTTCGATACCGGAAATGTTTACAACATTGTTAATCGAAAAGTTAGTCCCATGTTGTGTAACACCAACTTATTCACAGCTCTCATCCAAGAGAAACATGTTCCGTTTTACCCACCCGTTTCGCTTTACCCTACTCTCCCCTATACTAACTAATTCTTTTACAATATCATTGTAACTAAACTAATTTAATACAACTATTAATTGATTAATGTATCTAATTAATACTGTGCAATTCAATGTATGTTCAAAGTGCCGCGAATGTACAACCCAAAAGTGCGCTTGCGCTTACACGAGGCTCAGACATGTACGCAAGCGCAGTTTGTGCCACGTGACAGCATAAAAGGAAGTATAAGTGGTACCTGGAACCGGTACATTCAAATTAGCACTCCAACGAGGAACTACACTCGGTTTGTTAGACATCAATATTAATAAAAAAAAGCAATACTGAGCAGAACTGTGTCGTCCACGCGGCCGTAGGTGTTGTTGCGTGACATCTATGGGCAGTGAAACTGGTGAGAGAAATGATAGACTGTGTGGGTTTGTTAAAATCAATTTATTCGTTATTATTAGACTGCGGATGTTTATGTAATTTATATGCAAAAATTATTTTGCATATTGCATATGTTTTATATATATTTGATTGCGATAACTAGTGATAAATCGCAATACATACAACGTTTCATATTGATGTTGATATCATGCTATAGAATAAGTAATTTACAGTGGAACCTCGATAACTCGAATCTCAAGGGAAGGGAAAAAATCTTCGAATTATAGATATTTCGGCTTATCGAGTTTTCAAGCAAGGGGGTTCAACAAACGAAAATTCGACTTATAGAGGCTTTGTACGACTGTTCATTTTTCGACTTGTAAAGCTGTAAAGTCAGAAAAATTCAAGTTTTAAAGGTCAATTGTTTATTGTATACCTATGTATACTTATCAAATTATGTACTACATATATACCTACATGTATAGAAATAATTATAAGACATATTTTATGCTCGCAATATTACGGTTTATTACATATTAAAAAAAATTGTGATTTTGCTTTGTGCTAGTCTTTTAGTGTATTGTAGAACAATAGCATTTTCAATCGTGACTAATACAGAGAAAATATTTTCCGCAATATTTTGAGATCCTTCTCCGAAATTTCGTAATACATATATGTAGAAGTAAACTTCGACTTGCAGAGGTCGGGGAGCTCTTCTAAATTCGAGATGTAGAGGTGAAATACATAATTTAACATGCAAAATATAGTTCGAGTTAAGGATGTTTTATTTTGAGTTGTAGAGGTGTTTAGAGCGGAAGGGAATGAAGAAAATTTTCGCCCTCTAGAGGTTTTCAAGTTATCGAGGTTCGACTGTAATTAGAGACTAATACTTACGCCGGTGTAAAATAACTCATTTATTATAATCGCTCAATGCGCCTAAACAATTTCGATAAAACTAAAGAGGTTCGGCCATTTTTTTACCAGGGTTCAAAAGAAAGAGGTTCTCAGTTCGTGGTGTCTATACGTAGTTATACGTATTATGTTTGCCCACGAATTTCTCCGTATCTACTAAACCGATTTTTGTGAAACTTATTGCATTTAGTTTAGGTTCGATCAACTTAGGTCGTGGGGAAAGAATTATCAAAATCGGTCAAGTAGTTTTCAAGTTACACCAAAAAATAAGAAATCTGTTTCATTGTATTACATTGTATACACGGGCAGGCAAAGGACTGAGTATCAGACATCCGAAAAACAGAGCGAGACAAAATATCAACGCCTCGTTTGCCTCGTACCGTTTCTTGATCGCTTTCAGTCCCTCTGATTCGCTCTCGTTCCATCTCGATCATCGTACGGAATCGTACGCCTCTCTATGTTATAATTAGGGTTACCACCGTTTTTACAGAAAAATAACGTACATTTGCTTTCGTGACGTATACAAAAAAGTACGCTCAACAAATTAAAAGTACATTTTAATTTTATTAGTTTTTATTTCTTCCAAACATATTTTCTATTGTTTTTAGCATTACAAAGTAAATTTTTATTATTTTGAAATGTCTCAATGGCATCATTGGACTCAATATTCATATTGAAATATATAAATAATTCGTTTTTTATTAGATTGAGAGAGGCCTTGTTTCTTTCATAGCGCCACTTCACATTTATGACAGAGAAAAGTCTCTCAGTAAATGCTGAAGTGGCGGGAACAGATAGAATATAATAATATTGCGTTACGTTTCCCCATAATATCATTAATTGTGAAATAAAGTATTTTCGCGTACTTTATTGTTATTCAAAAGTATAGAGTATATTTACCTATAATAACGTAAGATACTTTATTTTAAAGTACGGGTGGCAAGCCTAGTTATAATACATATTATATCATATTTATTATATTATAATATATACCATATATTATGTTATATTTATATTATAATATATATCATATAACTTAACTAAAAAGTAAAGAATAAAAAATGTAAAAAAAGCTAAAATCGGCTTCAAAAAAATAAAAATGCGCTAAAAAGTAAAAAATAATTTTGTTCCTTATTTAATATACGATTCTCAATTTTTTAAGTCGGCGTCAGATTTACACAGTGCAAATGATGAGGCTCCGACATAAAAAAAATTGAGAGTTGGAGATTAAAATTTTGTAGATTAAAGGAACCAATTTTTTTTTACTTTCTTGCGTATTTTTATTTTTTTTGAAGTCGGTTTTAATTTTTTTTTTAAAATTTTTTTATTTCTCTTAATTTTTGGCTATCGTATTACTTACAAGGAGAGTATTTTAGATGTCCGCCTCCGATCATTTTGATTTTTCGATATGGTATAGAGGACCGAAAAATAAGAAATTCGTGTTTTTTTATTTTTCCCCGTTTTCATATTGGGGGGGGGGGGGGGGTGAAAACTGCGTTAAAGTTAGGGTTGAAAAATCATTTTTGTGGACTTTTTGAAAATCTAGTGAGTCAGTCATATTTCGCATTGAAAGACACAAAATTCGTCCATTGACACTATTCCCCTATCTCTAATAGTTCTCGAGATATTCCACAAAAATGATTTTTCAACCCTAACTTTGAACGCAGTTTTCACCCCCAAATATGAAAACGGGGAAAATAAAATAATAAAACACGTATAAAAAAACACGTATTTCTTACTTTTCGGTCCTCTATAACATATCCAAAAATCAAAATGATCGGAGGCGGACACCTAAAATATTCTCCTTGTTAGTCTGTTTGTTTACGCACAAATTGATACCAGAATTGCTTTGATCTGCTGAGTCGTACGCTCGCTACTGCGTTCTTTAGTACCTATAGTAAATACTAAATCGCTCGAAATCAGAGTTTCGAGTTGCGGCTCACCCCGCGGCCTGATGTCGTCATTGCGATAAGATTTTGTGTGACGCATGAAGCCTAAGGACCTACCTAGTACCTACGCAATCGTATATTTATATTAAACGTACTGCTAATTGTTGAAGAGTATAATTATGGAGGACCATTTCGTGACGTTCACTTTCCGAACATGAGGGGCTCAGTCGTAAGACGTTGGCGTTGTCGCGCCAAAATGCAATTACAGTGATTATTTTAATATAGGATCTGGCAAGAATAAGATGTATTGAAAATGTATAAAGATAATATTGTATCATCCATCAGATAAACAAGAAGTATCATTGTTCATGTGAGTAAATTTGTAAAAAGAACTTTAATAAAATAGGATGTAAATAAACGTAATTACAGTTTTAATATCTTCCGAAGATAACTTTATGAGTTTAACAAGATATATTATTTATATTACCGTGAAAGTTAGACATATCGATATGTTTGAGAAATTTCCATGGAAAATAAACTTTTCTCACCTCATAGATCAATTATTTGTCTTAAAAAAGTAAACGGGAATACAATAAATGATTTAATTTAAACAGCATACATTAGAAATGTTTCAACCTACGACATATAATGAGTATTTCATGTTGATCAGTGAAATACTATACTTGCTTTCGAGCGCTTGTGTCGGTAATTGATCATCCGAAGAAAGACTTTCTAAGTTTTGTTATTTGCGTTTAATATCACATAGAAACAAACCAAAACATGTCGAATAATTATCGGTTACAAAGTCGAAGTATACACGCAAGTTTTCTCCACTGTACTACGACGAATAGCAGATAATATCATTGTTAGGTTAGAACGAATGTAGATTAAATTTGTAAATGATTTAAGCATTAATAAAGAGTCCGTGAAATCTAGTTATTCGTGTAAATAAATCTGTCATATAAAATTTACTTTTCACGCAAAATTACCGAAAGTTAAATCGAAGTGTGACGTTTACTTGAACAACGTTTATTAACCAATCAAAGGTTGCTGTCGAAATTAACACTGACGGTTAAACTAGATTAATTAGAAACATATTGTACTCGTCTCATCTATCGAAACATGTTTTACAAATTTTATTCAGAGTGTTACATCACATTATTAAATATAAGAGTAACAAAATCGTCAGTCTTATCTGCTTCCCGAGAGTAATAACACAATGTAAAAAGTTATAAACAGATAATTTATTTGAAAAAATTATGGGTGTACACTTTTATGCAATTTTCTTTAACCAACTATTCAACTGTTCAATTTCTGACGAGGTGTCAGAATCTTTACTGAATGCACTGCATTCTGCAAACTCAATATTTGCATCCAAGTGGGAAAATTCAAAATCTTTTCCCTCTTTACCAAGGAAGAGATTTGTTGCTAATGCGTCTGTAGCTTCTAGTTGATTCGTTCTTGTCATGCGCAATAAATTCATTTCTTTCTCTAACAAAGTCTTTATAACGGCGGAACCTTTTGCCATAGTTTGATCCTGTTTGTTACATAGCACAAGAACAGGTTTCCTTTGTATGGCTCTGTCAGACAACAAGGTATACAAGAACCTGAAAATTAAACCTCCTTATCGTTTCTGTTTCAGGATGGGACAACCCGGCGTTCGTATGTACTTACTCCGCTACGTCTCGAATATCTTTCTGGAAGGTCACTGAATCAATCACATAGACGAGTGCTTTCGAGGATAACTTAAATTGATCAAAGAATTTGTACCGCAAACGCTCGTGTCCAGGTATATCAACGATTTTCAACGAGTGCTAAATATATGAATCGTGTTAAAGATCTGTGTTCTTAAGTCACGTTCTTCCATACAATATAGTTACTAACACTTACATTATTAATCACAATGTCTGCAATATTTTCTTTCACAGATGTGTGAGTTGCAACAAATTTTGAAAAAACTAGACGCGCGTATATCAATGTTTTACCAGCATCACTGAGACCGGTTAACAATACGCTGTTCCCTATGGACTTCTTTCTGCGCCATAGGGCAAATAACACTGAACAAAAAGATAGGGCAAAGATTTGTAAGGAATATGGTAATGCCTAATGTTGGATTGCCGTACCAAAGAAATGGCCCTACAGAGTTAAATTTATGGATACTGTGGTTATAGCTTAGGGAAGGTCTCGCTTAAAAATGTACCTATTTTTGTATTACATATACAATCATAACATTATGTTCGTTTCATTCCTTGTATCTATCATTATATTATTCCATAATTACTGCAGATATAATGATATACATTTACTTTAAACAAATGAATGCAATGTTTACAAGATTTTATGAGACATTAAGAGACTGCTTATAGACTTGATTGTGTGATTCAGAAATATGTGATCTATTTAAAATCTTTACTAAATGTATCTCTAATTTTACTATTTACAGAAAAGAACTGTGATGTTATTTTGGACAATGTGATAATAAATATTGGAAAAAATATATTTCTTTCGCAAAGTGAAACCTGTCGTACGATTTTTATGAAAGTTTTATCAGATTATATGAAGCGATGTTGACATTACACACGAAACATAAGTTAGTCATAACCTAAATGTACTAAGTTTAATTACCTATGGTTATGATAATTGCAACTATAGCGAATAATACCCTCACTAATTGGGAATCCATATTGTAATAAGTTAACAGTTTTACATGCTCTCTCATTGTTGCTGTATTACTGTATTAATTTCAGAGCACCTCGTGGACATACGTCAATTCTTTCAGAATCACGCGAATAATTGTATACACTATATAACTGTACATACTATCAATCCATCTCATATGGAGATAACACGGACTTGTTGAAAGCCTCTGAAATACTTCCGCCAGAGGGCTACGAACTTTGACTCATTATCCGTTAGTTGAGGTCAGTACTAAATTACTATGAATTCGAAAACATTTAGCGCTTTCAAAAATACTTCCACTTAACGCGAACGCTGATAAATTCTTTATTGATAAATTCCTATTCTTTTCCTTCTCTCTAAACAGTCCCAGATAGCACACCTCGTCTTAGAGACGTCTAGTTTATGTCTATTTTAGGTCTGAACGTCTTGATTTGTAACAAGACGTCTTTAGGACGTCTTTACGACGCCTTTTGGACGTCTTTAAGACTTTACCAGACGTTGTGCTATCTGGGGTAATGTCAAGTAGTACCCACACAGCACAACGTCTGGCAAAGTCCCAAAGACGTCTAAAAGGCGTCCCAAAGACGTCTTTCGGACTTTGCCAGACGTTGTGCTGTGTGGGTACAGACGGTCTGAATGTCCTGATCTGTAACAAGACGTCTCCAAGACGTCTTTGGGACGCCTTTTAGACGTCTTTGGGACTTTGCCAGACGTTGTGCTGTGTGGGTATGTGCAAGCTAACAACCAGGAAGATCTAATTACACGAGGCTTCGATATCTTTGCGTCCTTAACGGCCGATATTTTCACTTTCAGTAATGTTCAAGTAAAAATTATGTTCCACATAACTGCCACATCATAGCATCCAATTGGACGTTCCCTGACGGGGACTTTAGTCGGAGGTGAAGAAATGGGGCATAAATGATATTACAAAATGCTAAAAAGCAGAAAGATGTAATAATAATTGTTATTCGACTTCTGAGATGCAATCGATGGGACGATGAGATTGAGATGAGATACAAAATCACAGACAAGGTATAGAATAAAGCTCACATACTATGGGAGTTTGTGTCACGCCATCTGCTTTGTGACTGCACAGACGAAGTATAGGATAGATCTATCACCTTATGGGGGTAGACATGGGTAATGCAGCGCGCTGTATGCCGACACAATCTGGCCCAAAACATGGGTCTGGGGAATTACGTTGTTTGTCCTTATATGAGCAGATTTTGGGCTGGGCGAGGTCTCATTCGGAAGATGAAGGTTCAGTGCAGCGCGCTCTGGTCATGGTTCGACGAGATTGTGTTGATATGTAATAATATGAGTGTCCAAAGTAGAGAAAAAATCGACAAAATACACTCGCAGATTCCAAGTATTTGTAGGTCACTAAAAGAGTTTTGTGACTCAAACGATGACCAGAGCGCGCTACATCGACCCTTCCTCTTTCGAATGAGACATCACCGAGCCAAAAATTTGCTCATATAAGGACAAACAACGTAATTTCCCAGACCCATATTTCGGGCCAGATAGTGTCGTTACACAGCGCGCTGCATTACCCGTGTCACGTGGCGTGTTTACCTCCTTAAGTATTTTTAGGCCATTAAAAGAGTTTTGTGACTCAAACACTGAGCAGAGCGCTCCGCATGGAATCTGCCTCTTTCGAATGAGACCTCGCCCAGCCCGAAATCTGCTCATATAAGGACGAAAAACGAAAAATCCCAAACCCATGTTTCAGGTTAGATTGTCGGTATTACAGCGCATTGCATTACACGTGTCACGTGACGTGTCTACCCCCTTAATGTAGTGACATTTGCTCATGAACAGCGTCCAACTTGCCAACTACATACTCTGAAATGTGTTGAAATGCTGAAAAGTATGTGCGTGCTTGTATACGTGTAACTTGTTTGAAGGCAGGCTTTTTCTATGCTATTCTTTGACTCGGCCAGTCAACGACTCACGCGGATTTCTCTGCGAAAATCCATTTCGGGGATCAAGACACTATGGTGCTCAAAAATAGTATTTCTTCAAAGCCCGTGTAATCTATAAATTACAAGATGACATTATTTATTAGTACTTTGCGTGCAGTAGAACGCTTTCACGTAACGTACGCCGAAAAGTATTAAAAATTCACGCTGGTACTGTCATTTCCGTAAGTTACTAATGCACTGTTTAATCATTCTAGTGAAGTAATAATAATTGGATTCTATTTGCCCCGAGTATCAGTTTATAGCCGACATTGAAGTTTACACTACAAGGTGTGACCACGCAGCTCCCGAAAAAACAGCGTTTTCATTTTTTATATATGAATTTTTCCGTTTTTTGGACATTTCCTAAGAAGCCGCTATACGAGTCGAAAGGCAGCGAAGAACCCTACAAGGTGTGACCACGCACGTCCCGAAAAAACAGCGTTTTCATTTTTTATTTATGAATTTTTCCGTTTTTTGGAACAAAATCAGAACTATCAGAAACAACCAATCCAAGTTATTTTCTGACACCAGTGCAGTGCCAGTGCGTGCTTGCCGTATTCGCTATTAACGATATTGTCAATATGTATATCGTTAAATATCAATAAGATATCGATAATAGTTCGATAATCGATCGATAATCGATAGTCACACCTGTAATCAAGCATAGAAATTTGTAAACATGAAAATTGATGCTAAAATTAATTAGAGTCTAATAAAAGGCATGAATTTGACAAACATAAACAAATTAAGCTGAAACTTACTATTTCAATGAAATGTACTCAGAAAATGACGTTATGAATAGGAAATTTTTATTTCTTAACCACGAATAATTACACTCATCGACTTCATAAATATACCGTAGCCGCGTAATAATAATTTTTAAAAAAAGGTACAAAAAAGAGCGCCATGTATATAATCCCATCAAAAAGGATCCCATTTAAAAACATTGTCGTAAATTAATACCCATTAAAAAGAATCCCTTTTAAAAACATTGTCGTAAATTAATAGCTTTACAAAACTAATGATATACACCAATTGCGCTAATTATCGCAATGACTATTTATACAAACAAAAAAATGTATCAAATAATAGTAAACAGATATATTTTTATACAAATAAATATTTTAATACGAATAAATATTTTATTCAAAATACTTGGCGCTGGTTCTCTGAAAAAAATGTTAATTGTCTTGATTAATAAATAAAACAAAGCCAGACTTATTGATTCAGACATATTTATTCAGTTTAGCAACACCAATTCCGAGAGCAGCGCCAAGTATTTTGAATAAAATATTTATTCGTATTAAAATATTTATTTGTATAAAAATATATCTGTTTACTATTATTTGATATATTTTTTTGTTTGTATAAATAGTCATTGCGATAATTGGCGCAATTGGTGTATGTATATCATTAGTTTTGTAAAGCTATTAATTTACGACAATGTTTTTAAAAGGGATTCTTTTTGATGGGTATTAATTTACGTAAATGTTTTTAAATGGGATCCTTTTTGATGGGATTATATACTTGGCGCTCTTTTTTGTACCTTTTTTTAAAAAAGGTAATTGTGGGGATTTCACACATTTTGAAGTGTTTATTGATGCTGGATAATTTTTTTGCAAAGCTACAAGACAATTGGATTGGTGGAATTGGTTTAAATTTGAGTTTTCAAATATGAAGCAAACATACAAGAAGCACAGGATCGAAGCTGAATAAAAGTTTAATTAAAGTTTAATTAATATTATACTATATTACAATAAATTTTTTTCTGATGTAGATCACACTGCATCATCTTGTGCTTCAGTTATCTGTAAATATATAAAATCCACATTTTAGTTACAATATAACTTAGAAGTTTTAGAAGAAGGGTGGACTTTTCCTATAGTAAGTGTAGAGACTACATAATGTGTCCGAAGGAGGTGAGAGCGTATGGCAGAAACTCTTGTTGAAGGAAATTTAAATGCTAATGGTAATTTATAAAAAATGAACGAAGAGCTCCAATATATTTAACGCACAATTTATTGGTGTTGGAATAAAATTAATTTAATATGTTCATTAGTGAATTTAAATATTGATACTGTGAAACTAATAAAATTAATGATTAGCGTGGGAACTACTATAGATTTTAATAAAGTATTACGAATATCTTTCATAAAAGATTAGGAAGTATCGAGGGAGATGCTGATTTTCGGGAATTTCGCGATTTTCGACCTTATTCTGCGATCTGGAAACGTGTGTAGCTCAGAGCAACGTTAACCGATTTTGATGAAATTTTATACACGTATATAACTTACTTAAATCTACAAACGGGTTTTTTGAATTTTCATTAAGGGTTCACAAAAAAAGTTTAAAAAACGACCTTTATTATTTTTTTTTGCTACTCCGACCAAGTGCAGTTTTTCAAAACGACGAATCATATCATTTAGCAAACTGATCCCTGTAGCTTCTCAAAAAAACTCAAGTCGTTTGGATTAATTTTAAAAAAGTTATGCGATTTTAAAGTGTCCGAATATTTTTGCGGGCCACTGTATATGACCCCTTAACTGGGAGTCGTTGGAGCGAGACAGAACGACAACAACCTCTGCCAAAGTCGCGCACCATCGCCGAACGATAACACCTGCCAGTTCAACTTTACACGCGAGAGTGATCGGAACTCAGTGAACGCGCGAGCATATTATTTCGTGATATATCGATTCCTAGATTAATTTCATCGGTTACTGGACCATGTGGGAGGTCGCTTAAGAAGATTCTACTGCATTTCACTCAGTATCTATCCCAGTATCTTCTTGACCCACTGCTTCGGTACATTTAAATTTTAAAGCTTGCAGTGCTTTGTACTTAAAAACATGATATGGCTGTGCGTTTTAGTATTGTCAACGCGAGTGTGGAGTCAGTATTTTTACGCATCTTGAACTAGTTAAGACTCAGCACCGGTGCTCAAATTGCTTTTTGATCGTGAAATTAAAGTGACATTTTTGTGTGTGATACATTCTATTCGGTACTACTGACTTTGGTCTGTGATCCTGCTGAAGAAGCTTCCTGTCTGCATGGGTAGCAGTCTGACTGTGTTCTATGATGGGTGAGTGGTACATTTTAATTTTCTCAATTTTTCTGCATGCTATTGAACGAATGATTGCTGGAGCGAGCACAGTGATCACGAATACGTATTTAGTTCTCGTGAACAGTAACATTAACGCGCGTGCTTCCAAACGTTTAATACAGACGAAAGCAATAAATAAATTTCAAATTCGACGTCAAAATTCTAATATCGCGTTTTAAATATTCCAAATTATCTTTCTTGAATTTTATAATCAAAGCTTGATGCTTTGAATACGAGTCACTTCTCAAGTTTAATTACATTCGAGTCATTAGATTTTCTTAATAAAACGAGAATGGAAAGCATTAATTTCTTAAGGATTTTCAATTATATAACTTGAAGCTCTTTCTCATATAAATAAAAATAACTTAGAATGACAGATGATATTGGTACTACTTGGTTTCTGTGCTCGCTATTTCTACTTTTCTTTCCCCTTACAATAGGGTTTGTCGGTTTTTAAAAACCGGTTTTAAATTATAAATTTGTAAAATTCGAAAACCGGGTTTTAAATTTAAAAAACGGTTTTATATACTAGAATTAATATGAAGAAATGATTTAATTATTTAATTAAAAACGTTAATATTTTTACTTGAAATCACCTCGGACATAAGAAAATTGTAGTAGGTAACTGTTTATTGTGATACTAATCATCATGAGTTCATATTTTCAGAAAAAAATACGAAATGGAATGAAGATTTATAATTTGGTACCACATTTTAAAAGATTTATATTTTGTACGGATTTTAGTTATTTTAGCTTTTTTCATTTGGTTTTGTATGCAGTCTGTTTTATTGTGTTATATTTTTTTTAAATCCATAAATATTAGATGAACTCAAAAATTGTACGGATTCGTACGGATTTTAGTTATTTTAATTTTATTTTCATATTTTTATAATTCAATAATATTAAGAAAACTGAAAATTTTTAAAATAAGTAAAGTTACTATTTTAATTACATTTTTTGTTGCAAGAATTCGAAAACCGGTTTAACCAGTTTTTTGGGGAATATTGGAATTCGAAACCCGGTTTTTTCAAAAGTCGGTTTTTGTATAAACCTTACCTTACAATATTTATACCAGCCTAGCAATAAGTCTTAATTTAAGAACTTCAGTCGTAAAACTTTTTCCAAATTTTCAAAAATGCGCAAAGCATTGGTCGAATATGGACCAGAAATATTTCGTAGAAATGGGTCACTTTCGTAGGTACCTCCGCGTTGGTGTGCTCGGCTCCTTGGTAACGTTTCCCGAGCATTGCGACTTGCGAAACGTTATCAAGCTAAAGCCTACGATCTTGTTTAAGGGTCCAGATCGAGCCAAACCTACTTATTCGGTAAGCTTGGTTCGGTCTGGACATCTATTAAAAAATGCACTTGCGTACTTCGAGCGATAAGCTTCTGTGTTCCGTCTCGTTCTTTTTAAATAAAAGAGTGCCAAACGCATTCTTCTAGAAATACAATTCGCCTTCGATCACTCATTTCGATTTCGCGCATGGCGTGCTCGCCCTTCATAGGCCGGCTGTGCTGGGTACAACTTTTTACGGTTTTACACAGAGGACTATTGTTAGACGAAGATGTGCGACAGTTCATGACTATTCTGATTTTCTAATTATCGCGTCGATACTGGGCTTCGGTCCACCTCGGCCCGCTCTGTGGTCTCAGATGCCTCGTTCTCGGCCACACTCGCCAAGACTGTGTAAAGTCGTGATATGGAGCACGCTATGTAGAAACGAAAATTTGGTGCATCGACGGTGAATGTTCGCGTCGCATCTTTCGGTCCTTTCGGTCGTTTAGTCTCCTTTGCAATCTCAATCGGGAGATTCTTAGCTTTCGCATATCCCTCGAAAGTTACGCAAGTGCATATTTGCAATAGATTATGCCACCAGGGCCCATTGTAAAGAGTGCGATAGGCTAAATTTAAGGGTAGAGATGCGCTTATCTTGTCGAGAGTGACACCTTTTGTATTTGCTTTTGCTTTCTCTTACGATTAGCTTCACCCTGCACCGTAGATACATAAAAATTTGACTCCAAATTCGCGGTAATACTACTCTAAGGAGATTTACTCAGGATTTCGTTAGCGGCCTGAGGGTGGAATTAGATCTGGGTTAAGGTTTACTAAGATTGTAGAGTAGAATTGGAACATTTTTCTGGCATTGCATGCCATTAGCGCCTGACGAGGCTGCTTTTTTCACCTTACAATTCGGAATTAATATGCGCCCAAAGAGTCTGCTTTTCTTCCGTCTTGTTACTAGGCATCGTTAAGCGCCCATAGTGGCTGCCGTTTTCTTTTCTTTTTCATTAAAACTGAAAAGTATTAAACGCCCAAAGGTGCCACTGCTTGTATCTATCAGTCTTGAGAATCGTTAAGCGTCCATAGAGGCTGCCCTTTCTTTTCTCATTACAATTGAAAAGTATTAGGCGTAAAAAGGGGCCACTCCTTTTTTCTATCAATCATTAAAATCATTAAGCGCCCAATGTGGCTGCTCGAAATTTTTCTGAATGTTCGATTGCGTGGCGCCCCATGCGGCTGCCTGGAATTTGAAGGAAATTTTTTGGAACTTGTTTAAATACAAATTGTCGGTTTCAGTAATAATGTTTGTGATCGCTCGTAATGCGATCGTAGAGTCAGTGTTTCTGCGCAAGTAAAAATAGTCGAGAGCTCCGGTGCTCTAATAGCCTTTTCACCGTGAAAGTAGAGTCATATACGAGTCAAACTGGAGCTGCTGGGCTGAGGGCTAAGGGGGTGCTGAGGTGAGGGGTGCTGGTCAGCTGGCTAAAGGGGTGCTGAGCTGACGGGTGCTGGTCAGAGGGCTGCTGGTCTCAGGGTTGCCGGTCAGGGGTTACGAGTTTGCAGAGATGCAGTACTCTTGATGACAGCGAACGGTGAGTCACTTTATAACTCTTTGAATGTGGGTGCATGCAATAGAACATAATGGTTTCTGTAGAAAACGTAGCGTAGCCAGCTCTTTAGATTCTGGCCGTTCCAACACAAATGCGCGACATGCAGGGGCCCATTTCACATGGTCGGTATTCGTTTCGAGAACACTTATGCAATATTTCGCGAATATGGTCTAGGGCGTCTAGGCAGTAGCCTCGTGACGTGCTCTTTTCTAAACCATATTTACGAAATATTGCAGAAATGTTCTTAAAACGAATGCTAATTATATGAAATGGGTCCCTAACCGCTGCGCATATGTGTTGGAAAGAGCAGAATTCAATGAGCTGACCATACAAGGTACTCGTAGATAGTGACATGCACGTGTCTGTTTTAAAATCAGAAAATTAAATCAATACAACAGTTGCTCGCGATTTTTACAATTCCGATTAATAATTCGAAAAATAATAGAATCGATCGAGTCGAGTAGAGTCACCACGGAAAATTTGAAAAGTTTCCAAGTGGAAGCAGACTTGCTAGCAATCTTGCAGTCTAGCAAGATCCTTTGTGGTCGCGCGTAATGCGATTGTAGAGTCCCCGCTTTTTTCGCGTCCATCTACATATTTTGATGAGCCCCGCGGCTCTTATTTAGAGTAGTATTACCGCGAATTTGGAGTCAAATTTTTGCGTATCTAAGATTTGTCCAGAGCACCGCAGCTCCAGTTGAATTTTCTTCGCGAAATTAGATCCAATTTTTTGCGCATACAAACCTCGTCCAGAGCACCGGTGCTCTAATTGCTTTTTTATCGCGGAAGTAGAGTCAAATTTTCGCTTAGCTTCAATTTTCAGCTTAGACTTGCCAATGAGATTCTAGGTCCTTGAGAGGACCTAGGTCGTGGGCCCTGGAGAACGCCTAAGACACGGGCCCTAGAGAGGGCCTAGCGCGTGGGCTCTAAAGAGGGCCCAAAAGGGGGGCCCTAGAGAGGGCCTACCATAGGCCCTGGAGAGGGCCCGAAGCATGGGCCTTAGAGAGGACCTGCAGCATAGACCCTGGAGACGGCCTAGGTACACGCTAGCTTGGAAGCTAGCGAGGCTGACAGGATGACAGGATGGACCATATTCGCTGACCGGTGAGTCATATTCTGTACTTGCATGCGATAATAGACACAAGTATCTTGTATATCTGGGTAGTAATCTTTGTGCGTGCATTTTGGAAGGTTAAGCATCCTACCTAATTGCACGCAGTGTAGTTTGGTAGGATATGCATCCTACAAAAGGCATGACCCACCGAGTCCATTCCGAGAGCAAGGAATGTGATATAATTGAAATCCCCCCCCCCCCCCGTAAACATAACTCATGTATGAAACAAGCTAATTCCCTTTAATTCACGAAAAAAGTTCACACGCAAAGATTGTGAAATCATCTTTGCTAATTCCAATTCTACCTTTAACCCTTTGACTACTGTTGACGCCTATTGGCGTCCGACACTTGTTGTCTTCCCGGTACTGTTGACGCCTATTGGCGTCCGACACATGTTGACGTCCCGGTATTGTTGACGCCTATTGGCGTCCGACACATGTTGACTTCCCGGTACTGTTGACGCCTATTGGCGTCCGACACATGTTGGCTTCCCGTTACTGTTGACGCCTATTGGCGTCCAAATCAAATTTCGCTTGTTTTATAATTTATTGGTCTTATGGTAATGTAGACCGTGTTTTGAAATATATCATACGTTATTATATTATTAAATTTTATTATTAAACATTGTTATTTAAAAAAATAAAATATTGTTATCTAAAAAAAGCTTAAAAATAAAGTTCACTTCATGTAATATTCGTTTAATGTAATAAATTTCAGTATTTTGAATATTTTAATATACTTCCTCAGAAATGCATGTCTAACGAAAAATTTCGCCGTACCCAGTGGACGTCACGAGTGAATTCCTACCGTACCGTACGGCCAGTGCGTGCCAAAGTCTTCCGTAGTCAAAGGGTTGACTACTGTTGACGCCTATTGGCGTCCGACACATGATGGCTTGCCGGTACTGTTGACGCCTATTGGCGTCCAAATCAAATTTCGATTTTTTTTTCTTTTTAATCTTACATTTTCAGTCTTTTGAATATTTTAATATACTTTCTCAGAAATGCATGTCTAACGAAAAATTTCGCCGTACCCAGGGGACGTCGCGAGTAAATTCGTACCGTACCGTACGGCCAGTGCGTGCCAAAGTCTTCCGTAGTCAAAGGGTTAATCCACGAATAACATTAAAAACGTTCTCACGCAAAGATTGTGAAATCAACTTTGCTAATTCCAATTGTATTCTCGTTCTCCGTTCGAACACTGATTCCTCTGTCACTTTTTATACTTGACATTCCTTTATTGGCCACAAATCAATTCAGTGCTCAGATTTTCAGTTTCGGTTTGAAGGAATTTGCGGGCGAGGCCTGTAGTTGACACAAAAAGTTTTATAAGAGGGACATCTTCTGTTAAAAATGACGTATGAAAATCGTTTTACGATGGAAAATAATAAAAACTTGGTAGAGACAGATTTAAACGAATCGAAGTCGGTAATAGATTAATAGCACATTCGGCCACCTGCACTAGTGCCCACTGCATGCGAACTTTTTCGCTTCCCATTGGCGAAAATTCGCACCCAATGCGCACCACTGCGACCGTCCGAATACGCTGTAAGAGAGATGCGGAGAATATAAAACATTTTGTTTTAAGTCGACTTCATAGTTTTTTTTCTTATACAACGCCCGCTAATTCCGTTTTTAATGTTTTTTCGTGAATTATAGGGAATTAGCTTCTTTTATACATGTAACATGAGTCATGTTTATGAGGGGGGGGGGGGGGGGATTTCATCATTTTTTTTCACAATTAGTTATAAATTTTGTAAGTGCCGTATTTCATAATGGTCTTCATCCTGAGAGCGGTTCATATTCCTGTATTCTTTTTTTGCAACGTCAAAAGTGAAAAGAAATCGTACTTTTTAAACGATTTTTTTTAGCTTTGATCCTCTGTTTGCTTGTTGTATGTTTGCTTCATATCTGAAAACTCGAATTTAACCCAAAACTTGGCAGGTTATGATTAAGTGACAGCCAAGTGACATTTATTGGCGTCAAGTGGGGAGGAAAACGTGACGTCACGAAAACTCTGACTGTCTGATTTCGTAAAAAAATGATCATTTTGATAACTATTAATTCAGAATAAATTTTTTATCTTTTAGATAAACAGCTATATATATATTAAGTAAAACGACAAATGGGTTCGAAAAAAGAAATTATTCGCTTAATCATGTTAAAACACCGGGACTATGTCATAAAATAAGATAATAAGGCCAAAATAGCTGCGGGGACCTGTCAATTTCGCTATCATTAGTGTGCCTATGGTTACAGGGCAAATGGGAATTAGCTTCTAGACGCGACCGCGTCTGTTGGTGGCGCGTTTAAAATACAAGAGGCCCAAAATTTGCTGCTCTTTTTTCAAATTAGAGCTACCTCTATATACCTCGCAGCGTGTACACACATATGAACCCTATAGACTTTAAAGTTAAATCTTTTGATAGAAACTAGTGAAAAGTGATTGAGAAAAGTGATAGTGACAGAAGACACCTAAGGAAGCCTAGGCTAAATTATTATAGCATTAAGTATTTAAGGCCCCATGTAAAATTGACAAGTAGTCACTGAATCATTAGCTTTGTTGCACTTTCGTTGGATGGAACTTTCTTTCCATCCATCTCTTTGGTTTAATAGGCTAAGGTTTTCATGTACAGAGAGATCGATGGAACTTTGATTCCATCTATCTCTCTACGGGTCTCCAAGCGCAGCAACCTCCTCGTGGTGAGATCTGGTAATTGGTGAGAACCGAGCCAATGGCTGCGATTGTCAAATACTCTACTTAGTCGGATAGGGTAAGTCTGGGTAAGATGGTCATAGTTTCGTTTAGAGTCTGCTACAGCCAACCTATTTGAAATAAAGCAACGAAAATGATGTAGAACAAAACTTCAATCCTTTGTCTACATGTCCGTTAAAATCAATAAACGAAAAATTATTATTTAATATACAAATTTTGCAAATGAAAAAAAAGTGTCATTGCCCATATCTCCCTTAATGTCTGGGGAAGTTGGGCATATGTACCTTTCAGGCTAACAAGTTGTGGTCCTTAACTGGTTATCTCAGATTCTTTCTAGTTTTCGTCCACCTTCGTTTTTGCCCACTCAAAACTTCTTTCGGCTCTTGCTGTGAGTCTTTTAATCCGCACGTATGACACACAGTGTCAAACTCTGTGCAATTTTCATGGGCCCAATAACCACATGAGTTACATTTAACCAATCTTGTTTTTTTATGGTTTCGAAATAATTTCCTCCGAATTTCACCAAAATATCTGAAATTACATCAAATATAGCTGTGGCCAGCTCTCCTGGACAACAATTGACCATCTTTCCCTTAAAGCCCTGATAAGATAGCCATTCCTCTTTCGCTTAGACGAACAAACGTAACCCCGAATACCTTAAGGTTAAAAACACTGTAAACAATGCACTATCGAAAATACATCTTGAGAATTAAAAATATTCAGCATAAATAACACAAACAAGATGACCAAAATATTGATCAAACATTTTGAAGCACTACCTTAAATTTCACAGTGGATTTACAAGTCTTTAAAAACGTACTATTCCAACACTTTGAACTAAGAATGTTACTTTTCTATGACACTTTGTATCCACGTCGAGGCAGCGCAATCAGGCGTTTCCTTCTAAAAAATACTGTCACTGCCCATCTCTTCCGTATGACCATCTTACCCTGACTTACCCTATAAGAATTTCTCTAACTTACGATACTGTGATAGAATATAAGAATAAAATATGTAACTTTATGATAGAAGAATAAGTGCAAGTTGGATAGAAGAAGTCGTTATGATAGAAGAATAAGTGCAAGTTGGAATATTTCAGCGATATACTGGAACTGATGGGTTTTTGACAATTTTTAAAGTCCTCTTTGCTTCAGCACCTTATTGAAATATACCAACTGACAATATCTTGACATTCAGGTATTCCATGTTACATCATGAAAGCATGTCTTCCACAAATAATGCTGTTGTTTATATAAATTTGTATGTTAAAATAATTTGTTTTGCGTTTAAGGGGGTAGACACGGGTAATGCAGCGCGCTGTATACCGACACAATCTGGCCCAAAACATGGGTTTGGGATATTACGTTGTTTGTCCTTATATGAGCAGATTTTGGGCGGGGCGAGGTCTCATACGGAAGATGAAGGTTCAGTGCAGCGCACTCTGGTTGTGGTTCGACGAGATTGTGTTGATATGTAATAATATGAGTGTCCAAAGTAGAGAAAAAAATCGACAAAATACACTCGCAAATTCCAAGTATTTGTAGGTCACTAACAGAGTTTTGTGACTCAAACGATGACCAGAGCGCGCTGCATTGACCCTTCCTCTTTCGAATGAGACCTCACGCAGCCAAAAATTTGCTCATATAAGGACAAACAACGTAATTTCCCAGACTCATGTTTCGGGCCAGATTGTGTCGGTATGCAGCGCATTGCATTACACGTGTCACGTGACGTGTCTACCCCCTTAAATGTTTCCGATAAGATTTAATTTCAATTCCTACCACTCGTAACATTGTAATCTTATTTTAGACTGAATCGATAACGTTGGGTGTGACACGAAAATGGTAAGGGGCTCGCGAGCCCCCCGAACATGTGACACAAAATTACATTGCGTGATAGGTCTATCCTATACCACAGACAAGGTATAAACGCATTGTTGGACATGGCCGAAACCGCGACGTTGATTCCGTCGACATCGATAAAAGAACGAGATGATCGGCGTCCGACGAAGGCAGTCTCTTGCAGAGATGGGCAAAAAATTATTTGAAATAAAAATTTCGTACACAAATTTTTATTTCAAATAATTTGTTGGGAATCTCTGGTCTCCTGGAGTCGCTCTTATAGGACGGTCGTGTCGAGCACATTATGTATTCCAAACTTTAAGTATATTCACTTTTTGCAATTTAAATACTGTACTTCTTTCCCCTCCTATATAGTTTTCTCGATCAAATAAAAAAACGTTTCATATGAAACATTTTTTGGTTTTTCAATAGTTAGTAAAATAACAGCGTGTGAAAAATAATATGTATACGAATAAATTGGACATAGTGTATAAACTTGCTGAAACATCCGAACATCAGTTAACATTAGTCAGTTAACGTCAGTTAGTATATAGTTTAAACAAATGAATTTTTCTAATAGATATGGAGGAGAATGAATTCTTATTTCAAAAAGTATGTACCGAATATTTTTGGTTACTCTACACACTTCCAAAATTGCACCAAAATCGGTGTGTACTTGTTCGATATGGTCCTTTTAAATAATATAGTACAGTAGAAGGATATTATTATTATTATTATTATTATTATTATTATTATTGTTATTATTATATGTCTGTATTATATCGTACTATAGACCATCATTAATGTATTTGCAAACACACGATGAATGGGTGGGGTTCAGGAACAGGTGCTCTTAAAAACATTAAAGCACTCTTTTTACAAATTACGTTATTGCAAGCGAATGAAATTTGTTTTCCGTTAAATAAATCAGAATAGGACAGCAAGGTTAAAAGGCGAATGTGATATCGTTTTATATTCCTCCTCCTTTCTCATCCGTTGAACGGAATATGTTCATAAGACGATTCTTAAATTGTTACTGTAACAGAAACATTTATAAATCGCGGGCTTCGACTCTCAAAACATAACCTAATTATACCTGTGCCGAATTCTAATTCCTACCACGCGTAGCGTTACAATCTGTTTCGAGACTTCACCGGTAACGTTGCATGCGACACTGAAATGGTAAGGGGGTCCTAGGACCCCCCAAACCAGTGACAGAAAAATACATTGGTTGATAGGTCTATTCTATACCTCGTCTGTGAAAATACATTGGTTGATAGGTCTATTCTATACCTCGTCTGTGAAAATACATTGGTTGATAGGTCTATTCTATACCTCGTCTGTGCCTATACCTGGTCTGTGGTATGTACCTCGTTTCTGGTCTTACTCAGTTCTGCTGGTAATGAAGGATTCCAATGGCTTTGCTGCTAGAGACATCGGTACTAATTTGCAAATCAAATAGAAGGAACACATGGAATGCTAATTGAAAGCAGTTAGTATTCCTGAAAGAACATATTTAACTATTTCTCAGAAAAAAATTATTTTGGCAGTGTTCTTCTTCAGAAATATCTTCCATTATGGACAGAAAATCGTACCCGTCTGTTGCTTCGACACTTTTCTTCGAGATGTCGCCATCATCGATCTGCTTGGCGCGATTAATTCAGGTGGACCTGTTTTTCAAAGCATGTATAGCAGATACATTTGCGTTCTATAATCGTTATACATATAATTTCCCAGTTGAATAGAATACGAAATAGTCTTATCTCGGTTAACAACTCCTAAAACAAAATTTATTAATTATTTAAAAATGTCCTAATTATTTTAGTTAACAAGATGATGTTCACAGCTCAATGGTTTCTAACTAAATGTTTGTAGAAGATCCAGGAAACGGAAAAATTTAAAACTAGAATCACTAGAATATACAGGAAATATTAACAGCAATTATAATTAGCTGCTATCAATGGTAAAAAATCACAGCTTCTCCATCAACCCTTTTTGAACATTTATGGCGTTGCGAGTACCCATCGTTGATCATTGTAAACACAGGTGTTTGCAATACACGAATAATAGAATAAAGTATTCACAAAGTTGCAAATCTCAGGTTTTCTATGTGTAACAGTATCCAGTACTCATTTCCAAAAATCAGATCGTAGAAATGAACGTAGGTGGGACCTTTAAACATCTTACATTAAATGACAATTATTATAATTTAAACTGCGATTAACAGCCAGAAAATTTGTAGTTTTTCGCGTTTTCAGTATTCAACGAAATTCCCGCCGTAGATAGGAATATTCGAATCGCTTTAACGAAGGGTCTTGAGTTTCCATACTTGGTGGACGGCGAAAAAAGGGTTTTGTGCGAGCAAGTCTCGCCGCTATCAGATCCTTCTGTCGGCAACGTATCCGCGAATTTATTGCTTCGTTTCTCCGCAAAGGCGGGAGAGCACGATCTCTCTCGGAGAATTCCCTTTAGGATAGCGCCTTGTCTGTCAATTCCTCGCTATGGTCAAGACACTTGGTTCCCCTCATCGATTATCTGTCCTCCCTCGAGGTATCCATGCAACCAGAACACTTCTCAGGCCACTAACCCGTTCGCACGGAGGGAACTTTCAGGAACCATCCTTTTTACCCTGACAGTCAAATTATTTCGCGAGTACTCGTTTCTTCTGGAGCCTGATTTCAAAAAGGATCAAATATGTTAGTGTCCTTAGAAGTAGAATAGTCAGTGATGACCAAAGAGCAGAAATACCATGGATCAAGGAATTAGAAGAAACTGAATTCCATGTTTCTCATCGCATGAAGGTAAAGTCACTTATTTTCTTGTATGAAAATTCTGTAGATATTATTACACATGTACATGTATAGCTGCATGATTGAAAGGTGTTAGATATGGAATGTTATCATCTCCCATCATATTTGCTATTAAAGTTTCATACAGGGTTTCAATATAATTACACACGTAGATGTATTTAATTTTGAAATCGATAATTTACTTTGAATCAAATTAGTCGATCCTCCTTCGGTCCAAGTTGATGCTCGAGATTAGTAGTGGATCCTGTGTTTTCATAATCGTTGCAACAAAGTTTGCAAATAGCCACTTTGCATATCTCCACATCAGACGCCGTGACGTTAATAGCATGCTCCAAACGATCTTGATAAATTTGCAAGCTTGTTCCTAATTACGTCGGGCATCGTTCATTATTAAGTGCGCATCAATTATCATCGACTCGATCGGGCCCGTGCACGGCGAGAAGATGATAGGTTCCATCATGTAAATACATCTTGCTCCAATTACACTGGCAAGATATGTCATCTTCGCAGAATACAGACCTTAATTAGCGTAATGTTAGACCGTCGTGATTTGAAACCGAGTTGTGTATCAGATAACGTCATTTTGGTATGCTTCCCGACGATGATACCCTTGTTAACACATTCACGACTAGCCACATAAATTTGCTTCAACGTGGTGACCACTGGGTCACAGAGTATCTCTGATAACAGTCAGGTGCACTGTTTAACATGGTCTAAAAAACGTCCCTTAAAACGAAACAACACAATGAAAATGAAAATAGCGTGTTATCTGAAGTGACATATCTTCATGTTCACAATTCGTTTCCCACAGACATTCCAACGGTTCCCCGACCAATCATCAGCCAGCGATTTGCTTCGCAATCAATACCAAAATAAAAAGCCTCGGTATCAAGAAAGAAAGACTTTGATTATCAGAATGGAGGACATAATGAGTTCTACCGTGTCCCTGCACAGATTCAAGCTTTTAATTCCGCGACCAGTGATCAGACGTCCAGCTTCTTTATTAACGTGTCCTTGGGAAACAGCTATTAAGCATCGAAAAGTGCACGGTCCCGTGTATATACTTTCTCCACCTTTGTCCCAGGACCGCGTGCCGAGCGATCGAGCCACGGCAAGAGGGATTTTGGTGGGCTGGGAGAGGGAGAAAAAAAATCGGGACACGTTGAATCGGGCTACCGTAAAAGCGGGCGCAGAAGGAGGAAGGGAGCGGGGACATTCGCGGCTGGTTGAAAAAGGAGGGCGTTGTGATAAAGTGCGGGCAAGAAGTTGGTCGGAGAGGGCAGCGGTAAGGGATGACGAGGCGGGCCGAGGGGGCGAGGGCAGGGTGCGAGTTTCTTATGGCGCGGTGGGACAGAAAGATCCGCCGCAAAAAAGGACCGCCCTGGCTGCGTGGACGCGCAGAATCTGCAATTATATCGCAAAAAAGGAGCCGAGTGTCCGGGACAAACTGCTTCCTGGCCCGTAAACAATGCTGCCAAATAAGTCGCCGGGCATAAATCGTTGGCTCCGGGGCGACTCGGTCGCTCGCACGAGCGGCGCAGCCGCGTCCCAATCGCACGATAAAAAGCCAATCGATCGCTAAACTCTTTATTCCGCCGCTGAAAGCTCGGTAGGAAGGAAGAGACGGGTGGCCGCGGCCGAGGGAGATACGAATTTACGAGTCGATGCTGCTCAACCGCGGCTTCAACATATCGCGATATAAAGTTTCTTACTGCCACCGACCGGCCACTCGTTCTCGATGGACGTCGTCCGGTGTATCGATTTTATTAAATACCCCAGTTCCGACAGCCAGCCAGATGAAAGGCTCTGTTGCTTCAGCCTCCGCATGGTTACGAGGTACATGCACGCGGGGCTTCTATTCCTCAACTCGTTGACGGCTTCTGATGCTAAGGAAGCGTATTTCGGCGCATTGTGGTACTCATATGTTTGAGTAGTAGAATGTTTACTGTATGTAGCAGGGAGAATTCTTGGGTAGGTTAGGATCCGAGTAGACGAAATTTAGATTAGATGAATGTGGATAGCATGTAAGGGTAATAGAAGCAGTGTAGTTTAATAAGAAATTGTGGTATTAGAGTTATTCATACTGATATGTGGGCATATCCGTTTTTAATCTCAGTATGACCATCACTGTAGTTCCTTTTGTGCAGTGGCGGATGTAAGGAAAAAGGCCCAGGTGGCAAACGTTCTGAGGGGCCCAATTTTTCGGGTAAATGAAGAGGTAGTTTACAAAACATGGTTTAAGTGTACAGAAATGTACCAAAAAAGAAATATTGTGCTTGGATAAAATCATAATTATCTTTTTGAACATAGGGCCCTAGGGGGTCCTTCTGGGCAGGAGCTCGTTTTTCGAGAAAATGAAGTTTACTAAAAACGGGCTACGTGTAATAGTGCAGAAAAAAAATATAGTGTTTGGAGAAAATCATAATTTTTTTAAGGTGCGACCCAGGCGGCAACTGCTCATCGACCATTTATTAAATCCGCCACCGCTTCTGTGTTAAACATTACGGTAACTCGAAGAAATTCCCATGTGAATATCGTCGACCCTATTTACAACCTTAGGTATGTAGGACTCTTTTAATTTAGAAACGGTAGAGGATTCGTAACAAGATCTCATAAATTCGATTTTAGTGAAGTCTAGAGTATTCTCCGCACATTACACAGTGCTCTGGATGGTGGCCAAAATTCAATTTCTCAACTTCAACTTTACAATGTAATTTTTTTTCATGAATTGACAACCCTTCAGAGCTTCTAAATCCGCATAGCTTTCCCTTTTCAGATGATTCTTTGATTAGATATAATATTACAAAGACAAAACTATGAAATTGTAAGTGAATCTAATTGTTTTAATTAACCATTATAGAACATCAAAATACGTGGTTATATTATACAGTTATATGGGTAAGGAAGTATATTTCAGTTATTTATATGTGTCATAGGCATTTTTTAGTCCATGAACAAATAGTGCAATGTTTATATCAATTTAAACTTTGAGAAGGCTTACAAAACAATGATTAAGCGAAATTAACATCGGGGTTATTTTACATGAAAGCTTACACAATTGTTAACAAGAGCAGTGATGAGCAACCTTTTGTCAGAAGTGGGCCACAAGTGGAAACCTACTTCTCTATGCGGGCCACAATATTAAATACATATATATAACTAATCCAAGAATTTCTGACATTGATTTACAATAAAACTTTTTTTTTTTAACTTTGATGTACTGTTTATCTAAAATCTAAATGACGTATAAATTACAAATTTCGCACCTAATATTATCAAGCTCGTTCGTGAAAAATCCGATATGACGATGTTCAGGTGGGCCACGCGGCGAAGTTCAGGTGGGCCACATGTGGCCCGCCAAGTGCGTGTTGCTCATCACTGAACAAGAGCATGTAAATTTCAAGTGCAATCTCCTGCAATCTTCAATTTTATGCAGACTTTTAGAAATGACGCTCGAGGTATTTGGGCGTCCCGGACGCGTGCATTTTTAATATTTTATTTTTTTAAATCAAAGATAAGGCTGGAACAGATTCTTTTTTCTGTAGTACGGCTGATTTTTAATTTTGGCTATAAAATACCGCTTTCCAGACCACAATGCGGGCCATATTGAATCCACCATTTTGAATTTCAAATTTTTGGACTCAAATTCGTTATCAGCGACCTCAAAAACCCTTAATCACCAAGTTTCAGGAAGATCAGAATTTTGGCCGCTAAATGTAGATATCCCCAGACCACTGTGCATTGGTACGAGAAGTACAAGCAGAGTCAAGGCCTTGATTTCCTCACGTTTTCGATTCCTATCCTCGCCCTTAATGGCTGCTGGCGAAAGGTCGAGGCCACGAATCTCCGTGGGACCTTATTAACCCCGGCCAACTTTCGACCGTCATAAATTAACATTTTATCCCGCCGCTTAATACGCGCCGCGTTTCAGCGCGAGAAACAAGCGTGAGATTATTTTAATGCCCGGCCGATTGAAATATACGTCGATACTTAATAGCGTTTCGCTCGCAGGCTCGCGATAATGAAAGGAGGGACCTAATTAATCCGGCGTATCGCGAGGCTTTGGGTTGCCAGACCGAATACTCGGGAGGCCTGGAAAGAGAAAGAGACGCCCCATTCGCTTGCAAATCCGCCTGGCTGTGGAAGCTCTGGCCGCGTTAACGCTTCGTACGTAATTATAATGGGCCGGTTAATCTGATGGGATTAATTCTTTTTTCTCTCTGTGCTGACTGGAGGCGAGCGCTCGTTGGCCGGCTCGTACCTCTCGATTATCAGGCGCCTGGTGCTCACACCTGGTTAACGCGCTAATGAATTCCCAGCATCGCGTAATTATGGGGTAAAGCGCGAAATCTCGCGCGAGCTAGCGCTCGCCCTCGGTGCCTTCGCGTTCTCACTTCGTTCACTTTCGTTTCGTTTCGTCTCGCCGCTTTTTTTTCCCCGCCTCGTTCTTTTGTGCCCGTTGAAAAATAATTACACCGCCGGGGCCAGGCCGATATCCGGTTACGACTTGACACGAGCTCGTTCCTCTCCGCGCGCGCACGCACGGGTTATCATAAATTAGTGCCCCACGAGAAAGAATTCCCTTTCTGCAATCGAACTTTACGATCGGGGTGTACCGCTTATTGAGATGCTGCTTTGGCGAACGTTAACAAGGTTGCCGCGAAGGGAGCAACAGGGCGGCTGTTACACCATTCTTTGCCCGCCTTGTGGGGGAAAAACTGATGTTAATTAAGGGTTTTTGACCGTGCCAAGTGTGCAGCGTTTGGGAATGGACCGAGCATCGCGCTGCACCTTCTCGGACATGATAAATTTAGGTATAGCCGTCGACGTCGTGTAGTGTGTGGCTGGAAAGGAGGCACATACTATGCGGATGCAGAGGATTAATTAAAACAATTCATAGAGCAGACAATTACGATCGTTGAACCTCGTTGTTATTAGTCAAGTTACTTGACTTCAAGTTTGTGTTCAGCAGTGTCAGTTGCCTCCAAGTTACATTTCAGCTTACTCGAAGCAAGTAGATAGGGTAGATGTACCGTTTGTGGCCATTGTACCGTTTTTGGCCATGTGCATAATTATCGCGTTTTTTAGCTCGAAATTGCTTGCAGACACTTAATTATGTGTAAAATTTCAAACCGTAAATATTTTGTTTAGTATACGACCAGAAATATGAGGTTACATTTATTGCTTACGCGAAAAGTGGCAAGTGGCTACAAACGGTGAAAAATGAATTTCTTATATTTTTTAACTTTATTAATTCTTTAACGATTTCTCTAGTTAATTGTAACTTAGACATTAATAGTAAAGATAGTGTAAAATTTAGTAAAGCTTTTAGTTTCCTGATTTGAAGTACAATTTTAAAGATAATTACGATGAAAATCAGTGAAATCCTTAAAGTGGCCACAAATGGTGCATCTACCCTATCTAAAATGGCATAAAAGAAGGTGGTGTTTGTTTCATTGTGTGTAATAAGGAATGAAATTACGAATGAGTTATTAAAAATATTAAAAAGAGTGATTGAAAGCAAACGGCGATTCAATAGTCAGCTTACTTCAAGTGACTTTAAGTTCATACTCATACGTACGTGAAATTTTCTAAAAACTGAGCAGGGGGCTGGATTCATCTTTAAAAAACTCAAACTTAAAAAAAAATGCCCTACGGCTAATGCTTCTCGAGATATTCGGCGCCGTGCTTAAATTACGTAAGAGTAATTTTGGCGATTTCGTATCCCCTCCATCCACTAGTATAAGAATTCGTAAATTTGATATTGCAATCCCTTCTTACGTAATATTCTTTACATTGAATTTTTTCAGTTATTAAAATTCTTTTAAAACTTTACATAATTCATTTAACTCGGTTTCGGGAAATATAAGCTAAACAACTTTTCTGGAACATTAATGATAGAATTTGTATTTATTGAAAATTAGGTTAAAAAATATTACGTAAGACGCTACCTGACTTCCCCCTTTCTTGTAAAAAAACGTAAGAAATTCGCGATCCCCTTCCCTCCTCCAAAAAGCCTTACGTAATTTAAGCACGACCCCTTCCAGAAAATATACCCCCAACTCTTGGGGCTGTTTTCAGCCCTTCAACATGGACTATTCTCGATAACAAAAAATACCTGTCAAATATTTTTCACTATTCTACAAATCTCCAGAGTCTCATAAAAATCGGCGTGTGCGGGTTCGATATGTTCCCTTGTAAGTGTCACTCACAATTAGCATCAAGAAAATTGCTCTGAACGCCCAATCAATTTTCTTCCAATTATAATAGCTCGCAGTAGAGTATATACATGTTCACGATTGCTGTGAAACAGCATCACAGGCAGGCTCGTATCATCGCCGCAGATGAAATCGCGTCGTTAGTTAGATAAGTAGCTGAGAAAGGGTGTGTAGGTATCTCTGGTAACATCTCATCGGGCCGTTGATTGTACATCGTGGCGAAAAGCGGACCTGGTTTGAAATCGGCGAGGACGCTGGATAACGGAGCTGATTTACGAAGACGCGAATTAGCCCGTAATTGCCTTTAAACGGATCGCGCATTAATATATATTTAGTTGCCCTCTTCGACGTACGGCTTTATCGCACGTAAATCGGCCGTTTACCTGCACAACGATCACGCCCTCGTGTAAGCGTTGAGGATACAGTTGGAGCAGCGGAATCGAGCGAGCTTATCAGCAATGGTGTGTAACCGATCGTAGTTAGAGTTATTAGCGTAGTTAGAGCACGCGTGGGCCGAGGGTAGCGAAGTATCGCGGAGGGTCCCAAAGTTTCCTCCCGAAAAGTCGTTGCGACGAAGTCACGCAACTTAAGGATTAAATATCGTGTAGGACATGGATTTAATTATCAAAGCGAAATCGGGGAATTTTTACGGTAATTGAGGTTCATTAGGGAGTATCTGCATTCCTAAAATGTCCATTAACGAACAGTCCAAGGCAGACCACCAGAGACAGACTTCTTATTCGCCTCTTTTGCTGGTAAGGATACGAAAATATATACAGTGAGATACGAAAGTTTCTTTTAACTTTACCAATTTTTATGTTTAAAACACAGTTGGTTAATATTGAAAAAGATGATATTATAGCCTATACAAATAATCATGGTGAGACTTTAAATTATGATGTCTTGTGTTTGATTTAATTTTGATGACTGAGCAACGATTCGATGAAATTCTGCTTATTTTAGTATGTGGCATTTTAAAGTTTTTTAAAATACATCATTTTCGAATGAATTATTTATTGTTTTAATTCTATAAATTTTACCATCTCAATTGGAAAAAAGTTTGCTCAGGGATTATTTTAAAATTACATCCAAAATTGTTCAGAGGAAATATCCAATCATTTAACTTTATCCATTACTTTATTATTACATTGACAAAATATGTACTAATTTGATGCACCAAGTACCTGCTGCTTCAGGATTAATTTACATTTAAAGTTAACCCAAAATTCAGGAGTATCCATATCTTTTTTCCAACAATCCAGATTTGGAACTTTGAATTAATTCAAAGAAAACAGTTATATGATTATTGTCTAACTCATTGCGTCACTTGTGACTTACACAGTTTTCCAGGATCTTACCGATATCGCCCAGCTTATAGGTTATCTACTCTACAGCTGGAATCCAATTCCTAGAGAGGCCACGGAGAAAGCTTAGCGATTTTTGCCCGCAGGACAAACCAGCCGTCGCGAGATCGTTCAGGTCGCTCCTTTAAAGGCGTCCTCCTCTTCCTTCCCGCGGCTTTGTGCGTCGCGGCACTCGTGTCGGCATAAAGAGTCAACATTGTAACAGAAAACCGATCATAAAAGTGCCGTCCTCGCATCCTTCCTCTCGTATGGGCACGGGGCATAAATATCCCCGGATGAATGCAACCGGTAGGGCATAACCGCCTAACAGGGCCCCCATGAGAACAAAGTCAGGCCATTAAAAACGTTTCTCTCCTCTGCAAAGTGGCTTCTCGCCGGGGCTGCCAACGTCTCGCGGACTTTGATGCCGAGGCCAGCCTCGCCAATAAAATGTTACAAATTCGTTGCACAGAGGGTAGTTTATGGCGCGTGTGAGGCCTTCATCGAACCCACCGCCTCGCACGGGGGTTTATACCCGCCCGGATTTACTATTCTTCAGCTTTGTGGCCTATGCTCTTATGCCTCTGACCCTCAGTCTCGCGATGGCAACAGAGGCGCGGGTTAAATCGATTTAATTCGTGCAGAGCTGAATCGGGATTCATGGCAGGTTACATCGTTCTTTTACGAGATGGAAATGCGCGGGGGCTTAAGGCCTGTGGAAATAAAAAGTTCTCTTTTCAGGGAGGCCACGATAAATCATAGGGTTATAGGACACGTTTAGGGACGATCCTTTGAAAGTGTCGAGCTTGTTCGAAGTATGTTTCGAATTTCGAGTGTGGCACCAATTTCGTTCCTTGGTCGATGGTGGTTTATGAAGCGGAAGATATTGGTGAGTTATGACGGTGGAGATCCTTGATGAATTGTTGTGAGACTTTTGTGGCGAGAGGTAAGGAAACAGTGTTGCTTGTGTCTATTGTGCATCTTTGTTCAATATATTGTTGCATCTGGAACAGTTGCATTTGAAATGCAATTTTTTCAAGTTAAGGGGGTAGTCCCGTTTGATCGGTAAAAAAAAATCGATTTTTGGGGGCATTTCCTTACAGTTTTTGATCCTAAGAACAGGAACTACAGCGAAAGTTTTCGTTTTTCTCAAAACGATATTTCTTAAGATGGGCGCAGTTATTTCTCAGGAACTACTGGGTGGACCCGGTAGCGGTTTCGCGTACGTATTCAGGACATGACTGGCTATGATCGACGTCTCCAGCTTTGTTTTTGTTAAGAGTAAACAATGTTTTCAGGTTAAAAGTAAAAAATTTTCTTATAAAAGTAAATCATTTTTGTTTCAAGAACCGTCATTTTCTTAATTTGGGGGTTTTTGGGATGACTGAGGAAAATACCTAAGCCATGGTTTTTTAATTTTACCTGACGGGGATAGCCGCTACGAATGCGCCCGACACACAAAAATTTTTATCGAGACTTACGCCATCAACTATAACTCAGTTAATTTTCAATAAAAACGCTAAAAAAAATCTGAGTTGCACTTCAAACATACCTTAATATGCAGGCAAAACGAAATACAGTATAAACCTATAGTTTTCGTTAAATAAATTCTCAAAAATAGCGTCGAAACGGGCAGTCAAATGGAAATACCGCCTGAATCATGTTTTGTGAATATTTTATTGCATTTAAACTTTACGTAAACATACAGGAGGGTATACACTTACATCTCTTGACGTTCGGTACAGCACTATCTATTTTCCTCAGTATCACCATAAACATCCATCATTCCCGATTTTCACAATGGCAGCATTTCCACGACCATCGAAACTGTCATAAAAGCTCCTCGAAACAAATGTCCCATGAGTCTAATTAAAATCCTCCACCACATCTTCGTCATGTGAATCTCTGGGTACATCAAGGGGGATAATAAAACGGAAGAGGAAGTAACAAATTACATTTTATGCTCCTGTGCGTCGCGGGGAAGACAGTGGTATACCTCCCACAGATATAAATTCAATCGTTGATCATTATTTCAAGGGACACTTGGATTTAACGCCGCTTAAAACTTCAATTGCTCCCTCGATTCTGGATCGTTCTTTAATGGAAACCGTCTCACGATTGTGTCACAGATCTTTACGATTCTTTCATTCATTAGCTGGACCAGGGGAAAGGTTTCATCGACAGATTCCACTCTATGGTGGTGGAGCCACTCAGGGATCGCGGATGGCGGTAATTGCTTCGCGTGGTTCCGTGTCTGGGAAAGATTTCTCCCGGCCAGGTACAGAAGGCCGTATATTTTGACAGTTACGGCGGTTCTTAACGGTGGGATTAATTTTTATCGCGAAATGAAACTCTTGAACCCGTTCGAGGAAGCATTTCGAACCGCTTTATGGGTTTCCTTAGAGTTTAGAGCGTCTCTGATGCTTCGTGTACCTTTTTATCTTTTGGGTTTCTGGCTACAGGTTGCTCAACTATGAAGAACGTTTAATGTGAATTTCGAACCGTTGATCAAGCTTTAGATGTTCGTTCTAACAAACAGGCATGGATGAAGGGAATCCATACATATATGAATTCGAAAACGTCTTCTCTTTGACAGTAAAGTCCTTTCTTTTGCAATCGAGTTAAATGTGTCACAAGTTCGAAACCAAGAGTGCTGCTATCAATAAAGGCGTAAATCAATAGCGTCCCCGTAGTCAAGGACTACTGTGTATTACTGTATGCTGTTGACAAAAGTAGGAAGCGCATATAATCTTGCACTACCATATGTTTGGAGATTCATAGTTTTAATAATCTTCAATAAGGGTTGATTTAGAAGGCAGGTGCTGTTTCCCTGTAGACGCGTGAGAAAGTTCACGTAACGTTGGTTTTCTCGACGGAAAACGTCTTCCTCGCAGGTGGTGCGCGGGGTGAAGTCTAGCTAACCGCCCCTTTATTACGTCGAGAAAGGCAGCGAACCCTTAAGAAACCCCAATCTCGATCCCCCATTCTCGCGGTGAATCCAGATTTCTGGAAATTCTATATTATCCAACTCGTCAATGCTGCTTTGTCGGATATGTGGAGTGACACGCGTGGTTGCAGGCACCCCATTGTCATATCTCGAAAGGATTTTTCCCTCCCACGATCCGGTTCTCCAGGGAACGGGGTTGAAAGTTGAGCTCCCGTCTCGGTTAACCGATTATTTGGAAATATTGATCCGGAGCTTGATCCGGATCGGTCTAAATATTGATTCCCTTTCATCGGATTTTTGAACAATGGTTTAATTGACTTCCTTCGCAGTCAAATTTGAAAAAGTGTCTAAAATGTACTTTTGTGCTGATTTATCATCTTATTAGTCTATAGAACACGTGTGATAAATTATTATTAAGTATAATGCAGCTTACTTTTTAAAGTAGAAATAAAACAGTAGCTCTAACATATCTGCATAATATGAAGTCTCAGAAATTGAAATGGAAGTAGATTATTTTTTATAATAAACTCGTGGTTTGTGCATGTATCCTATGTATTAGTTTTCTGTTAAAATAAGCTCTCCATTAACGTTTCTAACACGTGAGAGTAAAGAAAATTCGTTACGTTAAAAAATATGAGAGAATTTTTCTGTCTAAATGTCTTCGGAATTTTTGTTGCGTAGAATGCATTTGGTGAATGCGAACGCAATTTCTATCAAGTGCATCGATGGAAGATCAATTTTTTTTTACATTATTACGGTCGACAGACTCGTTTCGCTATCCCTTTCCGCCTCCGCAATTCCCATCTAACGTAAACCCCCAATTTTGGCACAATGGAGCTTCTCGAGGATCCTTATAAAAATTCGAGATACAATGAGGCCTTTGTGCCCGGACTTATCCCATCCCGTTCGATAGAACCGGACAATTTTTTTCTCCCTTCAACGACCCTACACGGTGCGCCGATTTCTGGTGAAACGTCCGAAAATCGGACACACTCGTGAAGAGGTTAAACCTTTTGTACGGGAATCATCGTGCCAGCCATTCACCGAAACCTTCTTCCACCTTTTTCACCTACCCCGTTTTATGATACCGACCCGACAAAAAATCTTGCTGGAGAACGGAGTTCAGACATTTTTTCTGCTTCTTTTTTATATAATCTACGCTTGCGTTATTTTACCAAATTTTTAGTTTAAAGCACCGTTCGTGCTGAATTTTGACCCCTGCGTTCTAATCCACAATTTCTTATTCTATTCTGTATATAGGAAAGCTCAAAGTTGTACAGGTCCTTGAAAATAATAATTACGAAAATTACTGTCCTTTGGATTTGAAAAAGAAGAATTTGATTAATAGCAGTCAAGAGAGGAAATGATAGAGAAAGGGTTATAAAATCACGATTCTTTCCTTTGAGATTTGATTCAATCAACTTAACTCCAAACGATTCACAGCTCATGGCACTAGTGTAGATACAGAAACATAAGCGATACTTAGATCGTGCAGCAATTCGTTTCGCTTGAATGAGTCGAACGCTGAGGTAGGCGAGGAAATCAATGATTCCGCTTAAGCTGGATTAATGAATGCTGTCGGTCCACACAATCAAAACATCCGTGCAAAATTCGAGTAATCGAATCTGCCAAGGTATTTAATTCAAGCCGATAGGAAACGAAGATTCTGTAAGTATATATCAGAAATCTGACAGCAGCAACGACATTGATCCAGTAAGTACCTATTTTTAATATCTCCACTTTGCCTCTGTTCCGCAATCAGCTCTCACAACACAGACCGACCAGCATCTCGTACCAAATAAAATCGCACTTCTCCCGATAACGTCCGCAAGAGGCACTACCACGATTAAGTTAAGCTTCTAACGCGCCGCTTGGAGCACCCATAGAAAGCTTGTCGCGGGAGCGCCGAACGCTCCGGCGTTCCCTAATTTGGTCTGGTGGCTAGGGAGCAACTATCAAATTCCAATATTTACGGTATTTAAGGTATCTCGCGATTGAAATTCCAGCGGCGCTCGCCAGGCCGGTGCCGATCTTAAATCGCGGCTCGATGGGGGATTCGCAAAAATTTACGATACTAGGGGCCGATAGGGGAGGCGAGCGCGGCTCACTTTGCCTCTGGAAGGGAGCACCGGCTATGAGCAACAGATCACAGACAGGAAATCGCGATAGCGGCCGCGGGGATTCCAGTGAGCAGCCAACTTTATAACATTTCACGAACCGGAAATGCAATATGGCCGGCGCACGTGGGCAGCCGCCGCGTATATACGTGGATGCCAGGCAGCTAGCGTAAAAGCGGCGGCCCGCCGATGTTTCGCTTCTCCTCGTGAAATGAATAAAAGATGCTGGGCCGGCAGCATCGCTTACTCATTAACGTTCGTGCTGCACTGGCCTCGCAGGGGCTGGAATTTAAGCGGTAACGTGAGAGACCTCGCGTATACGGCAGGGTGGGGGGTGGGAAGACGCGTGGGCGACTCGATGCTTCGGCACATAATACGAATGCATAATTTCGTCGTGCCTTGCCGGCGAACAGGGGCCCCCATAAGCCGTACTTTTAATGTAATGGAGTTTAATGAAAGCCCGTTTCACTTGGCGCTGCTGCACGCTTCGTAACGCCTCGCTCGCTTCTGCCTGCTTAGCCCAGTCAGGGCTTACGCACCGATGTTTGTTTCCCAGAAGAGGGTGATATTGAATCGGTATTTATGTGGCTTGTCGCAAATTGCGTTCTGTAAGATATCTCAGGCTCCCACGACCAGCATTCGTGCAGGGGATAGTGCTCGGTGGTTGGATGATAATAAAGAAACTTTGGGAACCCCAAAATTGTGATTTTTTTTAAACTTTACAGATTTTTAGGGGATTTCGATAAAAGTGTCGAAATAATTTTTTGTTTTTGCTACTTTTGGGTTTCCTAGGTGAAAACACCCCTTAAAGGTTAATTATTCTTTTATATCTTGAAAATTATAGTAGATATAAACATTTAATACTGTTTTATGCTCTATAAACTGTGTAATCAAATTGAGTTTTTTTTAGAAGCTCGAAGGTTTAGTTTGCTCAGTGACGTGTTTCGTTGTTTTGAAAAAAATGCGAAGTGTCGGAATAGTAAAAAGAATAGTAAATTTCGATTTTCAAATTTTTTGTGAGCTTGTAATGAAAATTAAAAAAACTAAAAATTCCCGAAATCAGCGATTTTCGTCTTTATTCTGGAATCTTTAAGCGTTTATAGCTCAGATCAACATTAACCGATTTGGATGTAATTTTAGGAACGGAGGTATACAACTTAGTTCAATTTACACACGGATTTTTTTAATTTTTATGACAAGCTAACAAAAAATGTTTGAAATTTTTGCTATTCCGACCAATTGCATTATTTTTCAAAATGACTAAACACGTGACATAACAAATTAATCCTTCTAGCTTCTCAAAAAAAAAAAATTCATGTCGTTTGAACCAATTCTAAAAATGTTATGCGATTTTAAAAGTTGAAATTTTTTGTAATCTATGCATCCACAGATTAATCCTCACGTCTATTAGTACTTACATTAACTCTCGTTCAAGTATCTTAAAAAAAATCATCTCATTCGCGAAGAGTGAACGGTCATTCGATGCCTGAGTTCCCAATTACTCCCCCTCGCCAGGCAGTTTAGATGAAAGATAAGCAAAGTCGAAAAGTCGAACATTCTCGGTTGGCAGGGGTCCAGATGTGGAAAAAGTTGCAAGGGGGGAAGCGAAATGGAGGTGCTAGTTGTGTCCCCCAGCGTAAACCGTCTTAATAACCGGGCCCACCGAGTCTAGTGGCAAGTCCAGTCGCTCTGCCGCTGTTACTGATGCCACAGGAGGGGAACACCAACGACGACAACTGGCAGCACGACGATAACAGAGAACGGGAAGCCGCGCATCGGCCTGCCAACCGAGCAGAACGTGTTCGTCAAAGAGTTTCATTCATCCACGCGGCAAACTTCACTCGTGCGGACACGTGTGCTCTGCAGCCTGCCATTGTAAACGGGGATTTATGCCCTTTCGGCGACACTCAAGGCCCTCTTTTAACGCCCTTCCTCCTCCTACTCCTCTGTTCTCCTCGTTTCTTGCTCCTCCGCGTGCAAGCTCATTTGCGATTGAAGGCTTCCTCAGAACTCTGAAGCTAGTTTGTCCATTTCATAGTTCTCTAGGCTTTGGGCGATATACTCTGACGATCGGAACTGTCTGTTTCAGATCTGGGAGTGGTTGGAAGGTGGAGAATACTTGCAGTGTTCAGGGTTCTTGGAATTAATGGGGGCAATCGATGAAATCGTCGGTGAATGAATACTTCTCGCAAGAAACAGTAGGACAGATAGCATCTTCTGTGTTTAATGGACTGGAAGCAGTGGCGTTTTCGCCGATATTTCGAGTCGGTCCTCGATTCGAGTCCATTCAGTCGACCAGTGCCTGGACAAAGGGACACTCACGATCCTCCGCCTCGCGTATTGACGTGGCGTTATCGATCGCTCTCACATTTGGGGCCTGGCGTCTCGATTCTCTCGCTTCCAGGGCGTATTTGGCTGTGGAGCCAGTGACAATGGACTTGGATTCTCGCTCTTATCACGCTTTCTATCGCTGGGACAGGCATCTATAATTTGTTTCTCTGGCTGGAAGGGAATTGAGTTGCTTGGAAGCCATTTAAAGAATTATGTATAATTATTTTGTGGGAAATGGAACACGAGAGCTCGCTTTTTATTTGAGATGGTACATAGTCTGATTCGTATTTGCAGATTTTATACAAAGGGAAATTTGCGAAAGGTGTCTGAGTTGCGTTTTGAAAAGTTATTACCTGATGTGCCTTAAAGTGAACTCTATTTTGAAATGAGGTATTAAGGGGGAACCTGGTGTAATCGCCAGAAATCAAGGTTCCCTGGGGAATATTTTGTAAGGAAACTATACATGCGATCATTTTAATATTTTCAGGCTATATTATTATGAATTTCAAGAAGTGAAAACACATTTTTTTATATAAAAAATAACGCGGTAATTCCAAATGGCGTAAGTGTTTCAAAGTGGCAATGTTGTTCAACTGCGTGCAGTTTAAAGTCCGTTGCAGTGGCCTGCAACCAGAAAACCAAATAGTTTTGTGTTTTTAATAAAATTACGAAATGGATGCCCCTCAATTCGCATTGCTCCTCAATGCTGAGTGTTGGGAACATAGTACCGTTTTTCACTAAAAAATTTCACATTAATTGTGCAGTAAAATTGATTAAATTTAAGAATATTATTCCGGGTTGAGGTACATCCATAGCTCTTACGTTCCTCAACTGGCCAATAGGTACTCTACAATAACCACCTGAAACTTCTCCCAATTTTACAAACCTCCTCAGTGTCGCTCAGAAGCAAGAATATACCAGACACCCTTCTCGCGAAGGTTAACTGTTCCTCCCACAACATCTCTGGAAGCTCTCAGACAGTATTGATTCGATTCCAGTAGGTAGCCTCACAGTTTCTCCGATCTGAATGACTTCGTTATCCCCGCGGCGGCAAGACGCCGCGATAAAATTGATTGGCCCCTCGCGAGATCGTTAGACGGGATAGAGGAAGGATTTGAATTAAAGCCTGGGGGCGCGTGGGCGGACTACTTAGCGGTAACAGCTTCTGTATTTCCTGGCGCTGGCCCATCGCGCCTTTTACGGTATAAAGAATAATGGTCCTCGCCAGATCCCGCCGATCTTGTTCCAGCTATCTTAGATATCTCACTTCGCCGCGCCTTGTCACGATGCTCGGGAAGTTGGTCGAACCTTTCGTTCCTTTATTCGTCCGTTTGTCGTGCGAGCAGCGTCGAAGTCGCGTGGGCGCGCGGACGAGTATCGAGTAGCTTGGCCACGGTCGTTTATTCCGCGTTACTAGGCGCACTGCATTAAGAGTAGTTTAATAAATTCACGGGCGGACGACACGGGACAGGCTGGAGCTCTTCGCTTGAATTACGAGCGTATTTCGATTCGTTCCTGTAGCCGGAAGCTGGCTCCCTCGCCGACCGGTATGGCTCAATCGAACCACGGTGGGAGGATTTTGTGGGTGGCTTCTGGAAATGTTGAATGGATTATGGTAGTGCAGGGATCGAGTGATTTGATTGATGTACCACAGTTATTTCCAATGTTTTGTGGAGAGGCTTCTTTTTAAAATTATTAATAAATAAATCATAGTCAGTAGTGCAGTGGATTAGAAATTTGTGTACGGTACTTAAACATTCGATTCTAAATACCTATGTACCGTAGAATACAGTATACATAGATGAATTTCGACTTATTCTATGGTAGGTACTGCTTTCTGAGCTAGTATCAGGGATGCTTTCGAAAAGTTTGGAGTCCTCGTAACAAGGTAATAAATTGAATTCAAATGAAAACTGGTCGAGGCAAGTTCTTGTATGTTAGTTTTCATTTACAAGTGCTGGTACCTCAGATGGTTTCTGTATGTATACTCGAGAGATATTTATAGTCATGAAGTTGTGTCTAGATTTTTAAGGAGCTACCACCTTCCTTTCATGGGAACGAGTTTGTCGAAAAAAATTTGTGGCGGCTAATAAGCTGGCTTCATTAAGTTTGCAGAATGGGGAAAAGTAGCGTTTATCGTTGAGTTGGTCTACTTAAAAGCGACAGAAAGAAACCAATGTTCTTAAAGTTAATCATCTAATTTATTTGGACCTTTCTGTAAACTTTCTATGTATCTGTACTACTGAATGGATATTATATAAAAACCTATAAGTGGAAAGTTCGTGTTTCGATATTTGCACGCATGTTTACATGAAATGTGCACTGGACACAGGACCTCGATATTTCGAACCTGGCTTTCCAAACAGCAGGTGATATCTTATTGATAGTTCATAAAAAAGGGCTCTCGACGCGAGGGGCCAAGGTTAAAGAAAGGCTGGCCATCTTCACGTCCATCAAACGCATATCGAATCACAAGGGAGAACGATGAGGATCCATTGTTGTCAGACTTTTGTGAGACCTCTTTTTTTGCTGCACTCGAGAAGGAAGCGTAGTCTCAATTATTCGTTAAATGGATCCTTTGAAGTGGATGATACTTCTGACCAAAACGAAAGTGTTTGTTGTCTCTGCAGAAGTGAAACCAAATAGTAATACAGTGACGGTCATTTCTTTCTCCCATGATAAATTCAGTGATCAGTTTCGATATTAGAATCTTGTAATTTTCGTATCGTACATATACATGCACTTTACCTCTTGCGAATTATTTTTTAGTGTTAAAATTGGAGTAGGGAAGAGTTGCCAAGTATCTTGAAACTTGAAACACCTACAATGGGTTATTTGTAACTTTTTGAGAAGAAAGAATTAATTTTTTATCAATCTACTTACGACATAGTGTAAAAGGTGCGAAATTTTTTGTTTCTATTTCCCAGTGCTCTGTTATTTATTCATTAATTGAAAAGTCCTTGTGAAATAAACTGTAGGTATGTGCGAAAATTAAAATTTTTTTTTCTACGTGCCGATGATGATATTTGTAATAAATAAGTTACCAATGCTCCTAAACGATCATTTTCTTAGATTCCTATGATTCTTTTTCACGGATTTGGACTATATTAATGCACAAAATACAAAATTTTGTCATGTATTTGGGTTATTGTATACTTAACCATGCTTAGCAATCAAGGCAAATCAAATTTGGTGAACAATTTAAAGTCAGGGAAGTTTTCTCTCTCCTGAGAAATTAGATTTTTGGCACTTGCAGTGTTTTCTACAAAGACCCTCCAATTATAAAAAAATTAATGAGATATGATTTACGAAACCAGTACGATATTGCCATCTCTCCCCTAGCATCTATGTGTCGTGTTCACATTAATTTGCACGCAACCCTCCGTACGATGTGAATCATCGGTCCTTTGATGGCCGCCGTTGAACGTTCCCCCGACAGAAAGATTCGCGGCTCCTCGATCCCTCAATCGATTCTTCAATAATGAAATTCCACTGTGACGTTATCGTGTAGGAAATGAGTTACGTGATTGTCATACGTCCCGAGTACTATGGCGAGATGTCGAACGTCCTTTCGAGGTTGCTGCTGCTGCTGTCTATTGTAAACTGTCCAGACACCGGAGTGCTGGGAATAAGATTCGTGATGGAATCCATCGCGACTGTCATTGTTCGAAACGTTTGATCGAGAAGACAATGATGGAGAGATGGGATCCAGGCAGCCAGTGGTTCTCTTCTATTTCATACCACCTCCATTTTTCATCTACTATACCAGTCCAGCGTGCACTTGTGACGCATCGCTACCACTGTGCACCTTGTGATCCTCCGTATAACAAAGTAGCCATTAAAACACAGCCGTGCATTGAAACTCAACTACCAAAGGGTCATACTTGTCCACCTCCATCACCATCAACCGAAAGAACTGGCCTACGAAGGTCTGAAATCTTCGAGAAAAATTGAGCGCAAGACTAATGGACACGTTGCACTTCGGTATCTCAGAATCGACGACATATTCGTAAACTGTAACCGCGCAGTAGGGCCACCTTTCGCTTCGATCTTATAAATAGAATTGTCAGGGCTGCTGGGAGTGCTAGAGCAGTGGTAGCAGCCGAAATGGCGGCGTAACTTCTCGATCTTGGAGGCGAAGGTGAAACAAGAGGAGTCTGGCCCCGAAGTAAGGGCAGGGAGAGAAGAAAGAAAGGGCAACGGCGAAGATATTTCATCACGCGACATCTGCATATTCCTATATCAAGCACTGGGCGACTCGAAAACCAAAGAAAACGCACACACGTCGAAGAAGCATTCGAGGGCAGAGTGGGGTATAAAGTATCCGTGGAACGATCGTAAAGCATGTGATATCATCTTCGTGGCCGACCGCCAGTTGGGGGCTTTGTCTCTTTGTGAGTTGTGTCGTTGCATTGTCTTCCGGCCGTTCTTTATGGGCCCCGAATCTTCGGCTGTGCGCCAATAGCGCAAGAAATCGAAGGGCAGCGTGCCTCTTTCTCTATTTGGAGTCGCGCCAACCGGGTTGCATGCAGGTCTTCTTCGGTCATTCTACATATTCTGACATTTTTTGGCCCGAATACAATTCATCCGTGATCATTGGCTTCATCGTAGCAGCAGAAGACATTGTGTCGCTTCCTAAGAATCCCAAAGTTGACCCTGCGCCGTCTCCAAACGCACTGTAATTTAATTCCTGAGGAGGATCAAGCTTCCTGCTCTACTACTTCGAGGAACAAGACACTGCTCTACTCCTGAGAATCGTTTCGAAAGAATTTGAAGCTTCGACTCCTTCGTTAGAGCGAGGGACGCCGGGAGGGATACGTTTTCGGTGCTCGAGGCATTTCCTGCTGGAATAATGCGCAATTCTGAACGTCGGTGGTGACGTTGGAGAGCCTGCACGCTTATCGTGCATCGACATCGCGGAAATTCACATTGCAAGCGGGAATTATGCGCTCTCGAAAATCCGGCGTCGGTGCTGTGTACGCCGTGGCACGTTTGATCGGGGCGGCGCATTTGAAAGTTAAATTGCCAACTGGAACGGGAGTTTCTCGTCGGTGTGGACTTGCGGAGACCGCGGTGGGCTCTCGGCGCTTCGGCTGTACGTATGTACGTGCAGCACACGCGTTGCCCCGTCGCATACGAACGGATGCGCCCGTGGATGTCGGCTACTGCCTTTCCGTGCGTTTCCATCAATCCGCTTTGACATGCAAATAATTCGTGGAAAAAATCGACTGGCCATGCGGCCGCGACGTTACAATTAATCACGTGACCGTGGCCGCAGCCGTAACACCGCGTCCCTGCTACCGAAGTCACAATTTGTTATGGCTGACAGGGTCCACGGTCCCGAGCGCATCGACAATGCACGCTTTTTCTGCACCTCGCCGTCGACTTGGCTGCCCCCGAGCCGAGCTGCTCCGCCGTGTCCTTCCCTCTGTGCTGATTTTCAAAGATCTCGTTGAATCCCCACGAGACGCCGATACAGTGGCGTACAGTGCGCTTTTGGCGAGCGATTAATCCCGCAGCCTGCAGAGTTGCTTGACTTCGATCGACGCATAAATGCGTCTAAATTAAAAATGCTTGAGTACAGTTTTTAAGTGTTATTATTACCACAATTTCTGCCGTGTTTTGAGCCTTTAGATGTGTTCCCACAACTGAAATATATATGTAGAGTTTTTTTATAACTGTAAACACAAAACATTATTATACGAGAAACTAGGGCTCTTACTACCTATTTCTCGGGTTTACGGTTTACGAGTTTTAAGTATCCGAGTACTCGGGTACCCATAAAATTTATACATATTTGGATGTCGGGATACCCGGATACCTAATTTAGATTCAAGTAGGTACCCGAGTATCGGGATATATCTGGGTACTCGAATTTCTCATTATAACTCGAAATCCAGATCTGCATCTTGTTTTTTATACATTTTATATAAATGTATAACTATAAACAAAACATTATTATAATTCCTTTTGCATTTCTCGTTTTGCATTTATCTACGCGGATACTGAGATCCGGATTTCGAGTTATAACGAGCAATCCGAGTCCTCGGATATCCGGAGAGTAAGAGTTCTACGCGAAACCTCATGCGAGTGACTTACACCACTATGAATCTCGGCCCTCCAAATTCCAAGATCTACCAGCAATTCTTCTATCCTGGTTACTACAACCCATTACCTTCATTTGCAAGTAAAAAATCTTCGCAATTGCAGTGCAGCGTTGTATAGCAGCGCGGGGATAATTAAAATATAATAAATGGTGAAGTAGGATCTGTAAATGGGTAAATTTTCTTGCGGTCGTGCAGCATAGGCGATTTTATTCTTCTCTGGCAGCGAGATGCGAGGGCAAACCGTCGGTGCATACATGTGCATCGATGTGCATCCTACACCGTATGCAACATTGACCCGGACATGGCCCATGGTGGCTACCGCGTAACATGGTTCGTGCATGCATACGTGGGCTCGAATACGCTCTCTCTCTCCGTCTCTCTCTTTCGTGCTGGTCTCAGTGGAGAAATAAAAAGTAGCCTGCTATACATCTATAAGCATACTGGCGAGGGCGGTCCTGCGCCATGGCCACGATAAAGTTCCGTGTTCGCCGCGGAGAGGCTCGCCTGGAACGGTTGCAGATATACGAGCACGAAATGCGCGAGCCTTGTCACCGTACGTTTTCTCGGAATATTACGTCGAATATCGCGTCGACGATTGTTTCTGGCCGCATTAAGGACCTCGTGGGTACTCACCGGCGAGAAGTGCCCGCGTGGGTGGTTTTATAGAAATTGTATTTCCTCGTCTCCGGAACGGTTACCAGGGCCTCGGCGTAATCTGAACTGCGACGTTTGATTACGGGTGCCGTTTTATTGGCCGACAGGGAGAAAGGTATTGTGGGTTAAGAGAACGAGGATGTTAATAAAAATCGGGGACAGTTTGTCAGGGGCTGTCTTTTCCTTTCTTCTTGTGCAGCGATGTTTCTGGGTCATTTGGAGCCATTTCTGCAGAGTTGCAGCAACTGTGTCTCCAGTCTCCGTCACTCGTTTAAATTCATTGTTTATTTCGCCGCGGTAGATGAGGGGTAAGTGCGTATAATCTGCAATATCGAATAGAAAAATTAAAATAGCGTAGAAGTGGGAAATATTTGAATGATACTTTATTCATTTCGTTACTTTGTATTTTCTAGAAACCTGTTGAAAACACTGTTATGAATTATAATACAATAGTAGTAACAATAATAATAATAATATAATATACAGGATGTTCCTCAGCGTTGGTATTTAGCTGAACATCAAAAGCAATTTTCTCGAAAAAGAAGCCTTTACCACAATTTCGTCATTCTCGATTTTTGTATTATTTTTGCCTGTATAATGACCCCCTAGAGTATTCACTAAAGGTATAGAAACATCCTGTACATGTCTTTATTGCACTATTTATATTACAAATTATTAACACAATTCAGTTACAAATATACTATAAGGCAATAAAGAAACTGGAAAATCAGGAACAGGAAGAAAGGAAGCAGAAATTAACGAAGCGTCAAGGAAACTATAAGAGGATCAAAGACCGAACACTGTGTTTAAAGAAACTAAACAACGAACCGAAGCAATATATTTTCATATATTGCAGAAAATTTTTAAAAGATCCGAGGAATTAAGCACCATGCAAACTAACGAATAACGTTGCTATTGAATCATCGCGCACTTGAAAACATACCCCCGATGTTTCAATTTATTCGTCGCATTTCAATCGAGCGTAATTCCATCGCTGATGAATCATTTTTATGGACCTTTCTGATCTTTTCAAATTACACGGGTTCGTACACTTACTTAGAATCTGAAAATTAGCGGCCTGTTATTCAGAGAAACCCGACGCTTTCCGCGGCCGCGCGACTCGGTCCATTAATCAGCCACTGATCAATACCAATAATTTAAATATTGACTCAGCCCCCCGCGCACGGGATCTACGCCGCATGGATGCGGTACGCGCACGCAGCGGAGCGGCGCTCGATGCCTGGCCGATCAAGATTAATGCATTTATATGCATCGATAGCGCGATCGGCGTCTTAGAGCGTTGCACGCTGTGCGTGAATGCTCGCAGGGATGAAGATAAATATTTGTACTGACGAGTCAAAACTCGCGGTAACCGCAATCAGACGTCTATTAGTTTACGATGACTTGGAACGACCGGTGGGTTAGACCTCCTCTCCCCTGTCCCCCTGCCGCCCCTTTATTTCCCTGTTGCGTTCTCTATGAGCGTTCCACCGCCATTGGCTGCAGGCCAAGTGCCTCATTCAAATGTAAATCACTGTCACCTACGAGGGTACCTGGAGTATCGTGTCGATCTTTCACGATCGACGCTCCCTCCGCATGCAAAATAGAGCGGTGTTTATATTCTTTCCGCCAGGGAGAAAAATGGGAGACGAATCGGTGATCCACGTGGCGACGTCCGACGCCAGACATTCCTCTTGGTTGCTCGATCACCCGATGAATCCGACTCCTTCGTTGATTTGTTGATCTTGCTGATCGTGTTCCTGATACAGGCTCGCGAGGATTTGTCTTTGATCGATTCAGGTGTCCGCGAGATACTATTGATATCGAGGGGTTGACGGTTGGAAATTTGATCGGGGATGTTGGGGCTGTGAAATGACTTCTTATTTTACTTATCGTGAGACATATGTAGATGAGTTAAATTAAAATTGCATGGTTCCAGAATTATGTAACCTCCTATTGTCCAAAATCTTTCATGTTCGTGGGACGTTGTGTGCTACAGTATTGGAAATATTTATTTCCATCACTGAAATTTACGTAGTACTACCCATGATTTTCATAGCAACATGGTTGATAAAATGGTTCATATCCATCTTATTTTAACCAAGATATTGAGCTACACATTTTTGTAATAGTATTTTCCTGGTACCAATATCAATAAAAAAGGAGATATTAGCGATAACATTTTTATTCCAGCGGTGCAATCAATATTTCCAATACTGTAGAAGGTTGAGGAGGCAAAGAGTAGTCATAAAAATAGATGAAATATAGGTATATATATGTAGATCAGGAGTTCGAAACTCATTGTGTAAAATGTGATTTTCCTTTCGATATATTATATTAATTCGCTCCTCCCTGTAGGCAAAATTACCCAGCTAGACTTTCATAAGTTAAATTCTTGATCATGCAATGAATCAATACATTTACTACATGTTTGATCAATATTGCTATACCGTTAGACTCATGCTAATTTACTAAATATGACTAAAACATATGTTGTAAATATAATGTAAAGTGATGATGTCAATTTGCAATCATTGTGTGCTGCATTGATTGCTGCAAATGTGATTCAAATATGATCCCTATTTTTCAATGCACAACTGTAGGTAAATTTTGCACAAATATAAGGTACAGTATTGTCTCCTTATGGGCTCGGTTTGGTGTACACGATGTGCGTTTTTCGCTATCCCCACCACTTTTGTGTCACTCCTGTCCGGCGAAGGCGAGAGCGAGATGGAACGAGAGCGAGCGAGAGACACTGGAAGCGAGCAAGGACGGTACGAGATAGGGAGAACGTAAATTTTGTGTAAATATTAGCAGCACGTCATGACTCAAATATGATTCAAATATGACCTGAACAGAATATCCTCATCGAGTGTATAAAGATTGCTACAATATTTTCTGTTCTAATTGAATCATTACATGTCCTAAATTTAACGCCAAGGTGAGCACTCACAAAGCGCACAACATTGTTGCATTACGTGATTTGATATTCGATAAACTTTACGCAAATTTGCTGTAAATTGTCTGGCTGGGTAGGCAGCTGCCTAGGGCGTAAAGTTGACACGGGGTGCAAAATAGTATTTTTAATGTTGGCATTTTTACAATAACGTTTCAAATAAAATATTACAAATTGTACTATAAATATTTAAGCTACGAGTAAAAATTCAGAGTAATTTCACTAAAAAACTAAAATAAATGTATTATAGTAGATAAAGGGCATTCCAAATTTGGCATTCCATTCCATTTTTTCTGAGCACTGCATACCTGTCAATTATTATCATCTATTGCAGTAGGGGACAAGTGGGATAGTTGATCCCAGTTTTTCTTTTTTATTAAAATAATAATAATGGTTTGCTTTGTTTGTATTTAATTATTTGAGTTGTGATATAAACTGATGTGATCATGTATCCCCGCTGATAAACTAGCCCACCTTTCCCCTACTGTTTCTACTGTTTCACACCGTTGGTTAGAGTTTGATACACGTTGGATTCTGAGCAGCGAACATTCAGTTTGCAAAAGCTACCACCGCTGCTCCATGTCCCCTGATTTTTAAGAAGCTTCGCCAACCGATTCGAATCGATTAGAGGTAAAAAATAAAGGAGTTATACCGTGTCTTCTTCCCACGGCTCGTATAATATTGATAGATGAGCCGCAGCCTCCTCGGTGCCACGAAAAAGGGGGATCTAACGTTCGAATTTATCAAAATCATTTTGATACCTACTCGGCGCAGCATGACGTCACACGTCTCAGCGGTGTTCCGGCTGATCCGTCATTAAGAAATTTGCATACGCCAATCAGTCAGTGGCGGAAGGATTAGGATGGCTGTCCTTTTTTTTCTGAAAAAGGATTTACATACATCCTTACCAACCGGAACCTTTTTATGCGGTGCGTCGAGGGGTAAACACCTGAAGGCAGAATCCTATTCAGGGTGGTGGAAATATCTTTTTGTACCCCTCACTAGTGAAGCAAAGCAAATTGTGACTGTAGAAATTTCCCTTTCGCAACTAAAGTGTTAAGAAATATAAATTGTACTTGGTGTGAAGTCTATTTAATTCTTTATTTATAATGGTACTTTATTGATTTAAGCTTTTGAGAATTCCTTGAAGTACCTATATTTGAATTAGAAGTAGCAGAATACTTGTCCTTATCGTGTCAAAGCTTAATTTTTCTGCACTATTCGAGGAATATTAATGTTCGCCTGTGCTCATGCACGTTTCATGAGAAATAACCTTCGTGATCACCTACGGTGCCCTTCTTCCCATGTAATCGCGATGTCACGTCATCAGATGAGGCACGAGGCGGGCTGAAGGAAAAAAATGTTCACGCGAACGAACTCTTAGCTGGCCACAGTAACCCGAGGGATACGTGCTGAAAGAAGCTGGCCTCAAACTGCCAGTTCACTTCTGCCTTATTATTAAATGTCGAGTTTCATAGCTGTGGAAAGCGCGGTTGTCACGCGCTGAGTGATGATACACCTTTCCCTTTGCCGCAAAAAGCTTCGCGAAAGCCTCTCAAGCTTCTTCTTCCCCGCGCACCGCCGTAATTTAATTCCTCCTTACTTCTGGTCAAACTCCCATCGAGGCAGATTGTGAAGCAGCCTCGGTTAAACAAATTCCACTGTGTTTTATTCATATTATTCTGCGATTCGTCATTCTGAATTCTCTATGATGCGCTACAAAGTGTCGCGGCTTTGGATCTCAGGGTGTCGTCGATGTTTCACAGTTTTTCGGTGCTTGCTACATCCGTCTACTATGGAGCAAGGATTTCCATGATTCGAATACGAATCAGTCTATTTCTCCAGTTTTTCTCGGCAAGACCAGGCACAGTCGGCACACGTCGCTTGCAAAACGACATTACTTCCCGTCGCGTGGGTCTGCAGCCGCGATGCACCGCGAGAACCGAGTGCATTCACACGCGTGTCCCTCTTCGACGCGGCACGAATGAATGAATTCGCGTAAATATTTATAGAACGTCGAGACACCACGAGAGCCGGTACCAGCGGATGCCGCGCGAATTGCTCGTTTTGTCGGGTGTTTCCAATTCGATTACAACCGTGTCGTCGTCGCATGTCTAGGCGCCATTGATCTGACAATCAGTTTTCGTCAATTTTCGCGAAACCCGCGAACTTGTGCTAAAATATACCAACACTATAAATTCGGACTACTTTATCATGCTCAAGCTTCCTTTTTGTTTGAATAGGGTAAACCCGTGGGTGTCGGTACACTTGACATAAAATGGCTGTTGAAACTAATTCTGATATTATTTATTTTATCAGAATAAATCTAATATGTTCAGAATTTTATGCTGATTCAGAAAAACTGGTGGATATTTACTTAAGACAATATTTGCTGAAAATCGGGTTGAAAACTGAAGGCATGACATCTGATTTTCTCTCCCGAGGTGCCGGGAGAAATTGTTCTCGTTGTTGGTAGAGATGGTTCGCGGCTTTGGGAGAGATGGCCCACATAATTATTCATTTATCCTACAAGTTTTCGTAATTTAAACTTTCAACTAGATATTTTGGGGATAAATAAAGATCACAAAACTATGGAATACGTACTGTTAAATTAATTTTTTGTCATTTTGAGTGTTAGTAGGTTTCTCCTTACCTGGACTCATATATCCCATAGATTGGGGGTGCCCAAACTCGTGGTAAGTTAGTGATACAAATATGACACTTAACCGTTCGTGGTCATACGGGGTGTATCGCACCCCAAGAGCCAGTTTCGAGTTCAAATGTCGCGCCATTACGACTTCCAAAGGGGTTTTATCGCGAAAAGTATCGTTTTTTCCACGACCGTGGAGACTCGCTCTTTTTCAACTACAAACTTTATCATATCAGAATTTACATTTCTAGAAAACGATTATTAGAGCATGGATGTCTGAGTATTACTAATATACAATTATCACTAAAAAGTTAACACATTCAAAAATACGAAAATGGTAAACCAAAACTGACGCTGGGCTGCAGTCAACCCCATGTGACCAATTTGTGATTCTAAGAAGGTGTGACCACGAAGGGTAAAGCCTTCTATGGAGTTAGTTACGTTGACATCAAAGAATATCAGTTTTAAATGTTCTTTAACCATCACTGCATGTTTAGATCATTCCCTCATCATCACGATCCAACTTCCACCACAGGCCTAACAATTTAAATTGTACTTTGTACGTAGTTGAAGCAAAGACAGGAAGCTCATTTAAAGGAGCCCTCGAGTTGCCCGGTTGTGCGCCACGTGATGACCGCCAGCTACGCCATAAGATATTACGGGATAGATCATCTACACGGGCACGCCGTCATTATTTCTCCTGACCTCTGCACCTGAACGCGATCCTTTCTGCATGAGAAAAGTACGTAATTTACGGGTCTCGCGTTTCTTGAACCACTACAGGGATTTACTGCGTTGGGTGCCCGGGGTCACCCTAGCGGGGGTTCCCCTGCCACGAACACTCGCGGCCCCCATTCTCTCTCTCTCTCTCTTTCTCCCTCTCACCCCTTATTTTAAGCGAGCCTTCGAAAACGAGAGTCCAGCGAGTCGAACGGATCCCTGTATACGACGGACCGAGAGGAGGAGCACCGTGGATGACGGTGTAAGCCGTGTCACGTTCGCGGATTATCGCCGTGGGAGATTATCACCTGTGGCAGGAAATTACTGACACAAATTATCGTGGTATTACCGCGGGGTATAATCGACGTTCTGAAACGAATAACGCCTCGACTTCTCCCCAGCCTGCGTCGGTATTAGTAAATTGATCGTTACTCCTGAACCGATCCGTAGCCGTAATACTCGTTGGCATTTCGATCGGGAAGCCTGTGAAATCGTGCTACCGAAGCTGCCCGGTCGACTGGTTTACTCGTAGCGGTTTCTCCGTTTCTTTGAAGTGCCCGACCGTTCGGCGATCACGCTGCTCTGAACTGCGGAACGAAAAGCGCTTGAAAGGCGGGAAATTGGAATAATGAAACGAAGATCGTTGATGCTGATGTCGGTTCATCCTTTCGACGATATTAAGCGCGGATGGTGGTTTTGACATCTTGCTCGGGGTTCTAAGCTTGATGTCTAATTCTGGTCTTCAGGAGGAGTCGTGGAGGTGCATCTTATTCATCTTCGTTATACATTTCCTGTGGATGGTAGTTATTTCTGCTTTGGGATTTTGATAGCAGTACCAGTGCTCTTTTTTATGTACCTGCTGGCTAGTCAAATTTCTGCGTTGTCTTTTGATTCTGCTGATTTCTGTATCATGTATATTTCCTTCCCTAGGACTTGGGACTTGTTTCGTGGGTGATTACTCCCCAGAAGCATGCGCTCAAGTCGGGAACTGGTGATCCCAGGGTACCTGAACTGGCTCTCCAGTGCTGAGACTGTGTAAGAGGCTGGATTGGAAGGCTTCTATGTATGTTTGCGGCAGCTATACCCCGACTTAATGGGAAACGGGAGCGATGGGATTCAGGGTTATATCAGAGCGTGTACTTTCTTTGCATTCTACACGAGTGCAAGGGTCAAGAATTCGGTTGGACCCTCGTGGGCAGTGGTTAGGTCCCAAAACCACGCTGTTAGTAAACATAGTGGCAGTAACTTGCACTCCTTTCATGGAGACGGATCCTTAAAATTGTAGAAACAAAGGATTTGGCAGTTGTACTTCACTAGCTCCGTGGGATACTTAGCGGATCACCAATTTATCAACAAACATTCTTTTCTCAGAGAATATTTAGTATCGCAGAAACGGTTGCATCGCCATTTCATACCAATGTCCAGTTCTACTTCAAGAAGGGGTAAATACCACCTGAAACTAGACAGACAAGCTGAAATCGTAGGATTCCTTCGACCCACGTTGCTCATCGCACTTCGTGGTCCGAACGATCGCAGGAGTCACGCGCTCCGCCGGAGACGTCCCTCGAGATTCCCTCTCCGGTCTCGCAAAAATTCAGACCGCGTAATCACTCGCGAGGATCACCAGGGTCGAGAAGCATAACGCGAGAATGCTGTAGCGGTGCGCTGGCTCGGAAAGGGGTTGAGGCGGTCCCCCGAAGGGCCCCTCGACTGTCCCCCACCACGCGGCGTAGGAAGCGAGCGGCGCAGAGGACGCAGGGAGGAAAGGAAACGCTGAAAAGGGCAGGAAGGGCGACGGGGGCCTAGTCGGCAGGTGGCCTCGTCTCACGGGGCCCCCGTCCATGGGGCCTGGGCGAGGATGAGAATCTCGACGGACACGCGCGCGCCACGAGATGGAAACGCAGATTACGCGGCCGTTCTCCTTACTCTTCTCATCCTCGCCGGCCGTCTTCGTCTTCGTCTTCGCCTCTCGACCCTCCGCGGCCCTCTCGCTCGCCCGCCTCCGACCAGGATATCTTCTCCTCTTTCACTGCGCCCCTCTTCTGCTTCTGTGTTAATCTCGGTCCGCGTATCTTCTCGGCTTACAACTCGGGGACCAAGTCGCGGAGGACTTTATTTATTAAGACTTGCATTACAAATTGGGAGGAGTAAGAAGATATCATTGAAAAAATGTCAGTATTCGTACCGCGCGCCACTCCAAACGCGGCGATAATATCGTCGCTCTTCTCCCACCCCCTTTCCCCCTTCGTCCATCCCCCGTTCGCCTCTCTCCCTTCTTCACGGGAGTTCGCTTTTTTTACGGGTTACACGTTGTTTCGCGGTGTGTTAAATTCCGTGCTCGCGTGCGGAAGATAGCCCCGCGGAACCTGTTACGAGCGTTATTTATTAAGCCCGGCGTTACGCGAGGGCGTACGAGGGAATCGTTATTCTTCCATTATGTCTCCATTCGAAAAAAAGCTCCCCTGGGAACGTTGCCAGTCCGCGCGCTGGGGACGTTTGCCGTTACGATTCTCTGTAATCGCGCGGCTTTCCGCGCTCACGGGATTGATGGGCTTGCGCGCGGTAGACGCAAACGCTACTGCAGCGCGATTCTTTTTTTCTTGTCGTGTACTATGTCCAGTTCGCGGTTACCGGTAGAAGCTGCTAATGCATAAGCACGCGGGCGCGCGTGATAAATGGAGGGAACGGGCCGAAACTAATAATAATAGCGCACCCGGCGCGCGGAGCGTGTCGTGTTCCCTTATTTCACACGAGACTCTGTCAAATTCTCCTGTTACTGGCAGCGACATGACACGCTTTAAATCCCCGCTCCTTGGCCGCGGGATTTGTGTCAGTGATTCGTGCTCGAGTTCACGCCGATCGTATATCTCTCGCGGTTTCGTGGGGGACCGTGGCAGATAATGATTCCAGCGAGCGTGTTCGAACGGTATCGTTGCCGATCGTGTAACCATAATTTCGTGACTGTAAATCACGACAGGTGCCTACGTCTTTAGAGCCCTGTAATTCAAGTCGAGAAGGTGTCTCCCGCGACTTCCACCTCTTTACCCCCAGGAAGCACGTGTGCACGTTACGGTAGAGGCATAAACTTGGTCACTGAAGGCGATTATTAGTGAATTTATGCCCAGTGATGGGCCAAAGGCAGTCTGCAATGTGAATGGTAAAGGGAGTACCATGGTTTGGGGAAAAGGGATTGTATCACGAAGATTGTGTTACAAAGAGTAGAGGTTATCACGAACGTGGACGTGTTCTGTTGGTATATCTATTAGTAACTATTTACATATATTGCAGTTTACGATTTCATTTTTTTAACAAACGTGTGCAGTTGAGGCACGGAAATTGTCCATTCTAATTCGATTGAAACGTGAATTCTTTGGCTCATCAACGAATAGCTCTAGATTCAAATATTTCTTATGGGAATTTTGATATTTAGTTATTAGTCCTCGCATTGCATTTTTTTTCCAATCTCGTGATCGAGGATTTAAGGGGTGATTCTCGTCTAACAGCCCCAAAAGTAACTGATATTTAAGAATTTTTTTAAAAATTGTTCGTCATATTGGATTAAACTCTTTTGAAATATAATGAGGCATCTTTAAACTTGCAGAAAATATTTTTTTATGTTGATCCTCCTTATTATTTATTAATTATTGTGGAATCTTGTCCACCTCATCGACGATGTAACTCCTATTGGCGGGATGTGTAGCACCTATCACAGTCATCTGATTGCAAGAAAAATAGAAGTTTCTTAAAGTTAGATAGTCTACGCTGGTATTAGTCCACTTTAAAAAAAAATTAAAAATTGAACGAGTTATAGTGTTGAAAGAAAAAGTAAGTTGTTCCTTACACAAATTTTCCATATTATTCTTTATATCGACGAAAAAAAGTATTATAAATAAAAACTAAAATTAAAATTTTAGATCCACTACCAGCGTAAATTATTTAACTTTAAGAATATTTTCTTGTTTTTCAATCTGATGACTGACAGGTGATACTCTTGACGCCAACATCAGACACGATTCCACAATAATTAATAAATAATAAAGATCGACATAAAAAAATACTACAAGTATGAAGATGCCTTCTTAAATCCCAAAAGAGTTTATTACAATATTAAAAATAGTTTTTTCAAAAACAGTTCATAAATTTCGGGGGCTGTTACGGGACAATATCCCCTTAAGTACTTTTTCGATAATTAAAGAGTCCTTGCAGAAAACGATGCAAGTGCTAAAATTAGGAAAAAAATTTATCCGAAAATGTTCTACGTACCAACAGAATAAACTTTGATTTTTGGCACTAAGAGTGTTTTCTATAAGGACTCTTCAATTGTTCTTAAATCAGAAATAGAAACTGATACTTATAACTTAGAATGATCCTTGATGTATTTGAAGGATAACAAGGAAAAGTATTCCCCACTCCAGAAAAGCTACTTGGAAACAGTGTTCCAAAATTATAACAGTTCAAAATATGCTGACTTTTGAAGCCTATCTGTTGGTGGTTCAGTGCCCTAGAACAGGTATGAAGAAAAGCACCGTTGCAAGCCTGAGTACGCATTAATTCCTCAGGGTTGAGTCGCGAGATCGTGCTTACGAGATGATCCGCATCGATCTTCCTCCTTTCATGAACCTGACGCGACGCGGCCACGAGCGATAACTGAAATAAACATATCGGAGCGTACGAACGGTACGTCACGTAGGATCGTATCATTCTTAAACGACGTAGTGAAAGAGCAAGCGAAATTGAAGATGTCAGCCACGTCTAGACGCTGTCTCGTCAAACTACCCGCGTCGACACTTTATCCAATTGGCAATAATAAGTATCATTGCCGCTGTCAGCAACGGAAATGCATATTATCCTGCAACAAACCTTTATATATTGAAAGCGCAGAGGAACACAAGAGCTTACTCGATTCGAGACTGATTTTTTTAAATCACTTCCTCAATTCGAACGTGTGCTGCACGAAACAATTAGATGATTGGGACTGGGAGACTCCGTGTTTGTAGATTCTTTCTTTTTAAATTGAATACATTATCTTTTTTTATTCGTATACCAAAGCATTTCCTAAACAATTTACCAAATTGGGACAAGAAAGTCGTATGTAGATAGCGATTCATTCGTCAAAATGAAGCATAGAGAATAATTTATTTGGTGTTCCAAGAAATTGAAAAGGAATAGAGCTTTTAAAACGTCCAATTTGGGACGATCCATTTACAAAGGATCATAAAGCATCAGGATTTAGAGTTCCTTTGGAATTGATTAAGTTCTAAGATCTCAGCTTTGAAATTAAATCACATTCCTGAAAAAACTACAAGACTTCAGAGTGCTTCACACTTCACACGATTTCTTTTCTCAATCATGTCAAAATTTTTTAATTAATATGTACAGAACTATTATATACACGTGAGAATAATAGAACGTCTTCTGTACCTGATATCAGCAGTGGAAAGTATTTTTCTTTGGCTACCATGTTGGCTGTGAAAGAAGCCAAATGCGGCGCAGGGAACTCACGATCGTGCCTTGTATCCGTAAAAACTGGCGATCATCTTGATCTCAATGGTAGGCCCTGTGGGAATTATTTATCTAGACTGAACTCCATGACGAGAGTGTCTCAGAGGACAGGGTTCCTTGATATGTGAAATAAAACTACAGATTGCTCTCGAGAGTTTAGGTGCAATCTTGTATGGAACTGGAATCTTGGGTGGAAACTTGCAGGGTGAAATATGACAGGGTGGAATCTACTTCTCAATATGTACATGGCTTTTAAACAAGCTTCTATTTCCTCACTTTCCTTCACTGTTTCACTTTCTGGCTGTAAAGATTGATGAAATGGTAGAGAGTCAAAGGTGACCCAGTTTCCAGCATGAGAGGTGAAAAAGAACTAGGATGAAATTTTATTAACTTCGTAGATGTTAACTCTGTGAAACGTTCTTCGATTTCACCCCGCTTGAGAAACTCGGAACTTCCTGCACACGAGTTACTATCCTCCGCGTTTCTGTCATTCCTTTAGCCATTTATGGAGAAGACGGAGGCTCGGTGACATTCGAGAATTACAGCATTGTAATAGCCGCGTACCGTCGATCCTCTGTAAGGAATTGCCTGATTTATATTGCGTCCTGTAAGACAGATCACATACGATTCTTCACGTGGTAAATTACTTTCTCGTAAAGCAGTGTACAACTGTATAACGTATTGAGTTGTAACATATAAAGTGTTCTTTAGAAAATAATACTGCAACATTCATGTAACTACATGCAAATGTAATCCATCGACACGATGACGCCTGGAAATTAGTATTCATCGTCATTCGTCAGCTTGTTTCTTGTACGGAAATCTATAATATATTAAGCAGTCTCAATTATTCTTCTAAATTAATTCAGATTTAGAAGGTAACGTTCCACAAATTCGGTCAAGTTTTGTGTTGCAAATTTGGAGTGTCTTATATCTCATAAATAAATATAAAATCAATTAAATTATCAAAATTATAATGACTCCTGTTTCATGAAGTAACTTCGTAGATTCCATTAAATTATAACTAAGATTGTCAGTTAAGGGAGCACGCGTACCCACGAGAAGACTCTTCATTTCTCTCCTGACACGTCCAGTTCGTAGTTAAACAGACTTTTTCCTGATCCACCCCTTTTCTGGCTTTCAATCCGACTCAGGATCGACTCTTTGACGCGTAAGGATGATCTCAATTAAACGGGTTTATCCGAGTCGACGGGGGGCCTTAACCGGTGCACGGGGGGACAACAGCGTATCTGAATAAGAAATCAGGATACGCAGGAAGGGTGATCGCTTCACGGTGTCGTGAGAAAGGACATGTGTCCAGAGGACTTATGAATATACTCCAAGTCTCTTTCGGGGTGTGAATACCCCGTGTCACACAATCGTCGCAGCCACCTGAGCTCCTGGGAGATGGTCGTCAACTTCGAGGGGTTGCTGTCCGTTCTTCGTTACGTAACGCAGTTGTCGCACTGTATGTTGTAAAAAGATTGCAGGTCTGTGCGATCAGGTGTTCAGGAACGCTCAAGGATTGTGGTGAGGCGAGAGGTTTATCGGACGAGGGCTGAAGGAAATGAAACTGTTCCATTCGTTCGTTTGACGCCACTGTAGGAAATTGAGGCTTGAAATATTGATCTTTCGGGAATTGTACGGGGTGGTCCATGTATTTGGATCCATTGTTCTATGGGGGGTAATTATTCTAGTATTTTGTAGTAATTATTCCATTTCTGATACATGTGTCTATCAATTTCTACTATTTAGTGTTGAAATATTCACCTTCTCGTACACAAAGTGTAATATATTTAGGTTTCCTTAGTTACTAGAATCTAGAATTGAATCTTCTTCGTGTGACCATAATCTTAAGTCTTTCTAGCACTGGTGTGTTTAGAGTAACAAAGTAAAGGTCGGTTGCAAGGTTTATAACACATGTGTGCAATACGTGCATCACAGGTTCAGTGATCCTTAAATAAAATCCTAGCAAATTCTACTCCATTTCGTTTAAAAAACACATCTCCATCTTGCAATCCATATTTAAAGGCCCGTAGAAAATTCTCCTCCACTTTAAAGTTTCATGTCACAAGTAATTTAAAATCCACATCTTCATTTAACAATTATTCATCTTTAAAGATTTCTGTACCCCTAGCAAATTTGATCCCATTTCGAACTTTTGTGTCATAAATAATTTAAAAAACACATCTCCATCTTACAGGTCATTTTCAAAGGCCCCTTGATCTCTAGCAAATTCTGCTTCATTTCGATGTTTCGTGTCACAAATAAATAAGAAACTACATCTCCATCTAACAATTCATCAGCGAAGACCCCTTAGACTCCTAGAGCTCTAACAAATTCTGCTCCATTCCAAACTTTCATATCGCAAATAATTAAAAAAACACATCTCCATGTAAAAATTCATCTTCAAAGACCCTTGTGCCCCTAAATCCTACTGCATTCCCTAATAATAACTTTCTCTAATAACTTAGGAAACACATCTCCATACGTTCGAAGAATAAAATCACCAGTCTGCAAAAGGTACCCACACGACCAGAGTAAAGTTGGAATCCGCTTATTGTAATCCATCTGGCAGCGGTACCCCGCAAACGTGGTATTGATTGCGCACGTCGAACAGGGGCTGGCGGCCGGCAAAAAACGGAGTTTCGAATCTTCGTGACCGTTGTTACCAACTATCGTTCGAGGACACGGTAGGTGGGTTGGAAAAGGAGCGGGGTGCGGCTTGAATTGATGAGCAAAAACCAACGAAATCATGAGCGATTGCTCGGGCTTGAGCGGCGGCGCGCATCTCTCCGCTCCGCTCCTTTCGCCGCTCTGTGTGCTGGCTGCAAAAGCAATTTTTTTCCGGTGTCGTCGACGCCGCCGGTCGTTAGCTGCTTTTTCCTAACTAATCTCGAGGGGTATCCCCTCCAGTGTTCCGCGCGGCTGTATTATAATGAGGTGTGGATTGTAAATGAAGCTTAATGACGCCGACGCCGCGAGGTCATTTTTCAGCGTTTCACCGTAAAGGAAGGGAAGGTGTCTTGGGTCGAGCCAGCTCGCTTCTCTGTCGCGATTAATATACGGGATAGGTTTATTTGTTTAATATCTACGTTTGTGCACACGTTAGTAGGAACGTACCACACTTCTCAGTCAGATGCAGTTAAATCGATATTTTTATTGATATGTTTAAATAATTTAGCTACTCGATTTAGTGGGTAAATATATTGAGTGATTTTATGGCTGCCTTTTCTTTTAATTAGTGTGGCCAGTGTTTAATCTGTGGGATTTTTGTTAATATGTTACTATATTTAAAATTTCGTGTGTATTCAATTCTGGGATTTTGGAATATATGTATTCATTCTGGAAAGATTTTCTGTGGCTTTTGGGGGTGGATAAATAGAAGTAGTATACTACTATACACTATAGTGTAAAGTGTAATAACTTTGAACATGTAATTTGAAGGAAATTGTTTATAGAAAGGCTTTACAAATTGCTTAATGTTTAAGGAGCCTGGTTATAAATTTAGGATATAATACCTTGACTACGTGCATGTGACGTTTCCAGCGAAAGAAATGTATTCATGTCCGTTACACTTGTTAAAAAAAAGTAAAAGAAAAAGAGTGGCGGTAAACAGGAGGCAGCTGGTTCAATTGGGGTTGAAATTATTTGAATACACGAATCATTTATCAAACGTGAAATTACCTGTACGAAACTCGTTCTTCGAGTGGGGTAATCTTCTTTCACCGAGCACGTGACAATTCTCACTTTACTACAAACGTGTTGTGACCGGGCCCCGTCATAAAATATACAAACCAGAGTTTCAACTCTCTGTATAAAAGATTTCACAGTAAATTCCTTTGGATATCAACACGAAATTATGTTTTCTAAGAATTCTACCAATAACCTATGAACTTCATTCCATGGGAGGACTCAAATTTTTGTGTAATTCACTTATACACTATCGATCTTCACAATTTGAGTTCTCCCCATTGTGAATTTTAATAAAATTAAGGGAATACAGTGAATACTGGGAACTCCACTCGAATTTAATTTTTCTAGGCTATCTTTATTAGCAGAATTACAGACGATTACATTTCCCTCGTTAATTCTCTGATTTCCAACCCCTAAAGCGCTGTGAATCCGTTACACTTGCTGTTGGCGACAAAAAAAAACGCGTAGTCCCCTCGTTGTCACTCGGTGCGCCACTTGGGGCGACATAAAGTAGGGGAGCTCGTTTTCGGACCAGTTTTCGAATCGTCTTGTTATGAAGTGTCGCCACTTAAGTATCGCATTTGTATACGAATTGCTCGGTTGCGGTTCTGGATCGAGGCCTCCCCTCCTGCTCTCCAAGCTCGAGGTACATTATATCGTCGTTTAGCTTGACACGTGGAAAGGGGACCGCCGTTTTTAACCAGAAATGGAAACGAAAGAAAGGGGTGCATCGAGCCACAAAACAGATCGTTCCAATTTTTCGGGACTCACATAACACAGTCGTGAAAGTACCCTTCAGGCATAATTGTTATCAATAATAATCGAGGCTCATCGCTGCATCGATCTCAGCAGCTGTTTTTTAGTGCAACTTCTATAAATCGAGAGAGAAAGATCGGATCGCTTGTGTATAGTGATGGGATCGACTGCATCTTAAGTTTTGAAACGAGTTCCTCACGTTTCTTTGAATTTTTGTAATAAATATTGGTTCTATTAAGGTTTCATATTATTTAAATTTAACTTTTGGAAAGGATTAAGTGTGTGAACAGATTCGATGTGTCTGGTTGAAGAGATTGTTACTCCCTCGTGTTCATTTCCTAATGTTTTAAAATATTAAATATTCAATAAGTAATTAGACTTACTGTATTAACAAAATTCCAAACAAAACTTAAAACGTACGAAATATCTTTGGGAATGCTTTCCTCCTCAACTCCTTATTTCATCACAATTAATTTATTCTAGGTGTACTACATTGCCTTATTTATGTCTTGAAGAACAATATAAACATAACTTAGTAATTGGACAGAAACATTAAAAGCTTCCAAATTTAATTTAAATTACCTCAAAAACTACTCACCAGATCTATCTAAAAATATTTGCATGCACAATTGGAGAAACTATAATTCTAAACCCCGATTTATTAAAACATTCCCACTTGTTACTCTGTCAGTAGATACAAAATTGATCGATATTTACGAGTCGTGCTCGATTCCATCACTACGCATCCACGAAGCAAAATTTGTTCTTAGCTTCGATTCGAAGATCGAGCACCTGCCCGAATGATGATGTCCTGCCGAATTCCGTAATATCAGCGGACCCTGGGAAACATTTATTCGCCCGACGGTCTGGTTCCTCCGTGAAAGGGCCCGAGATGCAGTTTTTGCGCCGAACCGCGACTCATCGCCGAGGAACCTATCGATTTACAATGAGCGGATCGTCCGCGACGCTGGCAAGTCGGCGCTGGTAAAAACTAGTATTGGATTAACGCGCACAGGGAGACCGCGAGTTTTTCGGCAAACGAGACCAGTTGCGAAGAAGAGATTGAAGTTTATGAAGATGTCCGAATCTCGGGGACACATGTCACGATGCATTGATTCTCGGCGTTTCCGCCGAAAATCTGTCTTCGTTCTTCATCCCCTTTCAAGCAATTCTCCTTGTCTGGTTTGAAGAATCAATTGTTTATTTAACTCGATTACGCTCCTTTGGCAATTATAAAACGGAAGAATTTCCACAGTATAACACTGCATAACGTCTTATTAAGGTTTTAGAATCGAGTCTTCTTTCTTCAATTTTCTTACACTCATTCTAAAATATACCCAGGAAATGTAGAACGTATATGGTGGGCTAAATATTTGCTTCACGATAATTTCACATATCCAACGAATTGTGCTCCCAAATTCCACAAATTCGACATTCGGCCGAATTATGTATCAAATGTGTGCAGTTACCGATCACAAGTCGAAACGCTCGTCATTTGTCGAAAAAGCGAATAGTGTGAAAATATACACGAATACTTTGGCGAACAGTTTGTCGAATACCGAATATTCGAATACCAAATTTGTGGTTCCGCCTTTAAATATTTAAAAAGTGTATACGTGTGCTTCATTAAAGATTCATGATCATTCGGTGTATATTATTACGTCCTCCTCTTGAACACTCTATCGACTGCGAAAGATGGATACGTTTGCGTCAGTATTGAGGTCTTCATCAGGAGCACGTTCAATTTCTACCGTATCGATACGGACAGGTTAAGCTGACCGAAGGTGTAAGTGTGAAAATAAACAAAGCAATCTCGTTAGCCAGTTGGAGGCTTTTATCTTAACCGAGGATGCACGAGGTGTTATACCGTGAAATGGAGTCCCGTAGATGAAAACGATGTTGGATTTCAGTCCTCTCCCATTCCCGGCTCCCCCGAGGCTCCATCATGGCCGTGATAAGTGGCTGCCGTTTGCACCGTGGGCGCCAGAACTGTTCGTCTTCCTTTTTACCGAAACTTCATTTGTACAAGTCATTAAGGACCTACCCGGGGTGGACGGCGAGATCGAACGGGCCCTCGGGAATCCTCTCAGAGTCGTTTTGCTCCCTTTGACACTCGAGGTCCGGAGGAAAGCCTGTGGGAGGTGAATACTGTGTTTCTGATTTAGAAAGGAAGGAATCCTTCGTGAAGGGGATGAGTGACGGTTTTGAATGACGTGAATATAAAGCCTCGAGTTCCACTCAGGAATAAATATATACATATAGAAAGTTTGTGGCTAGACACCTTTTGATTTCGGTATACGCTTCGATATATGTATATACTCCGAAATTATTAATTAACCCTTAAGTGTGCAGCTTCAACGCTAAGAATAATATTATAAATAAAAATACAATAAAGCATCTCATGAGCAGTGGGGTACTACGGATTTAATCTTGTGGGAGCCGAGTTGAACGGCTAAAAATATGTCTAATGCAAATTCAATAAACTTCACTAGGTAATTATAAAAACTTATTTAAAGAATAAAATCCAGTTTTCTCTTCTTCTTACAAAGCTCATTCTTTAGGGGTTCTCCAGGACCCCTCGAGAGTAACTATTTCAAAAAAGATTTCTGCACATTGGAACACCCGCGTCCCACGTGAACCATAGCCATACACAATCGAAACTTACAAAAGCCACGTAACTCTGAAATTCGCGTCGCAAAACGGCAGCATAAGGCCTGCATCCCAACGTCACGAAACGGAACTTTCTCTTTTTCCCCTGGCCGGTTGAGTCACGAGCTCTTTTTACCAAAAGCTGCCGCATCACGTATGCGTAGTATGTTATCGAACAATGCGATTGCAAATGCATTTATCGGCTCCGGCCGAATGCAGCGGCGAGCCAGCCACGTATATCTTCGCGGGCATCTCGCCGGCTCGGGGAATTCCGAATAATTTGCTTCGGTTGTTGCCGAGGATTTAGGCCCCGTAATACCGGGTGACTCTTCCCTCGGGCGGAGAGCCACCGCGGGGCATTTGTCGCGATAAAACCAGGGCACGACGGTAATCGGGCGCTGCCGCGGAGGTACGGTGGCATCCATGCGGTCGCCTCACATTCATCAGACGGCAATTATTTTACTTCTGCGCACGTCAGGACCTATTAGGACAACGAGACTAATCGACGTCCTTAAATGGCGCGCCGCTGAATTCCTGCAGCGCTATCCAGGGGAGCATTTCGCTGCACGACCGCGCGAGGAAGAAACCGTGGTAAAATGTCCCAGCACCGCCGAGCGTGAATTGTGATAAGAAATGGCGTCGAATCGTCGCGAAACGGCTGCAGGATAGTTTGGAGAATAGGTTGCAGGGTTTCTTTCTTTTTAAAGATTATTTTGCCACGAGTTTGCCATATGAACGTGTTTGAATATGTGGATCTAAGTAGGTAAGGGTAATTTTTGGGCACCTATGTTCTTGAAGAATCAAATTGGTAACTATTTTGTTAGATTTATACTTAATTGCTACGGCTGAAGTTGACTGTCTCCGGGTATTCTCACACGTGTTCGTGAAATATTTTCCACGGCCCGGCCGATCGCATCGTGGGCATTCGTTTTCGGAGTGCGGCTCCATCAGTTCTCGTCCCCTTTCTACGTGGGCCAAAAGCAGGACTGGCCGACATGTCGGGATGATTTTTATCAGGATCCACTTCTGCCCCAAAAATTCCACCGAGATTCAGCGAGTTTTCGGTCTTCCGAGCGATTAGGCCCGAAGATACGAGGCCGAAACAAACAAATAAGAACAAGCGTGGTCGGCTACCTACTATTCTCTACGCTCACCATGAATCCTCGTGGTGTCCTCTTGTTTTCGTGCCGCGGCAGGTGCACACCACCGTGGAATTACTCGAATGTGACAAATATGCCAAACATCTTCGCTAGGGGAGACCGTACAAGGGAATACGGTTCTCTTCTTTTTTATCTTTCCCTTTTCTCGCCGAACGCCGCGCGCTCAAGCCCGACCATTGTCTTCGCCGCGAACCACCCTTCGAGATCGCCTTTATCTGACTCCTCGATGCTATACGGATACGGTTAGAAATTTTATAGTAGCGCCGGAATGCGGGGATGCGTAGTTCAAAATATATTTCATACCTTTTCTCTGTTTCCAAAGTTAGAAGTTGGAACGATGACGGAAACTCAAAGTGGGATGTGGGAAATTCTTTTTAAGAAATAATTTTACTTCTCTAAGTGAAAAAGAACTCTTAGTAATTCAGTGGAAATCTAATTTTAGACTAAAATTAAATGGAAATTCTATACTTTTCGCACTGGACCCCATGTGAATTTTATTGTCGGAAATATGGCAATGCAAGGAATATAAAAATAGGAAATGGAATTTGATTTTGAATGTATACTTGTTCTGAAGGTCCTATGCGTTATACAGAATGTCCAGTAAACGACGATTTTAGAAGGGTCATATAGCCTTCCCATTGTCAGGAAACTCGAAGTTGAGTGCTCTCGAATTTCAGTGAAGTCGAGAAGGCGTTCCAGTTCCTCCCTTTGACGCACTTTCAAATTGCTCTGTGCTCCAAAGGACATTATGCTCCTCGATTTTCACCGTGGATCCTTTGAACGCAGTGGTTCTCTTTTTCAACTCGTTACATATCTACTGCCCCAGCTTTTCTTCAATACAAACAGAGTTCACTTTAAGATACCTTATTTTCGAAATAACCAAAGTGTCTTATACCCTTGTCTCCTAAATTGATACTTAATTAATTACACCTTCAAGGATCCTAATCTACTGTTACTCACAAGAGGAAATCATTTTCCATTTTCAGAGTTAGAATCATCTTATACACTACCGTAGAAAGATGTTATTTATTTTATTTATTTAGGATCTGTATTTAAAAGTACACATTTCAGTGAATTTTTCTAGTGCATCAGTAGACGGAAAGATTGAGAATCGTTTTGGTCAGAATAGGTTGGGGGTGTTGAATGAAAGTCATTCAGGATAAGACTTGCCTCCGGTTTTGGGGTTCATTGATGCTCGAAGTTCATTTTTGACAGATGGTCCATCTGCAGCGGGCTACTTTGTTACGTTCTCGTTGCGACCATCGAAACGTTTAACCGTGACGGGCACATTGTGCGACGATTCCAAGTGAATCGACTCCCACCGCTCTTTTATTGGCTAAGTAATTGTCGAGCCTAGTGCATGGGAATTGGCCTCTTCTATTTTGCGGCTTTTCGAGAAATGGGCAAAGGTTATTGCTGTTTTCATTCACATCTTTTGAAAGTGCTATTGGGAAGTCGAGTTCCTCTCTCAAGACGCTGCTGCGTTTACTAGCGAACTTAGAAATAGTTCAAAAGGATCAAATTCTCTAAAGGAGAACCGCAGATACTTCTACTATTTTCTTCTTATGATTTTGCTATATTCTATGCACTTTTATCTACTGCGAAATGTGTTTAACTCTTCGACTGCCACGGACCAGAGATGGGCAAAAAATTATTTTAAATAAAAATTTGTGTACAAAATTTATATGTAAAATAATTTTTTGCCCATCTCTGCCACGGACGAATAAATGCAACGAGAAATCGGTGTAATCCTGTATTTGGTATACAGAATTCATTCCAGGACGGACTCTCGGTATTCTCCCAGAAACTTATGTAATACAAGCCACGTATGCTAAAGTAGCAGCCGAAGTGTTAATTCCCTGTTAATTTTCTGAGTAGCTTCTTCAGATGAGGAGCATCTCCTTTGAGGATCTTGCAGTAAAAGGGGTGCAGCTCCATCTTTACCAACTTCGAGTAAATTAGAAAAAACTATTTATAAAATTATTGCTCTCAGTTGAGATTAAAAAGAGAGCACTAATTGAAAAAAATATATTAGCACATAATAAGTAGTAGTTATTAAGTTGATAAGTTTTTATTTCTGTTTTTGACGATTTTTACAAATCTAGAGCTACCAAAACAAAAATAGTACACAAAACAGGTTCAAAATTTGCAATAAATCGCTCATTTGTAATCGGATTTGCATCAAAAGTGCGCCAAACGATGTAGAATATTTTTAAACGTTATATTACACGTCGTACCTCAAAAATTGTCAGAAATGGAGCTGCAGCCATCTTGCAGCAAGGTGCTTATTTGAAGTTTGTTAGAAAGATGATGGTAGAGGCATCTGCATCTGGTCATGCATAATCGTTTCGTGTTGAAGCTCAGCCATTACTCTGCTCGCACTTTTGCCTGGCAAGTACCTATTATCCCACTGACCAAAAGTTGCATTCAGTACAAGGAAACGCGGAATTCATTCAAGATCCCAGGAATCGCCATCAATGGGCCCTGCAAGGGATACTTTGAACGGAGCTGCGAGTAAAACCCAGTATACACGTTCAAAGTCGAGTGACTTTGTAGTGGCAATTCATTCACCATTTTCTGAAGATTTGACGCGCCCCGGTGCTCCTTTGCGAATTCCTCGAGGGTCACTCGTTGTCTGAGAGATGTGGATGGTCGGCGCACTCGGCCAGTTCGTTTTAAGTGACAAATAGAAGACAGCAAAGAACGAGTTTCGTGAGCTCGAACTAACCTGGCACTGGCTTCACGAGAACCGAAGTGTATCAGTTCTGGGAAAGCTTTCAATAAGCATCAAATTTATCTGCAATTTCTCAAGCTTCAATCTACGCTTTGGTGTTTATAAGAATTGTATATCAGCATTTTACAAATTCTGTACAGGTCCATTACCTTCGATAACGTAGATAGATCAGTTGAATTATAAACTACTTTCTGGATCAAAAGTAAACTTATCCAGTTGCATCAGTGGCGCACCCAAAGAAAAAGGAAGAAGATTAATGTAACCATGACTGAAGTAATTCAGGAGCTTTGCAGAAGAAAAGAAAACTGGATCTTATTGTTTAAATAAATTTTTATAATCTCCTAATCGGCACATTAAAAATATTTTTAGCCGTTCAACTCGGCTCCCCTAAGATTAAATCCCGAGTGCGCTACTGGGCTGCATCAATTCTGTAACTCCTATTTCTCTCCCTCGGCAGTGTCTGCTTGAGATTTGCAGCCGTAAACATGTCCTCCCTGTCAGAAGTTTCGCGTTTAACGATAGTTAACCAACGGAGGGACCCACGGAACCCAAGAATCGTTCGGCATGATAACCGCTAATTTCGCTGTCCTCGGGTAGAAGAGCACTCGTCATCATGTCCAACCCCCATCTTCCACGGCCCATACATTGTGCCGCGCAGCGCAGCGCTGCCCTGACGCACGATCATTCTTCCCACCGTGACAGTCGGGTACGTCCACGGCCGCGTACGCGCCGGGGCGGAATTAAAAAAGTCAAATAGACTGGTCGATACACCAGCTGCCTCGTCTTACCGTGCCACGGACGTATTTTCTCGCTTCTCAAGAAGGCACGTGGGTGGCGGCATGGCACTTTGCCGGTTTTATGAGGCCCTTAAGAATGGTCCCAGGGCCCGTCCGTCTCCCTCCCCCGTCCCACCTCTCCCCGCTCAACCCCCCCCCCTCCAACCGCGTCCACGTGCTTTCCCCCCGTGGCCGCGCGAGTTCGAAACTTTTTGCAGAGTCGCCATTACTCGACAAAGTCCTTCGCCGTTTCGGGCCCTTGATGGATGCCCATTGCGTGGGCACCGTCGTTCCCGTCTGCCCAATGGCCTGCGACCGAATCCACGGCGCGGCTACTCCACGAAAAGACACGCGTCCAGCTTTGTAAATCGTCTTGCTGCCATGCCGCGCCGCGGCCCGGGGATCGTTCTGTCTCTCCGTCCGGCTCCCGCCGAATTTACGAAAGGGAAAATACACTATAAGCTCCGTACTTTGTTTCGCGGGGGAAACATCATCATCCCCCTTTCCCCGGCCACCCCTTCTCGAACCCCGCGTCACGTTTGGCAGATATACGCACCCCGCCGGGCCATACCGCTTACGAACACCTCGGCTGGATGCTCAATAAAGAACCGCCGAGCGGTATTCTCCTTATTTTATCGTTTGCCTAAATTTCTTTACCGGGGCCCGAGTTAACGCCATGGAAATTAGGGACACACCGACGGCGATAAATATGCCGGTTAAGATCCGAAGGCGTGCTAGGTTTGGAGGTTTGAAGGTGATGGACATATTGCGCAGTAAAAACGTCATTTCTGTCGGAATATATTACCTAGTGGTAATCTTGCGTCGTGCAAGTACGAATATGTTTTATTCAGAAATCAGTTGAGTCTTTTAACAGAATTAAAAAATGACTTGAATGTGTGAAATTATAGTTCTTGAATTGGACGTAGAACTTGAAAGGTTTAGTACGAATATTACTAAATGAAGTAAGTACCTACAAGATAAGTCTGTCGTCTTTAATAATTAATTCTTTAATTGTGTAGATACTACTGTGTGTAATGTTTCATGCAGTGGCGCACTCGGAATATAATCTCGGGGGAGTCAAGTTGAACGGCTAAAAATATTTTTAATTCAAATTCAATAAAATGCATTAGGTGATTTTAAAAATTTATTTATAAAATAAAATCCAGCTTTCTTTTCTTTTTACAAAGCTCTCGAATTACTTCAGTCGTGGTTGCGTTAATCTCATTTTCCCTCCTTCTGGGTGCGCCACTGGTTTCATGTAATAATTAAGCAAAGTTTTGAAACTGCTTACTGCATTTCTCAATCTGATTTCCTTTGAAACGGTTACTGGACCAAGATCAGACGATTTAGATACTGTTACAGTCATTCGAATCGCGTCCTCTAGGAGCCGTGTGTAACCCACACTGCATTTGTTCCCGCGCACGCAAATAGTTGTCAGGATGCCCGTGTGTACACCCACGCGACGATAATAAAGTCACGGACGATTCGCTCCTGTCGCTTCGCCCCGGATAAGAGCAAAGTATCGCCGGGACGACGATCTCCCCGGCAGAAATTCGATCTTCGCGTGGATTTTTCTTCGCGTGCTCGTTTGCGTTCTCCTTACGCCTCGTGAGAAGAGATATTACAATGTAATATGCAAAGCGCGCGTCTTGAGAGCTCCTTAAGTAATTCCTCAAATTCGCGCTCCCTTAAGTGCGAATTCGTGTCCAGCAACGATACTTAGCAGCACCGTTACATCGGCACGACTTCCTGAAACGAATTCTACACGTGGAAGACGCGGCCAAAACGTCTCCCTCAAGAAAATTCATCATAAAATGATTGCAACAGAGAACAAAATTCTGCATCGCTGTGCAATCATAATATTAAATGCAGCACCTACAGTTAATTAACTAGCAGGTGTTCGCTGTCATTTTCGAACTCTACACGAGAGCAACCATCGAACTTTTTACCAAAGCAACGTAGAACTCTTCTCGTTCCATCCTCGCCCAGCCTCTTCCCACCTTCGCCCGCAATTTGCGTGCAGAAAAAGGAGCTACAAGCCTCGAAGCCCTGTTACGAGCGACTCAAAGAATTCGCAGCGCTCCCCTCGTCGAGGAGACTCTCCAAAGGAACGTACAGACCATCTAATCGCGCGCAATTCACCCTGTCCTTTCTGCAGCGTCGAAAGAAAAACGTAGATAGAGCACCGTGGACAGGATGCTGGACTGCCAAGTCGAACTTTCGGAGCACGTACCAATGATGGGCGGTGCAATTTCGTAGGCGTATGAAAAGCAAAAGGGAGGAAGGGTCGGTGAGAGGAAGAGGATGAGAGTGGAAAGAGCGCAGAAGGTCTCACAAAGGAGACTATGTGCTCTTGCAAACAAATGGCCGGCGATTACCTGCAATTTGCCATATATACCGGCGCCGTGGCCTCCCCCTCGCGTTCCGGCCGACAATAGCTCGACGTTCCTCGTTTTCGTGGCTGTTTTCGGTGCGGTGCTTCACCCCCGGGGCCATACATCGATCGCCGGGTAATTGTCAGCGCTCAGCGCCCCGAACGCAGGTGTAGCAGGGTAACGGCTAACGGCCGCAGGGTGCTACGTAAGTGTGTTAATTTATATAGTTCTGCTGGGGGGAGGGGACGGCGAGAAGGAAAAGAGACCTTGGCTCCCGGGGTGAGCCGCGAAAATCGACGGGAGTTGATAGAAATTCCTTCGAGACGATGCTTCTACAGGGGGTTCGGGTTGTGGGTTGGAATGCGTTGTGCTTTGAGGCTGCAGCACTTCAAATCATTAGAAATATCGTATCTGTGTTGGGGTAGTTTCGAGATTGGTGTAGGTATATGTCACAGGACGTTTGTAAAATCAACCTTTTTGTTATGTTTACCTCACAAGGCATGTTAGGCAATCCGGAAATTCAGAAAATTATGCAACGTTGTGTGCAAGTAAAGTTATTCATGCGTAACACAATCCTATTCTTTGTTGGTGCCATAGTGTGGTTTTGAGGGGTGAAATCACCCATTGAAAAAATACAGAATTTTATTTTCGTGGAATATCTCCGGAACGGTGAGAGATATCGAAAAGAAGTTTAAACAAAAGATACATTTATTTTATGTCTACAAAACTGCGTAAAAATAATAATACAAAAATTCATAATTTTCAAGTTACCCTTACCATCACTCCGTAATTCGATAATTATTTTTAGGCAATTTTGTAGATTTTTAAAAAAATGCAACTTTTGTTTAAACGTCTTTTCGATATCTCTCACCGTCCTCGAGATATTCCACGATAAAGAAAACTTTGCATTTTTGTCAAACGGTGGTTTCACTCCTTAGAACCGCGTTATGGCACCAACCAAAAATAGGATCGTGTTACGGTGGAAATTCACCTACTTGCACACAAAGTTGCATAATTTTCTAAATTTCCAAGTTGCCCAGTTTCCCTTGTCAGTATAAAATTTGAACTTGTTAAGCCTTCTATTTGAACGCAGAGTTCTAAAAGAACCAAAGAGTGTAATACTCATCAATGCAGCTATACATAATCCATCTAATTCCATATACGTGCATCCATCCACATTGTCGATGATAGTCGACGACTCACATTTTCTCGCGGTCAGAAAGAGGGAACACCCGTGGCAAGCTCGTTCGTCGCTGAGCCCTGCCATTTCGAGCCACGCTCAGCCCCGATTCCCTCTTTTTAGCTCTCGTTGCACTTGCACGTGCGCCACGTGACGAGGCCCGTCACAGCTGCCACATGCAACCCGTCCTCTGGCTCCGGTGTCGTTTCTCCCCTGCCGACGGCCAGAGGGAAGAACGCCGGGCGAGGAATTTTTACGGTGAAAAAGGGAGGACGGCGAAAGGGTGATGAAAGGATGCGACTCTGCACGAGGAAGTGTCTCGTGTGTCTACGGATTGCTCCGAGTTCTCTACCTGAGACACTCGATATTCCGAGCGTGTATCGCGTGTGCCGCTTATAGAGGATCGTGGCTAATGGCCCGTAGATTACCCGGCGTTGCACGCAACTTCTATGCGCGCCGTGACAGGTAAGGGCATCGGGACACTCGATACGCTCAACGACAGCCTGATAACCACACTGCGTAATCCATTACGCCGCCAGAAAGAGTCCGAGGAATTAACCCATTAGGCGACCAATTCTCTTCTCTCGTCGTCCCTTTGGTGGCAAGAAGGAGACTTACACTACCGTTGGTAAGTATTACCTATTAAGACACCTATTCTGGGTGGAATAATTGTGAAAATCGTTGTATATTTATTGAAGAATTCTAATACATTCACTTTATTTGGTAGTTTAAATTAAAAGCACTGGAAAGTATTCCATCTGTACCAAATATCACAGTTTCTGCAAACACAGCAGGTGTCCCAATATTTAAGAACGGCACTATAATTTTGGACATTTAATTCTTTAGATTATATGGTATAATGAATGGCAGTTTAGGATTAAACATACTGCCGTGTTAATTCGAAAGTGCGTATCTAATCAAAAGGTGGTTCTGAGATAAGTGACTTTTTCTATTTTGTGTTATGTCATCGGGATTTTGTATAATTCGAATTAGGTTAAATATTAAATTTGGATAAAACGTGGCTAAATGTTTGTGACAAACACGTAAAATATTTCATAAACTCCAAAGGAGTCTTTGGTAGGTACCAAAATCAGGCACCGATTTCACATGTGTTCGAAATATAAACTGTTATTTCTTCAGTTTAAGTGCACATATGGCTCTCTTATTTAATATAGATACATGTAGATAACCTATTTTTGTGTCACCTGACAGCAATTGCTCAATTTAAGCGAAAGTTGCAGACGAACTTGTTTTGGAGACAATGATAGGTGCACCATTCTCACAAGTGTATCTGTTCTCTCGTCTTTCGTCGAGAGCTGTCCAGTGTGGTACAACTATCAATGCTGAACATTGAGAGTGTGAAATAATTTGAATATTTCATTTCTCCGATGCATCATGCACTTGTGTAGAATAATGGTGGTTGTTAATCCTTAAGCGGTGACGTCTCCCTATGAAACATAAACGGTGACGTGAGTCTCACAGACTCCTGTATAATACTTTCGCATTGCTAAGCTTAAATTTATTTTTAACATATACTGGAGTTATTAGTGACTTTATTACATATTTATAAAGGTACTTGTGCAAGTTTTGTTTAAAACCATTGGAAGTTAACTTCGTGACACGACATATTTTATCACAAGGTCGAATGAAAAGAAGGAAAATATACGAAAAATAATTCTGAAGGGGTCTTCCAGACTTGATGTCACCGGTAAAGGCTTAACGATTTTTTTTAATGAATTTCAAAGATTCTACTTTCTTTCTACGAAAGAGGTGTTCCATTCTGTGTGATCGTTTTGCGAGACACTGTTTCGATCCCATTCTCTACCTTCGAAAAGCCTTTCAGGTGGATCGTTATGAGAAAGGATGCCCGCGATTTTTCATTCTTCATTTGTTTCCCAACCACCGCTCGGAGGCAATACCTTCTATACCTTATCGTTAGAACGGGGGAACGTTGATCGAGTGCATTTTAACTGGCTGTAAACGACCTCTTTTTCACTGTCAGTGGAAGAGAATACAGACAGAAGGGAAATCGTCCAGCTCGGAGCGAGCAATTAGCAAACCGAAAAAGCCTTTGTATCCCCGAGCTAGCTCGATTAATCAGCATATTAAATCGATCCGTGGACGTGCATTGAAATAATCAATTTTATTTGCCTTTGTTATCGATGGGCTGTGTTTTAACCGCCTTGATAAATCTTGTGGTCTCGGGCCGCGTCAAATAATCCACGAAGGAGCGAGGACCTTTCCGTGCGGGATGTTTGCCAGCAAATATTTCCGCTAAATCGGGAAAGCTAACAGGTTCGGTGTCCCGCAAAACGTATTTTCGATAGAGCTTAGTCTAATCACAACGGGATAATCCGGATAGAAAATCTCGTAGCAGGAACAAACGTCCTTCCACTTGTCTTAGGAAGGTGCAACCAGGAAACAGAATGCTTCGCACACCTGGCGATGTACAAATACTCAGGGAATAGGAAATGCAAATTTTTTGACAGATAAATGCGTGTACAAGTGTTCCTGCAGCGCGTGTGTGTGTAAGTATTTATAGTACTCCACCCCTGTTTATTAATTCTCGTGTAATCCCTTAAAAAATTTAGGATTCTTTTAAAAGAAAAGTGTAACATGAAGTAACAAGTTTTTTTGCTATTGAATTATACATATTTTAGAATAATACAAAATATTTTTTTATTGTTTTTTTCTCCGATGTAATCTTGAATAAATAGCTATAACTCTGGAGTATGGTTATCGTATTACCAATCGTTACTGCAGAATAATGAAAATTGGAAATTTAAATGCTAAGCTGGAAAGCTAAATGTTTTAGTAAAAGTGCCCTGAAACCGGTAACTTTGTATGCTGAATAAAATCAAATTGGGTGGATCAAAACTTATGACAGTTGGCAATACGATATCAAGTTTATTTACAAAAAAGAATTCCTAAAGAATTTTTTAAATCCGTCAATTAGTTCCTTTCCCCATACAGCACACTTCGTTGCGGCAAAGTTGCAGGATGGTTGCAGTAACCTTGCGATCTTGCATGGTTGCAGCGCAATGTCGATGTATGGTTGCGGCATAGTTGCCGTGCAAAGTTGCGCGGAGCGGACATAGAATTGTTGCTGTATAGTTGCGGCATAGTTGCAGTGCATAGTTGCAACGCAACTATGCCGCAAGTATGCCGCAAGTATGCCGAAAGTATGCCGCAAGTATGCCGCAAGTATGCTTAATCACTATATATACCATTTACAGTAATCTATATCCAAGGAGGTTCCGTAGCCCCAACGGTAGCACGTCAGATTGTCATGCGGGCGGCCCGGTGTTCAAGTCGCCCTGAACTCGATAATTTTTTTTTTATTTTTTTTAACAGTTTTTCCCGTGGAAATATATTTTGTGAATAATTGCCTCAAAGTTGCCGTGCAACTTTGCAGCAGGCGGACATAGAATTTTTGCTGCATAGTTGCGGCAACCTTGCATGAGTCCTTGCCATCTTGCGCCGCAAGTATGCTGCAACTATGCCGCAAGGAGAGTGTGCTGTATGGGTCGTTTTATATGCACCGTTTTTTTATCATAATTAACGTCAAATCAATTTATCCAAGATTACATATCTGATAGGAAACAATAACAAAACGTTTTTATCATCGTAAAATTTGTATGAATCAATAGCAAAAAGGCTATGTGTCTATGTGTTACAGTTTTCTTAAAAAAATCTTAAATATTTGAAGGGATTACACGAGCCTGTACCCTTAATTTATTTTCTGTACTTGGGGGCACGTTGGAGTAAGCGAATGTTACTTTTTGTAAAAAAATTTAAAAGCAATTTTAGCCTTTAAAGTTATCATGCGCAATTATGCATCCCCCAGTATACATTACAAGTTCAACCCACGTTACTCCAAATAATTTGGGGCGAATATTCTTCGGCTTAGTAATTCATGCAACCAGCTCATGGCATGCACACGCACAGGGGATGTAATGCATGCTGTGCAAGCGTGAAACGCATCGCGATACCAAAGGCTGTGCGAAAAGGTTCCGCGATGCAGCACAAAGGTGCATATACGCGATATAAATGGATCAATGCGGTCCGGCCTACAGGGATTTACCTAATTACAATTAATGATGGGAGATATTACGGCACCACGAGATCACGCGAGCCAAGGGTTACTAATATGCCGACGGGATTAACGATGTTGAATTATCGCTCGTGCAAACCCAAAGAATCGGATATTTCAAACCACCTCTGGCGCCCCATTACCTTAAGCAATCCATAAGATACTTCTCCATTTCATCGACAATAGTGCAACAAGCTAGAGGAGATCTTTAAATTTGAAATTCTACATTTTACTTGTCACAAATTCCTAAAAAGGATGTCTAAATTTCCATTAACCCTAAGAACGTAGTACTATATTTAACAAATCACAGTAAGAAACTGTTAGAAACTAGAGTAATTTTATAGTCGAAGACGAAAAAGGTCAGACGTTACGTAGTATTTCACAGGTAGATGGGTTTAACAGACAGGTGTTGAATCTTATAACCTATTATATTCTGCCAGAGCAAGCACGATACAGTATTGTGAGATTAACAAATAAAATACCCACAGTTATTATAATCAAAAGAAAAAGAAAATCGTTATATTATAAACAAAAGAAATACTTAGTACTGATATTCTGAAGCTTCTACTATTTAACGTTTTATCTTATACCGTAATGTGTGAGCTCACCGCACGCCAGTACCAGTAAGAAGAAGAGGAAGGAACCCTCCCCGTGATCTTAGAGTCGAAGACAACGCTCTTGCTATTTTAGTGAGTGCGGCTATTTCAAACTCCCCCTTCAAATTATTTTGCTGTTTTCATCAGAAACAACCCAAGGAGAACATGACCTTCTAACCCTCCAATGAGATTGCATAAAATATTCACCCAAAAGTACATACACGCAAGATCTTAGTGACGGAACATTAGCGTTCACGCAAAGGGACCAAGGGCGACTGTGACTCCCAGCAGCCAGAGCTTCAGCCATAGACCTAGCGAGATGGAGGCCAGTGTAGCATCGATGTCACGAGATAAATAATCCTTGCAGCGAGCACGTTTCGCGTGGGAGTGGTTGATGCACGTGGTGCTGCACGCGCGTAACGTGGACCGACCTGTACACGGCTGCCTGCACATAAGTAACGCGGCTGCCACGTGTAGCGATGGTCAGGGGGAAGGGAAGTAGGGTGGTCAAGGCACGGCGCGAGGCGGCTCGTCTGATTGGCTGAATTTATGGGGTCTACTTATCGCGTACTTACCGCGTTGTATATCAACAATGACACCCGCACCCGCGGGCGCTCCCTTCCGCCCCTTCGCCCCCGACCCTTTTACGCCCCTTTCCAACGAGCGCGGCTGCCTGTCGCACCTTTTCTTCTCCGCCCCACCGCCTCGCCCCGCGCCCACCCCGCCAGACGTTTACACCGGGTAAATGGCTCCGCGATATAGGGCCTGCTCGTTGGAAACGCGAAGATGGTGGTAGGATACGTTTCAAGGAGGCCGTTGCCGGCGAGATTTATAGGAAGACGATAGGAAGTTGTAAAAAGAATATTTACAACTAAGTCTCTTTCGGCTGAGTAACGTTGCTCCTCTATCGACTTCGACAGGGCCGCCGGCGGCTTCTGAAAATGGTAAAAAACTATGAATTTTGCGGGATCGAGGGAACTTTGATCTTAAGAGGGATTTTGATATGCCTTGAATGGCCCTGAAGTATTGTTGTATTTAGAGATTGCTGCGGGGTACTGGATATTTGGCGAAGGGATGGTTAGGAGGTTGTGACGAAATGGAAAAGTTTCTTTCGTATTTATGGAAAGAACTGTAGGGTCTTCAAGGATATTTGTGAGAGAGATTTTGGTTCGAATACTGATGCTTTGCAATTGTTTTCAATTCATTGCTTTTCGATAGCTACTTCTGACCAACGTTCACGTTTTACCTAAATTTTAGGGACCTACGCATGAAATTACAGCCTCATTTTCAGTCCGGGCATGTCTGAGCGGTAGCCCGAGCTACGACCCCTGTAAAACACGACTTCCTGAAGCGTCAAATCGTTGCCTCATCGATGTCCCCACTGTAGAATACAAGTTACCGTATAATAAACCATTTATTAATGAATTGGTGACGCGTATAATGTTGAATAGGAATTGCCTAAGCGATCATCGTTGAGACACGCGTCGCGACAATATTTGTTAACTTCTGAACATCCTGAGAGGACAGGCTGGCGTGGGACACGCTGTGGGCGCCAGGAAGGAGCCGTCACGCGTCAGGGTCGTGAATCACGGAAACAGGAAACCTCGCCCCCGTGACTTCAATCGAAATCACCACGGTCGCGAGGATCCGGAACTTCATTTGGCGCCAGATAATCTTCCATGGCATTCTTTTTAGGCAGGAACAGAAGTTCCTACAGAAATTACGATTAAACAGTCTGAAATGACTACAGAAATCCAGAATAATATTACACTTGCAATTCATTTACGTATTTATTTAAATAATAAACGTGATAAAGTTCCATTAGTACCTATACAAGAGAAAGAGAAAAATCAAATCAATACTTAAAATAGTTTAGACCAGGGTTTCTCCACTTCTTTTGAGTCGCGACCCCCCTTTTATAATATTCAAATAACCTGTGACCCCCCCCCCCTCCCCTCATTAAAATAAAGTAAATTTAATAAGGTATAAAAACACATTAAAAATAGTTATTTCAGAATATAACTTAATACTATTTAATTCGCTTAATACATATATTAAAAGTACTTAAAGATATTTAATATATTTAATTATCTTATTTAGTGTGATGGCTCTGCTTGCATCTGGGTAACCAGCTTTTTCTTTTTCTTATTTGCGAAAGGTCAGTGTTACATATAATACAAATACAAATATATTTCACATCAAATCAAGTAGGGACAAGTAATAGGTTTGTTAATATACTTGTTCCTATTACAATTGCAATGCTGTAGTTGAAAAGATGTGACCCTGTTCCAGCAATAAAGCATAAAGCCAGGAATCCACCGAGAAGCTAAGCTGAACTATGCGATGCTATGTTATGCTATGCTACGTTTTAAAAAAATTAACTTCAATACATTCTTATGGAACCGGTTCCACCAAAAGCTAAGCTAAAACATAGCATTGCATAGCATAGCTTAGTTTAGCTTTCCGGTGGATTCCCGGTTTAAGTATGTAACCTAATGTGTGCATCAGTTTCCCAGCTGCATGTAATTAAATCTTCAGTCTAATTCAATGTTAACCTGTAACGACGCTATTTGAGTTTTGGTATCACGTAGTATGCAGCGCAACGTTTGTAGTATTTGTCACGCAGGTATTCCACAGATTGTTGTGGCCTTTTCTCCGGCGTGCTATAGGCAGTGATCTGTCGGCGAGCGACAAAGGTTGTAATCTAATATTTTCGGAGGGTACTGTAACGAAGCACCACTACCGGGTGGCTCTTCGGCATATGTAGCCGCTGCCTTGTCAACGTAACATCGAACAATGGAAACAGGAGACGGTGGACAGGTTGATTTGTTTCAGACACATTGTTTTAATGCGAGATGGCACGAGCATTCTGTTAGCTCCAGAGTGCTGGATGAAAGCGCTCTGTCACTGTTACAAAGATGTATTTCCACTTGAATATTCTCTTCTGCGTTAGTGAAGGCGACGTAATATATTTCTTGAGATATGGCCAGGTTCTATGATATTCCAAATCTGATTCTGTAAGTCGTCATTGTTATCGAACAGAAACAAAGGAAGAGAAGAATTGGCAATCTGATCTTCTTTTGATCATCTTTACTATTTCATCTTATTTGGTCCTTTTTGTAAAAGAATATTGGCAGCTTGGAAAGTACATCTGTACTTCACTCTTTTTTCCTTTCACAGTCAAGTTTCAAACGGGGAACGATGGGCGGAGGAGGATGAAAGAGTCTGATTGTTCTGACCGGGCCATTTCCTGCACAAAATGTGATAACATTAGTCATGCCTGGATTTTTACGGTTCCCCTTATTCGTGTAATCGGCGGGCTGAATAGATACACTAAATGTTCTTTATCTTGTCAGACTCCTGTTTAACGCTTCACAAATATATGATACTTATTCAACTCTTTCTGTCATCTGTTGACATTTTCTTGTCTATTATTTGATAGGAATTCACTGACAAACCATTACTACCACTGACAGTGCGAAAAAGAGAGTTAAAATTTATATAAAGGCAAACAGGCCTTCCTCACTTTTCGTTGCATGTAGAAACTTTGCCATAAAGAACACAGTTCCATCCTCTTAGAATTCGTTCGTGTTTCCCAAGAAAGGAGATCTTCAAAGGCCGAAGAGATTGTTGGCTTCGTTAATTTAACGGTTTAAAAGGCCGTACCGATCGAGAGCGATCTTGGCGTTGGTGCGACGCCTGCAGGGTTGTAATCCAAAATGTGCAATTTTAGAAAATATCCCCTTTCAGGAAACGTGGAAATTACAGGGTGGGAAAAGAAGTCCCTAGAACGGTCCCGAGGGGCTCGGGCTGGTCGATGCGAACGTTTCCTTGTGTCGTGACGCCACCGTAAGTGGCAGCTGTCTGTTCAAAATTCTCCGCCGATAACCTCTTTCTACCGAAGAATCCACGCGTATCCTTCGCCAGGAAATTTTTTCCAGCCAATCGAGCCGTAATTACATACGTTTAGGACGTAATCGTATCCGGTGACTAATTTTAAATTGCTTTAATCGTGAGGTTCTTACAAACTTCCCCATGATTTCACGTGACCATCAAATTCGATAATATTCTGAGGAAGAATTAAGGATCCTTAATATAGGGAACCTTCGATGAAACTGAACTGATCACGCATTCCTTAAAGCGTATCTATTACAAATCCTTCATCAAACTATACTGGGATCTTGACAGCTTGATAGCAATAAACTATCGCATTTAACCAGCACAACAGGTTGCGCAACATGTCGAACACTTTAGGACCTATTAGAATAAAGCAACTTATCCCTTGTTTCGCGAGTAACTTAATCACAAGGCAGGGGAACACGACGCGCGTCACTGAAGATTTGCACATTCACTGTGGAGGTGCATATCAGGATTTCAAGATTCATATCACCCAGCAGATCTCTAAAATCCGCTAAAGTGCCGAAAGTTTACATAAACCTGTCGCCAGGGGATTTTAACCGATTTCAATCTTCGAACCCTCGGAGCGTCGAACGGCATATTGATCGAGGAGGGAAGCAGGGGCGACAGTACCGCTTACCTGTTTCAATATGTAAGCTGACGTCTATGCTTCCTCGCGTCTTGTGTTCCTCGGGCATGTCGACGAGACGTCCTTACGTATCTGCTGATTAGCTGAAAAACGAGACTTTTGGCGCCTGGACGGCTGTGTCACGGGTGCACGTTCGTGGGCCACGTCTAGACGCCGAAATCCATGAGAGGGTGGCGGGGGTTTGTTTGGGTTGCTTAATGAAATTCCAGTCTCGCGCCACCTCAACGAGCCATTCATATGCTCGTTACTTCATGCCCAAGTCATTCACAGGAAGAAAACGACGACACTCTCGCGCAATTGATATCAATGATCGCACAGGAGCCAGTTAAAAGGCAAGGATTAATCCTTACTTAGCCATTAAGTGGTGACATGAGGCCTCATGAACCCCATGACGATGTTGAGGATGCTGAGGATACAAAACACTAATTGTAGTTTTATATTCTTTACAAATCAGATCTTCGAAGAAAAAGTCGGTGGAGTCTCATGGACCCCATGACGATGCCCCAGATGTTTCTTTATTTCAACGTTTCTTCACGTGGGATTACAAAACAACTAATTACAGTTTTATTTTCTTTGCAAATAATATTTTATTCGCGGCACTTGTATTAGGTAATATACTTACTGAAGACGCTACAATGCTTTACCCCTAAGAAAAGCTAAAAAATTGGGGCACGTCAGACTCCACCTCACCAGTTAGATAACAAAGCTTCCACTTCGCCAGTTAAGGGTTAAGAACCCGCTTCGCAATGCCCCACCAGCATTACGCTGTCGCTCTGGACTCGTGGTTAGCCAGATTATCGCAGCCACCCAACTGGCCAGTCTTACGTTGAACTCAAACACCGGGGCATAGATAGCAACCGAACTGGTCGGGACATCCCATTAAACAAGCCCGTGTCCATGTACCCTGGCATTACACGGAACGAAGAAAACGAGAAAAATTTTCCGAGTTTGCACCTTGCGGTAATTACGGTAGAACGAAGGAAAAGGCAGCTTAACTACCGGAGGAACATCGTGGCTCCACGGAGGAGGTCTACCAGGCCTGTAATCTCAAGCAATTACGTAGTTTGTGCGCCTCCCATTAGACAGGCTCCTAGAAGAGACACCGCGTGTCCCTGGTCAGCGCGGGGCAGGCTTTATTGCGTTCACCGGAGGAGCAAGTCGTAGCCCCAGACTCTATCTACCATCTACCCCGAACGGGCCAGACCAATGATAGGCCGGTGGAAGGACACGCGAATGAGGTATATCCGCTTAATTGACGGTTCCACTCGAAATATAACAATTAGAGGCGCGTAAATCAACGCCCACCCGGTACGGCGCATTATTTTCTTTAAACGTCGAGGATTCGCGAGGCGACGCCTACTCCCGGACCGTTCAATCTGCGGCGGGGACACGGCCAGCTGACCTATTTAAATTTCGATTTCTTTTCGAAAGTCTCGCCTTTCTTGGACGCGCCGCCGCCCCGACAGAGAAACTCGGGCAAATCGTGGTGCATTTTCTGGCCCCAGACGAATAAAATTAAGGATTTATGAGTGCCTCCGATCGTTTCTGGGGCAGAATGCTCGCGTATGGAGACATACTGATACGGGTGAGTGAAATCTCGCCGTTTCTTCGACGCGGGGGCGAGTAGATCGTCGGTGATCCGAGGCATGGCTCGGGAGGAGTATCGAGCGTAGGCATTGGATTCTGGGAATCTTCATTCATTATACAAACTTCGTGAGATATTATGAAAATTAGGCTGAAGAGGCGCGTCATCAACGGCATTAATGAGGGTCCACTTTGGGGTCCATTTTGTGGCGGCAGCCTAGAATTATCGTGAAGCTCGTGGCTGATCTCTGAAGGGCAAGAGGAAGGCTGGAAAGACAAGCGATGGGCAGTTTGGGGGATAATTTTATTCTTTTAGAGAGGTCGGGTAGGAAATCTTTGACCAATTTTTCACGGAATTGGAGATGGCAGTTATGTTCCTGCTGGGTTTGGGATTAATGGTACAACTTTTGGAGGAATATGATAAGTTTAGTACAGTGCATGCTCTTCTTACAATTAGTGTAGGTTAAGGTTAACAGAGGATACATTGAAAACTGAAACTTTTACCCACATCTACTATCCGTTGATAGAATTTTAAACGTAACTTTAAAGATGGTGTCAGAGGTTTTTGTCCCGAGTTAGATTTAGTAAATAATTCTTTCACAAAACCCACAGTCAAAGCAGTAATTAAACATACTTCTCCAACAACGTTAAAATTCAGTAAAATTTTCTGTTCTACCCAGTTAACAGTATCAGGAAGAAGATAAGGCTCCTGTAGCCGAGGCAACCGCCAAGCGCACTTGTTAAGCAGATTGCCTTTCACTGCACCTCAAACGAAACACGTGCAACGACGCTCTGTGCAAGTAAAGTACGAAATGCAAAGCAAATGTGAAGGTATGGAGTTCACCGACCCCGAAAAAAAAGAGATTTTACGATCCGTATAAGATCGATCAGCCGATGAAATAAAAAAACTCTGCCGTGTGCAAAAAAATGAGCCGTGATAGCAGTATTATTTGCCCAATTAAAGCAGTCGAACGGAGGCAGTTTAGGCACCGTAACCGTGACATAAAATGCACGGCAGGTGAGGCAACGTATGAGCAGCGAAAAAAAGCTGTCGCATCGGGGCGTCATGACACGTGTGCCGTGACACGGGGATTTTTATGGTGTCACCTTTCCGTTTTTCAGCCCGAATCGCTTAGGTGTGCATGCAGCGTCGTAAAAAACCCTGTCGAGATTTATATACCTCGATTTCGTTACGGTCTGATAAATATGCAACGCCGTAACGCGATTGTATGCTGCGTCGCGATACATCACAGGTATATGAATTTTCCATCGTATTTTAATGCTTAATCTATCCTGCCACTGATTGCATACGGCGGATAATGAACGCGCGAAAGCTGGTGATCCGTTTCCAGAGTGTTCAGATGGAACCTTGGAAAGGATTATCAGGAATACATAGTTGCTTCAATGGAGGAGGGTTAAGATGTAGGGCTGGGGAAAATAAATTTTTGAAATACATAAACAGAAATAAACATCTTTATTTCTTCGAGTGATACAGGATTTGACAAATAAACTTTTTTTTAAATAGTATTTCAAATATATATTTTAATAGTAACTCATACAAATACTATTGCGAAGTATCTAAGTATTTCATTGAAATATAAGGAAATAGTATTTCAAATAATAGTATTTTAAATAATGACTGACCGGGAACACATAAAATGTGTGTAAATATAAACACCTACGTTCAGAAATACTTGCAAGAAATATTTACTTTAGATTATTATGTAATGTTGAAAAGGTAGCGAACGATACATTGGAGATCTGTTTGGTTTTGAAATTTGTAATTCCTATTTTCTGTATTCGAATCCGAGTGTTTGTTGTGAAAGAGTATTTGCTTATGGAAATATATCAGTTTTTAGTGTTTTGTCTTAATCTATTTCAAATTTTCCTCAGCCCTGTTATGATGTATCGCGACGTGTTTTCGATGAAATAACTGCTTGGACATATTCTGTTACAGTTAGGCGCATAATAGACAGCAGCACAATAACAGAGAAAAGAATTGAACGTGTTAGATCGGTTGGAATAGGTGTGCCGCGTCTAGGGAGATTAGTCGCGTCGAAGCCAAATCCTCTTAGAAAGCAGAATTAAATGTGCAGGGTGTCTAATTCGATTCTCCCTGAATTTAAATAATCTATCGGCAGGGAACGATCGAAACGTTTTGTGCTTTACAGGCTGATACTGCTGATCGATTAGTCCCCAGCTAAATCTATTGAGTTTCTCATTAATTTCATCACGGAGGTAGGCATTTAACGCCCTGTCTATCCGTAATCCGATCTGCATATAATATTCAGTTCGTCATTAATATACGATATATCATCGGCTGCTTATCGAGCCAAAGTCATTGTCGCGACTCACGACACCGGAGCTATTTGAATAACAATATTCGGGCATTAGACGGCTCACCTTTTGTGCCACCTAACGAACTCTTATGTAAATTCAGCCCCATTATGACGCGTCACAATATTGAGGAGATTTAACGATTCATTTAACCGACTTATCCTTCGCTCATGGAGCACGTGACAGACTCACGTCGTTGATTATACTACTCATAAAATTCTGTCATGAACTTGTGATAACTCCAGGTGACTGTGATGAATGGGGCAGATAACGAAGTCTAATTATTCTCTATTTTCTTATTGGTAGAGTTGAAATGAATAGATTAAGTGGTTGGAATATTGTTTTCTTTCAATATTTATTGACTTCCTACTTTCTAGGAGCTCCAGAGCAAAATAGAAGATGGAGGGAACGTAAATTTCAAAAAGGAGACATATAGAGCTTCGACATCTGCCTTCCTGGTATTTTGCTCTCGATCCGGGTGGCTCCAGGCATATCTCTCTATCCGTGCCCTCTGTTCTTTTTATTTCGCCCAACGTAGCAAAATAATCCAGAAATCGAGGTCTATTAGCATCGGAGGCGTACTGGCATGGACCCCAGAAAAAAGTCGAGTTCTTGGTCTCCTAGAGTAGCCCACGAAATAGCTGCATCGGAATCAGTTCCCTGTACGTGGGGAACGTGGAAGGTCTCCTCGGGGTCTTGTGAGAATGCGGACGACCGCGAAATCGCATATAAATTAAGGTTTCAACCTTTTCGGGTGCCCCTTTGTCGGATTCGCGGTGTCTCGGGGGAGCCATTTTATCTGGCCCGAGAAAACGAGGAACGGACTCGATGCCGGGAATGGAGGTCGTACCATCTATAACGTTTCGCCCGCGTTCACGTGAATCTATAATCTGATATCTGGAACACTATGAATGCATAGGATTGGAAGAATTTAGTGAGCCCACTGAAAATTCGGTTGCTTGAAAGTTCGATAGAATTCTCTTCCCAAAGCATAAAGGGAATTGGCCAACCTTATCTCCCCAAGATCAGCTTTCTACAGATAGTGTATACTTGTAAGTTATCGAGACGTTCCCGTTCCAAACTTTCAGGTGACCTAATTCTGTACCATGGAAACAAATAATCTTGATTGCATGAGTAGTGTATACTGGAGAAGGGAGGGGGAAGAATTCACAAAAATTACACTTACGTAATTTAAGGACGGCCCCAAAGAGCTGTTGTACATCATCCAAACTCCTAAGATGTCATGATTACGCAATGATTTGTGAGGTTGTTGGCCCGACTGTCTCACAATTACGTAGAAGTTGCATAGAAAAACTTGGTGCAGCTCGATGTACAGGGGATCAAGGTGGCCGGGTTCAGCTGACTCACAACAGGTGAACACGCGTGTCTTCCATCACCGTGAGTTACAAGCTATGGCAGTGTAACTGGCTCTGAAATTGTCTGTACACCTTCTGCAAGATTCTATGATTCAAGGGCAACACGTTTGTCCACCTGGAATTATTTCTGTACTCCTTTAACGAGCAGGCAGTGTTTCAGTGCCTTGAATGGCATTTAGTGTTCTAAATGGTTAAGATGTGATAAGTAAAAGTGTGATAGAATCACCTTCATAGTTGATAGGGTACTACATGCCAGATATTCTTTGACATTTGGTTGATGGGTTCTTACTTTATCATATTCTCTAATTGATTCTTGATATAGGAGGTGCTGAGGAATGAATATTTTTGAGTAGGCTTTGAGGAAAGACTTAGGGTAGACGTTCCAATTACTGCTACTGTCCCTATTCCCGCCACTTGATTTATTTTCCTTAATAAAAATGTAACGTATAAAAAATAGTGTACAAAAAAATTGTTAATAAATTGAGACTGTTATTCTTCTTCTTATTATTGTACACTATCCTTTACAAGTTACGTTAAAGTGGCAGTAATAGGGACAATGAATTAACATCTTTTATTAAATTTGTAGGTAGTGGTAATAATTTCAGTTGACGTACCGTGAAAATTGTATAGCAGGATGTGAAGGACAGCCTGTATATTTGGAAGACTTCGTTTTCTTCTCATTGATGTCGTACACATTGTACTCGTGACTTACCGATGCAGCCTGCATGACTGGCGACGATCCCCTCGTAATGCAGGTTAATCGATGCACCGACCCGTGTAAAACACCAGCAGGATAGCCTGCGCCATGCAGCCGACGCAACGAAATGCAGTCAACGGAGTCTTTCTTATATAACCGCTTCCTGTTTACTTCTTCGTCTACGTACTTTCCGTTTCCGAGTTAGCTGCGAATACACTCACACCGTCCACTATCTCCAAGTTTCACGATGTCAAATTAAAACCTTATCAGTCTTCAATAGCTTCCACATTCTATCGACAAAATTTTTCTTCGTCACATAAAAAGTATCTGCATCAGAATACTTAATAGTCACAATATTATATTTATTATTATATAATCAATGGGCGAAGAGTACGAAGGCATCTTTAGTTTACAATAGATCAGTGTTTCCCAAGCTTTTTCGAGTCGCCATCCTCTATTATAATATTCAAATAACCTGCGACTTCCCTCCCAATATAAGGTAAAGAAAACACTTTGAAAACAGATTATTTCAGAATATAATTCTAATTTAATAATTGAAATATATAAGTGCTAAAAATCGCCAACTCAAAATAACGACCCACCCAGAAAATACTTATGTAGCGACCCACAAGTTGGGGATCACTGCATAGACAGTTAATAAAGTTAAAAAAATATCAAAGAATACCTATATAAATTTTCTATGCATAGTATGATCACATGGTTATTCCACCAAATCTGTGAGCCATATTCAGACTGAAGTTTAATCAATCTGGCATGACGATGCAGAAAATTAGTCGCACGTGCAAGTTCCAACATCTGCATGAACGATTATTCTCCATGCATTCCGATATAACATCCTGTGTCGCGAGGAGGTTATTAGAAAGTTCGACATACGGTGCTGCGGAGAAGTTGGGGACCTGGCCCTCGTTATTTACGGCATTCATGAATTTTAATATTTCATCGAAGCAACCCTTTTTCCAGGGAACCGTCGTTAGAACGATTCAACGAAACTCGAATATCACCGTGCCATTATAATTTCCGCGCATTTTAATGTCCATCCGTTGGGGAAAAAATAAGGGAGGCCGTCAAGGTCCTCGTACCTTCCAGCAGATGCCCTTCTGCCATCGAATCATAATGACTGGCGAAAAAAATCTGTAAGAAGGGCGCAACCCGATCTGTTGACGTTTATTGTGTCTAAACGGGCGAAATGGCGCTATTAAAATTTCCTCGCCGCGCGATCTATCCCTTCCCAACGGATGGGGGTTTATTAGTGCAAGTCACCATGGGAAGACACCGAGAGCTGGATAAGATAGAGGGAGAGAAAGAGCGCGGAGCGTACGATAGTCGCGCGTTCAACGATCAAACCTTTTCTCTTACGTATTGATTGATGGCTTGTAAAAGGGTTCCTGCTATTTTGTCCGATGTTTAGTCATGCAGAATACCGGCGAGGACAATGTCTCGTTCATTCATACGCATGTTACGTCTTTTCCCCTGTAAGCAGTAAAAATTGCTGGCGAGGTTCCTCGAGGTGTAAATCTGAAACGGTTGGAATACATATGCGTTTCATGACAGGGTTAGGTTTATTTCTTCCATGTCTTATAACAAGGAGAGAGGCTATTTGGAAAGGATAAAGGAAAGTAATTTTAAAAAGGTTGCATTGGTGAGAGTGTAGACTGTTTTTTAGGGAATGCGACACATTTGGAAATGAAAGGTAAGGGGAAAACGGGGAATGTCGATTTACTACAGAACTGTCGAATCACAAAGGGTTATAAAGTTCAAATACCCCAGTAAGATAACGTTAAGGGGGTATGCCTAGTCAGCTAGTGAAAAAGAACACGATATTCGTGATTTTTTGTGGAATAACTATTGAATGTTTTTTTACAACTATTCGTTTATTTCACAAGTACATATATGTAGCAAATCTCAATAATTTTGTTATAGAAAAACGTTAAAAAAAATGAACGAATAACAACCTTTCTTGCGGAATCTGTTTTGATAAAGGCATTGTGTGGTGAGCACGATTCCTATGAGCCGGATGATATAAAATTAAAAATTCAATAAGATTCTGTTAATATATGTTAGAATTCAGTAGCTGAACGAAGGCTTTTTCAAAAAGTTGATTTTTAACAAAATGACGGCCGTTTAACGCAAAACCAGCATTTTTCGATGTCCGAATTGTTCGTTTTTCGTTAATTAAAAATAGAGTTTTTGTTCAAATAAAAAATCCTTTGTTCATCTACTAGTCTTTGGTGTATAAAAGAAGTCTGCAAAAGTTTAGGCCAATCGATACAGTGGTTTCCGAAATATCTTGCTCACCGATATCAAAACAGCTTCCCCGAGAATGACTGTTATTCGTTCATTTTGTAATGTTTTTCTATAACAAAATTACTGAGTGTTGTTGCATATATGTAGTTTTAAAACAAGCAGATAGTTATAATAAAATATACAGTAGATATCTCACAAAAAATTCCCGAAAATCGTGTCCTTTTTCGCCAGGTGAGTAGGCATAACCCCTTTTAAGGATTTGGTATAGAGAAATTATTTAAGAAGAATAGTATATAAGAAAATTAAATTCATTGAACCTTGTTCCATTACTGATAGACTAAAGTATTAAAACTCAATTTTCTCGATAAAGCTGTTTTGTGACATTTCCTGTTTTTTCCTTTATACTTCAAATATGATTTCTTCTCGTGATATTTCGATAGTTCTGTTATCCTTCACTTTGAAATGTAATCTCCTTCCAATCATTTTACATATTCTGCTGATAATTATTAGTTACACGTGTTCAAATATCTCTCTGTTCCAAATTCCAATGTACATATAGATCGAGAGATTCCATAGCGGTATCTTGAAATTGCTTGCTCAACCTGCGTTTATCAAGCCTCTTCTTTTAAACTCCAGAATGCATACGCCTCTAAATATTCTGACACCGGGAGTAGTTGCCCATAAATTGCTTGAGAAATGGTATCGCCTTTCAAGGGCGACACGTACGATGTTCCTCGCGATTAGGTAGCACCTCTTAACTCCGCTGTGTATATCATAAATCGAGGGTAGTTTTCGAGGCTGCCAAGGATGGACATGTCAGCCCGGAGAATCAGGCATCGACGTGATCGGCCGTGATTCACGGTCGGCGTCAGTGCACGGTATAATCTCCCTTGTCTCCCATAAATTGGCCTTTAACAAAGCTCGTCCTTGGTATGCATAATATCGGCGGCACCGTGCTCACCTGCCGACAAAAACGAGAGCGAAGCTTAACCATAATTTAATAACCGATTCAGCCTTTAGTTTTGAGTGGCCGCGAGAGACGGAGAATAAGAGAGCGAGCTGGAACAAGTTTAAAGCCCCGGAACGGTCTCATAAATAAGCCCCGGCCAGAATTACAATAATCCGATCCAATTAAAGCGGAAATTTATAGTCGCAAAAAGCGTAGACGCCACCCCGCCCCCACCCCCCACCGCCGTCCGCCCGGGATTTGCATTTCGAAATTTGCAAGCGTAATTTCGAATTTGCTTAATGGGCCAGCCCCCCTCTCCCGAGGTTACTCGCGTGATAGATTCCAGTTTTCGTATTCGCCGATGCTATTTACTACGCGGAACCGCGGGGAAAGGGACAGTGAGAGAGGGAAGATCACGCTGGGTCCGGGCGCTCTCAAAAGGGCCGACGTCCATTATGAATTTCATACACTGGTCCCCTTTTCGATCGTCCCACGGGGGCGGCCCTGTAACTTTCGACCGTTTACCATACTTTGCTGCAGGTCAGCTCGCCCCGGCTCCTCATAGCCTTCGCTACTTTCTATCAGAATCAATTACCACGGTTTCTGATATTGTTTCTGAACGAAGGCTTCATCGTCCAAGGTCTTATTAACCAGCCGATAGATCACGATTTGGCACTTGTTTTGGTTTCCACTGAATTGGGATTGCAGGTACTATTTTACTCTGTATCTGGTGGATATTCTTGATAATTATTAAGTTGCGTCGTGGTACGATGCTACGGAGCGTTAATTATTCTTTGAGAGATCAATTATGCCCGATCACGGGGCTGGTTGACCAGCATGGAAGGTGTTAGAAAAAGATTAAAATACCTTAATTGTTGTCACATTGAGTCAACTTTAATAATTTAGTCAGATAGCCAAATTTATGCCTTATCAAATATACCTAATAACCGGTTTAATAATATTTCTTCCATATAATTTATTAAAAATTAAGAACTGAGAAGCTGGCCTACCAGCCCCGGTCTCCCCTAACCACTAGTTTTTAGTATTTTTTGAAGCTACTCAATGGCATTACGAAATTCATATCCCTTTCATTCAATGAAATTAAAAGTAGAGCCAGGTATTTTCTCGCAAAATTGATCCCTCTTCCGCCTGCTGGCCAACGTCCACCCGTTCCGCCATTATATTCGACGGATCGAAACCAGATCTTAACAATCATCATCCCAGAAGTGGTTGAGCCGGTGCCAAATTCGTAGGGACCCTAAAATTTTCTGCCGGGGCATTAGCATAAATTACCAGCATCAAGGTGACCGGCCACGTAGCCCGTTATTCTGCTCGCGTAATCCTGATCGCTAATGTCATACATTCGGCTTTGGAGGTGTTGAAAACGAGGCCGCAAGGTGGCAAACCTCGGCGTACCAGAAACTCGCGAAACCTTCGAAAACTGAGCAGCTCACCTTAATCGACATTCACCGAGATGTCGGTGATTCGTGTATTTTTAGTCTTAATGGCGTCTAAACGATTGCCTCGGACGCGATCCTGCCTGAAACATCAGGAAGACGCCCGATGGCTATCAATTTCGTTCTTTCGCACAGGTGCGCCATTCCTTGTTATAATTCCCCGAAATTAGTGCTGCGTGGATCCTACCAAGGATACTCAATCCCGTCCGAGCTCTTCTGCAGAGATCTGCAGCCTCTCGAACCGCATTGATCTCTCACAGCACCTCCAGTTCCCATTGTTCCCCGCGCCAGCTTGTTTAAGATCAACCGTAAATGGTCCCGGGGTGTTTTTCTGCAGGCTCCAAGGATCGAGCTCGAAAGTTCGCGAGAATATCGGATTTCACAATGTGGTCCCGTGAATTTTATTAAGCGACCGGTGAAGTTAACAGCCGCGACGATACGCCTCGTCACTGATGCCTCAGTGAAAGTGATCGACTCTGCGGAGACGTTGAAAGATACGGAGGAAAGCCGCCGAGTGGAACCGTGAAAAATTACTCGCGTGACGATGAACATTACGGTAGCCTTAATGCTCGACACTTTTTCTTGTGCCTCCGGTTTCGCCTTTTCTCGATGGCGATAGCGGCAGACGGAGGCGGTACCCGGCTCTCGTTCTCCGGCAGGGCCATCATTTCTGGGCCGATTGAGCCGTCAGCGAAAAGCGCGATGTATCTCGCCCAGATGGCAACAGATACACGCTCGTCAGCGATAGAACGCCGAAGGTCGTCGCCTAGGATTTAGAAAGCTCGCTCGACCTTCGTATCTTCATCTCGCTCAAGTGAAGCCGTTGGACTTTTCGCGGTGCTTGCGTCAGAGATTGCTGAGATCTGCTCTCCACTACTTACCGCTCGGGAAGAGATGGGCGAGTCCGATTGCCAGCGGATAATCCTGGCTCCTCTTTGAACGTCTCAGTCTATCTGATTGCGAGCGCGAGCGCCGTTAGCTAGGAGATTCGGATAACAGTTTCCCGGGACTTTTAGACTTCTGCTGGGGGACGATAATCAGCTCTTTGTGCGGAATGATTCGTAACACTGAGTCTCGGTTTTGTGGGATAGCAGAGGTCGGTTGGACCAGGAAGCGATACAGGAACTTGACTTTCTTCTATTGCCTTTCATAGTATTACAGTTTAACTTTCAAACGTTTCACTGCAATAGAATAGCTTGATTCATTGAAGCATTACAAGAATATTGAGATTAAATTTCTTACCTCGCGATAAAGAGTCACCCTCCTTTCAATTCTAAAATTGAATCTTAAGAGGTTTTTCTAATGTAACGTCCTAGGGAATTGCCACTCTTTGGAACTGTTTTTTGTCACAAAAAGAATGGTTTTACTGGGTTGAGTTTTTTTCTATTTGTTAATGGGAGTTTTGGTAATGTAAAGGGATTTATGTCTTATTTTTCTAATGCTTGCTTTTGCCAAAAGAGGTGGGTGTAATATGTGCTGTAAAAAAAGATATTTTGGAGGAACCATGTATGTGGGGCAGGTTTTCTTTTATATCAGACGATCCTGTCAGGAGTTCTAATGGCGCCGGTCAAGAATTCTAATTTCTACAGTGGTATAATGAATGCTGTATATCTAATGCAAATATTGATAAAATTCAAACAATAATATTTTCGTTTGCTCTGCAAATATGTAGTAATAATGTATAGAAAGCTTTTTTACTGTATGTCGTTCAGTTTCTTTTTTTTTTAATTCATGAGAGTCGCGTATTTTTCAAGCATTTTGACCGGAGGATAACCTTAATAAATAGAGGAAACTTCAGTTTAGTAAGCACATTCTTTTTGGGACGAAAAGAGTTGCAAAAAACGGTAATGTTTTCTTAAAATATCTCCGTTCGTTTGACCGATTATGTTATAATCCAGAGCAGTTGGAATAAAAATCCCCGACTGCAGCGTGGCCAGCCGAATTCGCCCGTAATTATGCAAATATTTCACGGAGCGCAGCGTTTCGTATAAAATCGACGGGGCTCGGGTCGCCAGAGACAGCGGACACATTGTCCCGGGTAATCGGGGTAATTTTAAGGAATCGGATAAACGGTGCCCGGGAAGCTTGAATAATTGAAACGTTTGTTTGCATATCGAGCCCTTTGTTCCATCCCCGTCGCCGTATAATTCACCACGCGGCGGAGTAGCGGTGGGTCGAATTCGAATTCCAGCGAGACCCTTCCAGCTCGTTTTATTTCGCGCGATCGCCACCCCGGCAACCGATCGGAATCCCCAGCGTTTCAGGAACTCGAGGCTAGTCCCGGTGCCCTGTTCGCGTGTACCGCTCGTTACGCTCCTGGAATAAAATGTTCCTCCAGGAGGCTCTCTCTTAAAATGGCCAGCCATTGTTCGTGGCCCTTGGACGCTGTCGATGGCTAAGGGCGACCTTAAATCTCGCGTAATGCGCCTCCCGTACACGCGAACGGAGCCCTGCTCGCCGTGTTCCCCTTGTTAAAACGAAGGAATAAAAAGAAGGGACGAGGGAAGGACGACCCCGATGATCGCGGGATCTCCAGCCGACCTGGTGGGGCTGCTGCTACCACGAACACGACGAATTAATATCATAAACGGGGGAACATCTCCTTCCACTTCCTTCTTGAGGTGAGCGCGTGTTACTTCTGGACCTTTCTCTGCAATCAATTCTCGAGGATCCCCTGTTTCCCTCTTCTGCAACTAGAAACGATGGAAATCAATTGACGAGGAAGATATCAATCTCTCGAGGTGTTCTTTAACTCTCACAGTAATGTAGGTGAATTAACATCACGAGATTACTGATTTCGCTTAAGTGGGTACATTGGTCTTCTCCTCTTTTCATGGAAAGTTCCGTTTGAATGTTGTCTGATCGACGTGAAGAAAGTGTGGATCGCGCGCAGTTTTGCTGGTGAATTGGCCACATTTTCTCCTTTCTACGGTGGACACGTAAATTCGACTTTTAAATCGCGTTGGATTTTATCAGAGAATCAGAAGGAAGTTTGCGATTTCTTTTCTTTCTTGCAGCCGCGAAGTACACGGGCGCAGGGTCCTCGACTTCGACCGGGGAGCAGCTGGTGAAGAAGTTGGGTCTATCTGGAGCGATCTGGACCCTCGAGATCCGAGGGCAGGATCAAGATCGAGCGAAGATACCGCAGGGAACCCCGCGGATTATGCCTGTACGGCGTGCTTGTCGTACGACCGCGTTAAAAGTTCGTCATTGTGATGGTCATTGTGTCGCTTGTCGTCGATTCTATTCGACAGAAAATATTTAGCCCTTATTTCTCACAACACCAGACACCTTTTCTGTGGCTCTGTCGTGGACAGCTTGCACGTCGTCGGCTCTTTTAATATTCTTTTGCACCTATGCTTTAAAGCACTTACTCCACTTCCACCATTAAGGGGACATTCTCATCAAATCCTTCAAAAGTAGGTGACCTTTAGGTTTTTGTTTAAAAAAGTATATCTACAACTTGCAATACTACTTTAGATACTATTCTATAGAATACAAAATCGATTTTCTGAAAAATTTGTATGAGAATGTCCCCTTAATACAAAAATCAAAAACTGATTACTGAACATATATTTTAGGCTTCTTTACTAGTTTTAGAAATCCAGAAACACGATGGCCATTCTTTGCAAGTAGGTATGTGCATTTTTACGTACTTCAGTGAGTAATTGAGTGTCACAGAGCGTTGTTTATGTGCAAGTAGAAACAGATGCTGATTTTACAACATTTACCATTTATAGAAGGCTGTTAAAAAGTCTTAATCAACATGTGTTTCAAGGTTTGCTACCCCTTTCTAGACCCTCCTGTCTTCTTATTTTGAGTCCGTGGGTGGTGTGTTAGAGGAAACGAGATCGTGAGAATTTTTGTTACGTAAACTTCGTTAGACGGAGCATATTCTATTCCTCGTGCATGCGATCCACCCGTCCAAGGATTTTTACGGCCGGCTATAAAGGCACGTGCCCACCTCGAGGAAGATTTAAATTTCCTGGCTCTCGAGGAAACTCGCACTCGAAATCGGCGGTTTTATTTCCACGCGTAAAAGCTGCCCCTAAAACTTCGGGCATGTCGGTTTCTTCCTTTTACGACGGGTACGTGCCACCACGGTAGCCGTCTCAGTTTTAATTGCACTTCCAAGGAAATGACACACCTCGAGATATCCCGTTTTTTTGGGGCGTGCCCTGCTCGCATCTGGACGACAACAGCTTCCTTGGAACTCGTCTATAAAAGTTAATGAAGTTATTCGAGATTCGAAGGAGAGCTTCATTTTAGTACAGTTCAATGTTTCGCGTGGAGCCTGGATTTCTATTAGGTCACTTTAAAAGTCTTTGCGCATGATACATTTGTAACGATTTATGCGATTGTTTTCTGCTTAATCCATTCCAACCTTTGTTTTCTTTATCAAGGATCACTTCAATCACAGAATTTAGACCCAGTCGTCGCTAATTTTAGTCTCAGTAATGTTGGCTTTACGAATTCAATAAATCCATAAATGTTTCATTTATTTATTAATAGAAAATATTAACATATTATAGAAATAATAGAAACTGCAATCAGTACATCTTTTAACTCGAAACCTCCTGAATTTTTTGAAAGAGGCATCGATCAGTTACTAAAACGATGGCAAATGGTCATTTAAAAAAAGAGAAATCACATTAATGATTCCATTAACTTATTCCATTGTATGTTTTTCTTCGAAGTAAAGTTCAAACAAAAAACTTCTGCAAAGACTTCTGAAATAACCTGATACATTCTCTCGAAACGATACAATGTTAGTATAAATGAGAGCAGGTGTCCACTGCTGTAATTTGGCAATTGAAATTGGAAGAAACGTAAGGTGTCACGATTCTTGCCCCAAAGAGAAATGCTCGTGAAGTTGGAAATGCCTTTACGATCCAAATTCAGCCATACACATAATCAGCCGGTCGTTAACGGTTACACAGTTTCGTAACCCCATGCTTTTTATCAAACACGCGATTCAATCTCTGTCAGCAGTCGGGCTAATTACAACGGACTTTTGACCCACTACTTAAAGTCGATATAAATTACAATCATCGCCCGATGCGCCAAATAGTTTTTGCCAGCCCCAAAAGAGTTCAACGCAGGTTTTGCTGCATGCGCGTACTTTCTCCTCCCGTACCAATAACCAGCATCTTTTCCTCAAATCTTCCTGCACATTGCGCCCATAAATCCTGCCGCCTTCTATCATTATCACGTTTATTCGAATTTTAATAGCAAAGAAGTTCTCACCGTGGAACCCTTTAAGGGTAGAAACCACAGGGTGTTGGTCGGAAAAAAGGCAAATTTCAAGGCTCCGTTTTTGGTAAATTAAAAGTTTTTATGAAATATCTCTATTTGCATTAGAAAGTACATATCTTGAACAAACTTTTTTCCAACATATCATGTAAAAATATTGATTATTGTGTGCGTTATTTCTTCGAATTTTTCTTTAATACTTTAAGGGTACATTATTGAGAGCCCAAAAATTACAAAAACACAAAAAATTTCGATTTTCCAACTATCACCACTCGTGTTTTTCCTCCCCTGAAGTGATGTGGCCGTACGAGGTATCGCGAACGAATTACAGTTTCGGCGTGTTCCCTGATCGCCCCTTTCACTCGGGCGCTTGAAAACGCGTCGATCGTCGGGGAATAAAAGAGCTGGAGGGATTGTCCCGACCCCGGGGAGAACGTAGCCAAGGCGAAACGACTTCCCTGTTCGCTCCTTCCGCGTTCGAAATGCGAAACACGCGGCCCGAGTCCAGCGTCGTTCCGTGGATACGGGCACTTTACCAATTAGTCTTCGTACAATCCGCTCGTTATCCGGCGAGATATCTGATCGACAAGGGGCGAACGGGCAACGGCATTGTACGTCTTTATCGTCAACGTGATCAAATTATCCGTGAAAGGGCGGACACACTTGAGTAGTTCCAGAAATGGGTCCACTCGCTCGTTACGTTCCTGTCGAAATCTAATACGGCCCGTGGCCACCGATGCGATCCTGCGTTTTCACTGGGGCAGAATTTTTCTATTTAGGCCACCGTCAGTTTTCGGTTCGTCCTTAGAATCTTGGGTAAATTATAATACATGTATCTTGTGCCTTTTATCACCTAATAACTCAGTATTTAGAGAATCTGGAGTAATATCCTTGCAGACATTTTGTTAGGAGAAACGATTCTCTTTCATTTGGAAGCTGAGTTGACCAAAGACATGTTTTTCTATATTCGTCTGGACGCAGCGTCAAGAAATTCAAAGTCAGTTTTCCTGAAAATAAAACGCGATATCAAAAAAATTTCTCTTTCTTTCTTACTTACAAGAAGTAAATAAGTCGAGAACAAGGAATAAAATTCTTTGATATTACGTTTCATTTTCAAAGGAATCCACATTGAAATTCTCGACGTTCCAAAATCTGATCACTTATACTTGGGATACTCTATCTATGTATAGTCAAGTTCCAGGGATACTTGATATCCACCCTTTCAACTCTTCAGAAACTTCTAGTATCGTTTCATAATCTTCGTAAGCCAAGCCTAAACGAGTTACCTTACCCTCGAAATCATCCCAATCAAGATCCCTTCCTTTATTATCTCTTCAGCCACACGTCCACATCAGTAACCATCACTTTTTCAGAAGCATTGTGCATCGAAGTAGCTTCCGTGCCCAAGTAACGTTACCTTAATAGAAACATCGTCTGAGTTTTTTGTGACAGTTCGACGACTGTTGTTTCCCCTGCAATTCACGCTTGCCAGATCAGAAAAGGGTGGCTGTGAGGAAGGATAGCAACGACTTGCTAACTGGGACCGTACGACTCGGTCCTCCTGGAAGGATCGACATAAACCGCATTGATCGAAACGATCACCGACGGATTCTGCGACCATCTCGCGGCGCAAATATAACAGTATCCAGGAGATAACGAAAGGTGTCTAAAGTATCTGGCGATATCTCGGGGCCCCTATTGCCCTGTATCTTAGATCGCAATCTCGGGGGGAGCGTGGGTGTTTCAATGATGTGACCGGTCACGACGTCGATGATCAGATAGCATGAATGACACCGCGACAATTTAATTTATTGGCGAAACTCCCACTCCGTTAAACGCAGCAGATCCTAAATCCGTTGCTTTTGTAACGAGCGGGTTCCAACGACACGACGACGTGGCCCCTCGCGATTGATCTGACACTATAACTTGGACGTTTTATAATCGATATCAAGACGCATAGTTCCAGGTCACGGCCGGTATTAAACTCTAAGAGCATTGGAAACAGCGTCACTACAGTCGGAGACACGCTCTTACCTTTAACGCCTCCAGGGTATGGAACGATTTACATCACTGCCAGTAGCAGCAACAATGGATCACTTTCGCGCCTTCATCTGCTCATAGATCGCATCTCTAACCGTCCCAATTATATATACACTCTATCTCTCTCGGCTAACTATTTACCCTAATTATTTATTGCACCCTTTCCTGCACGTTAACACTCTCTGGTTTTTTGTCCCCTCTGTTTTTTTCTTTATTTTCCTTTCTTTTCTCTTGCAGCTTCTCGAGCCAATCTATAATCTTTTTATCCTGCACTGTCGGTTTCCCTACATTTCCTTGTTAAATATTCTATGTTCCCCAATATATCCCCGCACATATCACACTTTCTTGCATCCCAATTATATTCATCGCTCTAATCAACGTCAACCGTGAAGCGTCTTAATTATTATCGTCAAAAGCGCAGAAATGCTGCTCGAAACGGTTGAAATACATTCCCAGGAATATCCCTGAGTGGCCACTACCGAAAGAGCCACGTCAATCTTGCGGAAAGTCAGTTGCCCTCTGAAGAGTACCTAGCGATGCATGGCGCACTTAGGCATTTGCAGACAATGAATCTAATCGAAATTCCACTGGGCAGTGTCACGAATTAAATTACACGCCAATCACGTCTGAGCGTAGCAGGAATCGCAGGTTGAGCGTGCCGGGATTACTGGGAATGTCGAAAAGAGAATGGAATCCGATATTAATCGTAAACAGAGAGGTGCGATCCGTGAGACGTGTAATTGCTCTCGAGCAATCAGTGGTGATCCAGCTGGAAGGAGGTTGGAGCTGGGCACCGGACAGGGCCGCCAGAGGACGTGGAAGACACGGCGCACAATGGACAGGCCGTGCGGCCCCCTGGTGGGCCCCGCGAACACCGCAGACCTTATCTGGCGAGATCTATGGGCCACGGACTAGGACCCAGGGGCCCTGTTAGAAATATCGCACCGGCCGATCGCAGATAGGATCACGATAGCAGCCCCTCTTTTCACCGCGAAGAGACCTCTGACGTGCTCTCCAGGCCTGGCTGGAGGGGGTGGCGGATTACGGGCAGCTGGTGGGCCCCAGACAGTTTACAATAAACGGAGCTTGCAACAAATTCGTTCGGGCGGAGACGTCCGCCGCGAGGACGCTGACGTCTTCGTCACAATGAAACGAGGCATTCGCGAGGCATCGGTCTCTTCCCTTTGTCGCGCTTTCGATTTACATTTCTCCTTCGTCTGTGGATGGAGACTTCAAGGCTGGTGGGATTTTGAACCTAGGTTCGTCATTTCATTCAGGGTAGCAGTTAGCAAGCGTTCATGTCCCTTTCCTTTACAGAAGTACCCTTTATGTTCCAAGAATTCTTCCGAATATTTTACACCTTGGTAAACTTGAATTATAAACGAAGAGAAGGTTCTTCGTGATTAGGACAATCCCAGGGGCTAGTTCGTAGTACCGTCCGCAGGTGGATATTCAATTTTTTGTGATATCATCTTCGAATTTGGTGATTATCCCGAAACCGTCGGTGAAATCCGTTTCACGTAGAGGCAGGTTGGTCTCATCACAGAAATAATAAGATATTAACCGCACGGACTACCGTAGGGGGTCATCGTGGAGGAGAGGCGCGAGTCATTCGCCTTAATACGCGCCCGGTTCGTCTTTGGTTCGACCTGTAGCCGACGCTACAGGTGGATCGGTTCGTCATTAGGGGCCCCACATTAATTACAGAGATCGTGTTCATCGTCGGCTAGCGTTGGTCCTTTGACATCGCGCTAGGAAGCCCGTTTCATCTCGCCGAAATATTAATTCCCGACGCGGGGCACGAACCAGGCGACGAGGACCCCTTAACGAGACTCGGGATGACTAAACGCGAAAACGAACGAGGTAACGGGAGCAACTGGGGAGTGGGGACGTAAATACCACCTTCATGAATTATTATCGCCTTCCATGGCTTCTAATCATTGGCTATTATTTACGGGGACCTAGTCCCCGTGCAAGTGCTATCGCCAACGATCGGCATGGTAACACTTCAAAGGGCCCACAAATGACGAGCGGTGCTTAGTGTCCAATTTGATGCGTAGCTGGCTCCTCAATTTTATTTATCTTTTTGTCTATGGGAGGATGTTTTCGGGGATAGTCCACACATCGATGATGGGTAAATTCGTGGACTTTTTAGTCGTGTTCTCGTTATGATAATTAGTTTCCTTCGTTAGCTTTCATGGGATGGAGAAATTTGTTGTGAACAATTCGGTGGATTTGAAGGGATCAGTGATTGATTACTTTGTTTCAGGAGATTTTTAAAGAAGTCTGAGGTGTGATATGTAAACCCACAAACACTAAAAACTAGAAAATAATAAAATGTATAAAAAGAATTTTTTATATTAAACGATTTCATTAAACATACACAAAACACTAAATAAAAATGCACCAAAAACTAAAAAAAATCTTTTCTTATACTACCATTTTGATGGTGTTTTTCTAATTTCTTAGTTTTTAGTGCATTTTAATTTAGTTTTTTGTGCATTTTTAATAAAATCAGGTAACATAACATTTTATTTGCAATTTTTTTTCGTTATCATTTCGTGCTTGGGTGTTTTGGTGATATTTAGTTAGTCATTGTCAGGAAATTTTATTCTGCATCAGCATGGTGATGTTTCACGGGAATTATCAATTTATAAGTCTTCCCAATTATCTCGCGCGACGCTAGCAAATTTCTTAAACACCTATAGCATTTATTATAGTTTCCTCGCATGTCTCTCGACCAGTACTTACACCACTGGAATCTATAATGGCCTGAAATTTCCTAGAAAAAGGGGACTGAAGTTACACTGAACCCCCAATTTCTTCGGCATATATCTTACTAAATTTCAATATTTTCGCATTCCTCGTTCAGAGAGTGAAACTTTGCATACCCGCTGCCTAATCATTTTCGACGATCCACGTTTTCATCGATCATTATCATACGTTCAATATGTTCGGCCGACGTCAATCTGCCGCCAATAAATTTACACGTTCCACTGTTATCAAGTGTCAGCGTACAAAAAATTACTATCATCGTAGCAACTCAGCACTCCTCTTTCTTGCACGTCTTTAATGCCCCCTATCATTCGCCTTATCCGCAGCTGAAGATCTCCCAGGAACTACGACATCGCGAAAGCGCATAATAGACATATAGTGATTTAAAAAGCATCGAAATGGTACAATGCCTATCGAAGACTCATCGTGACTTATCGTACGATCGATCATCCGAGAATTGCACTTGTGATAATCCACTTTCGCTGCAAGCGCGCACCAATGTGGAAGGCCCGAGCAAGATCTCAGTCGTGTTTCGTTCCTACGCTTCGTGCACGCGGAGCTATAACAAATCCATTACGCGAGTAATTCCACGCGCCACGAGCTACGCCCGACATTTATTTCTGGAAAGGCGGTGCTGATCGTGGCGGCAACCTTCTTCAGGGTGCACGCAACGAGCCTTCGCTATCTCGTTTAACTTCTTCCATGATCGATCCCAAGCAGATAGAGGAGCAAGCACGATCGTGATTTCACTTTACGCGTTTGTAATTTAACGTGGAACTCTTATACGCACGGTGGTCTCTTCGATACTATGGATTATATATTTAATGCATTTTGCGAGGGCTTACAGCGACTTCCCGGCATTTCGTTCTAAAGCATCGTTAAACATTTTTCAAATTTCATAATTGACAGAATAAAATTAATTGTGGTTTCGTAGAATAAAGTGGAGGGCCTTGTACAGGCCTCGTTATAGCCATATAGCCATTTTCGGCAATTTTTTTTAAGGGGATATGCCTAAAACTGAAGAAGTACAAACCAATTTTGCGATATATCTTTGCGAATGACACTTTTATAAAAACAGAAATGCACTTTTCCTCCACATGTTTACCATTTCGACAAAAATGAATATCCATATATGTACTTCTTCAGTTTTAGGCATGTAGAAAATAAAAAATTTTAGTTCTTTGGGGGCATGCCTAGTTGGCAGGCGAAAATGAGATAATTAAAAAAAATCGTTTTTCTACCATCTACACTAGAGTACCCCCTTAAATACTGTGAAGAACGCCATTCGGCAAGATGTTCCACATCACGAGTACACTGACACCATTTTGCTCGAAAAAAATACGACTTTGTTCGTCGAAAATTGTAAACTGAGAGGCTACATATTGATTTTTCCATTTGTTTCATTATCTCCCTAAAAAAAATTACTGAAAATGGCCATAACTTTGCTTCGTCCAACGTGGCCTAATCCCTTAAAAAACTAAAGTAATTTCCTCGTTCTCCCGAAAGCGAAATCTTCAACCCTTACTTGCAATTTCCACTTTCGAGTCCCTCAGGATCCCAGCGTCAAGGGGATGACCGCATTGTCCACCTGCAATGAAACAATGCCGCCGGTGCCACCTTGCATCACACCCTCCGCACTTTCTTCCACGACCCCTTATTGTTCGCTAACAAAGGGCCCCCGGGCTGTTCTCGATCCATGAAACTGCACCTTCCCTCGGCTTTATTTCGTCAAAGTCTCATTGTCTCTTCTGGTCGCCGGTGAGTCCTGCCAGCAGGTGAACAGGGTCAGTGCTATAGAAAACGCTCCCCCAAGGAGTCACGCCCCCTCGATGTCGCTAAGTCGCTGGAGATCCCTATCGGGGTGGCTCTTTTTTTCTCAAGTACCAACCATCTCGTACGGTTGACTCCTCGTTACGCGGAAGGTTCGCGCTGTGGTAGCCGGTAACGAGTATCGAACTTCTCGCAGTCGATACAAATTACGCGCAGTGTCGCGCGAAGAGCCCCCTGATAGGGTTACATTGAATTTACATGAAGTACCCCGAAACGCCCTTTCAAAAGCGTGCCGATCGCGAACGACGGCGGACCGTTTACGCCCAAATATGCGATAATGCACGATAATCGTTGATAATGAAGATACGCTGGTAGAGCAGGTAGAGCCGATCGATTCCTCGAGGAGCAGCGGCCCAGAATCCCGTCCGTGTACCCTCCATACACCTTCTTTCCTCCAGTTCAATTTGTCTGGAACGGTGGCGTAATTAGCCTTGTAACGTTACACCGATTTATTATAATTCCAGCGAGTCTCTGCTGGCCTTGTACGGTAACGGCTGGATAATAGTGGCTTAATGATATTCAAGTTTCCGTTCCGTGGCTTCTTTCCATAAATTTAATAATCCACGTTCCTGTGTATTCAGAGCGCCCAACACCCAATGTCATAATTATCCCAAGGCGAAGGTATTGAATTTCGTGCGAAATAATTCCTCAAATATTAGTGATTAAAACGTCCCCTCTCTATGCCGCTAAAGAAACTTAGCGCGTTAGGAATGAACCAATTGAACCACAATTATAAATCTTCATTTACCCGCGAGATTTTCTAATTTTTCTTTTTACTATCGCAGTGTGTTGTACAATTGTCTGCCAGGGATTCCCCCCCCGCGGAATCCCGAATTGAAACGAATCGAGGCCACTCGGCACAAAAAACATTCACATCAGCCGAGAAAGGCCCGGAGCAGAGATAATCTTTATTAAAAATACGTCCCTTGCCCACTTTGTCCTTAATGCGAGAGTGCCACCTGTACTCCCGTAAGTGGTTATACCCGCCACTTAGGGCACAGATTATCTTCTCGCCGAGGGAACGACGTGCAGCCCTCGTTTGGGAAGCAGTCGATCGAGAGGCGTCCGTCGTTCCGCCGACGTCCCCGCGGTCTCGCCGCCGCGATTTAGCGGGAGGCGTTCAAATTAATGACACCAGCCCGTGAAATCCCGGCGCGGGGTACGAGAAAGGGAAGCTTTCTCTTTCGCTTCAATTTTCGGTCGGGCACCTCGGACGAGGCTCTAGAGCTGTGCAATTAGACCTCGTTTAGGGATGTTTAGAGGCCCCCCTCATCGCCGCCATTACTGTTATTATCGACTTATTACGAGGCTGGTGCATCGCCACAGTCGCCAGGATAGGTGGCACGTACTCCACCTGCAACGCAGGGGTACTGCTAACGGTTATCGACGGGATATCGATGGTTTGTCGATAAGCCACGATTTGTCGATCAAGGGCTCGAGATATTGGTAGTGCTAGTAGGGGTAGGGTGAAACAGGAATTATCTGTCTTCTGTTAAACTTCACGGAGCAAGTGCAACACCTGCTGAAATCTATGTGTATTGTATCCCAGAGATGGGCAAAATTTTTATTTAATATTTTTATTACCCATACTATTATAAAGTCAAAATTGAAACATGTATTCGACGTTGAAGTTGAAGCCGCCGACGAATAAAAAAATTAACTTTAATCGTCGAATAATGCAAAGTTAAAGTAACTTTTATTCGATCCGTCATCTGAGTAATTTTTTATTTAGTGAATGTCCAGCTCTGCTGAACTTCTGCTTCATAAGAAACGTGCAGTATAATATTCTTAGATTTCTTGATGAATTTTGTATTTTATGCATCGATGACCGTAAGTGGAGTCTTCAAAATGGATTTCCATTTGTCTTAATCGTAAGTTGCCAAGGCTATTGCCAGTTTGTATTCTTTCCAGTTAAAATCGATGTATCAGCAAATGTTAATAATACATCAAGTTGCCCAGCCTCCAGTGCAGCATGCATTCGTTCACCCCTGCTTTGACGCATAGTCACCTTTGTTATCCACGATGCATCGAACCCTCTACTAAAGTGCAACAGGTTGCAGCACAACGGGGACGAGTATCTTCATTCAACATCGTATGTAGGTGACCAGTGCACTGGGTAAACTTGCCAGTAGGGCAGTTTGGTGAAACTGTGGATTTCAGGTCCCAACGTGTAATCACGTGCTGACGTTTCCTTAATGAGCTGCCTTTTGACAGCGCGGTTTAGGTGCGCGGCTCGTTTTGAGCACGTAGGGGAAGGGTTAATGCGTGTTCGGTTTTATGACATTTCTTTTGGGGAGAAAGTAGGTGATTATGTGGAGGTTTCATTCGAAGACCTCGAATAAATATAATGTGGTAAACTAAGTAAGTAGGCTTTGATTTAATTGAGTTTTTAACGAATTTGATTAAAATGAGGTGTGACGTTATGTTCTAGAGTCTAGACCTGCTAGTAAGTTTGAGTTTGTAATTTTGATGATGTAGATTCTGTTAGAGAATTTTCAGTGGGTGAAGAAGAAGTCACTTACGAAGTGAGTCGGAATGATTTATGTTTGTATCTTTCTACGAGCAATTTTGTAAATTCGAGATTCTATTCATACATTCATACGTACATACGTATAGGTATATTTAATTTTTGAGCAATGTCGCCTACGGGTTAGAAACCTGGGAGGAACCCTAACGGTTCGCTATCAAGGAAGAGTATTATGACCGACGATTACGAGTGAAAAATCACGAAGGCGCGAGCAGAAATTGACCAGAAGAGAGAGTAATTACAATGAGATTAATCTTTCTTTCACGAGCCGTCTTAACGAGCACCAAATGGATCACCGTTACACACGTGTGTTGCTGGTTCCGTAGCAGTTTAAAAGGAAATCGTTCTTTCTCTTTCTGTCTTTGACTCCTCTTGTGAACACTGTATAGCCTGTATTACTTCTCAACACATCTACATCAGATTTCTCTCCTGTGCTCCAATGCAGCACATAACTATTCATTATAACAGTATGTAGACTCTTCATATTTCTCAATGTACGAACATCAAACTGACTTCTAATAATTATGATGCACTTAAGGGGTCACCTACCCTCGACAGGTCGGAAAAGTAGAGTCATTTTTATGATTTTTTTTTCACATAAACCACCATCATATTTAAAAATCAAGATATACAGCTTGTTGTGTATAAATTAAGCTATATTCTCCTCAAAAAGAAATTTGGTATCTTAAGCAACCCCTTCTCCTAGGGTCTCTTCATAGTTACCTACCGCATTTGCGATATCGAAAACATCTCTGAGATTACTGGACCGATTTGAATAAAATTTTGCACGAATATTCTTAAGACTATAATCTACTACTTACACGGAGCCAATTTTAAAAAAATTTATTTTTTAAAAAATAGCAGCCACTCAAATTCAAGCATGCGATTTTCAACCTAAGTTTTCATCTTCTTTTGTTAATAAAAACCAAACACAACACTAACCGAAAAATCGTCTCGATAAGTAGGTACTAGATTAGGGGAGACCGGGACTACAAGTTCCGAGGGGTAAGTTGTTCCGACAGTTCTATCTTCAAAATGAAAGGAGCGTTGTACTTTAAAATATTTTTTCCGTGTAAGTTGATCACGCCACTCTGTGGAAAAAATAATTTAAAGTACAACGCTCTTTTTGATTTTGAAGATAGAACGATCGGAACAATTTACCCGCGGAACTTTTAGCCCCGGTCTCCCCTACTTATAGTCTTAAGAATATTCGTGCAAAAGTTGATTCAAATTGGTCCACTAATCTCTGAGATATTTTCGATACCGCAAATGCTGTTAGGTAACTATGAAGAGGCCTTGGAAGAAGAGCTTAATTTATACCCAACAAGGTATATATCTCGATTTTTAAATATGATGCCAATTTACATAAAAAAAAAAATAAAAATGGCCCTATTTTCCGACTGTCAAAGGTATGTAACCCCTTAAGATAGCAACCAATTAGCAATTAGTTTTCGTAACGATCCAGTAACACACATACCTACTTCCGTTTGAGCACGTTCTTCTGATTTTCAACATTTTCCTAATCCTCCAGGAACTGCCGAGCAAAACAGCTCGCAGCTAACAAAATTCATGCTTACTAACCAGTTACGCATTTGCACAGCCACCTGTTCGTTCCCCGATCCTCGAGAAAACCGTGCTCCGTTGAAACGATCGAGGCTACCCGAGGGATACCTTCCCGAGGATGATTCTGGTGGTTAAGAAGTGGTTGAAAGATCACGCCTGCGAAACCGGAGGGCTGGCCGTGGCATGACGTTTTAAGACTATGCAAATCTCTGGGAACTCTCTTCCTCGTTTCTTCATATTGTTTGGCGTACAAAAGGGAAATGCGGCAGGGTTGCTGCGACGTGGGCGAAGCGTTGCCAAGGACAATGGTACCTGCCAGGATTGGCAATCGACAATGTCGGAAGAAAAAGGCGAGGCAGGTGGGAGAGGTTGCCAGTGAATAGGAACTGGTGTTTTCCTTTTGCCTCGAAAAAGTCCTCGTCGAGGATGAATGGGATCATTAGTCTGCGGGGAAACTGCGAGGAGTCACCGATCGGGATCCATTATTCCCGGTATATTTTCGTAGGATCGTGGACGAAGGATCCGTGGAGGATTCTGCGATCCTGTCAGAAAATAAGAAGGATCTCCGTGGCCTGCGGTGCTGCCGCTGACAAATTGTCTTCGCTTCGTCACCGGCCCGTCGAGGCTCTGTTTCGTCGTTCGATTTTCGACCTTTTTACATCTGCGAGCCTGGAACAAGGCAAGAAACGAACGCTTCGCGGGTGCTTCATTAGTCATTTAGGAAGGGGAACTCGTTTCCGGGGCATTCATTGCTGGCTTAGCTCACCTGTCGATATTTTGTATCCTTCGGATACGTTTGGGAAGATGTGGCATAATTAGTCAGACTTCTCTTGGTCCTTCGTAGAGATCCTGTCTGAGCTCGCGTATTTTGTAAGGAATTTGGGTAGCTTGAAAATATCTTCAGTGTAACTTCAAACTATTTCGCAGGTTTTGAATTTGTGAGCTTTATGAAATCATAAAGTTGCGTTTTTCTGAATTCCGACACCAAGCGTTTCGGAAATGATAATGTTTATGGAGGTCTGAATCTATTGAAATAAGAAGGAATTTGTTTTGTTTGTAGAAATATATCAGAGTCCTAAAGTAGGAGAATTATACTCAAGATGTGACAGTATTGGACACAACGGTTTATACGTTTATAAAGGTCACGTTTGCAGTAAAATTTCAAACGCAACATAGCACGTCGTTGGACCTTTTTTTCTCCCAAATCGTTTTGAAAGTAACAGACATATATTTTATTCTCCAATGTGTCCGATCGAAGCCGTATAAACAGCCGCCTTGTGCTAGCAAAATTATAAATCACAGTAATTTACGGCATTCCTGGATAATGTAATTCGCATAATTTGCGCAATAAATTATCAAAGTATCTTATACTATTTGCATACCCGGTTTAAGTGTCAGCCCCCAGAGTCGGAACAGCATCTGCGATGCTTTGACGTTTTACGACCGCGTTTAACATTGTATCCATTGCTTTCACTGATATGTATAAACACGTTTGACAAAATTATGGCACTGCTAGCTTTTCCAGATGTTCGTACTGTTCGTCACGCGTGCTTGAACTTCCAATTCAGCAGGCATTGCAGGCGATCGGATTCCTAACACCGAATTGGACCATTTTCAAAATACCTCACTCTTTTGAAGACCACTCAAAAGAAAATCATCAGTGTCCCAGCAACATTCAGTTCAAAAGCAATTGAGGGGCTCAGTGGAAAACAAGCACATGCCACATATGCATACAAATTTTCGTTTTCTTTATACCATTAATTATTTCCTGTAATGTAGTGTAATTCTACTACCTTTTAATATAATAGCATGTATGTTCCTCCGAGAAAAATATTAAATTTTCTTCGCGCTGTGAAAAAACAAATGTGTAGTGGAAGGAGGGCCCATATCAAACAGATCATACATTGTTTTCAAAATGGATATAACCGATAGAGAGTTTATTATTATACGACGCTTGTTACTATTGTTTCTTAGTTATTTGCTAAATATACAACACATATTAAGCAATATAAATTATAGAAGCTAATAAATCATTGATTTATATAATTCATTTAACTCGGTTTCGTGTGTCAGATGAAACATCATGTTTTAGGCTTCTCCTATTGAAAAACAATTTAAAAAAATATTACATAGGACGCTGCCTGACTTTCTCTCTCTGCCCTTGTAATAAGAAAACGTAAGAAATTCACGAGCCTCATCCCCAAAGAGCTTTATATAATTCAAGAACGACCCAATCACAAATTCCAAGAGTCCGTACACCGCCTGGGGATCAAAATGAATGCGCACACAGTGAAGTGGGACACCTACTTATCCACGACACAGCAACGCTAGCAGCGTAAATGCAAAGGGATGACAAATTAGCCGGACAAAACTGCGGGTTATTCCATAAAATTCCGGGGCGAGGCACCACGCGATCCGGCCGCGCACGCATGCGCCTCGCGAGTGGCTAATTTACGGCATTAACTCCGTTGCCCGGCTAATTAAGGCGTATAAACAAACGCAAAGGTGCAAAACACGAACGGCTGCGAAATCGCGCCGGTACACGCAGCCGTGTCCCGCGCCGGTGCACGCGAGCTGATCAGACACAGGCTTCTAAACAGCCAGTTAGCCTGGAACAATCAGGCTAAGTGGTATGTAGGTACTAGCTAATGGAGGCTAATCTGGCGAATTCTAGCGGCGTGTTTCTCGCGCACGTGTTTTAACTGAGAAAAAAAACAAATAAATAAAAAGAAAGAAGGCAGAGGGGTGAGGGAGGGAATCTACGAAGCGAGAAGCAAGAGAAGAAACTGGCGGCGGGAGAGTGGAGGCGCATGTGCCCAGAGCTTGATGCACGTACACACGCGTCTTCCGTGGGCCCCGGACTCGGGGCCACGCGAGTTTTATTGGCCGCAATCATCTTTGTTCTAGGGGCTGTGCCCAGCGGACAGGCTTGTTCCGTGCTGGCATCGCGCCTGTAATTTTCACACCGTTCGCCAGTTGGGCTTTGCAAATGTGCGAATGATAGCTCGGCCTGGATCCGGCCGGATGATTGCGGCGAGGGGCAGGGGCGGAGGTGAGCCGGGCAACTGTCTTTCGTCGAACAAGGGTACGAATGCGATTTCGGGGCCCCCCCGACGAAATGCCCGTTTGCATATCGGCCCTCTGGGGGCGCACGGGTACTTAGCTAGCGGATCGACGCCGCTGCAATTTTGATACCCTTGTTAGGAGTCCCTCCGCAGAGGTGTCTGTCGTTCGTGTCGCTGGAAATTCGAGGTTTCGCGCGGCGGTAATGCCTGGTTCCTCCTTAAAATCACTTTGCCCGGCAATCTCATTTAATACGCTCGTGCTTGCTCGTGCTGCGACCCTGCCAGCGAACTTGCCAGCTAATGAACGCATCACGCCCCGCTCGGCTGGGTCTAATGCGAGCACTGATTTGAATACTCGCGGTGGGGACTCGTGGCGTGCCGAATGGCGGCTAATTGATCAATTTTAATATCGACGCAGGGCCGCGCGACGCTCGGCCACAATCACGTAATTTCTCGATCGCTCTCGATCACTGTGATCTCGGCGCAATTGATGAACGAACCGCTGCGCCGCACGGGGAGGTACTTCTACGCGTTTCGCTGGAATTAAAGAGCCGGGACGGCTCGAATGTTAAAAACGTGTCCATTAAAGAGGTGTAAGTAGCTGGAGATCGCTCGCCTCCGTGCGAGGGGACAGATTTTTTTAAACCGGGGGGCGTTTAATGTTGCAAACGGTGAGCTTCAATTGGCCACCGCGGGGCAGGTGGAGCGGGAGCGGATGAATGTAATTTTGATACCTTCGTTGCTAAAGATTTCTCAGGTATTCATCACCTGCACTCGAACCAGAGTCCGACAGTCGGAGTCTGCGTAATAAATGGCTCAGAGCTGGCAATGCTTTTGGCCTTTAATCTTCTCAGCTTACCTTAGGCGTCTTTACGTCACGAATCATCACTTAATGATCCTATATAGTGACCGCGAGGTGAATCGATATGGAACGTTCCTTTTGATTTTCTCTTTCCACTGAAGTGAAAAAAGATTCATAAGTTTCACGTGGCGAAATAATGTCAAAGACTAGGGTAGTTATTATATTAATAAATTCTCAGCAAGAACGTCTCGAAGTTGGTTAATACGGCCCCATTAAGAGTGCATCGCGCAGAGGAAGTCGTAAGGCTGCAGGCTTTCTCAGCTATCAGCATTTTTCTCGCCCTCCTTCCTACACTTTTTACCCGGGCCCGGTGCATCCTTTCATCAGCGTAGCAGCACACAGGTTTCACGCGAATACTCGCCAGTTACCTATCCAGCAGTCTTTACAGCCCGGCGACTGTCTGCCTCGGTGATTTAGGGCTCCCAGCCATGAGAATTTGCGAGGAACAACGAGGTGTAAAGAACACCGGCTCGGCCCCACGAATATTTTCGCGATCCTCCGCCTGGGCAGCGTTCTTTTAAATACGGGTATCCAGTGCGTTGAGCGCAGGCATAAACCGAGGCAACTGCTTCTCGCAACCGTGACTGACAACGAACGTACCTTCGTGGATTCGGTTCTTCGGTTCTGGTCGATAAATTTTGGATAATGCGTCTCCTCGAAAGAGCTCGGAAACTATGAACCACAAAATGAGCCATGCAGCTTGGAGAGTGACGAAGGCCACGGACAGGAATAATTCGTTTGTCGTAGTTGATTCCGAGTCGCGTGGCCCGCGTCAGACCGCCGGCTGTCAAGATCCTACCTTGTATTATAATAAAGAGAGCTCCAGGCCACGGGGAAGTTCCTTTTTTTTTCGACGGAAACGATTACGGCCAGCTATTGTGCGGCTGTGGTCGCGTGCGATAGTCACGCCAAGTTACGTGCGCGGAACGCTTTGGATCGCCAGTAATTTTCTAAATCGACCTAACAGCTGCGGCGCCAGTCCCGATGAAAGAGCTGTGTTTCCAGACTGAAAGTATCTCATTTCGCGGCGTGAATCGCGCTAATTGTCGCGCCGCGTTCGGCCTCCCGTGCGAATGCCACGCTCGCGTGTCAACTCGCGAGGCATCGCCTATGCAGGCGGCCGAGTCTCCGGCTCTAGAAGGGGTTTTTAGAGCCGACGATGGTGCATGGTCTGGTGCAATCGTCTTCGGACGATTTAGGTTTAGAAAGCTCCATTGTGCTAGAAAATGGCGCTGCAATTTGAAACGATTTGGTTTCTGAGGAATTTAGAAATTGGGGTTTGTGGATGTTCCTCTAATTCGTGCGAGGTTTCTAGCAGGTGTCGGTAATTGTGTCTGAATCTCTATGAATATAGTGTAAGCTACTAAGCTGGGGAATATGTGGAGTAAATTCTTCGTTGGGTTGATAATTATACATGCAACTCAGTGCAGGCTTAACTTGGAGGCGAAAGAGGCAGCCGTCTCAGGGGGGCCCCGAAAAAATGGAAAATTAAAAAAAACGAGTTTTGTAAAAGCTAGAAAAAAAATGGAAATGAGCTCTCCTACTGTGACGGAAAGAAAATAACGAATGCGTCAAAATTTAGATTTTAAAATGAGGCCCTTTTTCGTGGAATGTACACCATGTTTAATCTTATTTATTTAATTGTTTTAATACTGGTTCACTTCGCGTGTTGGCGTGGTATTTTTCATTTTATTTAATTTAGAATAATTTAGAGGGCCACATATGGAACTCGCCTCAGGGCCCCCGAAAACGATAAGATGACACTGATGCAATTTAATATTATTTTGCAAAAAAGGGGTATTAGTTCCCGTCTTGATATCTGCCAACTGAAGGGTGATAAGGCAATAGAAGATATAGTACTGAAAATATTTATTGTATCACTCTCAAATTTACCTAGTACGCACAATTTTCATACCGATATGATTGATGAAATGATTCCTATCTAACTTATTTTGGCCATAATAGTAACCTACACATTTTTGCAATATTTTCCTACTTAGTAGGTACTTGTAATAAGATAGGTACAAGTGATAACGTATTTCTTCGACTGATGCAATAAATATTTCCAATGGGCCCTGGCACTCTTTAAGGAAGAAGGAAAAGGAAGAGTAATGTAACCACGACTGAAGTAATTCAAGAGCTTTGTAAAAAGAAAAGAAAACCGGATTTCATTTTATTTTAAATGAATGATTTAATTTTATTGAATTTGCATTAAAAATATTTTTATCCTTTCCATTCAGCTCCTCCAAGATTAAATCCTGAGTGCGCCACTGCTGTTGTATATGTTTGCTAATATTTCAACGAAATCGAGTTTCACGATCAAGAAAAAAAGCAGAAAATGCAGCAGAATTGCTGTTGAAAATTTAATGGGCATCTGGGAATCACTGCGTGATAATATGTAATACCAATGAGGCGGTTAAATGGACGCTTAAGTACCCCTAATATGGCATCATGCGCGTCAGGTATTAATACGCGCGCATTTTACAAGATTGCACAATAATATTTTTATCAAGCAAGAGGAACGTGCACGGGAAAAAGCGTTGCTGGCTATAAAACGGAGTACTGCCTTTCTCGAGAGTCCCTTCCTCCCCACGGTTTAAAGTGCTGTGTTTTTGCCAGCTCTCGCAAATTTCTTCCAGGTAAAATACGAGATCCCGGAGCATTTATTGGCCGCTCGTACGGCCAACTGTTTTTAAACCGAGAGGTTGCCGCCGTATCCACCCGAAACTCCACGAAATTTAGCGAGAACTCGGTTCATTTCTCCGGTAACGGCGTAATTTCGAATTCATCGGGCGTTCGAGATGAACGCAACTGGGCTGTACTCGGTTTTATGCCCGTCGCCCGTGAAATTTCCACGCCCCAATTAAAATAAATGGGCAGTTAGCCCTCTTACCTAAATCTGTCAACGATACCAATCGACAAGAGCGTGAACCAGTCGAGGGGGTTCCGTGGGCCACGCGGATTTTTATTATTCCATCTTCTAGCGGGGCTTGTCAGCTGGTATCGAGCAAAGGTGAGCCTTTCCCTTGCATGAATTTCTTGTTAGCACCGATAGAACCGTTGTTCCGCGTTTCCAAATCCGAGTTTATGGGATCACTAGAAGTAAAAGCTTGTAAACTTCCTACTAACTGGTTGTTGCAAAGCTTCAATGGAGAAATTTAATTCTACTACATCTTTCGCGCTAGTGTCGAATAGAAATATTACTTTTATCTATTGAGGTTTCAAAGGTGGCATGAGTAGTGCATATAAAAATTTCAGTCAATGTGTCTTTTCGGTAGGTGCATATAAAAATTTTCTTGGTATAATAAATATTTACAAACTGCCGCGATGTTTTATTCAGCGAACGTTCCGAGGAACAATGTCGCGGTGGTATTTTTTCGCGCATCCCCATAAAAGTGTAAGGCGTACCGTGATCGACAAATCAGGAACCAGATTCCGAGCGAAGGTGAAGAGAGGCTCCATCGACACCTGCGCTGTATCTTTAATTCATCGAGGTTGCTCCGCGAAATATGATGCACGTGGCGCACGTCAAGTGATCGGTAGAAATCGAATGTAAGGCCGAAATGAGTTTTTTGTAGCGATAGAGATCGGTATGCTTAGTCGCCGACAGGGAAGACAGCTATTATCGATTTAATCGTTCGATGTTCCAGGCTTCTATAACAATGAATTATCATTTGCATATTGGATTGAGGGAAGTGCATAATCCATCATTTTTGATTCCTGTTATTAAGACATAAAGAAATTACAGAATATTATTATTATTTATTTAAACGGGACTAAGTAGCTCTTGATATAGAGGAAGTGCAGTATATTTGGAATACCAGTTTGTTTAAGACGAATAAAAAATTACGACAGAGGATGGGAACAAATTAAACTACATAATATCATAGAGAAACTAATAAACTTTCATATTTCTGAGCGTCAATAAAAGTAAAAAACAAAAAGTAACTGAAATTTTGGTTTGAATGAAAAATGACAAGAAGTATGGATTTCGTTAAGGTGCAGGTAATTTGGAATATCGACATTCCTAAAATATAGATATCTTGAGGAGATATGTATAACAGAATGTTTATAAAAATGCTAAGAACGGTTACATACTGCACTCAGTCACGGTTCACACGTTTCTACTTTCTACCAATCTTGAAGATTTAGATGTCTATAAAACAATATTTACACAAATGCTCCTAAAAGGTTATACAGGTGACAGACGAAACTGACGCGGTGGTATCCATTACGCGTGAAACAAAAGCATCGGTAGGCTTTGGAATATTCCAAATTACCTTCATCTTCGGTATTCCGAATTAGCAACATGGCATCGAAACCGAAAATTTCATGTCACACTTTGTATTCTCGAAATTATCGCAAAACTGGCACGGAACCATAGAAGGAACATGCAAATGAGTCGATTAAGTGTTTAACACTAAAGTTTTGACATATTTTAACCATGATTGGAACGATTGAATATGCGCTGAAAAAGTTTTGCAGATTGACGTTTGCTTCCTCTGCAGATTAAGTCGAAAATGTAAAAATTGCGGTTCATCCACAAATGTCATTAGTTAAGAGGTCATTAGCCCCTATAATCTACGGTGTTACAAATTAAATAGCGTTAGTAGTTTATTAGATACTTCGGTATTCCAAATTACCAACAGTATTCCACATATGCTGCACTTCCTCTACAAATTGTACAGTTATAAGTAAATATTATGTAATATCTAGATACAACATTTCGTCAGTGGAACAGCTCTCAGTTAATCGGTGGTTAAACTATATTATTGTTAAGAGCGTGGGTTTGAATAAGGGAAATGATCTTATTTTCCATTCTGGCATTTAGGCAATTTTCGCTGAGGACATCAGGACCACAGATATAACCACAAATATAAAAGTTTAAAATTTTAAAAAGTGAATCCAGATCAGCCCCTTCTCCTCTTTTATGAAGTGAATATATATTGAGCATATGCAATATTACAAGAAATTACGACTTAGATTACTATATTCAATTTAACTACTTGCCCAACCAAAATACACCACATCTTCGAAATAATTTCCATTTTCCAATTACACGATCTCCTTCCTCGAAATTCCTTGAAAACTCACCCCTCCCCACGAGCCACGGGACACAGCGTCCTCGAGGCGGCCAGGTTCGCCGCTTCCACGAAATCTCCACGGTAACCAGTTTCTGGATCACTTCTATTAGGCTGCTTAGCACGTAAACACGTTGGATGATCTCGTTTAGACGGTGCGGATGGTCTTTTCCTCGACGCGGATGGATCTCGCCTCTGAACGGCTCGCAGGCCTATCCACGGCGGATTGTCGGCAATTAGGCGGTTTCTCGAGAACATAATTAACGCTACCGGCGTTAATGAGGCCGCAGAGGTGTCGAACGCGGTCGTTGGAGTTGCCCGAAGTCTCGGCAGAGATTCACGGACGCGGTCGAGCGCAGGAGGAACACGTGGTCTGCGCTGCTATATTCGAGGGGGCGAATAATTGGCTTCTGGGTGTATCGAGCATCGAGAATTTATTCCCGCCGCGCCCGCTGCCAATGGATAAACCTTAATTCCCTTGGTGGAACAAGCGGGCCCCGGCCATCCCTTTCTGCTCGAGCCGATCTCGAGCATCGCGTGAGACCTCTCGAAGAAGCTAACGAGCACACCTCTGATATGTTTGTTCCGGACGGATAAAGCCTTCAGAACTCTCGCGGGTGATTTGGCGAGCGGCTCTCCGCAGCTTCTAGTTGCAGGGGCATGTAATTTTATTTCTGTTGGCTCGCTTTGCAAATTGGTCTTCTTCTTGTAGTCCCATGGCGGGTTTATGGGGCGACTAATTAAACGCGCGTCTCGTTGCTCGAAACCGGCATTCTATGTAAATATCACGGTCCTCGGGGCTCCTTTCGCGCAAGATACGGTTTCACACGTTCCGGAGCGGCTCCGAATTCTCACGATGGAAGATCGCCGGAGGTGAGGAAGTAGAGAAACGTGGCTATTGTTGCTGGTCTCGTTACTCATTGGTGTATCCTGTGGAGCATCCACTATGGAATAAAAATACAAGAATCAAGAATCCTTTTGCATTCGGCCACTTAAGGAGTTATACCTACTTAGTCAGGAGGCCGAAAAGAGGCGAATGTTTGTGATTTTTTTTCGATAAAGCGAAAGCATATATTTTTACATAACTTTTTGCACTTAAAATAGCAACATTTAAAGAACATTTGGTAATTTTTTGTAGAAAAATATTTATGTTTATAATAAAAATACAACGACATCCAAGACGCCTTTTTTAAAACGGTGAGCAAGATATCTCAAGAACTATTGCAGCAATCTTTCTGAAATGTTGTGGTCTTATTTTTTATATAAAAATCTACTGAATGACGGAGGGATTTTTTTCCATTGCATAGTTTCGATTTTTTCAACGAAAAACGGCCATTAGCGACAACCATGAACCCATTTTTCGTTGATATAATCGACACTATACCTACATTGAAAAAAAAAACGTTTTTAAAAAGGCTTCTTGGATGTTGTTGTATTTTTATTATAAACGTAAATATTTTTCTTCAAAAAAATTACCAAATGTCCTTTAAATGTTGCTCTTTTAAGTGCAAAAAGTTCTGTAAAAATATATGCTTCCGCTTTTTCAAAAAAAATTTATAAACAATCGCCTCTTTTCGGCCTCCTGACTAGATAACACCCCTTAATACAATTTTCCATACTACATTGGTCAACCCTCCCGAAGTCGAAGCGGAAAGTATCTCCTTTCCGTACAGAACATCATTCCTCCACGAAAAGGCCCAACAGTCCCCAGCAACGTACACTCAATCACATCCCTCGCGACAGAGCAATAACCCCGACCCCTGGACAAATACCCGTCTCATCATCCAGCAGGCAAAAGGAAAAAATCAGCCAAAAACGGTCCCAGATATTTAAGTCGAACATATCGACGGAACACGCGGGGACATTTAAATTTCATTGCGCAAGAGTCAGCCGAAGGAGATGGTATCTCCGGCTGTCTAGATGCCTTTTTTCCCCCGGCCATCTTGCCGAGGACAGCTTGACGTGGAATCGTCGAAAAACTCGCATAAAGCCGTACGTAGCCGGTGATTCGTTTTACGGCCACGGAGGGCGTGCGGCCTCGAAAGAAATTCGCAAACTCATGCATATACAGAGGGGAGAGGGAGGGGCCGCTTCAATGGTATCAATAGCCGATCGAAAAACTGGTACAATCTTGCACGCCGCGTTCCCTGCGATCCGGGGCCCCTTCCCTCCCCCCTCTCCCGACTGGCCCTGGACCGTCAATGTCGGCGATCCCCGCCAGCGGGGCCTCACCTGGGCCTTTTTACGCGAGTCATTGTATTTGCGCGAGCGTGCCCGAAATATTAATCCGCGGGGCAGCGAGGAGTCGCTCGCCTTCAATAGTCGGCCACCTGTACCACAGGAGAGATACGACTTAACTCGATGCCACGGCGCCGTTCCCGCAGCAATGGCCACTTGCCAATTGGTTTGGACACGTGTTGCTATCGGTGGGGCTCATCTGCGGGCTCCGTTCCTGCCTGAAGGGAGGCATCGGCTGCAGGGGCTTGTGCATGGTCGTTTAATAATCGTTTTGGGTTCGAACACGTTAATCGTTTGTGGAGTAATTCGTTTCTTCTGGAGGACTTATTGTTTTTTCCAGGCTGATGGTTTGTAGTCTTCTGTTGCGATTAGAGGCTTGACGGATTCTGCGTTGGTAACTGACGATTCCATTGTTAAAACAGTGATTTGCTGAAGGTAGCATGTACTGGAGTTGCCATTTTTCAAATGGAAATGGTGTTGGTATTAGAATTTCTTATTTTGGCACTGGGCCCCTTGATGGGGTCACGCTGCGCTTGGAAATTTACATAATAGATACGTATGTAATCAAGTTTAATATCGTATTTACAAAAATCCTTGAGGACCAAGTGGCCAGAGACTCAGAGGGCAACGGAACGTACGCGAATTCGTTTCAGAGACGGGGACAGGGGCAAACAAACAGCCTATCTGGGAAATGGGGTATCAGGGATCTCCGAACGATCGGAATGCCACGAAATTAGTAAGTCAGCGCCAGCTCGTCGGATGTAACACGAAAAAGCTATTCGAGATATTGGTCGGGACACTCCGAGGGGCGAGATTATCGTTCTTAATGCAAAAGCCAGGACGCCGGGGGACGCCGACAAAAACGGAAGGGAGAAATTTATCGGAGTCGAAATACGTGATATTTGGCCGTTCCTAGAGATCCAACACGCTAGAAGGGGCCGCCTTAAATTGTCGGGACAGAATGTTCGGTCCTGCGGTGGTAGGAGTCCTCGCAGGGATCAAAAGACGCCTGGAGGATACTAGAGAAAGGAGTGGCTGAACTGGATCCCAGCTAAGATAAGGCTGAGCCACTACCGTGCTACCAAGCAGCATAGAGATAGGATACCTCGGGAGAAACTCATTACCCTCTAATAGTTCCTCGTCCCGAAAAGGTACCGCGGAAGGGCTATCCAGAATTTCAATTTCAGAGAGCACGGGGGAACAGGCCGAAACTGGCCGCGCTTTGCATAATAAATAACCCCGCTTTCGAAGATCTCTGGCATTTCGGGAACACTGCTCTCCGACCAGTCGCTGAGATATTTTATACACGAAAGTTGAGCCGACTTTAAACGACTCTGATACTTCCGAATGGACGCTGATGGTGTTTTCTGGTGGGAGAATATCGAGAATGAGTTTTGGCTTCATGGAAATGAATATTCTCTATGCCGAACAGAATTATTCGAGGGTTCCTCAGTTATGGTGTCTAATGTTTTCTGACAAATTGCTAGCTATTATAGAATTATAATTTTTGGTTCCTTTAATTCAATCTAATTATTTTGATCGGGGTAATGTAGGTACTTTCTCTTGAAGACACGTGCGCGCTGTTTAAACCCGAACGCTTCCACTAACAAGAATTCGCTTTTAAGGTAATTAAATCGAGAAGAATTTAAGATTCTAAAATTCCAGCACCTGCGTCAAGTTATCTTGCTACTTACATCGAACTAGCCAGAGATGTGTGAGATTCTTAGGGGCTAATACAGAATTCCAATGTGGACGTTTAATAGTTATTCCCTATCGTCAGCTTTCATCAAGTTTGCGGTACTGGTTACTTCCCTATCGTTCTACGGGGTAATCGTCCTGGGCGAAGTACATATACGGTACCGGAGCCGGACGGGATTTTGAAAACGTGGAGTGTCGGAAAATTAATTTCCTTATCGCGAACATCTGAGGAACGATCTGCCTAGACGGTGCCCACGGACAAGCGCTTCCAAAACAAGATCCCGAGGGCGCCGTTAGAACGGCCTCCAGTTTTCGGTAGTGGCACGTTGAAGCGGTATTTTAACGATCTAACGACACGTCTGTCCAGTTGACATTTTCGAGTCGGTTCCATGAGGACCGTGGTGCCCCTTTCTGAATAGATAGGCCCTTAACCCGGTCCCTTAATTGGGCCCCATGTTGGTCCACTATCGCCGCCTCGACGTTGCGGTAGCAGACGGTAGTTGAGGTACCTTTTCCCTCCTGCCCCCTCTTTTTCCACCATCCGCCTCGATCTCCCTCCTTTCCGGCCTCTGATCCCATCTCCGCGTCCTTCTTCAACCCTTCACCATGACTCCTCGACCTTTTTGCTCGTTTTCTCCAACTTTTATCTCGCCGTTGATGCACGCTGTGCGCGGGTGCGCCTGATTTTCAAAGGATAAAGGAGAGGCTGAGGAAGAGGCAGCCACCGTGGACTTGTAAACGCGACCAACTGGGGTGGCTCGCTTGATACGTGCGGAAGGACGATGGCGGAGGGCCTTGGGCAGGTTTCTTGGGACGAAAACCTGCGGCTCAGACGGAAATACAGCTTTCTAGAATAGATTCTGGGGAGATTTTGGAGAGAGTTAGTAGTTCGAGACTTATATTTCTTCTCAGTTCTATGTGTAAGGTAGTCAGAATTGAGCACCTGAAATTTTCGCGAGGTATGATGACTTTTTAAAGATTTTTAGCCTTTAGATTAAAAAAGCTATCTACTGAATTTTCTCCGGGTGTTAACTTTTGAAATTCTGCTTTTGCTTTTAGTCTATTTAAAATATGATCATTAACTGATAAAATATCTGATTGTGGTCTTATAATTTTAATTAGTGTTGGTATTACTGAATCTTCTCGCTAACTCCTCTTAGACTATAGTAGCTTAATCCAGTGCGTACAGTTTTACCTGATTTTTAAAATGTTCGATTGTCCACGCCAGACCGTAGCTTCACTGATCAGCGGTACCTTTCTGCGTTCACGTCTCTCGAGTTCTATCGTCTCACGTAGACGGATTAGGCGTGTGCTGATGACAGGTGGCCAGATTGGTGAAACTCATGGGGGGGATATCGAATGTCCTGAGTGTATACCGGTAGCGTGGAACTCGATACTGGTCAGGCCGAAAGTAGCTCGTCCAAGTTAATTTAGTATACGGCAAGGAATTCTATACACGATGTAAGACCTGCCTCTTTCGCGAGCACCAGCTGACACGCTCGTCTAACCGGGCCGTGGCGTCTTCCGTGCTTCGGGAACTCTCAATTTACGCCGGCATCGAGAATAAACTTATCACCCCTCGACTGTTCATTCGTAGTGACGTTTGAATCTTTCCGGTGTCGTGGCTTCCTCGGGGTTCCAGTTCGTGGTGTCCAACGGCCTTTGTCGATGATTAGACGTGGAAGAGGAGCTGCAGGTATGCATAGCTCAGAATTTAATGAGTGTTGAGTTTAGAGGAACTCGCAATAATCGGCCCATTCTCGCAAATTATTTTCCTTCGAAACAAGTGTCAAATTCAGAAGACATGGTTTATTCCTCTTAGGTTACTTAAAATTCTGTAAAATTCACTAATCAAATCCAATTAGTCCCATTACGACTTCTGCCCAGTAAATCATTTTAATCTCAACACCAATCTTCCTCTGAAATATTGTGCTCCTTATTCTATCACCAAGGCTGATCTTGGTAGTTCAGTTTCATCTTTGTATATTCCACTTACGCTTCAGTTAACACCACCGTACCAAAATTATGTATAACACCGGCTTTCTACCACCAATTGGGGATTGAAAAAATTACAGCTGAGTCTCGACAACGTCCCCTCTTAGCGTGACATTTCTATTCACCCTGTCCCATAATACCACACTCGTATAGACTACCTCGTCTTTATCAGGGTTTCTCGGCAAGAAAACGAAGGAAACGAATGTCACCGGTGTCCACGGGAATCCCATCATTAAGGTGGCGCATAAAACCTTTAAGGATCCTCCGTCGTATCGAATGAGGCAGCCTAAAGTCAGCGGAGGCCGAGGTCAGATTGCTCGTAATAAATAGACAGGAATATGAAAGGTATGCAATCTGATCCCCGGGTCCCTCGTTTCCTGCTGAAATACGCGCGGGTCGCGACCCACGGTGCTTTAATTAAAGCGTCGCGTAAAGTTAATTTATGGGAAAAGAGCAGCGGCCCATGAAGAAAGCAACGGAAGCCAATTAGGCCAGGAGCCACTTCATCGGCGGCGGCGGCGGCAGCACCTCCGCTTATCGGCTTCTCGTTTCTCCCCTTCACCGCTCTATCGGGGGCTCGTTTGTCCGTTGCGCCGCCTTTTCTTTTGTCGTTGCCTCATTACGATCCTTGAGAATGCTGTTGAAGCGCAGGCCACGGCGATAGAGCCGTACGTAACGCCTCCGATAATTAAGAGCTCTAATTACATTCAGAAGTTCGACCCGAGCTCGTGGCTTTAACAACTTCCCCTTTCGACGATTACCCCCGGTGCCACGATGACGAATGGCTGCAAGAACGCATCGGCTGGTGTTACTGTTCCCGTGATTCAGCGTAATCGATGCCGAGCATCGCGACGAACACGCGCAGCGATTAATAGCTTGCAATTATAATTTTTTCGTCATTATCTCTGTTGAAACTACATCAGGAGTGTGGATATATTGAATACACGGCTTGGGGGAGGATGATGGAAGCAGGTAGGTATATATGAAGGAGTCAGAAGTGAATCAGTGTAGGTAAGTCCAGTAATATTAATCGTAGAGTGGGCACGTCGCGATTTTGTAAACATTGGGCACTTCGATTTGGGAGACTGACTGAAGTTTAAGTGGAAAAAGTTCTTCTTTTAGTTGGAAATATTACAATTTTAGGAATAGTAATAAAATTGTAATACCTATTTCAAACAGAAAGAAGATTTTTTCCACTTTTCCACAGAACAGTATAATAAGTAAAATATTCTGTAGCAAATTAACGCGCAATTTATTTGTATTTAAGAAGTCTGAGATATAATACAAATTTTTTTTTAAAGAAATCAACATGAATTTTTTGAATTTTGGTTCTATTTTTGGTGTTTGTCTTTTTGGGGTTTTTGGTTTTATTTCTTAGGCTAAAATAATCAGCTAGAGTGAGAATGAGTACTAAAAATTCGGAAATTACTAAAATGCATAAATGAGCGTGTCCACTCTAGGGTTAAAACCGAGATTTACACTGTTTGTCCTCTAAATAATTCTTAGTAATTCCGCGGTCAATATAAGTACTGCCATTTATTGCTTACGTATGAAAGTAGTGACTTAATTGATATATCAACTGAAAATTTTAACAATAAAGAGGTTTTTGAACTACGTAGGAAATTCATTTTCAGGAAAAGTTGAAATTACACTGATTGGCTTCTGAGCCCTTCATGTCATTAATTTCATCGTTGAACCCAGAATATGGTACCACCTACCTCTTAAACTCCTCAAACTAACTATTCCACGACGTTCCTCCTACCCAGGAGGATGTCAGTTAATATTCCAGCACTAAAAACATCCCGTTCTACCCAGAAGAAGGAAACTAACATTGAAACTCTACCTGACATAATTATTGGGCCGAGCGGAGTGGCCAAAAAACGTCTTCACGCCGAATGCTCGCGAGGGCCAATTTGTCTGCGTCATATAGACTCGCCCCGTAAAATAGAGCACTCCACATCCGAGAGAGTCGCTCGGAATACCAATGAGTGTGGCGGCGGATTTCGCAGGTTGCCGACAGTGGCTTCATGGGAACCAGCCAGGTCCGTCGAGACGGTAACACGGCGCTGGGCACAACGATTGACACACACTCGCGCAAACGAGTCGGAGGATCGACAAGATCGGATCGCAGCCTCGACTCGGGCCGACCGACCGACCGGTCCTTTATAAATCTGAAGCCGCAGCTGGCAATTTCAGACAGCCCTCCTCCCTCTACAAGGATCCTGTAGGCGGCAATGAGAGATGAACTGCGGAATCGTAATCGAATCGTACCTACATTGTTTCACGTATCCTAGCATTGTGCAGGCAATCGATACTGTAAATCTTCCCTCGCCGAGCTGGATGTATCAAATGGAACAGTCATGCCTCCTCCTGGATCAAACGGATTTGATTTATTCCCTGTGTTTGGCTGCTGGTTTCGGGAGGTGAGTCTTCTGTGGGTGGGTTGATGATTCGGCTGGATTATGGGGAAGCGTTTGAGGCATCTGAGAAATTATATTAATGTTATCAACTGACGAGAAATGTATAATTTTTACAGTTTAACGCGTCTTGTGTTTTCTTTTTTCAGTATTGTAGAAATTGAGCTTGTCGTGTAATTAATAATAATAACAATTATTATGTGTATATAGTGAGAAAAGAAGGGATATCAAATGAAGTTGCCTTCTGGATCAAATAAATTCGATTTATTCTCTGTTTGGCTGGTGGATCATATAAAAAAACTTGCTGCTACATTTTGGGGGGAGAGCCTTCTGTGGTGGGTGGGTTGAAGATTTGTTTGACTTATGGGGAAGCGTTTGAGACTTTTTTTTAAAGTATTATGAGTGCACGAGAAATGCAGCAGGTGAAGGATACAACAATGATTAAGTGATTGGTAGCGATAGGATCAGGAATATTGCAACTCCCTTTTCTTTGTGAAAGAGCTAGTTGGTTCACGAAGAGCAAGTGTGTCTTTTGATTTAAATGTATCACATTTTGAATGATATTCAAGATATAATCGGAGAGAAGAAATATGACAGAAGCGAAGAAGTCTAAAGACGAAGTTCCACACTAGCACGAGTGAGAAGATAAGTTGCGCTCACGAGGGCATTCATCAACTTTCCCGGAACCAGGTGGAAACCGCGAGGCTCTCACGGTTTCGCGAGAAGGAAGTTGTTCCATCGGGGGTAGAAATTTCGTGTAATGTTGTCGTGGCGACACACCACATAAATCTTCCTGTAATAGAATAATTACAAGCCACCTCGGTGACGTGTAGGACACCAGGATGACTATGTGCGCGAAGAAGGGGGAGAATGATGAAAATGAAAAAGAAGGATCGAGGATTATTTTCGAGGAGCATCGGGGCGGCGGTCGATTGTGCCGTCTCAATCAAGCAAATTAGCCGTAAGCACCGGATAATTGCGCGATCCTGGTACAATTAGGCCGGCGTGCACGCCTATGACAGATCATGGTCGACTTTGGCCTCGCTCGAACTGGTTTCCCATGGGCAGACTTCATCTACATCGGCCTGATTTATCGCTACGCTCTGGATTCCGCGAAATTATCGAGACACGCGTGAAATGTGGTCACAGCCGTTGGTACGCGGTCATTAATCCTCGTGGAAGAATAAGTCCTGTTGGTCAGGCGCGGTCTGTTCTCGTATGAACCTTGCTCGAATTAATTAGCGAAACTTCGTGGCGGTATGCGTTCACCAGGCACCAACATTCTTCGTGAAAATTGGTTTTGAGACAGAAGGGAATGGTCTGCAATTCTTTCGCATGGTTTGGTAGTGTAATTTGGAATTAGGGGTACCCTTCCATTAAATCACACCAGAAACAGGACATTTTTAAGATTTTATTCAAATAAACGTAAATGTCACAGGTCAAGAAAATGTGTTTTGAAAAACACGTTATCTACATCCCTATAAATTTTGACGCTAAAACAATTTTTTGGAAAATTTTAATGGGGTGGTACCCTTAATAGGAATAGTGACTGAAATTAGATTGTAATATATTTTCTTGGGCAGTTGGTCGAATTTCGTGGTATGCCACATTGAAACTGTTTGACTCAATTTAAATCATTTAAATCGCAATATTCTGTTAATTTATTGCGGATGGTGCAGAGAAATGTAGTCTCAAAGGGAGAAAGCTGTTGGACTATAATTCTCCGATCCGTTTTTCTGGAAAGGAAGCACTATGTTGTATAATATTATCCGCAAATCGAGGTAATGTGATTTATAACGGTGCAACTTTCCCTCGTGAAAAACCCAGCTTTCTCACGACTTGAAGCCGACAGCGGCGCTGATAAGTATCCTGGCATACGCAGACGGTGGAAGACAAAAGAATAATAAACTCTTGTTTAGGGATGTTACGTTTATTAAAAATATGCGAAGTTGGTGTCGAAGAAGGTGTCTGAAGAATTCGGACTATAACTACCTTATAAAGACAATAATTTCACTTATGAGTAAAGGAAGTAGGTACCTTCTTCACCTTGCACACACTCCTACAATTCAATATTGCATAAATCTCATTTATGATAAAAAAAAACAGCTCTTTCCACGTTGATGCAACAAGTTGATTTGATATGAAACGATTATAAATTTGAATATCAAAGTCTACTAGGTGAAGTACACGAGGTGAAGTACATAGCAAGTACTTTCCACTTCGAAAGTACCCAGAGGCGTAAACCATATTCCACGTTGCCAGCGGGACCACCAGGAACCATTGGATCCGGTAATTGCATAACTGTGGAGGTCGTGTCCGCAACGAGCTGCTCGTTTTTCAGATCTTTGGAATCGTAAGGTTAACCAGGAACACGTCTCGAGAGCTGAATTTTTATCCAATGACGTATCCTCATCCTGTTTCCACTTAGCAGCGGATAATTAAACGTTGTCTCGATGGTCCAACAGACAGATCCATGTTCACGACTTTTTGTCCTCCATCGACGATGCCCGTATCCTCCTGCAGAAATCTTCGATAAATCACTATTGACACTGTCGGTGTTAATCCTAACCGAGCATGAAATATTGCGAGTCCCTTCGTGGTTGGTTTAAATTGAAGTCGTGGTAACAGTCCTCGCGTAGATGAGACGATATATCTGCGGGTGACAAGGGACCACTGGTAACTCGAAAAAATGAAATTTTAACGAGTTCCTGTTGGTACAGGACGCGGACATCTCATTTTATTTATGGATTCTCTTTTAAAGTGAAACATCCAATCTTCTGATACTGGATGAGAATCTGTGACATTATCTAAAAAATTGTTGACTTTGGGGAAATTCCTATAACTGTATTATTCATTTCATGAAAATTGGTAAAAAAACATGGGGAGTTAAGGGGGGTAGGCAGTAAAATCGCTCGAAAATCAAGTATTTTTAACGAATTAATTACATGGAGATGAAAGCAGGCACAGACTTTTCCTTTCATCCAATATTTATTACTATCACGTAGAGTAAAATAATATTTTATTTGTCTACATATATATTTTACAAATGGCATCACACGAGGTTGATTATACAGTGGTTCAGAAAAAGTGTTTTCCTAGAATCTGTAATTTTGGAGAGGACGTCACAGAAAAGAAGCTAAACCTCCAAATGCTGATTAAAACCTGAATGCTTGAGTTATGAGTATTCTCTTGTGATTCGAGGGTAACTTCAATTTATCAATGTAGGTATAATAGTAATGAGTCATAGGTATCTCATGTTTTTCTGATCCTGCCACAGTAACGACACTGCTCTCACCTTTTTCTATTACCTCACGTGGCGTTCACTCGATCATTCGTAATGTTTCTGAGATTAGCTTCAGATCGTTCTGAGATTGCGAACCCTCCATCTGGTCGCCGGTATCGAAAACTGGTAGGAAGAATTCGCAGGAAAATCTGTTCGTCGTAGGAGTGATAATATTTGCGTGGCGAAGTTCGAGGCACGAGCGTTCCGTGACAGATTTTTTGGATCATTTCAGACAGGGTGATTAATTGATCGACACGGGTCAAGAGGAGAATTGCCGTGTCGCGCGAAGATAAAGTCACCGCGCGTTTTCTCGGTTACGCTGGTTGGTCAAACACAAAGGGAACAGACGTCGACGCCCGAAGTCACGTCGTCGTCGTCCAGAACCGCGTGGGAGTCTGAGGAATTGTTAGATGAACTGGAGAATTGCTCACACCCACGATCTCAAAACGGCCAGGCGTTATAAATTGGTACAGAACGCGGGCTATGCAGCCTTAAAATTGAATTCCCATTTCTCTTATGACTCACTCGCGTCCAACTTGAAACCGTACACCTCCGAGTGGCCAATTTCAGCGGTTTAACCTTATCTCGTGGCCATCAGGATTTGCATTAAAGTCTTGTGACCTCTTTCGCCAAAATTCCATCCCAATATCACGTTCTATTTAATGTTAATTCCTATGACGTATGACGAAGATCGTTTAAATGGCTTTCTGATATATTTTTTATGCATTATGCGAATCTCGAAAGTTTCGCAGAACCTTTACTTTTGCACCGATGAGTCCTCCAGCGCCTGCGTTTCTGCTTCCCAACTTACACACGTGCCAGTCGCGATAGTCTGACTGCCTTCTGAGTAATACACTACGTCTTCTCAGTATACTCTTTGATCTTCACGATTTCATTCTGAATCATATTTAAATTATTCTTAAAATTTACATTCTATGAATTATTAATACCTATCGTGATTTCCTGCATGATTGTATACTTTTAAAAAATAAAATCACAGTGTCACATTAAATGCAATATAATCACCTAGATATTCCTATAAATTTAATCCAACACAAAAATGCTGTTTTATGCATCATGAATTCTTTTTCCAATTACCCAAATGAGGCATACTTCTTCGTGTGTTACTTATTGTCGCTACTATCCCATTTCTCACGTTAAGATTATGTAAAAATTGAGAAGTTCAACTGTAAACAAACTCCTTTCTTCATGGCCCAGGTGTTCGTTGCTCGGGTTTTTATTAAAGTAATGTCAAATCGCGAACACAGCGGTGATTGGCGTCTTTCGACCCAGTTTCTGACGCGCCTTCTATTCTTTGTCCCCGCCGATGGCGTTGCCGCTGATATTGGCGTCATCGACATCTTATATTGGCACACACGCGGATTTATTGGTGTCCCACAAAGCGCGGGAACAACGTGTCGTTTCTCGCACCGTTCGTCGTACGCGTTTCGCATAGCTTGCCCACGCACATGAGTCAATCCTTGCAGCGGCTCGATGACGCCAGGCATGACTCTCGGTGACACGGTCATTGAGTCATGTCCGTGTCCATCGATTTTTTGACGTATTGCATGTATGCACAGCTAATTAGTGACTTGTGCTATTTAAATACTACGCAGAACATTGGAGTAGCTTGAATTTCCAACCAAGGAGGATATAGAGCACTGGCAAAATATCTCCGCGTTTCGCTTCGGGCCTAAGAGATATTAACAACTTCGTGAAAACACATTTCACCCCTTTTCACACCCTTAGGGGTTGGTTAGGGAAAAATTCTAAAATTGCTGTTTAGGTATTTGTGTAGGTAATCTTTTTGAGTAAGAACCAACTTGATATTTAATCGGAGCCTAAGAGATATTGGGGATTCCGAAAAAATACAATTTACCCCTTTTTATCCTCTTGGAGATGAAATTTCCAGAAATCCTTCCTAATCCATCCTAAGTCATGAAAACAATGTACCTTCCAATTTTCACAAATCCAATTTTAATTTTTTTAATTTTCCAATTTTAATCGAATTTCAAATCGGAGAAAATTTGAATATTTCGCCAAATTTCAAATGCGGGAATAGACATTTGAGTATTTCACCGAAATGAGAACTGGGTCGTTTGTGTAATAGTCTGAATAGCGTGAAGAAAGCAAGTAGATCAGAAACGTTAATTCAAGCGACCCCGTGTTTATTCAAATTTAATTTATCCACAGAAATCTTTCGACTATTTTGTTTGATCTGTAGGTCAAAGGTTCGCAAGTGGTTTTTAAGTACTCGGGCAGTTCTATCGGTGACCTATCATGAAACACAGATTGCCAGCAAACAACTTGCTTGTTTTTAGGTATGAATATGTACGTATGTAGAGTAGCATGACGCATTTTCATTTCTCAGGTCGACTTTCACTGGCGCCATGACACTGACACGTTATACATAGATGAATAATTTCTTCATTTCCCTTGCGAAAACTGTGGTACCTACATTAGCTCCGAGATATAAGTCATGCGATTGTCCAGCGCAGAACGTTACTGCCGCAGTGTTATCGTTCGTCTCCATTAGCCCAGAAATCAGTGGGAGGCATCATTAGCAGTTATCTAAGACACTTTCCAACCTATTCAGTTATCTGCCAAAGTTTTCAACCTTCAGGAATATTACAGGTTCGTAGTAATTGCAGATGTGCAGTTTGAAGTGGTGACTAACGTTCTATAGCAAAGAATTGAATAATAGTTTCCAAATTTTTATGGAAGTGACAATTTTTCTGTTTCTTGCAAATAGAAATATATTTTCATATCAATATGAAAATCAAATTAGCGAACCTATGTAGGTAAACTTTTGAGTCAGAGCAACTTCTAAGATTATACAGCACATTACTGTCGTCTAGAAATTCGTGGGGTATTCAGTGAAACTATACAATGTCCGTCTTTGATTTAAAATTGTAGATAGTATTTTTTAAGAAATATTTTTGGTGAATAGATGTCACCGCCGCAGATAGTGTATTATTCGTGTTCAGAGGCCTTTAAACATTTGTATACTTCGACGTGGACAAATCATTGGGGAAGATCTATTGCGTAAATCCGGGATGCATACTCTTCCATTGACGTAAAGTGAGTCAGTGCATCGTGAGTGATTTCGACGAATAGCCATTCAGCTCGAATTTCATTCAGGTGGATGCGTCATGCCCGACCTTTGGTCACCATTCTCGGAACTATGCTTGAATGTGCAAAGAGTATCACCCACGCTCGTTACAGAACGTTTCACACTTTTCGAGCATCCTTAATTCTCTCAAGGACTGCACGCTGTGATACGATAATTCGCACTTTTTGTATTCAATTTCAACAGTTTAAAGTTCGAGTTTATGGTATGCCTTCACTGTAGGTGGACAGCTGAACATTGATAACCGAGTACCTGTAATTATCTCTGTTGTATGAAGCTGTTCAAGTGTTTCCCTACTTTCAACAGCAAGCAAAACTGATGTATGTACTTTCTAAACAGAGGCGGAAGTCACTTTTACCACGAAATCACTCTTTTGAAATCAAATATTAACTAGAAGCTCAGAGAATTAAGCAGTCGAATATGGATTTATTATAAGTAAAGGAGGATACTTATTTTCAGATAAGTTAGGTCAGCTACAGAATTTATACTTTAACAAATCTTTCTTTTATTTCCAAGTCCTGCAATGTGGTACTACAATTTCGAAATTTGTATATCATTCAAGATATCTATAATAATAATTTCCAACAATCCTTTTGCACTTTGACTCAACACGAATTTACTACTTGTCTTGTACCTCTCACAAATATATCCTCACATAATCCTTACCGATCCCAGTTCTTAAACATTCCAAAGCTCCCCCGTTTCCACGAATCATTCCATCCCTTTCACAATCTTTCAAACCAATAAACGCACAGTCCCTCTCGTTATTAATCAATCGAGCAACGAAAGACAGACGAACGTGGTTCGACGGAGGACTGACGGTGGGAAAACGCGAATGGCTTGCACTATACTTTCATAATCGTTTCGCGGGGCGTTCGGGTGCTTCCCTGCGTTGGAACAAGGCAACATGGATCGTACGAAGCGCTCGATAAGATCTAATATTCCCCACACTCGGCCATGTTTCGACCTTTAGCCGTGGTGAACAAGGTCGGAGGCCTCGCAAGCCCGTAAACCATCCTTAACATCCGTGAAAGGATTCCAACACCCACGGTCGAGAACGCAGCAGTCGGCCACCAGTCGACTCCCACATCGCGGATATAGAAGTTGGAAACGAGGATGAGGTTGCCGAGGATTACGGGGCCGTGTGTCTGAGAACGCTGAAAAGGATTATTCAGGGTCTAGACGGAGTCTACGTACAGGAAATCCGTACAGTACCTCAAGCCCTCCTCGACGTTTTTGTTTCAGATGCTTGTTTATGTTTTGTCACAGAAAAGTGAATGGAAAGTGAAGACTATGACGGTTCTAGTGTGCAACGCGAAGATATTATTAATGGATGATTTGGATAATTGCCGCGTTACTTTCATATTTCATTAGGAGACTCGAATAATAAAGCACCCTCAAGATTATCATAAATTTTAAGAGACTTCTATCCTTATTCTGATCTGATTTTTAGCATTATTCAACGGGCTCTGTGGAATTTGTGGAAAATTTAGCAGTTTTTTAAAGTGCTAAGTCCATGTCGATAAGTGCAGGTGGAAGAAGGGTTGAAAGAAAACGCAACACAATGTCGAAGCTGCGGCGTGATCTTGTCCACTGCGTTTTACACGACAGGAGAATTGAAAATTGAACGCATGCGCTGTCATCGTCCAGCTATAAAACGATAAATTGAGGCGGCAAAAAGATTGGTACAAGGTTGTGGTTTAAGTGGAGGCTGGCAGGCAAAAAAGCCGCGAAATAATCGAGGTTTTCTGATCCGCCGCTAGCAAATTTCTGTTGTACTCGGCTTCCATGCCGCGAGACTCCAGTGCATCGCATGTTCCCTGGACAGGAAAGTTCACGCACCACTAGTTCTCGACCGCAAACACGATCGTCATCCAAAAAGCCGGATCGCGTGCAAAACTAAGTGATCGACCGCAGACCTTACCGTTAAATGGAAGTTTCAGTTCCGCTGGGCTTCATTTCCAATAAAATGCTTTTGAAATTGAGTATTGAATGCTCGCCGCACGTTGATAGGCCATTACGAGGGGTACAGGGATGTTCGTGGAAGACTGTCTTGTAAATTCGGAAATCAACCTCTCCTGGGATTTCATTTCAAAATATAGTCTCATAGCAAACAATATTCCCACTTGCAGAAGCCATTCATTTGTAATTATTCTGTTTATTCGTTTCTTGGACAAATTTGTGATAAATCTGGTTACCTGACACATGAGAATACAGTGAAGCAACCACCGCTACCGTTGAATTTAGATGCACAACAAATAAACATAATCAGGAAGAAAAAAAATCATCCCACAGATCTGAGAGGAATTACAAGCTCCCATGTAAGAAAGTGAAGATACCTCCGTAGTTAATTTCCACTTTGTAGCTCCACCTATGTGTATACAAATTCTTTTTACGATCACGCATCCCGTCCTATTACGAGAACTGCCGAGATTACTTCACGTTTCTTGCGTCACGCAGAAGCGTTTCACGTTCTTGCAGTTATCCACCATCGGTGTTTCTAATCGTCCAGGGATAGAACGCAGGTGCAGATAGGTACTGTTGAATTTCTCGTGGCTGTAGCTGCTGCGATTTCTTAATCGTTTGGCAGTAACCAACGTTCGTGATGGGAAAACTAATAATCGCAATTCCGTTTTCTTTTAGCAGCTTTCCTTTGAAACTTCCACGTCCGCCAGGGCCTGAGATTTGTTGCCATGGGTGTATAAACCGTGAAAGCATGTTTTCATGACGGGAATCAGCGATTCCGGGGTCCCGAGCTGGCTCACCAGTGCTGAGGCCCTGCAAGAGGCTCAACTGGGAGAATTGAATCTTCCCCTTCACTTCCAAAGTCAGGTCGAATCAACTGATGGGCCTTATTTCTGGTTAGAAAGTGGGTTTCTCTATTTTAGTCTGGGTTACGTCTGGACGAGGTCGTTAGTATTGATTAGGTTCGTTTGAACATAAAATTGCAAAGCAAAATTTTCATGTCCTCTGAGAGGAATTCTTTATTTCGTAAATGAAGAAGTGACATTTTTAGAATGTCCCTTTGCTTTGACGTCCTCTAGTATTACCTGTTTGCACCATTCACAGTTGAATTCTATGTCAAAAGGGAAGGATTCCTCAATTTTTTGAACTTGACTTCCTTATACAAGACTTCCTCTTTCCTCACCTTCTTAAATAAAAGTATCTAGCGGTCGTTGTGCAATTTCATTCAATCTTGCGATAAACTTTTCATTCTACACGAGACATTACACTTCAGTATTTTAATAGTACTGCATTCTGTGGCTCAGCTGTTTCATAGCCCGCTCATAGTAATTTCATACCCAAACAATCTTCCATTTCTCTGAAAGAAAGCAGAAAGAAGCGGTATCGAAGTGCGCAGCGGTCTCACGACCTATGCACGTTCACGGTGACCAAACGAAGGTGTTTCTCGCAGCGCTGATAAGACCACCTGCGCGTCAAGGCCCGTTTCAGATAAAAATCTTGCGCTTCTTGTAAGCGACTTGCTGGTGAGCCCATAGGTAGTGCCCACCATCCACCACAATGGTTATTGTTTCAGCACGGTATGCGAGCGGCGTTGCGCGCCGCCTATTTATGACACATTATGCGAAAGCGCACCCGATAGAGTACGAGTATTGCATTTCGTGCCATTGTGATGGCAACAATGATACACCCTGGGCCATATAGCCTCGATACCACTACATAAATCATGATTCGTGCTGGGCATCGATGCCCTTGCTGGCTCCGCCGAGGTAGGTGTCGCGCAGAAATACTTCGCGCCCCTTTTTCTTTGCCCGAGCGTGATCGATAAAAGTGTCTCGATCCACTGCACGGGCGATCCAGATCATCTGGATTTTCATATTACGCTCGAGTGCACCCACCACACTATTTCAAACCCAGAAATTGCAATTATATCCAAGTCAGTGGCGCACTCAGGATTTAATCTTGAACGAATAAAAATATTTTTAATGTCAAATTCTAAAAATTCCTTAGGTGCTTATAAAAATTTATTTCAAGAATAAAATCCAGTCTTGTTTTCTTCTTACAAAGCTCCTTCTTTGGGGGGGGGGGGGGTGTCAGCGCCCCTTGATCCTCCTGGGTGCGCCACTAATTCAAGGACGTTCAGTGACTTCTTCCATCATTCATACCACCTTCAACTATATTCTTCCGCCTAAATTATTTATCTCTGACCAGATACCCAATTCAATTTCAGGTGAACTCTATCTCATCCACCAACTTTCGTTTCCTCCCATTAATCCCGCTGTACGTATTAAGAATTCGGGGACATTCTGCGCTTGATTACCTACTCCTAAAGCTCATAATTATTCTCCCATATTCAAAGCCGTCCTCCTAATTGCTCGCTCTTATCCGTCCCCCGTTCCTTCAGCTACATAATTCCAAGGATCCACACCCACCCCCGACGACAAGCGGGCAGGAGGGTGTGTTCCGGGGACGGGAAGGTGGATGTCGCGTTTAAAGTAGCGTAAGCAGCGGCGGTCATATATCGCGGTGGCGCCGGAATCGCAGAATCCGTGTCCTTAGACATTAACGTTCATTAGGCGGGTCGTTAAGCCGAAAAGAAACGGCGCGTACCAGAATTTCTGCGGCTGGGAATAATATTTCTGCGACAAGAGGCGTGCGTGTGTCGTCGGTGTTGCCGGCGGAGCCGAGATCGAAGCGCGTTCACGTGGAAAGGGAGGGAAAAGGGTGCTGAGAACGAAGGGATCGGTAGCTGTCGGTGGTTTATTCGCGAGAGGAGAGAGCGAGAGAGGCTGGGTATGCAAATCGGGGCTTTCGGCTGGATATAGGGGCGACGTGCGCGCGATTCGAAGGGACCGAAGGCTGGCCTCCTCCATTCACCATATATCCTCGTAATTAAGTCGGTCCCTCTTATTAAGCACCCTGCCTTCGCTAGGTGTATAGTATCGCTGATTAAAGGACATAGTCTGTGGCGACGATGGCCTTCTTTCTAAGGGCGCATTATATCAGGGAGCTTCATTTTCTAAACGCTGCTTCGTTGATCTGAAAATGAGTCTATGTAATTGGCGACCTGGCCCCCAGGTCACTGCTAAAGTCTCCATGAGGAATGATCGCTGTGAATCTGGGATTCTGCGAAACTGGGACGGTTTAATCTACTGGAGGAATCGACTGGGAGGTTGCTGATGAGTGGAAAGTCCTTTGAGACGAGTTTTATGAATTCTCCACTTCTTTTTGTCATTGTTGAATGAAATGTTTGATGCAATTATTAATAATTGAAATTGAGATTTAGCCATCTAGGAATTCCTCTTTCACAGTCGCAAAATTGATATTCATTCAATCTTTGCACCTTGTTTTATTTACTTCTTCCCTATCTCCCAGCATATCAATTCTCATGTAGACTTACAAAAATTGAATGTCATTAAGGAGTAGTGTTTTGTACCTCGTATCAATTTCCTTTTTGAAATATGCTTGGTCACTGTACACGTGGCAGACTTTTCGAGACACGGAAGAATAGCCTCCGAATTTATAAAATATCATTGGAAGCAGCAGTAGGGAGTCGTGATCCGGCGGATCCTTGGTTCTTATTCTCCTTTTCCTATTGGCCACGGCGCGTTTCAGTCGCGAGCGACAGCACAGCCGCGCCGCATTCCAGCCACGCGCCTTGCCTAGGAACACTGGCGTAACTATCGACCTTAACGAGGCGATTTGTCAAGACCCTTTCATGTCCCTCGATAAGAAGACGCGTCCGCCACAATGACGATTACGTAGCGATCGGACGTGAAATGCCACCGGCGATCGGTAGAATTGTCTTCTGGGCGTTTCTCGGCGAAATGGCCTTGGAGCTTCGGCGTAGATATCGAAAACGACAGTGACGATGTTTCCCACGTTTCTCGCTACTTCTTTCTCTGGAACAAAGGAGAGATATTTCCCTGTTGACCTGGGATTTCCTTTAAATGGAAAAAAAGGGGGACACAAAACGATAACACAAATGAACATTTATAGAGCACTTAGATGTTTTGTTTCTCACTGGACTGAGGATCTCTAATGACAGTGCAACTACTGGTTCTTCAAGCAATTATTTATTTTGATAGATCTATGATATTCTAGAAATTGAGTTATAAATATTATCTCGAATGATTGGAATATATTCAAGAATGAAAAGATACATTCGTCAGGGAACTAGTATCACCTGTGTCTGTACAGTTTTACCTGTCCTACCTAGGATAAACTCAATTACTTTTTATAATGATCCTACAACCACAATTGCAAGTCATCAAGCTAATGCTGCAATGGAATTTCCTAAAGATGGGACTCGCCAGGCGATGGAAACGCCCTGGATTGGTACGATCAAGGGAGTTTCTTTCGCCTGGCCAATAAAATCCTGATGACACATTGGGTTTTCTGATGAGAGACACTACAGAAAATTCTAGGTAGCCAGGCGAACACCCGATAATATTCTGGCTACCTACGTCAATGGGACTCTGCTAGGTACAGCAAGAGCAGCACGAGCCGAAGCTGTGGAGTCGCGGTCGAGCGGAGGCGGTGGGAGCCGTCCTCTCCATCGTGGCGAAGAGAAGCGAAAGAGAAGCAAAAAGAAGCCGAGCGGCGAAAAGGTATGGGGACTGTAAGTGGAAGGGGTTGAGCGCGAGAGGTGGTGGCAGACGAAGAGAAATGCATTCCGCGTTGGGAACGAACGAAAGAGAGAGGAGACCCGCGACACAATCACGTCCTGCACGCGCCGTGCCCCGAGCCACTTCCAGACGCTGTTACACGAGGCACGGTCTCTCCTATCCTCCACTTCCGGACGTATAAAGTACTTTTTTATGTCGGAAGCTTCGTTCCGCCAGGGAACTCGATATTCGAGTTCGCTGACAGGCCACGCGTTTGGTTTCCATATCTGCTGTCTGCACCTTGAATACCAGAAACTACGACGAGGAATGTCTATCCTTTTATCTCCTACATAACCTAACAAAACGTAGGAATGTCAGTAGAAACGGTCCTAGTACGACTTATCTCAATCCGCAAAAGGAATCATCATCGATTCAAGGAAATACTTGGATATGTGCCTGATGTAATTCCTGGTATATTCCGCGAGATGGCAGCACGATAGATGAATGATCGAACGCCGCAAATTGCACGCCGTCCGTGATCAAAGACACCGGCGCTGCCCGGCGTGGATCGAGCCGGTCCGGCTCGTGTAACATTACTTTCGATCACGATCGCCGCTCGAGGCGCATGCAGGCGTCTGACCCATGCGCTTCCAGCGCTCGAGGCAACTCCGAAGTGTGGGAACTCCTCACCTCGAAGCCTCCCGACGACCTTTGCTGCAACCTGCAACTGCATATCTTCCTGCACCTTGAAACTGCATAGATATGTGGGGCTCGACACGGTTCCCTTTTTCTTTCTTTTTCACGCGCGGCAGGGGGAAGGCCCCGAATGGAGTCCTCAGGATAACGGGTTCAAGGTAGACCCATTAACTGTGACGTATTCCGGTTTACAGAGGAACTTATTGTGCCCGGCTGATTGCGCGCCCCGGGCTGCTGGCCAGCGGGCATTCTGCTCGCGCGGCCATTTATCTTGTTCCTTCGCGAAGTCGAAGAAAAACCGTTGATGATAAAAAAGCACAGGCGGCCGCCGTCGTCGTTGAGAATAAAAAATGATCACCCGCTCACGGATTGAGCTGTTCGAAGTAGGCTAGCCTAAAATGGTGGCGCGGCGGGCTTGGCGGGCCGCTGTTGTAAAGCGTCTCGTTCTTTTCTTTTATTCCTGCTCTTTTGCTGACCGGTGGTTACGGTTTTCTCCACCAGCAATGTTAATTCGGGGGGAATAATTAAGGACTGGTGGGAGGTTTGATTGGTACGTGTTCGACAAGGTGGATGACTTTTAAGTGTGGCGATATATCTTAACCAGCGGGTGATAAATGTGGCATATCTCGTTGGCCAAATGTGGCTTTAGCTACTAGGATTTATTGGCTTGAATATGTTTGTTCTTAGGATGTAATCGGATAGTGTTGATTTTAGAGCAGGTTTTAGTAGAAACTTGTTCCCACTCGTTATTCAAAAACGAAATTGTCAGCGGACCGCTTCGAAATAAACTTCTTCCTTGTAGGAACGTAAACATCAAACGTTTTTTCGTATTCACTTAATTGAAGAGGATGTACCGTAAACTGGGAGAACAGTGGCAGTTACTTAATATTTCTTAAATAAGGAAAAGGACAAAAATTTTATGCAATTTTTATATCATATAACAAAATGTCCCAAAAACATGCCAATCCCTCAGTTCCCCCGCTTGCGGTTGGGATCTATTGCTGTATTTGCACAACATGTGATATTTGGAACTGATTGAATACTTTCACTGCTTTTAATTTAAAATACCAAATTTAGTAAAATTTCTTAGAGTTCTTCAATAAATGTGCAACGTTTTTCATAATTATTCCCCACAGAGCAGGTGTCTTAATAGCTAATACTTACGAGCGGTGGTATACATATATACACAGCTTTATGAATCGTTAATTGTGTATAAGTTTCTACGTGCCATTCTCTATCAGTATCTTCATCACACGTTCGATCACTCCATCAGAAAAGGAGAATTACAGAAGAAATACGAATCGTTGCAAGACGCTCTAAGTCGTGGATCAGTGAAACTGAAATACACCTCCGGAGCTCTCTGTTCGTGACCTTTCGCCACGAGCAACGAAGGATCGACCATCGCCGCGCGACCGTGATCTTCGATCTGGATCGAACGGGTGATCCGGTTTCTGGTCCCATCGAAGGCGAAGGCTCACAATTACTATCACAATGTCGAGTCCTCGAGGGTGCGTTCGGTCGTCGTGCGACCTAAGTACAGGCTACGATCGGACCTTCGTTCGCGGATCGTTGCGTCTCCCGCGATTGCATCGTCAGTGATTGCTGCTCGCGTTCGAGGAGGGACCTTTGGGCCCTGCGGCTGCGTTTACATGTTCATCGACTCCACGCCCGAGTAAAGTCAACCTCGAGATTTTTTACTCGGGTATGTTGGATCAGGCGGTTGTCAAGTGTTTACCCAGCCCTCGGACGATTCTTTCATACCTGAACATCGCGGTTCGCGTCTCATCCAACCCCTTTTTCAACAGTCATCTTCGAAGGCTGTGTTACACAGCCACAGGACATCAGAAAAGTTTTCATCGAAATTGTGACCAATCCTGCACTTTTCTCGAGGAAGGTAAAAGTATGTAACTCAGTTACACGGAAGCCAACTTCAAAGCTACTGCGCCACTCTGATACCTATTTCAAGGCAAGACCAACGTGAGACTTTGGCCCAGACACATAGTCGCCTAAACACACGGGATAAACAGTACCATGGCCAGCGTACATTTGAATATCTAATGGTGCCAGCACTCCTTTCTCCGTCACCTACGATGCGTAGATCGATGCTGGAACACCTGTTTTCAAACATTCGTGTGTGACGATCCTACGCAGTCTTCAGAGGCAGCCACACCTGTTTGTCGCGGCGGTCGTCTCTGCCACGAGCTGACGAGGAATTCAGGCGCGCCTATTTTTAATTATCGTTCCCTACGACCGGTCCCACTTGATAACACCAATTTCGAATGATGTATCGCTCCTCGACGGTGGAATGTAACAGTTTATCAAGCTACAACGACCTCGTGGTACTTACCATTCCTCAAACCTCATAGCTAACATGATAAAGCATGTTCGCGATGAAGGAACCAGCAGAGGCTCTCTGGGAATCACTTTCCTCACAATATTATTCATCAGAAAAATGGCAACTTCTCTGCAACAGGGTTTCTCTTACAATCGCGACCTGCTACGCGGAATTTCGTATATTCTGGTCATCATTAGTGTCGACCAGCTCCAGGAAGTAGTATGCCTGGAGAAATGCAAGGGAGGCGGATTAAAAGGGGCATTCTTTCCCGTTGCGTTAGACGGCATCACACCATCATGATCCTCCTCGATTCGAGGGAATCTCCTGTCGGGCGGTTTTTGCCAAGACAGTTTTGCCCTCGTCAGTTGCTCAACAGCGCCTCGTGGAACGGCGCTGGGAAAAAAAGCAGTTCTGTTGACCGTTCCCGGGGAAGGACGTCGGCCGTCCGTGCCCTGGGGCAATTCCACCAGCTCTATCCGCGGGATTCCTGACTCGTTGGGCCAGAAAAAAGAAATGACACGTGCATCTCTGCCTTTCCGTCCACTCTTCCGGCGACAAGCTTCACCGTCCCCCGAGTCGATTTTCACGACTCTTTGACCGAACAAGTTGCCGATACCGCCAATTAAGCGCGCCTCCGCCGCCATCGAACGACGATTTATCGCCAGTTAAGGCTCCTTTCTTGGACAGAGTGGCAGTCGCGGCTGGAAATGTTTTCATTCCGTCGGAGGTTCTCCTTGGACGACCACGATTAGCGCGTCGATGCCCGTGAAATTTAAGGACTGGAGGCTGGATGCCTCGGTTAAAGCGGAGCTAAGTAGTTTCGTACGTCCAGCATGATCGTTGGGAGTATTTCTGCTTCGATCTTGGAGGAAGGAAATAAGAAAGGAAACCTTTGTGGGTAAAAAGACGCTCTTACACGCCACTACCTTCTTTTTAGAACTAGTACACTTTTTGCTTGAAGGGTATATGTATGCTTACCTTGATGGCATACCAGTATTTTAATGCTACAGCAGGGGATGCTACGTACCACTTGCGTGTTGCAAAGATTCTTCCGCAGAAAGAACTCTTATAACTACTCTGTTCTATTCCGGAACTTAAAAGAATTCTCCTTCAGCTGTATCCTCCCAAATATTCAATTACTATCCTAGATCACCTTCATGACCTCTATCTGCACCCATCCCAGCTCTGAACATCGAGGGGAGCCCTCAAAATTCTTCAGATTGACTCCGCGAACGGTTAGCCTCCCCGTGAGAGGGATCTGCCGCGTACGGCGAAAAACGTCGCGCTTCTCTATTTATTTCCTCGTCGCCAATTAATTTGGCCGTGGAAGCGTGGCGTGGCCCCGGACGAAAACAAAGCAATCGCGCTCTGGTATCTGCGGTGGCGGGCTGGCCGGTTGTTTAATTAGCGAGTATTGTGCAGGCTGGTAGAGGGAGTCGATGGCGACCGAGGACCTACTCGCCCGGATATCGCGTAACAAGATCTTATTCAGTGTTCGGTGCACGGAGGGTTAATGATGCTATCGCCATACAGTGCCAAAGCGATCGCATTACAGATACTATTCCGGCGTATTCGCCCGTGGACCCGCTGGGTAAGGAGGCGCATACGACGTCGATATTTCTTTAACGATCGCCGCTGATCCCACGTGGCCGGCAGCCACTCTTTCTCCTCCAGCCCCCTGCCGCCTGTCCCTCCCCGTACACCTCTTCGATCTTTTGTTGTGGGCCACGGGAGGCTTGTCGTATTACCTGGTAAGGATTTCGCTGGGACTTTCGTCGATTAATCGACGAGAAAACGACCAGCGCCGGTCTTATGAAGATTTTATCGGCACGGGAGCACGGGCTACACCGTTCCTGAAATTGTAACGTTTGTAACCACGATATTCTCGTATTGTGGGAGGCTGATACTGTGGGATCGAGCAACGTGGGAATAGTGATTTCGTTTATCTTCATTTAGGTTGGGACCCAATCGTTGCTGTGGTAATTGTCCTTTCGTAGAAGGTGATAGTAACGTAAGTGCGAGTAATAAGGCCTATTTTACCTTACAGTCCACACCGAAATTAAAATTGCACCATTGCACACTAAGGGCCTCACAGGCCCATATCTCCAAATCTAGAAATGTATGGATATTTTGAGAAAATATTTTCTAGACTGCATGTAATTTATTGCACTCAATCTTCATTAACAAAAATATTTAATAATAAAATGAAATTCTGAACAAATATCTCTTTAACACTACGACTCATCGTTATTTGAATCTTTTTCAATATCATGAGAGTTGTTCACTTGGATCTGTATGCCTGGGGCTTCCACGTGTGCACTGTAGGGTTCAGGATCCATAACTTTTTTTTAAAAAAATATACATATTTTTGAAAACTCTTTATTTTATAGAAATCTATGAATATTAAGCTATAAGCTGTGATATTTTGAACAATATATAAAAACAATAAATGCGATAAGTTTTAGGTTTTTAAAAACCTTCAAATGGACCTTGTTTCGGGTAGAGTAGGTAATTAGGCCCATCCAGTTAGGATGTATATTTCGGTCAAAGAAAGAGATCCTCGTCCTCAGGTGTGAACCCAATGCAACCCTCATACACCCAGGCGAGACATATGACACACTGACGCATATCACTTTTGAATTCAGTTCCACATAATTTACAAAACCGATTTTCTTCAGAGTTGGCGTCTAAGTTTTTTCTAGAGGTGGGTGGAGGGGGCTCTTATTCACAGACTTTTGTTTTATTTTCTTCCGGTCCCAGTGACACGTATTTTGGAGCACTTCCTAATGTTATTCCCACTTAATATTTTGGCGGCCTCATTATCTGTTTTGTCACTGCGTCATTCTTGAGGTTACCTATATGTTAAACTGGCAGTTTACAAAATCAACAATTTTCTGGGAATACGTTGCCAACATACGTATTTATACATACCTGTAGTTGTACAGTAATTGGATGATGAGCACTCCCAACACAAATCCAGGAAAACGACGTAATTGTTATAATTAGAGCAACGAAAGTTGAGGGGGAAACAGTTGTTAAATTTACAACTGGTAACTCTTCGAATGACATTTCGTATGTAATAAAAGCAATATAAAGCGCTACCAGGATTGTACATTGACATACTACGGAAAAATGACGGCTGGGCCTTATTACCTGCAGGGCCTTATTACCCGCACTTACCTTTCAAGTGAGGCGATTTCTTGTGGAAAGTACCTTTTCTGTGAAGCATCTAGTTGCCGATAAAATTCGGTTTAATAACTCCGTACGACTACTACCGTCACACCCTCTTTACTTCGCGATTTCTTCACGGATAACGAAGCCTTCCTTCCCGCAGTACACAGGATTGTTCCGAAATTGCTCGTGCATGATTAGCAGGTACCTTGTCTTTTATCAACTTAGAAAATCGTTGCTCATTGAATCCCTCTGCCGCGTGAGACGCTTTCCACCGGCGCGGAGAAATTTTCCCTGAAAGTCGCAATCTCCGCGTTCTCATTCCGCGGATGACGCACATCCCGCATCGATCCTGCGCATCTCCCATTCTTCGACGATGTCGACGCGAAGGTCGCCCGATCGCCCAGTTCCTTCGACGTTTGTGGGAACGCAAGGCTTCTCACGTAGACGAGCGAAAACAGCTGGCGGAGATCTCGCGTAGCGCGGCCCGCACGATGGGAATCGTCTGATTATGACCGTCTGGATCCACTAGCGTCGCGACCGACATTGGTCCGCATTCCTCTTCACATATCTCGCGCGGCTTTCGACTTGCTCTTCCTCATCTGCCGCCGTTACGTTAATTCAATTTCACTTCCTCAGTGCCCGCATCCTCCTGCAAGCTCGCGCTCGGTTATCAATATGAATCGTTTCCTTGAGAATATTTTCGTCGATCGGTGTTCAGGCTGAACGAACAAGTTTCTGGTACATATCTAGATACGCGCAGCGTGCTTCCAAATTGAGGAAGTATAAGTGGAGAATCAGATCTTTCTGCTCGGAGCGTCGAGTATCGTATTATTCATCGCTCAGGACCACTTCTCCGGATTACTGTATGAACGTTTAAAACCTGTTCACCCTGTAGAAATGAGACATCCAAGGAAAAGTGTTAATCTGCTCGACATACGATCCCTGATACTTGGCGATTGGCTATTTCAATTCTTCGGTGCAAGAATTCCCACGGAACACTGTGGAATATGCAATGATGCAAGGCGAAATGAATGTGAGTTAGTATAAAGAAGGTGTAATGATGTTTGAAAGTTTGAAGAGTAGCTATTTAGAATTCACTCAACTAAGAAAGAAGCATTTAGTGAATCTTGGTCCAGAAACACTACCACACCAGATCATGATTTTTGCATTAATTAACAGACGCTAGAACTTAGAAACTGCCATCAAACGTCTTTAGATGTCTTAGACGTCTGTAGATTAATATTGAGACTTTCATGAATCTAGGTATCAAGTAGATATCGATATTTTCGTGTACCTAAGTAGGTATCAAACAGATATCAATACATTCGCAAATGTAAGTGTCAACATTTGCATTAGTATCGATTCCTTTCGATACCTACAGGTAGCGGTGGGACAAAGGACTGAGTTTTAAGCGTTTTCTTAAAATTTTGATAAGGAGTAAATATACTCTGTCACTTTATAACTAAGTAATGTATTGAAATACACTAAGTGTTGTAGGTATTTAATAGTGAATGATATAGTCTGTTTAAACTTCGTTTTTAACTACTTTTTTTCTATATTACCTCAAATTGTTGGGTGCCAATGATTGTACTTTTATGCCTACTTTTGTTTTTCATTGATATTTTTAAAATACAGGACTGAATAGATACTGAAGCTGTTTTCGAAAATTAAGACCATAATAAAATTTGACAAAAAAATATAGACATTTCAATTGGGATTTCCACTTAGGGTGCCAATCGTTGTATAGTTTACCCATCATCGAAACGCTACTCATTTCCCACGACCTACTTACAGAACTCCACTCTAGAGTCGAACACTTCCTTCGTCGATCGTTCCTCTCGCGTCCGCAAGCGATGGTGCAGATATATTGCAACGAGGGTTTCATCGCATCAGAAAATATCTTGCAGTTTTATTTTCGTCCCGATGGTTTTATTGGACGTTGACACTGCATAACTGCGTACACGCGGCGTGCATCACGGAGTACTTAACGACCAACAAGGCAAAGATATGGGAGGAGCTGTGTGGCGTGTAAACGCCATGCAGCCTAATTACTATATTAATTGCCTTCTCACTGGTTATCTTATTGATTAAGGCCGCGTTGGATCGCAGGATACGCGAGGAGTAAAGCCGCGAGGCTGTGTAAGCATTGATGTACAAAAGATCGGATCGAAAATTAGTTGCGCGTCCGTCCTGTTAACGTATCAGCCGTTGTAGCAATTTAAATACTTTAAACGGCGTGATTCAATATCCCAACGACGTTTATTATTTTTGCACCGCGCCGTTGCTTCTTTCTGAAGGTGTAAAGATGGGAATCTCCTTAACAATCCCCACCCCTACGCTCACGGAACACGATCGAATGCACGAGGAAGCATTTGCTTTTAATCGGTTCCATTTTTCATCCTTCCCAGCCGTGCAATTGTCTTGGCTGTTTTATTTAATTAACTTCGCGCGATTAATTCACGCGTCGGTGTTATTATAACCGAAAGTTTTAGGACATTGGTGAATATTGAAGATTGGGTATAAATTAACACAGTGTTACCCAACCCTTTTTGAGTCGCGATGCCCCTTTATAATATTCAAGTAACCTGCGACCCCCTTCTCACCCCCATGTAAGGTAAATTTAATAAGGTAAAGAAAACACATTAAATATAGGTACCCATTTCAGAATGTATAACCCTAACTAGTAAAAGAAAAAAAAACATGGCGATCCCCAGAAAACACTTTGCGACCCATTCGGAGGTCGTGCCCGACCGGTTTGAAATCACTGAATTAACAGGTCAATTAAAATTTCATTTTGTAAAGATTTTAATCTAAAATAAAGGTTTGTGGTTCTTATGTTGTAATAGTTGAACATGGAACTTTTGTGACTTAGCCACTGCAATATAGAACGCAGATAATATGATATGTTACCTCAAAGTTACCTCAGAGTGCGTGCTTGAAATTTGACAATGCAGATCGCGTATTAATCTCAATATAAAAAGCAGTAAGCTATCACCTAAAAACTTTCGAACGGTAAGCTCTGCACCTAAATGCGGAGCAAAGCTAGGAAGTAAAGCTAATAATACATAATTTGGAAATAAAAACTTTGTAACACACAGAGCAGGAGACAATGCTTTGCAGGCAAATAGTGGAGAATTAGAAGACTGAAGAATAAGAATGTTAAAATCCCCAGATGAAAAGCTTCAAAGATGTAAGAATAGAATTTAAAGAACTAAAATTTTGACTCTTTGAAACACAGACCAACCATCACAAAACGAATGGACAAATTTGAAGAAGCCAAAGGGGTGAATACCTGACATTCTATTTGACCCTGTATTTCACTAAAATTCTGCAACTTTGCTAATCAAACATGAATTCAAAAACAGTCATAGAATATTCAAATTCCAAAAAATGATGATTCATGAACACTGTGTGGCACATAGGATCTCACTCAGCCTGTACGTTCTCAACTACAGACCCGAAGACACAGAGACCTACATTACGCCGATGGTTGCGACTCGCTGCCGTCTGGAGGGCCTTGCAATGGACATTTCGGGGTGTGGGTTTTCGTGGAAAGGCAGTAAAGCCTGGCGAGGTCGACGGAGACCGCAGATTTATGCGTAGTAAAGGCGGACAGGCTCGCCTCTTCGACGTCCTCTTCATCCCCGTGGTTCCTCTTCGTTGCTCGCGTACCCGCGCATAAGAACGAACATTAGCGTTTGCTCTCGTCGGTACTTACGGATAGTTACCGCCTGGAATCATAAATTATTGCCCACGCCCAGCAACTTTTAGTGGCATTCGGAACTGGCGGGAGTTTTCGGCTGCAGAAATTACGTTGGCCCGCGTGGATCGACGAGAGAAGCTCGGTATCCTCACTTCTCCCTGCTGCTCCTTTTGCTGGTAACCGCTGAGAACTGAGCATAAAAATCGTCGTTTCCACGCGTCTCGGCCAGCGAGAGGGACTGTCCTGGCATTATGCTAATTGGAGGGCTAATTAAGTTAAATACGTCTGAAACGATTAGCGGAACGGACGGTTGAGTTTCGGGCACCGAAACGCACAGCGTCTTGGTCTAATTCAAGGTAACTGCGAGTGGTTTCCTTTTTACAGCTCTGAGGGAACACCCTTGCCCCAAATGTTTACTTACACTTGATTACGCTATTCCATCAATGTTTCTTCGATCTCCAACGTGAATCAAGGAATATTTCGATTTTTGTATTAACAGTGGCGTGTTCCTAATCGGAAGATGAGACTAATTCTGTATATGTAGACAAGAAATCCTTTACTCGATAACTCGTAGTGTTGAACAGATATTTGTTCAGTATTTCATTTTGTTATTAAATAGTTTTGTTAATAGAGATTGAATGCAATAGATTACGTGCAGTTTTAAAATTATTTCTTCTCAAAATATCCATGCATTTCTAGATTTGGAGAAATGGGCCTCTAAGGCCCAGCACGTGCATTGGTGTTATTTTAATTTACGTGTGCACTGTAGGGTTAAAAAGGAGGCGCCTCATGAGCCTCGTCACTACAGGCAATCAACGCAAGCTATAATCTCACGCAACATCCGAATTCAACCATACTTTCGCGCGTCTGAAGTAGAGCAGGACATCACTGGCGCGCCCAGGAGCCTCGTGTCATCCCAATTATTTTTGACAGCTCATACGCGTACATTGTAATCGACCAGCAATCAGTCGAGCCGCGCCATCGCCTAATTAGTGAGCAGATGAATCGTTGCACGGACGTTGCCAGGTTCGGTGGCCCAACCACGAGGACTCTGCAACATTTCACCAGCCGCCGCGCCGTAACGAGAGCTATATCGATTCGAACACTCGAGTACGATCTCTCCAATCGGTTCCCCGCTCGCAGCATCGCGGGAACAACCTGTAATTGTATTTATCCTTCGAGACGGGGACCGCTCGCAATAACAGACCCGCGATTGCCATTCGAAGCGCTAGATGCATGACCAAGCGAGTCGCGACTCTTTCTTTCCTGCCTTTTCTTTCCCGAAGGCCAGTTCCTGCCTTTTCTTTCCTGCAGGCCAGTTCCTGCCTTTCCTTCCCCGTTGCCACGCCACCACGCTGAACCGTCATCGATTCTTGCACGCTGCTTGCAGCTCGTGAGTCCGTGACGCGTCCTCTGACGCCCCAGTCCCCCCCTTCGTCCTGGTAGAATGGTTCTCTTTCGCCGGCGGATTTACACGCGTAACGAGCTTTTTACCGTACCGCGACGCTAAAGATAACGCCTCGCGCACGCTGAAAACGTAACACGCGTGGCGATCGTCCGCTCGCGATACGTGCCGAGGATCGCAGGAAACGGTGAGATTTACTGCGCCACTACCAGATCGCGTGCAATCGGGCCACTTTTTGATGCGCGCGGCCTCGTGCCTCTCTAACCGAGGCAACAAGATGATCTTGAGCTTCTTTTGTTAATGGAGGTTGGATTTTTTTATAGGAAGGCGGGGTGGTAACTACTTAGGTGGCGTGTAATTCTAAGGTTGTCATCATTGTCGCTGTTTTTGCGTTTGCTTATATCGTAGGCATACGAGGAAAGTCTTCTGTTTTCAGAAAAATCCATTTTTATTTTTCACGAGGCATGTAAAATAGTTACCGTAAAGTGAGGGAATATTATCAGTTAATTAATATTAGTTTTTTCCTGAGTCTGAACATTTTTCCTTTTTTTCTTGCTTATGTTATCTTCCACAGTCTTTGTATACTAAAGAGTTTTTCCCGTTGACAGTAATAATAATAATAACATGTATTGCAGAAGGAACAGAAAAATCTTTTATGCATTTTCACACTTCTAGTACAATTATAAAAAATGTAGTGTCATAATGAGATACTTAAAGCAACTGTAAAAATGTTAATTTTTATATTAGGTATACATATGTATAACAAAATGTTACAAAAACTTGCCAACCCAGTTTACAGAACCACCACTAGGTGGTGAAATAATGAATTTAAGCAAAAATGAACTTAATGGATTTTTTTGTATGCCCACAATATGCTTCTGGGTCGTTTTGTGAGTGGTTGAACATTTTTGGTGGGTGTAAAAGATGTGTCCTATGGAAAGTGTATTCTAATACTTTACAATTTAGTGTTGAAGGTAATTTTAAGGAGTATTCTCATGCTTTCGCCCTAGTTTGAATGGTTGCACTGACTTTGTTTGTAATGTTTCCTGATTTTAAAAAAATTTTAAACACTTGTGAAGCTTTCAAGTATATTATTGCAGCTGAAACTTTCGAAAGACTGATCTAGAAATCCTTCAATCATAGTGTCTGATTGATTAATCGTTCCTGGTTGAAAATCTCCGTTCACTAAAGAGTCGCTGTCAAGCTCATGTGAAGTACCTAAATACGTGTTTTCCGTCCCATAAATTACTCCTTTTAATATTCATATAATTCCAATATATCCAGTTTCCTAAATAAAAAGCGCCACTGTCACATTCTCGAGAAGTAACGACATGTTTTCCTTTTCATAAATCATGTCTTTTAATATTCATACAATTCCAATGTATTCAGTTTACTAAATGAAAAGATTCCGATATCGACAGATCATTAAAGCCACCGTCACGCTGCAGATTAATTCGTTAATGAAAGCCAGTGAAAGTATTCAAGATCCTCCGCGATAAATCTATCAGGCCTTCCTTCGATTGCATTCGTAGAAAGTGTTCGCGGGTCTCGTAGTACCTCGCTGGAGAACTAGCTTTCGTTATCTGCATTCGTATAAGTTCATGGTTCGATAACGGCGACACTCCTTGTCGTCGATTATCGCGAAAAAAGTTAGCCTCTCCGATAGTCTCGCCCAGAACAAACACCTTGTACGTGAACAAAGAGACTTCGCGCTGCCTTTCGCGGATTTCTAGACAATCCGCAAATTCTGGGAACTGGATAACACTAGAAACACCCTAGCAAACTTAAAAATTCAAACACAACTACACATAATCAATCACAGGACTATTAAAACAGATATCAATTATCAGAATTCACTGGAGTCAACACTTGTCCCTGGTAAGATTCTCCTGAATCCAATCAATTTCCAATATCTTCACTCAACTAACTCGCTAACTCACTTCAAAACTTATTAATACATTGTCTTTCATCCTTCGACAAAGGCGCCTCCTCTACATGAGAAAATCGATGTTCGCGACGCACTGCACTTGGCGAATCATGCCAGGGAGTTTATGTTCTCATAAATAAGGGAACGTAAAGGCAATACGTCTGTTTTTTATGGGCGAAACGAAATCGTTTACCACGGTGTGCGAGTTTACGCGTCCTGCCCGATGGTTGGCTTCTTCTTTCCAGTCAGAGGATGCACCTTGTGTATCTGCATACGCGTCAGAGCTTCTGGGCGAAGCTTATACCCTCGCGAACGATCGTCGATAAGCTCGCCTAATTTATCGCCCTTTTCCCTCGAGGTTAATGTACCGAGGTGTGCTCGTTCTTCTGTTCGTTTCGAGCCGCGTCGACTACTGTATCGTCGATGCGCAATGGAGAATTATTGCGGAGACGTTCTGCGCGGTTTTGATGGAAAAAGAGGGCTGTGAGAAGCATTGTTAGCTGTGCTTGGAGTGGGAGCATAGGAAATGGAGGAGCTTAGAGGAAATTTTAGAACTAAGGCGCGCTTGCAGAAGGGAAGTTAATTATGGACGTCGTATAGAGGTGGAGATAGGGAAATTGGGGCATGGGAGATCGGTTTTGAGGAAGTTTCTTCATAATTGTTTGATTTTTAATAGTTTTTTATGGGATTCGGTAAAAATTGAAGCAGTCGGTTTTGTTCTGTAAAGTGGATTCTCTTTGAAAATACTATAAGTTTTGAGATCTTGTAAGTTTAAGCAATGTAATAAAATAAATGTCTCGTTTATAATGTTATAATATTATTTTTTAATAGCAGTATATGTATTTAAGAATGCAAATTAAATACATTTAGGTAGGTATATAGGTTTAAGCCTATATTGTACGAGAAATACAATTACTCAATATTTGGTGACTCTGCCTTTAGCTTTTATGACAGCTTCGATTCAGCGTGGCATGCTTTCAACGCATTCTCTATTATTTTTGTCTTATTTGTAATAATCTTATCCCCGCCCTTTTAAAAACAAATGAGATTTATATGTTGAAAAATTACTCACAGTGTTGCCAGATGTTGTAGCTAATCAATAAATGAAAACACAGTAACATTCATGCATTGTTACTTTAATTACAGTCACGACTTTCACAGATTTTGACGAAAAAGTTTTGAGTATAATAATTTGGCCACCCTCTCTATACTACTTTTTTGTTTAAATAAAAATCTCAAATAACTTGGCATATTATGAATCTGATTGCGTGACTGAATCTGTTATAAAAAAATACACCATTTTCGCCTGAACGATTGTTTTCTATAGAGTACAGTTTTTGAGATATTGGGGAAACGTGTTTTTCACTCCCAGCTCTGAGGGCTGATTTCACCCCCTAGATATGGATGTGTACCGATAAAAAAATACGTGTCAAAAATTTTTTCAAGAACTATAATCTATGTAAACCTCATCAAAATCGGCGTGTCACAGTTGAGTGGTTTCCCTTGCTAGTATAGTATACTTTCAATAGGGCTGGGACTATTCAAATAATTTAATATTAGAATATTTTATAAGTATTCGAATGCTACGAATAAACTTCAAATATTTCGGTATTCGAATACTGATGTATTCGAATAGTATGGTGTGAAGTGGGTCAAAATTAGCTTACAAGATTTCACCCTGACAAATGTGAATTGTCAATACTATTCGAATACATCAGTATATAATTGAGCAACTGAAGTATTCGAATATTCGAATATCGAAAAATTTGACAAATAGTCCCAGCCCTACTTTCAATCCCTAAGATTCCACCCGGAATAATTACTATGTTTCTTAACTACTCATAGTATATAATATCCCCAGTATAATGTAACCTTATCATGCTCCATATATTAGCATCCATTCTTCTTCTAACATCGCTGCATAGAATTCAGCTCGTAAAATGTACCCACTACTCACGAACCACCTAGCAAACCATACAACTTCTGTAAAGCCAGCCAAGTCAAAGAATATTCTCACCAAATTCCCATTCACGTAACAAATTACATCATACCCGCCAACTTTAATCCGAACCAGAAGCACACAAATCTCCACTGACCCTAGAAACCCAGGAAAGAAACCAACTCAAGAGCCCTCTCAACTCTACAGCGTTCACCTCCACGTCAAAAGCCATCCCTCGAAGCACGCCTCCCCGCGAGCAGAAAATCACCGATTCCACTTTCAACGGCAAAAGGCTCCCCTGCCCCTACCCTGGAGCGTTGCACAACGCTTGCATTACATAACCCCCCGGCCCGCTATAACTTCATACTCCGGATGCGGCGTGGTCCAGCGCGCAGCACCTGCGATCGGGCGCATCGATCGCGATATCCCTCCGCGGTGGTCCCCGCGGTCGGTGCATACGCGCGAGAGTTCCTCGGTACCGCCTTGCATCCGATAACGCGACGCGCTCGCATGCACGTGTTCCCCGAGTTTCTCGAATATCCAGGCGACATAAAACATTCCCCGCCGATATAAATCGGCGGCGCAACGAGATCGATCCTCGTTACCGCATCGCGGCGCAGACAGTGGACTCTGGCTGAGTCTGCAGAGGTGTATAGAGGCGAGGGGGCAGAGCACCGGTGCCTTTTGTTTTTGCCCGTACATCAGATACTAGGCGTCGGTTATCACCATGTGGTATCAGGCCCACGGCGAGGATGTAAGTATACGCGGCGCGTTCCCTGGCGCACAGTGTGTGTCTCAGATAAGATATCTCCGGGTCCAGGGTACCGATGCCTCTGTCCACCGCGCGCGGCTCCCCTCTCCCTTGTCCCTCTGCCCTCCGCGAGGGGCAATAAATAACTCGGACCGATCGGTTTTTGCCGATCGAGCCGTTCCACCCTGTGGCGCGCGCCCCAGCTCATGCCCCGTTTCGACGTTCCCGCTCGCCCCGGCTCGTAAAAACGAGGCAGCTTGCGAGCTCGTGGCTTGCAACGTCGCGGGACCACGGTTGAGGGATGGGGTGGAGTAACGGGAGCTTGATGCGAAGCCTTATTGTGCCGCTCGTCCTCCCTTCTTGCAGGCTTTCGACCGAGCGTTAGTTTGTCACGCGCGATCCGTGGCGCAGCCTCCTGCGTTTTCGACGGACGGGTGAATCCAGGCTCGGGGATGGGTGGGTTGATGCGCCGCAACGAGGCACCACTCGATTCCGCGCATGAGTGAATCGAGGATCACCTGGAACAACGAAAATTACGATTGCCAGGGGACGGTTTAGCAAGTTAAAGCATGTCTCGCGGCGCGAGATCGGAATCGGTGCCTGGCGACCCTATATAATCTGCGCTCGAAAATTACGATGATGTCCAGCGGATAAAGCCGGGGAGATGATAATGCTCGGGCGACGATGCAAACGAACGAAACGGATGTCTGCGAGCGTCTCGTTCGTTTTCGTCCGCGCAGCCGGGGCCCCGCTAACGAATGATAGCATCGCGGCTGATTATGAGTTTCGGCCGTGGCGCGGCTTCAAGAGTAATGCGCCGTCGTGGCTGATCGGGGGGCCCAGTTATAGGGATTTCGATTTTAATGGCTTCACGGGACGGCTTCAAACTTCGCCGTGACCTGCGAGTCGATGCGCTTGATGGATGTTTAACACGTTGAGTGATCACTCAATTTGCTGCAATGTCATTCTACTCGGAACTTGATCTGTCATAGTCTGGACTCGAATATTGAAAACCTAAGTAGTCAACTTTCACAGTACAGGTGTAGATATATAAGGCGAGTTGCAGTTATTAGCATCTATTAGCATCTTCTCTCTCTATACATCAGATATTCTACACGCTGTGTATATTCTACACTATAACTTCTTAAGCGGGTATCAGACGTGCAATATTAGACAAAAGTATATGAAATTTGAAATACTTGAATATCTAATAATTTAAATTTAGATGTAAGGAACTCGAACGACAGTTGGAGTCTAATATTTACTCCTAGAAAGGTATTTTTCACTTTACAAATGTAAATTCAAGTATTATTTGCTAAATTTTTGGCAGTGAAAATACCCTGGACTCACAATTTTCTCGAGTTATAATTTATTCCTTTAAAACTGTGTAGTGAAAATAATTGAAACTCGCCAAATATTTTCATCTATCCGGATACTACGTTTACAAAAAAAAAAAATGATAACTTTGGTACCATTTCGTCAACATTTTTCAAGTCCGGAACAGCTCCTTAACGCGGAATTCCTCGAAACCCTCTAACACCTAGCGACTCCTCCAGCAGATCCACCTTGACATCTCTCTACCTCCACACCTTACCCTCACGTTTTGATCTTCCAACACGTGTTTCCGAAATTATCAGTCAAATCAGGACATCATAATTTCTATCTGAGCGATCCAAGCCCGTATTGTGGTGCCACCTGAATAGCATCGCAGTCGCGGCTACGCACGGCCCCTACGCAATCGTTCCAAGCTCTCCAGCGTTAATCTCGCGTTGAATCCGCGGCGAAGTAGCCGCCGTATCGACATGTTGCGTAAGCTCGCGATAGCACGGTGCAACCGATCGCGAAACAGCCGTGCGTGCAGCGTGCTGGACGAAAGAAAGCCTGGCGATCCCACGGAGCCACGCGATACTTCATGCCCGGCGCACGTGACCCCGCGACCTTAAAACCGAGCACTATTTTCCGCCGCGGACAGATCCTCTCTCCCCCTTTCGTGCTCGCCGTCGTGTTACAGGACGTGGCACGACATGAGACCGGAGATTAATATTATCTCGCGCGTACACCGGGGAGGACCGCTCCGGAGCTGCTACACGTAGAGCAGCCTGCTGAAGGCATCTTCCCTCTATATCTCCCGTAGCTTCCGTTCTGTTCTGCGAAATTGGAGGCTGTCAGGGTCGCGGAACTGCTCGATAGACCTGGCAGCGTAGTCTCAGCGCGAGTGGCAGCGGAATTTAACTTCGTCGCAAGCCGACGTGGGTTGGTTCCGACTTGGCGATGGAACAGATCCCATTTCGATTAGAATACTAGCAGTACAAGAAGTTGAAGAGTGTATAATTGGAAGTTTGAAAGGAAGCTCCTTTGGAGCTATGGTTCCACTAGTTTCTACCTGAAATTCTCATCTTTCGATTACTAATCAAATTCCAAATTATTCTCCGAGCATCAGAGTTCCAAATCCCACGTGATGAACTCCATACATGTCTCTCCATTTACCTGGATAAATTCGAAAGCGGAACATTTGTCTTATTACACCCAGGAATGGAATATTCAGAATTTGCTTCCGAGTATTTGATTCCAAGCTTCCTCGAGCATCATGTTAGCGAGTACCCTTCGCTTTCAAATATAGTCTTCGCTGAATACTATTCCAACGAGCGGTGTACCGACCACCGAGCCTCCTCGAACCCCATTAACATACTCTGCTCGCGTATGCATATCGCTACCATGCTTTGTACACGGGTACATGGGTGTCGCACGAAAGCACGACCTCCTTACGACGTATACGCGAAACAATAACGTGTACAAAGAGGGACACGGGCACAAAGCTGCCTCCGGGCCGATAAAATGCGCCGTTTGTATTTCCCGCGCTGCTCTTTTGTGCGTGACGTGCACGCGGCGCGGTTCGAATGCGTTTTTCTCGGAACGCTTCGCACGTTTTCTTCACGGGTCGTGGGACCCTGTGCGCGATTTTCGACCGCGCTTCTCGGACTTGCTCTCGGATGTGTTTTGTTTCGAGACACGAACAGAACCGATGGCGTTTCCTCGTGGACATTGTGTGACACAGTTCAACAGCGTGCGTTGGGAAAGGGTGACGTTCGTTTCCCATTCATGTTTTTGAATTTTAGTGAATGAATCACTGGGTTGGAGTGGGAATACTTCAAAGAATTTCATTTGATTTTCAATGCTTAAGGGTACACTCTACTGTAATCCCCTCAAAAAGGTAGGATTTTTTGTAAAGAAAAATGTGTACAGTCTTTTTAGTCTTGATTTATGCATTTTTTTTATTGTTTTTTTCCGGTGTAACCTTGAATAAATAGCTAGGGAACTCTGAGAACTCTAAAGAATTCTGATGGTGACAAAAAGACGATGTAGACGATATTTCAAGGTAGACTCATCTGCAATCAAAAATCGAAATGACAATTCGATGGTTGGTACATGTTTTAGTAAAAGTGCCAGAAACCGGAAAATTATCACATGTACCGATCATTCATTATTTTGCAGTAACGATTAGTCACACGATAACCACACTCATATATCTTAAAAAAAACTCGAATTATTGATTATTGATTTCAGATGAGCATATCTCGAAGTATCACGTGCACCGTGTTTTTATCATCGTTGGAATTATAGCTACTTATTCAAGATTACATTCCAGAAAAAAACAATAAAAAAAATGTTTTTATCATCTGAAAGAATTTATAAATCAATACCAAAAAGACTTTTTACCCCATGCGTTACACTTTTCATTGAAAAAATCCTAAATTTTGTAAGAAATTACAGGAGAATGTACCCTTAAAGAACCGTGTAGCGAGTTATGGTTGTGTAGCGCTTCCTGTTTATTTGAGGCAGAAATTAGCATTTGAAATTAGCCTCCTAGAATGGGGTAGTTCAGAGGAATCTGGCAATATCCATTTTCTCTGAATCTCTTCTCCCTAGTGAGCCCCAAGAAATAGAACTCTTCACCTCCATTGCTTAACACCACCACGTCATTACTTTCTACACTACTTCCTAAACCACCAAACACCACTGACCATAGTAAACGAAGAAAAGCTTCCACAAAACATTCTACCACTCGAATACACATATCTTAATTCATTAGTGATCCTAAGTATATCAAGAAGCACATGTCGAACAACATTTCCGACACGCATGAATGACAACCGCCAGGATGAACTGACTCATACATCCATACGATGCAAGCACAGTGTTGCAGCCAGGGCTCATGGTGCCCTGGCAAGTTCTTTGGCCCGAAAAATCGAGCGAAAGCGCGAGTACTGCATGGTGGACTAAGCTGCATGAACAATGACGAGAGAAAGGCAAGAAGAAGAGGAAGCTGTGGAGGAGCGACAGCGCAACGGCAGCTGGCGTGTTTAACGCGTCCGACGATGCGCGAAACGCGTCTGGTGGCATTCTTACAAGTACGTAAAGGGCCTCATTACGGGCCCAGAAGGACGGTAGTGCTCCTGTCGTGGGCATTGTATCGTTCCATCGGCGATTTCTTTGCCTCCTCCTTTCGGTACATCCCCCTCGTCTTCTGCGTTTGTTGGCAGGACACGGGATCACGTATTCGAATCATCGATTACCTGCGTTACCTTGCACACGGCAATCTCGTTTCCACCTCGTCAATTCGTGCAGATGATATAATACGTGGGGTTGCAAGCTGAATTCATTTCGCGTTTCAAATACACAATGCAAATGGGATCCCTTTTCTGTGAATAGGGGTGAAAGCTTCATGTACTTGATGTGGGTACGAGGAAGGTTCTAACGATGAGTCAGTCTTAATGAAGGGTTCTAGTAGTTTCTTTAAATTGCTTGCTTTATTTTGTAAAAAAGTATTTCATAAATTGGAATTATTTTAGTAACGAATCTTTTAGGTGGGTAGAAATATATGAGGGTGAAACGAGATTATTTTAAAGGTAAGGTAAAAAAAGAGAACATGACAAAATAGCTTTATCGAGAAAATGAATTGTCTTATTCCACTGCAGAGTGGGTATTACCTGTTTTTAACCAGTACACCAAAACTTTAACATTATCTTACCGGGCCATTTTCTCTTTATAACTCTTTGTGAACCGACAGTTCTGTAGTCCCAGTTGCCACCAACAAATATGCTATAAATCGCAAAATCACGAAAATTGGATTCCTCGTTCTTTCCCCTTACTCTTCATTTAGTATTAATTAGTGCAAGCTAAATTCACTTCTATGAACATGTTTTTCAAGAATTCTTGGTAACGCAAGATGTTTAATGACCACACTTAAACAAATACGAAACATTAAATTTGTCAGAGAATTAAATATATAATCATGTAGGAACCGTAGCCTATCATGTTAACGATCAGTTGCTATTAGCCTTACGATTCAGCAGCAGATTAACGACGAAGTTCTCAAGTATCTTAATAATTAAATATCAAACTTTATGCTAATAACCACAGTCCATCGATAAAGAAAGTGGAACGCTTCGATTTAAGAGACACTGTTGGCACGACTCTGAACATATGAGCGTCTCGTAAGTGGAATAAGTTCGTGAAATACGGACCAAATCGTGTGCAAGCCACGAAATTCTTTCAATTTCGGGGTAATCGAGGATGCTGATGATCTTCGTACCATCAAGCGCATGATTATAGAATGCAATTCCAATCAAAGCGAATATTATCCAAGTACAGGATTCGAATGCAATTCGAGGCTATATAAACATTCATAAAATTTCGAAATGCCATTCGTTGGTCTTTAAAATCGAGTAGGTACATTTTCTTCTTTCGACCGCATTCAATCGATTCCTTCTCTTTTTCAAGACCAATAATATACCGGCTATATATTCGTGTATCTTCCCCGCGAGTGGTTCTTAATTACATCACCAGCAATTGACGATCCTCCATTTACCTTCGAGGCTCGCTCATGAAACGTCGTGGCGATTTCGCCGCACAATTAATAAACCATCGCGTATTCCGATCGATAATAACTGATTAATTAATTACCGAGATGAAATTCAGTGAAATTATCGTTACTCGTAAATCGTTGAATCGTAAAGCGATTGGTAGTTAAGAATGCTGATTAATAGTTTCCTTGTACATCAGATATAGATTGCATCTTTGAGAAACATTTTATAAAGCATATCTGCAAGTGTCTTCCTAATGAGATTGTAACGCACAGAATTAATTTCATCTCGTAACCAGTGGCGTATTTAAGGAAAATGGCGAAGGTGGCAAACGTTCTGAGGGGGCCACTTTTGGGGGAAAATGAAGAGGTAGTTTACTAAAAACGGGTAAAATGTAACAGTAGATACAGAGAAAATATAACTAAGATAAAATCATATTTTTTTTTTAAGATGGCTCATGGGTGGGTCTTCCGAGCAGAGACCCAGGTGGCAATCGCTCATCGACCGCCCTTTAAATCCGCCACCGGGCATAACTTCATTCCTTAAAATCAAAATCTCAATTCCTGCCTTGTCACTTCTAAATTTCCAACTTCAAACACGAATGACCACCATTCTCTGCTTCAAGATGAAGCAATTTTTGCGTTCCTTCGTCCAGCCTGTACAAAACCCTGTCGTCGTGAAATCATTGCCAATGGTGGACATAAGAAGGGAGAGGAAGTATCTCCCAGCTGAGAGAAAAATTGCGTGGTGAAAAAATGTTCGTAAGGGAACATTGTCTGCGAAAAAACGGGAGGGTTCCACTTGACTACCCTCCCAGGGGAATCCTTTGTGGAAGCGAAGAGTCCGTCGCTGGTCGTCTACACGGTCCCTGACTTTTTTGCGCCATCTTAATTCCCATCCTTCGGCGTTGCCACGAAAGAGAACGGCGGATAATTTTAGCGAGTCACCGCGTGATGATACTCGTCCCTGTTTCTCACGTACTGCCTCCGATGATAGCACCACGTGGTGGTCATTAAAGTTTCGCGAAACACGCGGAATGTGAGGACAGGCTTCTCCGAGCGGCAACGCGCATCCAGGGTCTTTGTGGCACTGCTTATTTCAAGTACCGAGTCACGGTCAATCTCGTATAACTTGAATGGGTAATTACATTGTATTGGAGTGTCTATGGGGGGACGATATTTTTAGGAAGTCAAGGTTACAAGTTCTTTTTGAATGGAAGAGAAATTTACAAGGGAAGATCACCAAGCTGGAAATTCAACAAATTATGAAACTTCTATTTTTATAACGCAATTCTTGTTGTTGCCCAAATTCACTCTAAAGGGGTGAAATTGGTCCCTGAAAATTCGGCTATTTTCCGATTTTGTGTTATAATTCGTGAACTGTAGGAGATAGGAAAAAGTTTGAAGAGTCTTTGGAAAAATCCGTGTATGTGCCAAAAATCATAGTATTACCATTACCAATAATTTGTTTTTAATTTTCGCACTTGTTTTCTACAAGGATTCTTCTACAAGGGTTGCTATTGCATTCCTTAATTTTCGCTGTTTCCAAGATTCCTTTGTAATTTTTTTAAGTTAAAGTTCAAATCGCCAGGGTTTAATGTTATTCGATTAAACTGAATCTTTACACATCACTATATTAGATTAAATGAAACAAAATTGGGGGGGTCCCATGGAAAACTTGAATTTTTTTACGTAGTAAATAAGTGACACCCCACTCTACATATCCCCAAAGTTTCATAATTTTTTTAATTGAATGGTTACTGGTTAGGGGATCTTCCCTTGTTAGGTATCTCCGTAATAATTATCCACTCGTTAAGTATGAATTCGAGAGAAGCATTCACATTCCTGACGAGTTCCTAGTAGTCGCACACAGTTTAAAAATGATCTTAAAACACTTTCCGTAAAAAGTTCCCATCTTCCCGTACCAGGTGTTACTCGCCACCCACGATGCTTCTCAGAGCTGCCCCTAGAATAACTCACGTAACACACCCTTTACGTAATAACACTGGATCCAGTATACGCAAGAAATGCATTTGAAAGTCGAGAAACACCGTGGTGGCCGGTGTAACCACTATTATTTACGATATCACGAAACGCACTGTAATGAAAGAGTTATTTGGTCTCTGACAGCCTCATCCGAAGGACCATTACAGCAAAAATGGCGTCCGGTCGAAGGCGCGAGACACCGGCATTGCAGGAACGCATCGCTTGTCCCTGAGAAGGGTAAATTACCGCCGTGGGCGAGGGTCTCTCATAAAGCACTGTGCAAATTAAGTAGCCAAGAAAAGAGTGGGGGAGGGGTTGGGTATATTGTCGTTAGCGGCCGAAGGGAAGTGCAACCCGCGAAGAAACGGAGGGGGAGGCTCGTAATTTTTATGGAAATTATTATCGTCGGTAGGAGGCGGGCTAGAATACCGTAAATTACGTCGAGCCGCGAGTTTCGCCTCGTCTAATTATTATTTGGCAATTAAATTTAACTCTTTATTGCATGCGCACGCCTCTGGGACTTCGTAGCTGTCGTTCAGACCTATGGTATCGTAAAAGGCGAAGGGGGAATATCGTTAAGCACGCTCGCCGTGAATGTCGTGTTCCTTTGCGGGGGTATCCGTGATCAACGCTACGGTCCTGCTTTACTGCACGGCTTTTAATGGTGTCCCCTAAAAAAATCGAGTAAATCACGCGCAGTGCCCGCCATTCGGGTTGACAAAGCTGATGGATCTGATGGAAGGACACGCAAACTATTCTGCTAAATTGCTCTCGCATTAGAATTTCTTCAGAAACTGGGGACTAAAGAAAGAAGAGTAGCTTCTTAATTAATTGAGCAATCAAATGAAATTGAATCATCAGTGACACCCACAAGTGAGTTTCTTATACAGCTCAAGGAAAGCTATACTTTCAGCGGTTACTTATTAATAAATGTCTACAGTCTTCTGACATTTTCTCTTCAAGTTAGTCCACCTTCATACCACTCACGATTTTTCTCGTTACGAAGCACCTTACGCAAAAATCTCCTCCTGCAATCTTCATTATACCTAATCACCTCCACCTGCAGCGCGTTTTCCAGCGTAGCGCTGCAATTACCCTTAGCAACGGGGGTTGCTCTGCGACTCCTTCCTCGTCACAGGATTTCATCCAGCTGCGATTCGTGGAAACGCAGCACGCTGCACTGGCGTTCCGTAATATCCGAATGAATAATCGCCGGGGCTTGTATATAACTGTCCAGTTAGCGTCCGACTAAATAATGCCAGGGGAATGTTATAAATTTTATAGCGTTCGCGTTTCGCGGCGGTGCCGAGACGTTATTAAGCGATCGCCCCGTGGCAAGCGTGGAGCGCTGTTTTTAGCGGAATAAAGCCGAGCGTTACACGCGAACGAACGCCCGGGCTTAATAGATGTTGCATATAATTATCCAATTAGCATCTGTGTTCTGCGCCGCGCAACGCCGACAAATTGTCGTTTAGCACGAAGGAGCGAGCGTGACGGCGAAGAGGACGGCAGCGGAGACGGGTCCGAGCGGCGCGGCGTCGCGCCCGCTCGACGAGTCGTGTTTTCGCGTATCAGCTTCTTCAAGATGTCATAGCACGTGTCCACGCTGCCGATAAACTATCGCCTCTTCCTCCGGCTCGTTTTGCGATACCTTTATTACATTTAACCGAACACCATCGCTGATAATGTACTTCGTATCGGGTAGCCTGGCTGTTCCGCGAAAGGGAACGCGAGTGATGTAATTGGAACGTTTGCCTGCTCGCTGCGACGATAATTCTGCGCGGGGGAGGGTCTGCGAAGGTAAAGGCGATGTCAAGTGGGACAGGATTTTTGCAACACTCTCCGAGATCCTTCGTTGCAAAATAAATGTATCGATAAGGAATCTCAGGGGGGGGGGGGGGGGGATTGCGAAATCGTTTGCGGTAAAACTGACGGATGGCGATGGAATTGAGTCTGACACACGTGCTGCCTTTGCTTCATAAGATTGTTCAAGTTATTTTGAGTAGGTACATTGACGCTTTACGGTTTTACTTAAGTTATAAAGAAATCGGTGTTTTCAGATTGTAGTGATAATTGTTATTATTGTTATTTATTCACTGGTAAAAGCCCTATAGTTTTCAGTGAACAATTCATAAAGTTAAAAAAGAAACAATGTGAAAGAAAAGAAAAGAGAAGAAAAGCCAGTACATAAAATATAAATAAACAAATAATAATGCAAGAAAATAATGGAACTCATGAACTAATCAAATTAAAATTAGAATTAGACGTTACTGTGAGCCAAAGCCCGCAAACGATATTTAAAATTATGTCAAAGAGAGGGAACTGTTCTTTAACCCTAGATTACAAAACTACGCTGTGAGTGACGTTGTTACTAAACATTCGTAAAAATACGACTTTAAAATGAAACACCAGTATTTTGGAAAAATATACTTTTATTCGAGTAGGAACATAAATTTTACGTCTTTGGTAGTTCACAAAACAATAAAAAGATTGAATTGTTTTTTATTCGGCACTACGGCATTTCATGCAAAATTTGGTTCTCATTTTCCTTAACTTAAAATCTTAGGTGATCCAGGTTTAAGTGTACCCCATGATCAAAATGCTTGAAAAATACATGGTTTTCAGGAATTTAAAAAAAAAACAAAACTGTACAACAGTTTTTGGACTTTATTACAATTATTTGAAGAGCAAACGAGAAATTATTATTCAAGTTTTATCACTTTTTGCATTAGATATACAGCACCCACTGTACCACTGTAGAAATTGGAGCTCTTGACAGGCGCCACTGTAAAAAGCTTAATTATGGACCGATTTCAAAAACTCTTACGGCATTATATTCATAATTAGACTCGCTATCGCCTTATCCACAAGGAGTAATTTTGGATCACCCACTTTTTTTATGCACAGATTTATGCGTAGAGAAACTGCTTTTTGCAACATTGTGTTTAAACATTCTCATATATTTTAAGAATATATTTCGTTTTTTTATTTGAAACGATCCTGTCACGAGTTCTGATGGCGCCCGTCAAGAGCTGTAATTTCTACAGTGCAGTGGTACAGTGAATGCTGTATAGTGTATATCAAATGCAAAAATTGATAAAATTTAAAAATAATTTGTTTGCTCTTCAAATGTGTAGTAATAATGTCCGAAAAGCTATTTTTACTGTTCAGTTTATTTTTTTTTTAATTCATGAAAATCACGTATTTACTTAACAAGCGTTTTGACCGGAGGGTACCCTTAAGCTGGGTTTACATTAGTCCAGTCCAGTGATCCAGTACAGCACTGGATTAGAATTGGAATAATGTAAACAGTGTGTTCATTCCAATACAGTGCTGTCATTCCAGCAGATTTCGACTGAATCGAAAGTCTACTTTTCGATGCTACTTTTATGTTTTTTTTATCCTTCTTTTGCGTGAATCCATTATTATTACACTCTACCACTTTCAACGGTTGACTGATTTCCAGTCGAACCATTCGCTGGATCCAGCGACTGGAATAATGTAGACGTCGACGTGATTTCCAGTCAAACCACTCACTGGATCCAGCGACTGGACTAATGTGAACCCAGCTTTTAACAGAACAATTCACAGAAATTTCTCAAGAAATATATCATTTTTGAAAATTCCTGGATGCAGTATCCGCGAGAATTCAAGCACGTGTCAAACTGCACGCCCAGAGAGCGACGTGTGGAAGCCTGGAAGAGACAGGCTGGAGGATTCTCGTTTACACTGCACCAGCTCGTTTAGCTCTCTTTTCTACCGTTGGCACTAACCGGCGTGCATATTTAGTTTACCCCCGTGGGTAATAATGACACTGGCAAACGGAGGAAACGGCGTGCATGCGCACATAGAGCGCAGCGATGCGCCCGCTGAAAAGTGCTGCGCGCGTGACCAGACTAAGCAAATTTACTTTGACCGCTTTCGGGCCCGAAGGATTCAACGAGTGTCCAATGTAAATTAACGAGAGTCCAGCCTCGAGGGAACACGCTCGCCTCCGGTCCCTGTATCTCCGGAAAAATCGTGGCGCTACGAAAGAACGAGATGAATTATCGCCTTTTAAAATCAATTAGTGGCAGGCGTCCTGTCAATTGCTCCGGGCACCTTTCCAACGGCGAGGGATCGCTTAACGCGCTTTCTAAGAAACCGTACCTGCTCGTCCGCTTCCCAATATACAGGATGCTCCTAAAACGTTTGATTTTTACGTACGGGCGTTCTGCCTGTGATCGTGCAGATGAAAGGGTGCGGTACGAAAAGGTTCACAAACGCGAGTTCTAACACGCGTTAGTGGAAAGATTCCAGTGCTAGAGTAAACTGCCAAGCATGCAAACACTATTCGACAATACTCGGATACGATAACAGAGTGTCAATAGACAGATACCGAATGGTCATAAGGATGATGGTATCAGTTCGTAATTACAGTAATGCAGACTGGAATCTTTGGATCTGTTTGGTACTTAGGGAGGGTATTATATAGTGAAGTTTGCTTCTTTGCTCATTTTGAATATTTCAAATTCGGAAATTCAAAAAATTATGGAACTTTGGGGATATATAAAGGATATATAGGTATTTATGCATTAAGTAAATTATTTTGGCGCCCTTATTTAGTCTAAGGGAGTTTATAATTCGCGAACTGTAAGAGATAGACAAATATTTTCAAGCAAAAGTTACTTCTTTATTAGGAGGCCTATCATTCGATATCTTACATTTCTGACAGTTTTGGAATTATAACATAAAATCGGAAAATTGTCGGATTTTCGGGAATCAATTTCACTCCCTTAGAGTGAATTTGAGCAGTAAAAAATTGTGTAATACATACCCATACCTATACCCTCTAGCTATATATCTCTAAAATTTCATAATTTTTTTTAATATCCGGGTTGAAGATCTTCTCTTGTGATTAACTTCAACCGGCTATAACTGTGGAGAAAAGTATTTAGGAATCTATCGTTACATTTAGGATATATTTATCGCATACACGTATATGTATCGTTATCGTGATTTAGGATTGCTTCCTCGCGTGTGAATCTACTGATGCTTCTTCCACTTTTAAGCCGCATAAATTTATATTATCTTGTTTAGAGTTGTAGAATGTAGAGTATGTAGTTGCATATTTCAATAAGTGGATGAGAGACGAAGCATCAGGGGAGCAAAACGGTGTGGTGGAAGTGTAATCGATCAGTGATCTTAAATTGCCAATACCTTCTGTCTAAACTACAGTGGAGTACAGTAGAAAGGTTTAGCTAAACGCTTTAGGAGCACCCTATATGTGCGTGTCTTATCAGAATTCTCGGCAGGCTCGCGTATTACGCGCGTTTACGACGAAGATGGAGAGCCAAGGGAAATAAAACGAGCTTCCTTATCGCCGTGCCGTGTTCGCGATGCCGGCTTTATTAGTGCGGCGATAACCTGCGGGTCTGTTGTCATTTAATGGTTTAACGAGTGTCTGGGTTCATAACGCCATGCTAGAATATCAGTCATTCCGCGACGCGCATGGTGAAATTCGAATGAAAAATTCCTTGTCACTGGTAGTTTAAGGTTATCATCATTAGAAGACATGGATAGTGGGATGCGTAATCAAAGAAAATTAACGGTCGTATAATATTCCTTCTACCTTAAGATTTATACGTTTCAATGCTAGTTATAGGAATTTTCGCAATTTTCCTCGACCTTGTGCTAGTTACTTAAAAAAGATTTATACCACGAATCAGTAGCGCAGCCAGAGGTAGGCCAAGGGGCCCTAGCACCCCCAAAGAAAAAGGAAAAACGAGTGTAGTGTATCCACGCCTGTAGTAACTCAAGAGCTTCGTAAAAAGAAAAGAAAACTGTATTTTATTCTTTAAATAAGTTTCTATAATAAGCTAATGAATTTTATTTAAATTGCATTAAAAATATTTTTATGCGTTCAACTCGACTCCTCAGAAGATTAAATCCGGAGTGCGCCACTGCCACTGATAATATTTGAAATATTTGTCCCACGCCACGTCCCCAAATTTGCAACTGGCAAAATAAACTGTAGCACAGTAGCTGTGCCCCAACTATAATCAGGAATATTCCTTGACGTTTTTTTCGTGGCTAAACCTTGGCGATAAGATTTCCGTCCGAAGGAAAATTTTGAAGACGGTCAAGTGTTTCCAAGCGAGGGCTCAACAAAAGTCAGTGGGACGGACAGAAAAACATTGACAGGCGATGAGAAACGTCCAGTATCAGGGGCAAATATAAAATTCCTCCCGGGGGAGGCGATAATCGTGCTGCTCGAACAATAGGAATTAGTAACGTCAAACAGTGACGCGGTGAAAAGTTTCCACGGAGCGGCGCAGCACCCCACTGCTCGAAAACTTACAACGTTATCAGAAGTCATATTTCAAGTACTCTATCAAAATGATCCTCATCCCATCCTCATTGATGGATGGCGCACGCACAAACATGTAAACAGTCGGGCGAAGATAGAAGAAGGCGTGACGAGAAGCAATTCGTATCTGTTTAATACCAGGACAATGAGCAGATGTTTGATTGGTCGGCGTCCAGCGGTGTCCGTTTCAAAAATAATCAGCGGCACGCTTGGCCACGTGCCCGTGAACGTGATCGCCTGATACAGGGGAAGATCACCGTTGCGGAATTCTATTCGTGGAAATTTATGACGCTCGGGTAGCGATGGCCTCAACACGTATCGCATCACTTCAAACGTATCACACATGTCTCAAACCTTTTCAGATATCATCCGAAATCAGGAGTTCTCTAAGACTCTCGAGTGTCTCAGAACTTAGGAGTCATCCATGTATCTTATACCTTCGATATTTCCACAGAACTCAATACCAACTATTATCGCGATACAATATCCATTCGCTATTACTTACAGCGGTACGTGTTCCACACTATTCCTCAAAAAATAAAAAATCTATATACCCACAAATGTCCTCTCCCAGCTTCTTCAAATTTACTGGAAACAACTAGGTATCTATTTCTAGGTCTTTTTCTTTCAATTCTTGTTTTTATCGGGTTTGCTTCTACAGTGATTTGGCCACCATTGTTCTTTTCATTTTATTTGCAGTAATTAGTATTATGTTCTTATGATTAGGCTTATTAACAGTTCCTACTGTTTACTCATATCTTACTTTCTTTATATGTACTATATCTTCCACTGAAAAAGTAATAAAGTCGGAATAATAATACAAATATTAGTATATATTCCTCCCTTTTCAAGTTGGGAATTAGTTGGCCACGAAAATGCCAGCAATAAATGGTGATTGAATTGTTCGTAAACTTTCACTCGAGAGATTTGAGAAACCGTCACTACACGCGGGTGGTCACAAGCCGCGTCTCGATTTCGCCGCCCCGCCTGGCCCCACCCCCACTCCTTTTCGATGGACGGGCTGCGCGCGATAAGCGCTCTCCGCGAAAGGAAATCGTGCTGGCCTCGGCGTACGCAGAAATCTGCCGACTGTCTCGTGATCCGCGTTCAAGTTCCACGGCCCCCGCGACCTATTGCGACAGACGCCACAGGGGAGAACGGCAATTAAATCGATAACGATTAACGGCGTCGAGCGACTCGGACAGAACGCGTCCGCGTTGCCTTCCACGCGTTATCGATGTCGGCCGATTAGCCGCGAACCGGCACGTGACACCCTCCACGGACTTTGAACGCCTCGTTAAGATTGTTTACGAGGAAACATCATTAATTCCATCGATCGCGCCGGCTCCTAGCGCGTTCGCTGTGATTTATCGCTGAATGATAACGCCGTTGATCGGGGAACGAATCGGGAAATCGTTTAGCGAACGTGGAGACACTCGAGAGATGCCCTGGACGTCCGTGTGAGCGTGAACATTGAACGGCAGAGATTATCGTGTAGAACCGTTGCACTCAATGAACGAGGAGAGCTCGTAGATGACGTAGATTTCCGTGTATGGCTGTTTGAAAGGTTGATTGTGTGGAGTAGATGTACTGGGCCTGTTGTTAGTTGGTCCCTTGCAGTTTTCTTCTGAAGGGCTACTGTTCGGCTACTCGATTTTACCATTCACGGTTGTATTCGTCTGTCGATGTTCCGAGTGTGGTGGTTGGAGAAAACTTGCAAGAATCTTCATTAATAATGGGACTCTATATAAGAAGTTCAGATTCTAGGATACCTACCGTCAAGGACCCAGTTCCTGATCAGAACCCAATTCCTGATCAGTTTTGTATATAAATACCAAATAATAAGTTTATCACGATACAAATTTAGTCCAAAAAATTATTAAATAATTATGAAGTATTTTTAAATTTATACGCAAACATTTGATAGCTCATAGTAAAATGTTTTAGGTTTATCAGAAACTGCTCCCTTTGCATCTTAAGGGGTCTCCCTAGTGTGACGGTTCAAAAAAATCGATTTTTTTTTTTTTGCGTTTTCTGAAAGTTCAACATCTTAAGAACATATTCCTAAAATATTATAGCTGAATTCGAAACTTTGGCAACGTGGTGAGCTATGAAAGGTAGCGCGCGACCGGGCGCGCAGACATGAATCGAAGCCCTCAACGGTTGTACCGAAGGTCCACCTTTTTGAATTGAAAAATCTCCAGAGTTATCTATGACCTGGCTACCTGTACCGTCCCCTTCTGTGCTAAATGGGCCTCTCCAAGTGTTATAGCTGGTGTGATTCAGTACATCGTAGACTCTGGAGTAAAACAGAAGTGAATATTTAAACGCGTTTTACTCGAAACGACATTTTTTGCGCGGCGATCACGATATCTCAAAAACTACTCAACCGACCGACTTAAAACTTAACATATATATTCAGTGCGTGTTCTTTTAGGACCTGAACTAGAATGAAGTCATTATATTAAAAATTCGAATTTCGCAGCTCAAAACACTGACCACTTTTTTGCCGCGAAATGAAAACTTTTGTTTAAAGTGCTGCCATTTTTTTATTTGTTGATTTTCTATTGTTGTTCTAGTTCAAACCCTAGCTACGTTCATATAGATTAAGAAAATAACTGTGTTTCTTGTTTCCGATAACCATGACAGCCGGGATCGTGATCGCCAGCAGCAGACGTTTATTTGCGAGCTCCTCATTATAATCCTTCTAACATAAAATATAATTATCACCAATGCTTCAAAAAATTTAAGTAGATTGCCCAAATGTAACTGAACAAATACCCCAAAGTTTGAAACTGCAACATCAGGTACATTTCCTTAAAAAAAATTCTCAAATATAGCCCTATTTTCCAGGCGTCACACTAGGGAGACCCCTTAAGTGATCAGGAACTGGGTCCTTGACGGTATGTAGATATTTTGTTTTAAGGGGGTCTTCTCGTCTAGAGGGACGAGATCCGAGATTTTTTATAAATCTGCTACACTCTTACTAATTAAGAATCCTTTTGGCTTTTTTGTTTTTGATCAGCGAAACTTTTTTGCACACGCTTTACGATATGACCCATATCTTCATTAATTATTATTATAAATGGCTGAATTTTTTTTTACAACTTAGTGAAATGTTAATAAATACGTGTGGATAATGCTCATTGGTAGGAACTATGTAGTTTTTTCATCCCTAAAGAAAGGAAAAAATGGCCCTCTAGACGAGAATACTTACCTCCTTACCATCTTAATTGAGAAATTTCTCATGGTAATTAACAGTTTGAAACTTGGATATGGATCGAAGAACTCTATGAGGGTGCTCCAAAAGGCACTGCTTATGGTGAAATAGAGTAAACTTTGAAAATTTATAATAACCTTGCTCCTTAAAATAAATTTGCAAATATTGCAATGCATGGGTGGTATAATTTAGTTCTCCCAATTCTATATATCGTTTGTACATGCCTTTGCTTCTTGGAGTAGGTTCACTCCATTTCCCATTTAACTTTCTACACGAAGGATAAGTTAGCGCTCTTCAACCGACAAAGTGGTTTATTTAGACCCGCCCTCGCAATTTCAGAGACCTGACACTGATGACACGATAAGAGCGATTGCAGACGAAATGTTTGCGAAATTCGTGGCCGACAGGAGTAGTAGACATCTGGAAGTTGCCGGCGATAAAGAGAGTCAATGATCCTGATTCGTCGCCACCGAACCAGACAGCCCGAACTCGTTATCGTTTCTGGAGCACCGTTATCGTCGTCCGACAGTTCTTCGATGGATGTCGGGCGCCTCGTTACCGTCGTCGTGCTCACCTGTCATTTGTTTCTTTCTACCGAGGAGGACGTAAATGAGCGTCGTCTAGACGCGCGTCCGTGCAAAAACTGGGATAATTGCCTGGAAAATAGGAGTGAATGTCGGCGTTGAAATCAGCTGAATCACATCGCCCCCGGTCGATCTCGAGCCACATAGAAATTTCCATCGATTCCCCTCGTCGCGAAAAAAACCTGATCAATTATTAATCACGAGGCACGGCTATACACAGGTCAAGCAAGTCTTCGTTTCTTGTTACGCGATGTATATGGCATACAACGAGATTTGAATAACGTAGCATTCCAGGAATGTCGACAATATTGCTTGCTATTCGAGAACGTGATGTAAATGGAAGCTGGTTCCTTGAGAATGAGGATGATCGTACACGTAGGGGGCAGTCTTTTTATTTTCAACTAGTTAGAAAGGGGAGATTAGAGGAACATACTGGAGGGATTGTTGATTTTCTGAAGAGTTGCTTCAAACTGAAAGTAATGAGAAGAAAATGGAGTTACATATTTATCTGATGATGTTGGTGATTAAAGAATAGTCATGTCGCAAGAGTCAAATATGTACATTATTTTATTACAATTATTATAGTTTATACGTAAATAATGTGTAGGTACTATAAACACCATAATTTTGGAAAATTTAATAATTCTCTGTAATAAATGGTACATTTTAAGATTAGATCACACCCTGAACAGCCACAGCATTGTTTTACAATATACTAAGTAGGCACTTTCAACAGACTCTCAATATCTACACTCCTGATATTCATTTCTTCCCTCCGAACATTCTCATACGTGGACTGTAGAATATATTACGCTCAGGAGTTCAGAACTTGAAGGGTGTGTAACACTCATTACAACTCCATCCTAATATAATTCTAACAAGATCACTTTTTGACTCAAGCTAGTGCAAATCCTCTAATTCTCATTAAATCCTTTTCTTAAAGTCAGGAATCCACCTCAAAGCTCAGCTATGCTAAGTTTTAAAAAATTAACTTCAATACATCTTTATGGAATCGTTCCAGTAAAAGCTAAGCTAAGCTGTGCTATGTTTTATTATGTTTTATAGCACAGCCGGCCATATCGTAGCAGAGCATAGCCTAGCTTAGCCTAGCTTCCAGGTGGATCCCCGACTTCACATAAAGCACACCGAGTTAAAGTCCCAACTGAATTAACCCCAAAGGTAAAAATTCTCCTGTATAAATAGAAATAAGAATTGGTTTATCTCAGAGCCCACCTTCTCAGTTAAATAACAAAGTTTCCAACTTCCATTAATATGAGACAAGCAGTATATTACCGGTTTTATTACGGCGTATTCGTCCGTTTTCCGGTTATAAGTGAACAAAATGTTACCCACCACAGTGGAGGAAAACATACCAAGAAAAACTATTTTATGTATCTCTTTATGAAACAAAAAGTACAAAAAAGGTTGTGAGCGTCGCCTATGCGATCAGGCAATCAAGCGCATATAGATTTAAGTCGTAGATTATTCACTACATGTGATAACAATGTGATATGTAAGCATTGTAATGTTGAATAAAATTATATTAAAAAAAAAAAAATATCAAAGTTTCCACATCTCCATTTAAGACTTCAGCTTTATTCCTGACAGACAGTACTCCAGGCTTCGCTTCTGCCAACGTTCTTTAAGCCATATCGAGGCATTCCATTAACGTTGCCGCGTTATCGGCGCCATTCTTCGTCGACGCGTAAATGCGGCAATTGAAAGGCGTCCTTGGCATAAGGAGACCGATCGTTGGACGTGACGCGTCAGTCACAAGGCCCGGCGCGCGGCGTCACGCATGCACACGTAGTTTCGTGTGCTAGGTTATGGTTTCCTGTTTCGCGACCACGTTGCCAATAAAGTTCCCGGAATCCGCTGATTACGCTCGATCCCGCGGAAGATACGCCGCGGCATAATTTTCGTTGTGACGCCGCCGCGCCGTGGGACCGTCGGCCACCACGACGACGATGGCTCTCCTTAATGCACTCGTAAATTTTCCTTCTCATGGGTGCTCGCGTGACTCTTACTCTTATTATTGCGTAATATCCGGTACGACGATTCCGCGGAGTACTAACTCCCACGCGCTCGCTTCCGCGACTTGCATTTCCTACTGGGGTATTAGCTTCCTCGTTCGCTGATCACCCTTCGACTCGGTGCTTCTGCTGGATACAGATCAGGCTTAAGGGGTCTTCTTTTTTTTTAAATTTTGTGTTTGATATACATAACTACGCTTGCTGATATCAGGTCTCGTACCTGGAAGGATATTGCTCTCTTCACGGTGCTCCTAATCCGCTATAAATTGATATTTCTACTTACATTTTTTTTTATAATCTTAAAAGGTGATAGAATAAAGCTACAAACGTGCAAAACGATACTTGTTTCTCTTTTTAATTCCCGAAAAATTATCTTTTTTTCTGCTGTTATACTTAGGAACTTGCCTGTTTACGTTTAGGTACGTTTCTGATGACTTTTTGTTTCTTTTTCTTTTATTTATTTTTTAAAGGTGTTGTTCATTCGTACTCTCTGCACCATGTACAGAATGAGAATGTAATGAAGAGGCAATATAATATAATATGCTGAAAATTCCTGTTGTTTGATCTGTTTCGAGTAAAATGTTTCTGTAGGTGGTTCGGAGTAGCGTGAAAGGTGAGGGTATTATTGACCTGTACTACTTAGAGGAATTAGAGGATCGCTTATTTCATGGCTACAGATTGTGCGGTATGCTAGATGTTCAGTGAAAGTGTTACTGTGTCGAGTATGTATACTGTATTCCTTTGATTTACGAAGTTTCTAGAGTTTCACTGAATTTTGTGAAACAACGATCGTCGAGTGATTATGAGTAGTTTATTTCGAGCAGTGTCCTTGCTAGATGGGAATAACCAATCAAGATATGTAAATGAAATCCTAGTCCGTTGTTTTTATTAGAATTGTGTTCTCAGTTAACATTTTGAAAAAATTTCGTGATATTTATTTATCACTCTACCCGTTGGAGTTAAAATTCCAACCTCATCTAAACGACTAAGATGTTATCAGCAAGTGATAGCTTTAATTTTGAAATGAAAAATAAATTAAGTCCTTCTGCAGGTGATGACCAATTACACCTAAAAATTAAAACATAGTAGTCTCCTCTGTATCAAAATAAAACTGAAAACTGCAGTATTCTAAACTGCCATATTATTTGGAAAAGTAAGAATTCCCAATTTGTGCGGAGTCATGTGCGCTACCATTAGGTTCTACGTAGACTTTATTTACATTTTGATATTATTCGTGGCGTCTGGCTGTCCGCCGGAAGTATCGTAACGACACGTCTCCCATTCACATACGCGTATATTGTTTCATGAGAACTGTGACGCCGCAGAAAAGGGTCATGTGAACGTGTCACGGGCATCCACTGTATACTTTCATTGCGAATCCGAGCTCGTGGGACGTTGACCGAAACGAGTAAATAAATGGTTCTCCCTTGCAAATCGAGTTCGACACCTTTCATGTACACACTTCCTGGAAGCTTATAAGTTTCTCAGGATTTTCTGCAGCTACTAGACAAGCCACAAATGACGCAGATTTTCAGATTTGATAAATTCCTCGTTTACAGAAAGTACTTACACGTAATGAGTGTTTGCAGTAATTGTTAGTGGGTTAATGAGTGCCATAATATTTTATTTCTTTTGATGAATTTCAAGATTCCTTCCTCTACCTTCTTTGTACCTATTCTTAGCCTCAGAAACGCGAGATCCTCTACGTTGCAGGAATGAGAATCTGGGGTAGGCTTACATAAGGGGCAACCACTCTGATACGGATGAAACCGTGATGCTCGCTTGTGGTGCAGATAGCCAGATGGTGTTCAGTCTCATTGCTCTGCTTACTAATGTGCATTTGATATGTAAGAACGGCGTGAGCAACAGTTGGAGTCCTTCGAAAAATACTTTACTTTCAGGATCGTCATCAGTTTCTTCCACTTCGTAATTCAATTTCAAGGAATATCCAAACGTTCCATCCTATATCTCTTATTTGTATACAAAATGCATATTATGTATACTCGAGCTCATTTTAGAAGGAACTTATTTCGCGCATGTAGAATAAGCTCATTGGCTCCAAGGGTTCATTTGTTTGAGGTATAGCCAATAGTAGCTTCTTTCGGCACCAATTAGCGCCAACATGCGCAGAACCGATCTAAACTCGTCGGTGGCAAGTTCCTTCTAAAATGAGCTCGAGAATAGGTAAATCTTAATTTTTTCGCGTCTTTTACTAAGTGCATACGTGGGGCTTGACAGGCCCAAGTGAACAGTTCTCATGATATTGAAACAGATTCAGATAACGATGGTTCGTAGTGTTAAAGAAATATTTGTTCAGTATTTCATTTTGTTATCAAATATTTTTGTTAACGAAGATTAAGTGCAATAAATTACGTGCACTTTAAAATTGTTATTTCTCGAAATATACGTGAATTTCTAGATTTGGAGATATGGGACTGCGAGGCCCAACATGTCCGATAGAGTAGTTTTAATTTACTATCACTGGCATCCACTAAGTAAGTGTGTCATTCACATTAAAAGGGATTCTCGTCTAATAGCCCCAAAAGTAATTGATATTTAAGAATTTTATTTTAAATATCTGTTCGGTATATTGGTTAACTCTTTTGAAATATAATGTGACATTGTTATTTATTAGATACTTATTGTGGAATCTTCTCCACCTCTCCGACAATGTAACTCCTGCTGGCGGGGTGTGTAACACCTATCACAATCATCCGATTGCAAAAGTAATAGAAGTTGCTGAAAGTCAGATAGTTTACGCTGAGATAGTTCCACTTTAAAGAAAAAAAAATTAAAAATTGAAAGATTTATAGCGTTTGAAAATAAAGTAAGTTTTTCCCCAGACAAATTTTTTATATCATTCTTTATGTCGACAAAAAAGGTATTATAAATAAAAACTAAAATTAAAATTTTAGGTCCAGTCCCAGTGTAAATTATTTAACTTTAAGAAAATTTTCTTCTTTTCGCAATCAGATGTATTAATAAATAATAAGAAGGATCAACATAAAAAAAAAATATTTTCTGCAAGTTTAAAGATGCCTCCTTATACCCCAAAAGAGTTTAATGCAATATTAATTGTAAATTTAAAAAAAAATTAAATTGCGGGGGCTGTTAGACGAGAATCCCCCGTTAATGTTCAGAATTACATAAATCGTCCCATCTGACAGAAAGATTCTCAAGCTTCCTCAACACAAATTTTCACAACAGAGCTTGTACCTCACAGCTCGTCACTGCAACAGATCCCGCATTCCTTTCTTTTTGGTTATTTTCCAACCAGCCAGAGAAGAAGACAAACGACATGATTTGTAGTATTTGTGCGCATAGTACTCAGTCTAGCCTATTATCCGCGAGAATAGTCAGTATCATCGATTATCAAGCCGCGTTGTTTTGCAATCGTAGATGGACCATCATCCGCGACGCAGTACCCATAATAATGGATCGAGGAATTCCCTATGTGCCTTCTGTACGCCGGTGTATATTCCGCGAGCCGGTGCTAAGCCTTTTTTCCCCGCGGACGCCTATTAGCGAGAAGGGTTGCTCGCGAGGCGAATGCTATCATCGTCGGTGGCAAAGAAGCGTTCATAAATTTATTCCTCTCCCCTCGCCTTCGACCGTGCCCGTATACGTTAATTAGAAACCTCTATTTTGATTTAAGAGCACTGTTAACGAAGTTCCTGGAATGCACGCGGGCTAGCACGGTAATGGTGAGACTGCATAAAGAGGCGTCCTCACGGGAGAAGTCGACGCACGCCAATCCCCACCATCATCCACGTGGCTGTACGTGGCGACCCGTGCCTCCTTAAGCCGCGCTCGCAACTTTAATTCCGTTTTCCGATACGCATCTTCTGTCGACGGCTGATTTCACATGACCACTTTTCATTGATACGATGCTATCTGCTCGTATCGCATACATCAGCGTTTCCCAATTGGTGTTCCGCGAAACGAAGATTAGGGTTTCGCGAAAAGTTATCTTATAATGAAATTAAATAGGGAAAGTGGTAAAATATAGAATAGTAGATATACCTAATATGAAATAGTATAGATACAATTTTTTTTAGGTTAGTTAACTATTGAAAATGGTTCATAACGTTAGAAATATAAGATTGCTCTTTAAATTGAGCGTAAACATGTGACCCATAAAAATCTTTTATTTCTTGCGATTAATTTTGTAAAAATGACATTCGAAAAACGAACTGGTAGGTATTTCGTATTTGGCTACTGTCCTGTATTAAAAAAATGTGCAAATTATTCAACGAAAATTTGAGGTGGTGTTGTGTCGTCAGCGCATTGTGTAAAACAAAAACTGTTGAAGTTGGAAGTTCCGCCAAATTTAAGTGAGTTTGAAAGTGTTCCGTGGCAAAATTTAATTCGGAAACGTTGGTGTACGTTAATCTAATTTCTCGAAGAATTTCACTCGACAACATCATTTTCGCCTGTACCTGAATTTCTTTTGTGATAATGCAGACTTCTTGCTGGAACTTAGTTTGCCACATATTCTCTCAACTTTGTCTCTAACATTTTCTAAAGCTACCAAGTTACCACGTTTGTACCACCATTTTTAGTATTTTTAAAAAGTTTCATACCATATCGCTGCGTTCGACTCTGAAAATCGATTTGCACCGTAGTTTACGCCAATCGGTTTCTCGGAGCCTGCGCCGAACAGTTTGAATGGAAGAAGGGTTTCACGGATTTCATGAGTTGCTGAAGGAAACCCCATTTTTAGCTTTCACATCTCGCTCTCGGGTGCAGAGGAGAAACGTGATTAGAGCCACGGAAACAGAACTCTCCCGCGGACACTCGGTCGCGTGAATTAACGCGGACCGTGTCGTTTTACTGCAACGTTATACACGCTTACGCGACGCGATAGGAAAGTCGATGCACCTTCCCGTTTCTCTGCGTCCCCGGGGGAGATAGTCTTATTTTCCGCTGATATAACGGCGATTAAAGCGTTTGCCTCCGCATTTTCATCTGGCGGGTACCAATTAACGACGGCACGGCTACGCGAAGAAACGCGAGGGAGATCGCACGATCTCCCACGGTCGGAACAAGGAGGGAACGTCGTCGTGAAGCCGGAAGATTCGAAACCGGCTAATCGAGGAATCTGCCTTGGATAATAAAACTTACTAGGCTCGCTTGGAACGGGGGGTGGGGGTCGAAGTGTACTCCAATCTTAGATAACGGTTTCCTGAAAATCATCGCTAATGGGTGACGCTTTTTAATTAATTTATTGCAACCAGACATGCAGGGTATTGAGAACTTTATCATAGATATGCTAAATTTAGTTTCTTGCCAACTCCTCTATCCCTATGCTAATTTTGTTTCGTTTAAATTACTTTCCCCCACTGGATCTCTCAAAATGATGAGATGGGACTTTGCAAGGACCATGAAGCTTGTCAATGAGTGTTCCTTATATCTTGAATAACTGGGGTTACCATATTTTTTCGCCACCCAACAGGGACAGGTAAAAAAAGAGAGGCACACCGAAAATTGTTAAATAAAGGGCCATAACAAAATTCAAAATGATTTGCTTCATAATTTTTCCAGAAAAGATTCCCCAACATCTGCCTGTTTAGCGTAGCCATAGCAAATTCAATAAAATTCATCAGGTGATTATAAAAATTTATTTCAAGAATAAGATCCAGTTTCCTTTTCTTTTTATAAAGTCCCCTCTTTGGGAGTGCCAGGACCCCCGCCCCCCCCCCCTTAAGTGCAGTACTGACGACAACAATCCATTTGGGAGTAAAGTCATATTTTTCTATACATAAAACTGTCTTCTGAAATGTTTCATTATTCTTAATTTCACCGTCCAGTATCTTCCATTCGTTAATGAAGTATTCATTGACCGCGACACGTTAGATAGAATTATTAATCGCAGTGAAAACCGTGTCAGAACGGAGCCTGGAATAACAAATTCCGTCGCTGTACGGTCATCCTATCCGGCGGTTTGCATGCATTTACGGGGCAGCGCGTTTCTCGTGTTTGCATGGTGGTTGCGCAGAGTGTCGCCGGTGTGCATGTGCAGCATGCTGTGACTTTTTGAATGTGTGAATCGGAGTGTGTCGCGGAGGATGCGCCCGCGCAAGGGGTCCGCCAACCGAGGTAATGACTGGAGCTTCCTGCTGTTCACAAGCTACACGGGAAGGGGAGACGTCCCCCGTCGCAGGATATCCGACATTTAATCTGATTTCTGGATTATACTGGCGTGGACAGGGCTGAAAGAAACACTCTCACTCTCGCGCGGCCTCCCCTGCCTGTGCCCCTTTCCTCCCTCTTTCGTTTCCCTCGTTTCACCGGCCGCTTCAACTGCTAAAAATAATACCCAGCCGTCACCCCTTCTGAACTTTACGAGACGAGTTAGCGGATCGTCCGAGGGGACGCTTTCCGATCGTAGGATGATGGATTATTTTTTAATTGGGTATCGGGGGAGCCGTCCATTCGTAATTATAGTGTGTCGCAGAGCTGCGAGTGCAAAGTGAACTTGGTACTTTGTAGAAAAGAGCGGGAGGGTTTTTATAAACGGTTGTCTAAAATTTTATGAACTGCATTCTGTTCTACCAATTTGTATGGCAGTGTGGTTTCGGTGAATATCGTTGACTATTCAAATATTTCCAATGCCTAATGCTATAGTTGATATTTCAACAACCTAACAGAGGACCATTCACTACATACTTCCTTAAACGTCAAATTAGTCGAATCACCGAATCACTTATCCCCACTAATCACGTGTGCAAGAGTTCTAAACTCAGAAATGTATATTCACTTCAACCATATGCCTTCCAACTTCTTCCCCCACAAGTCCAGAAGATTGAACACCCAACGCACAATTTCCTCCCAACAGGGACGCTAAAGAATGACTCTCCCTTAACCGGCAACTGCGTTTACCCACTTAGCACCGACAATTTCCGCCGTTTTCCCGAATCATCAGTCAAACGGTAACAGGAATCGTCGCGACGCACCGGGCCGCTTACCACTGACGATTAGTCTCCTTCCTAATTCCACGGTCCTTTATTTAGCGCGGCAGCCGTGCAACAGGAAGGAAAAAACGGAACGTTAATATGCCGGATGGCGGGCAATTAACCGCGCACGTTTTGAAAATAGTCCGACCGGCGCAGCGCCGCCAAGCCGCGTGTTATTTTTCATTGAACTCGGATGGGGACACACTACCCTGACTGTGTGTGGCTCGTGACGGTGATAATGACGTTACCACCGGGACGTCACGCAACGCAGGCTTAATAACTAACATTTCTCTAATATCGTTCTCTTTGCTAAACGAGCCACCGCCTCACGTGGCGAGCATCAGTTACGAAACGCTGTTATTACTTGGCCGCGGATGCATGAGACGACCAGGTGACAATTGCGAAACGTAGCTTTCAGGCTGCGTTTTCCAAAATGGTCGACTGCTTTCCGTAATTTCTAGGTTCTTTGAGAAGTTAAACGAGGGAAAAATTGAGATTGCTCTGCTTTCATCACGCGTTGGATACGCTTTGGATTTGCATAAGCTTTTGTGAGGGTTCTTATGTCTTCTGGACTCTTCATCAACTTGGTCTTCACTCCGAGGCTATTGCAGTAGGGTAGAAAGAATTTTGGAGAGATGTAAGCAGAGTATCTACCCTGTTTTAAGCTTCCTACATTTAAGAATGAAGTCCTCGTAGTAAATTCAAGTTCCTCCTAAACTGAAGACGTCAAGAGCCAGTGTTTTCACATTTTAAGAATGTTTGGTTTCTCTCGTACTTCACAACTGTTTTCATGCAATTAACAGAGTCCCCAATTAGTATGCAATTAGTACCCCAGTAATACGTTCCGACTCTCCCGGCGGAGAGTCAAATCAATAAATTTAATATCCACTTACATCTTCCTGAGCCTGCAAAGCTACGTATCCCCGCGACGTAAAAGGATGAAGGCGAACTTTTATTACCGGTTTGTCGATGAGGATGCATCAGGTTAAAGATTGATGCCGATCGATACGCGTTTACGATCACACGTAGCTTGATGCACCCCAGGACAATTGGCTGCTGGTTTGGTCAGGTGATTCGGCCAGTTTTTGGCCGTTCCCAATAATCATGTACCGTGGCGCGTATCGCAAATAAATCGGCGCTGTCATGAATAAACAGGTGCGTTTTATTGCTCGTAATTCCTGGCTATGAAATCGTCGTGCCAGGGGACGAGGAACCGCGCGCAAAAAAAAAAAGAAGAAGAAGAAGAATCGATTACTGTCTGCCGCCTTGTATTAATTATCGAAGTTACCGGTGCCAACCCTCGTGGCTTCATCCGGTTCGAGTTTACGCCACGCGCTCTCATTAACAATAGTCCGCGGGACCCTCCTTTCCACTCGATGCTTACGGCAAACGAATCTTTCGACTCTGCCGCGGCTAAAAAACACGCGATTTCCACGTCCCTTGACGTGCACAGTGCACGCGCGCCTCTCTCGGCTGGTTTTATTAAGGATTTATTGCCTCGTGCTGAATCTTAACCAGTATCTTCGCCGTTTACTCGCGGCGCGGCGTGTCTAGTGTCGAATGTTTATCGTCGCCTGCAACGGAAACGTTTGGCGCCTCGGGTGCCGGCCGAGGCCTTTTTACTGGCTGAACTTTGAATGCAGGATGTAACATAGCCTTTATAAATTGTCGGTAATTATCGATGAATCGCTTCGAAGGATAATTGGAGTCAACATTTGTACCGTGCTCGTGGAAATGAAATCCATGATAGTGATTGTGAAAGTGGTTGTAAGTTAAAAATCTAAAAAATTGAAGTCATCACTTACTACTTTGTGTTATATCACCTTACGTTACAAAATAAGTGATAAGTTCAATATTTTTAAATTTTTCATCGATTTCTATGTATAATTATTTGTACAAAAGGAGTTATTTTACAATTTTTTTTAAAAATGTGTTAAGTTTAATATATAAAATTATCTTGGCAGAATAATAGTTTAAATTTAGAATTTAGGATATATAAGTTAATTTGTAGATAATAATTTTTTCAATAATTCTTTTATATAATTTTATATAATTATTTTATTACTTTATTTGAACGAAACATTTTTGGGTACATTCAAGATTGTAATGGTCCTAATTAGGGGGGGGGGGGGGTTGTCAAGGTGTATTAAGTAGTGTTTTGATTATTCAAGTTTTTGAGCTATTGTAAAATAATCGATTAGAAACTTGAAAATTCTTAAAATCTCAAACTTGAAAAAAGAAGTTCCAACTTAATTTGGAACTCAGTATTTCTTCCTCTTCCTTTTTAAAGCCATTATCCAATTCTATAACACGTAAAGCCTTCATAGGTTAACGCGATCATGCTGTGCTATTTACAGAAGTAATTTTACTGAATCGCTTGTCAAGCTGCTACTGAAAGTTTCATCCTGTTCGACGTAGACGCGTCTCGGGCGGCCTGCAATGCCTGTATCCCCTGCAATTTTCTTTCCGCTGTTCATTTGTCAAGGGATCTCCTTAAGCCGGGCGATTTGACGCCACTCGGACGCGACACTCGAGTTTAATTTTTCAAGCTTTGGCCGCTCCACGATCGCCGCTGTTTTTCTTCCTTCGCCCGCTTCCCGTGTTTCCAGAGCCACGTAATTATTCCGGAGCTGGAGGCAGCTTGCATCATTTGTCAGGATGAAGGTCCTTCCTGACGTTTCTTCCACGACAGTCGCGACTGCGACCTGTCCTTCAACAGAACAGGAATTTTCGATGAACACGACGAGAAAATCGACAAAGTGGCAGCCTGAGGTGTCCTTTATAAATCTTGCAGCACCTGGCCTCTTTTATACGCGAGAAGCTGAACTCGAGAGATCAAACTCCAACTGTGAATTTAAATGAGGCTTTTTAGAGTAAAAGCGACTTCAAGGAGGTTTTTAAGGTAGTACTGTTGAGAATGAATTTATTTAGTGACTCTATCGGACTTGGTGGCGAGGTAAATGATTAGCAAGCAGGGATGAGTAATGAAGTTAGTAGGAAGCAGGAACTTATTCCTCGAAGTGGAATCAGATCTTTCCCCTACTTTTATCTTTTATATTTTTTATTTTTGTATATTCATGATTGATTCATCCACGGTTTCTGCTGCTCCATCTAGGCGTCCTCTTGTCTTCAGGCAGTTTCTGAGAAAGGAATCAGGAGGATAGAGGTCCGATTATCAAGCTTTAATTATATACCTCAGTTGGAAGATGGTAGAACCAGAGTTATTTCTTTGCAAGCAGTTTGCTAGAATCTTTCAAAAGGAAAGATAATCTTAATTTAATTACTATATCCTCCGTTAATTTTAATATTATGATGCCTGTTCCTCTTGGATCATGCTCTAGGCCAACCACGAGTTTCAGACAGAATTACAAGTCAGTTGTTAAGGTTGGGATTAAAATGTACGAAAGTGTAGAATTGATTTGCATAACTCATCTGGTTTCAGGCTCATAAAGAACATTATATAGGTATCATCTACTTTCTTAAGTATCTATATTACCATTGTCACGTAGAACATTTATCAATAATCTTTTTTTTAATTTGGATACTTACAGTTTTCTAAAAGTACTCGTCAATTATGCGACTAATCTGATACGAGTCTGCTTCAATTAAAATCTATATGTTCTTGTGACTTAGTTCCGTAGTTTCCATGCTGGTATCACAAGAAATTAGTGATGTAACCTTTGGTAAATTTACAAAAATATCAGTGAAGATATTGAATATCGCATATCCGAATGTAATAAGTTAAGTGGTTCCACGTATGAATGTGTGACGTCGAATAAGTGGTGTAATCGTGGTGAAAGCTTCGAAATCAATTTCTTTTTTCATCATTGAATCTCGAAACCCACAATGAACTGTAGTAATTGGCTTCCGAAATGCAATTTCTGATTAACAAACTCCCCGTAACAATTCCATCGCGTGTTCAGGTATCTTTTATCGGGGATCAACGTTTTCGTGGAACAATTCGTGTCACTCCGGAGGTTCTACGGGCGATGACTACGATCCATGATAGTTGGTTGCCGCAGTTTCGCAAGAAAAGGGACCAGCCAGCAAAAAATCAATATTCCAGGGTGCACGGTGAATTGAGATACGAGGCATTTGACGACGATTAGACCCACCAGTGTGGTCCGATTCGTGAGTGTGTCTAATCTGTAATTGGTACGGGATCTCGATGCTCCGAGCAGCGAAACATCACGAGAAGAATTCTGCCCTCGAAAATGTGACTGTACTACCTGCGATTTTAGCAACTCTACAATCTCCATTCTAAATAATGCCTCGTCTAAAAAAAAATCCTCCATCTTGACTTCTAACATCGCCAGACATTTAAATCCCCTTTTTACGCCTTATCGCATTTATCCAAAATAAATTACCAATTTTTCCAAAAACAAAGGGTAACTGCTGTAAATCATATTTAGTCAAATTTTAAGAACCAAAATTTGAATATCCGCTGCAAGTCCAAATATGCCTATTTATCCATGAATTTTCAGGATTCATTTTTCACATTTCAAGCAAATTAAATCACTCAAAATTAATGGCACCCTAACTCAAGCTACACTTAACCCAATCCCAGTAATCGTTCTCCCGTTTTATTCCAACTTCCAATTGTATCTGCCCAATGTATCAGAGTATCAGACCGTCAGAACTACACGTACGGGTCTCGTGCACAGGTATCGAGGGAATTGCACGAGCGGTGTGGTCCTTCATTTTGGCACCTGTCCACCAGGACAAATGACCGAGCGGAGCGGCTTCATGGGCCTGATAACGGCGCGCCGGTTAAAAGGAAATTAGGGTCGGCGCAATTGTGTGCGCGCGAAGGGCAGCGTAGGGCCCCTCCTCGCCGCAAGGACGAGGGGATAATCTGCTGTCATTGAGGATGGTATAATGGGCCACCCGTGAACACGTCGCCGTCCTGGCCACGTTTTACCCCTGCAGCCTTGGTCCGCAGCGATCGCTTGGCCCGTGATGAAGAAATTTTTGCCGCGGACCGTGCGAAATTACGCGACGTCCCTTCGCGAACGTGGGACGCGCGTGTGCTTAACGAGATAACATCCGGACATTGTTGGAAATTATCGTCGGTGCCGCGAGCCACGGCAGGTGGGCAGGATCCTCGAGTTTCACGAGAGGTTGCCCGTCGTTTTGGAGACCAACGAGAATGGGCAATTTACGCTTGGGGTGCATCACCTCGGGCCGATTGAGAGCTTAATACCCCTCGGAGTGTCTCGCAACCGGAGCTGGTGTAATTGCGTTGGATAACAGACTTTCTGTTCACCCTTCGTGGTTACGCGGGGTGTATGACACCCCAGGATATATCATCGCCAATATTTCTATAAATTTGTGGACCTCAATAATAAAATTTAAAAATTTGGTGAATTTTGACAACAAAAAAAATCGTTTCTATACAGAAGTATTTTTTCAAATACACATTTTAACATATCAAAATTTACATTTCTAGAAAAAGGCGAATGTACAATAATTTTCACTGAAAAGTTAGAAGAGTCAAAAATACGAAAATGGTAGCTGAGGTGCAGCGAACGCCATGTGACCAATTTGTGATTATAGAAGGTGTGACCACAGATGATCAATTTTCTTTTTATTCGAGGCTTTGAGTAATATGTATGTGATTACCGAGCTCAGTTTCCATTTCACACTGAGACATTGCGACTGGTTCATCGAGGGGGGATAAATAAATTTCAGGCAAGGTGCAGTTGAAATTGACACGCGAGGTTCAGGTTCTCGGAGTACTGCAGTGTTATTGGTAAGTTTGCTCAGGTGGGGGTGGGTTAATCTCGTTTGATTAAGAGCGTAATTATCGCTAGTGTGACTAAAAATGCGAATTGGGTTTACTGTGTTGGATAATAGGTATTCTGTGAACTCTGAGTCACAGGAAGATTTGAGTGACAGGTGTCGTGTGGCAGCTACTATTAAAACTTATTCGTCATCGTTCTGATTTTGCATTTTACACTCAGAAATTGCGTGTTGCTTGGCGAGGAAGGCTAAGGATGATTCAGAAGTGGCTCAGATCTATCAGTTCATTGAAAGTCAGGGATATTAAAAATTCATCATATTTCATAGCTGGTCATTTTCTAGTTCAAGTCGGCAAATTTGCAAAGTGTTCGCCATCTAATATGAATTAAGGGGGGAACCTGGTTTAGGACGCTGAAAACACGGTGATTTTTAAGAAATGTTTCCGCAACAAATATAAATCGAATCTTTCCAAAACATTAAGGGTTTTTTTTATTAAAAAATAATTATATACATCCTAGCTAGCGGATTCAATTTTTGCCTGAAATAAAAAAGCCGTAGTTTTTCTTAATTGGCATTAATTCATATCCTCGATGTATTAAAAAATTAAGATAAAAGTCCAAAGTTCACGAAGTTATGGGACTTTAACGAAAAAGTTATGATTTTGACGGAGAAATTTCTACGTTTTTATGCAAAAAAAAGATTTTTCAATTTCTGCATAAATGTTTTTCATTCGTCGGTGCAGGTGGTTGGTCAGTATGTATCGGTCAGATAAAATTTCCTGCATCGTATACACAAGTTTAGAAAACGTGCTTTCGAGAAAAACGCGTTTAAAGTTTTCGACCATACGGAGGTACATATATCTGCGCGACACGCATCTTTTACGTTGGTTGTATCTATGAAGCTATATTTCGAATTTCTGTCTGTAACTTTGGGAATACATTCTCCATGATTATTACTATCGATTAAAAGAAAATCGATTTTTTCAGCGACCTAAACCAGGTTCTCCCTTGATATGCTGTAAATTTGTAATCACAATGACTTTGGCGTATCACACACTTACTGTGTTATTGGTTCATCTGCACAAAGAGTATGTATTTTTGTGTTATTAAATTTCTATGACTCTTCTAAAGAAAAGAATGTATATTTTACGACCTTTCGGCCCCTTTTAATTCCCGAGTGGTTGACCCCTATTGTAGTTTACGAATCTTCAGCTCAATTTCGCTAGACAATTCGTATTGCAGCCCACAATATATTGTGGAACTGTCACCGAAACATCCTATACCTATTGTTAAGAGTTTCAACAATTATAGCGTGTTTCCGCGTAACATTTTTGTGTCGTGTTTATTTCGTTGACGGGGAATTCGTATGCGAATTTGTTTCATCATGCAGGATTTAAACCTCTGCCTTCAGTGTGTGATATCCAGAAATTGCCTATGTATTCTGCTAGCTAAACATGTGGGACTTGAGTATGTATTTTTACTCCCGAAAAATTCACAATTCGCAATGGTAATAAAGTCATAACCACCACTGCCTTCTATGCCACAGTCCCTTCAGTTGCATTTCCATTCACACTCGTGGCTCAAAGGAAACTGAAATTTAAAACCCATATTTCTACATGTCTGCATAACAAACTTAAGTAATACGAACTTTCTTTCTTTATTTCTCATAGAATTGTCACAACCTCCACTGTCCTCTCTGCCACAGTCACCTCAATAGCATTTCCATTCGCACTCGTAGCCCAAAGGAAACTTAAATTTAAAACCAATATTTCTACATGTCTGCATAACAAACTTACTACCAACTTTTCTTTCTTCATTTCTTTATTTATAAAAAATTCTTTGCTATTTCTAACAGAACTATCTTACTCCTATTACCCTTCACGATTTAAACTTTCCTTCCATTATTGTACAAAACACGTTGATAATACAGCTTACAATACATTCATTCGTGCCTCGGTAACACCTCGCCACGTCTACTCACTCTCCATTACCCATAATTGTCCGAAGGAAAACGGCGTCTAGCAATAAATTGCCGACGGAAAGGCCGCCGCGCCGGGGACTTTTCCCGCGGGCGCGTATCTCGTCGCGATATCGCGGAGCTGGAGCCCTATAACAGGTGTATCGGAGAGGTTTCCGGGCCATATCGCGTTATCGCCGCGCCGCGAGGCGACGATACAGCGCGAATATCATCGTCGAAACGACGGTGTCATCCGTGAACTGCGCTTTTTACAGCGTCGATTAGCTTATCTCCGCCCTGTCGTAATGGCGACGCTCGTCTGGCGACGGCGACGTGTGCAAAAATCAGCAAGGAAAGGGGACGAACGGTGGCGCGGGGCTTTTATCTCAGCTTTCAGCCGCGTTATACGCGTCCAGGATAAACCTCGCTCGAATCGCGAGGCGTCATAAACCGACCCAATTGCATGTGGAGACGACGGGGGCCCGTGAGTTTCAATCCCGCGGCTCGGACGCGCGCTGCACGGGGATCGAGAGTTTTATAGGAAACTGGGTGGTCGACGATTACCTTGGACTTATCGGCGAACCGGATGAACGGGATCGGGAATCTCTCCGGTGCGATCTCGGTGAACGGCGCGCCTTTCGTATCGGAAATCGATACGGATCGTTCTCCGGGATATCACGTGAAAAACGAGCGCGCAGATCGATAGAGCGAACCTCCGTGCTTTTTATTTAAGTTGATAAGATTAAATGTTTTCAGCGGTGGGGGGGTATGTATTCGGAAGATTTGGAAGTTGATTCAATCGCCAATATTCTGCGTCGACCACTGCCTCCGCGGCTTTTTCTACTCGTATACCGCATCAGCTGTTTCGAATGACGCTTGAATTGGAAATTTATTCTGACATGGATCATGAATGGCCAGGGGGAAGTTTGAAAGTCAATGCAGCGTGCGTCAATCACTTGATTTAATTCGGCTCTGTTCTTCGCGCGTGATCATCAAGATTCAAATTGAACATTAGAGCAGGCTGATGTTGAGATTTTTATATTGGCAAACTTACATTCATGTGCAACGTTTTCTCTCAATATTTATCAGCATAGATATTTATTCTAATTTTTAACAGATTTTGGAACAAAGGAATTTCTCTATTGTCAGCTGTTCTAAGATTTTCCCCATTTTCAGGTACAAGGAGCCTGCAGCGTTAGCTATCCACTCATCAAGCCACGGCGCGTCAAGGCTCGTCACACGAGTTTTCTAATGCATCTGCTTCTAAGTAAACGCAAAGAAAAAAAAAACGTGTCCCCGTCTCTCTTGGAAAACGTGTTCGAGTGCACACGCGGCAGCGTCAGGTCTTTCCACGATTCGTTAAGTCGTCTCGCGACAGGCACACGAACGGCACGTAAAATAAATACGTGCGCCGTGCACGCGGTGGACCTGGTCAAATAGGAGCGTATCTGTTAAAAAAAGGTCAGGCGGTTGCATTTTATTAAGTGCAAGCTTGTTCCTCAGTATTTCGAGTTCACTGTGCAAAACGGAAATCAACGTATGAAGGGCGAGGGGAAAACAGGAAACGTCACGAAACAGCTTTATCGTGGAAATTAAGTTTTAATACTTTAGTCCACCAGTAGAGAAGCAAGGTTCAACGAATTTAATGTTCTTATATAATTTTTTTCTTAAGTAATTTCTTATTTTACCTTGACGATAGAAGCTTGAAGTTTATGCTTAGGCAAAGAGTGGGGACATTCCGTATTTTTTAACCAGAAATACCAAACCTTTAACCTTATCTTACGGGGGCATTTGAACTTTGTAACGCTTTGTGATTCAATAGTACTGTAGTTCCAGTTGCCACCAGCAAAACATGCTATAAATCGCAAAATCATGAAACATGGGCATTCCTCGTTTTTCCTCTTATCCGTCATATCCATTCTTCTTTCACTTGTACTATGATCTTCCTGGGAAATACACTTTCCAACCTGTAAGAACAAAACACTGCATTATCTTCTAATGTAAGTACAGACGGTGGCCAAATTATTATCCTCAAAACATTGTCGTCAATTTTGGGGATCATTTTCAAATGGATTTAATACAATTAAAAAAAAATCTTAAATTGGCAACTAAAGGTTCGGAAAGGAAACTTTCTTAGCTTTCCAAAACACTCATGAAAATTTGTATAAGATCACGAGGTCGCAAGTTATGGGTGTTCAAAGTGAAAAACACTTTTTTGCTTTGATCGCGAATAACTCGATCAATAAAAATCATACAACAAAACCGAAAAAAAACGAAATTAAAGAGAAACGTTTGCTCTACAAGAGCTCTTCATTGGATTTACTGGAAAAAAATTTTTTGGTCCGTGCATTTACGTTCAAATTAGGCAAAATATTTTGAAACTTCGTTTCCTGCGCTTCATCTTGATAAAACAGTATCATGGTAATGGAAGAAAAAAAATGAGTCCTTGATTCAAAAATTAGAAACTTCAAGTGTTAAAATGTGTTTTGAAATATTTTTTGCGACCATTCTTCGCAGAGATACAGCCATTCCATCGTTTAAATTTACAAAATCTCAAACCTTTTTGTTTGAGCATAATAATTTAGCCACCCACTTTAACATAGCATTAACTTTTAATTAACAATGCATTCTACCAACATCCTTCTGTAGAATCTGTATTTCGAAATGCGGGAGTGGTTCTGGATACCTCTGAACTCAAAGTCAAGTGCAGTGCGACAGCCATAATTTTCGGTATTCACTTTTCTACTATTCTTCAATATTCTACCACTTAGCCCTCGTTCCCATTAGTCAAGTAACTTGACTTCAAATTGCTTGAATTCAAGTAACTTGATACTACATTACTATAATGTGAACCTGTTATTTACTTTACTTAAAGCATCCTTTCAGGATTCTTTGAGGTTTCAAGTGAAGTAGAGGTTCTTTCAACTTTACTTGCCTTTACTTGACTAATATAAACGAGGCTTTAGAGACATATGAATAGCTTCCTTGCAGCTTCTTTTACAGAATGACGTGGTAGCATGTTCCTAATATTCCTGAGTGTACATGTCTTTACTACATGTCTTTTTCAGTATCAACTAACATTCGTCAGGTACTTGCTCCGAGAACTAACGAAAGATTTGCAAAGATTCTCAGCGATGACAGAAGATCATTAATTCCCTCACTCGCCATTAAACTATCGCCTTGTCCATTGAAATGAAAGTCAGCTTGAAGACCAGCGTCACGCGTCGCTCATTTGAATGTACAATATTTCTCACTCGCTCCGTCGCGTTCCATTTTTCTAGCACGTGCCCGATATAGGTGGTCGTTAACGTTATACGAGTTTTTACACGGGAACAAGGCTGTACGCCTCGTGTTCGTCGATAAATGTAGAAACGTGTTCGCCGTGCCCCATCACGCGATTACGCTGAAGGTGAGGCGAGAACGTCACCGAAGATACGTCGACATGCTGACGATACGTGGACGAGCACACGCACGTCCGTCACGTTTTCGCGGGGCCACGTACGACTTCCTTCATTACACGAATCGATCCTGATCGATAGCTTCTCCACGCGCGGGTCGCCGTGAAGCGTAGCTGCTAAAGCCATGAACGGGCGACACTAATAGGGGAACAGGAAATGGTAACGTACGCTGTGCAATGACGTGGAAGATTTTTCATTTGCATTTTGAATTCGCTTATATTTTAGTACTCGAGGCTCAAATGAACTGCTGCTACTTGAGGAATCTCTGCAATACTACTTACACCTATTCAAATCAAGATGATTTGCTTTATGCTCCTTCAAAAAACGGGAACTTTCATTTGGGCTGGACCAAAGTTTGCCATTATGCTTCACGATGCTAGGGACTATGTAAGAAGAGGAAGTAGCGGAGAAGCGCGTAGATAAATACGAAGAAAAAAAAAGGTAGTCGTTTCTTCCGCCATAGGATTGGAAGGAATTTCTTAAATGGCTCCATCAACGTGTCTGAACACCGTGATGGACAAGAAACTTAATCTCGAAGAAGAACGCTGTTATCTAGGGTTGAACTGCGCGCGACGTGCGGTATCTAACCCGGCTGAGACAACATTTGAGGAAACTTAGAACCTGAGCGCAGGTAGATATATACGCTCAGAACCGCTCCTCTCTGCTCTGGGAAAGTCAAACAGTCAAACAACCACGCGCACCAAGTGTTGACTCGCGGCATACATTTGGTAGGAACACTTCCCCTACGCCTCGCAAGACAAACAACCTGTCGTGATAATGATACACCGGATAACGGCAGATAAAAGTGCAAGACACTTAGACGGAGAAGGGAATCGAATATTGGTAGCGTTTATTCCACGAACGAGGGACGTTATATGAGAATATTTTTGTCGAAGGACGCCGCCTTGAGCGTGCCCAACGGGGACCAGAAGTTGAATCGAAAGAAGTTTTTACATTGGTACAGGATCTATTAAATTGCTATGATACGATTAATATTCTGAAGAGAATAGAAAACTAAAGCTAATTACAAAGTAGCAAGAGATGTTGAAAGGTTGGCACGGTTCACCTTGACTGTTCCGTTTCCTAGATTTTCACAGGAAAAGTGATCCAGTGATGAAGGAATTCTCTACAAAATTCTTCAGCATAGTGTGTCCGATGTTAGTGGTAACTCTGAGCGATTTGTAATGTTACAAAAACCCTCAGCCTTCCTCCCCGGCTGAAGGGTCGGCAAAAAATTTAGCGCACCTTCCGAACGACGCATTTTTCCACCAGCAGAGCAATCATTCCCGACGTTCACGAACCCTCCACCCGTAGGGCCTTCCAAGTCGGTCTTCAGCGTGGGTGCACGCGAGGATCGTGAGCTACCATCGCGAGAGAAGGACCACGCGAGCGGAAGGAAGGAGGACACGAGAGAGCCGACGATTCATTCCCACAATTACGCAACCGCGTTCCCTGTATCTCGGCCTTCGAATTCGTCCTTAATGAAGGATAATCACGTTTAATTGCCCGCCCCGAGGCGTCGGCTGCACCCTCGGGCCAGGATCTCTTACACTGTTACCAACAATTTCGTGAGACCATCCCGAGGCACCTCATCTCTTTCTGCCACGCAATTAGAAGAGCCTAGCTCGGTCAAAGAAAGCATTAACGACTCTCAGATCCAGCGGAATCTGTGGTTCTATCGTATAAGCTCTTAAGATGGCTCGGCAGACTTGAGATGCAGAGATTGGAACTAGGGCGGTCATGAATATTCTAAGTAAACTACTCGAATATTCGAATATTCCAAGTAAAGTACTCGAATATTCGAATATTTTAAGTAGGTAAAGTATTCGACTATTCAAATATTCTATGTATAGTATTCGACTATTCAAATATTCTATGTATAGTATTCGACTATTCAAATATTCTATGTATAGTATTCGACTATTCAAATATTCTATGTATAGTATTCGACTATTCAAATATTCTAAGTAAAGTATTCTAATATTCGAGTATTCTAAGTAAAGTATTCTAATATTCGAATTTCTAAGTAAAGTAGAATATTCGAATACCAGTGGAATTCGAATTTGAGTCCCGAAAGTTATTCGAATAATTAGGAGTATTCCAACTTTATTCGTATTCGAATATTCGAATTATTGGAATAAATTATTCGTATTCGAAATGATTCTCTAATCGGAACCTTTAAAATCTATAACATGTAAAAATTCAACTTCGTTTAACATCTCTTTGATTCTTCAACATCCAACTATTGTATTCTGTATTTACGCTTCGACTTCAGAAAAGAAACATTCTATTTTCGTTGACCCCTGCAGAAGGTCATAGTATACTTCCCATTGACCCATACTTCCCTCTTCCATGGATTACGCAGCGGAATGATAAAAATCTCATGCATCCTTGATTGAGCTGTGATCGTCGCCAGGCTTCGCTGAAGCCTGTGGCACCGTCAACGTCGGATCAGCTTCTAATTGCGCGGATAACCACGGTAATTCCGTGGCTGAGGGACGGGAAAGTCGCGGCGTGTCAACGGTTTTAACTGCGATGTAAATCATGCCGATAAGTATCGCGCTGCCGTGTGCTGCCGCCACGTCGAGCAAGTAAGGTCGCGCCTCAGTGTCTCTCTTTCCTTGCCGTGTAATTAATCATTTCTTGCCCCTTTCCCACCGAACAGATAGCTACGGAGCGGTGGAGTTCATGGGCTTCAATGGTGGCGAGTAATTAAAAATTCCAAGTGGAAGCAGACGCTTCTGGGTAGCGACTGACGCGTTCTTTGACAGGGCTCCTGGATATCCCTGGGCTTAAAACGAAGGTTCTTCTATAGTATAAATCCTTGATTGTTCCTTGCATAATGAATCTTAACATTTTCGCTACCTGTGTTTTGCTGCCTCCGCACATATTATAGACCAAATGCGCCAAATTGCGGCTTCCACAGCAAAAGTGTTAATAGTGTATTAATAATCTATAAAGAAAAGAGATTTATCTCGAATAGAAAATTCGCTCTTACCTACATCTTTTATTTCCATTTAAAAATTACCTATATCTTTCAAGTGGCCTCCGTTACACTGCACACACTGCCAGAGTCGATTTCGGAAGCTCCAGATCACCCGCTGTAGAACATCCTGTGGGATGTTTGCAATTTTTTGCGTTATACAGGACGATATGTTATATAGAACCATCTTCTCGAAATTCTGTAACGAGGTAGTGCATAGCGTTGATTGAAGCGTCTACGAAACTCTCGTTGAGTAGTCGTTACAGACTTTGTTAGAATAACTAGCTCACAGTCGCTCTATAGTAAACAGAACTCCAAAAGGGAGTACCTGTGGTACCACGCGAAGCAGTGTTCAGTTGTCAATCCATAACGCGAGAAATTCTCATTTCGAAACAGTCAAATGTTTCTTCCTATCCCTGTAAGTACACGGTGTATCAAAGAACACACTTGCTGGCTTGGTACTCAACGATACCCATTCCTTCAGAAGACTGCTATCCAGACGAGAGTTTGCTACTTTTTCTTCCTGCAAGCTTGATATTGTGCACGCAAAATGCATTCTCGAATGTATTCCTATTTGATTCTGAGGATTAAGATACTATCGTTGGATCGCTCCTTGAGGAAAGATTTATAGGTGCGCGAAGTAATTGTGATCTTGGTACAAGATGATTCTAGAGAGTTTTTGGGCTAGTGACCTTACAGCGAAGCTCGCAACGCGTAAAGGATATCACGTGCGCGCGATAAGATGTAGCTGAAATTAAATCTTTCTAACGGATTACCTTGCTGGTCTATAAAATCCAATCTTAACGCGGCAAGAACAGCCGGCCCACGCGTTTCTACGGTGAAACATGAGTATCCTGGCGGTAGCGGCAATCGGCCGCATTAGAGCCGACACTAGATCCGAGTATGCGAATTTTTCAGCTTCCCTGTCTCCGGCGTAAAAGATACTTATACCCTGCGCGCCGTATTTACGGTACTTTGAATGCGAATTCCATTCCTAATGCCCAGAAAGCCGTTTCAGCGGCGCGCGTCAAGCTGGCGCGGCGCCCGCGGTGATTTCCGCTGGGGGATTTTCAGCGCGCTGGGAAACTTGCTTCCCAAGTTCTGATGACTCTAACGACAGTTCCATCCGCGAGAACTTCGATTTTCTTCGTCTATGGATGCTTAGAGTCTGGCTGAATGAATTACAAATGGGCTACAATGATACTGAATTGACTACAGCTGTGGCTAATTCTGTCTTCTGAATGGTCAGCCTTGCGCAGTGGCGGATTCAAGGGGAAAGGACCAGGTAGCAAAAGTTCTGGGACACTCTGCATACATAACAGAATTACAAATAAATTTATGCTAGTGTGGTATGAAAATGATGGGAAACAAAAAAAAATATTGTTTGGATGAAATCATATTTTTTTTGCAAGATGGGGCCCTGTATGGGCCTTCTGAACAGGGTCCAGGCGGCAAGTGCTCATTGGCCACCCGTTAAAACCGCTACTGACCTTGCGTGTTGCTTTGGGGATTAATTGGCAATGTGTTCTTTTATTACGTTACTCAATTTGTTATACCTAGTACCTATATTGATCGTAAGGAAGTGGCAGTGCTGGTTCCAAAGGTTTAAGACAGTGGCGCACTTAGGATTTAGTCTTGGAGGAGCTGAGTTGAACGAATAAAAATAGTTTTAATGCAAATTCAATAAAATTCATTAGGTGATTATAAAAAATTATTTAAAGACTAAACTTCAGGTTTCTTTTATTGTTACAAAGCTCTTGAGCTACTTCAGTCGTGGTTAAATTAATCTCCTTTTTCCTTTTTCTTTGGGAGGGTGCTAGGGCCCCTTGGCCCCTCCTCTGAGTGCGCCACTGTTTCGAAGGATGTAGTTTGGGAGAGTAAACTCGTAGTGGAGAGTAAGTTGAAGGGGACTAGTGAACTTATTATTAACTGAGCGTAAGTTTCTCGAGAACTTCCCTCAAAAACGACAAAGTCCCCTGTGTTAGTTGATTTCTAATTATTTTGAGTGACACAGAGACTCATAGTAGAGTTCTGAGACAAATTAAAATTCCAGAGTTACTACATAAGTAGTTAATAGAAAAGCAGTTTTGACTAACGATATGGGCGGAGATAAAACACCAGTTCAACCATCCAGGTTTAATAATATAATTATTATCCGTTGGTGCGTCATGGAGAACATCTCACCTCGCGATTGATGTTGAAGATCTTTCTCGAAGATGAGATAGATGTACCACGTTCCAACATGCATAAAGGGCGACAAATATTAATTAGTGCCATAGGCGTGCATAAATTGCGGAACGCGGCTGCGTCGTTTAGGGTGCTCATAAATAACGCCGAAAGTATGATTTCGCCTGATAACCGCCTGGGGGTAATTAAAATCCTGGGGTAGTTACAGGGTCCTCGAGGGTTTCTGCGTAAAGGAATGTTAAGATATTTATACGAGGGACAGTAAAGGTAGATTTTAAGTTTGGTGATGGCATGGTAGTTCAAATTTTCCTTTTTTCTTCTATTTTTCTGTCTTACCCCCACCAAATCACTATAAATCACTTTCTAAAGTGGATGCATGGTCTTTCGTGGCGTAGCTGTATGGTGTGAATAATATTCTCTGTAATTCTGTCGAGAATCTTTTTTTATAGGGTGCAATTAATTGAGTTTAGAGATAGGAAAAAGAAACGAGGAGGCTTTCTTTCAACCTCTTCCTAGAATTTCGTGGTACCAAGTTAATATTTTATAGTATCCTTTAATTAATATAATATGGTATCAAGTTAATGTATCTATGTCTCATATTTTTCACTCATCTTTGTTAAATTAAATATTAAATATTTCTTCCAATACCATGCAAGTACTGAGAATGGAAGAACAAACTTATAAATTATAATCTAGCTACCAGGTCTGTTCTCAATGAAAAATCCACAATACCACCAAACAGAGAAAACTAATTATAACTCGATACCATGTTCGTATTACCCACTTTACATAAAAACTTACACTTTCCAGCATCCATTCAGCTTCAAACAGAGCTCGATACTTTCAATTTCAATTACCCTTGAATAATCTCTGAAAAAGGAGCAGTCGAAATCCTCGATGCCGAGTAATCGGCCGAGCGCACGACACACAGAGGGAACGGGTTTCTCGCGAAACGCTTTATCCGTTATTTATTATCGCTTCCCCAGGAATTACATTCTTTCGTCGGGTCTTAAATAAGCCCGACACACGAACCGATGGTAGCACCTAACAACTTAGGACCAGGGACAGGAGACGTTCAGCTGCGCTCCCTTAGAAGGGTACCGCTCGTTAATTCGTGCCGTTAATGATAATTGTATGGAAATATGAAATATACTCGGTACCCGTACCCGGGCTGCTGCTCATTTATTTCAATACCGGTTTCGATAATACGCCGCGGATTATTATTTCATATGGCGCGGCCGTGGAAGAGGCAAGAGCGCCAAGTACATTTCTGCGCCATAGGGAGGATTACTACCCTCTCGCTAAAAAACCGAAAAACAATCATACTTGCTCCCTGCGTTGCTCGTTGAATCGCGTACAGGTGTTGCGATTCTGGTTTAGCTCGTTTAATGGAACAGTAGGTACCATGCGACGTGGGTAGACGTCTGACCTTCGTGTACGCAGACTTTGTATCCGCTTCAACGTATTATAGTTGCTATATTCCTTCGTGACTGCAATTACTATACACCGGCGGAGGAAATTGTGAAAGTAATGATTTTCTATAAGTGACTTGCACCGAATATCGAGCACTGCAAGGCGGGCTATCATTTTGTGGTGCACGCCTGTAATGCGCATCCGAGGCGGCCACTCTCCCAATTACAATTTGCCACGATGATTTCACGAAGAGTCTCCTCGTTAGAAAAAATCGTGGCTCCACCTTGCGCCTATTAAAGGGGGCCCGGTGGAAGCTCTCACAAAACGCTTGTTAGCGCGGCGAGACGAAACTGTCGGTCGCGGGGCACGTTAATCCGGCGAATTATTATCATTATCGTTAATCAGGCGAGGCGGTGCGTTCGATTGGTACGTTCACACGATCTGCCGATAATTTTGTATCGGTCATTAGGTTTATTGCCCCGGCCGCGATGCGAGTTATCGATGACTTACGGTGGATAGGATCAAGGTGCAGTAATTATTCGCGGCGTGAAGGGAATAATCGGTTCCTTGATTGCTCAATCCCCCCCTTCGGAACGGGACCCGCCGCTTAATCGTTACTCATCCTCGAAAAACCTTGGGCGCTATCTCGTTGCGCCGACTTTTAATTTGCGTATTAGCGGCCCTATATACGCCCGATAATTAGTCCCCATCGATGGGGTCATTAATATTTTCCTGGCGGGGACCCGCCAGCCTAAATGCAATTACTCCTGACGTCGGTCGCCAGGTCTGATCGCGATTATGTCGATCGATCGTCGTCCCGGGGCTGACAGACAGGGCCTTTAATCGAGCGCGAGACATTCGAGTTATCCCTTAGCTTGAAGCGTCGAAGGAGCTTCAAATGTGCGGGTAACGAAATTGGTAGGAATGTCGGGGTTTGTGTCTGTGAATGGCTGGTGGGGGATGGTTATCTTGATTGTAAGAGGAATTGTAAGAGGGATATAGGTGGATTTTGATTTTTGGTCCTACCCCCAACCGTAGAATATCGTATCGCTGTCTGTTGTTTCTTTAGCAATGGGGTTGGCTATTAGTCTAGCTTCCAGATACATTGTTTCCATTCAGTATAGTTGAAAAAAAAAAATAAATTGTGTGTTTATTAATATTTTTGCTGTATACTATGGAGTAATGTTAATGTTCGTTCAGATCTGTATTGCTTGAGTGTTAATAAACAGTCGTAAACACAGATTTTTCTATATCGTGGTCAATCAATCTTACTTTTCACTGGGGGTCCAGGAGCACCCCACGTGGATACTTGTATTTTAAAAGTCCACCTGCGCACTGCAGGGTTAATGCTTGGAAATACTGTAATTACACTTTAGTTATTTTGAGGATTTAGTTATCTTTAAAAGTCGATTTTTGAAAGTTGAAATTTTTTCAAACTTGTGCAGGAGTTTAAATTCTTCAATTATGAAAGGAGTTTAATATTTGACTATAATATTAGAGTGATCATAGTAGAATTAGCCTATTCTGGGGAATCTTCTTCTAATTCTGTGCGTTGCAGAGTGACAGATAAGATATCTTTTTTAAAAAGGCGTGTACGTTATTGCTTTCATTTTAAACTTTCTTTGGGATATCTCTTATCATAAACTATTACATATTCCTCCATTATAAGGCATCTATAAGCTTGACTTTTAAAGTTGCCCGTAGCTGTTTAACAGTATCGATAACAGTAATCTCGCGGAAATTGATAACAGAGTTCACCAAAAACGAAACGCTGTGTATCTGCTTCAATTGATATTTCTCACCCAGTGGTCATCTTTCTACAATAACAGGCAACATTTGTTCATTCCTATAATCAACAATATTATCATATACACATCATTCAACGAGAATCACTCTCTGGCGCCAGAATTACATTATAATCGGGGCGTCGGTAGACCTTTTTCCAGGGGGAAGAGGGGGTTGGCAACTTTGAGAAACGGTCAAGTTTCATCACCCAACATCAGTTTGTAGCGCCAATTTAATTAAAAATTGAAATTGAAAATTTTTCACTTTTTTGGTATAAACTTAATAAAGATTAGTTTTTAAAAATAAGCGATTTTTGCTTTGAAAATATGTAAATCTGAGCTCACCTCATTCAGTAATATTTCTACAAAGAACGTTTATACTAATAAATCAAAAGATTATGTAATTAATTTACATAACGTGCACAGGACACTGCAGTTCGCCACAGATTTATTCAAATACACTCGCCGATATCCAGGAAACGGGATAAGAACATTAAAATATTGTTCGTACAGTTTGATTTAACACAAGTTTCTAAGTATGATGGACTGCGTAATGCTTAAGCGCCCGACGATTATACTCGTCATAAACACCTCCGAGTTTTTATAGCTGCACGTTTCTCGTCCGCGGCAACCTTCAGCGGTGTAAAATCGGTCCCCGTCCGGTGCTTAATTATCAAATATCCTGTTGCGTCGCGATGCGCGACAAGTGCAGCACGCATCGAATGCAAATCTGGAAGGGAAAGTCCCGGGGGAACCGGAAGTAGCCGGTGGCCGAGCGGCGAGCTCCTGCGGCCACCTGTCCCTTGATACAGAAATCAAAAGCGGAAGTCTGGCGTGGCGCAGGAAGCATCGAACCGTGTCAGTAGCCTCTTGTCAGCCTCGTCGCTTCCTTCTTCGTGGAATCAGCTTCACGAGCTGTCAGCCTTCCTCGATACCAACCCGTTTGCGTCCCTTGGTCGGTAGAAACTGCGAGTCGCGGAAGTAGACGTTCTGTTGTCGCGTAAAACCGAATGCAATTAATTTTTACCTTGCGTGACCTCGCGTTTTAATATCTGCGATTATTCGAATAGCTCTGCAACTTGTTTTAATGATCATTACATAAGGAAGCAAAGCGTAAGCCTGCTTTGAAATCGCAAGATAAAGAATAACTCTTGCTTCAAAATCAGCGTCAGTTTGAAATGGGAAGCGACGAGCGTAGGGGGTGTAATTAAATACTGATAGATGTGGCCATCAGAGATGCTAGATTAGGATGAGTTGAAAAGTATTTAAGTAACTAAACCTTGGACCTGGTACCTGTCCAGCGCAAACACCAGTGTTTTATCAGCAAACTGCAATCAGACAGTGCCTTTGACAGGGTGTCGTGCAGGAAGTTGTTTCCATGAACTGTCTGCCACTGGCAGATTGAAAGGTTGCCAGTAAATATCGAGCGAAATCGACCGTGAGGTGCAAAAAGCCCCGAGCAATTTAACCCTGTGAAAACCATCAAAATGTTCGAGCCCCGGTAAAACCAACAACGACTTGACTCTTCGTGATCGCCCAGGCTGATCAAACGGCAGTCACGGTCCGACGGGGCCGGCCCCCTTTAAACATTTAACGTTTCCTGCGACAGAAAACCTCGACTCGATGGGTTTCAGGGGGTTAGAAACCGGGGAACATCCCTTTCTGTTACGGAATGCTTGCCGCGCTTCCGTGTCAGGTTCCGCCGTTGTACAGGTGCTTTGGCTGACGGTTAAATTAGCTCCGGAAAGAGTTAGCTAAATACTAATTATTATACACGATCAAGCGCTTTGAATTCCCTGTAGTAAACTGGGTTAGATAATAATTCCCCACTTCCTACCTACACACTTTAGTTTCCTGTGATAAAATTCTTTAAGTGAAAAGTCCTTGTAGAAAATAGTGTAAGTGCGGAACATCACACTCTGTAGATACTACAATATTATCACTGGTACATAGAACATTTTCCGATAAAAATTTTGACGCAGACCTACGTCTTTCCCACAAAGGGAAGGGGGGGGGTGAATTTGAGAATTGGATGTCACGAAAAAGTGCCCCTTTCGACGCTACTGCTCGCAAGCAGGAAGCGACAGAGAGATGATTTATATAGCGTTAGGCACAGGAAAGTGCTCCGAGGAGAATGCTATTGATTTACAATATACTAGCACAAAGAAAAATCACAATTATTTTAATATGTAATAAAGAGTAATATTTCGCGCATAAAATACATCTTATAATTATTTTTATGTATGTAGGTATCTATGTAGTACATATTAAGTTGTAGGTATATTTAATTATAGGTATACAACAAACATTTGATCTTTAAAACTGGAATTTGCCTTGATTTACAGCTTCACAAGTCGAAAAATTAGCAGTCTTACAAAACTGCTATAAGCCGAATTTTCGTTTGTTGAACCTCTCTTACTGGAAAACTCGATAAGTTGTAACCTCTACTTATAATTCGAAGATTTTCTCCGTTCCCTTCAGATTCGAGTTATTGAGGTTCGACTGTATATATGAATAGATACATCTTTCAATTCAAGAATCTGGCTTTTCATATCTTTATCAATTTCGTGACTTCTAAATCCTACTTACTCCATTAACAGAACAAATCCCCTCAGTTCCCACTAAATTCCCATTTACATGTTCCGAACCACACCGTTGCCTCGATCCAACGATGTAACGCTGCGTTTCGTAACAGCGCCGTTTCGCCGGCAAATTTCAATTTAAAAACGTACGTCATTTGGCTTCATATACCTGTCGAGCGTAACCACTAATAAATACGTGGCAGGACAAGGTATCCAGGGCTGCAGGTTTCACCATCACCCACCACAGCGAAAAAAAGAAATTTTCCCATGTCCGTACCTTCCCGTTACGGATTACACTTCCGTGGGCAGGAAACAGGTCCTGCTATTACGCGCGGCTGCATCTGCCGCGAATTAAATCTGGATGGCATGCAAGTGCGCCGATTTCGACGTTTAATGCACCACGGGGCCCCGTTCGTTTCGCGTTTCTCGGGCAACAGGTTTCGTTAATGAACGGGCTACTGGAAAGCCCTCGGGATTACGTAAGCTTAATAACAGATCACCATCGAGACGTTGCATCCCTCTCTCCCCCCTCCCCCTCTTCCAACCCTCTCCGCGCGTGGAGGTGGATTGAACTGCCGATGCCTGCCCGCGGGGATCGTGATTTCGCAACGAGATTTCGTTCCTCGTACGAAAGACACGTGTTCTGGTAACGCACGCGTATAATGTCAAGGATAACGCGTGCATTACGGAACAGGCAACGCCGACAGCTGCAGCCCGGCGGAGAGATGAGTTAAATAAGCGAGTCGGAACAATCGGGCGGTTTCCATCGGCGGCCACCGTCGTTCGTCGCATGACAAATGACATAATGAATCGTGCAAATCGATCGGCGCCGAAAGATACCGATAAATTATGTAAGATTCCGCGTGGAAACCCTTTGATATCGCTGCGCTGTTTAAATCGTGATCGCCGTGGCGCGCAACGCCAAACTGGTTTGCACTTTGCGGGGATCGAAAGTGCATCGAAAGCTCGTCGATAATACAACGCCGCGGTGGCAGCTGCGCGCGGGGACAAAAACCGATACAAATGATTGTCGATCATACGGATTTAATTATGATTTATGCCGGCGCATGGCTGGAGGTAGGCGCGTGCACGCGGCGGCAAATGCGGTTGCATTAATTCGGCCAGTTGCGAAACAACGGAGTTACAAATGATCATGGAGGTTTAGCCAGTTGCCTGACGCGTGAATTTCGACGCCTTGTTAATAAGTCGGAGTGTAATTGCTCGTTGATGGTCTCTCGTTAGTACTGCTGCCCGTGGAGAATGAAATCGGAGGCTTATATAATTTTGGAAATATTGGATGATGGCTGAATGTGAATCAGATCAAATTTGCGAGGATAATTGATTTTTGATGAATATTTTGGTGAATATGATTGAGAGGGATTGGAAGGTAATTAAAGTAATATAATTTGCAAATTCTTCAATATTTAATCGTGTATAGAGTTCTGCAGGCCCGGCTCGAGCCTCTTTTTTATAATATTTCTATTTTAGTTTTTTGATGACATTACTCTGAATTTTTATTCGTAGTTTAAAACGTTTATAGTACAATTTCTAGTATTTTATTTAAAACTTGATTTTAAAAAATACCAACAGTGAAAAGGCCATTTTGCGCCCCTAACTTTGCCTATAGGGACGAGCCGGGCCTGGAGTTCTGTACCTACCTGTTTGGCGATGGTAGTGCCAATTTTTAATATTTATTTAGCTGCAATAAACTCAATTACTACATTTTAAATTAACATTATTTATTAAGACAAGAACTGTATTGGAACCGTGTACAAACTGAAAATTATAGTTAAAGTTAATCCTCCTTGTTAACAAACTTCTATTTTATAAAAACTAGCAGAAAAACTCTAGGAACTATTAACACGAGACCCTACACCTGTAAGTACAATATCCCCAGGGATTGAGGAATGTATCCAGGGGTGTTTCATTCTAGTAGCATGTCCTCAGGGTTGGAACTAGCGACCCTGGGGTATCGAGCTAGTTTACCAGTGCTGAGACCTTACTCAAGTCTCACTGGGAGTATTTTGTGAGCACATGTGTCCACCATAGTCTAAATATCAGCGATGCCACAACACTGGGGAATTCCCCTTCATTTCCCAAGCACTAGTCGGTCAAATAGCCCAAGTGAACTACCTCCTGTGGTCAGTTATCCAACATACTAGTTATCTTTGTCGGAAGATGGTTTCCAGACCTATTAGACAATCCTTTACCAAAGCCTTGTATACCTTCCCTTGCACTCTCATCATGAATTTCAGAGATGCCAGGAATTCCCAACTTTATTCATAAGTCCCTAATTATTTTGTGTAGCACTCAAGTAATTACACCTGCTAAAGCAGACCACCGTTTCAATGTTCTTCTACTCTGAATACAATGCACGAAAGTTCGTTCCATAGACTTCTTCATCAACAGTTCCATCGGAACTGCATTTCCCTTGGACTGTCCCCGAGACTCGTCATGCCAGCTCCATGGAAAACCGAGCTGTTCCACAGCTCACAGTGAATTCCGCATCGCGTCGTTTCGTATGCAACGCGGTTCTTTTGCCCCGCGGAGTGGCACGATAACCTTTGCACGCGCCTCGGGCCCGATTCACTCGCTTAACGAGTGCTCGGCCGTTAATAAGTGTTTACGTGTCGCCGGAAGATAAATTGCGAACGCCTGCTTCGTGTGGGGCTACGATAAACTTCCTATGCCTTTCAGCCTGCGTGCAGAAGCGCACGAGCTTTCATCGTTATCAGCGCTTCGGGATATAGGCCTCCTAATGCGTCGCGATCGGCTGCCACACGTCAATAATTTCCCCGCGAGCCGATTCGCGTGAAATCTCTCTCGTAACTCACAGTCACTACTAAAACAACTGGGAGACATTATTTAACAGCTCCACCCTACTAAAGTTCGATGAAAATACTCTGCACCAATTAATTCAGAATTCGGTGCATCTGTCTGCAATAGCTGCACACAGCGCTGGCTCATATTTACTGTAAACTTGTTTATCTCAAAGACAACTTATGTAAAACACTCCGCGGGAAATGTCTGGAAAAACAACCGGAGAATGTTATTATGCAATGCTAGTTGTCTAACGATGCAGTATCCCTTGCTTTTGTAGACTGCAGTCCGCGATGATCGCATGAAAAGTTTCTTAGCCTCCTTTGGAACGACACAGTGGTCCGAGCATACTACGTATGTATATGCTAGCTGGACAAAATTATTTTTCGCGGTAGATATTAGGTTTATATCGGGTTTTAATTGTTAGCAAACTTTTTTATTTATTTCAATTTTTTTATTTTATTATTTTATTTATTTTTTGTTTATTATCTCACTAAAAATATGAATAATCATAATAATAATATATTAATATAATATAATATTATATTAATATTATTAATAGGTTTATATGGGGTTTTAATTGTTAGAAAACGAATCTTTGTATCACAGTTTATTGTCACACTAAAAGTATTATTGTATTATTACATTAATATTATATTATTATAATATTATAATAATATTACAAATGTACGTTATTTGGCTTCAGTCACCTGTCGAGCATAACCACTAATAAATACGTGGCAGGACAAGGCACCCAGGGCTGCAGGTTTCACCATTACGTGTACAGCAAAAAAAATTTATAGGTATTTTCAAGTTATAATAATATTGTAATAATGTAATTAGGTTTTTATATAGGTTTCAGGTTATATTAAATTTTAGTGAGATAATAAACTGTGATACGAAGAAGGTTTGTTTTCTAACAATTAAAACCCCATATAAACCCCATTACGCGAAAAAATAATTTTATCCAGCTAGCATATGTATACATAGTATAGACACTCGAACCACTGTGCGACGGCTGCATCTTCTCGCCTTGCCTTTTCTTCTTTTGGGGTTAATTTATTGGTGATTAATTAACTCCAGGGTTACCAAACTCCAGATAACGTCGCCCGAACTGTGGTTTTTTTGTGGCTCGTAGGAATCCCAGGTCGTGAACCAGCTTACTCCCTGGAAAGGTTTAGATCCACGGTTGATCTTAGGGTTATCGTGGCGATAGTGCTGCGGGAGTTTTCCTTTCCGAGATTAGATTAGCGAGCGCTCTATTTCGATAATTTCCGCCAGTCTCGGCTTCGTTCCTTTCCTTCCTCTCCCTTCGGAATATTTTTCTTGGCAACCGGTGGTTCAAACGTGTGGCGAAATTGCGGTGGGTTTCGTTTTTGGCGTTGGCGTTTCGCAGCAGTTTGGCATCGCCTGCCTGGGTGACGCGTTTAACAAGCCAAGGTGAACGTTAACTGCTGAAACGAGCTGGAAAGCGCTTCGTTAGTACGCCGTATTTCACGAATACTTAATTACCCTCGGCTCCACTTTACTGCAGCTACAAATAATCGTAAAGTCAGGGTATATATTAATATTATACTTGAACTATTAATGCGGCATACTTCAGCCTGTCGGTGACGTTTATCGTCCCCGATTTATTTTTCCCGCGACACCCACCATCAGCGATAAATTTCAGGTACCAATTTCAGTCGCTGAGCACGATTTTCCCGGGTTCATTAACGCGTTACGTTTACGCGTCGCTTCGATGTTGGCTTCGTTAACGAGCAACTGTTTTTTTTTCTCTTCTACGCTGTTGGAGGGTATTGCTAGATGATCTTCATCGTTTATCGATAGTAACCAGTGTGTGGAATGGGGTATTGGGAGTAAATTGGCTTGGTTTAAGAGGTAACCATCCAGTGGAAAGTGTAGTCTTCTCGAAATTTACGTTTTTTTGAACACATCTGTGAAATAGGGTGGAGTTTATTTTGAAACTATGGAAACATTATCTTCTTACCATCTCAATTTGTTTCTTCTTATAAAAAATAAAATCGAGCAGAATATGAGCACAATTGATCTATATTTAGGGCTAGCTCAACGATGGTGACATTTCCCATGTACATGATCATTATATGAAAGAGCATGGAACCCTAGAAAATTTTTCAAATGCATTCATTTGTTCATTAAGAAGAATAGAAACTGAGAAAATGTGTCATTGGGCCCTATCTGGCGTATAATTACGTAAAACAATTAATAGATTGTACCTTGACAGCAGAAAACAGACACTGTCTGATGTTTGAGCCTCTGGGGACAACAAATTTAACAAATTTTCAAAAGAAAGTAATGTAATGGAAATGTAAATGTATAAATTAAAATATGGCTATTTTCATAATTTCTATAATCGTTGACTCACTTGAGCTACCCTTAAACCTAAGAATGTATTTTCCAAACTTTTTATATAGTGTCTGTATATCTAAAGGAAGAAATTAGAGCTCCACCCTACTGTGAAATCATTGCTCTTCATCAAACTTTGATCCCTTCTCTTCGCCGTATGTTGATGTATTACGCGTGCATTTCATTATAGTCCACCTTCCACCTCCCTTCTTTTGTTACAATTTGAAAAACAACTTCTCAAAGTAGATCATCTTGACTAATTTAAATTTACCCACCCAAGTACTGTTGTGCAATTCAAAATCCATCCAGCTCATATCTCCTAACAAATTTCCATACAATCACAAAAAACATGTATTCGTAAAATAGCATTTCTGTCGCACAGTTTCTCGAATCAGTAATCCACGTGTCGATAGTTGCAATGCCTCGGCTGACACATGACTCGCCACGAATCTCCCAGCGTCGCGATACTGCGCGTTCTCGGGCACCGAGCCCAGAGGACGAGCGTAAATCGGCATCAGAAGCCATAAAGCACGTGTAGCGAATCGCGTGTGCAAAGCTGGCACACTTGGAGCATGCTCGTGTCTCACAAAAACGATTATTCCGGCCTTCTTGAACCGGCGGGACGGTATTATCTCCGTGGAAGAAGCCACCGCCGCCATTGACGCACGAGTGAGCGCGATAAAAGAGGCTAAAAGGTATTCTTTCCCGCGACCTCCTGCCAGTGTTATCGGCGCATGCGAGTCGCTCGTAAGAATCGTCGCCGATAAAGTCAATTCTCCTCGTTCCTCGCTGAATCATCGGTGCAACTCCTTCCTCTTCTCCACTTCCCCGTTTTTCTTCCTCATTGTGGTGCACTTCCTCTTCTCGGTGAATTTTTTTCCTCTTTTCTTGTTGCACCAGCTTTCCTCAAGGTATCATTCTATCATTATTAAATTTTCTTTATCGGAATGGCTAAACATTTTGGAAACCTTGCTCGTTGCATTTGAACAATGATAGTAATTCTTTCACGCTACGCATTTCCCGATTTACTTACGCTGCCGTTCATAAGTATTAGGAGACCTGCTGTATTTCCGCAAAATTTGATATTTACAGATTGAGTACCAAATAAAGTGGAATTTGTTAGACTTCTTCAATAATTTTGCAACGTTTTTCACAATTGTGCCGGTGATTATGAATATGTTGTATTTTTTGTTTCCAGATATTTAGTCCGTTGCGTTTGGACAATATTTTTCCATTATTGAACAAAATGTTTCATAACATATATGGTTTTCTGATGTTAAGTTTATCCATCTTTGTAAAATTTTATGAGTAACTTGTATGAAAATGTGTTTTTTTTATTTCTTTGAATGTTTCCCAAATTCCAAACTTGCTGAAACGTTGTTTTTCGATCTTTACAACTTAATAAATTCATACGTTTCTACGAAGAAAAGCAACTTTTATTTTCAAATACTTTGCTACGACAAACTTTACCATAATTAATGATGTATTCTTTACCACTATTTCTCCTAATGTTTCTCATATCAGCGTAATTAAGTATATTTCGTGTTTTCTTTCTTTTTATCTTTTCTTGCCCCTCATCTAAGGTTAATACATACTTCAAAAATATGTAATTGTTTCCATTCTCACAAATTACTTCCAGAGTACAAATTACTTAAACCACTATCTAAATAAACGTGAAACTGTTGCGGCTCATTATGAAAGTGACACTATCATGTCACTGCTTACTTGACGGCTGTTCGGCAACAATTCTTTCGTAATATTGAAATATAAGTAAATCACTATAAAATAAGAGAAATCTCAATTTTTTTGGAGTTTTGGCTTACACCACATTCATAATCAGAGGCACAATTATTCCACACAGAGTAGGTGTCATTACGAGTATTAACTATTAAGTTAATACTTATGAACGGGAGTGTACTACCATAAGTTCTTGAACCTAATATAAATTATGTTCCCAAACTATCAAAATCCTCAGACATTGATAAAGATGAAATTCTTCCTTTCTCAAACACTCTCAAGCTCAAGTTATCAAAAGTACTTTTACTACCCAATTCTCCCCTAAACAGATTCGTCCACAATTCTCCATCAACGCCACCCTAAATAACCACCCTGCTTCGTCTACTCCGAAATATTCCACAAGGCATCGAGTATCGTCGCAAACAAGCTAGCCTCCTCGTGGCAGTCCTCACTTTCCAATCTACCCACGAAGTGTGTCCAATATCATCCCATGACACATCACACGGTTCGCCTATCATCCTCAGAATCTCGTCTTCCCTTTTTTTCCGTGAAACCCACTATCTGTCTGCTCTTTGGCCTCTTGCACACCCCGTTCGCGGCCCTCGGCTCATTTTTCCCTCGCGACCCGGGGCCGCTCTCCGCGGCGGCTCGTCCATTTTTCTCTGTCCGCGACGGGGCCGCAGCTCGTGTCTGTTCGGCAGCGCACAAAAGCCAGCCGGCTTGCGTGCGCCGGTATCTTCGACCTACGACCCCTGTCTCGGCTTCTTATTTCTCCTGGAGAGCGAGAGAGGCTCGAAAAACACGGCGTTACGGGCGCGCGTGTTATCGCGTGCGCGCAGGGGGCATCGCGGCTATCCGTCGGTCGGGGTCGCCGTCGTGGGTCATCCTCGTGACCCAGCCGGACCCGCGCCAGCCGCTGGTGATGGGAACGTGGCGGTTTGATCACAGGCGGATGGTGTTATTGATCTGAACCGGGTACCCGATGCCGTCCGACGACTCTCCGCGTGACCCGGGCGGACTGGGTTAAGTAGACTGGGAGCATTATTGGAGGCATAGCGGGTGGAAGGAATGTAGCGAGGTTGTGAAAGAAGTAGAAGTAGTCGGTGAGGATGGCGAGATATCGAGGTTGTATTGAGGAGTATTAAGAGTTTGGGACTCGCAAGGAAATGTTCCCAATCCGAAAATTCTGATTTCAATGACACTTCGTGTGGATGTAGATCATATTGGAGTGTGCAAGAGCAGTTTTTTTCGATGGAAATGCACTTTTAAGCGGCGAAATGAGTCCTTAAAGTTATTACGTTTTTTGCTTTATTCTGTGCTTTAAACACTTCGCTGTATTTCTTCCAGTCATTACACAAGTGTCAAGGAGTACCGAGTTGAAATTCGCAGAGTATTCTAAATACTATGAGGCATTGACAGCGAATACGAAATAACCCACATTTTTGCGAAATTGAGGTAGTAGAAATAATGTATTCAAATAGTCTATATTAATCATATACAATAGGAATTTTTTTCAATGTGGGTTAGTTCGTTGCTGCTCTCAATGCTTCATATTGGGAGTAAGATGGTTGGAATGTCTGAGTTAGTCCTTGAGTTTTATTTTATCTTTGTTTTATAGTGCTTTTGTATTCAATACCGAGAGGTGGTTAAACTTGACTAGGTTAAGATATAGAGTAGATTTTTCTAGAGTTGCATAGAATACGCGTAAAGTTAGTCTTTTCCTACAATTACATAAAATTAGCGATAATCTTTAGAAAATGATTTTGTGATACTTTCCCTTACTCTCTTGCTTACGTTGAGAACATACAAGCACTTTCTTCTTTTATATTTTGATATTCACTCTTAAAATACAGTCGATTTTAAGGTACTCGTTGTTAATGCACATTATATTTGTGTAGAATCCATTGTTGACATACGATTCGTCTCAAATAATTCTACATTTCCACAATTCGTCACAGCATGCATACCGATCATTTCTGAAGTGCCACTCATACCCATTGTGACTCACTGTCTTTCGTCTCATTAAACAGACTGTTCCTAAATTGTTCTACGAGGAAAACGCGTGAAGGGAAGGGCAAGGGACAGTGACTACTAGACGATAACCTAGAGCCTCGCGTCTCTCGCTGATAAACGCGTCGATAATAGAGTACCGCTTCGCGCGATAAACGACGGGAGCTGTTTACTCGCAGCCTAGTGACAGCGACGTTGCTTGATAAATGTGTTCATCTTCGATCGTCTGGGGGCTCATTGCTATCTACGGACTCCCGGGTATCTCGTGATCGATCTGCCACGCAGGTAAATACCCGTCTTACCAGTTTTTGGCAGCGCGGCTGATTAGAAACTAATCAAACGCGCGGGTAAGCCGCTTACGTCATTCTGAATTCTGACCACTCGATTCATCCATCATTAGCCGACACGCGATTCTATCTGATCGATCGAGAGTTATGATAGACGTGTCTTAAGAACTAGGCATCGTTCACTTTCTGCACGAAGAAAAGTGATTTCCTCTTCACTTGCTGAAACATCAACAGGAGAAACGCGATTTAAAGGGAATTCCCATTACTCTCAGTCTAGTGCACTGAAATCAGTCTCCTAGTCCAAGGAAACAACTCCTAATCCTCCACAATAATTAATGTTATTCATATTCTAATCTACACACCTGACCCTCAACACTCAACGCAGGTTCTCCCAAAAGTTTTCAGACACCACCCTCGAAACTCCCTCAAAAAAACCCCTGATCCTAAACCCGATCCTAACCTCCACTCTCCAACCACTAACACTTATGACACGCCAGAATAGAACAGGTCCGCCAGCGAAACGCTGCACGACAGCCAAGTCACGAGAGGATCCATCCAGCTGGACAAGAGAAAATCGATCGAAAGCGGCCAGCATTGACGCAGTCAGCGTAATCATCGAATGAGATCCTCTCTCATTGTCCAGTGGTCAGGGCGAAATTAATAAATCGCTCCTCCGCCAACAATCGAGCGGACCCATCTCGACGGCGTGACATTTAAGGGGAAAAAGAAGAGCGAGTGCTAAAGGAACCGAGGCCGAAGCCGACGAGAGAGCGTAATCTCAATGGTCGTCGGACCGGCTGGTTGGAGCTGGTTGGGGCTGGCCGGTTGGTTTGGCCCACTGGAGCGGACACCCGGAGGAAGCACACCCGCCGGAACGTGGCACGCTTTGTAGCCTCGTGTATACACCGGCACACGTGCAGCCACGGATACTTGCGGATACCTCTGTGCTTTTACATACGCAACCACGTCATGTACAGGGTGGCCCTTTCATCTTTGACGCGAGCTTCTTCCTTTTATCCCCTTGTCATCGGTAGCTTTCCAGCATCATATTGGTGGTGATTTAACCAGGGGGATATTGGTCACTCGGAGAAGTTCTAGGGGCTTTGAGTGTTAGATTTAGGTAGAATTTTTGGTAGGTTTGTGGGGTTTCCAGGGGCAGTTTTATTGGGTTTGACTTGGCAGGTATCCTCTCTGGAACTATTAGATTTGGAGATTTTTTTGTTAGGGAGTGTAGTGGATGATGTTTCAAAATTTGAGGAGGGATTTTTAATTCATTAATTCATTCTCTACTACGAGTGGTGTATTATAACCATCGTTCTGATTGGAAGAAAGCCGACTCAGAACATCATTTCAATTACATAAATGCTATCAGATCCGGCAGACGAAATTAATTATCTCCATCAGAACACCGGTCGGGCAAACCTGTTACAGCATCAGGCCCACGCTGCTCGGAGAATTAACATCCTGTAAGATCATCCTTGCAAGATGTCCAAGCTTAGAAGCGTATCACGGTGGATCGTTGGAGTAGCAGGGTTACACGAGATGCTGGTTGGACTACCCTGTATATGCACGGTACGTGAACGCAGACGTGACAGGGTGAGCGGACGGAGGAGCAAGTGAAAAGGAAAAGCAGGGGCCCTGGGGTTCAGAGGGAAAGAGAGAGCGAGCAGAGAGTACGGACCGAAAGGGAACTGCGCACCACTAGCCGGAACCGTCCATGGCGCAGTCATCGCGACCATCTCTCGTGTCTATCGCATCTGCATACGTGAGTGACGACCCGAACTTGTCTGTGTGCTGCACGCGTGCACGTACGCATAGGCATGCGTGATCTGTGCGCCGGGCTAGGAGGCATAGATCTTGCATACGTGGATCGAGTGGCCTGGCCCCTGATGCGTCCCGGGCATACGAAGATGAACAATCGACGCTAACATGTACAGAATTTTTAGGAAGCTTTATTTCTTCTTGCCGCTGATCGAGACTTGTCGACTGCAGCGAAAGTGGCGGCTGGAATGAATGATAGGCAGGATTTCTTTGGTTTGTATTTGCGCCTGGCTTGTTTTTGATGAAAGGAATGGGGATTAGGATTTGTGTTCATTGAAATTCAGTGGGAATAGAGTGCTTCCTTGATGATAATAGGGTGATTTAATAGTTAGATGGGATATACTATTCAGGGATTTAAGTAGGCCTTTATAGATTAGGCTTGCATCTACTTCTTTTTCAAGCAGAATTTCATATTTGTGTGTGAAATTTCAGGTTTCTGTTTTCAATTTGAATAGAAAACAGCTGTCGATTACTTCAAATATTTGAGTTCGAAGATTGCCTCACCAATCTCGTCAGTTCATCCGCATTTTTCCTATCTGCCACACTTTGACGAATGTTCCCCTTTCTATGGAAGGCATCCTCGCATAATAAGGGTAGTTTAGCCCACGAGGTTTCTTGAAAGCAGAGGCTGTCATGTTCTTCGCTACAGCAGCGAAGTCACAGCGTGAATCCTATCACGTGTTTCTCCAATCCGTCCGCGTCAGGAGCTAAAAGATATAGCGCCTTCGTGATAGGAGAGGCAAATAGGCACGTCAGCTAGGTCTGAGAAAAGTGCCATGGTAGGATGAACTTCGAAGCGTGAATTTTAAACAACCATGCTAGGCGCATCGGGCGCACGCAGTAGTTGGAACGGCCACTGAAAGTGTTTTTTGAAAGTGAAGATCACTTTAGCATGCATTTCCCTTCTGTTCTCACATTTTCTAGAAATCCTGGCTTTTATTTCCCATTATGAGTTAAAAATGATGTAATTAGTCGATATGATACTATTGAAATGAATGATCTATATAATACAGTTATTCCTTAAGGCTAATGTCTAACATGTCTCAGATCCCATTCGTAGACAATCGATCAGTGAGGAATCAGTTTGCTGGGTAGTAAAGGATCAGGCACGTGGCAATCGACCAGGTACCAACCTCCCGACTTCGCGATTCTCAACGATTTTCTTCTGCCCTGCTTCTCCACCTTTTTACCTCCCGTTCGTTTTTCGATTAGCGGAGCTAGCCGAGCAAATCGTGGAGTTCCGGAAGCCGCAGCCTGCTCGTCGATACGAGCGACGGTGGCGCACCCACGATCCTTCAAAACGGACAATCGTGGCCACCGTTGTAGAGTGTTTCTCGTTCTGCTACGGTAACTCCATTTCCACCAGATCCTTTTTGTCTTTCCTCTCGCGCTTCCGGGCAACGGAAAGTGACACGAGATAAACTTGGATCTTTGTCGTTGGTTACGACATCCTTACAGATTTATTGAGAGGTTGTAGCATTTCGAATGGATCCCTTAAGTTGGTTGTATGTGTATTTGAATTCATATCAACTCAACTCTTAGCATCAGCTTTCCACAGGATTCTCCCGACTACATGGTAAAGTAACCCCAAAACCCACATCCATTTTTCACCCGACTATCTGACACCACAGTAGCATCCACCAGTGATATCTACCCTAATCATCTCTGCGCATCATGTGGCCTCGTAAAAATCAGCGGCGGGATCGCGGCACCGTCGAGCGCGTTCCTGAAAACCGCCCATGGATCCACGCGCTTCCTTCCCTCGGTTGGCCGTCACGCTGCAGAGGATCTCCGCTTCGCGGGGCCAAAAATTTCGACTGGAAACTGGTCGCTCGAGTGACTCCTTTGTTCGACGAAGTTATGCAAAGGAACAGCAACGGCCGCAGAAGGAACAAGGAAAGGGGATCAGGGACTGACGGAGAGGAGCAGAAAAAAAGGTAATGCCCTCCCGATTTTCAGGCAAACGAGCCAGCTCCGGCGCTAGCGAGCGAGTCGCGCAGGGCCACGGGGGAGGGCGAGGAGGGAGCGAGGCGGAGGTAATGAGCGAGCTGAAATGCATCGGGCGTTTGGAGGGCATAGTCGGAGCGTCACCGTGACACTAAGCGGAACGCGAAACTGCGCGAATAATTGCGGCACGTTCGAGCGAGTCGCGCGAGTGCAACAACACCGCATAAGAGGCCTACGTCAGCACCGTGCTTGTGTGGGCATAACCACGGCTGCACCCACTCGGGCCCAACCACTGCCGGGCAATTAACCCGGATGGTAACGAGCCGCGTCGAGTGCTACGAGTCGTCTACCCGCCTCTGCCACTGCGAAACCTCGCGTTTCGGTTGCCGAAATCCAGCCCTCGCTCCCGTCGCTGTTGCTTAGTGTCTTCCCCCATGCGATGATGACAACCCAGCGTGGTTTGCATAAGGGATGCTTCGTGGGGGTGTCGAGTTTCAGGGACGCTCTCGAGCTGAAACGTTTGGATGAGTATTCTTCTGATGAAGGATGACGTTGGGGATTCAGAGTTTTTGTATGGTGGATGATTTCAGCGTTAGATTTATCGAGGAGGATTCTTCTGTTGGTAGATTTTGAGAATAGGTTTTCCAAGGATTTTCTCGGAAAATATAGAAATATTAGTAGGTACACTAAGATTTATTGCTAAATATTAAGGAATACTGGTATCGAGGGTGAAGCTGCCAAGCATTAGGATAAAATGACACTATTCTGTAGTTTTTATTAATATCACCCTCAGGGCCTATGCACACTAGAATAGACAAATATTTGGGACTTGTATCACCCTGTGTTAAGGGGTTAGACCACCTTGGCCAGGTCAAGAAATGTCGCATCTTTGGGAAATTATTTCTAAGTGCAAAATTATTTTCAATGAAGATAGAGATATCTTTGAATAATACATACATTTATTTCAAATATCAAAACATTCCGAAAACATTACTTGCGCTTTCCTCGAAATCACGTTTTCCGAAACGATGCACGCTGTAATTTGAGTAAAATTCTACGGATTTTTATACAATTTTGCACATATCGACGCGCGTTACGAAAAGTAGCACGTTTCATTTTTTCTACATGCAGTTGTCTATAAGAAAAAAATGAAACGTGCTACTCTTCGTAACGCGCGTCGATATGTTCTTAAATGTATTCTCTATCGCCAGACCGTCAATTTTTTCGATTGATTGAAAATAACAAAATAGCTACACTTTGAAGCAAAAAGCTCATTTTCGCACATAAGAAAATGGATTTTATTTACGCATAAGTAAGGTCAAAATTAAAATATCCCAAAAAATTGACGATCGGACGATGGAGAATACATTTAAGAACATCTGCGCAAAATTGCATAAATATCCATAGAGTTATACTCGAATTACAGCGTACTGTACGTTTCTGCGTGTGTCGAGAAAAACGCATTTAAAATTTTCGAAATGTTTTGATATTTGAAAAAAAAATGTATATATTATTCATAGATGTCTATTTCATTGAAACATTTTATCGATAAAAGTGTTTTTCACACTTAGAAATAAATTCTGAAAGATGCGATATTGTTTGACCTGGCCAAGGTGGTCTAATCCCTTAAGAACTATAGACACCTACTATCTTCAAAGATGTTATTTTAAACAACATTTCACTGTTACTCAATCTCACTATATTTCTTCTCCTATTATACGAGATGCTTCTTCCTAAATTATCACGGATATCAGTTCAGTATCTTATAGGCAAAGTGTAAGCTGCCTTCGCGATGATGCTTCCAGCGATAGATCTCGACGAGAAACTCGAAGAAGGAAGAAGATCAGAGAAGAACGGTTGGCGACGATTTGCGGTCGTTGTGCAACGATTTCCCCCTGTAATTCCTTGGGTACGACAAAGATTGAAAACGGTCACTGAGCCGCCGTATTCGTTCCACAAAATTTAACGCTAAATATTTCGTAATTAATAACACGGCCACGTCGGTGGGAACCGGAGGTTGCGGTTTGGTACTCGCTTGACCCCGCCGTCCGCGAACAGTTCCATTAAGGATTTTCTGGGGTCGGGCTCGTTCGATCGTAAAACCGCGAAAGACCCCTTTCTTTCGCTGGTATTTCATCTTCCTCCACCCTCGACGACCGAAGAAGCTTCATGCTTCCTCGAATGTGAAATCGACGCTTTGGGCCGTTTAGGGCTTCGATCGTGACTGCGCGAATCAGCTGAAAAACTTTCAATTTGAACGCCTCGACGGGGGTGACAAATAAACAAAACGAAGGGCACTTTTTGCGTCAGAATTCATTATTCTCCTCTGCGGATCTGGTGCAGCAGATTTGAAATAAACTGACGCCCTCTTGTTCGAGATATCTAAAGATCGCTGATCTTCAATTTGCTGTCTAATCCTCTGCGCAATACGATACGATATTAATCTGTAATTATGAAAACAAACCACGGGACACTTGTTCCTTTTCAAAACAGATTCCGGGTGATTATCACGCGTACGATAAATTATCATGTAACAAGCCTGATTACGTAAATCGTGCAACGCGCACAGGTGCACGCGCACTATACCGTGCAGCGATTTAAATAAACAATAAATCAGCCACCCAGACAATGTCACGAACACCGTAACTCCCTGTAACGAATCCCCATTACCTAGCGTTTATGGGCGTCGTCCATCGGACAATTAGCGAGGGTCATTAAGAGGCGGCTTAACCACAGAATCACGGTCCCGGCCTCCTCTTTTTTTCTCTCCCTGCTCACGAAAGGCGTGAAACGCGATCGTAATAGCAAGCTAGGAGTGACGTTAAAGTCTCGTGGAATAATCAGTCATCCGTGAGATCCTCGGAGCCGGTGGTTCGCGTTCACGTAAACCACCCAGCGAATCCCAACGAAAATTGCCTGCTGGAATAATTCACGCCGTCGGCTAATTATTGTTATTAAACCAGTGGATCCGTCTGCACGAGTGATCGTTCCATGCTTCCGATATTACGACCCGGCCAGCCATTAGCCAGAGCTCTGATACGTTTTTTGTAGACGCGGAATTCGACGGCCAATTACACCCGGAGGCCTGCCGATTTCGGTGTAATTACCGACGTCGGGGGCGTCTGCTAGAACTGGAACGCTTCACGGTAGCCTGATTTCGAGCCGCAGCAGGAACCACGGTAGTAGTTATCGCTTGTTGTTTCGATATTTCGACAGCCTCGGGCGGCTCTCGTAACGTTGCTGATCGATCATGTGTCAGGGAGCGATTCGGAATCCTCGATCCCATTTGAAATTATGGAAATGATCTCTCGGGAGATCGTCGAGTTCGCATCGTCGGTGAATCAGTTGGGAGGATCGATGAAAATGGCCATTGTGAGTTCTAATTTGAATCTGTTCTTAATTAGAAGTTCTTTCGTCTTTTCGGTGTTTATTTGGAATGTCGATGAAAAACGTCAGATAGAGGACTGATTTGGCAATAGAAAAACTAGTGAATTTATTACTGTATTAAAGTAGAATTATAATTCAGTTCATTCTCGTGATCTATCCACAGACATAAGCTCTCCTTTCAACGAAAAGACCTGCCAAAAATGTTCCAATCAGTCAACACCAAATATTCTCCCTTTCAATATCAGCGACACCTTCCAGGAATCAATAAAATGGTTACTGATATGATGCAGCGCAGGGTTCAATTAACTGTTCGCTCCGTAATCGCGACGATCCATCATATTTCAATTGCCCCGCGAATTAACATGTCACTTACCCAAAAGGCGAACCGACCTCGCCGCTGGTTCTCTGTTAAGCCGTTAAGTCGTTAAATAATCGCTGCGGAGCGTGCGAGCGAGCAACGCAACTGCTGCCAACATTACGCAACTCAACGCGCACTCTCAGCTGCACCTGCACTTACCTGCGGCACGACCCCGATCCTGGCTACTAATTCGAACCGTTTTTTTCACCACGCGACGATCACCGCCACGCACGCGGCGCGCAATCTCTCGGCTATCTTATAGCGAGGCTGCTTATCTAATTTCAATAGCTTCCTCGCGACACACCCACGTCGATATGTCGGGCTGCTGATAAAGTGGAAGGTCAAACACCGGATACGACAAATTTCGAGACGGAAAAAACAGGGATTTTACGACCAGAAACGGTTTACACTTGTTTCGCCACGTGATCTACTTGAAAGGCTAGAATGTTTTATTAAGTGAGTCCCAGGATAATAAAGCCACCTCAGAAAATATCACTTCTAAAAGTTTGGGTTAGGTTATTAAAAAATTACAATATCACATTATTCGTATGTTTATTTAATATGTATTTTTGCATAAATAACAGAAAACAAAAAACTTTTTTCGGTACAAAATTTAAAAACAACAAAATTATGTACGAAAATGATAGGGAGACTTAACTAATCCTTAGGCGTTGAACTTTTGGATCAGATACATATTGCACGAGTTGTAGTGTCACTAATAAAGTCATTGCCTCAAGTCGTTGAAGTATAACCAAAATAAAATTGAAAAAGTCTGAAGAATCCCAAATTGCGATTCTCAAAAGGACATTAACTGAGAAGTGAGCCAACTTTCTCTTAATTGCGAATAGTGGGAAGACATTGCAATTACTCAGAAGCTTGATTCGATAATTAAAATTGCAAGAAACAGTTAAGCTTGGACGACGAGATGAATGGTCCCAGACCAAACTAGATAGAACGTCTTGTCCACGATTGCAGACAATGGGGCGTTGTTGACGTCGGTCCACCGTGGAACAATCGACGCATTCTTCGTTTCATTGTTCGAGCCGGAGCTTTTCGGCGGCCCTTGTTGCCCAGCCTGTTTTGTCCTCCGCCACTTGCCCTAATTCCTCGAGGCGGTGCACGGAAAACTCCGTGCGTTAATCAGGATTTCATAGCTCCACGTAGAGGCCAGGTACCTGTCCATGAATCTGCCTCTGTGTTCGAATTTTTTCCCCGCATCGCTGCAGCCTCAAGTTTCTCAGCTTTTTATAGGCCAAGAAATCGAAACTCCTTCGTGAACAATGCACCATTCAGGACCACTAAACGGTCCATCATGACCGATCAGATTTAGCGGAGAATGTTTCTCCTATGGCTTCGTGACTTAGTCCGATAGGAGAATTTAATTGACTGCCAGAGTGCGCGAGAAAAATAAGAAAATGTGTGAACGCACCTTAGAAATATCCTCGAGACGGTAAGAGCCTCCGGCGAAGACATTACGAATGCAGATTCAATACCAAGTACAAAATGTACACACAGAAACACTGTGGATTAAACTCAGGTACTTAAAATAATACAATTACGGTGCATTAAAGTGCTCAGATTGATTTTTCTACAGCATCCGACAAGTGCCAGCGGACGTTAACTGCGTCTTGCGAGCAAGCATTATCGGTTTCATCGAGATCTCGAAAGACCCCAGTGAGGGAAGGAATGGGGAGAGACGAAGAAAGCGAGGTTCCCTAGCGCACGCAGCAGGGAGATCCGATCGTTCGGCGCCTCGCCGTAAAAACGTGGCCCCCGCATCGGCCAACCAAAAGGGTCTGAAAATAGCCCATTTAATCCGTGGGACTCCTCCCACTCGGCGCTATTAGCTTTTGCATTTTTACCCTATGAATTCATCTCCGAAAATTAACAACCCAATTAAAGCGGCCATTAACGTCTCGGTATCTCATTAGACGGGGATCGTTTGCAACTTTTAATGGAAGGGGGCACCCGGTTTTTGTGAAACACACAAACCGAGGGCCCCGGAGGATTCTCATTACGTTGGTGGGAGAGAGAGGGCTCGCTTTATGATGCTTTCTTATCGCCGTTATACCATCGAAGCAGGCCGAATCCCGATCTGATAATTGATGCGGGCACGAACCAGGTATCGAGAGTTGCGCGTATGCGCGCGGTTTGCACGTTTTAACGATCGTTAATGTTTAAGGCAGATCGTGTTAAAATCCGTCGGGGGTATACATATACAGGGTGGATAGAGTAGAGTGAGGAACCTGTGGTCGTCTAGGTCCTTTAGTGCGGCCTTTGAACTGAATCCAAATTTTACAGAACAAATCGTTTTATTTTTATTAATACACTTGAACACCCATGTAGAGGATCAACTGGGCCAAGTTATGCAGAAATCTATCAACCCTCAAAATGACAAAATATTAGTTGAACACAGTACCTAGGAATCACATAATTTTGTGATCTTTATTTTGCAAAACATGACCAACTCATAGAAGAACTCTTACGTTATAAAATTATTAAATCTAGCAAGCCATAGTTCCATTTTAGGCTCAAAAAATAAAAACTACAGAAAATTTAACACAATATTAATTATTCTTCTCACTATTAAATAACCAATTAAAAATATTGTAAAATAATAATAAGAAATAAAATATACCCAATAGAAATAAAGCTACTTTCCTTAAACAGTTAAAATCTTCAAACTGAAACTCGATTTCAGACCATTGAGGGTTGGTATCTTCTGCAAAACTTGGCCCAACTAAAACTTTAAAATTAACAAATAGTTTTCATTTCTTGATTATTAAGTACCTACATAGTAGTTAGAGTTTTACAAAATATTGTACATTTTTAAATTGAAATTTCTTGAATGCAGCCTTATTTGATTAAAGTTAAATTAATGCAGGCTTTCAACATGAAAACGTCCCCCACCCCTGGATTAGAGTGTAAGAGGATCTATCACTAATTCCTTAGAGAAATTGGGGGTGTGTGGTACAAACTCACAGAAATATTCTGGTATCTGGATGACGTAGGTTTGTGAGTCACTTTTAATGGAAGAATACTGCGAAGAATACTTTATCGTGGAATAGTCGGTGTGGTTAATCTGCAAACCTCACTGTGCATCCGAAGGGCAGACACAACATCGTGTTATAAAAGATCTAAATGAAGATGCCACTTACAGTGGTGATAACTTATCTCCATGAAGCGTGACTTGCAAATTGGAGCTGAATGAATGCATTTTTTTCTATGCCAGTATTCTTGCCAGTACTAAAGCACCTCAATGCCTTCCTTTTCTAAATCACTCCAGCGATATCTACGTTTTTACTTTTCCACGATTCTGATACCTCTACCAGGGAATCTCTAGACACCCTGTATGCATCGAATCCTACTTGTTCTTCACTTCATCGTGCCCCTATTTCAGCATTACGAATCAGCTTCTGAGCAACATTTCACGCAGCAATCTTATTTCACTCGTTCCACCTGTAATGGAAACGTTGCCTCGGCCACTGTGTTCGCCCAGAGCTTCTAATCACGTGCAACGCCCTCCTCTTTACACGATTTCTCAAAGCGTCTCGGGGAAACGAGCCGTCTGGCTGCCCATTCATCATTGCCCGTCCATTTTTGGGCACCTGCATTGTCTTAGACCGATGCTGCCTTCTCGACTCCCATTGTTTCGTGGACGATACGCACGACCAGCTCCGGCCTAGCCTCGTTAAATAGCATTTCAGCGGCGATTAACCGAATCTCGTAACTTCTGTTCTACCACCCCGACGAATCACCCCGCCGCGGTGAAAAAAGACCGCGCGCCTGACTGAAAGCGACCGAAACCCGGCTACTTTTTCTGCCTATTGTCTTACTTTCACGCTCGATTACCGCGGCCTCGGTCCACCCAGCCTTTTTGTTTCGCGCGGATCGTGGAACAATGAAGTTTAATTAGAAAACGCCTGGGTATTTCGCTCGCGGGACTTCGATCATTCCTCCTCGACCACCGTGGACGAGGGATGCCGGGTGTTAATTGGGGCGTGGAATAAGGTTCCCAGAAGTGTGAAATTTGGTTACAGTTTGCATTAGATGGATCCACTTGCGCGTTCCGAGTCATTTTGTTGATTGGAACGAGTGCAGAATTCTGTGCAGAGTTTGGCGACTCTGTAACAGTGAAGCACCCAGAGGATGTGACGGGGGATGGGGAGAGGCTTCGTAAAAAGAAAAGAAAACTGGATATTATTCTTTAAATTAATTTTGATACTCACGTAATGAATTTTACTGAATTTGAATTAAAAATATTTGCACTTGAAGTTGAATATCGAATTTGGAAAAGGTAGCATATAAGTACTAGCATGTCAGGTTCATCCACGCTTCTGCTTATTCTTCTTACACACTTCTTCTTTTTAAGAATTCTTTGATTGTCTTTATTTGCGGTGGACTGCAGTGACAGATACGAAGACTGAGAGTAAAGCTGAAGTTATCACTGTGTCAAGTAAATTAACACGGGCAACCCTGAGCGTTAATAAAGGCCTCGCTCCTGAATTCAAGGTTGCCGCATCGATCAGATTAAACAGGAGGAAAAGGAAGAAAAAGCGAGACGGGGGACGCGAATAATTAAATCTCGATGAGGAGCTCCACAGACCCTTTGTGAGAATAAGCAACGTCCCATTGATTCCAACACCTCACTGGAATTTAATTAAAAATTTCCAAAGGTCCACTCATTCTGATACTTTTAAGTTTTGAAGTAAGGCAAGATGGATCTTGAAATACTTCACGAAGATATTCGTATTTAAGATGTATCACTAAGATTGTCAAAGATTATTTTCTAAAACAATTTCACGATAATTAAATTTCATTACATTTATCACGTATTTATTTTAACTTGCCCGGCATTTCTAGTAAAAGTAATTATTGATTCGTATTTCGTTGGAACGTACAAAATTGAGGCATTGAGAGCAAAAACGGACTAACTCACATTGCAAAAGAATTAATTTTTCCTAAGTTATATGATTAGTACCTACAGCCAATGGGAATACATTATTGTTACTAATTCAATTTCTCAAAAAAAAAAAAAAAAAAAAAAATGGAGGGTTAGTGTGTTTTTGTTTGCCATCAACGTCTCAATTATGCACTGGAAGTTTTTCTTCTTCTTCGGCTACTTTCAGAATTTGCCATTTCCTACCATTGTCCTTTATGCGACCTTCCTCTGGACGTGCCACCCTCATTAACGATATTCATTGGCGGCTCCGCGCCGATAATTCAGCCATTCATCAAGCCGATCTAACGATCCCGTTTGGTTCTTGCGCCAGCCTGGGCGAAATCGATTAAAGTGATCGACTGCGGTCGTCCCTGCGTATAGAAAATGAAAGAAAGATCCGCAGGGGTGATCGTTGGATTTCGTGAACGAACATGCACGCCGCCGACTAATTCTCGAGACAATGCATCACCGTGTTCGGACGGAACACCTCATCAGAGAGCTCCACGTTAATGAGCGCCCTGATGAGTCCGTCAAGGAGTAGGTATGCATTTATTTCATTCTTCCCTTTGTTAGATCGCACACCAGCTCACCTCTATAATCATTTTCAGGTGTTTGGAAAAATGAAACGGGCAAGCCACATCTAATTCCAAATTTCCTTATTTTTCACCATGCCTTTGGGGCCGTCCTTAAATTACGTCAAAGTAATTTTACCCATTTTTCCCACCCTCCCTTCTCCAGTATAAGAATTCGTAAAATTTTGAATTCCAACATTGCATCTTTACATTGCATTTTTTCAGTTATGTATTAAAATTCTTTTAAATGTTCATATAATTCACTTAACCCGGTTTCGGGAAATATAAATTAATATTATTTTTTTGGAACATTAAAGGTAGCATTTCTATTTATTGAAAATTAGGTTGAAAAATATTAAGTACGTAAAACGCCGAGTTCTCCCTTCTCCTTGTAAGAAAATGTAAGAAATTCGCGAGCCCCCCCCCCCTAAAAAAAAAGCCTTACGTAATTTAAGAACGACTCCTTTTTAACTCTGTCACATTTTTCTCCATCCCATTTATCTAAATTCTAACTAAAAAATCTTTGCTATGAGTGGCCACTAGAATTCCACTGCATCCCGGATTATTTCAAAGAAACCAGGATCCTCCGTCCTCCATCTCAGCATCAACCCAATCAATGTGCCGAAAGTAACAGATGCACCGTATCAGCCTGAAAAACGCGACGCATCCGCCGCTTCTTGTCCCCGTATCAGCGTTCACGGTTCAAAGCACCGCTTAACGACCATCCCAGAAGAAAGGGTTCCCGTTCCGTGGCAGATAAGGATGTTACCAGTTTCCCAGCAGGGCCATCGATCAAATCGACAGGACGTACGGTACTCATTAGATTCGTCAGTTTCGGCGTCATTTTTCTCACCGCGCCGGGGCACTGGTTTCTCGAAGATCGGAAGACTTCTGTCGGGTCTCGCGAGCAGGTGAATCGCAGTCGGCGGTGGTTGCTCATCCGGAGGACGCGGCGTGCTCTCAGCACGGGTTTTCGGGTTCCCCGAGCGCGCAGTGCCGCCCCAACGGGGGGCACCCGGCATCCCGCCGCGTTGCCCCCTCCCTAAATCGTTTTGATTATACCGGGGACCCCCGGTTAAAACCTTTAGATAATTACCAGCCTCTGACTTGGTCGGTGAATCGCTTACGGGCGGCTATTTAATTACTCTATTTAATTTAACTGTTAATACCTCGGTACAAGGCCGAGCGCCTATTGGTCTACGCTCCACCCGTTCGCCAGGCCGGCTCCGCTCCGTAATTTAATTAAGCTCGCGGATGCAAATGAATATTATAATTGGACGATATTTTATGAGTAATCGAAAGCCCACCCGGCTGGTAATTATCGGGAGGCCTTCGATCCCTCTTCCTTCGGACGAGTGTTTGTCCAGTCCGGATCGCGCCGTTCGATTTAACTCCCCGATTTATAATAATGTTTGGCGTGCACGGTGATTAATGTCCCGCATACTCGCCGCGGGATTAATGGCGGCGCTGCGTCGTAGATCGCAGGCACGTAACGAATGGAAATTCGTCACGCGAAGTCACAAGGATTTTTCGCAGCGGGGTGGTCGAAAAAGCTTCTCCACGTGCCTCCTGGACCCTCTCGGGAATTTATTTCGGTGGACTCTGAGGATAGGGACACACCCTCGAATTTCCATTTCGAGGCCGTCGTTGCGCGTGTATCCTTCGTCGTCGTGGTCGAGAAGCTGGTGGACGGCTCTGGTTAATAATCGTTGGGGAGAAAAATTGGACGGTCTGATGGTGGCTGTGAATTATACTCGTGAATCAGGAGAATATGTTGAAGGTTTCAGTCGGATCTTTCTGGTGACAAATGAGGGAAGGTTCGATGGTTCTTGTCATGCAGATAGATTTTAGTGATTCAGGATGAAAGGTGATTTGTGACTTGTGAGATACAGGGTGCTTTTAATTAACTTTGAGAATTTGGATTATGTGTAACATTTCTTCTATTGTGTTTCAAGGGTATATTATGTGATAATTGTGGGTTTAAAGAAAGCTATAATCATAGCAAAAGAATTTGGATTGGGGTTTCATTGAATTTAGGGTGTATTCGTGCAAAAATAAAAATAAAACAGTGAGGTACTGTTAATGTATAATATAGTATATGTTAATCAGGAAGCAGTAATTGCAGTAAAAGGTGAGATAGTCACACAAGTAAAGAGAAATAATAGGTCCTTAAATGAAAATCAAAAGTTAAGAGGCTTAACTATTCAAAAGTGGAACTATTATATTGTGACTTAACTTATGTAGCACTTAACCACATTACATTATCAGAAGAGAAACTTATATTACTGTCCTTAAGAAACTCGCACATTTCACAAAATAAAATTAATTTATCAGAATTAAAATACACATGTGTTTTTCTTGGGACACATAGCCTTCAGTGGTCCCATTAGAATTTGTAAAAAGACTCTAAGGACGTAAGCAGCGAGGAATCGAATGAAAGTTCCTGCAACCAAGACTATACATCCTTCCTCGTTATGCGATTCTAACGTCCTGGCCGAGCGCCTAAAAAGGCGTGCCTAAACAATGAAGTTTATGGGCTAAGGCCCTGCGGGAGCGGCCATTAAAACAATCGACAGTCGCGCTTACAAGGGATGCAAATGTTGGCGCGAGCACAATGGAGTTTCGGGAGAGGCCGCGGCAGTAAATACCAGTATAATTGCCAGCCTCAAAAAGTTAAGGCACTTTTAAGAACCCCTTCGGCCCCTTTAAGCTTGCCCTTATATGCAAACCGCAACAGACGCGTGCAGGTTTAGAATTTTAGACCATAGGCGCAGTCATCCGGTCTTCCTGCAATTTACTCTATTAAATTCACGAATGGATTCTTTTGAATACAGAAGGGTGCAAAAGGAATGTAAAGTTGGTCAAGTTGAGGTTGTGTATTATGGTGATGCGAAAGTCATTTTTCATGAAAGACAGTTTATTCGAAAAGGTTTCATATGATTCCAATATCCTAATGTATATTTCCTTATAGTTTTATCCTATGTAGTTATTTACTATAATAAACCTTAGTAGTTATTATTCCTTGCCAATAAGTATTATTTAGAATTAACAGAATTTCTTGCAGGGTTTAAAAGAACCGATTGCATTTATAATTTCGCGAGGAACGTGGTGCACAGGAGAGCGAGCAGAAGATTTGCAGAAGAAAAAAGCGCAGTCACGAATCCAAAGCAAATTATGCGACGCTCATGCGCAACGCCACGCCCGCCAAATGGCCAATTCGTGTTTGCAGATTGCCTCTATCTCGGCACCCTGTCGTGGTCCAAGATTACAGTTTCCTCTTTCCTTTAAATCGAGCAGAAACGAGAGCGCCGATGTGCATTGTGACGAGCGTGTGCCCTCGATAAGCGCTCCAGTTGCAAAAATTATGCGAAATTCGGTGAGCAGGCGCCTCGTAAATTATTGCTGCTGCAGAACAGAAATGTACTCTTAGCTTAATTGATGATTAATGCATAACATTGAACGGTACAGTTCGAAAAGTCACACCTTGCAGGAATTAATGAATATCCTTTAAAATGCACTCAACTGTGGGGTTGAATCATCTTAAATGCATGCAATAAATTAAGATAGATCTGTATAATTTAATGTTGAGTGACAAAACGAGAGACGTGTGTTAGACAATATTTATTAAACACTACATACCTACATTGAAACTTTATTTTATGATTTATAAAAATACAATAATAATTTTTGTGAATTATTAGTTCTGCCTTCGCGACATCTGTCTAATGAAAATAAGTCCTTGCAGGAGGCATAATCCTCTTTCCTGTCTCTAGGCATTGTATATATTCCAAACGCCAACGGCGATTCTTGTGTCCTTGGTATCTACGAATTCAATGGTCATAAACATTGGGGCGAAATGTTGTCGTTCCTCAGTTGTTCGCGACTTCCAAACGAAAGTGCTTGTCTTCTCTTTGAGTACACTTTTCAAAACGATTCGTTACTCTTTTAAATGGCATTTTTTTATCAGAATCGAATTTGTTTGTGTTCTAAGCTTTTGTGTTCTATACGCTTGTGTTCTATTCGTTTGTGCTCCACGCGATTATGTACAGTAATGCCTCGTTAGAATCACGACGATCGGGGCTAGCAGCGTGATACTAACTAGAGCTGTTGTTTTCGCCCGGGTACCCGGGTACTCGGGTACCCGGGTACCCGTGAGATACCCCCGTGATGTTAGCCGAAAATGATCGAAAGTCGAAAGACGATCGACGATCAGCTGTCAAATCGGAATTATCAACTATCTTCATTTACTCGGGGTGTCTCACGGGTGTCCGAGTATTTGACGGGTCGGGTAGTAACAGCTCTAATACTAACGCGATGCGGATACTATTTCGTGCCGACGACAACTTCGCGTCGTCTCTTTTGTTCTGTCTCGCATATATCGGATTCTCTCACTCTCGACTGAAGGATGCCATGAAATGGTGGGATTAGTGAGCGTGATTATAACGCATGGTAAAAACGTGACACTAACGACGAATTACTGTACCAAGTGTTTGTATTCCAAGCATTTGTATTCCAAACGTTTATGTTCAAAGCAGTTGTGTTCTAAGCATTTATGCTCCACGCGATTGTGTTCCAAGCATCTGTATTCCAAGCGTTTGTGATCCAAACGTTTGTGTTCCAAGAGTTTGTCTTCTACCCGATTATGTTCCCCGGGTTTGTGTTCCACCCGTTTGTGGTCCACGCGATCTAGACGATTGTATCCCCTATTATTTTGTTTAAAATCTATTTTTTCACGCGTTTACTAACTTCCTAATTTCCGCCACGACTATCATTTCCTTTTCCATCGTTCTTCTTCACTTTCACGCCGTCAGCTTTCTACGTCTCCTTCTGGATACTCGTTTGCTCGTCGACACTGTTGATGCTGGACCACGTGCGGCGATTCGTGCACCGCGAATAAGAATTCTGTCTCGATGGACACAAACGAGCCTGGCGCGGACTCGGTGCCGATTTAACGTCAGTTAAGATTAAGTCGAGTACCACTAAAGGTGCGCCGCATTAGGTATTCTCCGTTCGAAGTGGTTCGCCTTCTTGCAGCCTCGTAATCTCCATCGTCGCCCCAATATGCAGCACGAGCCAAATCCGGAGCGAACGACATATGTAAGTAAGAGTATACTCTTCCATCTTTCATGTGTGCTCGTTTGTTTTCTCACATTCGTAGAAAAATGACAAAACTGACCGAACTTTCTGCGAAATCGTAATTCTTATTTTTACTACGGAAATTATGATGTAGTACTCAATTGAGCTTAATGCTTTCGAATAGGGATGGGACAAATTCCTGTGTATTCCGAGTATTAAGGATTTGAATTACAGTTAGGAATCTTCAGGTCCTTGAAAGTGTGATCGCATTACACGAATTAAATAAAAAATGTTGCTTTTATTAAAGCTTTACTTCACTAGAGCAAATATTTTATTTTAATATTACTTCCTAAGCAAATATTTCATTCGATATTCTTGCAAAATAGTCAACATTGTGATTTATGATCCCCCATAAGGTGAACAGAAACTGATCACAGCTTGCACAAGGAATCTACACATCCATTTTAACAAACATACCCTCACAGAACACAATGCTATGTTCTATTCATAAAAATCTCTGCCATCGAGGTAGCAATAGTCTCTCCAGCAGTGCAAACACTACAGAAACACATAAATTAATTTACTATGTAAGAGATTATGCCCTGTTCTATATAAAGTAATCAGACAGGTGACCTTATATCGAATAATTAGAATCTACCCATCACCCACTCATCATTATCTACCACCACCTCTATCAACCTTTCCTCTAATCATAATTGAATGCCCGAAACCAACACCCATCGCGATGTATCGATTCATCTAGACCACTCTCGGTCACCTGACTCCCAGCAGAACCTAGGCTACGTTAGACCAAAAGGCACAAGGCGCTTTCGCGCGTGCAGCCATATAAAGCCGTGGTTCGAGTCGCCGTAAAAGCCGAGATCTAGCCGCGATATATATCGAGGGGACGTGATTTCGCGTGGCCCGCATGGGCACGTGACCGTAAATGAAATATCTCGGGGGCGAAGCCGGGCGCCACGCCTCTGAAAGTCGTGGCCCGCCGCTTTCAGGGAACCCGTATCTGCGTAAAGGCCACTTGGACGGGATTAAAAAGGACAAGCAGAGACGTCGAACCGCCGCGTATAATTTCTAGGGCACAATGGGCGCCAGGGAAAACGGAAGGCGATCTCCCCGGAGCTGATCGTTTCTCCCCAGGTTTATCGACGCCTTCTTTCCTCCCGGCGATTCTACTTGCGGTGTGTGGGTACGCGTTTCTCAGCGTTACAGCACGGCACAATGCTACTTTGTGGTTGATGCAGGAAGTGCTCATGGGTACTTCATAGGTACTTCGTAGGTACTTCAACGTGATGCGTAGACGAAGCAGTACGAAAAAGTAGTTTGATGATCCTTTGAAATTTTTTGCTACTCTGTGGAAGCAGTTGCTAGTGATAGAACAATTTATTTGATAGTGTTTGGAAGTACTGTTTTCGTTTTTTGGTAGTTGAAGTTTTTAGTACATCAGTTTTGGTTAATAATAAATCTGCTGGTTAAGGGGTAGCAAATTTAGGAATTTAAGAATCTTTCAACAGATGGAGAAATGTAGGACTGTCACATTAATTTATTACTACAATTGGTGTATTATATACAGGTAAATAATATTTGGGAACTTCAAGCACTTCGACCAAGTGCAATAATTAGTTAGCAATAACAGATGCTTAAACCACTTCCAAGGGAACATATCGAAGTGACAATAACGCCGATTTTGATGCGACTTTGGTAGAAAGTAGTTCGTAGAAGAATGTTTGTCACGTATTTTTTCTTATCGGTGGACATTTATGTTGAAGGGGTGAAAACAGCCCTCAAAATTGAGGTATGGGAAACACGTTTGGTAGAATATCTTGGAAAATACTAGAGCTAGAACTACGGTGTAAATGGCAAAATTGTGTATTTTCTAATAACGCATGTAGCTGTGCAAATAGATTCCAAACAATCCGTTTTCTTTTAATGAATTACTTAAACAAACAGAATTTTTGGAATCTATTTGTACAACTATATTCCTTATTAAAAAATACACAATTTTGCTATTTACACTGTTCTCCTCGTTCTAGTAGTTTCCAAGATATTCGACCAAACATGTTTCTCACACCTCAACTTGGAGGTCCGTTTTCACCCCTTCAACCTAAATGTCAGCCAATAAGAAAAAATTCGTGTCAAACATTTTTTTAAGAACTACTTTCCACCAAAGTTGCATAAAAATCGGTGATTATCACTTCGATATGCTCCCTTCTTAGCTCAAGTGATTCCTATTAAAAATAAGCCTTCCATGAAGCCGTGAACTGCAAGATTAACATCGAACGTTATTCACACAGCCACCAACTTTCGATTATTTAAAAAAATCAGTAGCCCCAGTACCCGCAAGAGTCTTAGCACAGAAACTGCTACTCCAAACACTCGCATCCAAAAATATCAAGCGTTTTAACTGCGTCCTGGCGACAATGCCGCGATAAATTCGAGAACGTTTTAAAAATACTGCCGGTACCGCGAATATTTCCACGTACCCGCGTTCTCTGTCGTCCGCGTTCACGGCTCCAATTTCGCGGTCCTAAAAACGACGGTGAACAACGCGGCGAGGTCCGCGTCCCCGTAAAAAATAAGCGCGATTTATCGCGGAGACGCCGTATATCGGTGTACAAAGAAAGAAAGGGAATCGGTGAAATTTCTGCGCGAGGTTCCCCGTGGCTCGCGCATAGTTTGCATATCCCACTTTTCAAAGTAAACGCGGCACGACCGACTTCCCTGACCGCGCACGTGCGTGCCTGGCACGTCGTTCACGCATACTCGTGTTACCTCGGCCAGCGCGGCCAAACAGAGGAAAAGGAGCAATAAAAACGAGAAGAATAAAGAGCCGCGGGTGGAAGATAGGAAGAAAGAGACAACATTATTCCTTAACACTAATCAGTTCGAAGATAGGTCAGACTTATCATAAAGAACCTAATGGAAACTGAAAAAACTGAGAAATGGCACTCTCGTTTTTCATCGAATTAACTTATCCCAGATGATATCCTATGAAAAGTGAAGTGAGATATTTCAGTGGGCATTGTATCATCACAACGTTAAGACTAAGATTCATTAATCTTCCCTCGTGGATACTTAGTTCGTTAGGCGAGGATCTATGTAGCTTCAAAGTATGTACCAGGCTGTTAGCTTCAGTCGCTGGAGATCTCGATCGATCACGTCCGTCAGTGAAGATCACCTTTTTTGGCCGAGCCTATGCCTCGATCGAGAACCTTAGACCAGTGTAAAGGCACCGTCTTATCGTGCGCAGGCCATTCCGTTACACTTTCTTCTGCGAAGGAGTGTGGGGCCACTGGGTGGGTGAACCAGGAGCCTTATCAGAGACTGGTTGCTGCCAATATTGATTATCCGCGTGTACAGGGGCCCAGCTTGAGGACGCCGATAGCCACGACAAATTGCACGCCTTCGCGACTTTCGATACTCGATCGCTGCTTGTTGCCATTTGGCGCCGGTGCCACCGGTGACATCACTACCGTAACTTTTCCTTTCCGCGGTCAACCTTGTTCGAGGCTTTTTGACCTGGATTCCAAGTATTTGGGGGATGTTTCTGAGTTACGTTTTGGGTGTAGATTACGCCTAATCTGAATTTATAGATTTTCATGCGGTATTCTTTATACATATATCCAGCTTTGCTTCCGAAACGTTCAGTAATTAGTCTTTTCATTGTGTTCCTTTATGTCACCAGTACATATAGAGGAAGTGCAGTATATTTGGAATACCAGTTTGTTTAAGACGAATAAAAAATTACGACAGAGGATGGGAACAAATTAAACTACATAATATCATAGAGAAACTAATAAACTTTCATATTTCTGAGCGTCAATAAAAATAAAAAACAAAAAGTAACTGAAATTTTGGTTTGAATGAAAAATGACAAGAAGTATCGATTTCGTTAAGGTGCAGGTAATTTGGAATATCGACATTCCTAAAATATAGATATCTTGAGGAGATATGTATAACAGAATGTTTATAAAAATGGTAAGAACGGTTACATACTGCACTCAGTCACGGTTCACACGTTTCTACTTTCTACCAATCTTGAAGATTTAGAAGTCTATAAAACAATATTTACACAAATGCTCCTAAAAGGTTATACAGGTGACAGACGAAACTGACGCGGTGGTATCCATTACGCGTGAAACAAAAGCATCGGTAGGCTTTGGAATATTCCAAATTACCTTCATCTTCGGTATTCCGAATTAGCAACATGGCATCGAAACCGAAAATTTCATGTCACACTTTGTATTCTCGAAATTATCGCAAAACTGGCACGGAACCATAGAAGGAACATGCAAATGAGTCGATTAAGTGTTTAACACTAAAGTTTTGACATATTTTAACCATGATTGGAACGATTGAATCTGCGCTGAAAAAGTTTTGCAGATTGACGTTTGCTTCCTCTGCAGATTAAGTCGAAAATGTAAAAATTGCGGTTCATCCACAAATGTCATTAGTTAAGAGGTCATTAGCCCCTATAATCTACGGTGTTACAAATTAAATAGCGTTAGTAGTTTATTAGATACTTCGGTATTCCAAATTACCAACAGTATTCCACATATGCTGCACTTCCTCTATCTGTACTCATTATTTATATGTGAGTCTTTTAAACGAAATGGGTGGAAATTACTACTTCTATCAAATGAACAGACTTTATTTATTATCTAAAATATATACTATGAAACTAGCACTACTAAATTAACAGAAACTCTTCCCCCAATTAGTTTATTCTGAAAAGGAAGTACAATTCCTTACAATGGAATTTGGTAACCCTATTCATTAGGATCTTGTATTTTAAATCTCCCCTATATAATACAGTATCGATACAATATTAGAAAAGAAAACACTACTCCCTACAGTCCCTACGACCACTCTGTGAGAATCTATACTTCTTCCGAGTCCTCCTTCGTCTTAAAAACTGAAGGCAGATGATCCAGTCCCTATTTCGTTCAAACGTTATGTGGTCATGTAGAACAGCGAGTGCTGTTAAGTAGAAAATTGTGCTGGACCAAAGGAAGCGTGACTTTCGCGTTAGAATGTGTTTGAAGAGGGTCACAGGCAATCATGTTCCGGATAATTGCCTGTGAAGTTTCATTATCGAAGATCTCCGGAAGGCACCCAAGCCTGTTCGAAGCTCTAACACGCCTCTGCGGTTCGACGAACTCCGCAGTAAGATTGGCTTGAATATCGATTAGTCCAGTTCCCGTGCACCGAACAGTGCTACCGAAGAGAAAACTAAATGACCCTAAGTTACAATGTGCCAACTTATTATTTCTTCGACATTCTTGGGAGCTCGCTGCACCACTTTCACCGAGTAACATTTCGATTTATGAACCGCGCACAGTATTCAGTCCCGAGTTCTCCTTGCGGTCTAGAACAGACTCGATTTGAAGCTAATTATGTAATTTGGCATGGGCACTAATTTATAGGGACTGGTTCATTGATAAGATTACCGACACCGGGGGTCCAAACTTGTCGGGCTGCATTGTGGAACTTGAATTGGTCATAAAACCTAGCAAGGCTCGTTTCTCTGTCGTTCATTGTGAAACGTCACAATCATGTACCTTGAAATTTACGCGAACGTGTTGGGGGTCCAAAATTTTCAGGAAACTAATTGCAACTAATGTCACTGTTCCTTGTCAGTTATCTAGTGCAAAGAAATCGTTAAAACACTCTTAGTAATTGTGGCAGGCTGGGTATTAAAAAAGTGAGGGTTGTGTTTGCATGCTAACCTTTCTCACTGACCCTCAAAACAGTCATTATAATCCCCAGAAATTATTTTCACGTTGTTCCTAATATTTCCGAAGAATTAGCTCGTAACATAATTTAGGACACTGTACTGTGTACAGCATGCTAAAGATTTCCTATCATCACTTAAGTTCCAATCTGAAGCAACCTAAATCCTCCAAAAAACGAAAGCAGAGCTGGCACATTCTTTCCCATAAGTTTCACGCTCCCACTTCACACGACACGAGCCTCCAGTTCTGCATCACCCAGGACCAGTCACAATTCAATGTTTCCACCGGAGCCAACCACAACAAACTCGCTAAATTCGCTGGTCCAGGGAGTCAGATTGCCAAACAACGCAGCTCGCGAGATCAGATGGGGCAGGTTCCTCGGAGAGCGAAGGTTTCATGGGTCCAGGTTGTTTAGGCTACGTCGAAGGATTAACGAACTCGGTGTGCTAAGATCGAGCTAAGCCAAGGAACGTTTGGTGAGATATTTCTAAACAGGCGCGGGCGGGACGTGGTTGCTGGAGAGAACGAGAGAGAGATAGAGAGCCGGAGCCAAAGCACGCGTATAATAATAGCTAATAAAGTGGACGTAAAAGGGGGTCCCTGGTAGGGCAGGTGGTCTTTGGAGCCTCCTCCATGGGGGCACACTCCGGTTACCTCTCCGTGACCAAAAACCAAGCTGGTGTCTCGCCTCCAGGCCCACGCGAGTAAAAGCATCCTTTCCTCTCTTTCTCTCGAGCTGCCTTTGTCTGCCTGAAACCCAGCGACAAAAAAATAACGAGCGCGGGCGTGAGCGAACTCGAAAAGATCGTGGACATTAAGCCAGCCCTTAAAACGATTCCTAACATTCGATTCGTGTCCAACAAGAACATATTTGACACTTGTTATTAATAGAGAAAAAGGGTGACCTTTTGCTATTCTGAATTTTTATTGGATGGTCATTTTAAAGGACAGTGTATTAGTCTTGAGTCTTAGCACACTGTGTAATCTGTCGTTTTATTCGAAGCTGTACCCAGGCCGCCAGGGGTCAAGTATTTTTTTAAACTTTTCATTCACATAGTTACTGTCATGAGGGTCATCAGTGACCACTGAATTAGATTTTTAAACTTCTGTAGTAGGGTAAAAGAGGGTAATGGCGGTCAGTTCACCTGTAATTGTAATAAAACCAAAATAAGAGGTGAAATATTTTATGAAAATAAAAAATACTTGAACAAGAAAGGCTTGTTTTCAACAATATAGCGAATAGGGCCGTACTTAAATTACGTAAGGGTAATTTTGACAATTTCTTACCCCTCCCCACTTCCGCAAGTATAAAAATTCGTAAGATTTTATATTCCAACTCCCTCCACCCCCCTCCTTACGTTAAATTTTGTACATTATATTTTTCCAGTTGTTAAACTTATTTTAAAGGTTTATATAATTCCCCCATATATGAAAAATTGGGTTTTTTTAAGTCACTCATATTGAATATTAGATACAAAAATATTATTTAAGACGCTATCTGACTCCCTTTCGCCCCGTGTAAGAAAACGTAAGAAATTCACGATCCCTTCCCTCCCCAGAAAGCCTTATGTAATTTACGGACGACCCTAATGGTGTCATAGAACCTGAAGAAAAGAAATTGCACATTTCGGACATGCCGATTAACAATAATAATACCGACCAACATTGCCCGCTGACCGTTAATACCCCATTCTTCCCTATATTACTGTCATTAGGAACGACGTAAAGTAACAAATGCATCATTAAACTGTAAAGCATTCTTATTTCTAACGATGCACATTTAAACTTAAGTGAACGGAGAATATGGGCCAATCTCGTAGGAGTCAGCGTGTTAAATGGTCCCTTTTGAATGACAACAATGCAAGAATTCCTGTGATCCGTTCGCAATATGTTAAATAACATCATCCGTGACACAGAATTTAACCGACCGCGGGAAGAAACGGAAAACAGTGCTTCCCCGTTGCTCCCAGCTACCTAATCCACTCCCCAGTGGAAGTTCCGCCAGCGTCGTCAAACAAACGCGCTGATAGGCATCAGAAAAGCATGAAACGCGTCTAAGAAGCGGCGTGGCTGCATTAAAGAGGGGGCTCTGATTGCGTCCCTCGCGCATCACATGAAGAAAATGATCTCATCTAAGGATTCGCCACGGACCGCGCCCCAGCGTGTTAAGTTATAACAACTCGTGGAAGCATGCAACCGCTTCGAGACACGAGTTGCGCAGCATTATTATGATATAAGCCACGCGCGGCCTGCATTAACCATAAAACCACTGTTTCATCTGGCCGGCTCTTGTAGGGCCCGGAACATTTGTCAGAACATATGATGCCACATTACCGTCAGCGCGTGGCTCGCATGATTCTCTCGCTTTCCTCCCTTCGAACCGTTCCTCGCGCGGAATCCACGGATCGCATTGCGCATTCTGCGCGGTGATCTCAGTGTTTGAATTCTAATTAGCCGCGTGACTCATTTTAATCAGCGCGTGGAAGTTGGGCGAGGTTTCGAAGTGGAGCGATATTAAAATTGCAAATTGGATCGGGTGTCTGCTAATCAGCTTTCGATAAACAATATGCTGATATACGTTTCTCAGTGTCTTTCCTGGAAAGCTGGCCGAGAGTCGCTATTGGTTTATCGCAGCAATGTTGAATATCCCTTTCAGCTGTCATATTCGAAACGAGCAACCATCCTACGCGCGCTGTCCACTTTTCCGTCGAGCATCATTTTCCGCGCGGGCGCTCGTAAAATCCTGAAAGAACGACCGCTTCTGAAGCTTGGAGCCGTGTCGATCCGTGATACACACGTTCACACCGTCGATGTTTTCACTTATCATTCGCTAACGAGAGGTATCTGTGCTGCTCGGTCGAGCTTGTGACATCACGATCCTGTTTGAAGTTTGCTACATTATTCTAGGAACCGTTAAAGTGAATTTATTCGGTGATAGACTGGTGCCACATTTTCTTATCGACCTCCGGAGCACCAGAGAACTGATAGTTTCGAACGCAGCATATAATTCAGTCTCATTTTGCAGGTATCAATAGCAGTAGAATTGTAAATAGAAAATAATAATATTGCAGGGTAACCAATGCTTACACGCAACCAAGCATATTTATGTACCATACTATACTACCAGATGCTAAACTCTTTTAGGTGGAGAATCTGGTTTAGTGGGTCCAACTTTTCGATTTGTTTTTTCTTTAATGGATAGTAATATTCTTGGAGAATATATTCCTTAAGTTTCAAAGTGAAATTCGAAGTATTTCGCAATTATCAGCAGTTACGCGCCGCGCAGTATACTTACACGCACCCAGCTGGAAACCATAAACTTTAAAACATTTTTCAAGTTGGCGAGAAAGATAGCAGAAAAAATATTTGGCGTAGGTGATTTCTCGGCTCATGCTTATCTGAAATAAAAAAAATCGAAAAGATTCTTAATCTGTATGAGTGTGGCTATCGCCCGTAGCTCGGTTTGAAAGAAAAAGTTTCTCAAAAGAGTGTTTTCTCGAATGTCCCCTGAGAAAAATCTCGATAATTTTTCGAGAAAAATTGTTAATTACGCTGCGGGCGATAGCGTCACACGTACAGATTAAAAATCTTTTCAAATTTTTTGTTTCAGATAAGCCTGAGTCGGGAAATCACCTACGCCACGAACATACCTCTTTTTCGTAGGTGTCACATTGGCGGTATAAAAAGACCTATGAAACAAATTAAAAAAATCTTTTAATTTTTTTTATACAATATAAGAGTAGCTTAATAAATTCCCAAAAGATTTATTTCATTATGTGTTGTATTTATTGGGGAAAAAATCTTTAAAAATAGCTTCATTTTTCGGGCGATTAAAGTACATAGAATGACCCCTCAAATATTGACCAACCTTCGTCGATGAACTGAAATCAATTAGAAAAATTAAATTTAACCAAATTTTTTTCCTCAAAACCGTAACATTTCCTTTAAAGCCGCACGATATTGTCAATTCTAGACTTCTTTTCTTATTTTTTCAGTTCATCGACAATTTAATTTCATGAAAACCAAGAAAAACTTCGTTTTGTTTATTTTGGGCCAAAATTAAAGGCTACATTTTTCCCGTCACTTCGCAATTCCAGTGGTGAGGCCCACTTAATCAATGATTAATCAATTTCGGTCGTGATGGACATAAATTTCCAATTAAATTTTTTTTTGATATTGTATAAATACACATTAAAATACCTCTAAAGTTTTGGAGAGATCGGCTTTATTTTTCTGTGTTAAAAAAATTCAAGAAAATCATCTTTTTTGAGCGTTCTAAACCAGCTTCTCCCCTAAGCCTCATCTATTTTCCATTTCATTCTGTTCCCTATTCTTTATACTCCTCACCCTCCCTCCATCGATTCCCCTCTACAAGTCTGAACGCCTCCCTCGTTGAACCTCGGAACGACTGGAGAATTCCGCTTTGGCGCCTGCACGCCTCCGGGGTCGTTCGGCCCGAAATCGCGACCTCACGAACAATGCCGCGAAGGTGGACGGGTCTGGGGGCAGGCGGGGGCGATTTTCTCGTGCAGCCGGGCGCGTGCACGTTTCCCCGGCGACGAGATAAATTCCTGTCGAGTAATTTCAGTAAAGACGGGATTTACTGGGCCGACTTTCGTCGTCGCCCCCACAGCGAAACCTTCAATTTCACGAGCGCCGTTTCGACATAGAGAGGACTCTCCAGAGCGTACCGGAGGCGAGTTTGCGGTATCGGATCGGCGACAGGGACGGAGGATGCTGGCGAGGGAGCGCGAAGAGGAGAGGAACAGTCCGAGGAGCGTGGAACAAGGAGGGAAGCACGAAGCGGACAGAGGATGGTGGTGGTCGTTGGCGAAGAGGGAAAGAGGGTGAGGGAGGGAATAAGGCAGAGTAATCGGCAAATGGAGATGGCCCCTAAGTTCTGTGCATCGTCCCGCTCCCGCCCACGCTGCCAGACAGAATAAAACTACTCGGGGACGGTCGTAAGTACCGAGGAAGTACGCGCCTCGTGCTGCTCTCGAAGAGGAACGAGCGCGGACGAGGGCCAGGTCGAGGGGAGCGACGGAGAAGGAGCCGTGACGATAGCCCTGGAGCGTCACGACGTGGTCCACGTGCAACTGGGGATGAAGGGGAGGATGAAGAAGACGAAGGGAACGCCGCGTAACATCGCTTTACGGCTCCACCGGTCCAGTTCGACCGCTAATGTTTTCGAACTTTCCGTGTGGGCGTGCCGGGAGATCCGAGGACCCTGTTGACACGGGCGTTATTTCATGTGCCCTACGACCATTGCCGCCGGGAGGACGATAGATAGCCCTTGAACAGCATGAATCACTGAAAGATCACCAGACAGGGTGGAATCAGAGCGGTCGTGTTTTAAATTTGATCGATGGAGGTGTGGTGTGCTTCTTAGCAAAGGAATTTCTGTTGTTTAGGCGACTTGGGAATTAGTCGATTGACCAAGCTAGGATTGATGAGTTTATTTCGAGATTGATTTGAGGTCTACGAAAATGAGTGTGGCGATGTGTATAATAATTGCGTGACAGAGTGGGGAATTTATTTATTATTATTATTATTTATTTAAAGGGAACTAAGCCCAGTATATACACAAGGAAGTACAGAGAATATACAGAATGAAAGAAACAATAACAATAACAAAAACAGAAATGCCTCAAAGCAATAACCCCAAAAACTTTTATAAAAATGACGTACGAAAAGTGGAGATAACTGGCCGTTTGAAAGCATCGATGAGGTGCCAAAGAAGTTAATTCGATCGGCTACCTCATTCCCGCTCAAACATAACTTAAAAATAGAGTCCCTCAGATGCAGATTATTTCTATAAAATTGGACATGAAGCAACGGAGTGTAGCTCAAAGGTCTGGGCAAAATACAAAAGTTAATTAACTCCAGTAGTTGGGGATTTACTATGGAAATGAAACCTGCAAAGCCTACTTGCCACGAATATCAACGATTTTACTAGAAGACGCTTCGTTTGTGACGTAGCATCACTCTCGAATCCTCCACCACCCCGCCGTATATCACAGAGCGAAGAGAAAAAAACATTCCAACGTGTGGAAGACGCGTAAAAATCGGCCCTTAAACGTCGCCCGCAACAGCCGCCTCCGATAATTTATGCCCGAGCCCCGCTATCCCCGCGGAGGATATTAAAATATTAATACGCTCGTATTTATAGACCCGTGGGCATATAAAATTAAGAACACATCCGGTCGAGGTCACGAGGGTTCGAATTAGTTAAAATTTATAATCCGGCCGAGTGTAGCGCGCCATTCAATGGAAGGAATAATCGTCCTATGACTCTTTCCGATATCGTTCAGCCTGTTTCTACGATCGATCGTATTGCCGGTCGACCCACTTCCTCTGGATGCCCAGGTGATTTACTCCGTTGGACGGAGAATGAAACCAGGGCGGGAACGATTGCCTGTTAATTTGCCATGGATGCGATCGACGATGCAGCGAGCTGCTGCCGATGGTACGCGACCCTGCTTGTGCTTCCCTTTCTTTCTTTTTAATCGTCCAACATCCCCGGACGTAATAACCGTTAATAAGCGCCTTTGCCGCCGTTAAGTATCGGCGCGTGGGCGATCAACGGGGAAACTGGGACCAGCCCACGGCAGGTTGTTGCAGCGATTCTTCTGCTTTTTGGCCAGGTGGACCGAGGGTGCGCAGATTTCGGGCTTTTTCTTTATATTCACGGGACTGAGAAGATAGGCGTGAAAAGTGGCGTGCTGGTTATTTCAGCAGCTTGTAAATAACTGTGAGGCAGAATGTGGGAACGATGCGTTTGTTTGGGAGTACGACATCTCTGCTTTAAATATTTATATAGTTGATAGAGTTGGTGAGTGTTTAGTCGTGAAAGATTAAATTAGAATTGAGTGTCATGGAGATAGGAATGGACATTAATTTCTGAAGTTTTAACAAATGAATAATGTATCAGGTCACTGTTTCTGACTATAAATCAAAGTTCAACAGCGAAACGCAAGTGCAGGACGGTTCATTGCTAGAACCAGAGTCCTTTAAACTCCTCTCTACCAAGTTGTACCACATTTGACACAAGATGCAAGAGTAGCTTCGCACAGTTTGAAGATAATTAAAAGATTAGTTGCATTCCAGAAATTCCTCGATCTTCCCTATTAATTGTAAAAGGTATAAATAATAAATCCCCCACACATTTTTAGATAAATAATACCTCACACCTTGTGCATCAGACAGTCATATCTAGACAGTAGACACTGCCAAAAAGAAAAAATGAATCTACATATATCTCTAGACTCTACAGAGACTCAGCACCCCAGCTACTGTTCTCGATTCAGCATACAGAAATTCGCGCGAAGTCCTCCGAGGGGGAGCGCATTGGACTTCCAAATAATCTCCAAAATGTTGCAGCGACCTCCAGAGTATCCCTTGCAGCGATGTTGCAGCGACGGGGATGCTGGTTCGTGTTTCCCGTTCCACTCACCCTTTGTTTCCATAAATCACCGCCGCGACGGAGCTCTCCAAGAATGGGCAGGTGCTCGTGCACCCACTGTCACGCTCCGTGCACCCGTGCCCGCAACTCTTCCACCGTTTCTTCTTCCTCCTGTTCGTCCTCCGCTGCCTTCCTCCGCTTCTACCGGCGTTTCGCCCGCGCGCAACTTCTCCACCTTTAAGTGCCTTTTTATGTGGCTTGACCGTTTTGCTTCTATTCTCCTCTCCCTCTCGCTCCTGGCCCCAGCGCTTCCGCCGTCTCTCTCTTTGTCTTCGCTTCGCCACCTCGCCCCAACCCGTCGTCTTCTTTTTCCACTCGGGCTCGCGGCATCCCCGCTGCAACGCGCCTTTACTTTTAGGCCCCCGGCGTAATTATCGCGTCTTGCGGTTTGCTAGCGGTCTGCTCCGCTGCTGTTCAGCCTACAGGTGGTCCACCCTGGATGGGAGGGGTCCAGGGTACGCGTTCCTCTCTCTTACCCCATCTCTTCGGTGCACTTGTTCGTTCCTTTTTCAAAGGCACATATGAATTCTAAAAGATTTCGAAGCGGGAGGTTCATTAACTCTGAATTAAAGCGACGATTCCAATTGGTCTTGAGGCTATACCAATATTCTGTACGACCAACTGCATTCGTTACAGGCAATTCGTTTCCGGAAAGAAGAAGGAATGAAGCATGGACCTCAAGGAGGATATCATTTGGCATAATTTGGATATTTGACGGTTTTAAAAAAAATCTTTCCTTAGTTATTTCTGTGATTTTTTTCACGGCTTATTTAAATATAAAAGGTGACGTCAACCCTATCGTGCAAATCTCTGTCCAAGCTTGACTTCTACAACGTCCCTTATCCATACTTATTTGAAAGAGGCGCTGTGCTCCAAGTACCTACATTGAATCGATTTTACGCGATTGCGCAATTAAAGGTTGATGACTGCTCGGCGATTTTACGATCCCACTCTTAATACGCGTTCGACCGAAACGGACCAGAAATTACCCGCTTCCTCATCTTCCTCGTTCGCCCCCACCCCCTAGGAGGTTGCATTTCCTTCAAAACGAAGGAGCGTATGAACAGGTGGCATCGATTACCGCGGCATGCGCGCCGAAACTTCCGCGATTTTTTGCCCCTCGGCCATAATAAAGGCGCGCGCCCGTGATCGTTAAATACAGGGTGGTTCTTCGCGTGGAGGCAGTATTGCGAGTCCCGATGATTTGGAGACTCGAAGAGAAGCGAAGAAATTAGTACCACGTATAGTCACAGTAATTTTTTTATGTTTCTCCAGTTACACTGCTCAAAATAATTAAGTCAATTCTTCAAACTGCTATAATTTCTAAAATAATTCGAGTTTTGAGACAATCCTACGCTAGGTGCAAAATAATATATTCTTGTTTATATATCTCATTTGTATTTATTTCTCAGATAATCCAGCCATTCCCGGGAGTGTGGACCAGTTTTTTGTAATCCTCCGGAAACACATTTTGTACAATTTTTCATAAAAAAAATTTTTTAGCAAAATGAAGGTCGCTTTAAAACTATATAAAAAATCCAAGCCCAAATTCTTATTTATACAAACAAAAAGATCCCTAACTCTGCCTTTTGTTAGTGGCTTCAGAGTGGGGTCACCCCTTAAGCCTTCTTCCCATAAAAATATGCAAAACATTGATTTTCGCTGCTGGTTAGTTCCCGTAATCTATTTCCTAAATACAATTGACTCATTACCTATCAATACTTACTTCTACTTCCTCCTTAGCCTACAATCTACATTCATACGACAAACTCAAAACCCCTCCACGAACCATCCATGTTTACAACATCCCTTCTATCACCGTCCAAACCAAGAACACTAAGTCCGTCATAAAACGACTGTCCTGCAGTAAACTCCGGATTGCGTCACTGGGCCCGTCCACGATACAGTCCCAATCGTGGATAGACGCTAACCTCCGAATAATTACCGTTCCCTTTTTAGATTAGTCGGGCGACTATCTGAAGAGCCTCCCTTTCGAAATAGAGTACCCCTCGAGATACGCTCGGTTTTATTACGATGAAAATCCATCCGCTCAGAGCGCACGCGGCCCTTTAAGATCGTCGCCTCGCCTCGTCTGACCGGCGGCAGGGAAAGTGGGAGCGAGAAGGAGGGCCCTGAATAGGCTGAATGAGGGGCGATCGGGGGAAGATAAGCCGCGCTACAAAGAACAAGTATTTTACTCGCGAGTCATCGGCTCTACGGGGTCGGCCGTTGTGTGGTACACGAGCCCCGGCGTCCCGGACACGTTGCACTTTGACTTTTACGCCGAAATAAACGTTTTATAATGATGCTGCAGTATCTCCGGAACTCGTTTCGTCCATTAGCCGGCGATGCACCTGTACCGTGGGTCGAGAGCGCGGGGGTGTGCGCCTTCCTCGGGAAAAGGGTTGGATCGTCCTGGGACCGACCCTCTAATTTCACCGTCCCGAATAGACTCTAGCCCAGAGAGAGCCTGTCTACGGTTTTCAGGGTCGACGGGGTCAAGCCTCGAGGTACAACTTTTTTTTTCGTCTTCCCCCACTTGCCACGACGCTTTGAATGGGAGTGACCGTTCTCTATTTCCGAGGCCAGGTAACGAACGAACGGTGCCTATGATTGAGGTGAATTAGAAACCGGAAGGGGTGGAATTAGTTCTGTGGTGGTAACGGTGAGGGCGAGGAAGTGGGATGTCTTTTGTACTTGTTCCTGTTCCTCGCGCCTCTGTTGCCGCGCTTTTAAGTGATGTTGTGACGGGGAGATCCGTGAGTGACGCGGAAGTGATTGCTTTCCTTGGAGATGGGGTAGAGAGAGAGTAAACGGATTCCTCGTGGGAAAACAGGTGGGAAGTGTAGGGATGAATTCCTTTGCGCAAGGCTCTGCTGTATGCTGGCATGAGTTCAGAGTTGGATTGGGGAATCTAACAAAAGGAAGTCTTTTTATTTTATTATTGGATGTAGGGTTAAATATGATAACTAAATTCATGTATACGGAGATCCTGATAGCCACTATGTATCTATCTCTATTTCCAGTAGGAATTTAAGCAGCTGTCCAATCATGAGGCATATCAGTTCCAAATCATATTCAACTGTACACGTACCGTTAGAATCAGGGGATTGGAGCACACCAATTTTCAATACAATATTTTTTCTTTGATGAAAAATTGAGAATTAGTATTTAAGGGGTTTCTCTACCTTGGCGAACGAAAAATTATGGGGAATTTAGGAATTATTTAGAACAAAACCATTAAATACATTTACTTCCAGCGTTGTGGCTTTACTTGTCAATCTTTAGAGAATGTGATAAAAAATTGTATGCAAAAATAATGGTTATATCCGGAGTTATAGCGATTCGAATAGAGCGCCTTACAAAAATCATATGCGCATGGCTAGCATACAACTCGTCGTTGTGGTTGTCTGAAATAGAAAATTTAAAAATTTGCGTAATCTATATGAATATGGCTATGGTCTGAACTATATTAAATGAGAAATACTGAAAAGTAAAAAAATATGGCAGCGTAAAACAGACATTGATTTCTGCAAAAAATTCGCTGGTGTTTTACATCGCAAAAGTCTACTTTTGCAAAAACTGACTTAGTTTTAATAACAACGATAATGGGACATTTACTGAAGATATATACCAAATTTGAAGTAAATCGGGTGATTGGTTTTTGACATATCATGCTAACTAATTCGGAAAACATCGTTTTGAGAAAGACGCGTTTATAGTTTTAAGTACCTACTGTTATTTTTTAATTATTTTTCTTTTAATATGTTGCATAAATATGTACGAATACAGGAATAATGTTTTCAAGTAATATAATTTGAGGGTATCTCTGAAACAAATCCTAAATATGTATCGCGCTCCTTTTCAGGCTGTCGAAGTAAGGAGATACCTTCAAAATATTCACTCATCTACTTGTATAAAAAAAAAAATTTGCAACTACGAATAAGTCACCCAACATTTACTACCTTTTCTTGCACAAAGAATCACCCAAGCTAAAATTTTTGAGCCCATCACTATTTTTATACGATTTTTATACGCTGCCCTGTGCAGCCAGTAATCCCAGCACGCGCTTCTCTCCGTGGGTCGAAGAAAGAATGCGTAGCTGGAAAGTAAGACGCCTCACCGTTCGTTATCGAGAATTTCTCGGCGGAAGCGCGTTTAAGGTACACCGATCGCGACACCGCCGCTGACGTCGCGCGTCGCAATTACTTTTCCTCGGGCTGACGAACGGCCGGCGCGTTATCTGCTTTCGCGACGCCGAAGAAAATATCCCCCTGTGGCCGATAATTTCGTGATGCACGGCCAGCACGATCGTAACGTGTAACGAGCGTCGATTTCTGCTTGGCAACGAGGGACGGCGAAGAGACACGGGCGCGCTGCCCGAAAAAAGAAAACGTCCCCGCGGAAGACGAGTGGGGGTAACGAGGAGAGAGAATCGAAGAATTCACGAAAGAAGCCTGGAATTTATCGCCGTCGGAATATTTACAGCCAGCCGGTATGAATATTCAGCCGGGTTTATTTTACGTGCTCGCCGCTTCCTTATGTCCCGGCTCGTACGCCGCCGTCGGGTCAGGGGTTAATGAAACTTGCTGAAAAAAATGCAAATAAGTGAAGGAGCGCACGCTCTCGCAGCGTACGCGGCGTACGCGCGGCGGCCGCCGATAAAAGTATCCGTGGAGCGCAAATTAGAGGCTCTTGAGCGTAAAGGTATCGAGCGAATTTGACCGTGTGAGTCTCTCGCGAGCCGCGAGCCTCAGCTTGTACGTGAGCCAGGTAATGATAGCCGGTCTCTTTCTCTAAATCGCCGCTCCCCGTTCGTATAGGCGCCTCACGACGTCCATTTCGTAGATCATCCACGAGGCGCGTTGCAAAACGGGCCCCGGGCCCGTGGGACTCGTAGACGTTGGACCTGGCTCGTTCTTGCTCCAGTTTCCTTGTGCTCCAGTTTCGTCTAGATACTTTATAAGTTTGATGGATCCTATCGAGTGGTCGTGGTTTACTAGGTTTGTGTGATTGGTTGCTTCAGTTGTATGTGAGTGTTGCTTTATGGTGATTGTGAATTGAGATTGGGGATGTAGGTTTGGAAGTGTGTGGTCTTTGTTGTGTTTGCTTGCTTGGGATTTATGAGAATGAATTAGTGAACTGAATCTTCTTTTGAGGGATCTATTTTCTTCTTTTGTGATTAGTTGCATGAATGTACCTGCATCAGAATCTTTGTACTGACTCTGGTTTTGGAATTTGAGATAGCAAACTTAGTCTTGAGATATGGTTGGTTAGGGTTTCTTCCATTTTAAGTATCTGCTTTGTTTGATGGGACGTACTTCTTTCTTACAATCAGTTATTATCGCCCAATATTCTTGTACTTTTCTATTGTCATTTGGGTCTAGTTATGCAGAAAACTACCAACCCTCAATGATCTCAAACTGAGTTTCAGTTTGAAGCTTTTAATTGTTAAAGAAAAGTAGCTTTATTTCTATGGGGTATATTTTATCCAATCACGATTCTCGTAAACATTGTATCCAATTATTCTCAAGTTTCCCAAGTTTCAATTTTTGCACAGCAGATGAGACAAAATTCAGAACTTTTATTTATATATATCCCATACAACTTTTGATAAGCAAAATTCCAGATTCTTTGACAGAATATTATCATGGTCTGAAGATGCTTTTCCCTTAATTAGGAGGAATGCAGTGTAATCAAAACTCAAATCTTATTCGACGAGGATATCTTCGGCCACTTGTACGCTCCGTACGTTGGGGAATTAATTATTTCCCGGTGAAATTTCCGCGCAGTTTGTCCAGGCGGAAAAGAAACGGACTTTCAGCGGTGATTTACGTACCGTGACCTTTACGTGTGCCGTTGACGAACACGGGATGTGTGCCTGTAAATGAGAATAAGGCGGCAGGTGCACGTAACACGGTAGTTCCTCGAGGAGAGGACCATCTGGTGACGTACCGTTTCCAAGGCAGAAAGTGGGACGTAAAAGGATGTTAATAATTACATGTATGAGCATACTATTCGATACTTGACAAGGAACAACCTCCTCACTACGCATACTATACTATACTATATTATAAATTATAAACTGTCAAGTGTGCAGAATCGATTAAATTGAAACTTCATCAACAGACACTTCCTGTACTATATTTAGGAGAAACCAAGGGCAAACGTAACAGTTCACCTTTTTGAGTCTATAACTGTTCAATTTTTTAAAGACTTCTACACGATGGTAAACCTGGGTTAATGAGCTAAATAATCGAACCGAAAAACTTGGAATATATTACCCCAGTTTATTTAACCGTCCGTTGCCACACTGGGTCAAAGTGGCTCATAATTTAACTTTGAAGTAAAATATCTTTGAGGTAAAAAATATCATTGAAGACGGTACTAAATACTGTTTAAAACTGGTAATAGTTTAAATGTTAATTTTCAAAGATGAGCATATATTCTAGAAATTTCAAACATTATCTCAGAATATAAATGCTATCGGCGCAAAGGTTCGGTCCACAAACAACTATTTTAATTATTTAATAACACATTTGCTTTAATTAACTGAAAATTTTCCAACGTTTCGGTCTGACTTTAGACCCTTATCAAGGAAAGTGATAAAATTTCAGAAAAATAACGCGAGTGAAATTTATCCGGTCGGAACGTTAAAACACGTCCGATACCGAGAGCCGGTGGAATAGTGACTGAAGTAAAGTAAACATAGGACAAAATCAACGATCATCTCAAAGGTGAACACAGCCGTTTAGACGTAGAGACCGTTAAATATTTTGAAAACATCGATTCTCAAACCCTCAAGTCACATAATAAAATCATTCGGACGTGTTTTAACGTTCCGACCGGATAAATTTCACTCGCGTTATTTTTCTGAAATTTTATCACTTTCCTTGATAAGGGTCTAAAGTCAGACCGAAACGTTGGAAAATTTTCAGTTAATTAAAGCAAATGTGTTATTAAATAATTAAAATAGTTGTTTGTGGACCGAACCTTTGCGCCGATAGCATTTATATTTAAAGAATACGGTCGATAATTTATAACTTATTATTATCTCAGAATTTTTGCGACTTAATTTAACAGACAGTTTTGAAATAGCAGCTTATTGAACATTAGCTTGGGTCAACCCAGTGTGACAACTACGTTCGAAAAAAATAGATGTGACAACCGAGGATTAAATAAGCCTCTCTTTAAAATAAATCATTCACTACTTTTGTTCCCATTCCCAGGGACCATTCTAACACCGTATCTAATTTGATTAAAAAATCAAATTAATAAAAAAGATGCTTCTAAATGTAATTTTTATTTATTCTGTAGATAGACATAAACAACATAAAAAGTTGAGGGTCGATTGGCATTTGTTTTATAAAACTCGTTAACTTCGTCCCGCGATGCGTTTGTCCCGAGCTTCCCCCACGTTAATATCACCACTAACATCAACGACCAATTTATTTGCTTCGCAATCTCACTACATTGTGACCAGTCTTAGAGGTTCTGAAAGTTTTACTGAAGCCTGCCTGTCGGGCTTGCTCCATCTTTCAAGCTTGCCTTCGTGCCACGCTGTTCTATTTTCGCAGTCCCGCGTTGCAGCGTCAGTGAAGAGTGGCGAGATGTGGGAAACGGCGAGAGGGCGCGATACTTTGGCCGCGATCCCCGTTGTAAAGATACCCCCGTGTATTCTGAGGAACGGTCGGGATAATGGGTCTATTCTGGATGGGTTTAATCGCCGTTTTAAATATTCTAATTAAACGCGGGGCCTATGTTTGCGGCGGGATGAACGGTCGTGTGACTCGTGAACGCTCAGATCCGCGACTCCTTGACTTAACGTCCGCGGAATGTAACTGTTATTTTATGGCGAGATAGTAAAAATACATTTGGGCAGATTACGGGAGAGCCGTAGCGGCTGATATATATCTCCCGGTCCCTCTTAAATTATAGATTTAATGGATTTGCTTGGATACTTTGCAAACATTCTGCTTAAATGCCTACACGAGCCTGGCTTTGCAGCTGCGATCGTAAAATTCTCGTCCCCGCTGACGTTTTTCAAACGCTTCATCGGCTATACAGTGGATGGCGAAAGGAGAACAAAGTATTTCGGGAGTGGTTAGGTGGTGCGTAAACGCGCGATACGACGGATTCGGATGTCTAATGAAGTCCTGCGTATCATCCGAGTGGACAGTGGATGGTGGCTGGGCACAGCTGTTCCTCCTTCTGCTTGGCTTCCTTCACTTCTGATTTCTAATTTTACTGCGTCGATCTTTGGGTTCTAATGACGGCTGTGAAAAATTGACATAGATATGCACATTGCCAGGTTCGTAAATTCTTGGTGCCTTTGCTAATCATTCTACTCTCCATCTGTTTGTGTTGGATTAATTAAATATGAATGATTGAAATGTGGTTCGGGTACAGCTTTATAATTATAGGTCATTTCACTTTTTTTACAATTGTGGTATACTGAAATTATGAAACGAAAGGTGTTTCAAAATATCTTGGGATTTGCGAAAGAAGTCATCTAGGAACCAGAAGTCAATACTCACTTACAAAGTATGTACCAGTGGCGCACGCATGAGGATCCCTGTCACCTTCCAAAGAAGGGGCTTGGTTAGGAGAAAAGAGAAGTGGAGTTTATTTTTTAAATTATTATAATCACCTAATGAATTTTATTCAATTTGCATTAAACATATTTTTATTCACTCAATTCTGCTCCCCCAAAATTAAATCCTAAGTGGACCACTGCTTAGTACTCATACCATTCTACAATATTCCACAAGTAGACAAAACAAATTCTGACTAAAGGGTCTAGCCGGCACCAATTTCAATAGGTATTTATGTATTCCAGATAATGTTCTGTGTCTGAAAAACCACCGAGAGAAATTTCAGCTCTCTACCCCCTGTCGTTAGGGTGATATGGAGATTACAACCCCAAACTTTACCATTTTTCTTCTCAACAACTACTTAGGAAAATTGAATGCTTGAAAATACACGTAGTAGGTACTTTTTAGCTTTACCACATATTACTTGGAATACATAAATATTAAAATTGGTGCTGGGCCCATTTTCCCTATGCTTACCCAATAAGACCCTTTCGCAAGTATCTATTATCTAAGAAAAGAAGTATCCTTTCTTCTGTTGATAAAAAAATATTGCACCTACCGTAAGCACATTTTCACTTAAAACATCAATTTTAAACAAGCGCTGCACAGTCGCCAGATGGATAAACTACCTCGTGGTCACGATTCGTACCGTTTCTGCGACTTGCACTGCTAATAAAGTTCCCCAAAAATTTGCATAATACATGGCCAAACATGGTAGTCGTGACTTTCCCGCGCTTACCCCCTGATAGTAATGCAACGTGATTTACTACCGCCTCGGCGGCAGCAAGCGTGTGTATTACCTTACAAAGCACGAACACTTCTCGGTTCCCATGTTTGGCGATCGATAATGCATGTTAATTATCGTACATTGTTTTAATTCCAACGTGCGGCGAGCTTTATTATCGGGCGGCTTTTGATTTACGGGCCGACAGTAAACTGTACCTGTGGCCACAGGGGAAGCCTTACATGTGATCCATCCTTTTTGGACGAAAGTACAGTTTTTATTATTCGTCTGAATGATACAGTGCATTCAATTTATTTAGTACACTTTGAATAATTTAGGAACATTATGTGCGCTTCGTTTTTAAGCGACTTTATAATTTCAGTCCAAATTGTTACCTTTCGATTCAAGAGGAATCACATGAACAGGTGGCCAGAGGTGTAATTTTCGTGAAAATAACAGTTTTTAAAGTTTGCTCCACTGATAGTTATGTGTACAATTAATTTCTTTAATCTTTAATGGTTTTGAGAAATTCTGTGGTGAGATTTATTGGCGTCTGGGTTTCGATTTACAACCTGAATGTGAATTATACTTACTGTCACGAAAATATTAACAAACGCAGTTCATTTCACTTGTTTTCAACTAATACTTTGTACTTCAAATCTGGCGCATTGGGATTTGATCAATTTTATTGCCTTTGTATTTTGAACACGAGGAACAGGCTGTTCATTAATTTCAATGACTACCTTTCTAATTACTATATTTGCGATAGTATACTTATTCTATTCTACTTTATAGTGAATATTTCTAAAATAGAAGCATCAATTGAGGAAATTTTTACTATAGTGTTACAGTAAGAAAAAAGTAGGTATTCCAACTTATGATTAAATATCATGTATTTCAAATTTCAGCTATGAGGTATTATCAGGGTTACTTTGCACGGGGATAAATTACTAATATGTACAGGATGTTTCCTAAATATTTAATCCACTATAGCTTAATCATTTCAAACACTTAAGGGGGTAGGTCACCCTCAAAGTCCAAATCAGATCCTTCAATCGCATATTCTGCAGTAATAAATGAATATAGAGATAATTTTTCTTTTAATTTTAAGTTTCATTTCGTTGACTTTAATGCACAAAAAGAAAATTTTAAATATATTTACAGGAGGAAAAGTTATAAATACAAATGTGAGAGCGTGTACGCGATGCAGCGTCTGATGGTGAACACGATTCCGGACAGGTGAATTATCAAAATCACAAAGTAAAGGCATTTTTATAATCTGTAAGACAGTCTCCATCTTGTGCCGTAAGCAAAATTTTGATAAACAAATTAATACAATTTTTATATTGATGTATATGATTTTATTCTTCTTTTGAAGGACAAATATTTTTTATCTTTTTTTAAGAATTTATATTGAAAATGTGCTCCTGACACATTGGGGAGGATAATTTCCTGCACCTCCCTGTAAATTTTCATTCAAATCAGTGGAGCGGTTCTCGAGCTTTTATGTTCACCGTTTTAGAAAACGTAGTTTCTGGGAAATCGCGTTCCAAATTGGACATGCAGTTTTGTCGTTATCCGATCTCATGTGCATGCTCGTACATATTTTACTGTAATACATACCTTCAATTTTTCGAATTTCGCGGCTTGGTTACGCTTAAAATACGTAGAAAAGATGTACCTAGCTAACGAAATATGCAAGAATTCTAAAAAACAATTTTCGAAAACTTTGAGGGTATCTACCCCCTGAAATTTTTTTTTTATAGAGGGGAAAATGCTATTACGCGTATCCCGGCAATTATTTGCCGGGGTTATGTGGAACTCCCTGCATAATAAGTTATGCAGGATACCCACTAATAAGCCCTCTTAAACCCACTATCGTGCATGACCCCGTAGCGGTGCCCGGAACGTCTAAATGTAGTACTTCGGGACACCGCATCTACCCCCTGAACTGAGAACCTTTGAAGTTCGAATCCTCATTGCCCTGCATCAATTCCCTCCTTTCACGAAATAACAAAGGTTCCCCCCAGTTACAAGAATTCAACCCCTTCCTTCTCAAAATTTCACGAATCCGTTTCATCAGATTCCAATTTCTCTCGAAACGCATCCAGCTCACCCGCCGTTTAATTCACCAGCGTTAATCCCGACTTCCCGAAAACCGCTTTCGGCGCGCCTCGGTTAATTTAAAGCATCGCGCAACACCGTCGGCGAAGAAATCCGTTCGAGGCCCCTTCCCATGATCCAAAACTTTAATCCACCGATTTACCACTCTCCGGCTGCCTCACCGGCTAAGAGCCATTAAAAGTTTTACCTTTAATATCGCGCATAAACACCGCGGCAGAATTTATGCCGCCGTATTTAATCGACACCGTCTTAAAAGGGTCCCTCATCGAGGCTCACGGGCGTCACAACGTTTCACTGCGGGTATTATGCCTTTACTTAACTGGCATACCGTTTTGTTTTGCCACCGAGAACGCGCCACGGCCGCGGCGAGGATCTGGAAAAGCAAGGTGGACCGACACAGTGGTTCCCGCTGGAGAATAAAAAGAGCGAAAGACAACGAGGAAACAGAGGAGGAGAGGACGACTGGCGACGGGCCAGCGAAGAAGGAGAGGACGTGACGTTGATATTAAGAAAGAAGAACGGGTGATGTTAAAAGCGAGGGGGATCAGGGAGCGCGTCGAGCCTTGGATCCTCGGTTTACCGTCGACCAGGCTAATTGGACGTAATTAAATCCGCGTAGGTACGCGTGCATCTGCTCCTGGTGTCATCGGATGTAATGAAAATCCCAAGCTGCTTATGAGTACAGCGCTCTGTGTCACGGTTGACCCTGATTTCGAAGGCAGTCTCGTATTCCAGAGACGTCATCGTCAATTCTCCAGAGGGACTGTTTACTGATTATTAAATGGCGTATTAAGAGATCCTTCCCGATGAAGATTTCTGTCATGTTGTCAGTGACTTCAGGTTTTATGTTTTGTGGAAGGCTGCCAGTGGTCGCCATAGTGGTGATCGTGATTGGAATTTGTTAAATGGGGTGGAGGATTAATTGAATGGTGCGGAGAGAATTTTTAGAGGTAGCAAGGCGATTATGTTGATAAACGTGGCTGGGCTGTGGTTAAGCTAAATAGGCAACCATGAGTGGCTGATCAGAGATGATGCATCTTTACGGTGATGTTCTTCGAGTGGTTGGAAGAATGCTTCTTCGAGAAGCAAGGGTTTTGTTTTTTAAGTTGTTGTGCTGGATTCATTATTTAATTATAGATTAATTTAATGATTTAATTATGGGTTAGGTTTAAGAATTTTTTTAATTCTTTTTATGCACATTAGGGTACACTGGGGATACCCTATCTTAACATATTTTATTTCTTATGCTACAGAGGAAAGTGAGCTAACAAAGGTTGCATGTTTATTTTTATTTACCTCGTTTGTATTTTTCCAAGTAATTAATTTTCATTGTTTAATTAAGCTGAAATTTTAGCGCATCTGTCATTATTCTCAGGAATTTCTATTTGAGATGGATGTATGGAAGTTATAGGGCCAACCTAGTGATTTAATATTCGTTCGATAATAAATTCTTCATGAAATTTTAAAAACATCCCTACCTCGGTTTATCGAGGTTAAGCCGCATCTGTTGATACTATCCTCTTAAACGGTTAACTATTAATCCTCGGACCGTTCATTTGGTTAACCACATATTATATTGCGGTCGATCTGCGTACGATCAATCTCTCGCATTTGCGATAATAACTTCATTGCGGTGTCGGTAGCATCGATCTTGGATAACGTGCGTACACGCGGGAGCATCTTAAAATCTGACGAACATGAAAATTAATGTTCCGCTTGCGTTTAAAGAGCCCATGTTCTCAGCTTTTGTACATCGTTTAAAGTACTTGGAAGATTACATTTTTACGTGAAACAGTATAAATTGCGAAAAATGAGGGTGGTGAAAAAAGTAGGAAGAACAAAGATTGAGTGCCTCCACCACCGCATAAAATATCGATCATAATCTTTACAACAGTACTCTGGCTTCTTAACCCCTTCATTTCTACCACCTTTCATTTGTATCGATTAACCTACGTACCTAAACTCCTTTATTTAGTTAGCAAAATCCTCTATAATTTATTCTAACCTTCCTTCCTAAAGTTTGGAATCACCTCGACACTTTCGACAGATATTCACTCTCAAAGCAGAGAAATTCCAATAACATCCTCATGCTCTAATTCTGAGATACCATAATCTTGCAAAGCAAAGTGTAGTCCAATGATTCTCAAACTCCTTCACTTGGATTCAGGAGGAAACTTGTCACGCGACACGCCTCCACTAAAAATCCGCAAATAATTCCCGACTTTCATGCAGCATATAAATCAATTCCTCTCAGTGCATTCTTCCCACGTTTCTCCAGCGCCCCTGCGAGCTTCGCGAGGCACCTGTTAACGAACTGCCATCAACGGCGGCAAAAACCCTCGTTCCCCAAGCCGCGATGTTGAAATCGACGATTCTCATTCACGTAAGGAATCTCTCACGCTGATACCGGAACTGGCCACGCCGAATCGCAGAGGGAAGCCCTCCGCGCCTGTGCTGCCCAGAAATCGTGGAATCCATGGCGGGCTCGGGGTTTCTTTGAGCCCGTCCCGACGCTGCAGAAAATTAATTCGGCAAATTACGCGGCGGGGATAAGCGTGCGCGGAGGGGTTGCAGCTTCCACGATTCGGCCGGTTTCGCGTACAAGCCTTTAACGATACGGAACGAAGGTTACACACGGCATAACCGTTGGTTATCCCGTGCTCGAGTAACATTCCAAACATCCCACGAGCGGTCACGCGATATTCCCCGGGGTCCTGGAACATTCGTTCGTATATGGCGGCGCATTATCCCGGAATCCAGCCAAACGGATCGCCGTTTCCCACGAAGCGTCGCCCCTTTCGTGGCCTCCGCCGACGGATTTCGCGTGTACATAACTCCCGGGGGCCGATTAATTATCGCCCCTCTAATTGCTGTAATAATTATGACCACGCAACCCACGTGGACGGCACCGAGGAGGGATCTAATCGCGCGACGCTCGCGAGAGAACGCTTTCGTCTGGGCGCAAAGGTTATCGATGATGATGAACGAGGGGAATTAATGTGCTAATATGGAGGATACGGAGGGTCGTTAGAGCGGAGGATTTTTTTATGTGTTCCGGGATCAAGTGGAAGAGTTGAATAATTTTGGGAGGGAATTTTGAAAACTGGAGGAGGTTGTTCAGTCAAAAGTTCTGATTTTTGGTTTGGTAGATCAGGCGGAAAATTTTTGGGTTTGTTTGTTGAAGGGTGCATCAAGCTGTGTTATGTTCTCCTTTGAGTTTTCATTTAGCTGATTGCAAATTGGTCGACTGATGATACTTAGTTAGCTTCTATGCGCGATATTAACCCCCCTTGGTGATATTACGTTTCTTGCAAACGGAAGTGTTTCAGACGAAATAAGTGTTTCGTCCCAGTTTATAAACATTTATGTAGTAAAATGGAAACATAGAAAAGATTGTGATTTTTTAAAGCTTTTCTAAAATTTAGTCCGTCATTCAGGGGTTGAAGCAAAAAATTGTAAAAGATTGTAAATAAGTTGAACAGTCTTATTTTGTATCCTCCTTATATCCACTCTTGTGTATCCCTGAATCTGTCAACCCTTTCTACATATGTTTTCCATACGAAAAAATTTGATAAATTAAGTACATATGTTGGAATGTCACCAAAGTGACGAAATCACATTTGTATCCATACATATGTTTTTCTTTCTGATTAATTTTACGTCGACCATGGCTGTATTGAATTCAGAATAGCTTATCAGTATTTCTAGCACCTGATATCTGCGATTGCTGGAATTACCATGAACCACACGAAATATATGTCTCTGTAAGGGTGCAGCAGTCAGCGGTTGAAAAAAGGAAAGGGTCGAAGTCTTCATCGGGTTGCTCTGTTTTTTCGAGCAGCATAATTTTCTGGTGCGCCGGTTTTTTCCACGACGGGCGAACCACCATAAATAAATGTTGTTTTTACGGCTGCCAAATTGGGCGTTTAACGTACGCTCGGGTTTTACTGGCGGTGGAGTTCGTCGACGTTCCTGCGAGGTTCTGCCATTTCTTTTTCGTCCGCGAATACGGCGCAACATTGAAACGAAAATTAGTCTGGGAATTATGTAGCGAGAAAACATTATTCCCTTAGTCACTAAAACAGAGGAGAAATGGAGTAAAAATACAGATTCATACACCTATAATTTCTGAAATTTCTCAAATTTTTCCTCCTCCACTCTAAAACAAAATTTCTCGAGTTCAATTTCTCGTTATTTTTGCACTAGGTATCAGACACGTGAAAATTTCGGGGCAAAATGATATCTTCCAAATAGTGGAAAGTGAAAAATCTCTTGTTTATCGAATTATCTCGTTTATTAGTTCCTAAATATTACAAATGTATCATGGTTATATGGTACAATTATTCACCCTTCGTTCAGCCGGATTCGACGAAACCTCTTCCTTGAAAACACCCAGCGAAACAAGACTACGAAATTGCCATTGGCCGATGCACGGGGCCAGGGTGCTCCTCGCCGGAGGTACCAATTTTTTCCCGAAGATAATACAGCACCGTAACGCATCGGGCACGCAAAAATACCGTGCACCATCACCATCATCAGCGAAAACCATCCCTGGCGAGAATCGAACGTAACGTTGCCTGTGGAAATAGACACGTCGCCATGTATCTCTGCCCAGTGAAGCTATTCCTTCACTGTTACAAACGATGTTGCTAACAAACGCAACGTCGTTTATTCAGGAACGCAGTATTTTCCATCATTTCCTCTTAGATGTTCTGAATTTCCACAGACAACAGAAATTTCCTTCAAGCACTTCATCTGATTAGGAATTAGTGTTCCCTTCGTTTCTTTTAAAACTGAAGATACCTCCGCTCTTCACTTCGTAATTCTCGAGTCGTTTGTATAATATTTCTTCTATTCAGAAACTTACAATAGTATACTTTGAATAGTGAGGTAACCTGGGTTGCCACCTTATCACAATATAAAATTGAAAGAGCAAGGAAAAGATTTGTTCTCGAATATCTGGAAAACAAATGTGCAATTCTTTTAAACATGAAGAATTGAGAATTTAAAAATATCAGTGTTTTAATTAATAGCTTTTATTGTATATAAAGTTATAATACCACAATTTCTTATTATCTGATTTTTTCTACCGGAGTCCGAAGATTTGCTTCAAGAGCCGAAGTCTCCAGGGAAAAACCAGACAGGTGGCAACCCTGGAGTTAACAGGAAAGGGAGCCTCGCGACAGAATCCGATGATTTGCAGCATTACAATGCAAGAAATCATTGAAAGGGTCAGATAATTCCCGATCAGAAGAGGAATTTGAATAGCCCCGCACCGCAAAGTGCAGCATAAGTAAATGATTGCCCGGGCAAATCGCGCGCCAGTCCCGTTTCTCCGAAATCCAATTTCTTTCCTGGCCAATTACGTCGGGGGTCAAACGTATACCATCGTTTCCTTCGATATGTAGGAAGTCCCTTTTCAAGGGACCTATTAAAAGAAATAGGCTCTGATTATACTCGGGCAAGGGGTGCAGCTGCGGCGTAAGCATCATCTCCGGGCCGGGGCCGCGATGAGGACACAATCCTCCTTCATGGATGCGCTCACAAAGTACGAGGAGGTCTCATTATCTGCCGTGAGAATTTGGATTGCACCGATGGTGTACGTGGGAAAAGATTACACTGTAATCTCGCGCGGGGTTTGTCGGTATCGTAATTCCCTCCTGGGAAGAAATATATCAGAGGAAAGTAGCTGCGCGTGTTCCATCGCTCCAGGGAAAAGCTTTCGCCGTGTTTATGCTCGCGAGGATTTTACGTAAGCCCTTTGCTCCGCGTACAGTGGCAATCTTCCCTTAGCCTAAAGCTTTCTATTGACCAGACTTGTCGTGGATTCTGCCAAATTACCCGCCAAGTGCCCGATCGCAAGCGGGTTGTTATTAGCCGGGATGGGGGTTCGCACGGTGTTACGTGCACCAGCGGGCGAATGTCTTATTAAAATATTTAGGGAGTCATTTGCAATTCAATATCACCCTTGCTACGTGTACCTGGCTCCCGTGAATTTTCGAGCAACGAGGATGACGTTATTGAATCCTTCAGCGTCGTTCTTTCAGCTTCTGACTACATTAAATCGACATCAAACGTTCCACGGTGTCATTATCGATTCAACCACCGCCTGAAGGGGACACCTATAATCAGCGGCGATAACGTGAAACTTGGGAATCATTTTCGCAACGGACACGGCTTACATCTAAAAGAACTCACAGGATTATCATAAGGTGGGGAACATTGGCAGTTAATTAACATGTATTAAAGAAGAAAAGGGACAACAAATTTATGCATCTTCACACTTGTAGTGCAACCACAAAAGATGCAATGTTATAATGGGATACTTAAAGCAAATGTGAAAATGTTAATTTTTATATTATATAACAAAATGTTAGAAAAAACTGGCAATGCTCGGAAGAACATGAGGAAATTGGGGAGTTTACGGGACCTCAAATTGAGGAGTTGAAATGGTAAACGATGCACGTGCCAATCGAATTAAAAATTATTCTTTTAGTAGCAAAGGATGTAAATTATATGCTGAATGTGGTAGTAAACGCTGTAAGCGCTAGAATAATTTATTTTAGTTTCTAGAACTGTCACAAGACAGAGATGAGATCATAAGACCCAACGTCGCCGTGGTTAAAAAATAAAATATCTCAGTACTGAAAATTTTCACTTGTACCGCTTACATCAACTCTTCAATTACGTATAACGTTAATTAACCCTCCGTGGTCACAACATCTTGTAATCACAAATTGGTCGTGGGAGGTTCATTGCACCTCGGCGTCAGTTTTGAGTTACCATTTTCGTATTTTCGAGTCTTTTAACTTTTGAGTGTGAGAAGTTAAAATCTTGTAACTTTTGAGTGTGAGAAGTTAAAATCTTGTAACTTTTGAGTGTGAGAAGTTAAAATCTTTTAACTTTTGAGTGTGAGAAGTTAAAATCTTTTAACTTTTGAGTGTGAGAAGTTAAAATCTTTTAACTTTTGAGTGTGAGAAGTTAAAATCTTTTAACTTTTGAGTGTGAGAAGTTAAAATCTTTTAACTTTTGAGTGTGAGAAGTTAAAATCTTTTAACTGTAATAGTCTTTTTCTACAAATGTAAATTTTGATATGTTGAAATTTGTATTTGAAAAAATTGGTGTGGATAAAAGCAATTTTTAAGTTAATATTCACGGAATTTTTAAATTCTATTATTAAGGTGTACAAATTTACAGAAATATTGGCAAAGATCATGTTGCTAGGAAAGGTTAACCTCTGTTGTGCAAATAAAATTAACTGAACTCTCAATCTCGCCCTCCGTAACAAGAATGCAATCTTAACTGAAGAAGAGATGCAGTCATCACGTTGATTCTTCAAGATCACCTAAATCATCCCCTGTTCAATTCTCCAGATTTCCCAGCCCAACAAGAGAAGCATCGAGAAAAAGCATTTCTAATGCTTCATGCCTCATTAGCGGTGTTTTACTGCACCTCCTCAATACCACGCTTCGATTGAAGCAGAAAACCCGAGAAAAAATCTCTCAAACACGTCTGAACCTTACTCCCCGTTGAATCAGCTCGTTACTTCGCGGGGTCTTGAGATTCATTCCTACTTCTGCGGGTACTAGTATGGCGCGTTATGGCCCGAGAGCCGCGCATGGAAATTACCACCGCGAGATGTAGCACGTGGAGCAGCGCGGAGTTTCCACGTTCCACGTGTGCAATGATAGGCGTCGATCGCGCTGGGAATGAGAGAGCGCGATTGCAGAATGCATCGGCGGAGCTATCATCGATCCGAGCACGCTAATGACGGGTAGAAATCTAGGTCTCGGAAGGGCGGCTGAGATCACGGGGCAGAAGAAACGGGCGTTCCACGGGGCACCGTGGAAGCGAATCTCGGACTGGCCGGGATGCGCCTGGAAAGGTAATCGTTTCGCTCCGGGCGACGAAGGCGTCCGCTCGGCGAGCGAGCAGCACGCTCCGCCACGCTTCGACATCCCCACCCGCGCGTAAAGGCACGTTTACACGCCGCGATCGTGACTACCGATTGTTCGCCGTGCACAATGAGTCGATTAATCATTTGCCGCGGTTACTGTCGAAGCAACGCCACGGGGAAACGTTGCTGGCAGTTTTTGGCGATCGTTCGGTATTCACTTTTCCATTTTTGTCGCTTGATAAGGAGAAAATATGCTGCTCGTTGTGAATTCGAGACCACCAGCTTCGTCGAACGGTACACGATACTTATTGGCTTCGTTGTGTAGGTTACTACAATATGTCTACTTGGCTGTTCTATAGTATCCTTTACGTAGAATTTTTTATCAGTCATTCAGTTCCTGAATCGGTAGAATTGCAAAAAACCCATCTCACAAGGGAACATATCGAAGTAACAATCGTCGATTTTGATGCCACTTTGGTAGGAAGTAGTTCTTACTAAAATATTGGACACGTATTTTTTCTTATTGGCTGACATTCATGTTGAAGGGGTGAAAACAGCTCTCAATGTTGAGGTGTCAGAAACATGTTTATTCGAATATCTTGGAAACTACCAGAGCTAGAAGAACGGTGTAAATGACAAAATTGTGTATTTTCTAATAAGAAATGCAGCTGTGCAAACAGATTCCAAAAAATCAATTTTCTTTTAATGTATTATTTAAACAAACAATTTTTTTTAAAATCTGTTTACACAGCAGCATTCCTTATTAGAATATACACAATTTTTGCCATTAACACCGTTTTCCTAGCTCAAGTAATTTCCGAGATATTATTATTATTATTATTATTATTAAGCGTCTTTATTGCGAACAAGAAAAAACAAGCAACGAAAGTAAACAAGACACATGCACAGGCGAAGTTCAGTCATGACTGTTTTTCAACTTAACCTACAACGAAAACTTAACCTAGACTTAAATTAGACTTAAATTAGATTAGTATAAGCTATTATTATTGAATAAAATTATTGAAAAAGAGAAGAATACAGGGTACACTGGCCAGACCACAAAGTAGTATAAGGATTATTATTATAATTCGACCAAAAAAGTTTCTCGCACCTCAACTTTGAGGGCTGTGTTCACCCCTTCAACATGAATAGTAGCGGCCAAGAAAAAATACATGTTAACTATTTTTGTAAGAGCTACTTCGTACGAAAGTCGCATAAAAATCGGCGATTGTCACTTCGACGTGTCCCCTTGTCAGTGAAAGAAGGACCTAATTTCTGTTGGGCTAGAAGGAAAGGCGAATTTCTCACCGCAGAATTGTATGTCCAGCGCAATAGGTGCAGCGGACTGTTCTACGATGTGTACAGCCTCGGGGTGATCATTAGCCTTGCGCTAATGCACGAGTCCCTTGATTTTAGTGCCGCTGCCACTCGGGAACTTTACGGCCCTTCGTTTCCATTCGACTTTACGCGACGACGTTACGGTTGGCGTCGTTGTCTTACCGGTTCGTTAGCGACAAATTCCGCGTGGCATAGCGGCCTCGTCCGAGCGAATTATCGTCTCGAGCGTAAAAATGACGACGATCGGGCCCGCGTGCGCGGAGGCTTCTTATTTACGTGGACGTAATGGATTCGGTCGGTAGTTGGCCCGTGGGTCTGGAGTAATTGGACGTGTCTAATTGGCGGCGGATTAAATGCGCGAGGATTTGTGGGATTCGCTCGTGACGGTGGGATCACCTCGGCTCGGGATAAGTAAAAATTTATATTCAACCGTGACGCCGGGCACACGCAGTATGGCGCATGTTTTAGGGCGCTCTGGTTGTATTTCATCCGGTAAGGATGTTCACTGCACCCCTTAAACCCGATGGAAATAATTTCCGAGTTTATGCCGTCGAGGTGGAAGGAGGAACAGCTCGGTGCTTCTTGCTGTACCAAAATTGGAGCCTGTGGGATGTCGGCGTTGCAAAAGGAAGGATGATGGACGGGGATGTTAGTGGAAATACGAAAAGAATGGGTTATAGTGTTTTATATTCTTGAAATTGATTAGCAAAGTAGGGTTGGTGGAATATTTAGTAATTTAACTGTAGACTTTTATTCTTCATCATAGAAACATGTTGTGCTTCTCTTTCTATTGGACAAACCAATGTTGGATAAACCTTAATTATTATTATTATTATTATACGTCTTTATTGCACAACACAAGCAGATAAGCAAGAAAGAAAACAAACACAAAAGCAAAGGCGAAGTTTAGTCAGAGACTGTTTTTCAACCTAACCTCAGACGAAAACTTAACTTAGACTTACTTAAATTTAGTACAAGACTAACGAGTCTACACAGCAGAAGCTGCAAAACAAGGTGGCAGAAGAGTTGAGGTCCGGTAAAGAAAAGAAAAGATGACATACTGACCAGATCGAAAAGTGGGTATATAGCATTATAAAGGATGAAGAAGCAGAAAAGTTTTGCAAGACCGTCTGAAGGAGGAGAGAGTAGGGAGTGCGCGGATTACAGAATGAAGAGATTATATATACTATAGCCAACCTAGAACATAGAACATAGAACAAAATTTTAATCCTTTGTCTACATATCCCTTAATAATAATAAACGAAAAATTATTATTTAATAGACCAATGTCACCAACAAAAAATCCTCTGTCCACAACGGTAGGTTTCTCCTACTAAATAAAACCGTATCTCGAACACTCGACTTTAGATCCGCCTATCGTGAATCATCTTTGTACTTGTTCCTGTGGAACAAAAACCCAAGTTTAGATCCGCCGCCATAGCCCCCAGTCGAGGCTCCCTCGCGCGCTGACCTATCTGTCACGATTTTTCCCCGTTTCGCGGCGCAAATTGCGCTGAAAATTGCCAGCACTGGTTCGCCCCCGATCACCACACGTGTGGGAGAACCCGAGGCCAGAACGTGCGTGTCCAGCCTCCGCCGTGGCGACCTGGTCGTTACGACTTCACGCTGACTTTTGCACGCACAAACTTGCGCTGCCGCCACGAGGGCTCGTGCAAATGAAACGCGCCCAACGAACGATCGTGCCTCGACATGGTGCGCCGCGCCGGTTGTGGCTCGAGCTGCCTGGAGCTGCGGCAGTAAAATTGCGTAGGCAGATTACTCGAGTTGTTACTCTGGCCATTACTCGGGCCAGGCAACACTCGGAGCGATCGACCGGTCGGAAATCGAGCCGCGACCACCTTCGCGTGATTTCGTACAGCCTTCTTCCTTCGTCAGCTGAGAACGTTGAGTGTCCGAACACGGTTAGGATGAAGCACCTTAAGTGTACTTGGGAATTTGGGAGGCGGAGTGAGTAGGATGTTCTTTCAGGAGAAATATCCTAGAGTATCCGGAGATTATGAGATTGTGTTGACAGTCATGATTGCTGAGGAATTGAGGATCCCAGTTGAGGCGTACTTGTGGTGCAGAGACGTGTCGTATAGGGTGGTACAAAATTTCGAGCAGTTTTAGTTGGTGTGCTACTCTGTGCTCTTTCGTGATACACTTACAATCTTTTAGAATTTTAGAGGAAGTAGCTTGGAAGAATAGGGGAGGGTTGCCTATATCGCGCCACTTAAAATATTATTTTACGTTATATTTGGTACGAATTTGAACGCAAGTGGATATGGGATATTGTAGCTTGATGTTTTAGGCACATACTATTAGATGTTTAAGCTTTTGTTCAGAACAAATTAATTTGTTATTAGTGCATTGTTAGATTATTATCAGATACAATACACTGGTAAAAAATTACATCATTACATTTTTATAAGTACATGTTGTTCATATTCATTAATTATTGAGAAATTGATGAGGGACAATTTTGGCAACTCTTCCCTACTTCAACATTTGAATAGTTATGTAAAGGTAATTGCACCGAAACACATTACGATTTTAAAGTCTCCTTGTATTATATTTTAACTGATGAGCTCTAGGTAACTAGGAGTTTTCCTTTACATAGCAAAAGGATTTGTGGAGTGAAGGACGAAATTAAAATAACAACAGACGTCCACAGTATCAAGTCCGTCCGCAAAGAAGAAGTCGCTTTCCAACACCAACACCTATAGATCAGGCCAGAGATAACGCAAATCGCCTTCTCTTTTCTTTCTCACCTCGCTTGAAGGCTTTCCACCAGGGACTCGTGACTTCCTGGTGCCCCGTTGTACAGGCGATTTTCAGTAAATCTTACAGGCTCGTCGCGACTCACGTCTCGAGGTGAACGTAAACGACGAGGACGGTCCACCTCCCAACAGGTGGTCGAACGTTAGCCGCAACACTTCTGCGGTTCGATCGCAGCCGAGCACCTCAGGGGGCACCGAAGCGAAATTTTTATCCATTGTCATATCCGCGGTGACGGCGTGCTCCTCGGGATGAGCCGTGCGGCAACCGAAATCGTGCTGACGCCGGGCACGCGCCTCACGCTGCGAAATAACGGTACCTGCCCTTATTCCAGGATTTTAACCCGGACCTAACGGCCCTGCCACGACCGAAAAGCTCGCGACTGATTACTTGTTTGCTTGTAACGCCCGAGCGCAGGTGTCACGCGTGTTGTTAAAATTCCACGGAAACGTCGATCCCCTTTCTGCATTCCACAATCGTGTCCTCCTTTTGGAAGTACAGGTTTTGGATTTTGGCGGGCTTCCTTACTTCGGTTGCAAATCTCTTCTTAAATGTCTATTAATGATTTTTAGTCTAATATTGAGACTTGATCACAAAAAGGAGGTGATATAGAATTTTGTTATTTAAAATGCAGGTTCGCCTTAGTGCTTAAATAATTTTCCCACGACGAATATGGTATTACATCCATGTTTCTCTGAATTGTTAGGTCGTTTCGAAGAAGAATGACGTTGCATGTTTCTCAAAAGTGTGACGTGGGGTTGAAGGTGAAGAGAAATTTGGGAACCCCTGCTAGATCGTGCCATTGAAAGTCCTCTGACATACGGTGGTCGAGATGGAATCCATAGGGAACGCCTCTTCGTAATAGATTGTCATCCGCAGGTGGATGCGGCGCTGTTCCCTCAGACAGTAGAAAATGATGGGGTGAGGTTCTCAATGATTTTCGAGCAACCTGGGGTGGGTCTAAGTAGATTGGGACACGCGTGTAAACTTTATATTTGTGGGAAAAGGGGTAGAGCCTCTTCGATAGTTCAAGTACAGAAAATGTTGGCATGGGGAACAACGTGTTAGCAAAAGGATGAGTGGAATTTTTTCTCACTCATGGATTTAAAGTTTTCTAAAATTCATCACGCAAGTTATATAGTCATATACTGTTCTTGGAAATGATTGAATAGTGGCACCCAAAAACCTGTCGTTCCTGAAACACAGCTACTTAAATTCCCCTTTCTCTTTCTATACATACATGAAGTACCCGAAACTCATTTCACGCCATGAATGCTCGACAATTATATCAACGGTATTAAAAATCAGCTGGTATGCTACTTAATGGGGGCCATTTGGAACGCCTACTTTGAAGTAATGCAACTTAAAGTGGCTACATTTCGCAAAAGAAAGATTCCTGAATGCTCTGTTCATCAGAACTTAATCTTTCATTCTTTGCTCAGTATTAATCATTGCATACGTTGATATAATACTCAGGCAGAGTTCTCGTTTTAACAAAATTTATGGCACAGTAATTATGATGGCCGCTTGGCCACCGAGAAGGGCATTTACAGTCGTAAACGAATAATAAGAGATGGACGGGATCGCTGTGCTTACATAATAATTATCAATTATCAGCTTTATTAATAACATACTTTGGGAGTGATCCTCTGTTTCGTGTACTTCGCGAATTCAGATTGTGCAACGTCGTTAAGTCGAAAATTAACGATCTTCGTACCCCGCGGTCTTCAGCGGGCCCTGCGTTCGGTAACCGTGGAATCTCAAAAATTCGCGTTCCCTTTGAGATTGCGGCTCTCGGAGATAAAGTGTTCTCGTATCGACGGTACTTCGTACAGAGACAGGTTCCTTTAATTACATCAGAACGGCACATTCCGTTGGAAAAGCATCGCAAACGAAAATAATTCGGACGTCGTTGCGAAATGAAGAACTGCGGCTATCGAGCGCATCGACAACGGCTCCGCTGAAGCTCCCTAACTTATTTTCTTGTCGATAAAATACTTTACTGCCCGTTCCATGCCAAACCAATCAAACGCAACCGAGAGTTTATCGTACCATTAATTTATACGGCGGTATAAAAATAATCCCCGCCTCTGTTTCCGGAAGCGCAGCAAGCCGCCGTTAAATTATCGTTGATTAAAGGTTGCGGTGGAAATCCAACGAGAACCCGAAGGTTTTTCATTTTAATTAACCAGTTTACGTAAGCCTACCAATGCACGTTACACTGCACAATTAAATGAAATTGCAACACATTAGAAGACCACTTTACCTATTCCATCTAGCAATTCATCCTTTCCACGTTTTACATTTGCATTCATATTAGATTGAAGGTGAGCCTCCTAAAACTATCCTCTACCTAAGTGTTCCTAGATTCGACTGTTCTAAAAAAATTCTATCTCTATCTCATTTATTACACCATTGTTACATAACCATCCCAGCAGCATGATCACGTTCAAGGTATATCAACTTCGATCCCACTTTGGAGACCCAGAATTGCGAGCCAGTTCAAGGGTTAATTGCGGCCAATTCGCCAGGCTCGTTTCCATCACTGGGATTCCATGGATTTTCGAAATCGTAGCCGGGCGTGCCTGCGGCTAGGAACGGACATGAGATCGAACCTGCGCACCGGCCAGACGAAGTTCTGACCGGCGCAATTATCCAAGGACGAAAGGAGCCGGCAGGTGATCTCCGGGCCGAGAAAGGTATTAGTAGATATCCCGATTTCTTTCGGACCCGCTCGTGAGACGGGCAAAAAGTGTGGACTAGTAGATGCCTAGGAAGACCCCGATGTCGGTCGACGCCTGGCCCTGCGTTCCACCTCCGCCATTTTCGGCAGGTGAAGCGGAATATCGCGAAATGCCGGGGAAAGAAAAAGGATTTGGCTCTCTGTTCGTAGTCGGCGGAGCGAGACCAGGCTCGCGGAGGCGACTCAGACCACAGTTCGGAATCAATGGTTCCGATTCCTCTTCGTCATTGCCAGGTCAGGCTTCGATGGGAAGAATACGTGAGGAAATTCTCAGCGTGCAAGCTTTTTTAATGTCAGCTGAATGGAGCAGGTTGTGGAGACAGTCTGATTGTGAATTTCGCTGAGAACGTTTCGACGGAGATTCTACTTCAGCTTTGTAGATAGATACTTCAAACACTCGTTGTAGTAGATCGCGTGATTAACAGAAGTGATAGGTACTTTAGATAAGAAATGTAATCTTCTGGGGTGATATGTGGAACTTCAAATCAAATAGAAGGAAATTTTTAATATCAAATATACTGGGTGATGTATTTGAAGAATTACTTACTACGTCGAGATGAAAATTCAGACAAGAGGCTCCGTGGTAGCTATTTTTGTTCAACGGTTTTTACAGAAAAAGAGTCTGCAGTAACCATCATATCCTGGCTGTTTTTCATCTGAAACAAAAATGGAAAAATATTCTTAAGGGGGTACTCTATTGTAACTGCCCGTTTTTCATCGCCATCTTCGGGAATTTAGTTAACAAAAACTATAAGTTTATACTATCTGGCGCTTTGCCTGCATATTAAGGTATGACCGACATAATACTCAGAATTTTTTGATTTAGTTTATTGGCACAAACTTCTTCAAAAATATTCTTTTCCGACGGGCGTTGGTGTGGGAACCGTTCTAGTCATCCAAAATGGAATAACTATGATTTATTTTCTTTATTGTGTTTGTCGCTATGGTTGAAACCACGGACGAGCCTCTATATTGTATCCAATTAATTCGACGGAACGAAAACAGATAAAGTTATTAGTAAAAATCAAACACTTTTTTCAAACTGCCGTCATTCCGCAAATTTTTATTGTTAGAAGGCCTCTGTGGTTACTTCTTAAAGTAGACAACAAAAACTAGTACTTATCGTAACCGATTTACGTTTTACCAATTTTTCGCAGAAGGGCGGGCATTTGAACATAGAAGTCGACTTTATGACTGAAAATGTGAAAAGTCATAAAGCCGACAACATCCTACTTTTTCACCCCCTATGTGTCCGTTAAAAAGGTTAGTCCAACCTCTGACGAATCTGAATATATTCTCCTCGATTCGACTGATCCAATTGGTCAATTCCAAAGAATTATTATCCACTGTATGAAATTAGTAGTTCACGCCTTCCACCAGCCGGCTGCTGAATTTCTTTTTCTTTCACTGTGCCTGAGCCCCTCGACGTGCCTACCGAACTACCAATTCCGCGTCTTCAGTAAACCGTAAGATCTCTACTAGCCGTGGAGCGCGATCAGCAGCGACGTTTACACGCGAATTATATCGCAGTGGGGCAGGTGGATCGCTGAACAATCTGTGAAACTAGTTTGAAGCTCGTTGCGTGTGCTCGTTTTGCGGATAACACGGTCTCTAAGGCAAGACACTCGATCTCAAAGGTCTTCCTAGTCTTCCCTCCGTCGTTGGACTTTTTTTTCGAATATTCCGAGCTCGCACCTGCCACCCAACCGACCAGCTCCGACCTCAAGGACTAGGAATAGTCGTGATCTTTTTGCGGACACCGGCTAATTCGTTTCGCAGGCTCGTAAGTGTCACTCGAAGCGAGGCTCGATTCGTTAGTGTCCAGCTCGGTCGACGGGAGAGGGAGCAGAATGATCGACCGGCGATCGTCTTTGGCAACTACCACTTTTTCTCGGTTACCGCATTTTCTCGTGGGTCGTTTTGCCTTCCACGTCTCGCCGCGGACACCGCTGACATTTCGTTTGATCGTCCGCAGAAGCATTTCGCGAAATATCCCCTCGGAACCCCGGGATTTAGTCGTAGCCTCTTAATGACTGTGTTATTTAAAGGATTCGACCGGGAATCTTGACCAGGCTGGGGCTCGATTAAGGCGTACTTGTTTCACGAGATCCAGCCAACTGCTTCGACGAATGTTTTATTGGGAGTTCGTTAAAATCTGGGAAGCTTACTGATAATTAACCCTAAAACACTAATAAGGACAATATAGTGCCTTAAGAACCTCACTAATGAACTATAAGTTCTTTAGTATTGTTATATACCTATTTTCACTTAATAATATCGTTACTTAAAATTAACAATTTTTACAAATTTGAAGTTAATAAAATTAGTAAAGAATACAACAATTTCGTTTAGAACGTGGAGCACAGTGCCCCATGTTAGTATTAGTGTCACCAAAAATTAAAGGTAGTATTCCAGAGTTAAAAGAAGCTTCAGTGAAAAAGTGGAAAAACAGAGTAGGTACTAAGGGAAGTGAAGAAATTAAAAAGTTCTTATTCAGCAACTGACACTATTTCCGAGATGGGCAAAAATTCTATTTAAATAAAAATTTCGAATAATGAATAGAAGTTAAAAAAATTATTGTCAGATGAAAAAATTGACTTTATTTGCCAAATAATCTAAAGTTAAAGTAACTTTTACCTGATCCGTAATTTAAATAATTTCTTCTTTAGTTAAAGCCCAATTCTGCATGGTTTACCTCCCATTAACCCCATTGCAAATTATTTATACTCCCACCACTGTTCCTACGTTTCAATAACTTCACCATGTCACTGATAGATCGCCCCATTCTGAAACTAGTTCCAAGGAATCCTTCCTCGAAAAGATAATACGTTTCTTCGACTTGGAACTCTTTATCTCCCCACTGTCCACAGCCTGCTAGTCAATCATTTTTCTTCGCGACTCGCGAGATTACCATCTGCAGCGCGAGTTTTAAAGAAAAGGCGAAAGACGGATGCGAGACGACGCGATGGCCAACACCCGCTGCGAGGGTGCGACGAATCCTCGGGCGAGTCGTCTCCCGCGGCGTCGGGACGCCCCGAGAACAATTTCCTCGTCACGCGGAAATAGTTCGCCGCTCGCCAGGAGTTGTCGAAACTCGAGGCACGTGCCTCTATCCGGTTCCCACGTGCCGTCCTGCCTCCTCTTTCTTCTCTCGTATTTTCGTACGCGCCGCTCGCTATGAATAGACCCTAAGCCTGGGGATGCTCCGCGACTTTACGTAACCGACCACGTGTGAGCACGGCCGGCCATTGTCTCCTGCATCCCTTTCTTCTTTTGCACGTGGAATGCGCTTTTCAGGACAGTTCTTTGTTTCCACGACAGGGCCAGGCTCGTGAAAATTGATATGGAAGTAAATCTGGAACTCGACTGGCCCTGAGTTAAAACGTCCCTTCGGGAAAGCTGAGTGGTACAGCTCCCTGTGACCTTCTCCGAAATATTTCAGCACTCTTGGATGAAATTTCTGCTACTTGGATCTTCTTTAAATATTCACTCCGCGGAGCTTCGAACGATTCATTCTGTGTTAATTAAATGGTCCCATTACACCCAGCGGTACCACACGTGCATTATGAAATCGTGGCAGATTAAGAAGTTTCCTTGAATTAAGGCAAGGAAGGTTGACACGATCGACCAAGCCAACTATAACAAACGACCAGAATGGAGACGTTTATAAATGACAAGCAAATTTAAGGTCAGAGGCGGAGAGTGTACGTTAGCGTGCTAGAGCCGTGGACGCAACCAGCGAGCTAATCGATGAAGCTGTACGAAAGCGAAACGGGTTCGTGGCCGTTCTGAAATGACCGACGATCAGAGCTGGACACGACGTGGGTTACTTTGCATTCCGTACATCATGCTAGCACGCCCTAGAACGTTCCCTCGCGAGCCTCTATTAATCTTGGCAGGGTCGTGGAGTAGCCATTAATATTAAGGAGGGGTCACCAGCGACCGCGTATCTTCGTGAATTATCGCTCTCGGACCGCGTCACTCGCGGTGACTGTCTTTTATTCTCACGTCCGATGTCCAGTGAGATAGACAGTTGGAAGTCAACTCATTATGACCACCATCTGCGGTACTTTATATACACCAGAGAAAAATTTCCATTTCGCAGTATTCTTCTCGGCACACACTTCTGTTCGTGTAGGTATCATAATATTAGGTTGCTGCATACGAAATTGATATTTAGCGTAGGGAACTTTGAATGAAAATATTTTTTGCTTTTTAAGTATTTTATTTTTTTTTGAGTTTCGGTGACATTTCTCGAGTCGTTAGCCATCGTTAGCAATTGTTGTTGTATCCCCACGATAAACAAAAAAGCAGACTCCATAATTTTTTCATTATTATTATTATATTTATTTTAATTTCCTGACACACTGCCATTAAATATTCACAAATTATTTTAACACCGGCACTTACAATTTGTTTCATAGCGATTTTTAAGTAAATCGGCTTGATCAGTTTCATTAAAATGTGTAAACATTCATCGTTCAACCAAAGTGAACATTGTAAATTCGCCTTTACACGTTTTGCAACGAACTTACACCTGTTCCATCGTTTCCTTTCCAATTCATAAACTGTTCACCGACCCTGTCAGGGCGAGAGCAGGAGTAATTAACAAATGATACCCTCGACGGTCGCATTAATCTCGCAATATAAAGTACAATTCATTTCCAAACGGTTTGTCATGACCAGATTTTTACGCCCGTTTTACGAGCCCGGCGATCGAACCGCAGCTGGTCACGTTCTTTCAATTAATCTCTATTTTCGCCTGTGTGTAGGCAATCGATGAGAGCGCGCGCGCAGGTCCAAGGATCGTGATGCCGTCTCGTGAGCATTCGCGAATCAAATTCTACGATAATGAACTGCAATTACGAGTTAATCCGCCGTGCGGTATCACGGGATCGCGAGCATTAACTGACGACTTTCGCTCGTGTCCGACCGGTTCCCTTTGATTTTATCCGCGGACCGAGCTTGATCACTTTTGAAAAATAAGCCTGCGCACGCGGGACATGAATCCTGGCTGATTTGGCCACTTGCACGCCACGTGCAAACGAAAGTCCCTCATTCGATTCTTGCGCGATGGGCTCCGTGATCGCTCGCAGCGCTCGGGCCATGAAAAATCGTCGGAGATAGCTGCGCGATTGTTAATTTCCCCCCCTGTTGAGTAACTCGGGACCAACATTTTTTAAAACACCTACGGAGCTCGCTGCGTTCTGTTCCTTTCGACAAACGCACGCGAGTGTTAATTTAATAGTCTCGCCTGGTAATCAATCCACGTCTCGATAAAGGAAACGAGATATTTCGGCTGGTGTGTTGCTTACTTTCGCATTCAATTTCACTTATTTCATAGTCTAGTGGTGACTACTCTTATCGATCTCTCTAGCTTTGCTAATTACAAACGTTTCTATTCTTTCCTTTTATTCAGTCGTTATAATTCATGTAACAATCGTCAGCTTAAGATCCGTTTGAAGTTGAATAATCGAATTTCGTAGAAATTCTTTCCTTTTTTTCAAGAAGGCTTTGCAAGTATTTCCATTATTGCAAAGTTGAATGCAAAATTTAAAAATATGAGAATGCCAGGTACTTCTCAAAGGTATTTATTTTTAAAATTTATTTTAGGTATGTCCACTAGCAAATGCTTAAAAGAAAACACAACTCATATCCAAGACGATATCTCCTTTAGTTAATAATAATATCTCATGAAAATTTAGAATAATTTAGTTAAAAGATGTATCTTTTAGTTATTAGTAGAAAAACATTGTGACTGATTTTCACTTATACTTTTCCCCCCAAAAATTCCTAAACTTGTATGCTTTTCCGGACCTCTAGGTGAATATAACCCCTTATAAGGGGAGGTGACACCTTGGACGCATGACAATCATAGGTTCATTTAGCAATTTTTTCTTTTAAATAATGAACTCAATAAAAAATCTGCTTAATGGCATTTATTATACCTACATCTCCTGAAGATAAAAAAAAATTTAAACAAATGGCTTTAGAATTGACTCGCCAATCGGCGTCGCGCGTTTCATCCGTTGAAACTTTTTTTATTTAATCTTCCGAATATGTATAACAAATGCCATTAATTAGATTTTCTATTGATTTCATTATTTAAAAGAAAAAAATTGTTAAACAAAACCTATGATTTTCGTGCATCCAGGGTGGCACCTCCCCTTAATTCCTCATACACGGCATTCAAACGCCTTTTCATTAAAAGCCTTCTTCAGTTTCCATCTTTCCTTCAATCATCATTTCACAATTCGAAAACAATTCATCACTGAGCTCAATTTTTCGCCAAATCGAATTTCCCAATTCCGCCAGTGAAAGCACCAATTCCGGTCGCGCTCTTCCAACAAGTAAGAGAAGAGGAAAGTCGTAGGTGCCAAGCGCGGAACGTGCCACGCGAAAGAAATTCAGAATCGCGTCGCCGGACGAATGTCGCGACGACCATTTATCACCGGTGGCATCATCCATCTCTCGCAGCTGGAAATCTCTATTTGCATCCGTGGCTTATCTGGCGTCAGGCGGTGCCAGGTCGTCGCCGACGACCACAACTGTGACGAAGAGCCCCAGTGTCTCGACACTGCTGCGGTCGTATAACGAATCGTTCGTATATTAACGGTCAGTCGTGGAAACACGGTAATACGCGACTTTCCTTTCTCGTTAAACTTTGATTTAAGCGTCTGGCTATTTACGATATTTGCAACGAATTGCAACCTGTCCTCGGCCAGGACGCACCATGAACATCAGGTACCAATGAAGGTGCAGCCAGGTCTCCGTTTTCCTCCATGGAATATTGGTTTCAACGAGCCATTGTTTCGAATGGTCGATTATTATTAATCCTCGGGTTAGGGACAAAGGGTCAATTTAATTTTAATCCCATGGTAAAATATTAAAGTACATATTATTTATTATTAATAAGAAATTTTACTAATAACATAAAAGCTTACTCTAAACTTTGTATAAATTAAACATGGCAAGATGGTAAATTATGGCGAAATGGAGTCTACATCCGAGGAGTGGTTAAAGTATTCGCTATCCAAGAGTTAAATCTGCATGTTTGTGCTTTGAAGGAGAAAACGATTGATAAAAGGATTTGGGGTTTGGAGATGCGAGTAGGAAGCTTGTAGATAACATAGATTGGTGTATTAATTCTGATGAAATAATATGCAGATTTTTGGAATTACGTGATTGAGTTGCGAACCTTACTGCGTCGAACGTTATCGATCACATATTTGTGGTATTACAGTGTGATTGGATGATAACGAATAATTGCCCTGCACCTCTTGTGTAAACAAATATATGAGAGATAGTGGGATAGGTTGACGTAACTGCTGATAATTTCATTCTGCCTTCGCACAGCTTCTGAAGCTGAAAATTGTGTGTTCATAGACCTGTGATAGTAATTTTCTACTTGAATTCACAAAAACATACCTCTTTCCCTAAAGGGAGGTAGAAATATAAGTTCCATTAACCAGTGGAAAATATTTATACGCCACTCTTTCACCCAACGAAGTGTTACACAATGATAATAAATAATAGAATAGTTGCAAGCATGTTTACGTAAGCATTACTAAATGCAGCAATGCCTCGTAGATCCTGCTGGGCTCAAGCGTCATTTATCTTCTACTTTCGTTCGGCCAAGATTCGTCGTCGAGATTTTCTCCCCTGTCCACAGTCGCAAAGAGCGCAGCTTGCGTAATCGTTTCCATCGGTAGCGTGCTTTCGATTGCAGATTAATCGGTTACACACGGCCGGAGATTAATTCTGGAATTAAGGGCGCAGCGGGGTGCGCACCACGGGATGGAATATAAATTATCACCGAAATTGCGCCAGATGGTAATGAGCATCGAGCAGAAACGTGGACACGCGGTTGCGGGCTCTGCTCGTCAATGGCGCCAAATCAGTGGTTGCAAAGTCATGTTTCATATGCAACCGGGACAGAATTTAAAACACCACTGCTGGGAGGGAATAAAGTACACGGAATTTCTTGTATTTGCAAATGAGGCGAGAAAATATACAATATTTCAGTATAATACATGGAAGTAGGGAAAGTTACCTATATTGGACCACTTAAAAAAGTACCTCTATAAATCCGAAAAATTTGAGTTGACTTTTTACTAACAATAAGCAACGTGTGAGCTACAAATGCTAAGAAATATCACCTAAGTCAATTAATAACTGAATAAAGACCATGGTCCAATTTAGGACTCGATCCAAGTTAGGGAACTTTCCCCTATGTGGAGCAAAAGTAGAAACAACGACGATAAAAAATTATAATACCACCTTCTGTGATGTCTATTTAGATTTTAGTCACCATATTATCATACACTAAATTAAAATAAAAGCTGATTTGATAAGTGGGCACTAGAGTTTCACAAAAATTCGAGTTACGAATCGTAATTCGTAACTGCAATTAGGCTTCATAAGATTATCTATTAGAATTGTTAACCTGATTGCTCACGCTGGATATCCGCAATCACATAAAAGAATGTTCAGCACGGATTAAATTCCATTTACAAACTAGAGGGAATATTCCTTTCAGCCGAGACATCAGTCGAAAAACTGATCTCACGTTAACCAGTTTCCACATAACGCAGAGGAGACTTTCAATCAAGCAGCTCGAGCTCCCGCCTCCCATAATTCCCACCGTATTTCATGGACCTCGATGAAAGGCCAATCTGACTTAATTGCGATAATTAGGCGTGATTATCTCGTTGATTGCGCGTGATCTGACTTAACGGTGACCGCGTGTACGTCAGCCGGCGGCCAGTAATCTTTCCTGAAAGAATCAAGGCTAGCGGAGCTTCCGGTTTTTGCACTGCCTGCATCCAATCACCGTGAAAATTCCCGTTTTTCATCCCACCGACAGACGACCGCCACAACATCGGCTATCTCCAGCGATCCTGACGTCTTGGAATTCTTCCAGCACTTTTAAGAGGTCCTGTTAGACGTGCGACACGAGTCCCTGGCGATGGCTGAAGAACGGAAGTCGAAGAAAACTTGCACTGTAACAGTTGACCTGGCAATTAGGAGCATTCCAGTTCCTAAGACTATTTGAGGCAAGAACTAGAATCGTGCCAGTCACTTTTTCTTCCTCTATAGGTATTCATTCTTCCGCGTTATTTTTTCAGCTCCATGTGGATCAGAACCTGATTCCAAATCATTTTAAGAGATTTTCTTTCCCTTTTGCGTGTTTTCTCGAAATTCAGAAGCCTGCTGTCGGGTAGCCTGATGAAACGCCTGGAATGCTGGCTATATCTCGCGGCCATGATCTGAAATTGGTCAGCAGTAACGGTGCAGTGTGGATTTTTTGCTTTAGGGAGGTTTGACGAGTTTCCTTGGAAAACAGGATCACTTATCGCCTCTTATAATTCCAGGACGTTGGATCATCCTGGGCGATGAATGATTTAAATGAACTACACAGCGTAGCCTGGTAATCTTCATTTCTAGCGATTTATCAACTTCGACTTGGGCAACGTGTACTTTCTGATCTCGCAGTTGCGTTACTCGAGATTTCTGTTCTGTGTTACTAGAGCCTCTCGAGATACGTTAAGAAGGGAAGGTAGGTATGTGGTCAGTGTCGTCAGTTGTGCGTCAGATACTTTTGTCCACCATTTGCAAAATATCTACTATAAATCTAGTCCAATTTATATGATCCAACTAAATAGTCACAGAAGCAGGAAACTGAACAGTATGTTTTACAATAACAACCCATACCGTTTCACTTCCATTGCATTAACAAAAAATAAGCACAATCGTGCCCCTTCGTTGCGTTCGCATTCAGAGACGATACCAAACACGTTTTTATCTCTACAGGCTCGTGCTAATTTGATAGTCCCCGAAAGATTGCAGCCAAGATTCGCCCGGGTAGACTGTCCGGAGGACAGTCCTCCCTGGGAGGGCTACCTCGGACCCTTTCGCACACCTCTTCCGTTAATTACGCCGTGGGCCTGCATGTCGCGATAATACATCGAATAGCAACAAGTTTTGGAGCTACGAATCGTTGCTCCCTTCGATATCCCCCAGCGCCAGTAGATAAGTGAGTGTTCCTGCGCACGCTGCGGAGGGTACACGTTCGTTGGTGCTGTCTTCGGAAGAGGGGCGTCGGGCTACGTTAATTATTTCAGGCTCGATTGCAATTACTCATACCGGGCTGGTCGTTAAAGCACGATCCGCAGGCCAAGAAACAGTCTCGGGGCTCGTTAGCCGCGGGGAAATATATTTCGATACGGTTCTGCCGGTCTCTTTCTCTTCGTACAACCCGAAGATGGTGTACTTTGTGTATTACACCGCAGTGATCAGCCATGGCCCTGCTTTTCCATACACAGAGCCTTATTTCTGCCAGCTGACTGCATCCTTCGTTGATTAATTTCAGGAGCCCAGGTGATCTTGTGTTCCTTGATGTCCCTCGGGGATTGGGGCTTGTTTCATGGGTGATTATGACCCAGCAGCATGTCCTCAAGCCGGGAACTGGCCATTCTGGTGCACCTGAGGCTGCCCTAGTGCTGAGACTTTGTAAGAGGGTGCACTGAATACATCCCATGAGTGCAACACTCTTGGCTAGCTTTAATGAGGAACGAGGGTGTCGTGAATCGGGGTTAGACGAAGGGAGTATCTTCTGTAGGGGTAGTCTAGGGCCTCGTAGAAGTGTTCAAGTGTGGAGTATTCCTTTTTGCAACTCAAGGTGACCCTTGGTGATCGCGAATGGCAGTCATCAGACTCTCGCAGGGAATCATCGTTCCTCAAGAATATTCTGTACATATGTAAATCTTTTGGCTTGTTAGAAAATGCAGCTGCAGGGTCTTGCAACCCTACTTGAAAAACTCACAGTTCAAAATATACGTAAGTGACAACCTAGGAAATCCAAGAATCTTTTACTCCTCAGTGCACCAACACTTCGATTTAATTTTAAATTACAATAACATTGGTATTCAAAAAGCAATCATTTCCAGATTAGCAGTGATTCATAGCGTAATCAAGCTTACTTCACCAGTTTCTCAGAAATACCATCGTCTTACTGTCCTTTGTATAACTCGCCGAGCCTTTTCTCTCGATCGAAACGATCCGCAGCTCGGAGGGGGCATTGGGAGGCGAGCGAGCGAAGTCGCACGAATTTCAAACCCTTTGTCTCAGCGTTCACCCACTTCGTTATCTCGATCCGCGCGGTCATCCGGCTCGTTTATCCCGAGTCGTAAAAGGATAGCAGGGAGATCGTGGTTCCGGTTGTGCTCGTTCTTTCTTCGCGTGCCCGTACCACGGGGCACTCCGGGCATGCGGCCGGTACCGTGTCACACCGAAATCCTTTTCCTCGAGATATGATTCATTGTTATATGCCCTCGATGGACCACCCAGTGTATCATGCTCTGAAATGCTCGTCGAAGAATCTCGGATCGATACAACGAGGTGCGCCCACGCTCTCTGCCTTCGCGCGCTGATGCACTGTCAGGGGCGGATTGACCCACTCTACTCGACAGCTGATGCTTTCCTACATCGACCTGGCCACGATTAATAGAGTCATACAGCCACGTACCACTGCGTGTCCAAGGATAATGTATTCCCTCTGGAAACTTCCTTCAACCCAAGGTTCTTTACGATGGCAACTCGTCTGTAACAGATCTGGCGCACTTAAGATGACGGATTGCGGAGTACACTGGGGGCTCACGTTGGGATTTTTTGGATTTTAATATGTTTTAATGATGTGCGGTTAAAGTGAGGTATATTAGTCTTTGAAGATGTTGTTTTGGAGGAAGTATAAGAGTTATCTACGAAAAGTTCTCTTTTATCTGGACACTAGTTGGTGACCTGCTTTCCAGAGTAAAGGTTTCGATTTTTAATAGAGATCAAGTCGAATAACTTACAGCACCTTATAAATTTACTGTCTCTCAGCAAGTGCAGTCTTTTTTCTGAGAATCCTGTAGTCCTTGTCCCATTGATAAGTCTACTTGGGTTCAAAGATTTGAGATTCTTGCTGGTTTTACGGAATATTAATTCTGGATGGACATAGTAAACGTGTGAACTGATATGAAGGTTCATTCGATTACTCTGTGCTTTTGTTCATAGCCATTGGACTGTTCATATATACGGAGACAATAGCTTTTCTATTAATCCGTCCCTGTGCACAGTGCGCTATGGAGCAGCAGGCCCACCTGGGAGCAATCGATACGAAAGATATCGGGATAATCTCATGGCGTCGGTCGAATTAGAGGTCTAGCGAGTCTTTAATTGAACCTCTGAATAATGATCGTCGATCCTGTGATAGGACAATCCCGTCACGGGGGCGGCCGTCCTTCGTTTCTAACCGACTTTTGAGATTACTATCCGACCTGCGTCTACCTACATTAACTGTTCGCAGACGGATATCAATCTGATAACCAAATGAACGGTCTCGGGTGAGCTTATCTCGATGAAACTCTAAGTACTATTTGGTTTATTAATTAGTGGTTCGACACGTGGATCATTTTTTTTAATTATGGCACAGTGTTGATCAGGTTGACAGATGTATGTATCTCCTGCAATATTTATGCCAGTGAATAAGATACTTTGAATTCTGTGCTGTATCTTGTGCTGTTTCATTCTGATTCTCTTGATTAAAGAACCCAGGTTGTCCCCTCGCGAAATTTTAATGAAGACAGTCATTCAGACATTCTTAATTAATTCCACAAATATTCTACCTTCGTTACTCGCTCTGTTCTATTTATTCTTCACCTCTTTACCATCCTTATAGAGTTTATTAATTTCTCTTACCAGAATCCTGGTGCTCTCAACTCAGAGTCACGCACCCCATCTGTCAAATGGAGAACTGATCGACCCCCATGGATGGTTGCCCGCTATTTTCCAAGGGTTGAAGCACCTAACCATCGACGGCAATTATCAACCGACACGGAAGCACTCATGGCCAGCCCTGTCAGAGTGTACGATTCCCTCGGCGACTAGAAACACGCCTAATTAAATTAGGCGCTCGCTGATAGATTTCAATCAGGCTGGTACCCACCGCCAGCAAGCTGCGCTCGTTTAAGTGCAAGAGCACGGGGCTTTCGATCTACACGCCCCTAAAATTTAACGAGCTACCGTGCGCGTCCACTTCCAGCCTCTCCCGCATGTCATCCTGTCTCCTTCCTCCGTGCAATTAATTAGCCCCTAGGCTTTCCTCGTCCCACCTCCGTCTTCCACGATGATTCTTTCGCCCCGGCCGCCCTCTACCCCCCCCCCCCCCCCCCCCCCCCCCACGCCCCCCGCGGCGTCGCAGTGTAATTTAATCTAGGCGGAATCAGGGTGCTGCGGGTCCAGCGCCGCCGGAGGGGTTGGACGGCCTCGTGGATGTTAACCGTTTCCGTGGGAGGAATGTAATTTCGTTCCAGGCGAGCGTCGCGCGGCCTGCCTCCGCTCGCCATTTGGTAATTGCGTTTTTAGGAAATTGCGGTTTCAGGTTCGTTAAATTCAGGACGGGGCGCAACTGCGAATCCCCTGTATCGAGGCTTTTTAGGGACGAGTGGCTGGGCTCGCTCCACCATGGAAATGGACTTTGTTTTTTCGAATTCTGCCCTCGACAATGCAGCGGAGCAGAGGATCGTTTGCCCCCGGACCATGGGGCTCGCTTTGCGACGGACACATCGCGTGCGGGAATCGACCGGCTGCGAAATTGTGGGCGTATTAATATCAGCTCGATTACACGTCCCTCGACAAATCCTTTTTACACACGGAGAAACGCGGGGCAGGGAAGTATCCGAGAGGAGAGTCACGAACCTCGAGGTTCGAGTCACGAGAGGCGCTCGGCTCCGTCTGGGGTACTTTTTCTCTCGTGACGAACATTGATCGCCCGTGAAATGAGCTAGCTGGGCATGAAGGATGCGATTCCTTCAGGGTTCTTTCGCAATAAAGTTACACCACAAACTCGCTTAACTTGAATGTGATAAAATGTGGATTCAACAGTGCTTCTAAATAACCCCATCAGTCAACTTTGTTGTAAGTCGTAAGCGATTATGGTGTTACCTTCTTGTGTTCTTGTACACCCCCTGGCAATATGTTTGGAACCGTGCTCAAAGATACGAAACTAACGAGAAGTACCAATATTTTTAATATATAAAATGTAACGATACACATATGATACGCATGGTAATGTTAAATTGGTTTATTTTAAAGTATTAAAGTTTATTTTATATATATGTATATATTTACGATATATGTAGGGTTACTGGTACGGTAGAAATAATGCCGCGTTGCTTGGTGGTAAATACTATGTATATTTATTTACTTCGAATAACGTTGTAATATCGTCGCTTGCTCTCGCGAGACTAACTGCATGGGCCACGCTTGGCCCCTCCACGCTGATCTCGAACGGCTCTCTGCTAGGGCGATGAAAGATCGCGCTTCGCAACCGTTTGTTTTGACGCGCTACGTTTCCTGGAACTTGCTGCGATGCGTTCCGCTCGCCACATTATACATACATATATAAAAAGTATTGGTATTTCTCTTACTTTCGTATCTTTGCGTACCGTTTCAAGGTTATTGCCAGGGATTGTATAACGCAAGTGACAGAAGAACACACGAGCTTAGCATTACTTAATTATACATTCACGTAGAAGTACTCTTTCGTGGCAGATCGACGACAAACATTTTGATCAACTTTGAAAGCTCACCCGGGTGAACGAAATAATTAATTCTTATGTAAAGAAGTCATAACGCCCAATGCGGAATATTGAATATAACACTGGGCATCGCACGCCGTCTTCGAAGGCGAAGCCCAGTAGGACGCGTAAGATGCACATACAATGTAACCTGGATGCTCGAGGAAGGCCGATGACGTCAGGGTCACCGACGAGAGTTCGAGGCGCGTAAAAAGGACGAGAGGCATTCGTTTGTACGACTCAGGGTAGTTCAGATCGACGAGCCAGAGTATTCTTTACACTTACGATACGCCACGGGACGGCACGCGCTCGTTTCCTTAATTTATGCGACTCCGCGCAACAAGTTTTGCGGAAAACGAGCACGATCGCACGGCGATATGGCGGCTGATGACAGCTCGTAGGAATTATAATAAAATCGGAGCGTGAAATTTGTCGCTAGAGCGCGATGATATTTCTTTCAATGTTTCGGAACGCCCGCTCCTGGAAGAAGCTTGCAGGAGAAACGGGAACACTTTGTAGCTGTTGGCTTCGTTACTTTATCGCGAGATAAACATCGGTGGCGGTTCAGCGACAACTTTAACAGCTTCCTCGACGATAGATTAATTATTGATAATTAAGCCTGATTATTAGTATGTTCCGCAGTACTCGTTATCACCCCGTAAACACTCGAACCGTAATTTTCGCGTGTAAATCCTGGCGAACCGGTCCTCGAGCTTCACAACTCTCTTCCTGTATGTGATCGAGCCTCTTGCCACTTCTCTGGGGCCATAATTCCTCTGAATCATCGGCTGCCCTCTAGTGCGTCTTCAACAATCATCGATCCCACATCCTTGTGGGTTTACGACGGTTGAAAGTGGTGTTCGCGACCATGTCATCATGCTGAGATCAGAAATGGATGACATAAGCGCGACATCCGAGACTTGGAAGCTGCTCCAGAAGCACAGAATTTTAAAATAATACTTAGGGTGACTGTTTCCTGTGCAGGACTTTGAAGGATACCAAAGTAATTTTTGAAAACACTAAGGTGAAGGAATTTTGTAAAATCATTGTGCTAAATATTCAAAGCAAAGGGTCATAAGGGCAATAAGGTAAAACCCCTAGAAGTTCCAAACCACGATAAGTCACGTTATCCTCAAAGGACAAACATTCTCATTCACTGTTCATTCCAAAGAACATTCAAAATAGAACCCCAATATGAGAAGAACACTTTGCAAACAAATCCTGCATTAACACCCCTTCCAAAAGATAAAACGCCACATCCATTAGCGACAACAGATTCGAATTTCCGGCAGGATATCGAATACTAATTAAAGCATGGCCCCGAGGATGAAACGTCCTGCCGACGTGGATATCCTTGAAAGGGCTCAGAGGCTCGTGCTGAAGGGTATTGTACGGGGGTGTTTAGGACAGTGTGAATTCCTCAAAGGATTGGCGCGCCCCGGCGGCATCCTTTAGATCCCGGGGATCCTGGGAAACGCTGGCAAAGGAATTAAGAACCCGTAAAATGGTGCAACGGGCAATAAATGCCTTTTCGCCAGCTGCCTGCTTGCGCGCCTATATCTCCCCTCTCCGTGCCTTTCTTATCCGGGATTTAAGGACTGCATTTACCTGCGTTACATCACCGTAACTTTCATCATTTTTCGGCACGCACGCCAGCTCCATGAGAATAAAGCAAACAGGAACCGTTCGGATGAACGCCCCTGGATAATTGAAGATCGTTATTTCGCGCTGGACGAGGCTGCACGAAATCCTTTGGTGAGGGAAGTGCGGAAGGTGGACCTTGCAATCGAGTATCGTTCATGGGGATAATGTTCCATTGGAAAATTATGTTGCATCGACTATATACTGTATGATAGGTAATGAAGTTCATACAGTTTCCATGAGTGCGTGCTTTTTCGTTGCTAATTAGTAAAACATGTGATTTTCTTGTTTGAAGATCGACATAATTATGGAAATATTATTGGATTTTAAAATTGCTGAAGAATTACGAATGGAGAGGTAGAAATCGTTGAAGTTTTTATCAAATTTTGATATTTTACGTTCGGGTTCCTTTTTTTCTGTAGTATACTTTACTAAGGTCGGGGCCAGATATATTGGCCGGTGAGTTTCGTGAGGAGTATTATTCTATTCTCAACGTTTTCTGACTCGCTCTCGCCTTGCCAGAAAAAGAGTGAGCCAGAAGTGGTGGGGATAGCGCCAAGCTCTTGACGTGTAGGCCAAACCGAGTTCTTAGCGTAGAAATACATACATCAGAATAGGTGTGCGTTAGCTGCGAAAACGAATTGACCGGCCAATATATCTGGCCCCAACCTTAAATATGTGCCTTTTTTAGCATTTTTGTTTGTTTTATTTTGATATTTTTATCCAGTTTGGCGAGGTTTTGTTCGTAAAGGAACTGTGCTTCTACCTTTATCCGCATTTCGAAAGCCTGTAACGCGAAACAACGCAAGAGACGTTTCTTGGAGTAATTGCTGTTGAACGTGTGCCAGCTTTCGCTGTTGAATAAACCCATGATGTAAAAATGTCAGGTTTGCGCGAGCGCGAAAGGTAATTTCAGGGCGAAAGTTCGCAAAAAAGCAGCATGAATTAGTTAGCGCCAGTCGTCAGCTGTATTAACTGGCCACCGCAAAGCGTCTCGCTCGCAGATAACGGCAACTCATCAAAAACTTCTGCCCGCGGCCCGCCCGTGCAAAAACAAATTTAATTTAACGCGTAATGACACTTCGCTGCCTGCAAGCTTTTTCCACGACTGCGATTAAACCTGCCACGTGGTAAAAAACTGTTCGAACTGGGCGGATACCTGATTGCGCGATCATTGGTACACTTATTCGGGTTCTCCTGTGCTCCTGGTGAATTTGTTAAGTTAATACTCTCGATGCTACTTTCTCGTTTCGCCCGTATCCGTCGCGAAAGAAAGGTTTGATTCAGGAGATCATGTCTCCGCATTTCTTACATTCTCTTAACGCGTTCCTTGGTAGCGTTGCCACCTTTTTTGCAGAGGAATATAGTATTTTTGTGGAATCTTGAAATATATAGTACTTTCACGGAAATTTAGAAAAATAAAAAATACAGATTTATTTTTGCTTCACTTCTTTTTACAAGAATGCCTAATTGTTATTAGTTTGTGCTTTTAGTATCACGGAATTATTGTTTACTAGAGTCCGGGTATTCTATGTTCATATTAATACAAATTAATAGCTAATTTTTTATTAATTTAACTATAGCTTTATTTCTTTCTTCTCGCCATTTAATACTCATAGACGAACAACTTAGACATTAACAGTTAACCTAAGCTGGCCATGCTTAGTGTCGCGTGATGGGACTCGCTGCAATTAGATTAGTTTCGTCAGGTTGATAAATTAATTTTTTTTAATTAACTATACAGTGAAAGTATATTATTTTGCGTATTTTATTTCGTTTCAAGTTTCAACAGTATATAGTACAATTTACGAAAATACAATTTTAACTGGCGGCCGATGAGCAATTCCTGCCAGGGTTCCTGCCCGCAAGGCCTCCAGGGCCCCATCTTAAAAAAAATTACGGTTTTATCCAAACACTATATTTTTTTCTGTACTACTACACTTGGCCTATTTTTAGTAAATTATCGCTTCATTTTCTCCGAAAAATGGGCCCTTCAGAACGTTTGCCACCTGCGCCTTTTACCTTAAATTCGCCACTGGTAATCTAGTTTTCCCATTACTTTTGAACTGTCTATCCCCAATATAGCGTTTCGTCTTCAAAACCATCAAGCTTGTAATACCTATGTAGGTAACGCGGGATCGCGCCATCGTCACAGATCGCCGAAAGAACCACGGGTTTCTCTATCAACCAGCGTGACCTCTATATCAGCCACTTGGATTGCCTGTAATCGCGCGGATCTCGTAGGGATTATTCCGCCGATTTGACACAGTTTCGCCGGTGCAGACGGGTTAAAAGACACCGCGTGAGTTACGATCGCCTGGCGGCGGCTATCTGCCGCAGCTGGCACAATAAAATTGAAATCGCATTGTGCCGCGTTTGCTCCTGAGGCGCAGCAATCAACGTTACTTTTATCGTTCAGAGAAACGTGCTGCCGGCACAGCCCGTCGCCAGCGTGGCCCGTGCTTTATCTTCCGCGGCTTTTAAATTGTGTAACCTCGTTCCTTTCGTTGCCCGATCGGGGATAATTAATGGCACGATGGGGGATGGCGAGCGTTCAAAATAAAGTCGTAGAAACGCCGGGGTGTCGTTGAACCTTGCTGGAAACGGTCCCCGATTACGATTATCTCTGTGAGGTTAATTGGATCGCTCCGAGGCGCGATCCACCGTTGCTCTTTTATCAGTTCGCTCCTCGAGTCCTTTCCTGTGTTGGCTTCGAGGAGGTGTCTGTGAGCATTTACGCTGGAGTTAGTTCGGCGCCGATTTAGATAGAGTGCCTACCTACTGTGATTTTGCATGGAAAAGTGAATTGAAAGTGTGGATTGGAATTTGTGCGCGTGTACGACTGGTGAGTAAGTCTGTTTTATTTGGAGCTAGTTTCTAGGGTTGAGCTTGACGCTAATTGAGCTATCAAGCGGCGGAGCTGGCCACACAGTGCCCCAGACACGCATTTCTGCGCTCGCGTAACGGCGACCGATACGTTTATCGCGAGAAGAAGCCCGTAATTCATCGGAGCGGGGCTAAGGCGAATGGTACAAGGGAAATAACGTTTATCGGCGAGAGTCGCGCATATCCCCGCAGCGATTTCGCCGCTTCAAATCGCCGGCGACGATTAATACCCATCCGCGGGGATACCACCTGGCCGTGTTCAATGACCGAGCTACGCAGGAAGAATGCGGTAATAAATATTAGATTGTGACACGCGGGGTGCCGGTTTCTTACGGTGATATATAAACACTTTCCTCTTCTCAGTGAAAAAAGTTCATGAATCAAAGTGTTAATCGTTTGTAGCAGGCTTCTTATACTGGCGAACTTTCGGAGTATAGAATTTCACTTGTGTTATTCAGAACCGTGGGATATTGGACTTTATAAATTTTAAACATTTGTCCTCTTAGCGCCCTGAAGGCTTGCACGTGTTTCCTGGTGTCTTGAATATCGCATAGCTCTGAATACAAATTCACAGTTCAGTTACATCGATCCTTACCTCGAAATGCTCCCCGTCACAAAACCAGTGACTTTATTTGTAATTTAAGGGCGGCCACTAAGGGATCCTTCGTGTGCAGACAAAATTACTCACCCTTCGAATATCCCGGGGTGATCCCGTGTTGTCATACTTAATTACTTTCCCTCCTTTACATCAACGGCGGCCAACGCAATTGGACGTTTTATTGCTCCTTCGGCAGGTGGACGAACGCTGCGGACCCGTTTCACAGCGAATGGCTTCCGTCGCGCTATTCCCGCGGCGATTAGCCGACGAAACGACGCGGCCGATCCGATACAAAAGAGCGCGAGACGATCGCGGATGCCTGCTGCAAATTGATAGCCGCAAGACGGCTGTGTCGGAACGAGAGAGCGCAGAAAATCTTGGTCGTGAGTCGCCCAGAGCCGATCCCCCGATCACAGCCTGTATTTTCGGGTACCCCGCGAGGTCTCCTTCCTGGAATCGTTACCCTTACCGGGCGATAAGTATTTCCTCCTCTCTGACGGAGTGCAATCACGTATGTATGAATATGACCAGTGCGCGCGGACGAATACATTAAAAGGGACCGTCTGGTGTCTAAAGGGGGCAGTAAATGGCTGACTGTCGAGGAGCGAGTCGCGGCTGCCATCATCCTGACGGCTGACACCAGTGGCGTTGACATTGGGTGGTTTGATAAGTATGTACATTTTCAAGTCCAGATTGTACGTGAGCACTTCCCTATTACTGAGGTTCATTTTAAATGATGGTCACCACCAGTGACGGATTTTACGCGGACTCCTATTTTTTGGAGCTAAAAGGATATTTTATCTTCTAATGCATTCATTTTATTTGGGAGTTTCTAAAAAAAAGAAGTAGGATTCACCTTAAGAGGGGACATCACTGTAAACTAATGCGCCACTAGTCACCACCAGATTTGCAATTTGGAAATACATACATTGGGAATCTGCTTCACTCACTGTCGCACTGTATAAAGATCGTGAGTTATGGAAATGCGACTCGGTTGAGTCAGCGATTGATTCGCCCTCTCATCTCGTTGAAACTCCAGTGCGACTGTTTTGCAAACTGCAAAATTCGTAGGAATGTTCATTTCCTCTGTAGATTTTTACAAGACAGTACTGCGCGTGATACCAACGCGTGGCATGTTTCGTTACGCCCGATGTGTCAGGGCGAAGCATCGTCCAATTTGTCTCCCTGTATCCTGCGAGTCGCCTGTCGTGCTCCTCCTGTCGTTCACCGTCAATTATTTGTCCAACCGGGCGAAATTGCACCTCGCGCAGCCATCCTGGCCTTCCGAGATGAAAGGAAGCTTAATTGCTTTTAACCGTTACACTGGATCCCGCGCAGCCATGCACGTGTCTCGGCCGTTACAATGTTGCTTTACGACAGATAAATTGCGGGGGGTTGCCCTTGACGCACCTTTTGAAGTTTTTTTAGGAAACCTTTTACCGTGCATCACGCGTACATCAGTTTGGAAATTAGATATTCCACTGCTATCAAGAGAAGCGTCCCTTTAACTAAAAAATAACCTGAGGAAGAGAAACCTCCAATTTAGAACCCCTGCTTGTTTGTTCCCTATATACTGGGAAAAATTGGAAGCATAAATCACTTTCAGATAACACTTCTGTCCGTTAACATTGGAACTACCGACAATGAAATTAATGTAGGTATACTTATTTCTACCAAACCAATCAGAATGACTGGTTATTTATAAAATACGTTATGAGAGGAACGTAAACCTTTATTCATATTCTTTAAAATTTTATATTATAAAAAAATATTTATACTACTTAGAAATACATTTTTTTCTTACTTTAAAATGGTAAATTTATTACTCTTAAAACTGGTTTGGTAGTTCTAGTGTTAATATGCAAATAGAATTCAAAGAAACTGCAGTGTAGTTAACTGTCAGGAGCAAAGCTGCAGCTTAAAATGCTTCGAAACTCGGATCCTTCTCAGGCATTCTTCGAATTAATGATTCTGAGTGCACAGAGCTCTTCCCACTCGCATTCAGCCTTCCAAGTGGATTTCCAGCTGTGTGTCTTTAAGTATCCTCGATACTCGGTAAAAATCCCGATGCTATTAGTGCAGCAATATGCTCGGAACAGCCATAGCGAACCACCGGGTGATTCCCAGCGAATGGGTGGAAAAAGCCCGCATGCAATTAACGAGTAGTTAAACCAGACACCAGGACTAACATTCTATCGCCCCCCCCCTACAGTAATCGTTATTAATACAGAGGCATATGTTGTCGTTATTCGATCGTCAACCAGGAGTTCACGTTCAGCCCTCGGCTTAATTGCTCCCAACGTTGCGTGAGAATGCGCGGGCTCAGGGCGATGCACGCACGGCACCGTGGCGTTGCTCGTGCTGCGGATAAATTGCATGGGATGCTCCCCTGATTTGTACGAACTTTTCAGGAAGTCGTGCCACTACAAAGGGCCTGTACGCCAATCAAGTCGAAATTACACGCTGCTCTGCGCCGGGATCGTAAAGTAGCGATCGTTACGGCCGAAACTCTTCTTCCATTGCGTTATATACAAACTTTGACCCATGTTTGTGGAGATGTCTTTGTGTTGTTGTCTTGCAAGATTTCAGAAGGTTTCTTATCTCTCAGGATTTGGATTTTCTTGATGTGTTTCGAGGGAATGGAAACTGATGACTTAAGGAGGGGACAACAGGGTAATGGCCTCAAAAGTAAAGGTACCTATCTTTCGAAATTTATTAAAAGCAAACTACTTAATGAATCGTTTTGACACTTTCTAGACTTGATATTAGATATTTAAGTTGTATAATTGAACTATCCGATTTTTTTTTTAAAAGTTATTTAAAGCAGATTTATAAGCTGTGTAGGACCAGTAAGTTAGTGTTGCAAGAAATCTGGTTGACAGTTTTCCGAAGATACGGTCCTTCTAAAATGAAAAAGCCAAAAAGTTTTAAAAACTATATGCGCGTGGCTATGGCACGACGGGTGGGATTTTGAAGATTTTGGAAAATAATAACATATCGAAGCTCTGAAGAAAAATGTGAAAGTTTGTTAGACACTTAACCGCTTTCGTTGAAAAAAAATAGAAGGAAATGACTAATCAAAAATATCTCCTGTCGTGCCATTGACATCCGCATATATGTATGTAGGTAGTTTCTAAATTTTTTTTTTATTTCAGAAGGACCACTTCGTCGGAATACTGTCAACCAGATTACTTGCAGCGCTAAGTTACTAGTCTAAAAGTCCTGAAAGTTCCAAAAAGTCATTGAGTAGCTTGCTTTTAATAAATTTCCAAAGCTATCTTTACTTTTGGGGCCATTACTCTGTTGTCCCCCTTAATAATATCGGTTCTGCTCATGTAACGTGTGATTTTCATTTAGAGATTCCACTTGGGTTCTCTTGCAAGAGTAATAGAATATTTTAGAAGCTAAAGTCATGAAGAGCGGCTCCATACTGTCCCAGTCTATTAAATATTCTTTTATAAAATTAAATTTCACAGCTGCTCATTTGGGTCGGCAGTCAGTTTATTGTAGCGACAGCTTCAAGAAGTTATGCAACTAGGAAGAACCCGAACACCAATCGACGTTGAGCTACTTATTCCCAGGCAACTTTAGTCACTTATTCTCAGGCTTTTCCCTCGAAGAAAGACTAGACATCCGGTCGATACACCAGGTTAAAAAACAGGAGCTAGATGCACCCATGCTATTACCTAGGAAAAACGTAACAGCATGGATCCATCGAAGGAAGTGTTTAAACCCCTGAAATTCCTTGCCTCGTGGCAAAGTGTTGGCTCGTGGTTATTCTTCGCGGTGGTGCTCCGCCGGTGATTGCTTCCCAAGCAAGGAAATTCCTCCGTAGTCCACTTCTTATTGACTCTAAATCTTCCCGATGACTGTCATAAAATGTATTCGGATCTGTGGGATTGTACAATTGAGATGTCACTTCAACGCCAAATGTTGAATATTTCAAAATTCATTAGGGTATACTATTTTTTCAGGCGTTTCATATTTCAAAGAATGCGGCACCTTTATCGTGGAAGTTCATAGTTGCGTTTCGCGAACAGGTAGGAGGACACGATCCTTAAAACTTCGTGGCGCCTCTCGAGGGCCCAGGAGGGCTCTATTTACATAATGGCCAGGCCAAACAAATGTCAGACAGACTCACGCACCCTTTCCAATTATCAGAGCCGCCTGAGACACTCGAAACCCTCTTACGAGCTACCCGTCTGGGGTGGCCAGCAAGCAGATAAGCTAAAAGCAGAGAGGAGCATCCTCGCATGGATCCCTCCGATCTCGCATGTATATTTATGACACGTGCGATTCTCTTCACGCGAAGCGCGCGGGTCGCCCCACCAATGCTAATGGAACTTCGAAATGTGTCTCTGAGACGAAACGCAATTCCCTGTCAAGTGTCGATCGAAATCTTGACGGCCGAATGGAGGCTAGCTGATGTTATTCCTCTGAAACGCGTTGGATTGATGTTTTAGGGACACAGTCCACGTTATTTGCAGAGTGATGACGAGTTCCATGGCTGTAAAATTGCTTGAAGGACAGCTTTTGTACTGGCCGCATTTGCGAGACATTCATTCTCCATTGCTTTTACGACCATCCCTGCCTTCTGTATGCATTGGGACATTGCAGATAGGTACTTTTACCAGAGTTTATAAAATATTTTACATGTATTTCGAAAGTCACAGAAGAATTATTCCTGCTATATACTGTCTTGCTACTGTTTCCTCAATTCTCTATTTATCTTCTACTCGTCTATGTTCCGACAGGAAATCGCCGTCTATCCCATTTCACCGCAGCTTTCACCCGCTCGCAGCTCCCAACCGAAGGCCGCGCGACGGTTCTTCTGGCATCTCGAAATGCGCGAAAGCCACTAGAAATCAGGCCCGTTGGAAACGTCGAAACTTCTTAATTACAAAACGTTCGGAGTCTATTCCTCGACTACCGTTCGCCGCTGCCGGGCTCCAATAAATCGCGGCCAGCGTCCGCGGCTTTAATACCGTGGCAAAATCAATTTACCGCGGGTGGCTGCTATACATATCGAAGTCCGTGGCTGTAATTAAATTGTTACTGCAGGCGGACCGCACGCCAATCGACATGGGCGGCCACCGGACACCCACGTAACCCCGTATATTTACGATCCTTTTATTCCAGGCCGCGTCCTCTATTAATAACCCCGGGGCATTAATGAACTCGTGAAAGGATTCCATCGCGTTTTCCTTCCTCCGCGGCTCCTAGATCGCGTGGGTGGAAACGTAGGCGCCACGACCCCCCGATCCTCCGCAACCTTTATCGATTTATTCCTCCCACCCCCGCCCTCGCTGCCCCCTCGCGCATTCTATCAGCGCGACCTTCGTGTATCCTATTAATGAATATTCGAACGGTCGATCCGGCGTGTTCGTCGCGTACCGTGGTAGTGATCTACGGGCTGGGATCCGTGAAAGGGACGGTCGATGGGCCGTCGAGGGGGCGAAAGGGTGGGACGGTTAATCATTCCCAATGGATGTTGCATGGTAATTTATCGATCTCCTCCGCGCTATGAATGGAAAATTATCGCGTGGGGTACTACGTTCTCCGATGCTCGATCAGGGGGAGGGTCTCGTTTCTTTTTTTTTTCTTTCAGGGGGAGGAATGGTACAGGCTGCGGAGCATTGCCGGGCATTCGATCTGTCAGTTGTCTGCCTTGATTAATAACGCGACGAGTGCGAAAGTAATTCCGATCGGGCCCAGCGGATCGCTGTGGCAAATTGAATGGGCAGGGATGGGTGGTGATGCTTGGTGCTAATTCTGCGCGATTCGATTCGGGAGTGATAGTTTCTTGTGGATGGTTTTGAGGTTTGTATTAAATTGATTTGAAATTTGCTTTCATAATTTTAATAGGAAACATAGAATTATATTTAGAATCTATGGAAGAAAATTTCATTCATTTTCAATAGACAAACAGAATTGAAAAACTGAGGGAACCATTCAAAATACTTCTTATTAACTTATGTACCCATCAAGAAAATTTAGTTATTTTCAAACAAATCCATTTTCACAGCTTCATCTTACATCTCGATATTTTCTGCAATTTAAACACACTTCAAAACCTCGAAAGCCATGTTCCTACACAAAGACTGATTCTTCAAATCCATCTTGCCCAGATAAACCCTCTAACCCCAAGAAAAAACAATGTTCTGTCTCTACGTATTTTCATACAAACTGGGGCTGCCAACCCTTAGCCGGTGCGCAACCCTCTTCCTCCTAACGCAAAGTACACGCAGCAGAATTTGAATTGGCACAGCCTAGCGCCGCTTGGGGTTGGTCTTGCGAGCCTCTCGACCGCGGTGCGGTCATTCCAGAGGTGTTTTGTTAGGCTGGAGGGTATTATTTCAGAGACTCGCCACCCATAACGCGTAACAATTGTCCCTGGCTACGTCTGAGGTTACAAGTAGGATTGTGTTGCACGTCCCTAGGCAGGAAGGGCTCGCCAGCCGCTGTAGTCTCGCGTGCCTTGCGAACAATGACTGGAGCATCCAGGAAAGACGCATATGCGAGCCTCAATACCTCACAATGGGAATAGCAAGCCGGATTCGGGGTATCGATAGTGGAAGAGAATGATGTGAAATGGTGACTAATTTATTTTATGTGAAATGGTGAATAATGTAAGTAATTTATTTGACATGAAATGGTGACTAATATATTTTATATGGAATAGTGACTAATTCGTTTTATGTGAAATAGTATCTAATCTAATCGAAGAGTGCTTGTAGAAAACACTGTGAGTGCCAAAAATCAAATTATATACTATTTATCATTGATACGTAAAACATTTTCCGATAAAGTTTTTTTTTCGTTTTGGCACTTATAATGATTTCTACAAAGTCTGTTCAATTTATTTCATGTGGGCTTGAAAGTACCCATACAATTCTCACTAGTCCTTCAACTTGGAAAACTCATGAAGACTAACAGAAAAGACTGAACAACTTTAAAATAAAAAAATTCAGGCATTTTAAGTCCCTTTCCACGCAAATTTATATAATTTACATAATTATATAATCAGATTACAAGAAACAGAAGTCTCCATATCTATATCTAACTGGTACATAGAGTTTCAAAATTTGACCCATTCTTTCATCGTACTTCCAACCCCTATTTATATCCCCCAACAGTTCAAACTCCTCAAGGTTTCGTTGAGCTTCGAAACCGAGGGGCTGTATTCACTCAAGTATCTCGTTCCCCAGGAGACACGATCTGCACGTGCTGATTCATAGCCAGCGTCTGACCGACTTTTCGAAAGGGATCGCGTGTCCAGGATGCTCGATTCGTTCCGCAGAATGTGGCGGAAGAGAGAGCCGCGGTTTGCCACAATGTATGGAGATTGCTGGCATTTAAGACGTCGATCTGATAATCGAACGCCCTGATTCGATTTTCGCCTGATCCCAATCGATCGTCCATGTACACAACCGAACGCTGCCTCTTCTCCATTGCACCTGGCGTAATTCGGTAAACATTTCGTAGAAAGCGTGCGCCCCGCTCGCTTATGCACTCACGCTCTCTTAACTGGAGAGCATCGAATGCTCGGCGAATTGGTGGCGCGCTTAGCGACATGTTAATCGAAAACGTGACGCAACGATGCCACTTTTCGCTTTCTATCTGCTTGCTTGTTCACTCATTTACGCAGGAGTTCAGGTCGCTTTCCCTCTTTTAGTCGAAGTGTCTGCGGAAGGTGATTGAAAATTTTAATACGCAACTAAAACACTCACTAGCTTCACCTTCCTCACAGCGTAAAATTTAATCCTTCCAAATCTGCAGACAGTGCTGGATTAACCAATAAGCAAAATAAGCACGTGGTTATGGCATCAGGAAGAAAGGCAACACTTTTTAGTAAAATTATCGGAAATGCCTAAAAATCGTACATTGCATTTAAGTGATCACCCTGTATAAAGGAGCCTCAAAATCTTTTAAAGGAGGATTCTCGTCTAGCTGCCCCAAAAGTTACTGATATTTAAAAATTTTTGGGAGAAAAACTGTTCGTCATATTGGATTAAACTTTTTTGAAATATAAGGAGGCATCTTTAAACATGCAGAAAATATTTTTTTATGTCGATCGTCGACATCGTTGAAGAGATTAACACGATTCCACAATAATTAATAAATAATAAGAAGGATCGACATAAATAAAAATTCTACAAGTTTAAAGATGCCTCCATATATCCCAAAAGAGTTTAATGCACTATTAACAATAGTCGTTTTAAAAAAAAATCATAAATTTCGGAGGCTGTTACACGAGAACCCCTGCTTAACTGTTTAGGACCTCCAAAAGTCTTAATCCCGCGCTGTCTGCAGAGTATCCAGACTGTCAACAATGACCCAATTAATTAGTATAACAGAAATTAATTTTCTCTAACCTGCCACAGCCCTGCCACCTCTCCTGAGTGCCACGGGCAACGAATCTCGAAGCAACTCTTTCCAGGAACAGAATTCAGGGCTCGAGTAAGCCAGCTTTCGGTTGCTTCCCTTGCACCCCGCGTCCACGTCACTTCCGGCCCTATTACGACAGATTATTATACCTGTCGGTGCAGCGTGCGCGTGGTGTCGTCGTGGAATATCCGTCCGTTGAATAGCCAGGTCGTTTATTGTGCCATCGAGCAGTGAATAGCAGGCTGCTTAAACCCTAATCCACGGTATTAGGTGAAACCCGTCCAGGTTTCAGTGAAGGATTCGTACTCGAGCTGGTATCGACGAGACACAGGTAGTTCCACCCCCGTTGAGATCTGTATCTAGCTCGTCGTCCTCATCCCCTTCATTCAGGATTTACGTCGGTTTCCGCTCCCGCTCGGGTAAATATTTATCCTCGTTGCGTTCTGCTCGCGGCGTACACGTGAACCCGCGACACCGAAATCCTCGGTTGTCAGCTGGACTTTGGGGGATTTGCGCGGACGTTGGCGAAGGGTTCTTAGCTGTGGCGTGGAAAACTTTGCTGAGGGGTCAGGTGAAACCGTGGGGGAGAGGGGAAAGGATTAGAGATGGGGAATATATAGCTGCAGGAAGGAAATTACTATATTGAAGCAAAGAATAATAAATCGTCAGTATAGTATTTTGTGATTGCATAGTAACATCAATGACAAGGGCTCTCCTGGGTGTTACCTTTATTTTAGAGTACTTACAGTCGTAGGTAAAGTACCTCCTGAAAAGTAGCGATATGTTATATCACCAAAATCTAAATAATCTTAAAAATATATCTTATAGCATGGTAAAACCTGATCGTAACTAAAAATCGTTGGATTCGTAGCAATTGAAATTCCAAGCGAAAGGGGCTACGTCATTACGTTGCAAATATCGTACCCTAAATAATTAGCGGATTTGCCAATTATCGCGCGGGCAAGCGAGCAACTATAAACGCAGCTCGTCAGATCCTCGACTACAAAGATTACTTACGACCGCGTTACGTTCGCGTTTAATCCCCGAATTCCACGATCCCCGCCGTTTGCATAAATTCGTGGCCTCGTTAACCGGGCGACGTAAGAGCCACCCTAAATTACGCGGAGTCTCGCGGACAGCGGAGCACGACGTTTTAAAGAGGTCCTACTGCTTAATTAAGGAGGGACGAGACAGCATTTTTACGAATTTAACGAGCAGCTTTGAGACACGCTACTCCGTCTTCGCTGACGACTCGAAACAGAGATTAAGTAATTACGCCCTTATTAGGGAATTATTCGTGGACGTCTGCGGAGGACCGTTCCGATCCCGGCCGGAAGTTTGCGTTCGGCTTGTCTGCTCGGATTTGTCTAGACTGCCAAACGAGTGGCGGGTAATTGCTTTGTTTTAGGCGGACGGATCCTCCGTGGTCGGTCGACAGACGTAATGATCCGTCTTTGCTTCGTCTGGGCGACCGTCGTCCTCGGGCCGCATCAAAATCCTAGATGGAACGAGAGATAAAGGGCTGAAGACGCTTCACGAGATTCGTTCACGGCTGCTCTTGGCTTGATGGAGGAGCCAGGTGAGACCTTTGGCAAATTGTGTGTGGAAAATTGTACTCGAGCTGCTAATTCACTGTGACATTTGACGAAGCTTACTTTGTGGTATATCATATAGTACTTGTTGGGAAGAGGCGAGTTAAAGAAGATTGGTTAGGGTGTACAAGTGAGCTTTTGGATAGATGGGAGCAATCTTCCTCAAGATCAGTGAAAATTCATTATTTAGTAGGTTCTGAAGCGAAACAGTGTAATCAATTAGCATTAAAGCTGAGATTTACTCTGTTTGTCCTCAATATAATTTTGCCTAGTAATTCCGTGATCAATACATGTTGGTACCGCCATTTATTCCTTACTTATGAAAGTGGTGACTTAATTGATTTATCAACTGAAAGTTTGAACAATAAATTTCAGGCTCATTTTCAGGGAAAGGTGGACTTACATTGATTGGCCTCTGAACTCTCCATTGATTGTATCTACAGTCTTCTGTTTTAGATACTAAGAGTCTCATGCATTTTCAAAATTCAGTAGAAGGTTAGTGTTTCCAGTAGTTTTAAGTGTCACGAATATCTTTGGCACTCCTCTTCTGAATTAAAAGATCTTCAGACTTAATCAAACACAAAAATTAGTTTCTTATATAATGCAAATCACGATGAATACTTGTAAAAAGTTAAATCAAGAACGTACAGTACAATGTTCTGGCACAGTGCCTTAATATCGAGAACATCCAGCTCGAAAGCTACTAACGAGAATGCGAGTTTCGTTCCAGGTTCAGTGGCTGAACAAAACGGGGCTTCTGAATGGGGCGTGAACGCTGACCAGAATCGAATCGAATCCCAACCATGGAAGCTAACTGTACCTACGTTCCTGCGACCGGAAGGAAGTTGCACGGATCACGAACAAAGGACCACCCGAATACTCACGCGTAACAGCCTACCGTTCTCCCTGTGTATTTTTCTCTTCACCATTCCACGAACCGAATCCCTCACGAATCGCAACAGATTTCTCTACTAAGAGTAGCGAATTCGTTTACGCCACATTCTACCTATTATATCCTAATTATCCCGTGGATGATGGAATATGCTAGCTCACAGCTCGACCACCGCCGCGTTTAAAAGCGTGGAATTAAAAACAATAAGCTTCTTGATGAATAGAATTCATTAAAATGTCTTTTTTACTACTCCTACTTGTAAGTACTTTTATCGGAAAAGTGGCAAGAGGTCATAGATAGCCGAGGAAAATACTTGGTTTAAAAAGTATATAATATTGTGTTGCAACAAAAATTCGTAGCGTTTTTCAATAGAGAGTTTTGGGACATTGAAACGGCACCAATTAAATGACACATGTGCATATTCTGAAAGGTGCAGATAAAGTGAACAAAATGACACATATGTGGGTGAATAAATCTGTGTTCAAATATCTAAACATTGTCTTTGAATTTCACTTAATAGGGGGACCTGGTTTACCCACCAGAAACCAAACTTTTTTTAGGAATTTTTTTAGACGAAACTATACAAGCAATCTTTTTAAAACGTTCAAGCTATATTATTATGTATTTCAAGAAGTGAATAAACATTTTTTGATACAAAAATAACGTGGTAATTCCGAATGACACAAGTGTTTCTAAGCGGCCCAGTTATTTAACTGCGTGCAGTCTAGGCGTCGTTGTAGTGGGCTGAAACCAAAAACCAAATAGTTTCCTGTTTTTAATAAAATTACGCTATGGATGGACCTATCCATATATTTTAAAAATGTTTTCATTTTTAATAAAGACATTGGTTCAATAAAGCGAACGAACTTTTGTCGAATATTAATCCCCGATCAATTTAATCAGTTTTCCGAATCTCATGAATGCATGTATCATTAGTGACACGTGAAAGTACTTTTTCATTGAATGCCCTATGGTGTTCGACGCCTCAGAGCGAAGTGTCAGCGTGTAATCTCGAATTCACTGGGCGTATGGTGGAAAAAAAGTATTTCCACGAATGCGCATGGCCCCGTCGGGTCTGCAGCGACGAAATCTCAGGCCGAAGATTCGAGTTTCGCGTGTGGAACGGTCGTTCACGTAATTCGTGAGTAGTGGGCGTGCATTTTGCTCGGGACGAGGAAACATTGCTCGGATCGCTGCCGGCGATTCCTCGTTACGTGCCACCCGCTAGCGGTGAGATCTGAAACACGCTTTTGATCCCTCAGCGAAGTAAAGAAGCGACTAACGATCCAGTAGTCCGTCGGCGACGTGACTCGTTTGCAAAACCACCGACGGGGGGGCCCACTCTTGCTCCTTTTAGGTGGCTCCGATGTCACGTAAAACTTCACCGCTCCCTTTGCCAAGCGGATCTGAATAACGCGCCTAATGCCGACCCAAAGAAGCTAATTCATCCCCATTATCCTTCGCGTAGTGGTGTTTTGCAGACCTCTGCGTAAAAATGGGAGGAGATACTTCAACGTGCCTCCAGCGCACTTTATTTTCCTGTGTGTTCAAAGGTATTCCTATTAATTTAGCTCCGCTGCAAAGGGGAAATGTAAAATGTCATAGAGAAGAATAAAATTGGAGACACTGATTTTTTTTCGAACTGTTTAAGCATTCGTTAATCCTCGTTGCAGGTTTCTACCTGTGACGAATACGAATTGAGATCAAATTCCAGGGTTTATTAACGGGAATGGATGGAAACTTGTGAAAGCGGTAGATCTGGTGGTAAAACAATTTTTTAGGCGTTTTTCTTACAGCGAGGCCTGCCGACGTTGATAAATCATTGACGTATAACGAATGGAGGATAGTTTCCAAAATCCTAGCTCGTGGTACTGAAACGAAACGACATGCCAGAAGGATTTTACATCGCCATAACGTGGCATGAAGGAAACCTTTCGTAGCCTCTCGGGACAGTTAAGTGTGATCTATCGATTTTAGAAAATTCGTCAAATTTACAACTGTCGGGGTTACGCAATTCCCTTCGACTCGAATAAACCACCTGGCCTTGCGCTCCTGGCTATAATTCTGACGATCGTAAATCGACGTGACGCAAGGATTTTTTGATCGCTCGTTTTCACATAGATCAACAGGTTCCCGAGGCATATTTTTTCACGGAGATATTTTCCTAGTAACTCGTTCTCCACTCCGAAACCCTGTGGATCGTAAAATCGGTGAAGTGGCAACGGCCAAAGTGTACCGAACGAAACGTAATCCCATTTCTAAGGGGATTACGATTCGTCCGGTATCCTATAAAAGTGTGTTCCCATTTAATTAGCATTTATTGGTAGAGCAAGTGACAGGTATTAAATGCCCCTTTTTACGATGCCTCTACTGTGCTCCGTCAGTTAGGTGCTGGCGTTCCTCGTGCGATATTAACTCGCTCGTAAATCACGCTAACCAGCAAAACCGTATTTGATTTATCTATCGGTAACTGGGATCCGTTAGCTGGCTCGTAGATCATATATCGATCCCTCGTCTCGCGTGGCGATCGAACTAGCTTCAATTTAGAAGTATCCTTAGCTTCCTTGAAAAATCACTGTCAGTGTACGAAAGTGGTGAAAAAGAACCGTACAGACGTTAATTAGGAGTTGAAATGGTATAATGTGTAAGTGCCAGAAGCGAAAATTTTCAGTATTTTTTTTTCAACCACAGCGACGTTCGTACTTATGATCTCAGCCCTGTCTTATGACAGCTCTAAAAACTGAGATAAATTATTCTAGCACCTACAACGTTTGCTACTGTATTCAGCATGGAATTTACATCATTTTCCACTAAAAATATGATTTTTAATTTCTTTAGTACTTGCACTCACTTCAACGTCTTTTTTACAAGGATGCAGTTTCCCTTGTTTATTGTTAATTGGAGAATGGCGAAACGGTAACAGGAAGTCTCCAATTCCCTTTCGTTCTTATTTATTTTAGTAATGAGAGATTATATAATTCTGCAAGGTGATAGGATTGCAGATCGAGCGTTCGTCTCTGGGCAAATTAATGTATCCTGCAAGAAACCCCTCTGATACTCTGCAGAGGGGTGGAAGGGATAGACGATCCTTAAGGTCGACGACGAGGTTCAAGTAGCCAGAGGAGAGACTACATCCCGTCGTCCTTTGGCAGACGTCGGTTTAGCCACGACCACCGACTGACCGTCGTCTCCACGAGGACCTACAGCAGCGCGGCGTTCCACTCGAGTGTATTTACGTGTTTCGGAATGTTATTAGAAGTGGAAACACTCGTGGGCACCGTGTAGCGGCCGCCGGAAAGGCTGGGCCCCTCGTAATCTTCGCGTAAAACGCACGCTGACGCGATACACCCATGAATGCTGACATAGCCGAGCACTCTATTGATTCAAGCACGCGTCGCGACTTTTCCCCCGGGTTTCCTGTCTGGCCATTCTTGGCCGCGCACTCGAATCGGGACACAAGCCCACCAGGTACTCGAGGCACTTATTTTTTCACTTGGGAGGCTAGAAGGAATTGCTGGTCGAACATTACTACGTCTGGTTTGGAAGATATTCGCGATAAAGAGGCACTTTTTGTGTAGGTACAGCTGTGATAGATGTAAAATGTGTTTTAAATGGATGTATGTATTTTTCAATTTTACACATATTCCTTTTACTCAAAAGCATAATGTTTCAATCCGATTTTTTGAAATTTTACAAATAACTTTTTTTTTAGTTTTTCGGATTTTTTTTCGAATACCGTTTGTCGCAGGAGAAAAATTAATACAACATAAAAATGCTCCTTGTCTGTATCTGCAACTTTTGTTTGACATATTTTTTTATATAATCAATGACTTGGAGGATATTATATAAAATCGAGTTTGTGAGTTGTTAAATAACTATTTAAATGTTCAAGGGCCCAGGGGCACCTTTTCCCGTCATCCGATGGAGCTCAAACTGTAAACAGATTTTTTTTATTATTTGGAACTATTCTGGGGGATGAAAAAAATGTCACCAAGTGTAACTAAGAGGCATCTTCGTGTGCATGAATAAGATTGAGGCATTGAGAACAAAAACGGACTAACCTACACTTTTTACAAAATTCCGTTAGCAGCAATAATGTTACAATAGACTTTAGTAAACATATAAAATAGGAAAAATTGATTTTTCTTTCAATCTTGGTTAGTCGGTTTTTGCTATCAATACCTCAATATATGTATAAACCAACGGGGGCGCTGCATGAACGAGAAATTATCCACCATCCAAGGGTTTAAATACCTCCTATCCAACCACCACATCAGTGCCCCAAAGAAGGTACATATAAGTATACTATATACCCTCGTTTCCCAAGTTACACTTAAACCCCTCCCCTCTGCCCGAAGCATCCTCCACTTTCACTCCAGCCATCGCAGTCCATTAAAATTCATTCTCCTCTCATCGCGGACGCGATCTCTGTCCTGTCCCCACGTTCAATCCCGAATTTCGCCTCTGCCAATTACTGCGTCCACAGACCTCGAAGAGGACGCGTCTCCATAGCACCACCCTCCCCGAAAGATCGAGCACGTGGAATTCCTTGGCAGGCAGGATCTCAGGTGTAAGTCCCCGGCGATCGCCTTAAGGACCGCCTTAACGAGGCGTACATCGTGGCCACGTGTGCCCGGGCCTGGAAAGAGCGGCTCGCAATTAGCGCTTCGGTACTCGCGGTTCGCCACTCTTCGCGGTCCAGCCCGATAAAACTTTCATAATACGATTTCGCCGCGCGGGCCCGGCTCGACATGGGCGGTCTCCCCGTGCCCGCTGCTCCACGATCCGCCTCGCTTTACGCGTACCCCGAAAAAAACGATTCGGCCGGATAAGCCGGCCGAGTTAATAAATATGTCAACCCCTGCGCGACTCGCCACCGCGTCAGGCCGCTTTGCGCCTTATTATCACGACTAAAGGGGAAAGCACGCGCTATGCCTTAGCCAGCGGGGTAATGGAAATTCGATTGGACCTCGCGAACTAATTAGTCGGGCCAGGAACCCTCGATTGTCGGCGTGCTTCGCTAATTTCGGACCCACCCGCCCCTCTCTACCTTCGAGGCACCGCGACAAAGTACCCGCCTCGATTTTATCCCTGGCTCTCGGTCATCTCCCGTTGGGGATGTCTCGATCTTCCTTTTCTCGACTCTGTTCCTTTCGTCGCTAATTGTACGAATTCCTTCGACTCAGTCCCTCGGCTTTCCACCCTAATTAGTACTCGCGATCGCGAGCCAGAGTGGATGAAGGGAGCGCGTAATGGTCGCGTGTGAACACTGTGGATGAATGGGAGGGGGGGGCTAGGTTGGATGGTGGTGCCTCCGCTGGATGTGCTACTGGTGATAAGTTTGGGGTGTGGGGAGACGGGAGTAGTTATTAGGGGTTGTAATATGATTTCAACACTTGAAGAGTGTCAGATCTTTTGCTGATCTGATGCTAGGGGAAAAGAAACAGGTGTACAAGCCGTTATAGCAGCTGGTAACCAGGAAGGAAATGGTATTTCAGCGTTTTTAGTCAAAATTGCTATGAAAATAAATAATAATATATATTTATTAAAAAGAATACAATAACAAACTTCAAGAACCGAAACAGATTAATATTAATAACGCAATATCTCCCACACCATTACATAAAACAGTTAACATACCTGAATTATACGACACTTGAAGTTTGTCAGAGTTGCTTAGATATATTTATAAAAAATCTCTGCCTTGGTATTTGTTCCTGGTGCAGTTCTGTGTTCTGTGCACTTTGCATCGCAAGTAATTCGAGGATATTTAAATGTTAGAGAAATGGGTGGTAATATGGCTCCCCAGTTTTATATATCTGCTTAAAATCTTATGCATAATTTAAACTGCTTTAAATTTTTGCTTAAAATGTAGGGAAACTAATAAGGCTAAGTGTGATAAGGGGCCATTCTTAAATTACGTAAGGGTAATTTTGGCGATTTCTTATCCCCTCCATCCAAATTCAGTGCATTTGTTCAGTTAGAAAAATTCTTGTAATGGTTTATATAATTCATTTAACCGGGTATCGCGTGTACGATGAGACATTGTTTTTAGGCTGTTCATCTTGAAAATTAGGTTAAAAAATATTACATAAGATCCTTGCCTCCCTCTCCCGTCTTTGTAAAAAAATGTGAGAAATTCGGGACCCCCCCCCCCCCCACACCCCAAAAGCATTACGTAATTTAAGTACGACCCCTAAAAATCGAAAGCAAAAGAAAAACTATTTAATTGAATCCTTCCCTCTTACACTTTCAGCTTCTTTGAGGTTTATTCAGTTAAACCTACCCCCAGCTCACAGATTTATCCTCAATACTTATTCCACCATACTCATACAACAACCTTCGTTTCCGCAAAACACCTCTTCTTCAATCCCATCAACACACCAATCTAACAAAACATATCCTCAATACACTTGCCCAAAACCAATCAGTTTCCATTCCACCAGAGGGTAGTTAAGACTTACGATTAGCGAGGTACGCGGAGTGCACCTGCTTCGACCGAGGAATCCGGTCAAACGAAATCGAAGGGGTTCGGTAACAATGTTGCCTATACCGGTGAGTCCAACGCCTGTATTTACGACATAGTGGTTACTCGTTCACCATCTACGTGCGGAAAATAAAATCAGCCCGCGAGACCCACGGTAAACGCACACGCGCTGGCTTATTACACAGCCATGACTACTGGCGTGGCCCGAAAAAAAGGAATCGCCGCGTAATTGGCGGTAACGCTGGATGAGCTTTATTTTTTCCCATCTGGCCGCGGCGGATTTATTTTTATACGGTTTTAATACGAGCGCCGTTGGTTGCGTGCCGCACGAGGCGTTTCGCGTTCCCTTTTTCTGCATAAATTTCTCTCTGCCCGGCTGCACGGGCGGGACGCAGCAGCGTTTCGTAAACACCACAAACGAATCACGTTGCAGTGGATGCCGCGTACCCCGCGTAATTAATACGGGAGCGCGTCCAATATTATGTGAAATTATATGACGCAACCAGTCGGAGCCGGAGGAGTACCGGCTCGCTGGGAAATGACGCGGCCCGGTTGGGTCACGATTACGAAATCGGATCGCGCCGAAAACCGTGGCGCGGCCAATGGGAGAAATCGTTACGATCGCCGCGGAGGATTAAAGGAGCGATTACTCCTCTTTATCTCGATCTGAAACGAGCGGGCGAGCAAACCTGGCCGAGCGCGACGCGGTTTAAACGACGGCCCTCCTCCGCCCTGCTACCCCTGTGGACGCCGAATTTGCTTTTCATCCCGATACGCACGCGATATACGCAATTACGAACGGCAGCCAGTTCGAATTCGGTTTCGCAAACGGCTCTTAAAAGGTCTATCGACGCGCGTGTGGTCCGCGCGCCATGACTGCCAGCGGTTTTCGCGTTTGCGGGCTACCGCTGGACGCCAAGGTAGCGATGGGCCCCCAATGCATTGCCCGCCTGAGATTCGATCAAATTCTTTGTAATCGTTTAGGGTGATCGTGATTAGTTTGGGAACTTTTAGTTTTCTTGCAGAGTGATGCAGATGCTGCCCGTGGATAGTTCATCGGTGATTCTTAGTACCTAATTGGTAGGGGTGGGTAAGTGACTGTTGTTCAGAAGAGACTCAAAGTCTGCACGATTTGTAACAGTAAGTAGGTATATTTTGAATATATTATATTATTAAAGTATGAATATTCGGAGTCTTGAAAGCAGGAAAGTCGTGGCTGACCTTTGTTCTTTATTCGCGGTATTTCACGAACATAAAAATAGTTATCTGATTTCGCTGGACAATTTTAATCCGCCTACTCAACAGAGCACCGATGCTCTTCAGACTTTCGCTATACTCATCGCGTTTCAGTGTTACGGATCCAATTTGCAGAATTTGTACTTTGGCGAATTATTATAATGAGGGGATAGATTTTTTGCACAGAACGTCAATGTCTTTAGGTGTGTACTACTTAGAGTTATTGATGGGAGGCAGTCAGAGCAACAACGGACCAACCCACATTTAAAAAAAAAATTTTCCCTATTTTATATGGTTAGTAAAGACTATAAGTAATTGGAATACGTTATTGCTACTAATTCGATTTAAAAAAAATGTGGGTTTGTCCGTTGTTGCTCTGACTGTCTCATATATTCTTGAGCGCGTTACAATAGAGGGAAACATATAACGTGTCTTGCTACTCAGCTTGGCGCAGCTGCCCCGGCCGCGCAGTTCTCTCGACCAACCGTCTAGCAACACTTCTCTGGCAACGCTCTCTGCCGCGACGCGAGCCTACTACAATTACGTGAAAAGTTACTTGTTGAGTCGGGAAAATATTTTCTAGTTTTGCTTTATTGTGGTTTCTGTTTGTACGTTGCATTTTGTTCTCGGGGTATGATGGGTTATTTGTCGTGTGCGGTAATGTTTGTTTTGTTATTGTTTCACTTTGTAAATAATAGGCTTTTCCCGTAAAAGGTAATAAATACATATATTATTACACTGAATCATCTCTGGAAATTGTTGCTTCATATAAAATGCACATTTTTGTTGATAATTTTTTTCTTTGTTGATGTACTGTCATTGAATCTGTAGCTATTTTTTATTTTTGTTGCGAAGCAGTCGTCACAAGAAGATTCTGCTGCAGTTGGAACTGGAACTATTAGTATATTTAGATACTCTGTACTTTTTAACATTTAGAAAGTGTTTATAAGGGTCCCTGGAAGATAAGATGGGAACAATTAAAAGCCCCAGCAGAATTGGTAACAAAGTTTTTATGATACTCACGTAAATACACAATTAACTGAACATGGAAGCGGATAATTAGTTTCCTCCTTCTTGAATACTTCTTGAAAGGAACGACGATGGAAGAGAAACAGGAGAACGTAGAACGAAAGTAAACGTTTAACGAGCCTCGAAATTGTTCACTTTCGTCAGAAATACCATCGAAATCCCATGAAACTCTCGACTGAATATCCGAAAGGAATCGCAGCAGTGTTGCTCCCATCGCTAGCGTCCGCTTTGAAATTCCAGCGGACGAAATCGACGTGCCATACGCACCGCTCGCGCATATTAAGCCCCGATCTTAGGCGATAAACCTGGAATTAGGCCGATTCAAGTTTTAATCGCTCCGCCACCCAAGACGCTCCTCCGCGGTCCACAGTGGCCACCACTCTCGAGGCTAAGCTTCATCGATTAAACGTATACACGTTTGACTGTCAAGGAATTCGATCTGGCTTTAAACCATACCGACAGGGAATGACTTGCAGCGATATTGCCCATGGAAACCCTTTTCTGGCTGGTCTGCAACTTTAGCCACACCGTGTCTCTTTGGTCCATTTGATACGTCACCAAGTTGTAGAGTGAACATTGAATAGTAAAAGGTTGCCATTGAAATCGGCGAGGGGTCCAAGAAAGTGGTGACGTTGATCGCTTTATGGCGAACGCTTTCGAAGCGATCGACGATTGTGATACGGGTTAACATCGGGATCCCGCGTCGACGAAATCTTCGACAAGTGGTAATTATGGGTAATACGGTGGTTCAGCGACGTGGCTGGTCGCTTAACCTCGTTTGTTCAAAAAATTGAGTTATTACGCGCGTCGAATTCGACGCGGTTAATTGCACCCTTTCTTGGGCCTGGTGTGTTGTGATTCCTGGGAATCGCGAACCAGGTTTCGTCTGTTTCGCGTGAGGAAAGATTGTTGAACTAGTTAGTTGGTTTAAGATTGTTGAGACACATGATTGAATTAGCTATTCGTTTTCTGTATTACAATAGAACACTAGAATATTTCAGAAATTGTTGCTTCATGCTAAAAGTACACTTTGGGTGATAATTTTTATCTTTGACGACGTTCCGTCGATTACTAATTTTGAAGTTAATATTAGATGACAGCATGTCTTTAATAGGGCGTAACTCGAGGATAATTTGTCGTAAACGAGTTGGCCAACACAATTAGAAGATTAAGATCCCACCCTTATTTTCTCCTGTGCTTACGTAGTATCTAGAATAAAGTAATTATATCGCGGACAAGGCAATTATGCTGTTGGCCCTTATTGATCCAGTAACGAAGGGTACACCTGTAATTTTGCGATACACTTTAATTCGAGTACATGTTACTTCGACAACTAAACGTAAAAATGAATAAAAAGAAGGCTTTACTGTCTACCTCTCCAACACCTGGCCATAGCTAATGTCTTGTAACAAATTCTGTAACACGTGAAGCAACATATTTTCGTAAAATTGTCAATGGCACCACGTTCAGAATCGATTACCTCGAAGCCAATAATTCTACAAAAAAAACCTAATACACTCTACATTTTCGATTCATTTTTTAAATCAGAGTTATACCCGCCCATTACACGTCACAAATTAGCATGTACATTGGCAAAATAACGGCATACTCACGACGATGTCCTTAATCGTCAGGCGATCATCCCCGAGGGTCCCGCTAAAATTCCCCGACTCACATTGCAAATCTACACCGTCATTAAGCTTCCCCGGCCAAGTAACATACAACATAGTCGTGCAATCATCACAGAAGCCCCCCTAGACCACTATACTTAATACCGAGCATTAGCCCTCCCGCCCAGTCGGAAGAATCACTTTAATATCCCGCGCGAGCCCACGTCAGGATCCCTCTCTCTCCGTCCATCAATTCCCACGGTGCGGAGGGGGCCCTGAAATTCAACATAAACAGCGAAAAACAGCGTCTATGCACGGTGGAGAATTACGCAATAACCAAGCCCGCGATGGGCTGCCCGTTCCAGCGGTTTTATGGCGGGCTAAATTAAGACCTACCATCGCGCTGCTGCCTATTTCGCCCCGAATGTCCCGTAGGAAACGGCCTCCACCGCAATTTGGCGAGATTACAGGGTGGCGTGGCATTGATTAGAGGGGGGACGATTAAACAATCTAGGCCTCCCTGGTAGAACTTCTGGGAGGGCAAGCCAGCGATTCCACGCTCCGGCCCCGTGTCTAGTCGCGAAACGGTCCTCTTCTCGCCCCCCTTGTACGCTTCGCCGTCCGCTTCCTCACCGGCCGGCTTGGCCCGCGAAGGCAGATGATCGCCTTCAGGCTATATGCTCGAAATGAAGCAGTTATACGACCGAACTAATAACATATTTAGGAGGGCATGCGGATCCCCCCCGGTGGCGGATCCGCGACCTCCCAAGACGGGCACGCTTTCGAGAGACCGGCCACCGGTTTTTTCCACTTTTTTCCACGTGTAACTTAGATAAAAGTAGCGGATCCAGGCGGGCGCAGGTGATGGCTGCTCCACTTCGTCGGCGGATGCGCGCTGCCGCGTGCGTGCCTTCGGTAATTATACCACAGACGATGTATGAGATAGACCTAACGTCTTATGGGTATCAGTGTAACAGCAACTGGATTATCGAATTCGTAAAACGTCAATGGTTTTGTCACGCAGGTAAAGTTAAGGGAGGAGCACTCTTTAGGACACTAGGAATAAGGTGAAACTTGGGATTTTTTTCTAAGAAATTATTAAGCGGATCTTCTCCAAAATTTCGGGGTATTTTAGTTCACATTCAAACAATAAAAATTAATTTTTTGGTTACAAAGTGTTCGGTAGAAATGGAGATATATGAACACGTAGGGACTCGCGCGCCGGAGTTGCATATTTTCGATTATGTTAGAGGCCCCAATTCTTCTCTGAAATAAAATAAACAAGGAGTTTCTTATGTTTAGTATAATTACATTGTCGATGAACCTAACAAACGAAAAATAAGTTCAAAGTTGGCAAATTGGTGGAACTTCAAAGAAAAAATTACGATTCTCGCTTAAAGTATTTCTGGTTATGGAAAAAGAGTTGTTCAATTCAATTTATTTATCAAAGTTTTAGGTCCATCGAAAATGTAATTATACGAGGAATAAGAAAATCCTTGGTTTTTTATTTCTGGGAAGAATTTGGGGCCTCCAACACAATCGCGCAACTCCGGCGCGCGAGTCCCCGCGAACGTGTTCATATATCTCCATTTCTACCGAACACTTTGTAATGAAAAAATTAATTTTTATTGCTTGAATGTGAACTAAAATACCCTGAAAGTTTTGAAAGGATCTGCTTAACAGTTTCTTAGAAAAAAATTTCCAAGTATTACCTTATTCCTAGCATCCTAAATAAGGCTTTCCCTTAAATTAAGATGACGCTGGGAGATATATTCAAATTAATTACTGAAGAGAGTTAAGTAGGTAACAGTATAATATACTGACACTACGCCTACTTCAAAATACAGGTTACGATTCACACGTCCACAACTTATATTTCATAGCTTAGACTTCACAGTCTATACTACGCAATTCACACTTCACAATTCATAGCTTATAATTCACGCTTAGGACTTCGTGGATTACACATCATACTTCATATTTCAAAATTTATATCTCAAACATTTCGCGACACACAATGCACACGAAGTCCCATAAATTTGCAACCGAGTACAATGCACAATAAAGTTGCAAAGTGAAACTTATTGTTAGCCTCTCTTGCAGGTGAAACTTGAAAAATTTGCTTCTCTTGCACATGTAGAGCTGAAAATCTGCTTCTCTTGCCGACGCAGAGCTGAAAATCTACTTCTGTTGCAGCTGCATCAACTTAAAAACCGCTCGTTTCGAATTCCATTGCACGATACTTGCACCTGCAAGAGATTCAAATTTTTGACCTGCGTCTAAAAAACCCAAATTTTCAGCCCACAACTACTTTTGCAGGCTCAGCGTGGAAATCGGCCTCTCCGTCAAATGCAAAAATCATGCAATCGAATTTTGAAACAAACGGGTTTTGCGCCACTGCACCTGCAAGGTAAACAGTAATTTGATCTAAATCTAAATCATGGCAAGAAATGTTGGGGATACCGACGTGCTTTTAGTACCGAGAACAAATCGAGCTTATACGTCGAAAATACTGGAAATCACGCAATATTTATTGTTAATAATTCTAACTACGTTTTAGTGGCATTGCGATTGTATTTTATCTCGAATCGATTACTTTGCATGAGCCACAAAATTGCACATTTTATCACGCGTGACAAAAATTAACATTGGATGTAAAGTCTATGCTATACCTCGTCTGCGATTATACTAATATGCATCTCCCAGTGTGTGCTTAGGGGAGTCAGGTAAAATAATTTCGCCCGGGGCACCGTAGAAAGTTCATTATCGATTTTCGAGGTTGGGCCCGAGAGTCGGTTGTCTGCTCTTATTTTGGCAATGTTGTGTCGAATCTAATAAGGGTTGCATGTGCAGCTTGCTGTCGTGAGAGGAATGTGGAACGATCTTAATGAGCTCAGGTTTGATGGAAAGTTACATAGTAGAACCTCTGCTGTTTAATATAATGGAGGGACAGGATAATGGAAGATTCTCTCCTTGTGTTATTAACCATTCCACATTTTAAGCAGTAGGTATACTCAAAATGCCAGTAGCCCAAATGGTAAACATCACAAAGAAACGTCATCGACTTTCTTTTTTCTCCGCTGAATCATACAGATCAATCCACCCCTCGACCAATCTTCGAATTATCTGATAAAAACCCACATCCTCCACATTCTTTCAAATCCAAAATCTGCTCCCCTATTTCGAACCAAACCCCCAAATAAGAAACCTCCGACCATTAAAATCCACCAGTTCGCAGTGAACAAGAGGGTAAGAGTCAGAAATCAGCAGAGAACGTAGAGAATCTCAAGTTGTTCGAGACGCGAGGGATCCGTCACAGAGAGGTGCTTCTCTTTTTTCCACCCCGGTTTTCGGGGATAAATCTGGGGACGTGCGTGTCCGCCGAGGAGCAGGCACGACAATGCGTCCAGTTTCCATGGACTTGAAATTCTCCACAATAGGAGAAGCGGAGGCGCCCTTTGTCGGCGTCCGCCTCCGTGGAGCCGCGACGTTTACGGCTCTCGACGGACCACCAACACGTGCCAACGGACCTGAAACACGTGTTACCGACTTTCGCAAGACCGGCTCATGTTCAGACTTCTGATGGTGCCACCGTGGAGAGAGAGGTCGACTGTCAGGGACGCGTCGGTTCCACGTACGCCTCGTCTTTCGAGAAAATTTTATGTCCTTCGACGGGATTCCGTGGATTCCCTCGTTCAGCGAGGATCATCCTTTTTTCTGGTCTGCCTTTAATCGTTTACTTCTCAGCAACACGACCGCTCGTTAACGAAAAATGCTTGATTCACCTGGGCCACGAGATTCTTGGAACGATTACATTTTCCTGAACGGTGTAATTGCGGCGGCTGATTCCAATCCGATGCGAGGAGATCTCTGTATTTTGACTGCTGGGGTGTTGGTATTAGCATTTATGTCCGGTTGCAGCTTTGTGTTCAGTTTCTTGTTTGAACATCGAGAGGGAGATGTTTGTATATGAAGGGTAAGGGAGATAAACAGGGAATGACACAAAACAACTTTATTGAGAAAATTATGTTTTAATACTTTACTCCACCTGCAGTATAGAAGGTTCAATGAATTTAATTTTTTTATATAATTCTCTTCTTAAATATTTTCTTGATTTACCTTGACGACAGAAGCTTGAAGCTTATGCTTAGGCAAAGAGTGGGCCATTTTTGAACTTTATGCCCCTTAACAAAATATGCTATAAATCGCAAAATCACGAAAAATGGACATTGCTCTTTTTTCCCCCTTAGTTACCCTTCATGTGTAGTAAAAGAAGAAGCAGTCGGTTGTGCATTTATTATTCAGTCTTTAGTCTTGCATATTTCATCGCAGAAAATATTTTCTTCTCAGCAAGAACCAAGTAAATGATCCGCATCAGTAACGGTATTAAAGAATTCAAGATTCTTGGATATCTGAATCCCGGATCGACGCAGAAATTAACGGGGAGAAACTCTTGATGCCAATGATGAAGAAGTTAAGTAGCAAGGTGGAATGAAGATATTTCATCGTTCGCCTCGTAAAGAATATCGTAATTTGACGTGCGGAGAATTTATGAAACTCGCTGCCGCGATATCCACCCTTATCAATCGTTCCATAGCCGCTCGATACCTTCGTGGACCGAGAGATCCGGCTTGATAAGGCGCTTCCCCTTCCCGAGGAAGTAATTAGGTGCGCTCTCTTCATTAGCATAATAACTCTTTTACGATCCAGAGATGCCCGCGTTGCTCACCCTTCCAGGCTCTATCGTCCAGTCGAAATCGAGCGTGCCGTTGCCCCCTATCCCCCGAGAGATTCGGAGCAGTTTCCAAGCGCTGAAGGCGAGGGGAGGTGTCGAATAAATTGAGGTCGCGTGGGGCGGACGTTTGCCAGAACGGAGGACCACACTCGTGTATTTCGCTCCTACCCTCGGGGCTCCTGGATCCGAGGAACTGCAGTTTTTGGCCCGGCAGCCCCTTGGGGGGTGGGTGGAAGAGTTGCCCCAACGAGGGCGGTCGTGCCTTTGAACTGTTTCCATTTCCTGTTGGCTTTTCCAGAATCTCTTCCTCGGGCATGTTCCTTCACTTCTCTAGAATCTGGTGTCTTTAAATCATAATGGTCCCAAGAGACGTTTCTCTTCGAAATTTCTCTAAAATTTCTAGGGATCCCTCTCATATATGTTGACAGATTTGAAATGAATTTAATGCGTGTTATCGAGTTGCTTGGGAGAAGGAGTTACTTTTCTTAAAAATCAAGCATTCATGTAGCACCTGCTCACTGGGCTCGTCTAATAATTCAGTTTCTGAGTTACGAGCCTACCTGTGGCATGTCGACATGCGAGAGCAAGTTTTTAATGGGTTCGCGGTAAATTAATTTCCATGGACAGGCGTAGTGAAGAGCAGGCTCGACAGGTCTGTGTTTCGTGAGATCTATGACAGTTAATGGCAAGCTCGAGGGGAAAGGAGATCGATATCTGGATAGTGTGGGGCGGACGTCCGCCAGAACACAGGACCACACTGGCAGGATCCTCTTCCAACCCCGGAGCAGACGGGGCGCCCAAAAGACTTCCTCCCCAATCGTCGGAAGAGTTGCAGACAAGGCGGCGACGTCTTTTCAAACGGCGCCGTTTCGGCCAGAATTGCTATGGGTCTTGGTTTTCCCAAGGAAGAATCGAAAAAAACCGGAACCACCCTGATTCCGGATCCAGCATGTGCTGTGCAGAAAGGAGGGGCAGGGTGCAGGTCGAAACAGATTTTACTCGAGCCGGTGAAAATGGTCCTTGGAACTGGTGATGGTGTTGGCTATATTTCTTCGTCACGTTCCACTATTTTTGAATGCATATTATATTCTTTGAAGGAGAGAAAAATAGGAGTGGTTATAGGACACTTCAGATGCTACGAGAGGATTTTAAAAATGTGAATTATTCGTTCAGAAATCAGAATTTAAAGTAACGTGGGTAGCTTCAAATTTTATTTCAAATATTTCAGCATAGTTTAGATAACTCTATGCTCATTATTTAGAATTATTAATTGATTCGATGTTTAATATTTTTTATCGCACAAGACAGCTCTGTGTTAAATATTCATCCAAATTATCCATTATTTATTCGTCTCTGAAGCTGGAAAATAAATTTTTAAGTGCATGTAACCACCAAAATGACGACTTTCCCAAAGCATATTTCGAGTTTACTGCTTAATTAGCCCAGCGCACGGATGTTCCCCGTGTCCTGTGTAGATAACGTGGCCCCGATCCCATTTCCCAAAGACTAGATTGTCCCAGCGAGCAAACTGTAAAAATATCCTCGCGTATGCGGGGCATTATAAAACGTTGCTGAAAGTGTATTCTAGACCGAACATTTGTTCCATGTTATCGACCAGCTTTAAGAAAATAGACGTATGTATTTTACCCTGCCACATGGTTTGTTCATTCCCGAGACGGTGATGAGTTGAGAGCGTCATCGAGAACCACATTCTTCGTTTCAACGAGAGGCATACGCATACATGTGGATTATAAATAAAATTAATAAATACGACGGTACAAAATCGATCACCATTACTTGGGCCACATTCATCGAAGTAATATCCACCTTCGAAGCATACGATTAACTGTCGCTAATTGCCTAGAGACAGGCCCCTACCAGGAATGGGAAAAGAAACGAGTAGTTAGACGAGCTATTAGACGAAGGAAGGAACAAATTAAGTCCACCCATGGAATCTATGCTGGATGTGGTAATTTGCCGAAACTGTCGCAGCGACCGGCGATTGTTCCCGAAAGAAGAGGACATTATTAGGCAAGACGTCAATCAAATTCGTCCCTATTCGACATCTGTCCCAGGAAACGACCCTTACGCTCCACGAAGCCTATCTCTACTACCTGTGTGGTCGCGTTCGTCTTAACGATCGCCTGAAATACGTCATTAACTCGAGACAGTTGATGTTCAGGGAGATTCGAGCGGATCAGTAGCCACGCCACTTCCCATTGACAGTAATTACACGCGTGTACACTTAGAGAACTCCATTAACACAAGGAAAACTTGGAGACTGACAGCACTGGAATTATGTTACACTCGCTTGCCGCACTTTGCGCTGCTCTTAAATTCTAATTGTGGGGATTGCGCTAGTTCTCGGACTGTTTGCTCGTGCTTCCTTGAACCCATCAGAAAAGAGCAATTTAATACACATTCAGATAGAAATTTCCATAAATATACGCTTTCGAATGCGTCCTCGCTTTCAAGAACTAGGCAGTGCACAACACGTCAACTCTAAAGTGCACGGGGTCAAGTAAACTAGTGTCGTGATTGAATATGCAACTGAATACGTCTCTAGCAGTCTCATTAACCAACTCCTCAGAGCTCCTTAGAATCGGACCAGCATGCTCCAAGCCTGTCGAACATTTCCCCAGGTCCCTAAATCATAGCGGGTAACCCGCGATGCAAGTTTCTCCAGTTTCTCCTCGTAATTGATTCCCCAGGTTGCAACGACCCGGCGGCGCGGGTGCACGTGGAAGGAAGGCAGCAGGATGAGTCGTGTAAGCCGCCTATCGCACCGCGTTATTCTCTCCTCGATACACCTGCCGCCTTCCCACGTGAGCGCTGGCGCACCACCGCGGTCGTCATCCGTCCCCGCGGAACGAAAAACGAACACGCGAAGACAGAGGCGGCGGAGAGAGGCGAAGGGGCCTCGATCAGTGGCCCCGATAAAGCCACGGAACCATTAGATAGACATCTCTAAGAGGCCCCACGAAGACGTTCGATATAATAAACCTGCGGGCACGATCGAATCGAGTGGGACAAGTTCGGGGCCCCAGTATTCAGTGTCAATCAGGGAAAGTGATTTCTAAAGGCGGTAGGTACCCTTCGGTGTCGTGAATGCTCCGCTGGAAACCGAACACGCCGCTCCGGGGGTATGCCGCCTCGGCTCGATTACCGTGGCTGCTTTAAATTATAAAACCAATTTCCGTCTCGTGAAATGAGGTCGGGCTGGGGTCACCGTGCATAATGAGGACCCGATCGAACGGATGCTGCGCCCTGGTTCCCTCCCTCCCGAGGGAGAGACATCGGGGAGGGCTTCGTGAGAGCTGAGGATGCACTTTGCAGCGGGGGAGGTTTTTTTGGAAAGGGGTTGCACCTGTGGTGAAATATCAGGGGTTGAACTCGTGCAGAGTATTAACGTGGAGGAACAGTGAGGACACTGGAATTGGTAGGTTTTGTGATCATAAAGGTTGAAGAGTTGGGTTTTATAGCGCAGCAGTGGTCAGAAGATAAATACTTTAAAAGCAACACAATGTTAAAAATATTTTAATTTAAGGGGGTGGCCATTGTAAAATGTCAGAAACATCGATTTTTCCTTTTTCACATTTTCTGAAAGACGTGCGTTTAAAGAATGCAAAATTGACGGAGATAGTCAGTGGCGGATTTAACAAAAAAAGCCCCGGTGGCAAACGTTCTGAGGGGTCCATTTTTTCCAGGAAAATGAAGAAGAAGTTTACTAAAAACGGTCTTAGTGTACCTAGTAGTAGAGAAAAAAGATAGTTTGGATAAAATTATAATTGTTTGAAGGATGGGGCCCTGTGGAGGTCTTCTGGGCGGGGGCCCAGGCGGCAACTGTTCATCGGCCACCCTGTTAAATCCGCCACTGGATATAGTATTTTCCGTGATGCGGTGTCTCCCCCTTAATAAGAAAATACTGTAGATATCGATATTCTATACCATTATATAAAAATATTCGTGCCATGTATGTTGTATGTTTGAAAACGCAAAACTCAAAAACTACTGAACCAATTTCGATGAACCATATACTAGAAGAATCATTGTTTTAATGGGACAGCTATAGGGTACAGAATATTTCCATAATCCCAGCGCAGAAGGCACTTACTTTTAAAATAAAATGTTAAATTAAATGAAAACGGAAAGTCTAATATGGAAACGATTTTCAGAAGAAAGTTTTACGCGGAGTACTAATCCATACCGTAGCAAAGCACGGATATTTTGCCACTAATGTATAAAAATATGAATGTTGACAATTCTTTAAGCCACAATGAGAATCTCAGTCCCACCAAGATCGCAGAGACGCTATCGCAGTGTAAATGGAATTCTCGACTCTCCGTTCAAGATCCCCCGATCTCCCTTCGCTAATCGCGCCATCAGATCCCAATTAATTAATCGGCCACATTCCGCGACGGATTCCACGGGCGCGCGACCGCGTGTTGCTTTTGTTTCCGCGCACGCTGACCGAATGATTCAAAGCCCTTGGCCGCAGAAGACGAGTCGCCGGGCGGTTGCGCGCTCTTCTCGATGACTCAGTGAGCGAAACGCCGCGCGGCGGCTATTAAACGGCAGTGCGCTCATAAATATAAATCATATGGGATTGCTTTGTTGCTCCTCGATGCTTCTGTCGGCCACGACCCTGGGAAACAGCTGTCCGCCCAAACAGGCTGCCTCACAATGCCGCCAAATTTGGTCGCGCGAATGCTGCGGGGATTACGATTCGCCCGTGTTCCTGCTGCGGGAACCGTGTCTCGCCGGCCCCGCGGAATCTTCCTCCGCTGTTCCTGCGGGTCGTTCCCCGGCATCTCTTCGGGGTGCTGCCTCGGCGAGAGTGGATTTCTTGTTCGAGATTTCTGCGGGGGCCACGACATTGTCCGGGCTTATTGATCGCTGACACCGTGATTGCATCGTGGTCAACACGGGCAAGTAACATTTGTACGGACATTGTTGGACGATGGGTTTGACGTTGGGAATAGTACAACTGGAAACCCGTGGCATGAGGCACTCGCTTGAAGTGAATGTTTTATCGTAAAGTTTTTGTTAGCTTGGAGAAGATCGCTGCAGATGGTTTCTCGATTCTAAAGGTCTCGGGATTTTATCGGGGTATATTTCAATTGTGTCGTGATTCTTGGGGAAGGTAGTTTGCCATGAGCCTTGTGAAATACCAAAGTTAGAGCAAACTCAACTGGTCGTTTAAGAACACTTTTCCCATTAGGAATCTCGTGGAGTATAATAGCCCACATTTATTTCTTTTATCCACAATAACAGCCCACTAGTGAATTCGAATGACCCTTTCCTTTTGTTCGAACTCTAATACATACCTACATAAAATCATAAGAAGCAGCAGGGTAACGCTACCTAATATCGCCTAGCAAAAGTTAAATCGCTCTTAATTGAATAATAATTGATATTTTGGTATGCAGTTTGTTTTAACGTAAAGAGAAATTATTCATGGTTCATGTAGCATAAGTTAGAATCGTTGGAACCTACAAATTTTTAATTAGTGTTCAGGAAACGCAAGACATGCAAAAATCGGTGCTGGGAAGAGGGAACCTAATATCGCCTACCCAAGAAATATTGATTAATTCATGTATACATAAGTTTTTAAAGTTATTTTCACATGTGTTTTTATTATTTCTTGCTATGTAAATATTTTTTATCCATTTTTTTATTAGGATTAGGTTTAGGAAAACCCAACTGCTATATTCATTATGGGGCGGATTGCTCTTTGTTAGGCCGAAAAATAGGTAATTCGTTGTGAATTTTGTGTACAATAACAGCGCGACAAATTAATTTGATGTTTGGCAAGCTGTTTTATTGTATCTTGAGTTGCTGTTCTGAGTTTTTGTGTGGCAATGAAAAAAAATAGCACAAAGGTGGCTACCTGTTGTAACAGATACATTAAAAAAAATAAAAAAAATCTTAAAATGACAACGTTTTGAAGAAGATGAAGCGCCCTGATTTGAGTCTGAAAAAAGTTTTGCCCCAAAATCGGGAATACTTCTATAAATAGGAAAGGAACGGTAACAGATACGGCAATAAATCTACTACCACAGATAGCCACATTCATATATATTGAGAGTCGTTTTTAAATTTTGTGTTTCAGATAACCCTTACAGTACTTCCCGTCAACGCCAGGACCACCCAATTTTTGTTCAACGCTCTCAGTCAGCACTCTGTATCTGCCATCTTTTTTTTTCACTGCCACACAAAAATTCAGAACAGTAGCTGAAGACACAATAAAACTACCTGCCAAACCTCAAATTAATATGTCGAACCGTTTTTGTCCAAAAAATTCACAAACAATTATCTATTTCAGGCCGAACAAAGCACAATCCCCCCTAGTACATCATTAATTAGGTATTTCTAGTAGATATTTCTGTATTCACAGAATTATTAGATTTATCTTCTCCAAAAGTGGCGTACAATTGTCGCAGTCCAATAAATGTTGACACTGTTAAGATTCACTAAAATACACTATCTCCTGCTACACATGTTTAGGTAGATACTACTTAGATTCATGACCGATAAATTTTAGTGCTTGCTTTGCGAGATATAACGAGTGGCGACATTAGGAACCTGGGCACATTCACGCTAGCCCTAGCAGTGTCCAACTGAAAGCATCTGTACACAGGATTTAAAGGAGACTATCGATTCTTGAGTCTCAAACAATCGTGTACACTTCATCGCCATCTTCCCTTGATTACCAACCACCGTGGCAACAGAACGAACACTTATCAGCAATTAAAGCATCGTTCCCCCGTCAACGGAGCACTCTATCAGCCGACGCAGGCCGACAAAGTCGCGAATCGGGGGGAGCAATGTTGCCGATAAATAACGGGTGCCTCCGTAACCGTTGGTAGCGTCCACTGGCCGTAATTGACTCGCCAGACAGATGAATTTATCGGGTCGATTTTGACGAGGATCCAAGCCCGTTGCGCCAGCGATCGCGGCGCGAAATCTCGCGCCATAAAACATCCGCTCAGCCGCGTCGAGGGACATATAAATATTCATGGCGCATCCCGCGCGATAAAAATCGAGAGGATTCCCCGGCGCGCGACGGCCGGGATTTTTCGGATGATCGATATAATTTTCGACTTGCCTATTTCGAAGATGAGCCCAGTCCCCAGCGATCCTCGTTTTTCTCTCCCCGCGCCGCAACGTAATTACTCCTCGGACGGTCCACCGTTGCTTCGATCGTCGATCGAAATTGCGGCACGGGTGGCATAGGCTGTCTAATCATCGCATTGGACACGCTGAGCCTGTTAATGAGCAAACAGATGAAATGACGCGGGGTAATCGCGTTTTAATTAACTTTTTGCCACCGTCGGCGGGTAGAGAGGGTTTAGTCGTCTGCGGCTGCGAGCTGGCCGTGTTTCGAATTCGACGATCGACGCACCGGTGAGTAATTGCGTGTTCCTGCGCCTCGGGATAATTAAAAGTGATGATGAAGACGAATTCTTGTTACTTGGGAAGGTCTTGTCGCTTCTGGAACTCGCGGATGTAAAAATGGCAGCTTTCCTTGACAACTTCTGGGGTTCAGGGATCAGTGGCAGCGTGGTTCTTAGGAGTGGATCGTGGACCACCACTTTCTAGCAATTTTTCGGTGGCTCGAACCTCTCCACGATAATCACTGGTTAGCTCGTGACAGACCGCGAACAGTAGGCTAATCCACGCGTTCACGCCACGGGAACGAAGCTGCGATCAATCTAGACCAATTTAAATTTTCAGACAGTCCCTGTCTAGTCCCCCGTCCTCTGTTCGGCGAGGGCTGATTATACGTCTGGTGCATCCCTTGGCGGTGCGCGAGGCGAATTTTTATTAGCCCCCTGCGTAAAAAATGATAGAACAGCGAGCTGGTGGACCGGAGTTTCGCAAAATCCTGAAAAATATTTCGATTAAAATGCATATGAGGGAGAAAACGATTGCCGTGTCTTGGTTCCGATATTAGAACCACTCGATCCGGGGACCAGCGAGGAGCTGGTTGGATGATAGAGCGAGTCGATTAGGAGCACTGGACGCCACACTGGAATTCATAAGCAAGAACGGAACCCATTTGTTCAACCGAAATTATAAATTCTCCATCCTCTACGGACTCTTACGATTCGATACCTCGTTCGTAATTAAAACACGCCTCCTTCAGGGTGTGCAAATAGAGAATAAGGCAGCCGAATATCATTTGAAATAGCTGCTCGAAAATTGAGTAATCAATCAGTGTATTCGTGGGATTCTTCGCTGTTTCATTCCTCTGCGGTGTCTCTCCAATCCTTCAGGTTGACAGGATATTTTATACTTTATGAAAGAAAGGGAACCTCTTTCTTAACCTTCTGTACATATCCCCAAAGTTTCATACTTTTTTGAATTTCCGAGTTGGGGAATTTCCCTTGTCAGTGCAACGATTCAAAACTCCTGCTAACCCAAGTAACAATCTATTTTCAAGATACTATCCAAGCTAATATATTCAAAAATAAGGTTTCCATCAATTTCCAAAACTAGAAATCCCTATGTTAGAGACTAACATCCTCAATTTACTTCTATTTAGTTACCTCAATCCTGACACACATCACCAAACCTTAACAACTCCAATTATTCAAATTCCTTTCGAATCAAGTGAATTAATTCGACGACTCCACGACGAGCGGCGAACGGTTCCCTACGCTATTCGCCACGCGCCCGAATGTTTTCCATGCGGTCGCTCGCATAATCGTGCAAACAGGAAGAGCGATCTCGAAGGAAAGGCGCGGAATTGGAAGAGTCCCTCTGCCAGGGAGTGACTATTTATACGAATTCGTCATGGGAAACGTTCACGAGGGCGATGCATCAGCCTGGGTGCCGCGTTTTGCGCGCCGCCTCAAAGCGGCTTTCACCCCCGAAGAGAGTGACGATCGCTGGTTATTATTGGCGCCAAAAGGCGCCCACGCACGTGCGTAAGTGAGTGCAGGCCGCCACGCGATGTTTGGCACCGATCCGGTCTCTCTGGCTAATTCGTTTTTCTACGTAGACCCTGCCCTCGCGCAAAACGTACGACTTTGGCGGCCGCCCAAAACGAATGAATTATAGCAGAGGCCGCGGGATCTTGGCACCGGTACACCTAAAGCCCGACGCCGAGCGTTATAAATTCTCGCGACGCTTAACGCGCCCGTCTGCGGGTAGATAAAGTCGAATCGCGGAGCCCGGGGAATCTTGATCGAGATGAACGCGCATGGGACTTTGCGTCACAACCTTCTTCGACCACTAGGAACCTAATAACAGAAGAAGAACAATCAAAATTGTACTTCTATAACTATTACACCACTGACGCAATATCTGCAGCTTTGGAAACTAAGTAATCGTTTGCTGTAAACTGATCCAGAGAGTTGAGAATCGACTACATATATCAGAGCACTACGATAACTCTTTATCAAAATTCGATCACAATTGAGTATATTCGATAAGAGCCACGGGTGTGAGCTGAATGCTACTAAGAAACGGAGTAAGGAGACAGCAATATTCAGCTGCAGCAATTACGCGTCTTACGTAACCTGGGGTATGTACATATGTACGCGTTCCTCGTCTCAGCCTCGGCCAAACAATGAACGCCAGCGTAAGATAAGAAAACAAACCGCGGCTGCGAAAGAGTTCCACCTGAGCACACCCCGCCGATCGTCCAAACACTCCCCCCCGGGCTGGTTTCGTAATCTGAAATTGAAAGCGACAAAATAAATAAATGCATCGATCATTAGCGAGGGGAGCCGCGCCTAGCGCGGCCGACGTTGGCCGCGCGTGAGCACGTGGGCGCGCGAGCTCGCTCTCCTACGAGCGGCGTGTGGGCTCGCCGCGTGCGTGTGGCACGCGTGTGCGTGTTCGGTGGAGCGTGTGTGAGCAGACGTCGGGACGAGCGGCGAGAGAGCGTGGAGAGCCGTGGGACACGGACGAAGGTGGAGGAGTAGGTAGTGAAGGAGGAGGTTGCTCGCTGGTAGAGGGATTAGCGTGGGAGCAAGCGAGAGAGAGAGAGAGTGAGAGAGAGAGGATCCGAGCAGCGAGAGCCGCTTAGTCCCACGCGACGGCTCGTGGCTCCTCGTGGCAGACGCGCGTCGCGTCGTCGCGTCGCCCTTTCCTGGGGATTGATAGCGAAATCGGGGATAGATCAGATAAGGAGCCTGCGTTCCGAGCATTGCACGTTTTGGAATGCGAAGAATAAACGCTCGCTTACCTTCCCTTCTTTTTCGAGTGTTTTATTGACAGCGAAGTGGAGCTTGAAGTAGGTGTAGGCTATAGGTACAGCCCGTATTGCGAGTACAGTTAGTAGGCAGGTCTAAAGCTTCTTTTGTAGCGATGGGATGGAATGTGTTTGAGATAGGGATGGGGTATTTTATGGACAGTGGAACGAGGATTCTGATATGGCTTCCACGTTTGGGGTACATACCTACCTGCATTGCGAATGTAGCTTATGGGAAGTTAGACTGTAAGGCTGTTTTCATTTAAGCAAATGGTACGCTGCTAACGTTGTTGATCGTGAAGGTTTCAGGTGTAGCGTATATTCAGAATGCACTTATTTAACAGATAGAGACGTTACCTTTCATTTTTTATACCCATCAACTGCTAAGCCCTGAGGCTTGCATTCATGGGGGTTTTAAGCTCCAGGAGCATGTCCCCAGGACGGGAATTGGCGATCTTGGAGTCCCGAGCTCAATAATGGTACTCAACAGCGGCTTCAACCGTTGAGTAACCGCTCACTGATTTTTCGCTGAACACTGTCGCTCAGTTGCTCACTTCTCAACACGTTTAGTGATCGGTCGCCATGTTTTGTAGTTTAAATATAGTCCGCTACTTTTACGGAACAAGTTGAGTTGCTACAAATATCGCTACCCTCCCAAGTGTTGTTCAGCGGAAAGATGGACTTACGGTTGAGTAAAGGTGAACTCCCATGGTGCGTGGTTCGGCAACTATGATGGGAAACTCGCCGAGCCACGCGTCATGAGAATTCACCTTAACAGGCTCAACTCGTAGCTTTATGTGAATGTGACAGTTCCATCTGAGCTTCCTAGAAGCCAGAGTATTAGGGATTGGGGTCAAAAGGGTTGGAAATTCGTCTTCTTTCTGATGCTAAGGCGAGTCAAGTGATCGAGGTAGTTGCCACCAGCTGTAGCTCATCGTCCATAGAATTTTCAGGATTTATTGAGACCACCCCTAACATGGAAACTGAGCAGTCAAATGTATATATTGGAGAATTGCCTATGAACATCAATAATCATACAAAGCCCACTGTGTATACTGTTTTTGGTGTACAGACTTCGTAACCAACGTAACCTCATTGAAATATTCATTATCAAGACAACCTTAATGACATCATCAAGCCGTCACCGTCCAGCCACCATCTTGTGCAGAGTTTCCACGGACACACCGCGTCCCGAGCAAAGTAGCTACACGAAAAGGAGCCCACGTTTCTTGCAAGCCCACGACGCCCAACCTATGGCGACACATCAGTCTCGACCAACTGTCGGTTCGTTTACGTCGCGGCTGAAGAACCATGAGCGGCAGGAATTAATGCAAATTGAAAGAAAGAAAAAGCCGGAGTTTTGTAAGTGGCTCGTGGGAATGTTCGATGGAGCTCTACTGTCATTAGCCCGCTGCTACGAGACGCTCCCCAGGCTCCCCGTGGCGGACACTCTCATTGACATCGGCAAGGCGAAAAAGAGAAAGGAACAGGCATGGTGGGAAATCGCCTTAAGGTCGCCAGCAGAAGGTTCGCCGTGGTTTATGCGTCGCGACTGGGCACCGTTTTAACCTCGCGAAGAATTTAAATGGAAAGTTAAGGTAAACGCGCCAATTAAGGTCGCGCAAACCGTGTGTCGGCATGGCTGCATCAAAGGCCACCGCCTGGAGTACGTTCTACAGGAGTTTCTTAAGAACTACAACTGTGCAGGACGACGTGGCTCGTCCTGATCGATGTGGTCCAGCCTGTGGTGCCCATCGATCGTGATTGAACGCGATCGAACGAATCGCTGTAAATGAATCGCCGCGAAAAGAATCGATTTCGCTGGAGCGGATCGGCCGCTCTCTGGCTTCTCATTGGCGATGTGCACAAACACCTGGCGTTTGCAGCGCAATGGATTTCCGTTTGCCAGCTTCCGAGGAGTTTTAGTACCGTGGTCAAGCTGCTATTACTGTGATAGTCATTCCAGAATTCTTATGATACTATAAAAGGCTAGGCTCTAGTTGGTTATTCTTCAGAGATAGAGGCTTCATTTCGTGAAATCCAATGGTGCTTTTACATTTCTGATTTCCCTTCATTCAATTTTCTAACCGCACTCCACACGTTCAGCCGGATAGATTGAAATAGAACTCTGACCAGTAAAATCTACTGTTAGCGCGAAAACTATTTGTAACGTCATATGGACCGCCCTGTAGATCTGAAGTTAATGGTCGACGTAGAGTTGCGTTAAGTAAAGGGCAAGAGAGCTCTGGAATGCGAGCTACTCCTGTTAAAACCTAGTTAATAAAAAGTTGATTAGCCCAAGGCACGATTAACACACGCGGCGTAAAAGTAGGCAATGCATACCGACTCCTGAATCGAAAAGCGAGAACGCAGCCGCGCGTATGTTTGCGAGCGGGTGACGAACGCTTTATCAACAGAAAAGTTTACAGCCAAGGCGGCCGGGTAAGATCTTAATTGCTATTGTATTAACGATTACCTGGTCGCGTCCTATTAATACCACCTTATCAACCGGGGCACGTGATTTCGACACAGTCGGTCGTAAATAACGCAGAAATTCCCCTTGATTCGATTTAAATTCCATCTGATCTGCTTTCGGGCGCGTCGCATGCTTCCTCGCCGACTTCTAAACACCGACGGCCTCGAGAAATCACGATTCACATGCGGCCGTTCCACGAAACCGAGCGTGCGTGCCGATCGCCACGCCGCGCGAACGTGTTAAGTGTTAATTCAGCTGAATCAATACACACCGCGCGGAATTTTAAATCGGATTCGCGGCACGCGCGCGTGGGCGCATCACCGCAGGAAATACAAGTCGCGGGCAGCCTTGAACGGAGGAATCGGCGCGGTCGGTGACACAAAGCGACATCGCCTAGCCCGTATGATTTATCATCGATTTCCCGAAACGATGCAGGCCGAGGCGGTACCTCCATGTCGCGATCAATCGTGCCCCTTAATCGTCGTGGATCGAGCGTAAACCCGCGGTGCACAACTACTCTAGAACCGCGATTACTCATCACCTTCTGTATCTCTTAATACAAAGTAGACATGGTCACGAAACCTGCTTCGATGGGAAAGGGAATTGACACATGACAGTGGAGGACTGATCACGTGCTGATAAGTTATAATGGGAAATAGAGGAGTGCTGGAAGATTCTGTTTCCATCACTTGCACTTGGTTCTTTTGCTATCCTATAGTCAAAGGAGGGGATCCATTTTTGGGAACCACCCACACGTTCACAGATATTTCTGTGACTAATAAATTGTATCTCTGACACAGTCACTTGGCACAGATAGCGCTAGTTTGGCGAAGAAAGAGGGACATTGGGAATGCGTGGAACGTCAGAAATACCTGAAAAGGTCCACGGGCTGCGCAGTGAAACACGTCGACCTCATCGATCGAGCGTAAATTTCCAAGTGTCACAGGCAGCGAGGAATGGCTTTGTGTCGCACGGAACGGGAAGCAGGGCAAATATTTTCATTGCGTTCGATTTCGATTCGCGTGCGCGAAAATATTGGCCATAATCGCGCGCAAACATTGCGCCGGGAGGCGAGGCAGAAGGCGGGGCGCGGTGAGTTGATCTGCGAGGGCCCAGCGCCGCGGAGCTGGACCGAGCACAATGGCTAAACTAATATTGAAATATTGCCGGCCGATTGGGCCCGTTGAGCATTTTTCAACGTCGCTGCCGAAGCGCGGCCGCTAGCAAATGCGTTTGATTTACGAGCCGGGGAAAGCATTGAATGCCGATTGTTAATACGAAATCATTTATTTACGCGGACGCGCTCGATCGTTACGTATCGCTGGCCGTCGTGGAGGCACCAGCCGCGTCTAAAATGGTCCCTGCTGGTGTGGATCGGCTGCGCGAGCTAGATCGGAGCACAACGTTGCCCGTGACGAGTTTATTCCCTCTGGGGACCGTAATTGGACCGCGGGGATAAATTAGAAAAACGGTCGGCACAAGTCACGAGGGTCGGTTGCGCATTGATTGCAAAATATATGGGACCGTGGGGGCATTTTTTAAAACTCAACGCGACATCGCACGCAGATACGAAGAAGCACTCTTGTTTTTGCGCTGTCACGTGTGGGAGGGGCAGCAGATAATGGCTGATAGTACGGGCTCGGTGTATTTCTGCGATTTGTTGATAAGCGTTATCGCGTGGACGAGGTGCCGGTGCTCCGAAGCGATTGATTAGCTCGAGTGTCAGTCTCCTTTTTCTGGAAGCAGTTGAGTCTCGTTCGAGGAGTTGATGCATCTGTGGGAAGAGCTGTTTGGAGTACTTGATTATCCTGGTAATGCCTGGAGTAACGTGATCAAATTTGAGTGTCTTATTTAATTTTGAGGTGCTCGAGTATTCGAATTCCTATTTAAACTGTTTGGAACTTGACCTGCTCAAACTATTCACGATCCTTCTACATCCTTTATGACAATTCGTTTTAATTGCGCGAGATAAAATATCTCTCGCAACAAACACGTAGAGGAAGAGACATTTCTTCGTGCCACAGCTCGGTGCACTCCATTGCTTCATTAAACCAGGAGAGTGTGAAACTCAATCGCGTCTCTCACACATCCTCCCCTTTTTACCAAGCACGTCACTTTCTACCAAAACACGTCGTTCGCTCAGAGGCAAAGGTGCCGATGTCGCCAAAAAGCGGCAGAAAAACAGACGGTCTTACGCTCCCATTTTAATGAGAGAACGATCACGGTCTCGACACAGTCTAAGTACACCGAGCGGACCAGTCACTGGCGTTTTATTTCGCCCAGGATCATCCCGAAAGGATCGGTACAGGCCTCCGTTCGGCAGCACGGTACACCTGTACGACAAAAACGGCGCCCGATTTTTCGGCGTCGCCGTACCCCATATATGTAACGCGTAATTGGTCATATTTTCAACATTCCGACAGAGGAACGCGTCCCGTTCACGCATACCGTTCGCCTCTGCCCTCTCCTTCCCTTCCCTCTGCCCAAGGTTTATACACGGGCTCGTCTTCAATCACGCTACCAGCTTTTTGCCCCGTCGTCCAGTCGACCGGTTCCCGCCAAAATCGGATTCAAATCGGAGGAAGGGGGGGATTAACTCGGCGCAAAGTTTGTAACTCTCTGTGACGCACGAGGTTGCGCTCGCTACGCTCCTTTTGTTTCGTGACGCGCTGGACCTCCGCGAAGGAGCCGGCTCTTTCTCGTACGTCTTACTCCCTCGGATGAAAATGCTCGTTAAAGGGTACCACGGGAGATGGACACGCGTCGCTGGTGATGGATGAAGGGAGTCCTTGCGCCGATTGGTTCGAATTAATGCCAGGCGTGACGAGTGAGGCTAGTTGGCCCCGTTGTTTTAGCTTTCGGGATAGCGTACGGAATTCGCGGGTTTCGTGACAGGCAGTTTTAGTAAGTTTGTGGAACAGGAATAGAAGTCCCGGGGGGATGACGATTGACAGAGGTGTTTTGGAAGCTTTGGCCAGTCACAGTGCGTTAGTACACTTCTGACGACGATGACTACTGCGGTGCCTTAATCCTCACCTGAAGGAAGCAGGGTCTATCAGGACCCAACCTGTATTTTTACTCATTACATGCTTGATAGTACCACTGATATAAGAAAATAAGTATTTTAGATTACAATTAGATCGAACTACGATATAGAAGTTTATTCTGAGTAATTTATAAACAAATTTATATTACAGGTCAAAATGGACCGTGTATCCGCAAGCGACTGACGAGATATCCGCCAGGTTAGGTTAGGTTAGGTTACAGGTTAGGTAATGATAATTTTATTCCCGCCCTTTTAAAAACAAATGAGATATATATGTTGAAAAATCACTCACAATGGTGCCAGATGTTGTAGCTAATCAATAAATGAAAAAACATTAACATTTACATTGTTACTTTAATTACAGCCACGACTTTCACAGATTTTGACGAAATTTGTTTGAGTATAATAATGTGGCCACCCTCTGTAGAATTGTGGATGGGAAAGTTGATTAGATAACGTGTCATAGAAATATAGTCTTCATCATGATGAAAGGATATAAGGTGGGCTCCCTCAGCAGCTTATTATCGTCTTCTACCGCGCATTCCCACTTTCCGCCATATTAAAATATGTATGTATATGAAGCATATGTAAGTGTATGGCCGCGTTATCGAAAGCTTGACAAATTCATTCTGTCCTATTGATATTGGCTAATCTGGAATCTTTATATCCTTACATCATGGCATTGAGCTCTATACTAACTGGAGAGTGAACAGAGCAATGGCGGCCGATCAGACAAAGTACACAAATTAGTGGGTAGAGCTGTCTCTGTCCCGCGCGGCGTCTTTACCGGTCTATACAGTCTATACCCCCACCACACGCAAATTTACTACAGGATAGTAGAGATATAGAGAGGGATAGTAGGAAGAAGAAGGATGCATGGACACACTATTTTCCCCTCTCTCTCTGATCGCTGTCGCCTCTACTTTTTCCAACTGCTGTTCACACTCCAGTTAGTATAGAGCTCAATGCATCATGGTCTTCATCAGGATAAATGGGCGAAGATCAGAATACCATCTGGAGGAGTTCAGAGAACAGATCGCACTCGAAAGACTGTACACATAAAAGTGGGGAGTACAGCACAGCAAGTTGAGACCAACCAAAAACATTTTGCCCTAAACTCTATATTCCACTCACTCTCTCCACAAGAAAAACGTCCATAAATTTTCATTTCCCAACCTCTGACTGACCCAGAAACCGTAGCCAAACAGTGGAATCACGGTCCCGCCGTGTCACAGCGTGGAATTACCCTAATTGGCCGAAACCGACACTTTCACGAGACATTAAGCTGGCCCAGGGCGCGGGTTATCGACGTGCGCACGGAGGAAGAAGGAGCCAAGGAGCACGATCACGCGCGCAAGCGGTTACGAAAGCGGCCAGCCGAACAGCGCCCGGCCATATGAGATTCCGCTCACGCGTGTCGCATGGAATTATGCATCTCGCATTTTTCCCCGCCGGGCTGACAATGCGGCCGCGCGCGTCCCCGGATGCCATTTGTGGAAAAGCCACGCAATTATCCGCCGGCAAATCTGAGCGGCAGCTGTGTACTCCAAGTTTGGCATCTTCCTCCTTCTCGCTCCCACCGTCCCCGTCACGGTAACGTACGCGGCCCCGTTCTCCTCTTCCCGGCCTCTCTTCCCATCGCTGGCCTGCCCGTGGCCGTCGGTCGCGACACTCGCGTGCGGTCTCTCGCGGCAATCTTCGTTTCATTTAAGGCGTTTGATGTCTTAATTGGACGTGGCTGGTTCACCTTGAGCAGGCAGCTTCTACGCGTGCAAGGACGCTCCCCTCGCGCCGGGCTTCTAATCAATGACGGTCCCAGGCCGCGGTTACGCGATAACGGGGACGATTGCGACAGCGCGTCGAATTTCGATCGACCGCGCCACCGTGGCGTGAGAGATTGCTCGGGGTGCCCGATTAGCCGCGGGCTTTCTTGGAAGCCTCTCGCTAGCGATGACTCCTTGCGCCGCGATACTGGAGGTTGCTGATAGTGGGTAGGGTTAGTGTATGTTGGTCAAGCTAAGGTTTTTCGGGATCCTGATCAGTTGGGGTATTCCGTATTTTTAAGGCGCAACCACACATTTGGTATCCGACGTATGCTCCGAATGTTCGCCATTCGGCAAACAACTGCTACATATCTACGTGGATCTAGCAACGTAGACAAATGTTCGCTATGCGTCGATTATCAGATGTTTGCGCGAGCTTCTGTACGAATGCTCGCAGTTCCAGATCACGAGCAGAAACTCTCGTCATTTGCCGAATAAGCGTATAATGTGCAAATATACGCGAATACTTTGGCGAACACTTTTGTTGAATACCGAATACCTATGTGGTTCTGCCTTTAGAGACTGTACAGGCACGGGCAATTATTTTCTGATTGTGAAACTTGATGGTTGATGATCTGAGTGCTTGAAATGGTTCTGGGAGACTTATGACTGCTGATGACTCCTTTTCTTCTCACACTGTAGATTGCTAAGAGTATTTTTGGATGTAGTAATCATCGGGTGTTTGATTATTCGTAGAGTTTCTCGGAAATTTGGAGCTGGAGCTACTTCTCTTATGATACTGGAAATTGATGAGAGTAAATTTGGCTGCAATTATCGCCTCTGCAATTAATCCGGTTTTCTTGGAAACTTCGAACTGGTGATGACTTCTGCTGTAATGATACTGAAGGTTGCTGATAGTTAATATGGCTACTGTATTCAACGGGTATGCAAAATTTTGGGGTCTGATCCTTTTGGGAATACTTCTAATCTGATGCTGACCATTCCTAATACTGAATTTAGCTAGAGCAATGATAGTCCACGTGATTGATGATCCTCATTAATTCTTAAAAGCCCCCAGCTGATGACTTCTTGTCTTATACTAGAGATAGCCGACACATTCGCATAAATAACGTTAGGAACATTGTCGAAAGTATCTTTAATTTCCTATAAAGATGCTTGATGCGCATTCGAGAAAGATTCCAAGTTGAAAGTGCGAAGATAGCGCGTAGACTTCGAGGTATCTACACTTTTAATGCCTGGTGGAGAGATAACATTGAAGTGTACTTCACGAATTTAATGATTCATCGTGGCTTTAAATTAACACGATACGGTACTTAAAGACACGAGCCAGAGACAGAGTTCAGACACGGTCTCTCATTTACATTTCGTGATAACAGAAACCTGCCGCCGTTTGATGGTTGGCGATGTAAGAAAAAAAGTTCCACTGTTTGTTATGACGCGTGGCATGCGGAATTTCTTAGCAAATACTAAACAGATAGCAAAGATCTCGTGTCAAGGTTCTTGTGACAAGGCGTGTATCATTTTTATTAGCATAGTTCTAACACTATCAGTCTCTCTCATACACCAGAACTTTCCATCGAACCTAAACAAATCTTTTACATCACATTTACCAAAATTCACACCAAGAACGATCAAAATTACACGAAGACAAAATTTCGCTTATCAAGACAGAGAATTATCATCAATCATACATAATTCTCTAATAATCACTCTAACAAAAGTTTCGCAATTCTTTATGGATTATTCACCACGGAAGCTACACTTTTACAGTCACAATCAACTTATTCCACTGCGAGGTGGTAGTCAAATCCCAGAAGCAGGGCGATGTCTCCTCGCGTTCGTCTGCATCAGTTAGCTCTGATCTCGTGAATCGTCTCGCGTCGAACACAATAGGCGATGCCAGGGCGTGCTCGTGGAATACATTAAAAGGAAAAACGAGAAAAAGGAGAAAGAACTGTAGCTCATTTCGCGCTGGACAGCCGACGACGCCCAGTCTGGGTCGAGTTATTTCAGACGAGCCGCGTTCCGCGTGCACTCTCGCCTCGCAACCGTACATTTAGCTTTGAACGTGGACAGCTAGACAGGTACAGAGAGAATAAGCGGACCGGTTTAATATAGATATACTGCTTAATTAGCAGTTTGCTGCTCGCTTTGCTCGTTGCGAACTGGGATGGGCGACGTGAACATTCGTACGCTTTCCTTGAGTCTCGCATGCCCTCCGCTGGTCCCGCCGCGGACCCAATTTACGGGGTTGTTGATTATCATCGAACACGAGAAACCGTGTAAGACGTAATCGAATTAGCGCCCACGGCAATTTTTTAATAAATCATCGCGAGGGATTACTTGAACCTCGGTTCAACCAAATTTGGATGATCGTAGGTCGCTTGAAGATTGAAGATTCTACTATAAGTATTAGAAATTAGATTCTACTGCCGCCCATAAGTATTAGAAATTAGGACAGCCACTGTATTTGCACAAAATGTGATATTTAGTACTTTTCACTGGTTCTGTTTTAAGATACCAAATAAAGTAAAATTAAAAATAAAACGCAATATAAAGCCTCTCCGTGACACGAATTTCTTTGAGACGCTCTGAGGATTCTCTTTGCTCTATCATTTTCATTATGCCAGTCTATCACCTGAGTATTCCTAGAAAGGCGGACGCAAATCAGATACTATCTTCCCCGCGCGGATCAAGGATTTCACATTCAGCGTTCGTCGAATCGATAAGTAGAATCTCTTATCGACCTTTCGCGCGGATGGCAGAGGAACCAGTTGGAGCTAACAAGATCAAAAATTGGGGGTGGGCCGTCCGGAGCGGACGTGGGACGCGGTGCGTCGGTGCGCCATCCGCGTGGGATCGGGCTGGTGTGCGTGGAGATCGCCAAGTCCAGGTCGTTACCCAGATACCAAGGCGTCGTGTGCGTCCACCACCACCGACGCCGTCGTCGTGACGCGTCCTACAGCCGACGTGACGTGTGGGAGGCTCTGGCTCTTTGCCTCGGTTACTATCTCGCATCTCCGTACTCCTCGTTATTCCATTTCTCGTGTCTCTTTTGTGCTCTCCTGCACTGGACGGGCGCGAAAGTCATCTGCTCATCCCTCTCCTCGATTATTTTTAGAGGATTCAGCAGGAGGTTAGGCTAGACCACTGAGACACTCTCTAATCAGTTAGGATTCAATTTTGTGGTACGTAATACTTTGGTAAACAAAAGTATTTATTAGCTAAGAAGCTCTGCTTTCACGTCTCTGTATGCTGAAGAATTTTATATTCGACGAATCCAGATAAGAAGTACCAGAAATTCCTTTTTACCTTTAAATTATCGCTCGTGTCGTCATTTCGCTCCGATCGTGCCTCCGTTTCTGCAACACGAGCCGCGGACTTTAATTCCTCCCTTTCCTCGGACGTATAATTCGTTCCCCGTGTCCGGATCCCGGCACGCGTCTCTCCCCGCTCATAATTTCATTTTTTCCTGTCCGTGTTCGGCCGCGATCCGCTTCGCGCCTTTTTCTTTCGCCTCGTTTCTTTTTGCGTATCGCGCGCAGGCGACGACATGAACACGAAACGCTGCTCTTGTCGACATCGACGCGCCATCAGGCACAGCCTCGATAAATTTAGCCGGGCAGTGTCGTGCAGGACCGCTCGTTGGACGGAACGAAGCTTAATGATCAAAAATTTAACTCGATGGCTCATCGCGCGGATCCGATCGTCGCCGACACCACGCACGATTTATTGCGATACGCGCTCTCATCTCGCTACACGCCGCTTCGCAGCCACCGGTGTTTGTGGGCTGCCAACTTTGTGAGCGGGATTTCGTGGGAACGACAGGAACAGCTGCCAAGAACTTTTCCCAGTTCTTCTAGTTGCTTCTAGTAGATTAGTTCTACGAAGCCTCAACTCAGGAACCTCTGAGTGGGAACGAATTTCTGTGCCATTTTGTCCACCCACTCGAATTATTATCAAAGATGCTAATTGACGCAAATGTAGAACGCCCCACGTCTCGGGTATTGTTCATAGGAGGAGGCAATGTCGAATGAAATATAGCGACTGGTCCTATTGCCTCCGATTTCATCTCTGGAAACTCTGCAGCCCGACTGCGCGCGCGCCGTATCTCGAGATCTCGATCTCGCGCTCGCTAAACTCCTACAACGGTGTGCGCGATGAAATACGACGCGGCTCGCCCGGGGAAGCCTTAGTTATAACGGCTTGAACAAATTACGACTGGCGCGTGACTAAAATGGTCACGCCGGACGAATTGTCGATCATTAACACCTCCGTGCCAGCGAGCACGCCGACGACGATATTTGCATGAGGCTCGGCTCTTGCCGCGCGCAAAACATGTCCAAAAAAATCGGGAAGAAAACACATATGGTGGAGACCCAGGCATAGTTATTTCCCAACCATAGAACACAACTCTTTTCGTATCAAGAATTGAGGATTCAGCAGAGCTGTTTGGGCTTTACTAGAGACCAGTTCTCTGAATCATGGTGCATTTCGAATGTCAGCAACTGAGAGGTATCTAAGTTCTCGTAGAAGTCACTTTTTGTGAACTTTCTTTGATCTTTGATGAATCACCTGGGTTCTAATAGCCTTCTAAATTACATTATCCAAGTTCTACCATATCCTAGTGTCTAATATAACGAACACCATCTCAACACTTGCAAGCCGGAGCAATCCTGTTCAAAACAAGGCCACCCGTTGTGCGCTGTACTTCATACTCACCAAGGATCACGAGGAAGCGCCCACCTCTTTAAAAGGTTGTCCCTTCACAAAATCATATCCGAATGTTGGTCGCCCGATCAGACAACGCAAAGGTTCCACCCAGTCTCCACATAAAAGCCAATGGTCCCCGTGAAGCACAGTTTCCAAAGCCCCCGGACAGTTTTATTGCAACTAGTCCAGCAGTCCCGCCACGCGGGGCCAGATCCTGCACGTAGCTTTATCATAAAAGCGGACGTTCTCATGGAGACATACGAAGTCATCTCACCTACCATCGTCCACCGATCAGAAGGATCTCCCGTAGACAGACTCGAACGTTGTCGATTTGAATTTTCATACGGTCCGCGGCCGCCTATCGCCGCGGATAGCCATTCGAACTTTCCGGCTGCGCCCATCGGTATCTTCAGCATCCGTTACTAGATCGCGGCTGGTGGCCCCGCGCGCGATTACGTACCGACAATGCGCAGCGCAACGGCGACGTGTGGGCTCGTGAAGTGTGGGTTCGGCCGCCTTTAAGCGGTCGTATTTGGCGATACACGGGACGAAACAGCCGTGTGGGCTCGTCCAGCCTACCCAGCCTCAGGGATCGGCGGTGTACTTGGCGAAAGAGATACTCGGGAATTAATCGGCGGGACCGTTCCTCGCCGCGGAGCGTTTACGTCTTCGATAAAATCGCTAATGCAGGGGGCAATAAAGCGACGGATGCGACGTGCGCGCTATCATCTTCGTGGAGTCGCTTCTCGAGGACAGCGCGTAGTGGCCCCGGAGCAAATATATTTTTCTGCTCCTCCTGCACGCTGGTTGGGCTCCGTAACTCGGTTGTAATTTGACAAGGTCGAGAACGAGGCTCGTCACGCGAGCTTCGACGTTCCGTGCCACCGTGCTGAAGAGGTTAATGGAAAGTTATCTTCTTTAATCTCGAAGGCTGTCGCGCTCGTGCGCGGCGCTTCGCTGCCAGAGGCAATTGAAATGGCACGTGATTGGCTCGGCTTGGCGAGCAGTCGCACGGTTATCGTGCGCTCCTTCGACACGCACGGCTTTCGTTAGGATGCAGCCTCTTCGGGGCGCGATTTTGCTTTGAAGGACACTTTGCTTGCGTGTCAACGTATAGGCGTTAATGTGATGGGTAAAGGAAGAGGGGATGGGCTTCTTTTTCGTTGAAACTGGGCAAGATTCAGTACATGTACTCTGGAAACGGTTTAGAATTCAAATTAAGGTCTTCATTAAAGAAAATCGTGTTCCTTAATTCGGTATTAATATGGAATCATAGAAACTTACTTTCTAATCCATCTGATCTCTCAAGACCCTACACTCAAGAATCACCTTTCCTACCTTCCTACTACAAACTAATTCCTCAAACATCAAAACACGTATTATTCAAACTTCCATTACTAGAATCGAAGTCATATAAAGCCTCCGCCGATATAAATCCACGTGGACGCAGCCGCTATCACGCATCGCGTCCGTCCGCGCGTAACTTTCCACTCTCGGCTGCACGCGCGCGAGGAAAAGCAATCGCCGTGTCTGAGCGGGGCGTCGGGGAGGCCGCAGGATTTCCAGACGCCTCCAGAACAAAATCGCGTTTGCACGGTAAACACTGAATCCGCGCGCCGCGTCTGAAACGTGCGCAAACACACAGCTATGAGGGAACCCGCGGTCGCGACGGACCGCGAGGATCTCCTCGAGGATCACTTCTGCGGCGGAGAGGGGCGACGAGGAAAAGCCACGTCGCCTCGGATGTCGTAACTCACCGGTGTCTGCCGGCACCTGTTCAAATGACGACTGGGCGGCTCGCGAACGGTCTCGCGCCAAAGGTCGCGATCGAGGCAGCCCCGCTCGTCGGAAGCTCGCGCGCGAACCAGACGCGGCCTCGTCACCCACACGCGTCCGCTGCCTCTCGTTAAGGAAGGTTATCATGAGCGAAGCGCGATATACGCGACGAAGAAGGAAAGGCCGAGGAGTCTCCTTAAAACCTACGCGGCTAGGTCGGCCCACTTGAACTCAAACGCTCCCGTACGGGCGAGATGTATGCGCGCGTAATCGAAAGGACAACGGGGGTAGGCGCTAAGAATGACCTGCCTACGGACGTCTAATTAGGCGTCCCCGAGTTCCTCGTGTTCCTTATGCGTCGCGGCCGGAGAATATGGTCCGTGGAGGATGTACGCGAGCCACGTGGGCACCCAGGATATTAATCGTCGCAGGAACAAGAGACTTGTTAGGCGCGGGTCGAGGAGACGCTCGACTTGGCGCTGGGCTCTTTCAATGGCGCGGCTTGTGCTGTTGGGAGGGTTTGATTTGAGTTATTGGCGACTCAGTGGGGGATTTTTAGGCTGATGATTCACTGAGGGCTACATTCTCTCAGTTCCAGTTGTGTTTGGATAGGTTGAGGGGCGGAGGATTTGAATCGCCTTCCTGTGTTTAGGGATTTGAGTAACATAATGTGATTGATTGCTGAAGTTGAGGGTACCATGAAAGGTGGAATGGTTTGTAGGACGAGGTTGATTTTAATTTACATTTTTTGGAACTCCTTTGTTCCTAGTGAGTTCAATCTTTTTGGTTGGGTATGTGTTTCACTGAAAGCTTCAAAGAACGCTGAGGGATATATTAGAACTTGAGAATAGGAATCGCTAGATAAGAACAAGATTACTTGAATAACACATCTTGGTGAGTTGTTATTGTCACAATTGTGATCTTGAAATTGAAGCTTCTAACGCTTGGCTTTCTTGCCCTGTGTTACCTTTCCCCATTTGTAAAGCACAGTAATAATATCTAATGATTTCGATGGGCATAGAATCTAGTACTAATACTAATCTATTCGCTACGTTTCGATTCTGATAAAAGTATATCAAAGACGACCCTTGTACCATCAAAATACATCTGCCGGATGGCGCGTGGCAGCCGTGGCACCCTGTGTTAGGTTTGACCCTTTATAGGGAGCAGTTCACAGTACTACATTCTGGAGTATCGCACAGATAAAAATTTGTAACGCAATTTCGGGTTGGCGTGGGAAGCATGTGTTTGGCTAGTACCTATGTCAATTGAATATCTCTCTACGTTACCCATATTCGTATTATGTGCGATTGCTCATGAACAGTTCTTAATTAATCAGCCCATCGTGGAGGATGCTCCACGCAAATAATCAACACTTACAATAGCAATCCAACCATAACATTACAATTGCTTCATCAAAACTTGTTCCACGCTATCCCCAACAACCAAACCCTATCACAAAACACCACCAAATGGTCCGCCAAGAAATTCTCCATTTCCAAATGCACTCGGCCCCGAGTGGTGCAAACGAGGCGCCCGAAAAGGAGCCCTCGTCCTCGGCTGCCAGGCCGAAAACGAGCTGACAGAACGTGGGCACGATCGTGCCGTTGGATTGATCGTGAAGAAGCAGCAGCTGCTTGCACGATCGAGTCAATATTTGATACAGTGGCCCCGCTTGTCCTCTGACCAGTTTCGGAGGGGTGACGTCCCACCCCTTTCGCGGATCGGGATCCAGCGCATTCTTGCCACTTTTTGTCGGGCCACCGGACATATATCGGTGGAACGTCCACGATCGAACGCCAATACGTGATTCCGCCCGAGTATCCTGGCGCTTGAACGACGCTTGCTGCATCCGAGGCAGCGGCGAAAAAAGGGGGGAGTTATTAATAAGATGACACTGTTCGCCGGAGCTCGTACGTGAGTAACGATTGACAGATGTTACGTGGCTGTGTTTTTCGAGTTTTCGATACATGGCCCTGAGGGGAACTCGCGTACAAAATGATCGAGTGTTCCTGTTGCTTCCAGGAGGCTGCAGGTAATTATCTTTTTCTGCATTTATCGCGCAGAAGGCTTGCTTCCCCATTGGAACGCGGCCCCGCAGGATCGTACCGCTCCGCCGAATGTGTACGTACGTACAGCGAGTTTATGACGAGAATCAAGGATGGTTCGATTCTTTTCAGACCGCCGGCGATCGTAACGCGAGATTCTTAGAGCTGGAAAGGGAGCAGCCTTCTTTGGGGGCGACGCTTCCCGACACAAGGGCCCGCTCAGGATTGCGCATCTAGATTCCGTTTTTTGACGTTCTGGCAAACCGTGGGACGCCGACGTCCAACGGGGAACGAGCCAAATATGTCCGTCGGCGGAGCCACATTTTCATCAGGTTTTTGCCGGCGGATGAATTATCGCCACGGGCTGAATGCTAAACGCAAGGTGACCCGAGGAAATAGTTGTAGCTTCTCTGATTCTATAAATCTCTCAGACCCGGCCACGAATACAACGTCAGTATAAAAGTCTCACACGAGGGTGGAATAATTTCAAGCTCTTCGATCCCTCTTCACCTCCAAACACTTCAACTCCGTCGAAACTCCCCAAAATTCGGTCAGCCAGTTGGCAAAAGCCAGCGGTGCACCCATCGCCGCGTGCTCTTCCGCGTCGAATTGAAAATATCCCGAAGCTGACTCATCGTGGAAGCGGGCCACGCGCTCGACGCGCCGCGTTGGAGGGGATTTGGAGAACAAGCGGACCGTCGCCGCACGGGAATGTATTCCGAATGTTTCCCTCGTAATCGTCTGTTTGTTCGTCCGTGGAAGCTGTCTCCCCGTCGGATCCTCGGGCCCGGAGGGGTGTCGGCGGGGCCGAGGAGGGGCAGAGAAAGAGACAGCTTCTTGCGTTGGATGTTTGTCGTCGTATCCACCGCGTGATTGACGGACGTACCAAGAGACGAGGGCTGCCTCTCTGTTTCGCGACGTCCGCTGATCCCGATGTTTATCTCCGCTGGTAGCGAACTCCCTTCTGTTGTTCCACCGGCGCAACGTATGAGCGCGCGATCTTACCGTCGTATTTCGTGGCCCTCTCCGGCTCCTCCGGCCGCAGGATTAGCGTTCGAAAACGTCGGGCCGAGGCGGGGGCGGGAGGGAGGTTGGATCTCGTCGAGATAGAGGACGCGCGATTGACAATCGACGAGGCGGGATCCTTTAGCGCAGGGACATCGAAGGTCCGCGATCGGGATCAGATGTAAGATCCGCGCGCAACATCCATCGTATCGCTCCTTTTGATGTTTCGGCTGCCGTTCGCCTTCGATTATTTTTTGGTCCGGGCAGCGCGCCGTCCCCGGGCCACTGTCTCACGGTTTTGCGCTACGATTTCGTAGGAATCTTTGGGTGTTTGATATTTATTAGGGTGCTCGGAGGGTCCCCCTCGTAACCGTGGCCCCTTCAACGAATTAGGGGCTCGGTATTCGCTGCGATCACCGTTCGTTTTGTTGCCTTTCGGGAAAAGGAAGCTGGCTTTTTCTTAGGAGGCGCTCTTTGCAGCTTAGGGATTGAATTCTGGTGATTTTCCTCGTGTAATTGTGACTCTGGTGGGGGCACGGTACAGAGAGCCCGATGATGTTGTGGATATCTTTGATTTGAGATTTTTCCTTGGGAAATTGTAAAGATAGCATTCATGCTGTGAATTTTCTTTTCTTTTCCAAGTGTAAGATGTTTTCAGAGAGACTTCATACTGCGATTTGAGGCGTTGAAAACAAAAACGGACTAACTCACATTTTTCGTGAAATTGAGTTAGTAGCAATAATCATGTAAAATAATGCAGTTAGTCCGTTTTTGCTGTCGATGCCTCATTTATACTGTTTGAGGTACAGCAGGTGCTTCTTAGAACGCTAGTCGATTCACTTTTAATGCCCCCGATGTAAATCACTCGGGCCTGTCGCGCGGTACTAAATAATTACCTATCACGATTTAACGTCTACATTAAGCACGCCGATCGCAATTAAACATGCCTCCGGGCGCTGTTAATGACGAGGCGGTCGTGACATTCATCACGAGGACGTCCGTAAGCGATTGCTCGTCTAAAATAATTCAGGCAGCAATATATAAGAGGGAGAAATTTCGAGCAGCTCCCCCCCCCCCCCCTCGACTGGAAGGACGGTCGATTCTCGAAATGCATCGCTCCAATAATCAGCATCGAGCCCGTGCACGCAGAAACGTGGCGCGTTTGAGAGCCAAATAAGCCGAAAGCACACCATTAGCGTATGTAAATATCTCGTTCGGACAGGAATCAATTACCCTGGTCGTCCTCCTGCGATCCTTGCGCTGTTCCATGCATAGCAATGAAGCCTGGAAACGAGGTGGCGGAGGAGAAGAAGGCCCATGCATGAGGAGAAGCCACTTAAGACGTAATTGCGCGTAAAGCGTCCGGTGATTCCGCGAACCTTAGGAAAGGTGTGAACGCGAGAATTTTAATTCGCTCGCGCATAAACTGGGCCCGAACGATTTCGACGCCCTTATCTGTCGAACGGAGGATTCCCGTGCATGCTGTTATTCGATTTCGGAATAGCGAACGAGTTTCTAGGTAGCCAGCAGGTTCCCGACAGCTAGTATCGCCAGAAGCATAGATTGCATTGAGATGAACGGGGTATTGCAAACTACTTGTTAGAGCACTGCTATTTGAAATTTGGGAAGCTGTGTTCTGTATATAAATTCATAGAATATTGTATGAGTTCTGAAGGAACACTATTATTATATTTTTTTCATTTTCAACTGGTATTCCTGCATTCCACTTTTCCGAGCCGAGCCAGGGCTACCTCAAGCCGAACGTTTGCAACGCAGTGGAAGCTGAAAACTGCTCCAGCTGCACACGCAACTGCGTTGCTCTGGACCACTAGCAGCACGAGCGATAAATGAAACTGCTGCATAAAAGATATCGATTGAGGAGTCAATGTTTTAAGGGGAGCCATTTACGGGCGCAGAAATGAAACTTTTATCACTTGCCGCGAGGGGATGAGCGACGCCACGAGGTGTTGATTAACCGAGGGGTATATTTTATGATGCTGATAATCGAATTCAACTGGTCGTGCGAGTAGGACGGGCCAGGTGCGAATTATGCTCCACGATTTCCTTCGAACCGAAGCTCTGGCCATGGAATTCGCGACGCGTATACGAGTCGTTCAACAGACGCGCAGTTATTTATTTTCTGCGCAGCGGTTACTGCGAACAAAAGCAACGAAAATATTCCGCGAACTGGAAGGAAAATGCAGCTCCCTTTTCTGCTTCGATCTTCCGAGAATGTCGGCGAAGATCTATTTTCTTCTCCTCCTTTCTTAGCGCGGGATACGTCAGACTAGAAGGGTCCAAGGATTGTGTTGTTTCTCACGTGCAAAATAGATTAATTTACTTGGAAAAGAGTGCTTTATATCTTGAGACACTATCGCGTCATTTGACTTCCTCCAATATTCATCTTGATTACATGGCAAATATAGTAGAATAGGGTCATGGCAGTTTACTTCATGATGCAAGATGTCCAGTGATAGCAGATGGACGTTTTCCAAGTGTTATATTGAAGTTGGGGTTAAAGAATCTGAATGAGAACCGAAGAAAAGGAGAGAAACAAATATAATACTAATGTTGCTTATTCTGCAGAAGTAGAAGTAGACAGATTTTGGAGTAGCAAGTGATCGTTTTAGAAAACAGTTAAGGGAGCAGCATACCAGAACGCATTCCCAAGCTTGAGAGCAGCTCCTTTCTCTTATTCTCCTTTTTCTGCCATTACGAACCGAAGGCTGAACACTGCTCCAGAAAATATACTGGAACCGAAGTATAATTGTACCGATTGCCCTTGCACGCAGATATAACTCGGGGTCCAGCGGCATGATAATTTCGCTACGCCTCGTAATGATTCCTTTCACGCAATAAACACAGTGGCAGAAACAGATAGCCGCAATTAAATGCAAAATTTAAATTCCTTAGAGTGGCACCTGGAACTGGGTGTGTGCCTGCTTGCAGAGACACTTGCCGTTGCGTTCATACCTTCAGAAACTTCAGATCAAAGTATAGTTTTTGATACCATTCAATCATTTTCAAACTTCGTGACAAGTCACTTACCTACGTCATCTACCAAATCCTCGAATCTCAGAAGCATAAAGTTCAGCACACTTCATCCAAGAAAATTACACTATTCCTCACACAAGTAGCACAAAGCCTCAAAGTCTCCAAATTTCGAAACACCCTACTGATCTCCTCCTGCAATACAACACTTCAACTAGAAGTAACTTCAGAATACCGAACACTAAATCCCCAGGAGCATAATACTTGGTCAACCTTCAAATCTCAAACCCCAACTGACCTTCCACTTCAAGAAACCTGAAGACTCAAGTCTTTAACACCCGGCGCACGTAAAATCCCAGGAAGCGCAACCACGTTCGCGTCCACAATTCAAGCATCAGCCACACGCTCAGCGGTCGCTGGCACGCCTCAGCCATCCAAGCATCAGCGTCCAATTAATCACAAGAGCAGTCAGTGTCACGTAGGAATCCAAGATCGTTTAAGAGCTCGGTCAGCAGAACAAGATCACATTGTTCGCCGGGGAACGGCGGTTCGCTGGCAGCGCGAGGGCGCAGCTGTTTTCTACATCCTCACCCACGTGGCAGATCGCGAGCAGGCGGCGAGGAGGTACGGAGCACGCGCGTGCACGGTCGTCTAGCGCACGTGTCGCGGTTTTCTAGCGCAGTATTACGCGCTCGGGAGCAAACAACGAAACAAGAGCATCAGATAGACAGCCCCGCATAGTTGGTGGCTCTACGTGGCACGCAGCGTGAATAAATCCTACCGGTCGACCCACACGCGCGAGCGCGTCGCCCTTCTGGCTCTCAGCCTGGCTCAAGGTGGACCGACGATAATCGTAATAATCGTAAGCAGCGGCGGTGAACGAGGATGAAGAGGATGGCGACGTGGGTCGTCGCGCGCCTTCACGCTCGCACGCGCCCCCCGTCCCTGCCCTTTCTACGTGTGTTATTAACCTAAATTGCCTTGCTCGTGCGCGGACTCGCACGCCCTTATCGAGTCCCACGCGACGTCTCTTCTACGGTTCTACGGGAATTAGAGCAATTGCGAGCGGGTGGTAACCAGCCACGTGCTTGACGACGTTCCTCGCGATGGGATAAAGTCGGATAGCTCTGGGAAATTTAAAGAGAAATTGCCTTGCTCGTGCGCGGACTTGCACGCCCTTATCGAGTCCCACGCGAGATCTCTTCTACGGTTTTACGGGAATTAGAGCAATTGCGAGCGGGTGGTAACCAGCCACGTGCTTGGCGACGTCCCTCGCGATGGGATAACGTCGGATAGCGCTGGGAAATTTAAAGAGAACTGGATGGCCTTGCACAGTTGCTTTGAGTTTGAGGTGAGAAGTGTAGTTGCTGTGGTGTTTCTTCTGGTGTATTTTTGGTATGGTTCGGGCAGAAATTTAAAGGTAGCGGCCTTGACTAAGGATTGGTGTTACTATCTTTTTATATTTCTGATAGTTTGGGCTGATCAATGTACATTTACTTTAACACTCCACTAAGTTTACGACACTGATGTACTTGTTCTAGGTGGTTTTGTTGAGAAGGTTTATTGAGGATGATGGGAATAGAGATATAGAGAATGGGTCTAGTTTTTCTTAGCAACTGCGAGAGTACTTCCTTGACTCTCACGTGAGTCTTAGGTAAAGAAGTCTGCAGCGCAGGAATCAGGACGGCGTAGATTGTAGAACATCAGGGTGAAATTGCAAAGAAGGTTAGTCTGTTCTTCAGAAGATAACGATGAGTATTTGTATCTTAAGAGGGGAACCTAATTTAGGACGCTGGAAACACGATGATTTTTTAAGAATTATTTTCTCAACAAATATAAAGAGAATCTTTCCAAAACGTTAAAGGTGTTTTACTGTATATTCAGACAACAAGAAAACTTTTTTTTATTCAGTAATAAGCGTTTAATATTGTTTTATTGGTATATCTTCGTGGCGCCGCGCCGCCGGAGTTGTCAAATTGTGTACATTCTGGCGGATCCAATTTTTGCCTGAAATAAGAATGCCGAAGTTTTTTTTAATTAACATGAATTTATATCGTCGATGTATTAAAAAATAAGGAAAAAGTCTAAAGTTGACAAAGTTGTGGGACTTTAACGAAAAAGTTATAATTTTTACGATTAATTTTCGGCGTTTCTATGCAAAAAAGATGGTTTAATTTAATTTCTGCATAAATGTTTTTCATTCATCGTTCCCCCCTTAAATCGAATTTCCCCGTGTACAGGGGACAGTGTCAAATTTCGGGAGACTAGAATCTTGCAAATTTGATGTTGGATTGGAATAACAGAATGAAAAATATCAAAATATGTGGTACATTGAGAATAATTCATACAGACTTTGCATGGATATAAGTATCAGTCTAATAAAATCTGCTTTTGTTATTGCAGAAAGTAGATTCCCACGTGCAATTGAAACGTATAAAGCAACATTCCGACGTACCCTACATCTCACAATGTAGGATCTCAGTGTCTACCGATGAATATGCAAATGGCAACAGTGCATTTTATTTGCACGAAATATGGAATACAGTTCCATGTTACTTATCAGAAGGGTCAGAATAAAATTGCTCGAATCGCGTGTATTAGAAGCCACGGTGCCGCGAAGCCAGGCTCCATCGGATGGGCATTCAATAATATGTAAATCGCGGATTACACGTGGCGAGCAAGGTCCCCAGGCGAAGTGTCAGGCAAAAGAGCTTACACGAACAATGGTCGATCGTGACTGGCGTAGATCGATACGATTTGATGTATGCCCATCGTGCCACGGGCCAACCTATGGAAATGTAGACAACGCTGTAAGCGAAGGCTCGATCCGTTCCGAGAATAGCGGAACAATGTGTTCCGAGTTGAATCCGAGAAATCAGCCCCGGCTGGTTTCGCAATCGATCGTACCAACACGCAAAGCCTTTCGTCATCAACGCTCGGCCGGGTCGAAATTAAAGAAAAGGTGATTCCCAAGCGTTGGGCGGGTAAAAATAGACCGCGATAGCTTGCGGAACTGCGATTTCAAATCCGGCAGACTGAATAAAGTGCAAGTAGCCGTTTCGCCAGCCGAGACTGCTGACACGCGTTCGCGAAACTCGCCAGCGCCCCCCCGTCATTCCTCGAAATAAACATCGTTCACTTCCGGAGAGCGGAGCAATTCGAGCCGCTTGGATATTCCGTTTGATTATTCAGCGTCTGGCTGCCCGTTAGCCAGACGCTTCGTCATATTAACATTCTCGAAATACAAAACCGTCGTTCAGCGAAGGGAAGCATCGATAGGCTGACTAACGGCGAGGTGGATCGTGCATCGAACAGGAACTCGTGGTTCGAGCGACTCGCTGAGTAGACTAGTCTCGAATCGATCTGTTGGGCAAGCGTAGATAGCTCGCCGATTAGACGTGTAATTAATTTTCGAGCTATCACTCGTGCCCAGTTCGCTGACCTCTGCACCGTGACAGCGCGAGTTACGTAGTCTGCGTCGCAATTTATTTATCTTCGTCTGGGGGGTGTCTAAGGATTGAATTTTGATTGTAACTTCTAGTTGGAAGTATCTTGACACTTTATTTCTTCTGAATGACGGTGTGTAATTATAATTTCATCCACTATCGTAACTGTTTTTCGTTTTGTTGCCTTTCGGGAAAAGGAAGCTGTCATTTTTTTGGAGAGGTCCTTTCAAGCTCAGGGCTTGAATTCTTCTGATGAAAGGTTTAAATACAGAACCTTGCGACAACTTTAAAAACAATTTACTTTTTTTCATGTAACTAATTAGTAATAAGTCATATGTGAGTTAGTATATTGACCTAATTTTGAAATTGTCTCGACTCTTTAAAATTGAAATACCTGATTATATTTTGCGGATAGAGTGGCAGTCGCTTGTTTGCCTAGGCGCACCTACTCCCCAATTCCGCCCCTGTTCGTGTTATCTAGTACCTAGAGGAATTTAACACAGCTCCAAATGAATTAGAAACCAATCAACCTTTACTCTTCCATGATCTCTATTCTGAACATCTGCTTGACATCTTCCTTCATAAAATAATCGAAACACAAAATTATTCTGAAGAGTTCCCATCAAAATTTTATTCACCCAAAAAACACAGAAACTACTTCAACAGACGCCTCTCGATAACCTCTCAATACGACACAATATATTTCCGCACAATTAGTCCTCATGGCTAAAAAATAGCCATTTAGTAATGCAGAGTTCATTCGTGTCTCATCGATGAAACAGCGTCTGTTGCTCACGAACTTGGTTTGTTGTCTGTGGACCAGCAGGCGCACGGTATTCGGCGCGTCTTCGGGGCTGATACCGGTAAGCATGCTGACCAAAAGTCGAAGGAGGCAAAAGAAACGCGAAGAGTCATTCCTGCGGCACGTGGAACGCACGAAAATGGCCGACTTCTTTTGCCCCGCGACGAAGGGCCTCGTGTTTCACGAGTAGCCCTGCTGGCAGAACACGGTAAACGGCGCTTTGGAAAAAACTTCCAGGGCGATCGTGTACGTGAGACGCGAGACAAACGACTAATCTTCGACGGGTCGTACGTTCCTCGAGGGCTCCTCGTGGCCCTCCGAGCCACGCTTGAAGTCGATTCTGATTTATACTTCCTCCCTCGTCGCGATGCGTGGCTCGTACGCCACGCAAGTAGAATAGGACGTCGTTGGTCAGACTAGGCGGACCTCAACTGTGACTGGGGAGCTAAATGCTATCACTTTAGAAATCTGTGACTTCTTAACAAATTCTAGATAGGAATTTTCTTTTATTCTTCAATGTTTTTCATTGAAAATTGATTTCGAAGGGAATAGATTATGGTGGTTCAAGTTTGAATGCCACTTATCTGTGTTTGAGTAACGGAACAGAATCACAAGAAGAATCCTTCTGTTCCATCTGAGTATCGTGGAGTAATCGTTGAATGCCTGTTTCTTGCACTCAAGAATTTTCAAAAATAGACTCCATTACTGCAGCTTCACCTCGTTCCTCTTTGCATCGACGTATAATCAGAGTCACAGGATTAGAGGAAGCAGAAACCTTCGCATTTTTCCATGAGGCGCAGATAATGATCGGCTGCGCCGGCACCGTGACGCCGGATAACACTTATCATCGACAAGGGAACACAAAGTTTGAAGTAGATATAATATCTTTATTTATAATGCAAAAATCAGAATCCTAATTTATCCGTATTTTGTATTTGGGTACATAGTTTTCACACAGAAATATACAGGAGAGTAAATCAACATTTGAATAGAAAAACTAGTAAAAAACAACTGTTTCTTAATAGTTTTTTTCTGGAAGCTATTTGCGTAGCTAAATACATAACTTTACCATTTAAATCTTTTTTCTAACTTTAATAGTTCCTAAGATATTTAACCAAATATGTTTCTCGACCTCCACTTCGAGGGCTGTTTTCACCCCTTCAATGTGGACGTTGGCCACTACCTTTTGCCCAAGTTTCGTGAAAATCGGCGATTGTGACGTTAGGTTGTTCCCTCGTGAGAGGTTGACGGGAGTGGCTGAGCACAGTCAGTAGTCGCGGCGCGAGTCGGAAGCGTGGGGATACGGGGCAGCGAGGCATAGAGAGATGCTGTAGAAGAGAGAAGAAAATGAAGAGAGGGAATGAGATCGAGAGAGACCCCCCACTTGCTCTTCGCGAGTGGCGGCGCGTGTCAACCTTGCCTTGTCCTTGAAACCACGCGACCGCGACCATACAACGAGCCAAGTCGAAGCGGCACGCTAGTAAACGCTCGCGCGGTTCTAGGAATCAGCTGATTGCCCGACAAAAGGGGAATTCCTAGAGCCTGCCTTGGTACCGTCCGTTTCACGCCGTCCCCCTTCAATGCCTGATGAATAATTAGCAATCACCGTGACTAAAGAACTTTTTCCATTTCTATCAGTAAACTCGAGCCTCCGATGTGGCTCCCACTCCGTTTCCCTTTCACTCGTACTCATTTTTGCCAACTCCGTTGCCAAATTCTTGACTAATGAACGTAGGAAAAGCTTGAGGAGCTGAATGGTGGAGTTAATCCTACACGTGGTCTGATTATGAAATCACAATATGGTTCACGGATACCATTTCTTGTCATTCATGAGAGAATAACGTTTTTCGTGAGGACGCCACGGTGGTACGTGCCTGGAATGGAACAGTTCTCAGTTTTAGAAGTGATCTCGTAGGCGACTGCCCCGTTTGCCAGAGAAACGGCGCGGAGCCACGCGAAGGGGACAAAGAGTCCGCCTGTTCCGAGAAACAGCCGAGTTTTTTTAACGTGCTGTATGGAGATTGGGCAGATAAAGCCGGGGCACCGCGAAAAAGCGCGCGATTTAATTAAATTACCTACTAAATTATGCGCCCCGATTATCATCCTAATGACCATTAGAGCCGGCTCGGTTCGAGACTGATAAATAAAGAACAGCCAGTTAGTCGACAGCGGGCGAGGTAATTATGGGCGCATCTCGACGCGAAGAAAACGCTTGTTCCGACGTTGTCGTTATGGAAATCGTACGTGAGAAGTTAGAGGGAAGAATCTGGCCGGGCCTCGATACCTCGTGAGACCTGTTTGTCGGGGATTTTACGTAACAAAAGATAATCGACTCGCGGCGCGCGTAGATAACTGGGGAGCTCTAACTCCTGATGGTGCTTATGCAACGCACGCGTGTGTACGAGCGTGAGGCTTGATTCCGGCGGCCGGACGGAACCGAAAGGTCATCGAATCGCGAGTATGCAGATCGATCGGATTTATCGTCACGGCAATGATCACACGTTTCCCTCTTGGCTTGCCCTCTCTTTCCTCGAAGACGAAACACGGTTCCGGGAATCATTTACTGTGACCCGAGCCAAGGGTTCATGATCAAAGGCGATAAGGCGCTGCGCAACTTGTCGGACAAATTGCAGCGTCAGCGATGCCACTGCCTGGGGAGGGAAGGATTATGGTAATGCGAGTCTCCGATGTTTTGGTGAGGAATGCCTCCGAAATGACTAGGTGCCAGGCTCCGAAATGACTCCTGTCGTTTCCTCGAAACTGTACTTCCGTGTGGATTTCGAATGCTTCTACGTTGTTGTCGTGAATTTTCTAGGATGCAACAATAGATGTACCACGTGTAACAGTTCTGCCGTGCATCTTGAGGTGTTTGTGATGCAGTTGGTACTCGATCGATGCATTATGAAATGTCATTTGTCTGCACTCCAAACTCGATGGTAGAATAACGTCAGCCAGCGCCGGCTACGTTAAATTAGCAATTACTAAACGCGGCTATAAAGGGGAACGAGTTTGTGACGATACGTGTACATGAATTTGCAAGAAAGAGTGTTCGTAGACAACAGATTGCCAGGAGCTTCGAGCCAAGTGTCATAATTTTCCGCACCGGAAGCGCAAATAGCTCGAGTTCTCGCTGGAAAATTACTCACGCCCGATTACGAGAGAAAGTCGAAGGTGATAATCGGTTATCGCTGCTAGCAAGGGGGGCCAGTCTTAAGATTAGATTCTCAAGCTTCTCGATAGCTTCCATTTCAGTTCCACGCCTTAGATGCGTCGCCGTTTCATGCAGACGGAAAACTGTTACTGTGGTTGTTCCGAGAATCTTTGGCGCCCTCTGTTACCTCGGGAGGATGAAAAGGGCCCGAATTCCGGGGACTTAAGGGTCCTGCAGTGTTCGAAGTCCTACCGCCAGACGGCAGCAGATTCTTAGCAGCTCGTAGCTGTGGCCCACTTTGGAGTGGGGACAGTTTTTGGGCCCCTTATTGGGAGGCAGGGCGAGAAAGGGGGACTTAGGACCGGTTTGACTCTGGCGTGCCTTCGAGATTCTCCTTTAGGTGGCAGCACCTTAGCGGACGTATCTTTGTGCCCTTGGTTAGTCTGGATTCTGAGCTGCAGCAGTGCGAATGTTGGAGTCTCCTTTGAAATGGATTAGCATACCTTTAGTCAAGCAGACACCGTTGTGTCAAAGGATCCAAAATATATTTTATCATGTATTATATGAACTGAAAAACTTGTATGGCAGGGTGTGGAGTATTAGGTGAAAAAGGATCAATACATGGAAAGAAGGAAGAATATGAATACAAGTCATGGGGGTTGAACGTAGAATCGTCAATGTGGAATGATGATTTAAAGATTACCGAAGCGTAACTTCTAATGTTAGAAATACACGATGGTGGAAGTTTGGGGAAATGTGGAGGGTTATTCAAATAAACTTGGCCCAAATTAAGGTTTGAGAAAGAGATCAATATTTATTTGATACTCTTTGCAGTAATAAGCGTCGATCTTTTCTATTCTCACAATAGAGAGGAATTATAAATTGAATTTCTCTGCACTCATATAAATATAAATAGGACAATCACATAGTCTCGCAATTTACACGCACACACACTCGCACGCGCACACTCATGACCCTTAACTATATTACAAACTAAATTCGCGTTAATTACAAAAAGTTCCTCGTACATACAACGATACAATGACACTCGCTCGGCGTTTTTACGTACAAGAAACAGAATGGAAGACCTCGGTGATTCTTGTTGCGTAAGGCACTTAAAATACGATATCCTTCTAACATATGTACAGGGGGGCAGGAGAAAAATTAGGAAAGAATTGAGAACGAGGGCGTTGGGGACGCGAGAGAATGAGAGAAAAAAAACGTTTAACGAAAACGTCCGTTATGCGAGGGTGTCTGTACATTGTTTCGGTGGCGACCGATTTAACAGTAATAAAAATATTTACAAGGCACTGTATAAGGCACCGCCTCATAGGCTACTGGCCGACTGTGTACGCACTCGGGTATTGAACTCGCGATCCGCGAGCCAAGACATCCCATAGCTGGCAGGAAACGTCCCTTTCGCCCTAAGGAACCAATGTTATCCGTGTCCCGCGGGATTCCAGCGCGTGTTACTGACAGACAAACCGATCCACGTGTCTTCAGTCAAAGCGTATCACTCGAGACAGGTCTCTCTCTCTCTCCCTCTTTCTCTCTCTCTCTCTCTCTATGTGTCACCCGCGACGGAACAGTTTCAGTGTTCACAACGGGAAACGTCGATTTTTACCACGGCCTCCACGGTTTCTCTTCGACCTCGGGCATCACGCTCTTCCTCATCACCAGGGCGAGGGGTTTCTGGAGAGGTGGGCTGTAGACACGGGGGTCAAACTCATTGTCACTGGTGTAACCGTTGGCCGGTGACGTCGCCACGTCCCTGTGACTGTTCCCCGTGTTGAAAGCTACTGGCTGCTCGCGAAAGCTCGCCGGTGGTGCCTCGAACGCGACAGGGCTCGCCGCCGATGTCGAAGTCGAGCTGGCCGACGAGGACGAGGACGATGCGGACGCCGTGCTGGCTGTTCTCTGAGGGATAGGGATCAGAGTTGGCAGAGGCGAGGTTGGTGCTGGCGACGAGGCTGGCGACGTAACTGGAGTAGCCTTTGCTCCTGCTGGAAGGACCAGAGCGATGTCTCCGTTGGGCAACCTGGTCGGCACGAGCTGCAGGCCAGTTCCATTAGCGTTCGTGAAGAAGATCCCGTTCGATTGTTGAACCTGGATCCTTGGCGTGGCGTCCACTTGCGGGAGGATGTGGACTTGGAGCTGGGTGGTCGGTGGCGCCGGTTGAACAGGCTGCTGGTTCGTTGCCTGAGCGTTGGTGTTGCTTGCCTCGACTGGTCCGAGGCAGGAAGCCAAGTGGGCCATCAAACGTCTCTTCACCGAGGCGTCCAGACCGGGAAACCTGCCAACCTCACCGGCGCATTCCGTGAAACCAGCCCGGAATTTGTTCAAGACGTTCGGATCTGTCGCGGCTGCCAGGGCAACCTGTTGACGCTGGAGCGTTTCCAGGTGTTTCACCGTCATCTCCAGGATATCCGCCTTCTCTAACTTCGAGTGCCTCGCTGGCTGTAATCAGAAAGAAAATCCAGCGGTTATGTAAGAGCTCGAGAGTCTAGTCGAGACTTTGGACCGGATATCATGGGAAAAATCGTATGGAAAGGAAGGTGGTCGCTTCAAGAGCGAGTGTTCGAAAAATCTGAGAGGCTACGATATGTCAAGGAATTCGGAGTGAACGATGGTTAAGATACTCACGTCTTTTTTCATGGCATCCAGGATTAGGGTCTTCAGGTCGTTCAAGCAGTTGTTAATGCGGGCTCGCCGCCGCTTTTCCATAATCGGTTTATTACTCTGCAACAGAAAGGAAAATCGCCAGGTCAGACACAGTGCCGGACTACTCCAATTCAGGATTCTTTCTAAAGCGGCCGCACGAACGGTGTCATTATCCCACCCCAAGACAACAGAACGAAGTGAATGCACTATTCTGTTGCCGTTGTTTGGATGGAATTGCTAAGCTCTGATCAAGATTGTCGAGGCTAATTGAATTCTATTTTCATCGACTGCAATGCTTCCACCCCCAAGACTATCTACTCCACTCTGCAACTTGTTCCGATCTCTATCAGCTCCTTTGAACTCAATTCGTAAGACGTTCCTAGACTAATCAATCGGACTAGCATTTTTAGTCCTCAATTTGAACATTGTCTATCATCATATTCCCATGAAGATTGATGAAGACCTATCGAAGCTTAGACCCCACTAATCGCGATTTTGCAACGACGACTCGAAGTGTCCCCAAGAAAATCTAAAGTCTTCGAGAAGACACTAACCCGTCGATTCTCTCCAGATCTCCTAGTGGTTGCTGTCGTGGTGGTGGTTTGCGCAGGGGGCTGTCCAGCCTCCTGGGGCACGTGTTGCGCCGGCGGCGTAGCACCGACGGTGACACCGCCTGTCGGCATCGTGGCACCCACCCCGGTCACCATCTTCTTCTATCACAGACAGAACGGCAACGACAACAGGAACACCGGCAAATTGTATTCACAATTCGCCGCGTAGCACACTGCACTGGTAATCCAAAGTTTTGCTACGTATCCACCGGACGTGTCTTGGATCGCTGGCCACGGCGTAATCCAAGTGGCCCAGCGTCGAAACTCACAAACAGTGAGGGGGTTTGTTTAATTAAGACCGAGAACGCAGTAAGAGGACCTGATGTCCCTTGACTCGCTCTCGCTCGTAGCCTGAAGTCCACAGAACTCCGACCACTCGGTACGGGCGTCAGAGCACGACTGACTGTACGAACGGCAAACGTCTTCTGTCGTCTCGTCGAAGCGTGCCACCCGTTGGAATGCCCCGGTGGAGGCGCTGCCGCCCCGCAGGGTGGGGGAAAACGCCGACGACCCGAGAGGAGGGGATAGCGCGTGACGGTTTAACCTGGGCTTCCCTCCACCACCCGAATTCCGACGGTCAGACGGCACCCGGGTTGCCTTTAAGAGCCCCCACTTCGTGATCGAGCCCCCTCTTCGGTGTCTGGAAACGACGGCCGTGGCGGGTTGCCTCGCGCGAACCCCCACTATCCGGGCACTTGGATCGATCGAATTTTTCTGCTCTGTCATCGAGTCGTTTCTTTTTCGAGAAATGTACTTTGCTGATGCTGTCCTAGTACCGAGCACCCATTGGGGGGTTACATTCAGGGAAACTAGAACATTTTCCAATAAAATACACACACATTTTTGGATACTAAAGTATCCCTGCCCACCAACCCTGAATTGTAGAGGGTTGCAAAATACAAGTAATTGTAGAATTGCAATTAAAATGGGACCTATGGTGTCCGTATCGGGTTTGAAATGAACGGCACTTGACAAAGAACAACGCCGCGGGAAGGGAGGCGATTAGTCTCGTGACGCGTATCGCGCGTCGAAAGGTCATTAGAACCGGCTGGCCGGTTCGCGCGCGTCGCGATCCGTAGTGGTAATGGTAATTTCTAGACGGGGACGCGCGTATGCCCGACCACGAGCGTCATCGGGGCTTATATCACGTTCTTCGAAAATAGCCGAGTGCCACCGTGTGTCGAGAGCGCGGACTGACGCACGCGCGCACCACTGGCACGTGCCTCCTACTCCCTCCCCACGTCTTTCGAAATTACTCTTTCTACTTGTGCGACCGATTAAACGCACGCCGTGGCATTTATCTTTCGCATACGTGCACGTACGCGCGGCACGAACACGCGGCTACGTCCGTATCGCTCGTGTATCGCGTAACCGCTTTACGATTGATATGCGATCGAACTGGAGCTACGCCGGGGCTATCGTGCTCGTGCACTCGCACATGAATACGATTCCGGATGTGTCTGAAGACCCAGTGACATCAGCTAAACGGACTTCTACAAGGATAGCTCCGCATACTTGGACTACCCCCTAGGAAACATAGTATCTGCATTTTCCAAATTCCTTCCTCCCCCATTTCCTGCTGCACTCCAGCTCGTCATAGTGCAGCGGAAAAAATCTCGGGACCCCGCTTCATCCAACTCCTACACCGATCCCCGTCCTATCTCCGGGTATCTGTAGTTCAGAGAGCACAGACGTGTCAAAGTCTTGTGGAAAGATAATCAACGTTCCCGCGTCGATGGTTCCGGCGTCGAGTATTCCCAGCCGCTGAACTTTACCGCCCTACAAAGGGTAGGGAACGAGCGCAAGAAGGGCGATAGCGGGTGGGGGGAAGGAAGGGGAAGCAAGCCCAGGAGTTCGTAGAAGCGCGCTAGGTGCGAGGAGGATCGCCTCGAAAATCGTGCTCGTGTCGTTGTGAGGGAGATGGAGGAGGGTGAGAAAGGTTAGGGGGACTCGGGTTGGGAAAGGACGGAGGAGCGTGGTTGTGTGAAGAGAAGAGCGGGAGAGAGGAAGCACACGGGAGAGAGGCAAAACGGTGTTCAGGAACAAGGGAAGCCGACTGTCGGCGCAAGCGGGACAGCGCACGGCGGCCGCCAATCACGTGACCGAGAGTCGACGCGGCGTACGACGAACGAGCGCTGATTGGTTGAAACTCACCCCCCACCGAGCGTCAGGCCTGCGGACGAGCGTGCCGCGCGCGACGGTTGCGTGGGTGGTGGGGGCGAGATCGTCATTCGACTTTGAGCGGTCGAGCGGCGCGGCGGCGTCGCGGCGCGTGGGTCGCGGCCCCCGGGGCCACTCGATTCCAAGGAATGCGTGGGGGAGAAAAAGCGTGCGCGACGTGACGGGGGAGGCGAATACCTGTGGCTAGCGCTGGGGCTTGAGCGCACTTGCTCGTAAAAGTTCCCAACGGATCAAGAATACTGAACTTGGAGTCGCTTTGACAATGTCTTTAGACCGAAGGCGCTTTGGAAACTTTGGAAGTCTTGTAACTCTGGAACTTCTGTTTTATTTGACGGAGTAGTTCAAAGAGGAGGAACTATTTCATGCGAAATGCGGACCAGAAGGGCGATATTCTGAATATCTTGCGTTTCTGGCTACCTCTTTAGCGAGACCTTTGAGAATTCCAGGGGTTTGAGGTTTCTTAAGTTCCTGAAAATTTTGAAGACTTTGGGATACTGAGGTCTTGGACGTTTTTTTGCCCTTTTTCAGTTTGTATTCTTGATTGACGAAGTTGAAGCCCAACAGTCCCTGTCGTCTCCCGGGGAGAATGTACTTCAGGTGCATTCGAGCTTGTGGAAGATCGTGTGCGAACCCTGAGTGCATAGGGCTCTCAATAAGATTCGAGGGTACCCTCGACTGCTTCGCAGATATCTTGAATGTAATTGAAGTGTTCTGGACGGCTCGCTGGAATTGAGTCGTCTTTGTAGTGCACTCGGTGCTCAGTAAAGAACAGAATGCATTTCAGGTGCATTTGGCGGAATGTAAGAATGGAACAAGTGTTGGAGGTTGTCTGAGAGCTTCTCCAGGTGAGAGACTTTCAGATAGGAGATGAGAAACTGAGTGAATATGACCTAAACACTAATCCACAGCTAGCAAGTGTATCATTTGAAAGAGGCTTAAACTGTCCCAAGTGACAGGGAATGTAATTCTGATTTCCACGAAAATTTAGGATATATCTAAGAAATTTTTAGCATTTCTTGATAGTAGACGGTTCATTTAGGGGATGGGAACACGGTTCTCTGAAGAATTTTAAGAGATATGAACTAGGAGACGGATTAAGAGCGACGCCTGATTTATGATGGGCGTTACTACTTGTAATATCTAATTACGGTATAACGGTCAGACATACTTAAGAGCTCGCTGAGAGATTCATTTTCATGCCTAGGTCCAGGGAAGCTTGTACAAGTCTTTCGGCATCATGTACGATTGCTTCACGTGCAACAACAAAAATTGTTTAAATAATAGATTTTTCCAGTTATTCGAATGAAGAAAATGCCACAACATAATGGTTTTGCTTATGGTCAAAAGGCATTTCGGTCCAGGCAAGATTAGAAGGCTCGAGATGCGCCGATAGTGTGCTTCCATCTGTCGGCGATTTCTGTAGGTTTTTTCCCCTGAATCTCTGACACGCTCGATCTTTACTGCCTTGTTAAAACACAAAATAAATTCAGTTCTAATCAAATTCCTTTTAGGTATTTACTTCAAAATTGATTCCAGTTTCTAATCTCATTTAAACATTCTCAAAAATTTGAATATAATTTAAAAAGTTCCATTGATTTCTTCAATCTGTAGTGACCTACAGAAGCAATTGGATTTTAACAAATCTTTACAAAAAATTATAATTATTTTGTTGGTCAAAGCTAGATTCTCCATTCTTTTCGCAAGTTTGTTCGAAGGAACATTCAATATTCGCCTGAGGCTCTATGAGTGACACAGAAACGGGGCAGATAAGAATCGTCACACTTCGATATTGCCGTCGATGGGTGTTAATCTTTCAATAAGTTTTGTAATCAGAATTCGCCTCCAATTTGCCCAATGATGTTTCGATGCAAAATGTAAAACACGAAGGTCATCATTCTAGCAAATGTCTTTTATCAAACATGCACAGGAATCGAAAGCCTTCGATCAGTTAGACATTATTTCATTTCTGACACCAGTTTGAACACATTACGTAAACTCTAACCACTAAAGTGGACAAGCGCCAAGACGCCACGCGTTAATATCTATGCAAACAGTTATCTATATTCACTCATAATATAATTTTTCGGTCAAGGAACTCCTGCCATCGTTATCTCTTCGTTTAGCATTCAACGTAGCTCGTGAACCATGTTCAATCCTCACGTGCCATACACTTCTAGCGAATTCGGCAATCTCGATTAAAATCATTCACTAAGCAAAAAATCACGTGTTTCATACAGTCGAGTGTTCTGATAAAATTGATTACACTGAGATACACATCGGAGCCACTTTAATTCGTAGATATTTCCATTCGAGGAAATATTTATGTCTACCTTCTTTCGAGGATATAGGTACTATCGTCATTTACTCGGAACTATATCTCGCAGAAATGTGTCAGCTATAGTCCAACGATATTTAGAGAAATTTTGTTAACCCTTAGTGGTCATACTTCTGTAAAGTTCCGCGGTGGTAACACTGAGTCCAATGGAACCATTCGATTTTTAAATACTTACCGTATGAACTGTATCAGTCCAATCGATTCCCAAAAATTATAATACACACTTTGAACATTGTAGAATATGGAATAGTGGCGTTTTAGTAAGAAATGCAATGACAACAGGTAGTAAAAAAATCTTCATGATAAAATTCATTAATTCTGAATGAACTGCTAGATTTGGCTATTGGAGGGTAGGTCGAATCGTAGAATTTCAGGCAGAATGAAAATTTATTTACATTATTTTGAGTAACTCTATGGTGGGGGTGGTAAAAATTTGAATTTTACCGATGAATTGTACGGAACTTATCGGATCAAGCTCCATAGTTAAAAAGCGGGTCTATTGGATCCAGTGTGACTTCAAGAGTAGGACACTCCAGTTATATAAAGGGTTAAATTACCTTAAATTTACACTGTCTTCTTTCTCTACACAACAATGTATATCATCATTAAAGATTATATTTTACTCCATAAAGGAATTCTATAGTCAGAGCAAATTGAATTGTCCACTCACGCTCATACAGTACCTACCCCCACCAATGCACTCCTAATTTATTAGCTCCTTCCACTGTATTTGATAGTCTGCCATAAGATAGTCTTCCTCATTAAGAGCATCCACAATTCAGGAACCCAGTCTTGCACAGACAGTTCATTCGATCCCAACTCCATTCACATTCGAAGGAAGCTAACCTCAAATTCTCGCATAGTACACCCATTTACAAAGAGCCACTTCGAGAAGCCCAAATACATTAAGTATTACCTCCTCATTTCCCACTCTCGCCTCAGTTATCATCCGCAGACTACTTAACCTCATCAACCGTTCTTCGCCAAGGAAAGCCCTCAACAATGCATCCCCCCCATGAATTGCAGCATTACCGCCCATTGTATCGCGAGACAAAGGGCGCTCGCACGGATTAAAAGTCTTCGTTCCAGCCACAGTTACGTTTACTCCGAGTAACAAGCCAAAATCGAAAGGAGCTTGCCGGGTAACCCGAGTGCAATTAGACCTGGAGGGTGCATTATCTGAGATAGAAATCCCCTCCCCCTTATGGAGAGCATTATTAGACGGTCTTAGCGGCATACCTGTCCGCCCGGGCTGTCCGCGATGGCCATGAACCCCGCATGACTCATTAGCTTTATGGGGTGCCGGAGGATTACGTACGTCTCGGCTGGTGGCCGGATAAAAGCTCACGCAAAGAGCGGCATCGGCTTTGCCCGCAGCAAACGGACATTAATATTCGCTCCCCTTGCGCCGAAATATCAGATTAGGGTGTCTGCCGCGTCCACCGCAGCTCCCCGTACTTTATTATACCCCGCTAAGAAAAATAAAGGAGCAGGACAACGGCCAGAAGTACTCCAGCGAGCGTAAGCCTCCTACTCGCGGAATAATCTGATTTCGCGAAAACCACCGTGGCTGGTTTCCTGCGATCCACCCCACCTCCCCTCCCGTGCACGTCCCCACAGGGGGATGTTTCTCCGCTCGCCCTCGGCCAGGGAGACTGTAATTGCGCGCGTGCTCCGACGTACTAGCCGCTAAAGGGCGTTTTATTGGCCGGCCGAGCGTATTTGGCCGCGTGTCTGTTCTGGAACCGCGCATTCGGGTAATTGAATTATTTCCCGGGCAGGTTGTTTAAACTCGGCTCCAGTATCGCAGCGGAGGGTGGAAGTAGCCAACTCTGAAAAGGTTTGTAACTCGATTTTCATTTTCGATGAAACGATATTGCATCTGATACTTCGTTCTTTTTTTTCGGTTTTGTGGGAATGGCGGTGTGTAGCGCGCCATGTGCCGCGGAAAGTTATCGAAGATCGCAGAGACGGCGCAAAAATAACGCCACTGTGCATCGATGTGGGAGAGGGCGATATTTCTTCTTTTGTTCCCATGAAATTTTATGTTTCATTGCTGCTGGAGGGTTTCCATCGATTCAGTGAGTTTGCGTGAATTATTGGTAGCCGTGAATACCCTTTGTATCGCGTGTTGCACATTGAAACGGTAAAACGTGTTAATATTCTGCTGCCTGAATACAATTGGTTAAACGGACATTTATTGACTCGGAATTACCAGCTGCACAAAACCTTCGGCAATTCTGCTGAAAAATGTGGTGCATGAAAGCTTCTCTCGAATCGTAATATTAAAACATAAATTCTATTTTGTAGAGAAAATTTATTTACTCATAAACTTCCACATCAAAATTGAGGACCTTGCAGCAAAAGGGGTGCAGCTCCATATTTACCAACTTCGAGTAAATTGAAAAAAACTGTTTATAAAATTATTGCTTTGGCTTGACAGTAAAAAGAGAACACTAATTGAAAGATATATATTTTCACACAATAAGTAGGAAGTAGCTGAGACTTGAGTGGATAGGTTTTTATTTCTATTTTTGGTGAAAAAATATTCTATAGAAAAATATTAATATTAGTAGTATAATATTTTTAATATTACTATTAATATTTCTACTTTTATTTTTATTTGTATTAAACGTGCACCAAACGATCTAGAATTTTTGTCAAAAAGAGACCTGCCACCCCTGTTGCTGCAAGGTCCCCAATTCCACTTTGCTTTCCTGTATAACTAATAACCAGCACCTAACTCAATTTCAGTATCTACTATATCTCAGACCACAGAATATTTCGTGCCCAGCGCAGAATACGTTAAACAAACCGTGCATGCATCCTCGGAGAACACAGAAGCTCCCCATCGCAGAAACAGACGAGCAACGGTCCGCTCCGTCCAGCAGTCTCGTTCCTCAACAATTATCGAGTTCTCGATGCGCTTTGCAGCACACGACATCCGTCTCGTGCGCCGTGCTGGTCTCTAAACGCGTTTCTAAGCACCGAGCGAGACCGTCTCCACGGAGCTGCACGAGATGTGCACCGTGGAGGCAACATCTGCTGTCCCAGGACTCCTTTATGCCAATCATTATGCGCAATTCCGTGCACGACCCGCGGCCAGCTCGCCTTTATTGAATCTACGGGACGGGCCCGAGTCAGTTGTAATTGGCCGAAAAAGAGGAGATTATTCGGCAATGTAGCCCTCGCTTCTTATTCGCCACGGGAGAATCGAGGACGCGTTTCTGATTAGCCGAGTCGTCTACTGCTCACGGCGTTATTTGCTTACCCGATAATAGAGCCAAATTGTTGGCCTGTCAGTCAGCGGATGCATCACGGGCGTGCACACGAGTGCAGCCGAGTGCGTGCCAGTTTTATGACTCGCCCGGGGCTGCCAATCGAGAATATCGCCGGACGCGACGATAGCATCGGAATGGCACGTGCAATTTTCGCTGGTTGATTTTTCGGCGAAAGGCATGCCCGCGAAACCGGAGCATCACGATCTGCAACCGTCTCCAGCGTGCCTACAGGCGATCGATAGTGATAGTCGATGTTATTCTACAATGTAGAACCTGCAGGATTGTGGCGTGCAGTGATAAGAGTGTTGTCGTTGGTTCAGGATGATTTGCAGAAGGAATGTGCATTAATTGTGGTGGGTTACAAGGTAGGCACCTATTTGAATCTGAGGGTCTTGTCACGGAGAGTATTTCTGTGCCTCATGGCTGAGATTTGAAATGAATTCGCTTGGCCAGGTGCGTCTCCCTTGAAATGACCCTAAGGAGGTAAACCACGGTGCCGGCCGGAAGAAAGCTAATTTTGAGGCTTTGTTTTTGATAAATTAAAAGTTTTTATAAAATATCTTTATTGGCATTAGAAAGTACATATTTTGAATAAATGTTCTTCCAAAACAGCATGTAATAATATTGATTATTTTAGCCACAATAGTCGATAGCGTGATAGACTTTCGGAAATTTGTTTAAAACGGGTGCACCCGAAGCATTGTAACGGTAGCCCTAAAATAAAAATTTATAACATTTTCTGAAAATCTGAGGCAACATCTTTAGTTGCACGTATACGTGTGAAAAAGTAATAATTTGTTACAAAATAGCAGATTTTTTAAATGAAAGTTCCTCGGTCCCATGCTTTAACGAGCGCCGCGGTCCACGAAAAGCTCAGTGTAATTTTTGCGAGGCTCTACATACATAGATATTTATTATCATCAAATTTAGAAGTACATAGAAATGTGTTTCTTTCGCTCCGCACAATTTTGGAACCGCCCCTGCACTAGTTCGCGTCGGCCCTGGTTTAAACAGTCAAGAATGCATCTGTAACACCAATCGTGAGCCAAAAGTGTCGCGTGTGAAATAATTTTTACGTGGAATCCTATCGGATTTCAAACTAAATTTAATGCATTTATTACAAGGAAACTAATTGACGTCTCGTTGCATCGATATTGAAATAAGGATACCACAACAAAGAATTTTATTGCAGTCACGGCGTTTAGTGTCGATTTTTTAGACATCAATGATGGTAGAAAGAGAAACATTGAGTGCGAAGTAGCCGTGCACGCTTTATGGCAGGCGAAGAAGTTGCTGTTCAGCAGGGGGTGGCGTTAATTCTAGCAAGAATTAAAAGCTGCTCCTTTTTTGCTGTCGTTTTTTCAAGCTGTCGCTGCCGTGGAAAAAGCAGGGTGGAAGGCGGAACGAAAAATTACAGGATACCATTCTTCAGTAGCGGACAAACGTTTTGGCTCGGCGAGTCACGGTATGATCGTGTTTACGGCGGGTAAGTAACGAGGGGGGTCGTATTTCTCTGTGTCGACGGTGCAAATAAATCTCGAAAAATTGCTCCTGCAGCCGTGTCCGGGGAAACGTGTTGTCGCGTTTTTTTGCGCGAGCAAAAAAATCGAGGGCTCAATAAACGCGCATCGAGCACCGTACCCTGAAAAAAAATGGTACGCTCCGCGAGGAGGGAATTGTTTTTTTACCGTTTTTTTTCACTCACGGAGCGATGGCTGGATCGAAAAAAGCAACCCCGATGCTCGATCCTTGCTTGATGAAAAAATCGACCTCTGTAATGGACCGTCATTACACAGGCGGAAGGGTTGGCGACTTTTCGAGTTTTGGAATTTTTACTAGAAAACCTTGTTCAACCTTTCTGTTGCGTTCTTCGCGCCTTACCTGTAACGACCAGAAAATCGTCATGCCTTGGGTCCAGTTGGCGCGAAGGTAGCTACAGGGAAATGTTTAAAAAAAAGGGGTGGAAATTGTTGTGGGGAACTGGTTGCAGATACATTTTTAGAGGGCATGGTAAAGTGGAAGGAAAATATTACGTGGCTAAATGTGTATACTTGAAAAGGGTTCCTGAGGGATATTCTTAAACTTTTATATTGGAAGTAGTATTGCTAAAAAGCAGACTCAGTTTCCAAATCACTAATCATCCGATTGGGTGCACAAGATGTAACATTATGTTCCAGGAACTGTGTAGTGACTGTTATAAACAATTCCACATCTCAGTGAAATTTTTACTGCCGCCACTCCAGTTGTATTTTTCCTTCCTCAATGCACTTGCTTCTTTCAACTGATTTTTCTATTTTCTGTTAGGGAAAAACTACAGCGGAAACTAATTTCTGTAATTACCCTGCATGGCAATGAATTGATTTACCATCGTTTGCATGGGTTTGGATATTTTAATTTTAACTTTATTCCACGAAATTTTCATTTATTCTTGATTAATTTTCGAAATAGGGAACAGTTATTGTAGGAATTCAGATACAATAATTATCGTTAGCCTGTGGGTGAAAGGGTTTATCCTAACCCCAGTCATCATCGCTTTGAACCGAATATCAGTGAAAGGGTTGCAGCTTCGGGTAACGGCTAGCTAATCCACAAGAAAAGGGTTGCAGGGCGCCTGGCAATTTTCTTGGTGACATTATTATGTGCAATAATCGAGGCAGTTACTCGGTTTATTGCGTGGCATTCACGTGCAACTATCATGAAATATTACTTCTGGTATATAATCCTTCCTCAAAGATATTTCAAATTTATGATTCATGTGACATTTTATTCGCGCGAGCAAATTTTGATTTCTTCTTTTATTCAGCAATAAATGGAAGGCTTATCATGGCAATACTTTATTTAATATCACAGGATATAACTGTTACTAACATTTCCTCCAGGTGTTTCAAATTTGACTGCGGTCAAGGTTTGGAGTCTGAATTTTTATATCCTCGCGATGTAATGGCCTAACAATAACCTCGTCCAGGTTTCTCGAAATCGATGGCCCACGCTGACAGGGCCGAAATTCTCTCCACCATTGTGAACCGACGGCATCGGCGATAGGCATCGATGTTTGCCAAACATTGTGCTTATAGGAACTAACGGAGGCCACGGACGGACCGAGCACGAACGCTTACCTCTTTAATTAGGGTTAAATCGTAAAACGCAGACGGCCGTCCTTGGTAGATCCTTAAGCCTTTGCGAGGGGGAAAATTTGCAAATAGCAGTCGTAAAGTTGATGGATGGAGGGAGGTATGCCTGTCCATACCCTTTACGGTCAAGAGACCGTGGCTAAGTATCTGGCGTTGATTTCACGGACGAGGCTTCCCCGTCTTCCAGTACAACGCGAATCCTCGCAAGCCCGTATACATATAACGTACGTAAATTTCCTAGTAAACATTATATTAATGTCTGTAGAGAATGCTTTAAATGCCACATAAGTTACCTGTGGATAGTCTAGATGCAGTTCTTAAAATATTGAAATGCAACGGTGATTAGTTTATTTAAACACTGTTGACAAAATGGTAAAAGCTCGACACTATTTTTTGCTGAATATATAATTATGTATGGGTACATAAATTAAAACATAAATGCCTATGAAAAGGCATATTCAATCTTCTTAAAAATCATATAAGAAATAAATAAGACGGGAGCTAATTTATTGCGACACATTTCTTTCACGATAAAGTTTGTCGCTTTGAATAGTCTCTTGTTTACGAATTCTTAAATTTGAAACAATATGTCATCTTCCTCTAATTAATAATTCACAATTTAATATAATGTCATTTATTTATCAGATGATACACTATTTATTTTACATGAATTTCGTTTAACATCCATGTGAATAAAATTTAAAAAAAAAACAGACATGGAGTCTTGAATCAGTCTTCCCCATGATATGCAAGCTATGGTGTACTCCACGTCGTTTCATATTCCAGGTAAATGGAATCATTCAAATAATAATAATAATAATAATAATAATTCGTCTTTATTTATCACACTTACAAAAAAAACTTATGTGATAAATAGGCGAGGTTCAGCATACATGCCGTTTTGCAACCTAACTCAAGAAACAATATAAAACAAAAATAAAGCTAACAAAACAACAGATGAGCGAGAGAGAGGACCACAAGATTGTTGCCAGGAAATAGAGGGAAAATCTTCTCAGAGAATTAAAATCATTACTCCATAACTCGAATACAGTACACTTCTATACATTTCTACGAGTACTACTTGAATACAAATCGTCGCGAGCTCCCCAAGAAATAAACTTCCCAGAAAGCCCCGTGTACTTTTACTTCCCTTCATAGTGAAGCAAGCACACCACAGAATCCTTCAGCAGCGACGTCCCAGTCGGCAGAGTCCCTCGGCGTTCAATTAACATCATGGAGCCAAGGCAGCGGGCCCTTGTTCCTCTTATTACCCGCGCTCGTGGGGACCAATAACGTTGATCACGCGAGACAGGCATCGCAAGCGGTTATCCGATTGCGAAGGAATCCAAGGGGGAAGTCGTGGGAGATCCGCTGGACACGAGCTGCGGCGACGCGACTGGGAGAGGAGAGACGTTGTTGCATGTGCGTAGCAGTGCGCGTGCCAAAAAAGAGAGCAACCCGATCTGGAGCAAATGAAGTGCAAATTGAGCAGGCTGTGCCGCGGGAGAGAGGAAAAGTCCGCTCGACCAGCCGCGGCCACGTGAGCAAACTCGTTCGGACGTGAGGCGCAACGTGATACTGCTGCGGCATCGGCCGAGAGTAGTGCCGTAGTTCCACTTCTCCTTCGACAACGTCCTCCGAAAAACAGCGGCACATGAGGCCTATACACTGTCCCTCTTGTTCGGGGGGCCGCTCGCGTGATCCGTGATTCCAAAGTTTCACCGGAAGAAGACAGGCGTGGAACATTTTCGAACGCCGTTGGGAAAGGGACCGGTGGAACGGGTGAAAAGGATCGGGGAATAGTTTACTGCAGCTTTTCCCAATTAAATTTTGCCACGGTGCTCTTCCCAACTCACTGAAATTTAGCGGAACCCCCAACTCAATAGTTCTGCTTTTGTATACAGTGCGCTGAAACCGCGCTGTCTCAAATTTTACAGTCAGGTGTATGTTTCTCGTTGAATAATTTACACATCTTTTATTTAATAAACGATTTTATTTAGCTTCACTCCTCTGTCCGTTTATTTGTTTGATTCAAATTTTGTAACTCAATTTTAACCCACTTCCCCAGATTCAAAAGACTTGAAACTTGCAAAATTTAAAAAAAATTGCATCCCTCTACAATTTTTAGCCACAACCGCAAATCCAATAGACTTGAAATCAGCTTCCCGCGTTCTTCTCGAAAACGACAAAGTCTAGCAACATCGCTATTTCCGTAAATACCTACACAATTTATCGATAAATGATCCGTCATGTATAAATATTTGAATTTTTCAAATTTTTTTAGTTGCAAAACCCAAAAGTAAAGTGATGTCGGAGTAGGGTAGATGTTTTGAGAGCGAGTGTCGTGAACATATTTAAGCAGTAACGCTTTCGAAACAATCAATTGCCAGGAGTATAAATTTTCTATGTATAAAATACTGTTTATCTTTCGTTTTATATTTCACCCTGTAGGTGGATAGATATTGAACGCCCCTCTTGTCAGATTTGAATGAAGAATGATGGGTGCCGCGGAATATGAAACGATGAATAAATCAGGCGGCGTGTCGCATCTCCAGTTTCGTTTTAGATACGCGAATAGTAAGCATTTATCTTTACTCCTCCGTCGTAAAAGCACGGTATTCAAGTCGAAACTGGCGTAAAATTTCGGAGGCACACTCTCGCCGGCGTGGCCATTAAAAACCCGGTAGAGAGAAGGACTGCTGATGCGCATAAGAATTTCCTGTCACCGGCGCGAATCTTCGTTTCGGATGATCGTGAAAGTGCGCGCGCGTCCGAAATGCCGGACCGCATTTTTCGCGCGAATGGGGCTGTAAAAATGAAACGGCCCCGGCGCAATTTATAATCAATGCGGCGGAAGTAATATCTCGCTCGGTCGATGAGTATTGCGGCAACATTTCATGGGAAAATTGTGCATTTGCGGGAACACAAAGATAGCGGCTGCTTAATGATGTGAACTCGACGGACCGGGGCGCTCGTAATTTTCCCCTCGACAAATTTCTCTCGAATAAAAACGTGTCGGTGAACGTAAACCCGAAAGATATCGCTGTCTTAACCTTATTCTTCGGGACACTTTCGCATATTTTAACATTACGCCGAGGGGATACGTGGAAAAGAGCATCGACGCTCTTGCTGCTCGTAAAATGGTCACAGAAGCGATAGCTTTCAATCTAATCTGGAGCGGAGCAGATGTAATTAGACGGATATCTCGCCGCTAATGTTATCGTTGACGTTGAAAACTTAACATATACGTAAGCATTAGTCTTCTAAAGTAAGGGTCTAGAAATCAGCCCATTTACCATTTCAACTGACCACGCGGAGAGCGATAATCTCTGCACCGATGTGTTGGAGATAGCAAGGATGTAATCATTAATCTTACGAACTAGAAGTATAGATATTAGTCTACTCAGCATCTCAATTTATTATGCGGGGAACGATCATCTGTTAACTGGGTGACAATCTAGTATCTACAGAAATTTATAAGCCTAGCAGCATTAATCGTTCGATCTAAAAATGTAGAAGTTGACCTGGATCTGATTGCTTGACAAATGACGCCGACCACAAGTCAAAAGAATAGGTCAGGATTATTATGCTTCGACTGCGTAAAGAGTTTCCCAACGCCAGGAATTTTATTTCCCATTTAAGGGACAATGTCCCCCGACACGCGACGGCGCGTGCCGGTGTCCTGCCGTTTTTAAAGGGGTGGACAGAGGGTAACCCCTTGAAAAATACAGCACGCCACAAAAAAGGGTGTATTCGAGCGGGTTAAGCAGAAAGGATCGTTGATCACCAATAAAGGGGTACACAGAGCCGGCAATTGCATCCTGCAATCCTTTTTAACCCCGCCACCGCGACTTAAGCTTCCCCGATTGTCGATGAAAGGGTGAACCAAACACTTTGCAACCCTTTACGACCCCCGTGGACGCTCGCCGGGCGTTTCCAGAAATGTTTCCATGGTTAAAGAAGTGAAAGTCGAAGAAGTCCCTTTGCGAGGGGCCATTGGGGGGTCCGTGCCTCACGATCGTTTTACGATCGCGAAGGTGGTAAAAAAAAAAAAAAGAACGGCGCAGTTAAAAAGTTGCCTTGGCCCGTCCGGGAGAGGAGGCTTTACGATATCCCATCTTCGCGATTTTTAAGCTTTAACGGAGGATTTTCCCTTTGAGCACACCTACAACCCCTTTTACAATCCTTACGGATTTGACCCTTCCTGCCTGGGGGGGTTATACTTTTTATGGGTTTATTACCCCCGTCCGCCGTGGCGTACCCTCCAACCCCTTGAACCGTGGAAGAGAGGACAGCCTCCGCTAGAAAATATGGTAGTTGGGAGGGGAAAAAATCCTGCGGTTTGCAGCTATATTGCTATATTGCAGTGTTACCCCTACCGAACGACCCCCTGGCTACCCTTGCGCGTTGCCCACCGTCATTTTTTCCGTCCACGAGCCAAACGAGTGGCTTTATGGTGGCCAAATCTTTCCAGCTGAAAGTGTTCAAAGTGCCATCTCGTGATGGCCGAGCGTGTCGTTGCTGGGACCCGCTTACCTGTTTCTTTAATGCCTAGATGGTGTCGAAGGCTTTTTTACGACTGCGACGCGGGCTTCCTGCGTTTCAGCTTCGATGTTTATATTTTGCAACCATTCCCTTGGCGTTGGTACATTTTAAGACGTTCTTTGTAGTTGTTAAGGCAATCGTTTTAGAGGAGGACACGAGTTCTTTCATCCTCTCATGGTTACCTTAATATTTCCTTAATTTTTCCTTCCTTTTTTTCGCTTTTCTACTTAATTAATCGTGTTAAATGTCACATTGGGTTAGGTAGTAGAGCAACCGTTATGCTGGACTATGTACCTACTACTTAGATCGAATTCCACTTACGCCCAAATAGTCCGTGATTTTCATTAAGATGGGTTTTCCTATACGCGACTGGACCCAACGTCAAGAATTTCCAAGTCGAATTTCTCTAAAATTAAGCGCGATATAAAAAAGTTACTCTTACTTTTCTACTTATAAGAAGTAAATAAGTCGAGAAAAAGAAATAACATTTTTTGATATTGTGCTTCATTTTCGAGAAAATTGTCTTTGAAATCCTTGACGATGCGTCTAGCCGTGTATAGGGAAACCTACCCTAATGAAAATCACGTGCGATTTGGGCGTAAGTGGAATTCGCCCTTAGTATTGGCGTGGTTTTCTTCGACGTGTTTAAAATATAACGAAGTCTCGTATGGCAATGCTTTAGACTTTAGGCTTTAGATACCTACACCTCGAGAAATATTCATGTGCAGTGAATGAGACCTTTGGTTTCTATCTTCAATTCCATCCAGTGGAATTAGGTTATCTTTGATCAGCCCTGTCGATTTGGCATCTTCATCATTCCAGTTACGTTGTCAGAATCAGACTTGGGAGCTCGAACTACCTGGCACGTTATATTTCAGTTTCGATCCGTCCACCAATCTCCTCTTTCCCCATTGTGATTTCCAACGTATCACCGCCAACGTATCCGTGGCATTTCGATCGCGTCTCACCTTTCCTGACAAAGGATGCGCGCGTGTCGTTCAATTAGCAAGGATCGCTTTGCCTGTCGATCATTTATTTTCCGTCGTTACGAGGCGTACAACGCTTAGAAAGCCTTTTTTCATTCCGCGGAATTCCGACTCGGATAGCCGACCCGTCGAAATGTCACGCTGAAACGTTCGATTGCGTCCTCAGCCAGCTGGAACTGTATTTCACGTGGAAAAAAGGTGGCTCTCGAGGTTGGGGGATTGCAAAACTGTTCGGGAAGAGTCGACGTCGTTTCAGTGGATGTATCGCCGCTTGTAATTTGCGCCCACGCTGTGTAATCGACGCGACTTGTGCATCTCGGCTTAACGCGCCTCCAAGGCGATGCTATCGAACCCGCAGTTAGAGAATCGCGTGGAATTAAACGCTACAACTAGTTAGTTTGTTCAGCACTCTCCTTGATGAATCATTAATTTCTCAACCGACGAGGAGAATTCTTTTTGGTACTGGAGATACTACTATCCTAGTTTTAAGATCGTTATTTTATACCTGGATGTTGGTTCTTTCTTGCAAAGACAATTATTAAATAAATGGTAAATGGAGTGCTAAATTGATTTGGGACTTTATACGTTTATTTAATTCAATCTTTCATGTGAAACCGTCATAGGCATTTGATTATTGCGAAATAAGTATAGGGATGAAATCAGAGATGGGCAACAAATTATTTTAAATAAAAATTTCCTACATAAATTTTTATTTCAAATAATTTTTTACTCATCTCTGGATGATATACTTGTTACGGAAATGAATTTGACATCAGCTAAGCAGAAGATGTAAGAAGAATAATAATACTACTCTATTACATTCTAAAAAAACACACAAAGAGAAGTAATAGGCGAGATTCTGAAATTGAATGCTCTTAAGTTTAATCCTGAGACTAATGACAAGCTATAAATAAATACAAATAATTACAAAATTAAATAAAATGAAATACAAAAATAAACGCATCATAGCAGGCACGTTCAAACTTACAGTGAGTTTACTACTTACCAGTAATCCATATAATTATTTCAAATATATTTTTATGACAAAGAATATGCTTAATTAATTGTTATAATCTTATGATATCCTAAACTGTGAGATGAATGTGAAAGTTGATATTATATCGAGAAACTTATCTGAAGAAGCTTCGCATGGCGATTGTGGATCCTATCGATGCCATGATACTATGGTGGAGGATTAAATAAAGTATCGACTAATCTCTTTTTAAATTTGTTTATGTTTTATTATTATTTTTTATGTTTTACTATACATCTCTGTAAATAGCGATAAAGGAGTATAAGCATTTTTACCAGTGTAAAATTCTATTTACAGCCCCACTTCCTTTACAAGCGGGAGAACGTGTGCTCGCTCAAAAGCGTGTCTAGAAAGTGTGGGCTCCTTTCTATGACGTACGTGATATCCCCTAGCTTGGATTTCCATACATAATCACGATCACACCGATCGACAACCGTTCGCCTCATGGGAACGCGAACCGAGCTACGCAACAACGTCATTATGAACTCCCACGTGCGACTTAATAAAAATATGGCTCGATGATTAATTGGGTGGCCACCTCTTGAACCGTCTAAATTGAGAAATATCACAAAAATCAACGAACAGAACTTCGGTACATTCCAATGTACGTTCAGGGATACTTGATTACAGTACTCATAAATATCGTTTCCCTTTTTCCTGTCGAACTTGCGTAATACAATCACCAATAGGAAAAAAGGTACCTGCTTTTTTATTTTTACAATAACATCAAGAATACCTTCACGTAATTGACTAGTGATTGATGATGGTTTCTGACGAGGTCCTTGCAACTTTCCTCTACATCTTCTGACGAAGTCAAAATTACAAACCGCCAGAGTCATATCATACTTCTACAAACAATATTACTGACACTTGATTTTCCTTTAGATAAAGGGACATTTCCTACATAAAACTACACCTCTACGTTTCGTTCTCTTCCCACCATAGAAATTACATTGCGTTTCTAGAGCTACACTTGACTTTTACTTTAAGGGTCCAGCCACTAGTATGACGAGCAGTGCCGCACTGAGGATTTAATCTTGGGGGAACCGAGTTCAACGAATAAAAATATTTTTAATGCAAATTCAATAAAATTCATTAGGTGATTACAAAAATTTATTTCAAGAATAAAATCCAGTTTTCTTATTTTTTACAAAGCCCCTTCAGGGCCCTGGCACCTGCCAAAGAAAAAGGAAAGAGGAGATTAATGTAACCGCGACTGAAGTAATTCAAAAGCTTTGTAAAAAGAAAAGAAAACTGGATTTTATTCTTTAAATAAATTTTTATAATGACCTAATGAATTTTATTGTATTTGTATTTAAAATATTTTTATCCGTTCAACTCGACTACCCCTAATTGGAAGATTAAATCCTGAGCACGTCACTGCATGCTATTATAATAGGAGGTAGTGGAATTACACTACATTGCAACAACTCTCACGCAAGAACATGCAAGTGCTCTTTTAGAATCTATTAACCACTGGGCCCCTCAATTAAGGGGTAATCCACTTCTGTGGCGACGTTTTATCAAGCATCTACGTATTGCCCAGGCGAAAGCGTGCAAGTGACGAATTTTACTAACCCGTGTTTCCTAAGGCGCGGGAAATCGAAGGCTAGAAATCGAGGGGGAAGTAACGGGAGAGTGTCGAGCAATAAGAAACGCGGTCGGTCGCGCGACACGGAGTCCCGGTCGCTGTTGTTGCCCGGGCGACACGGTCGAGTGTTCCCCTGCAGTAAAAGTAATTCGCACGTCCTGCTATAAAGCGGCGCCGAACAATAAACTGTTTACAGAATTAATTTTACTACTTGAATGACGACCGACAACGAGCGTCTCCGCGTCCAGGTAGAAAAAGAAAGTTCCGAGGGCGGCACGCTGACACGTTTAATGCCTCGCGCATTCAATGGACGCGTGCACCTTATAAAATTCTTACCTGGGATTTTCCTACGGTATATAAACTGGCGGCACGTGGAAAGATTCTAATGGCCCGCCTTACCCACGTGACTCTTCGTGGACAGTCGCTTTGTGCGCGAACTACGAAGAAGTGTCTCGAGAGCGGAAATGCATGGAAAAAGGAGTATTCACAGAAATAAATACAGTTGCGATGGTAAAAGTGGATTGATGCTAGCTTCTATTAATCCCACATTTAGACACCAATATTTAGGTATGCTTTCTATTTCTGCATCTCCTTCACTTCTGTGTTTCCATTTCTCTTGTCAACTGCACATTCACTTGAGTGATATCACAGAATTAACTTTCACCCGAACGAAGGGTAGTATAAGTAAAATTTATGGAAAGATTCCCGCTTATTTTTGCATAAATAGTGATAGTACAATCGACCACGTTCGACATCCTCCAGCTTTCACAGTAATAAACGTAAAACGATTGGCAACGCGGTGACTGTTAATTTCTAAACGCGCTACACGAAAGTGTCGTGCTTTCTCTAAATCTGGCCCGAGTGACGATCAAAATCCCGGCTACCATTAATAACAAAATAAATGAAGGAAATACATATTACATAGTTAATGAGTATGATATACACTCCACGGAACAGATTCGCAGCGTCACTCTTTGGAACTCTCCTGAAATTGAAACTTCCTGACCAATATCAATCCTCGGTCCCCCCTAAAATCATTATCGGAATCGAATCTCCCCGAGCAGGCGACGCTGAATAGTCTTGCCAGGAAAAATGATTAACGATTATTCAGAAATAATTGGACCCTTCCGTGGAACGTTGCTCTCCATTCATCCTTTCTTCCAGCCCCCCTCCCTCCCCCCTCTCGCGGCTTCCCTCCTCGTTTTGATCGTTTTCTCGATCACGAGCGGCTCTAATGAAACTGACATTCCGAAACAAGGAGGGACCCGGAGAGTGGTCGCGCGTCGCGACGCCGCCGCGGCCCTCCGGGGACGTGAAATAGGATTTCGTCTTCGTTTGCCGGATTAATGCGCGCGGCCGTTTAATCCGACAATATTAATGACCGTCGATTCTGCCGTTCCCCGGCTCCGTTCACGATTCAAGGATCCCGCGTTCCTTTTTAGAAGGAAACGAACGGTGAGGAGGAGCGCGAGCGGGCATCCCCCGGACTGAAAGCCTATTCAGTGGCCTGGCTTACGCGGCTCGACGACTACCGGAGTTCCACCGGCTGAAATTAATCGAGGTCTTATCATAATAATTTTATTCAACCGGCCTGAAAGAGCGTCTAGCCGCCGCGAGGATTTCCAACCGGGGGGGAACAGTCGCCGTCGTTTCTTCTTTTTTTTTTCGTTCTCGCGAGCGGGATTTGAATTTATCTGAAAGGGAGGTTTGGAAAGGGGACAAACTGCTCCCTCCCCTGCCCTTCGTGGCCCTCTGAGCGATTCGTGGGATTCCGTGGAACGCATCGAGCGACAGGATTGTGTCGCATTCAATCGTGTTTTTACCGTGATTCAAGACCGCTTGACGGTCTCAGGAATATTATTATGAAAGTCCACGTGAAGGAGGGGGTACTGATGAGTCTTCTAAGTCTTCAGTGGATGCTCTGTGATCTTCACGTTGGGATGTTGGGAACTCGAGGTCTTTGATTCGACGTTTCTGTAAAGGAATGGTCGCTGAGATGTCTCATTTTCATTGAGTAGAACTCGGGGTATTCGTAGGGTAATGGAATTATGGTGCACGTTTAGGGGGTGAATTTTTTAATGTTATTTGCAATGTTTTGGGTAGGTATTAGAGCTGTAATTATTTGAATATTCGAATAATCAGGAGTATTAGGAACTAGAATATTTTTATTTCTTCATCGGTTACTGTAACGAATATTCGAATACTTCTAATTATTCGAATATTCGAATCTTAAATTTGGATATTCGAATATTCGAATCTTAAATTTGGATATTCGAATATTCGAATCTTAAATTTGGATATTCGAATATTCGAATCTTAAATTTGGATATTCGAATATTCGAATCTTAAATTTCGATATTCGAATATTCGAATCTTAAATTTGGATATTCGAATATTCGAATCTTAAATTTCGATATTCGAATATTTCTTACAGCCCTGCTAAGCAAGTAGGTATCTTACGACTCAAAGTTATTTAAGATTTGATTAATTATTTATGGCCGATAATCACATTTTCGATCGCATAATATTAATAGTGACACTAATTGTTTAGAAACTCCAATTTATCATAAAATTTTAGTGTTGTAATGCTTTTAGTATTTACGCTTTAAGATTTTTTAGAATATTTCTGTATGCTACGATATTCACGTCGGTGCGAGGATTGCGGGACGTTTTACGGGTGTTTGGGATATGATCATTCCCGCAACACACGAACAACCATCTCAAAGAGCTTTCCGCTCGAACATACTTTCCACGGACGCGCGATTTACCAGAAGCGTATCGCGGAAACGTTTCCATCTCATAAATACAAGGTGCGCAAGTCCTCTGTTCTTCTGCAACGATCGCCGAAGCATAATATCAGCCAACAACCTGGGAACATTACACGCGTTTCACACGCTTCGTGTGCCCGCCGCGGCGACCAAAAACGGCTGGGTTGGTTCCTGAAACGACAAGCTGCGACGCCGTGTCCTATCAGTGTTTCTCAATTTTCTAACATCAAAATACATTAAAAATTCTCTGCTCTTTTCCTCAAATAATTCTACTTCGTTCCTCACGAATAAGTAGTTTTTCGGACCTTAGCGTATTTTGAAACGTTTTGAGTTTAAATTTCAAGTAAATGACAGTAACTATAGGTAGAAAATATGTGCAAAGGGGATGACTGAATTATCCGATACAAGCAAACATACATTCACTCCTTTTCTGTCTTCCCTTCAAGAAACATGCAGTGAGTCACAAAACTCTGAATTTACACATTATCAGACTATACCACCAGAATTACAATATTAATAACAAGATTAGTTATTTGATTAAACTTTTTTATACTTTTTTAGATTTATTTATTCTATATTTGTCATGGGGGTTCAAATTTGTGGTTGATTACATTTCCTTATTTAAATAGTTTAATTAAAATTTTGATTTGTGAGATCACAGATGTAATATTATTATATTTTCCTACCATTTCAAATTCAATAGGGTATGTAAAATTCTACTGATAGTAGAATCTCCAACCAAAATAAGCGGGACCCATTTGATCCAGAAAATTTTCAACATTCCTACGATTTCAACCAGTTACACTGTATGATATCCAAAACGACAGTTGCACAAAGTGGAAGACGCCAGTTGGGAGACGCTGTCGCGACGTTTCACCCCGCGGAAGAAGAAGTCGATGCCGTAGAAGCAAGGGGGAGGGGAGGATGTGATGCGGTGGCGTACGTCGGGACGTATCTAATCGACGGCGCGTTATGTAAATTTTATTGCGCCGCTTTACAGTATGCCGGAACAGGGGAATTTATCTCGGCGTGGAAACGCGCGACTCGCGCGAGAGTTACAGTCCGGGTTCGATCGGTTACAGGTGTGTCCGATTGCTGTGCCCGGGCTCCGAATGGAAATTGATCGATTATGCTAACGGCCGGCGCGGACGCAACCGGCGAGGAAATAAAAGAGGGACTCGGTTTGTGCGCGATTAGAGGCGCGGTTAAACCATAGTGGTAAGCCAAATTGATCCTACGCGGATATTCCAGCGAGTGTGGGTGAAGGAAAATACTTTCCAAAGAGAAGGGTGGAAGCATTTATGTTTGGAGGTTGAGCGCTGAGAACAAGTTGGAGAAAAGTATCTCTGTCGACGCTGCGAGCTGCAAAAATTTTTATTTCAAATAATTTTTTTGTCCATCTCTGGTTTCAGGTAGGCACAGAATTAGACATATCCAAGAAAAAGTTTTCTTTTATGTTACACCTTAAGTAGGCGCACTGGCAAAATCGTACAAGTGGGTGCATGGGATCAGCAGTCACTCCAACTTTCTTTATAAGAAGAATCCAAAAGAACTTGCTAACCCCATGCGCCCACTTGTGCAATTTTCGACATTGCCAGTGCGTCTACTTACGGTTAATATAGTTGAATACATCTCCTTACTGGATCTGTTTACCTTTCATAAAAAGTTCGATACACTAAGTAACTTCCAGTTATCAATTCAGATGCCTCCACCTGCTATAACCTCCATCACCTTATGAATCCACGATCACACAAAAATATAATACTTTCCCACATCTGAGAAACGTATATCGCTCCCAGCTACTGATATCACGCCGAGTGTCTCAACAGAAATGAGCACCGGTTATAAATGGCATGTCAACCAGCACGCGTTAATTAATCACACCGAACAGCAGCGTTTTCCTCGCGTACAGGTTTCTCATTATCCATCCTGCCCTTCGAGATTCGCCCAACGGTCGAAGGTATTCCCGAAAAAAAGGCCCGAAGCCGGTGAATTCAATTACGCCGCCGGCTGAAGGGCCCCGCGCGATCGTCAATTACATCAGTCACGTGACGACAACGAGTCCTTTTTTTCTTCTCCCACCATTCCCACCCCTCGCTACTCGTCTCGTATCCTTTCTTACGAACAGTCTTTTTCACATAATTCCAATTATCTACGCCGGGGCTGAGACGCGTTCGCTGGCGCTCGCCAGCGCATTAATTAGCGGAAGCTTCCTCGAGCCTGGCAAAAAACTTTTCGTAAGGAGTCACGACGTTTTGTCGAGCCCCCCGGGACAGCGCGCCAGGATTACTCGTTCGTTCTTTTCCCTCCCCATTCGTACCCTCGATTCTCACCCCATCCAGGCGAACAGGTTTCCTCCTGGGGCCGGGAGAAGAGCAGCACAGTCTCCCGTGGAAAAAAAGCAGACTCCCGATACTCCTTGGCGCATTTCCACCCTCCCCTCCTGTGGTTTCGGTTCGTTAATTTCGTGATACGTCCGCGTTAATTGTGGGTAGCGAGCTGTCTAATAGAAATAATATGGTAATTCGGAGGGGGGAAAGGGTCGCGACTCGTCCACCGCTGGAAAACATGACGGAAGAGATTCACCCGGGGGTTGTTTATTCTCCCGTGTAAATATTGGCGCAAGGGGTGGCCTCAGCCGCTCGCCGGAGATGCTAATTGCCTGGAAGCAAAGCGGAATGTAGATACGTTGCCGGGTCGAGCACGGGGACACCGTGATTGGACACGCAGAGAAGTCGTTGGGAAACGTTGATTGCATTGTTTTTTAATCCCGCGATGTCGTGAAAGGATTTCGCTGGCGCAACGACGATCGATGATTGATTGAGATGCCGTGGATGATGGACGAGCTCCAGCCTTCCACTCTAACGTTTTGATGGAAAACATGAACTGCACTGATTTTTACGAAACTGCGCGTTGCTCGTGCTCTGTGTGGCTACCAACCATCGTTACTTTCTCTAGGAATGCTCTGTCTGCAAGATTGCTAGCTGACGAAGGAAACTTTGAGTGTTAACTCACATATTTCCAGTTTCGTATCAAAATATGGTGAACAAATATAGGAATTTAGAGGATAGTATCCTATAGTCTTTTGTTTTGTTTCATGGAATGACGGGCATACTCTCCATGATTGGGGCCAATGTTACGGTTAACATTGAACTGCCAGTCTGAATCGTGGTAGCACTGCTTGAGGGACCTGATACAGAATGCGCAGACAGCACGATCCAGGACCCAACTTCAATTAATGGTAACATAAAGATTGCGCGAAGCTGTCTCAATCGGGCGGAATTAGAATCTATTCTACTTACTTGGATATTGTGGCTCGTGTAGTGAATCACAACGACTGACTTTCGTTCCGTGGAAATTGCTCGGCGAATGAACCACGAAGGGAGACAGATGATATCGATATACTAGGGAGCTTCTTCTAGGCCCTAGGGCCTAGCTGGAGCATCAGTGTTAGAATTTGGATGTCGTATTGAACAAGATACCTACACATATGTTACGTTTGACGTTTTAAAAATATTTCTTGGAGGGGAGGGTTAAATAAATCCAGTCCCAACCAATTACCAGAGTTTTTTGTTATTAATTTTTTAACAAATAGTTGTAAGTTACCCAGGATGATGATCTTGACACCAACAGCAACTCATAAAAGCCCGACAGAAATATTTTCTCTTTAAAATTCTAACTTTTACCATAAACTGTTGGTAAATCTTAGGTTTTAAGTCTCCAATGAGAAAATTATTTCGGGCTTTCACCAATGTTGATTGGTAAATCTTAGCTTTTACCGGTAAATCTTAAGATATTCTGGCTTTTACAGTAAGTTATTCACAAAATTCGAGGCAACTCTTTTAAGAATTATAATAATTCTTGTGTTATAGCATTATAGCAATGTAATGAATGGCTATGGCACAGCCAGAAATTGAGATGCCTGATACTTGGATAAACTTTTTCAAGTAGGAGTTCATTTCAAGTAGTATCAATCTTTCATAATGTTCTTTTAATCTCCGAAACAATCTTTCGAAACTTTCCACCAAGTCTATCCATAGGGTAGACTGGGTACGGTTGAAACATTTTAGCGTTTATCGTCCATTGCATCGAGATTAGTTAAGCGAGCGATGACGGAAATATATTAAATAAAAGACCACATATCTGTCTATTAATGGGCAATGTTATTTGAGATCACTGTATTGTATTTTATGTGTAAAATCAAATTTAAAAAAAAATGTAATTTGTTTCAACCGTCCCAATGCCGGGGTCGGTTGAAACAGTGCCTGGGGTCAATTGAAACACATGCAAATAATACAAAATATAATAAAGGAACATGTTTTATTCATCGTCTAATAACATTTTACGACTCGTAATGGCACAGTTGAACATCACAAATATTTTTTTATTAATATTCAAGTCTTTCACGATACTTATAATCTAACATAATTTTTAATCAGCCTTCAAAGGTTTATATTAAGTACAACTTAAATTATATAATAATCAGATGTTGGTGACGATTATTTTTTTTGTAATGTTTGTGTACTACAGCAGCTTTAAAAAAAAACTTTAGCACTTCAGCTATAAAATATGTTAAAAAAAAATTAAAGACTTATTATTTCTATAAAAATCAATATTTTATTTATATTTTTCTCGTAGTCTTCCTTTAGCGTGCCCTTGGCATCTAAGAAACAAGAAAATTAAATAAATAAACTGGTTCAACCGTACCCACAAAAACTGTTTCAACTGTCCCCAACCTACCTTCTAGGTATAAAACGGTTCACAGTAAGAATGATAATAAATTTCAATAAAAACTAATCATACAGCCATATTCTACACACTTCAATTAATACGATACAAAACTCTCAATACTCTAACTTTAATAAAACCACAATAATTGCAAAAATGTACGAACGACAAATACTTACTTTTCCGTCAAAAAACACAATGGGGCCTCCTATACACAAGCACAGCACGCGAAGAGCGACGCAACACTAAACTTCGTGTTTCGACTTGTCGCCCGCTTCGTTCTACCCTTGCACCCCTCACCCCCTCATGCACGGTATCGAGATATTCGCTTTGTTTCAACCGTCCACCGTTTCAACCGTACCCAGTCTACCCTACTGTTCAGTATATTCCTTAACTACACACATTTGAATGATAATGTAGACAATTCAATACATATTCCATGTAGAAACCACACACTGAACTCCACTCGTCACACTTAAGTAACACACTTAATATTCGAAAGCCTTGCTTCAGCTACCGACCTTAATACCTGTTGTCAGTTCGCACAAAAAAAAAAGGAAGACAGAAACTCTGCCCTTATCCGTGTGCTTCTTCTTTTCCCATGTCTGCCCTGTCCACTCGCGTGCATTACACGCACCCTTATCACGCCTCGTTCAATTTACAACTTCGCCATATCCCTTCCATCTTCCGCGCGTACCCTGGATGCTCACTGGAGCGAGCACCGTGAAAGTAACACTTCATCGAAGATCCAGCGCGTGCACTCGAAACGTCGATCTTAAAACACCATCACGACGAACGCGCAAGAACGAACCGACACGTCCGTCGAACAAAAAAGTGAATTCATTTTAATAATGATGTAACGGCGCATGGAGAATTGGAAACCGATCGGCAACGTATTACCATAAATTAAACGGTCATGTCTGTCGAAAAATGATTACCGTAAATTGATTCGCACGGGGACCAAAATCCGGACAAAAACCGCGTCGGCAATCTCTGCCGGGATATCCAAGGCAGCGGCGTGTAATATCAGAACGTCCGAGCGATAATCAAATTTTACGGCCGAGGAATGTAAAGCTCGAAAATTACCCCGAACGCTCGGTAAATTTCGCGAACTCTCCCTCTGTTCTTTTCTCGAAGGAAATGGCCCCCGTTCGCCGTTCTCGCCTCTCTATTGCCTCACACTGGGCGTAGAGGGTATCCAAGGATCGTAATGACCACCCGAGTAGCCCTTGCCACGAGGAATCGATCTCTTCGCCACCTGTTCATCTCAGCCCGCCCGCCACCTACAATCAACGACAGTCACGGGCTAACGAAACGATTATGCAGATTACGGGAGGGGCCGGTGCTCGGTGACGGGTCATACATCGAGCGCGTGCACGTGGTGACACCGTAATTTGCATCCTCGAATCGTGTAATCTTCCAGTTTAAGCATTTTTAACGATTCACCACCCTTCCACGTTCCCCGCGGTCGGCTCGGCGGTCGCCCCGCACGCTTCGCGACCGCGCCGCGTCTTGCCCGCTCGAACGAGCCGCGAAGAGCCTCCGCTGGCTACTGGGTGGTCGGCATAAATTCCCCTTTTCCCGCCCGCGAATTATGCTAATACGGGGAATTACGAAGTGTATAATTGATATTTATAACCGGCGACCGCCGTCGGCGTTCGGCCACAGAGGGGCACATATTCCCGAGGGGGTAGCTCCCCGCGTGTTTGTGTAATTGCGATGCCAGGAATTCTTCCGCAGCTTGCCCTTTCAGATGCGTATTAGATTCGTCCTGCGGTCGTTCGATTTTTGTCGGCGCCTCTTGCCTTCCCGGCCGCCGCGTCCCGGTATTTCCCTTTTAATTGCGCTTATCCTTTCGCGGCCATTCAATGAGCATCGATGAGTCGGATGCTTCGGGCGAACGAGGGTCCTTAGTGGAACAATATTCCGTTTTCGATGGGATGACGGGGCGGTGATTAATAAAAGTGGAATGCGGGGAATGCTGGGGTCTTGTGCCGCGTCTCGCCAGGTATTTTCATTTCCACCGTCATGATTTTCGAGGATCTTGCGGTGCCCCTCATGCGGTGGAGTGTCTCTGAGATGTTACCTTTCTAAGCTACGTCGTTCTACGTATTTTTAAAGCTTAGTAGACGTGAGAACTCTATCAGAACTTATTACTCATCTCCCAGCTAAAAGCAGGTAATCTTTTGCTGCTCCGGCAGCTCCGTCTCACTCGCTACATATTAAAAATCTCTAACTGTCGTGTTCAAAATTCCTTCGTTCCACCCACAACCCGAGCCACCCATAGCGTCTTCATTTCCAAGCGACAAAATTCCGTCGCTCTCACCCACACGGTTCCCAAGGCTAATTAACAGGGGCAAAAGATTAATACCCATTTTTTTTCGAATTCGTGGGCACACAGGGACAAACGGTGACGATGTAAGAAACGTAATTGAACGCCGTGCCTCGAAACGGCACCGACCCGACGGGCGCAGAGGCGAGCGCGCAACGTCTAGCGCGGCAATTAAAAGCAAACGAGTCGTGTTTATTTTCAGCCTGCTCTAATTAGAAGGGCGCTCGGGAATGAACGGAACGACTCATTGCCGCGTATACCGGAACAGGCTGACTCACATGCCGGCGTTTCGATTTACGAGCCGTTTCGCGCGCCGGTTTCTTTTCTCCACCGTCTTCGAGTGACGTCACTCGGTGGCGTCACCGTCGTCATCGCGCCTCTCGGTTCCCACACTCGATGACCTTACTAACCCTACGTCGAATGGAGCCCTACGGGGCCAGACTCGGCGCAGATGACTCGGACCCAGCCTCCGAGGAGTTCGTCGACTGGCGAGAACGCCTTTTTATCTCTTGACACGGCGTCTGACGCGCAGGAATGTGTATTTCGAGGTTAGGTTGCGAATCTACTCTTGTCGTCGGGGAGTTACCTACTCTGCTTTGCATTCTGGGTATTTTTTCTGCGAGGTCTAATTGAAATACTGGTCACTGAGGGTACTTTCAACTTTATTATATATATATATATATGTAGATAAAGTACTTGAAGGGTAAGGGGAAAAACAGGGAATGTCCATTTTTAGTGATTCTGCGACGTATATAGGGTTGCCAACCGTACTATACTATATAGTATTGTACTATATTTTTGTCTAGTGATGCTTAATTAGAAATACTTATGTATACACTGTTCGTGTCATGAACAATACTTGTTTCTTTACTGATGGATTACTGTATTAAAATTTGATTTTCTCAATAAAGCTGTTTTGCGGCATTCCTTGTTTTTCTCTGTGGCTCTCTCTCTCTCTTGGTCAAAGAGCTGCTTCAGAACTCAAGGATACGTGACAAAAGCCTTACTCAAGTCCCAGGTTCCCCGTTCTCTCCATAATATCCCACAAACACTCAACGCTGCGCTAGAATCCCTAAGAGAACGATCAAGACCTCCCAAACTTCAAAAAGCAGACTGCATATCAAGATTACATCCCATTCAAAGCTCCGTCCAAGATCCTCCACATTGCATCGTCATCTTCTAGCCTTTGAATCCTCCAGCTCTCCGACGGGGAACGTCCAGCGGACGTTCGCCGACGTGAAACCGATAATTCACACCGGTTGCACAACTGTTTAGAAAACAGACGTAGGAGCTTGCCCGGCGCGAGGGCATCGTCGGCCGACGCAGCCGGCACTAATTTAATATTCTCCTTCCTCAAAACGACAGCCGTGACAACGGGGCCCGCGTCGAGTCACGACGCAGAAACAATTCTCCACGGAGCGGGACAGGCCCCGGCACGCGGCGCGGACTGATCGCCGCGACGATATCTGACACTTTCGCGCCATAGTCACCGCGTCATTCTTCTCCCCGTCAACGGGAGACAATGACTACGGCGGAGAGAAGTAAACGAGGCGAGTCAGAACCGCGGCCCCGCGGCACCGAAGGCGATAATTCCGCGGCGACGTCTTACCTCCGGGTGAACGGTGACTGACACCAATCCTGGCGCTCTCGTCCAATAGTAATGTTAACGTCGCTGGCGAGGCGGGATGAATAATTTCGATTACTGGGACACGATGATGGATATCGACAACAGCTTGGGAAGGAGCGTACATCGAAGACGCTTTTCAGGGGCCAAGGAGACGCATTTGTCAAACGAATGTTAATTCCACGCGACTCCCCGCACGGCGTTGAGGAGAAGATTGAGCGTGGTTCGTGGATTCGATGAATACGGAGCCGGGGAAGTGGAGATACTTGTTGTTGAGACCGGGGATGGGAGATTTGATGAGCGTGTCGTCTTTGGGCGGGGGAAAAAAATGACAGATAAAAGGGGAGGAGGGAACGTTGGCGCGATTCTGCAGGGGCGAAAGAAAAGGAAGGCGAATTCGAGGGACGGATGAATAGAGTGGAGTGAACTGGCGGGTCAAGGGAGGTAGGCGCGCGAACGCTTATACACTGTCGCGAGCTCGTATTAACTTTAACGAGTGACGGCCCACGCGACGGTTCGACGGGTCGAAGGTCAACCAGACGTGAGAATCTCCGTGGATTCTTCATTTTCGTGGCCTTCGGCACGCCGACACCGTGAAAGCTGGCATTCACGCCTCCCGGCGGTATCACTTGGTCCCTGATCCTCCTTAGAAATTGAAACGAAGGGAATGGTACCGCGTGCCTATTATTTCGCGCGACCGTGGGCGGTGCGATTCAATGGGAACGATCGATGGAAAGTTTGTCGTAATGATGTTTGTCTGGAAGAAATTCTCGTACTTCCGCGAACACTTGCTCTTTGGCCTTCCATCTGGAGGAGGATAGTGGAATAACATTACCATTTTCATATTACACACATTTAGTGTCAGCATTTCTGCTTTATTCCTGATTTAATACGCATCGATTGACACGCCAAAGGTGACGTAGACTAAAGAATCAACAGACGACCTGTTAAAATCAGAGGGTCTGTTAAAATTAGTATTCATGAATCGTTATTAAATCCATTGAATGTTATTACTGTAAACGAGCTGTTTCATTACTAAAGTCATACATCCCGGAACCTTCGGAATTGATAGATATAACCTTCATTAGAAGTCTGGCATAGGATTAAATAAAAAATGGCCAACGAATAACCAGAGGTACCCCAGTGAATGAATAGGTTAAACAAAGGTCAGGTTTTCAATGTATTTAAACGATTTTGTGTAAATATTTTTTCATTCTCCTATTGCAATAATATTACTGATTTGATACATTACTACTTAGTCTTATAAGATCATATGTAAAGTAAGAATGCATGAACACTTAACAATAGCGTCAAATTCTTAAAAATCCGTTATTCATACGGTATTTTTCGTTATTGAGTTATACCTAAGTAGGTGGCCGAAAAAAGGCGAATGTTTGTGATTTTTTTTGAAAAAGTGGAAGCATACATTTTTACATAACTTTTTGCGCTTAAAAGAGCAACATTTAAAGAACATTTGGTAATTTTTCGTAGAAAAACATTTACGTTTATTTTGCAAAACCAAATTTTTAAAAAGGCTTCTTGGATGTCTGTTGTTATTTTATTATAAACGTAATAAACTTACTTGTGAGGAGAGCGTGATAGGGGTTAATTTTTCGTATTATACATATGACCAACGTTCGTTCACTGTACAAGTGAGATAGAAATTCCTCGAAAAGGATGAACCACAAAATTCCTCGATTCCAAGGGTCAAGCTTGCTCGCTGGATATCTAAATTCGTGCTCCATGGTCCAAGGCGATTCCGCGGACTCATAATTACTGGAGTACGGCTCAAAGAAGCAACCGCCCGGCTGCGCCGTCTAAGAAGCCACTGATTGCAAAGGTGTACCTTGTTAAACGCGCTAACGAGCGCACACGTGCGCCAGTTTTGTTCGTTATCGTGAAAAAGAACGATTTGGACCGGGTGCAAACGCGTCGTCCGCTTTCATGTCCAGCGGCGCGGAGGAACGGAAGCCCGGACTCGTCTCTTCGACGACTCCGTTCCACGTTCCCTCCTTCCTTTTTCATCTTGCCCGGTCCGAGTGGAGTAGCCGCGGCATGGCGATGATTACGTATATAAAAATGTAATTTCTCACCGTGCACGGGCGAGGACGACGCGTGTGGTCTAGCGTGTGTGGCCGGGGCCGAAATTTACGATTAAAAATCGACGACACGGTGCCCCGGGGTCGTAAACCCTGATGCCCAGCCACGAGCTCCTTACAAAGCGATCGATTTGTCATTACGAAACGTTTCCACAAAGATACCAGCGTACTGTCTGTTCTCTCCGTTCCCCTTATTCCGTTCTCTCCTTCTCTGCCTCTCTATCTATCGCTGTTACTCTCCCATTGATTTACGGGAGTCAGGTCGGCCCGTTTAGTAAGATTGTGTAAGGCAGTTAATCATTCAGGCCCAATGGTAACCCTTTACCCAGGCCGAATTCAGACTTCCGGATGAACGTATGATTATCGGCTTTCCTCTTGATTGAACCTGCCCGGCCTCGTGTACGCTCCTCGCTCCGCTGAACTTAGAATTCGTGGTTGCGGGCCTTTGAGATTTTACCGTTCTTAAGCGAGGCGTGGTTTGCCTGTCCGAGCTCCTGGGTTAGGTGTAGGAGACTTGGAGGGAGATTGATCATAGCGTTGCAGATTTGCTGGTGGTTTCACATTCGGAGTCACTGTTTCGAGAATATTTTAATTGCGATATGGGGGTGGTGAAGTTCCTTAAGTTTGCTAGTCAAGAGTGGGGAATGAAAGGATGTTCACTGTGATGGTCTTCTTGGGACTCAAAATTTATAAGATTTGAAATTCTAATTTTTTGTGTTCCTCAGTGGTGCAATCAGGGGGTGGGCCAAGTGGCACCCCCAAAGAAAAAGAAAAAAACGAGATTACTGTACTGACGACTGAACTAGTTCAAGAGCTTGTGAAAAGAAAAGGAAACTGGATTTTATTCTTTAAATAAATCTGTATAGTCACCGAATTCATTTTATCCTGAGTGTGCCACTGGTCTTCGTGGTGACTCTAACAAATGGAATCATGTACGTATATTCTCGCAATATTGCGCATTGGAAGCAGGTTAATCTTCCGCCTGAAATCTTCCAACTGCTATTTAAACCACTTCCCTGTAGCACAAATCATTTCGACGAGTTTTGCTTGGATTCCTGAAACCCGAACTCTTTGTCCAGCAGAAGATTGAGTAGGTCCCCTACCGTAAAGCGTCGAAAACATGGTCTTCTAAATTTCACACCCCCCGGTACAAAATACACCTGGAAGACAGCCCCAGCAAATTGATTATAGCGTCCATTTCCGCGTTCCTCGCTTCCTTCCGCCGGAAGGTGCCTGCGAAAGAAGGACAGCGGTTGGTCACGCGGTACGGTTGTTTCAAGAATTTAGACTTTTGGGTTAAAATACGGTAGTTGTTTTTTTTTGTTGCTCCCAGTACCCTCATTGTAAGATCGCCCGAGACCGGAAAATAAAGATTTATGTGTTTACCGGCTGTGGACAGTCGCTTCCTCGTGCTGGAATACGGTATTTGCGTTTTTTTCTACTCTCCCCCTCGACGTACCCCGCGCTTCGTTTTCCTTCCCAAAAGGGGTAAGCGCGGTAAAAATATAAAGTCAGCCGCCTTTTATGGCGGCAGCGACGGGGCGAGGAATTTTTAACCCTTACAAAATCTTTCTGGCGGAAGGGTTACGGTGCAGCGGGGCCTTGTTCCGCGCTGGAACAAGTCAAAATATTGCTTTATTGAGGTGCCGGGTCTAATCCCGATCCTACGAGGCGGGAAAGGGTTTTTCTCGCTGAAGGGGTTGACTCTGAAGAACTGCTGCTAGAAAAAATTCCGGGGACCGTCTATGGGGCTTCTTAACTTCTCCGTTTTGCAGCTGACTTTAGTGTTTTACTGGAATTCCATAAACATTCGAAAGGGTTACAGTTAGGTCTCCCGAGACCCCACGGATCGTAACTCGAATTTTCACGTCGACCAGTTGTAAAACGCCTCGTCCGGCACTTTCACTTCTTGGAGGATGTCTCTCAACCCTTTTTTTGCGACGCACGCACCGCTGACTTTATTATTTTCGACGAAAAGCGAAGTTGACCGTTCTCTGGGTTTACTCGAGCTATGCGCTTGTTGGGGAACTGTGCTGCACCGCTAGAGCTTACGGTTTTGTGCGAAGAGAAATGCAAAAAAATTGACCTTTTAACCGTAAAGTTAACTGGATTCAACGGATGACACGTTTTTTTCGGCGGGGCTCGGGCTAGCGGGAAACGGTACTTTGGGCTTCGATAGCTATGTACATAGCGAGCTTCACGAAACTTTTTGCCTGCTAACTGGTAACTTTCTAACGAATCACGCGTTCGTTCACTTGGGTATTGAGTTAGAAGTTAGCTGGAAGACTGCACCGTGCTTCGGAGAGAGACTGGTTCGAGATTTTGATAGGATTCATATACATACGTTTCTCGGCGCTAAAACGTGGTCAATGTTTGGGAGTGATTCAGGGATAAACTGTTAGTCCGATTGGTTTAATTCTTTTCTTAACAGTTCTTTCACAATGGATACACATGAAGACATAAATGACAGTCTATGGATAGATTTTGGTACGAATAGGCAAAATGTGGAATATGTATAATACTGATTACAAAACTGCATTAATAAAGTACGAACTGATTCGAGAAATATAGGTAATATATATTGTGTAATATTTATATTTATAATATATCATTTATAATATATAAATGTGTAATGATAAAATTATTACGCGTTGCATTCTACTTTAACGCATTCAATATCAGTGACTCTCTCTACATTCGCCTTAACGATGTCTTAAAGATATTATCGATATATCATTAAGTTTGAATAAAGTATCGTTATGATATCGATAATCGATAGTCCCAAATCTGCTTAGTGCCCGCAGCTACTTTTCTTTTTATCGTTAAAAATGACCTGAATTTATAAAAAAACAATTTTTTTTTCAGTGTTTAAAATGCATAAAGCCAATTAAATATTTACAGGGGTTCAGGTAGGTTCAGTTTTCTTCAGTGAATAAAATTACGCTAAACCTGTACCTACAACTTAAACTGTTGAAAACAGCGAATTGCGAATGCAAAACGACACAACGGCAAAAAAGGAATGTATCATATATGATTCATTTGACACTAAAGGGTTAAACAGAACTCTTTTTATATCCTTTACGCTTTACAAACTTCGAAAAACCCAATTCACCAAAAATGAGTTATTCACTTGCTTTTACGTAGGACTCATCTCTAAGTCTCTTAATTATGCGATATGATGCAATATTTAATCTCAAGTAATACACGTTAATAATAAAAATAGGATTCCTCATGCGTGTTTCAGAAGGGGTTCCTTCAAGGTTTGGACCACTTGCCCATCGATTCACCAGATTTTTATAGCCTGCAAAAAGTGTCGAGAACAGGAAAACCGCAGGCGTGCGGATATAGCCACCATCGCCTTCATATTATTTACGTGTTTTGTACATCAGCAGGACACGATGACAACGCCCATTCCACAGATTACGCGCTCGGCAGTTTCCACCGTCCCCGCGGAGCGACACAGTAGAGGACGTGGCCAGCTTGCGCGGAAAGGGTCGAAATCGTACGAAAAAGCTCGCGTGGCAAGGGTGTGTCGGGATATGAGGACAGGGAAATAATAAGAGAGATGATTTGACGGCGCGTTAAGCTTCAGTTAGCCACGAGCATAAAGGCATCGTAATTTTAATCGTAAAAAACTCGACGAGTTTCGCCTTCCGCCTCGCGTCACCGTTTTCTGCCCGATGTTTTCTCCCCTTTAACGCGACGCGGATGAATTCGTGCCGTGGGACCACCAATGAAGCCACGCACACACGAACACGCGACAAAAGCGCGCCCTCGCGTGCAAACGCTTCCGCGAGCTGGTCCATCGCAGTCGTCCGCCGCTGACGAAATTAAAAATTAGGCAGGGATTAATCGATTCCCCGTCCCTGGGGAATTAAAATTTCCGAATCGATGACGAACCAGCCCGATTTTTAAACAGAGAAAACAATGATGTTGGTTGAAGGAAAACGAGAAAAACGACGATCTGAATTATTGGAGGTACATACCTACTGAGAAGTCTGATACAACGTATTTGAGGATGACAACGTGGAGGATATTCCTGACGTCAGGAGGAGATGCTCTAAAACGGATAATTTTGTTTATCGTCCATCTCTGATAATATCATGATAGATATTTTTAACCCTCACCCGTCCCTCGTGTCAATTTGACACAGTTTTCCCGTAATAAGTTATATACAGCTCTGTTATTTGTGATTCTTGTAAACAAGCAGTATGTCCTTCACATCGTTTCATTTTATGCGAAAGTTGTGAAAAATCTAAGACATAAATGTTAACTCATTAATTTGAATATAAAATATCGAAAAATAACAGTTTACCTTGTCATTTCATCGATCTTTTACCACTGTGTCAATTTGACCGTGGGACAGATTCAGTTCGTGAAATGAGGAACGGACGAGGATTAAAACACAAGTCCTATAATCGGAAATATGTTTATTGGCCTTCAATAAAAATGTCTTGCAAACTCATGAATAATAACAGAAAGTAAAAAAAATCTTCGATTTTAGAATAAATCCAGAGTGTCCCTTTCACAACTAGGTAGTCTTAAATGGGACATTAGACGTCACGAAAGGGTAACGTTATTGAAAATGAACAAACCGTGCGACGCGGGAAATATTCTCTCGCAGCGACACACGTGAGTGTCACTCTGCGGCCACATGGTGGATAATGGTGGTTGAAATATGTCTTTCATAAGATTCCCAGAACTCATTGGGTCTCCTTAATCGCGTTTACGTAACCGTCCCCCCCGATCCCAGTGTCCCAAGCGGGTTCGCCAAATTTTCGCGCCGTCTGTGGGGAAAAAAGTGGCCGCGCAAGTGGCCGAGATGATTCACAGCGGCGAAGGGAGCGCAAGCCAGTGTTCAACCGAAGCTCTTGGTCTCCCAAGAAAGGGACCCTGAGCGAGCTGAAGCGAGAGGAAGAAGGAGGGCAGGGGATTGCGAGCAAGTCGGACCATTTTCTGGTGGCGGCGTCACTTTCTCGGAAACTCTTCGACGACAGGCCCGAGAATAATTACACCGGGGTCCTCGGTTCGGACAACAAGCACCTCGTCTAAACTGTAACGTCGTCGCGGTGCGCAGCGGGCCTGTCGCAAATCGTAAATTAGGAAATACGACCTCCATTCTGGGCCCGACAAAGACCGCCGATTTAAACTGTAACAGCAGGGCGAAACAGATCTCACCCCCGTGTTACGGTTCGTCGCAATAAATTATTTTTCGCTTCGTAACATCCAGCGCGAGAGTCGCGTACTCCGAGGGGGAAAACAAGCCTGGCTGACCGGGAGAGAGGTGGCTGTAAAATTAGTGGCCCGTTTTCCGTAACTGTACCGAGAAAGGGGTTAAAGGGCACTAAACCAATTTCTGGGGAAATTTACAACTGGAGCACCGGATACCGGTAACGCGGGGCACCGTTTACGCAAGCTTTGGTTAAAACGCCTGGCCCCTTGGGGTCTGCTCTTCTTTTCCGACCCTGCTTCAGTTGGTTTTGCCATCTTTTCTGACGTTTCCTGAGCTTCACAGCTGCATGATTATATTTCGGTTGCATTGAGGCTTGGGATAATTTAACCCTTTACTGAATACAATTTTCTTTGCACCCTTCTTTTTGATTTGAGAGAAAAATTCTAATCGAATATTTAGGTTTCCCCAAAAGTGGGGTATTACTACTTAAAATCTCATTTTGACAGCTTTCCACGTGTCCAGAGTTTATTCCAAGCTTGACAACCCTTATCGAATATGGGGTTCTTGAATACTGAGAAGGCAGGTCCGTCGACGAAACCGTTTCGTATTGTAGAATGCCACGGTAGCCTTTTCCTTGTCGAAGCAGAGTCGAGTTTGACGTTTAACTAGAGCAGGTACAGGTCACCCTTCGTTTAGAATAAAAGTCGAATCGGTTTCTAGGCCCGTGGCCAGTTAAGGGAAGGGGGCACGGCCCAAATGGCCTTCTGGAAAGGATTCTAACCTTGGGCTTTAGCCGAGAGTTTATTATTTTATGCAACTGGAGCACGCCACGGCATTATTCAGGGGAAATTTGTCTTTACGACGTAATTGTAGGTTAGGGTTAAAAATTTCACCCTTTTCGTTGAAATATGAGAGTAGGCACGAGCTTTATGGGCGACCAATAGCGTTCGGGGCGAGTGTCTGCTCTAGTTGTAAATAACGCTTCCGGGTAAGGGTTGATCTCGCAGCGGTTCTCGGAACGAGAGCTCCTCCGCACGTTGTCCAACAAACCCTTCAGACAGCGCCTGTAAATATGAAGCATTGTTCGACGGTTTACCTCTTTTCGGAGCAATTCTCTTCAGGGTCGTTCTGGAAATCTGATCGTGCCAACAACGGCTCGAACTTTCCTCTAACCTTTCCTGAATTGCGCCTTCCAAGTCGCCGAGTTTCCTTGAGCAATCTCAACAAGCTGCTGACTACGTGCACACTGTGTTTTTTTATACAACGACTCACATGTTTACCTTCTACGATGATCTTTAGTTTCATTCTCAAGCGAGATTGTTGTCACTGTTTTATTCCCTTTTTAGAATTGTATTGGAAGAGTTGGCGTTGAATTCATCGACCACGTGTTGTACAAGTTTCTCTTGCTGAGTAGTATGTTTTTTGCAGTAGTATAGATCAATCTGAGCTTATGTAAACTTACAGAATATGTACATAGGAAAATTATATAGCAAGAAGTATTAAATTTTAAGGTGGAGCAACCTATGTTAAAAACAATAGTTGTAATTATTTACTTTAGGTTTTCATCGCTGATTTTGATGAAATTTAAATATGTTGTTGGAGGCACGCTTCTGAATAACTTTTCCCTATACATGTTACCGCCTCTCAGCTTTAGTTTTCGAGATATTCATAAAAATATTTTGTTAGGTATTTATTCGTATCAGGTGTTGCTTGTTACCGAGATATCGGTATAAGTACAGAGCTAGAAATTGGGGGGGGGTTACGTGTGTGCAATTAAAAAAATTATAAAAAAATTAATTCTTAAAAATGTTATATTTAATTTTGTACCTTCAGTTATACTGATATTTCGTGACACACTGAGGCATAATAATACAATCCCGCGACGCTGTGCCGTTTGTAAACAGCTACAGACTGGATATTTTATTTAATATACAAAACTATGTGTAACTCAAATTATAACACCAAAGCAAGAAATTTAAAAAATATTTTTGCGAATATCGCAGAAACTAAGGCCGAGCGGCGGTAACATGTATAGGAAAAAGTTGTTCAGAATCGCGTCCCCAATAACATATTTAAATTTCATCAAAATCGGTGATGAAACCCTAAAGTAAATAATTACCGCAACTTTTTCCATACACACACTTCTTACCAATCTGTACCTTTATTATCGAAGTCTAATTACAGAGATCTGATATGTCTCCCTCACTATAAATAATCGTACATATCATCCCCATGCTGTAACTGAAACAGAATGCTGCAACAATCACGAAACAGTCATCCACTTTTCATCACTCATTTCGTTAACACCCACAGCGATGAACGACCTGCAATTTCTCTACGATTCACCAAAAATCTCTTTACATTTTAACGAACGTTTGACAATCCCATTTCATATCGCATTACATCTGCCCGGCGAGTCTCCCGCGAGTTACACGCGAATAAAACTTTATTGCTCCCAAGGCGGGCGGCGTAAATCTGAAACGATTCGACTCGATGATTTCCGTGTCCATATACCTGGTCGTAGCAGGAAACCTGCGAGCTCGGGGGTCTGGAAAGGTCAACCGACCCGGCCCGACCTGCTCGAAGGTCTCCCCCATTAAACCAATAATGACGCAGCCTCGATACAAATACAGGCAAATGTAATTCAGACCGTTCGCGGCACCGGGGCCTTGCTCTCTTGGTTCTTGTTCCGACGGCCGGGGCAGGGGCACGGTTTTATGGTAAAAACGGTCCGTTTCTGGAACAGATTTTTACGATTTTTGCAGCGCGTTTACGAGAGAGGGGCCATAACGTTTTTGTAGGTCGGCACTCCGATTCTTCCCCTCCTCGGGGATGACCTTAAGGACGCCTTAGTTTTCGCTCATTGCCGTCCGAGATTATTTTAGGACCTTTTTCGGTACAGTTTCCCGCGTTATTACGGTCACCCAAATAAAAATACAGTCCAGCCGAGCCATTTTTAAATGAAACGCGCTCGTAATGTTATATTGGTGGCGGGAGGGGCGGGCCAGCCCTGGATCCTTCTCTCCCCTCCAGGGGAACTTCGTGGAGTTTTCCACCCCGAGCAGAAAAGAACGGTCAGGTTCCCGGGCTGCGTGTCGTAAAACTTCTCCCCCGGAAGCACAAAAACGCGGCCACGCCACGAGACACGGCCACTCCAGTTTTTACTATTATTAGAGCAATTTTTTGCTCCTCTTTAGCCGTGGAGCGTGGCGCGGCACGCGTCCTCCTCGTGTACTCTCGCCCGCCGTCGATTTTATTGGGCCTGCGCCACGGCCGTGCTGGCTCGGTTCGGCTTTCGCCGCAAGCCAGGTCGCGGTACGGAGCGGTGCTGATAGCGGTGAAGAGGCAACGCTCGAAACAGATATGTATAATGAGACGGTGTCACGAACCCTTCTAACTCTTCTAGCCGGCCTTCGAACAACGCTTGAAACGCGGGTCGAGTTCCTGGCGGGTGGAAACGCTCGAAATTGGATACAGTCGGGGCTCTCGGGGGATCGCAAGTCGTGCACGAGCGCGGTTTCCGCGCGATAAATTTCGCTAACGAGTACTGTATCGAGCGGAGGAGGATGGGCGAGATTCATTGTATCGTTTCGGTGACTCGATGACTGTGGCCTGTTACCGATGGCGCAGCGCAATTGGCGCGGTCTTGTTAGATTCTTTAACACGGCCGAGGTCGAACTCGTCTTCAGAATAACAATTCTCGTACTGAGGCTGTCCTACCTATTTGTAAATAGTTAATAAAAATGTATGCACTTTTTTGTAGGATATGTTTTTACAGGTCTTACAGAATCCGGAATGCATAATTGTTTACCTTGGATGCAATGGAAAAGTTACAAGAAATAAACATAAATTTCGGAATGTCGTCGTTAGTAAAACTCTGTTAGTAAAAATATTCCTAATAAGGGATCGTCTTTAAATTATGTAAGGCTTTTGAGGTGGAGGGGGTCGCGAATTTCTTACGTTTTCTTATGGGAGAAGGTCTGTTAGCGTCTTACGTAATATTTTTCAACCTAATTTTCAATAAATACAATTCTATCATTAATGTTCAAGAAAAGTAGTGTTAGTTTAAATTTCCCGAGACCGAGTTAAATGAATTATACGAACCTTTAAAAGAATTTTAATAACTTAAAACATTCAATGTAAAAAATATTACGTAAGGAGGGGGTTGGAATGTGAAATCTTACGAATTCTTATACTGGGGGTGGGAGGGTGGAAGAAATCGCCAAAATTGCCCTTACGTAATTTAAGCTCGGCCCCTAACAGACAATATTTGAATGAAAAATAATAATAATTTTGAGAAACACCGTTTGAGTTAATGTTTTATTGTGTAATGCCATAATGATCGAGTACACCAGCGCGCGTGGAAATTCGGTTTGCATTTCTCTGTCCTCGCTTCCTACAAGCAAGATCGGTGAGTGATACACGCTGATTTTGATGCAACTTTGCTCGATTGTTTGTTGAAGTATACTTTTCGTATTCGGTTGTTGCTCCTTTTGCACTTTAAGAGAGAAACCACCCCTTTCATGCGAGTCGCCCCTTTTACTTATGCGCTCGTAACTCGTGAATTACAAAAGATATCGAAAAACCATTTAAATAAATGTTATACCGTTTCTAAAAGTCTATATATCTGCCGGAAAAAATTTTAGAATTTTTTTCAATATTCCCTTATTATTTATAACTTTCCCATCGCCTCCAGGGTAAATAATTATACACTTCGGACTCCTTAAGACCTGGAGAAACATATTTTGTAAATAAACTTTCGTTGCCAGTCAGGTCTGAAATTGAACAATTTCTACCATCGTTCTTTACGTGTTACATGTTATTAAACATTCATATTTGTACTATCAATATTCTTGATATATTAAATGAAGGCACAATTTTAATGTTTATTATCATCTGAATTACCACAATGAAATACGATGGGCTGTTTTGTATAAAAGAAAAATAAGGCCTTATGGGAATATAATAAAGTTTAACAGTATCGTATATGATCAGTTCTTGGTTTGAAAATTATCTGAGTCATTATTACTATATAAAACACTAAAAGTATTCTTTACACAGACCTGGTTGGCAATAAAGGTTTTTTCTTATACCCCAATTAAACTGAGACACTTGCCTCACCGCCAATTTAAATGACCAGCAATAATTTTAGGAAGGTACTGAAAAGGGCAACTTTATAACCCTGCTACCATTTGTCATAAAAAAGAAGAACAATTACGTATGGCTCGGTATAAAATATAAAGCCCTATAAATCTTCCAGGTTGAATTGAAAAGCTCGAAAGCGTGGAAAGCTTGTGATGGTTGACAGATTTGTTTAAATATGAATGAATTGTATAGACGGTTTGTTTTACCTTGTGAAAGAAAGTAGGGTGACGCAGTAAAAATTCTTGGGCGATTAATTAGCATGGTTTTGTATTTTGTTACGTCAATTTCTTATTTTCGGTCGAGGATTTCACCAGTCCCGGGTAAAGAACCGTAATTAGTCGAGATGGAGTGTAATTTCTTGTCCTGACAGGTGATGCGAACCCTTCGTTACGACGACAATGGTCTGTTATTATACTGATTGTGCAAGAAACTTGCCCATTCCGTCAACTTAATTAAACGTTCAATTAAAAGCTAATGCTAAGGATTCTTAGGAAAGTCTACATGCCGAACGGTGTATCCATCGGCTTTATTAACTTCGTCAATTAGCTCCACGCTGGATTACAAAGGGTCTCGAAGCGAACTGCCGCGGAAGTTTAATCGGTACGAGCAATTAAAACTTTCTTTACAACTTAGATAATATAATTAGAGTTAAATACTTCATTTTGGAGTACTAATTAGCGGTAGCTATTCAGCGTAATGTCTGCTTTCAAGTTCGAGACTGTAGTGCAAGGAACATTAAGCGATTGACTACACAGAACATTTTAAATATTTCCAATATTAGACAGTAATTGCTAATTACTGTAACTCAGGATCTATAATTGAAAAGTCCTTGTAGAAAACACTATGTCTGCCAAATATAAAAATTTTCAGGAAAGAGAAACAATTTTCTTGACTTTAAATTGTTTACGAAATTTGATTTATTTTGATTGCTAAATATGCTTAAGTATCGAATAAACCAAATGCATCACAAAATTTTGTATTTTATGGATTAATATAGTCCAAATTCGTAACTTATTTACAAAGTAGTAAATAGTATTACCATAGGCAAGTAGGAAATTTCCGATTAAAATTATTTTTTAATGCTGGTATTTACAGTGTTTTCTAGAAGGACTCTTCAATTATTCTCCGTTGTTATCCACATACCTACCTCGAATGCTGTCGCAAAATCTACATACAAAACTGTCGCGGAATTTCCTCCAAACTCCAGGAAATTAAAATCCTGAATACTAACGAACTACTTATGGACAATAAGAACTTTCCAGTTCCAGTAGCACGAATTCGTATTAGAACGTGCAACGGAGCAGCTCGTAAATCGCTCATCGAACCGCGAACTTTCATTGGCAATTTCTCTCTGGCTCTGGAATTAACGAATCGTCGAATAGAGCTGGCACTTTTCCTCAGCGCATTGCGATTCTTAATCCCCTGCAAATCAACGGTTCAGCCACTCTATCATCGATTCTCGATCCGCCGTTGCTATCATGCAAGCCACTTCACTTCACCCTCGTGAGGGAGCGTTAACGATGGATCGCTTGTGTGTATCTTCATCGATCCCACATCTCGTAAACCATTTTCGACCGAAAATGCTCTTGCGAGGCACGCATACAATCAACTATTTCTCGATCACGAATGCTCCATCTCGAGGGATTTTCATTTTTTTTTGTCAATTATATTTATTATCTAAAATTGCTCGCAACACGCTTGCCTAGGTTGCATGAACTGCGAATTGGTGATGTGTCAGGGGCGAGGAAACGAGGTGTAATTGAGGCAAGTTATGCAGAAAGTTCCCAACCGTCAATGATCTGAAGTTGAGTAACTTAGATTGAAGATTTTAATTATTAAAGAAAAGTAGCTGGATATCTGTTGGGTACATTCTATTTTTTGTTATTATTTCACAATGTTTTTTAATGTGTTGTTTAATAGTGAGTGGTATAAGTAATATTACTGTAAATTTTTTGTAGATTTTATTTTTGAAGCCGAAAATGGATCTATGGTTTGGTAATCTTAATAATTGTATGGCGTAAGAGTTGTTCTATGGAGTGGTAATTTCTTGTGGAATAAAGATCACAAAATTATGGGATTTGTACTGTGTTTAACTAAATTTTTGTCATTTTGAGGTTTGGTAGATTTTTTGTATGACTTGGATTGGGTATTTATTGAGGGATTTAAGAGAAGCGTGGATCTACATCGACTAGGAATACAAAATTTCTTCCATCTACTTTAAAAATGAGTATTTCTATAATGTTTAATAACTTCAGCCCATTTAATGACCACACTACACTTTTCAGTTCTACAGTCTCAGTGAACAGTTCCCTTCGTTATACTATTTTAGTGTGACGTTCCTTTCTGGCTCTAAGTGTTTTCATGCTTGTGTAACAAGAACGTTCTGATCGTCGACAGCAGTTTCACGTAGCAAAGTGTTCCGTTAATCGTTTTCGTATTTCTCCAAGCTCTTTCCCTGCCCGTTTCCTGTTACAGTTAGTCCCCGAACGACGTGATTACAACCGACTCGCATCTGTTCGATGTAAGTTAAGCATTCGAAAAGGAAGGCGACGGATATCAAGAAACGGAAGCGAGCGATGTGTCGCGGCAAGGCGCGAACCTCATTGACAGAATAATAACGGGGAAACTCGACACCATGCGCGACGAGTGAAGCGTAATTGGCGGTCTTCTGTTCTCAATAAATAAGCCCCGAACGCCTATTAGATTTCACGGGGGCGAGTGGAAATTATGGGCATTGGTTTCTCAAAAAGGCGCCCGCCGACGCTAACGCGCACCAGAAGCGTCGGGACGAGCTCTGGGCTACATTTCCCTGTGCATCTGTTTCACATAAAAGGAGCAAAGGGCGCCACCGTTTGGGAAGGCTTCTCTCATCGAAAGGGTGAACGCGCGTTAATGATATTTACGAAAACCAGACGGTGGTTCTGTTTAGTCTAGCTTTTTGTCGGCGAATCCTACTCAGGATGAGGCTTAATTGCTCTTCAGGGATAAACGTGTGCCTTTGACTAATATAAAGAAGAGGGACGTTTCACTTGATATTAGCTAAACGTCACTCGAACTCATTTGCATTAACTTTGGACTGGCCCGTGTAAATCCATTGGTCCCAGTTCTCTCTGCCACTTGAGAAATTTTTAGTACCTGCTTCATCAAACTTTTTCGCAATGTAATCTTCTCTCTTTCCTAAAACTTTCATTGGAATTGGTAAAGGATAGGAAATTTTATGATCAGTTCAGTGCTAGAGTCACTGTTTGTCAAGAAAGAGAGTCTCGTGTACTATCCTTTGCTAGAAGCTGACTATTTTTTTGCTGAAGTTGAAGGTTCGCAGCAGCCCCTGAGCAAACTCTGCAGAAACATTTCACGTCGATATCTCGAGAGGCTTTGCCTTCCTGGCACCGCGGAAGAGGTTTAGGGAATCGCAAAATGTTGCTGGCTAGGGGAATCGATGGCTTTCGGCGGGGAACGTGCGTTTGCCTGCAGACAAGGCAGTAAAAGGCGGTAACTTGAAAGAGGTTTTCCGTGAAAGGAGTGGTCCTGAGCAGCTACCTTTTGTCGAATCTTTGTCGGCGGATCTTAAGGTTCTTTGGTAGGCGTCGTGCACTTCAGAGCCCCCCATTTACCACCACCCCCACCCTTTTCTAATTGAATCGATTCAATAATCGTAAAATATTATACTCATATCCTAGCATCTTCCCTAATGTTTCAATTACTTTCCTCGTCACGTTCTCCATTATCACGCTCGTAATCCACTATACCAACTTGAATTCAATGAACTTCATACCTTTCACACTGTGACTCCTATTCTACGATGTGAAAGCTTCAAATTTACTGTTAACTAATATTAGTTTAATAGTTTAATTAATTGGTGGAAATAAATGCCACTCGTACAACAAAAAAGTGGTAATAAAGCTCTCAAGTATAAAGCGTTGATGTAGCAGATACCCTAATCAGGGCAAATCGTTGACTCTTAGGTTGATTCCCTTGGCGTGATCATAATTTTAGCTTTGCCCAGGGAGTCGGCAAAAAATTTTAAACCTTGAAATTGTGGTCTCCAATCTTCAGAGATTTGGCCAGGGAGATCTTGAATTTTCAACAGCGTTTACTTTTGAACTTTGGGAAACATTTGTGAGCGACGTTAGCCAGTGTACCTGGGACGTGGCCGCGGCATTATGCAGCGCCTTCACTCCCACGACTGGGAGCAGGTTTTAGCAACAATTGCCAGCGTTCGATGGGCGGAGTTCCCGTCCGAGTTCCAGCAACGAGGCGCTGGCAGAGGTGTGCGAAAAGTTAATTGAAGCCGCTGCTTTTCCACGGCTCCCTCGACAATGAGGCGCATTGTCCGCGCGTCGTCGTTCTCGTAAGGGGTGTTTTATTATGGGGGCTGTGACGGGGGTTCAAGACTCACTCACCACCGTGACCGTCGAGTATCTCGGCCCCTGGTGGAAATGCTGCGGGAATATTCATGGCGGTGCGCCATGAAATCGGGGGGCGTGCTGCGAATAATTCAACCACTGTTCCCTGGAACGGCTTTCGTAAATGCTGTTAAATTCGTGGGGCGATACACGTGTTACGTACGCAGATCTATCTTTGACTTTTTAACCCTTTCGGGTGTCCGGAATGCACGTGACCCGGCGGGGTCACCGTTTCCTGCAATGGTGTGATGCAACCGAGTTTTCCCCGAAAAACTAATATTCAATGAAGGCACTCATATCCCCACTACTTTCTAGCCGAATTTCACTGTATAAAAAGGGCCACGAATCCACACTCGCGGGCTCATTTGAAATCTAGTACTCATAGACGAAAGAGGCTTATTACTTCAACTTAAACCAGACAGCACGTAGAGTTGCTGATAGGTGTTGTTACTATTAAACTCTTTGAGACCCCCGCATTTCTCAGTGCGTCAAAACCGAGAGGTGGACTTAGGTACCGCGACAAACATAAACTGTAACAATTGTAAAAGACCGAGTTTATTAGAATATAATTTGTTATTTCTAATTCAAAGTTCTTTACTTCAATCAATCATTATCTGAATTTCCTCTTCGAGATACTCCCACATAGGTACTCCTTTACCGCTCAAGGTGTACCACTTTATAAAGTTACGAGGCTAAACTAACATTCCTAGTGGCTCCCGGGGATACCAGACCCCGGTTCGTCCACGACAACCAATCTCCTAGTGGCTCCCGGGGATACCAGACCCCGGTTCGTCCACGATTTCCACCTTCCTAGCGGCTCCCGGGGATACCAGACCCCGGTTCGTCCGTGAAGCTTACCTTCCTAGTGGCTCCCGGGAATACCAGACCCCGGTTCGTCCACGACATCCAACCTCCTCATAGCGGCTCCCGGGGATACCAGACCCCGGTTCGTCCGCTACTAACAAACTCAAACAACCAAATTCAATCCTCGGCCTCGCAGCCGCCATTCTCATAGCCCTCAGCCTCGGCTCGTAACAAATTGGTGACAGCGGTGGGATATTCTCTTAGCTGGTTATTCAGATTTTGATGTGCTTTCAGCACGATTCCAATCTTACGGCCCCGCGTCCGAGAAGGCCTATTAGAATTAGGCCGGAATATCGCGAGAATATTTGTATTAAAGGTTGGACTACAACCTTGGTCGATGGTAGCACAATCTGCTCACAGTGTGCTTTAACCACGCCTAAAGAAATATCAAGTACCGCATTAGAACATCGGTTTCAGCGTAATCCGCCTATAGTTCTTTGCGAGTCTTGTAACGAGTTCTTGTTCGAGACTCAACCAATTTTGTATTGCCCTCGTTGCATACTAAATTACTTCACGCACGGTCCGTGAACGGTTCGGATAATTTGAAACAATCAAATTATCTGTAAAAGGAAAGAAAATCTTTCGCTTTTATTTTAACGCCTGTTCGGGTCGTTACTTTATTAATTAATCATGCCCGAGACAAATGCCTCGGCCTCTCCTGAGGATATAGCCAATCTGACTTTGTCAATGGCTAATTCAATGGCTATACTTACACAGCGTAACTGCATACAGTACGCTGCAGCTTCAATTCCGGTTTTCGACGGTGAGAATCCACCCCTCTCGGTTTTCGCGCAGAATGTAGAAAACGGGTTGGCATTGATACCGCCTAATACTGAGCCTGAATATCTAACAATCGTATTAACAAAACTCACGGGTCCTGCAAGAATTAGTATTCGGGATAAGTCATTTTCTGATACGTCGGAGTTATTAAAATATCTTAAAAAACGATACGCTCCGGGACGTAATCTGGCACATTTCCAAGGGGAAATCGCTCGACTCAATATTCGAAGTGACGAGTCTTTAAGAAGATATATCGACCGGGTTAGTCGTCTTGCACATCGCTCTTGCGCGGCAATTCGGGATCGGTACGGTGCGAATTCCGATGAAATAACTAAGGAAATGGAGAAAGACATACTAGAAAACTTCATCGAAGGATTACCAGAACGCGTTGCGTGGCGAATGGCAGCATTGGGCGAAAAACACAAGGATTTGGACGAGGCGATTGAGGCCGTCCTCCTAGTGGACCGTCGGCTTAGGAATCGCCGTGAAACCCACGACGACCGATCAACAGATTACGACGACGAGTATCGCGGAAGAAGACGGAGCCGTGAACGGGATCACAGGTCGCGATCCATGTACCCTCAGTCACCCTCTCCTTCGCGTTATCGCAGGCAACACTTTAGGGACAAGAGTGCATCTGGTTTGGAAAGTGATTACGAGGACCGACCAAAACACGCGACGGCTATGACCTTACGAAGGACTGATTCACGTTCCCCGTCTTATTTTTCTGATGCGTCAGAAGAGGGATATTACCGTGATAGGAAATACGCCGAAAAAAGTAGTGATAGGCAAGAATTATACTGTTGGAATTGCGGCGTGAAGGGACACAACGGGAAGACTTGTAGAGAAAGGGACAAATTTCATCGTACAACTAGATCACCAATGATTTCTTCTGCCGGACCAAGCAAATCTTTAAACTACTAGAACGCTCATCGCAACGGCGATTCGGTGAGTGTCTCAGAAAAGGATCGCCCAAAAACAACCAGGTTCACCGACAAAAAGAACGAAGACTAATCAAGGAGGCACCAACACCGAGAATCAGGGTCAACGTCCCGGAACTGGAAATCGGACAAGGGGAGTTTCTCATAGACGGAGGAGCCTCTCTTAACCTAGTCACCCTTAACGTATTGGGAGATAAGGCCGCGATCACTTCCAGAGAAAAAATAGAGATAAAGAGCTTGTCTCCTTCGCCCATTCACACTTTGGGTACCACTACGTTACATATCAATGGCATTCCAGCGCATTTTTATGTAATTAGAGATCTTCCAATATCAGCAGATGGTCTCATAGGAAGCCCCTTTTTGTTACAAGAGCAAGCAGAAATTTCCTATCACCACAAAACACTTGTAACTCATAGTCAGCCGATTAGGCCTATTAGATTTATCAATTTTCCAGAGATGGATCCACAACTTAATTCTTCCAAAATAAAACATCGAATTCCTCAGACAGTTTGCTTTCCCGCCACATCCAAAGGAAATACGAATCGCGACACCAACGCTATAGGGCATCGCATCAGAACATTACGCAGAAACCAAGAGGCGAAGCCAAACTACAAGGAACCCAGTTCTGAAGATTCTGATGAAGCCACTACACCGGTTGTGCGTCGAAAAATTAAACCACCGCAAACCATAGTAAAAAGAAAAATACTACCTCCTTCATTGCCAACAGTACAATCTGCACCTGTAGATCAAGAAGAAGCAGAAAAATCCAGTGAGGAGGATAGCACTTTAACTGCAGATTTGAATCCTTTCTGTGACTCAAATCCACTGGACGCTACACTGATACCCGCAGATCACAGTCAATTATTTTCACAGACAGTCATAGGAAGACCACAAGAATCAAATCTCCCTACATCACCAGCATCAACCACTTTCAATAATCCAATTATCGCATCCACACCTATTCCTTTAAGAAACATAACGATTCCTCCACCAAATATCTCAATCCCTTTACAAACTTCATTTCTGAGGACAAATTTCCCCAGACTGATAGACATCGTCCCAATAGATTGTGAATCATCACCACCTGAAGATAGCAGTTCGGATCAAGAGGAACCACCCATTCTAACCATACCACAGCCAATCGTATCAAGCAGGAATCTTCAAAATCCGCCAGAAGACATCAGGAAACAACTGATTGAGGAAGCTCATAGCAGCCTCATTGGAGGACACAAAGGAGTTACCAAAACATTTAATCGACTACAAACAAAATACCATTGGCAAGGTATGCGAAGGGACGTACAGGATTTCATCAGGAAATGTAAGAGTTGTCAGGAACAAAAATTAGTTAGAGCAAAAACACGGCAACCTATGATCATCACCGATACGCCTTTGGAACCCTTCGATAAACTCGCTTTGGACACCGTTGGACCCCTTCCGGAGACTCCTGCTGGGAATCGCTACATTTTAACAATGCAAGACAGCCTCACGAAATATTGCATCGCAGTTGCAATACCGAACATTCGAGCCACTACAATTGCAGATGCCTTTGCACGACATTTTATTTCAATTTTCGGGACACCGCGTTCAATATTAACAGATAAAGGAACCAGTTTTGTGGGGAAGATAATGACACACCTCGCCGAAATATTCAAGATAAAACAATTAACTACTTCCGGATACAGGCCTCAAACAAACGGATCTTTGGAGAGAAGCCATATCGTCCTTACAGAATATTTAAAACATTACATGGAGTCGCACGAGGAATGGGATCTCTTCATTCCATTTGCCATGTTTTCCTATAACACATCTGTGCACGAAGCCACCAACTTCACACCACACGAGCTGGTATTTGGAAAAATGGCTCGTTTTCCCAGCGCTTTTGATGTGGATCAAAATACAGAAACCTACGGGAGTTATTTGACGGAACTAATCACCCGGATGACAAATATTCGCAACACAGCAGCAGATCACCTCAACAGAGCAAAAGAACGATCAAAGCGATACTACGACAGACGAGCACGCCCACAACAGTTCAAGGAAGGAGAATACGCCTATGTTATAAAGGAACCTCGTCTAAGCAAATTTGATCCCCACTATATTGGACCATATAAAATAGTGGATGTGTCGAATTTACACAATGTAGTTTTGGAGACTGGTAACCATAAATTAATTACGAAACATCAGGACAAGTTAAAGCACGCATTTCTGCCGGACGACTCGTCGGGATCAGAATAAAAACCAGACTAGAACCGTTCGGACTTCAAACCAGAGATGCCTGAGAGGACCTTCTCGAGGAGCGAAGACTGAAGTCACCCATCACCCTACAGTACACTACAATTATCACATACATACACCGCAATAGGCCGTGGAAGGTTTGCTTTCAACACACCATCGCACGAGTGAGTAGTATTTTGTCTAGTCGCGTGCATTGCGGACACCGAACGGTGGAAAAGCATCGTAAGAAACGATGTTTTATCTAAAGGGGGAGGTGTTACGTACGCAGATCTATCTTTGACTTTTTAACCCTTTCGGGTGTCCGGAATGCACGTGACCCGGCGGGGTCACCGTTTCCTGCAATGGTGTGATGCAACCGAGTTTTCCCCGAAAAACTAATATTCAATGAAGGCACTCATATCCCCACTACTTTCTAGCCGAATTTCACTGTATAAAAAGGGCCACGAATCCACACTCGCGGGCTCATTTGAAATCTAGTACTCATAGACGAAAGAGGCTTATTACTTCAACTTAAACCAGACAGCACGTAGAGTTGCTGATAGGTGTTGTTACTATTAAACTCTTTGAGACCCCCGCATTTCTCAGTGCGTCAAAACCGAGAGGTGGACTTAGGTACCGCGACAAACATAAACTGTAACAATTGTAAAAGACCGAGTTTATTAGAATATAATTTGTTATTTCTAATTCAAAGTTCTTTACTTCAATCAATCATTATCTGAATTTCCTCTTCGAGATACTCCCACATAGGTACTCCTTTACCGCTCAAGGTGTACCACTTTATAAAGTTACGAGGCTAAACTAACATTCCTAGTGGCTCCCGGGGATACCAGACCCCGGTTCGTCCACGACAACCAATCTCCTAGTGGCTCCCGGGGATACCAGACCCCGGTTCGTCCACGATTTCCACCTTCCTAGCGGCTCCCGGGGATACCAGACCCCGGTTCGTCCGTGAAGCTTACCTTCCTAGTGGCTCCCGGGAATACCAGACCCCGGTTCGTCCACGACATCCAACCTCCTCATAGCGGCTCCCGGGGATACCAGACCCCGGTTCGTCCGCTACTAACAAACTCAAACAACCAAATTCAATCCTCGGCCTCGCAGCCGCCATTCTCATAGCCCTCAGCCTCGGCTCGTAACACACGAGTTTTACGGATATTTTCTAAATCGTCGGTGAAATTGGATGGACATGGGGTGGGGGTTGTGATTAGTTGGATACACACTGCTGCTCATAGGTAACTACTTGATCATTTGTTACAGGTAGATACACTAATAAAAGAGAAGAGGGAACGTTTTTCCACGTAATTGGGCAAACTTGAATATTTCTGTGGATATTGCAATCGTTTGATTCTATCTAAAAGTGGTTTTCAAACTGCAAATCTATTATTTTTAGTATTATTTTTATTATTCGATTACTATTGACAGCTGTAGTCTTCCTTTTTTTTTACATTCAGCTATTATTTTGGCGTTTCAAAGGTTTTCTCGGAAAAACAAAACATTCAAATTTCATGAAACAATTTTGAAATGCAAAATTGAATATAAGTTATTAGGATCTCAATATGTAAATATATGAATATATGAATATAAGTTATTATGATCTCATTTGATCACATGAAAAGCAATATGTGTGTGCATTAAAATGGCAAAATTTGCACATATATTAAGATAAAAGAGTAGTCATTAGACAAAGACTCGCAATAGCTAATTATGGTATGTTTTATTCTATTTTGAACAGTTGTATATGTGTTTCCAGTAAAAGGAGCTTAGTGAGTGATGAGATAAAGTTTTCAGATTCTATGAAACTTACAGAAAATACACACCAAGGATAACTTTTGCAATTTGAGTTTATAGTTCTCCTTTTCCTACACTCATTTCATTTTGTAGTTTAAAGTGGTACTTTCTAAGGACCCCTTTGAATAGCAACAAGGGTGAAGCAGTGCTTCCATGAAAGTTAATTAACGTTTCTGTATGCTTGATAGAATTTACTGAAGGGAACTAATCAGAGATACAGTTAAGGAATTCACAGTTAACAGAGGCTGGTTATACAACAAACATCACTGTTATCATACAGAACATCCCTCTCCATTCGACTCGCACTAGATTCTCGAGAATTTGGGGTAAGTAACCCAGAGCAATTCCAATTACCAAGCTCTGATTAAACAGACACTCGCATACACTCCATATCTAACAAGGTAACATACAATAGAACTTGCACACGCCGATTTTGATGAGATTTTGCAGATTTGCAGAATAGTGAAAAATATTTTACATATATTTTTTGTTCAAAACAGCCCTTAAAGTCAGGAGTCGAGGAGTCATATTTTCTGAAATTTTCTAAAAACTTAGCCGGGGCTGATTTCATCTTTCAAAAACACACACTTAAAAAAAGATTGTTCTACGCGTAATAGTTCCCGAAATATTCCAGAAAATATGTTTTCGACCCCCAACTTTAGGGTCTGTTTTCACCGTTGCACCATGAAGGATTGCGGATAACAAAAAATATATATAAAATATTTTTCATTATTCTGCAAATCTGCAGAATCTCATCAAAATCCGCGTGTGCGGCTTCTATTTGTTCCCTTACAAGAAGAACTCTATACGAGAGGAATTTGTTTCCCTAAATTCTTCCGAATATCTCTTGAAATTCACACAAAATTAAATCCCAGCATAATTCAAGTTAAACAAACTTCGGTTTACCCAAAACTCAGACTCAAAAAACTTGGTCGCATCGAAACTCCAACTACCAAAGCTCTCTAAACCACTGTAAAGTTTTTCTTATACGCGACTAGACGCAACGTAAAAAATTTCAAAGTCGATTTTCTTGAAAATGAAGCGCAATATCATAAAATTTCATTCCTTTTTCTCGACTTATTTACTTGTTATAAATCGAAAAAAATCAGTAACTTTTTTTGGTATCGAGCTTTAGTTTCAAGAAAATCGATTTTGAAATTCTTGACGGTGCGTTCAGTCGCGTTTAGGAAAACCTACCTTAAGTGATTCCTTGTTCACGAAGGGGGTTCAGGAGACTCATCCTCGATCACCATAAAATTTCTCTGGCACACTGGCGTGTGGTGGACGAGAGTGCGCTACCGTGGGCCTGATAGGCGCGGATTCATGAAACGGTGGGACAAAAGTGCACTCGGCGCAGTCAAAGGCCGCGGGTCGAGCGCGTCAAATCGACGACGGAGCGTCGGTGGGAGAAGTTTCGTCCTGGCTTTTCGAGAATCCTATCGAAAGGAGGGCCGTCAATTATTCCCTGGCTACTTAGGGCATATCCTCATGTCCGGGCAGTCGCGCGACCAGAGGCCCCCATAGAAATACGTCGCCGCGTCGAATCGTCGATTTCACGGGGACCGATGCGGCTTTTGCGGACTTCTCCGCCCACGAGGCCGCGCTCTGTCCTGCGTTTTACAATGTCCCTTCGTTAAGAAGGGGCAGCTGCGACGGCTGTACTTCTTAAAAATAGCTCTCGCTTGAATTTCATTAAAATTTCGGCGGTGGACGGCTGACACCTCACCGCGACGCGCTCCGTGTCCACGCAGAAAATTACGGCCGGTTTGAGCCGCGGCAAGTGTCAAGGAAGAGGGACAAGCGCGGGATTATGATTTGGAGCAGCAGTGCTCATTAAAATCAGACGAAGATGCTTTGGCCACCTATTCAATTGTTGGGGCAGACGTTGCTCACTTTTGTGGATCCATAAATCTCTTCGTGTGGATTGATTAATGCTCCTTTAACGAATTAAAACTCACGTTAGATTGCTGCATGGTCAGTATCGTAGCTTAAGCTGCATGTCAGTGATATATCGATTTCTCGTCATTTCTCGATAATTTAGCATTTTATGTTGATGAAACGAAAGGGGTATATTCAAAACAGCATCTTGACAATTTTGCAATATTCTACCTGCACCTAATTACAAGTGTATACTGTATTAACCTCTTGTGGTCACATGGCGTGCTACACACCCTCAGGATATGTATTTGCCAAATTTCTGGAAATTTTATAGACCTTATTAATAAAATTTAAAAGTTTGACGAATTTTAACAAAAAAATCGCTTTTATACACAACTATCTTTACCAATATAAAATTCAACTGATGAAAATTTACATTCCTTGCAAAAGACTGTTAGAGCATTACGAATGTACAATTATCACTTAAAAGTTAAAAGATTAAAAAATACGAAAATGGTAACTCAAAAATGACACTGTATTGTGAGCAATTTGTGATTATAAGAAGGCATGACTACGGGGGGTTAATAAAGATAACTTCCAAATACAAGATGTGGCGAACATATTAAAATAGAAGGAATATTTTTTCAAGCTTCATTAAGTAGGTAGTATCCTTCACTATATTTCCTGTCACCGACTGTTCAATTACAGTTAACACTTCCTATAAATTCTTCTCAGTACTATCAAAATTATTTGACATCATACAAATCGAAGGGCTCGTATAATTCCTTCTGAAAAAGAACATTCTGTGGTCCTTGCTTGAATGGTTTATATTTCGACTGCAATTGCTCCGAGCGCACCCCGACAACAAAGTAGACTCGCAATATATCTTCCCCTTCAGCCACGAACCCGAAGGAGCATCAAAGATCAGCAGATGACGACCGAGCTGATTAGATTCGGTCGCGTTTGAAAGAGATCCACGATGCCCGGGACCGTCACGGGTCTCGGATCGGCATTCAGCCGATTTCCGCGCACCTTGGAAACGGTGATTTCGCCACAGTAAACAGGAGCCCGTGGAAGAGAGAGAGTTGGTCTTAAGCTCTTTCAGGCGGCTCCTCGTGGATTCACTTTGGTTGTTACCAGATGCGATCCGCTCGTGATCTGGGTTTCCCGATTTTCCACGGTTCCTGTCGGTCGCCGCGTGTCTTTGTACGCCGTCGCTGCCAGCACATGTGATTCCAGCCTTAAGCATTGTACGGAAACGGCCACTAACTTCTTCCAACAGTCTGCGAAATGAAACAGCGTTGGGGGAGGGTTCTTCGAAGGAAATCCCCTGAAAGTCTGTCGTTTCACCCTTGTTCCGTGCTGCTATTACGCGCTCCTGGAATGTCTGTATGCTTCTTGGCTTGAAAGAAGTAGGTACTATGATGTCGCACAATTCTGGAAGAATTTTGTTGTAGAGTTGCATTATAGAGGCGTGATAATAATTTTGACTGATGTGTGAGAATAATTTTGACGTTGTTGAATTTTAGTATCGAAAAGTATACAAAATCAGGCCCTTCTCCAAACGCATATTCTGAAGTAGTAAATGAATATACATATATAGAGATAGTTTTTGTTTTAATTTTTAATTGTCATTTCGTTGATTTTAATGCACAAAAAGGAAATTTTAAATATACTTACACGAAAAAAAGGTATAAGTATAAATGTGAACCCGATTCTGGCCAGGCGAATTACATACCTGAAACACAAAGTAAAGGCATTTTTATAATTTGTAAGACAGTCACCATCTGATGCCGGAAGCAAAATTGTGATAAACAATACAATTTTTATGTAGATGTATATGATTTTATTCTTCTTTTGTGCGAAAAATATTTTTTATCTCGTTTTTATGAATTTATATTGAAAATGTGCTTCCGACACATTGAGGGGAATGGTTTCCTGCACCTCCCCGTAAATTTTCATTCAAATCGTTGGAGCGATTTTCGAGATTTCATGTTCACCGTTTTGGAAAACGCAGTTTCTGGGAAATCGCGCCTAAAGTGGAAAGTGAATTAGGAAGATGTTTAAACTATTGTTTTGTTTGAGCAGTGAAATATGGATTTAAGACGAATTACTTTCTCAGAGAAATGATATCTGCCTCTTAGTCTAACAATAAGATAAAATATCCACCTTGTACTTTTCGTGTAAAGAGAAGTAGGTAACTATCAATTACTATCATTCTCTTAAAAACTAATCTATTCCCGAGAGTAGAAAAGTATTCAAACAGATGAAATACATGTTACACAAATTACAAAATACATTAACTATTAACTATATGCTACTGTTACCCCGCACCAAAAAATTCATCAATCATTTTTGCACCAAGAGCAACTCGAGTGCACCCAACTCCCGAATTGTTTCGTCACCCGTCCACATTTCTCGCGACAGACTATCGCTGAAAGCGTTTCCCACCGCTCGTTCCACCACAAAAAAAACGGCAACCAGAAAAACCGTCACGAAGGTTAAGTACAACGAGAAAATTTCCACGGTCGACGCCTTCATTTTGCTCCACGGGAGCATAAAGCTTTTTGCTCGTCTCGAGCCGAGCGAGACAAACAAGTTCTATATAATACGCAATACAGCGAAAGGATTACACGGAAAATCTGCGCGTCCACCAAAGCCTGGGGCACACAGTCCTTGAGACGAGATTAGGACCCTGGGGGAATAAAATCATTCTGGACTCAGCGACCTGCAAATCCTCCGCCGTGGATCGATCTCTCTCGACGGGTTGGGAAGCTGGTGCCCTGAATGCGTCCGTTCCTCTTAGTGGCCGATGATCGTCGACGTAAATACGTCGCCGACGTTAGCCCCAGGCCAGTTTACGGCCACGAAAAATTACTTTACAGTTGCGATCATAAAACTGTCCGAGAATTCTACCGTTTTCTCAGCGGAGCAGCTACGTTTCTGGGATACGACCACATTATTACGAATTGTCCTGGCCATTCGTCTCGGGACAATCGAGAGCCGCGTCCATGACTATATGTCCCTCCCGAAACCTTATGCAATTTTATTGCAACCTCTGAGATGAATCTGCGCGCAGCAGAGAGACGGGAGGGGACAGCGGAGAAAAAATAATATCTTTACGAGGGTTTGCCCGAGACCTTCCTACATTTTCGCGCAACCTCGGCCGTATATCATCGCGGGCGACTAGAAAACACTCGACGAGAGCAAGAGCCTTGGAAGTGGTCGGGAAGAGAGGCTAGAGAGGAGATGGTGCGAAAAACTCTCCCCGTTGTGGAGAAAACGCAAGACTATGGTCTGTTTGCAGACCTCCTAACGTTTCTGGCCATATTTCTGGCCATAAATACACCAGACCGTGGCCAAAATATGACAAGACATGGCCCCCCTCAGCCTCTCCGCTGATGGGCAAAGATCGAGGACCTTCGCTACTCCAGAGACATCGTTGTCCTCCTCGTCCTTGAGCAAATGATCGCGCGAGTCTTCTGCGGAAGCCCCAGTATCGTCACGCTGATTTCAGGGGTTGTCTTTGGACGGTGCTCCCTGCGGAGAGTGCTTCCGAGGGTTTTCCTGGACGATCACCAGGGGACAGTTTCGGTGGTAGTTGGATGGCCGTGGAAATGAACGGCTATTATCGAAATTTCCGGGACCAGCGCTGCTTCTGGAAGCGACGAGGTTACGCAGATGGGAGGTCGACGGTTTGGAGGTGAGTTTGTGGTACAATGAGAGGGAAAGATGTTGGGTGAACAAGGTGTGGTGGATTTCTTCTTTGGGTTGCAATACGAATTTGGTTTAATGTTAATTAATGTTAATTAATTAATGTGATTTTTGGTTTTATTATGGCACTTCAGGTGGGAGGAATAGTCGACAGTTATAACTTAATAGTCTTTAATACTATGTCTCCTCGTGGGTTTAGTGTGTTTTATGTACCTAGTTTTATTTTTTAAATGCATAAGAAATATTGTCAACCGGTGATGTTTGTAGAAATCAATTTGTGACGATTGAGTGTTATCTTTAATATATCAGTGTTCATTGTTGATCATATCAGTGTTCTTCAACCGGTGGTCCATGGAAATTTCCTGCCGATCCGCGAAAATAAAAAAACAACAGATGAAAATTAAATTAAATCCACATTGGTGTTTCTTCACCGGTCCGCAGGTGTAAAAAGGTTGAAGAACGCTGATCTATATTATATTCTTCTATTTCTTTTTATTGGAAGTTCCCCACCTGAAGCGTTGACACACAGTTATGGATTAGATTATCCAAAGTTTCCTCCTTTCGACGAAGCAGCTGAAGACTGTATTTAATAACAGCTTTGTGTCACTGCTATCAAGAAGAAATTACCGTTTATTAAAAATTTCACGTGAAATTGGCGACTTCTTCAGTAACGATGCAAATCCAAAAAGGAAAAAGCTGTCGAGTCTGTGTGTTACAATTAACGAGCCTCGTAATACGTAAGGTGGACGTTGATATTATTTAATATAGAGGAAAGTGGCATCAATCTACGGGCATTAAAGTTTGAAATTGCACTCCGCCCTCCGTATATTAACAATATCCACAGCGTGGAAGAGGAATAAGACCGCGGATACACGAGCACTTTTCATCGCTGTGCCGTTTTACTGCTCGCTGGGCCTGTCTCTCGTCGCCCGTTCCTCCGCATATTCGACATAAATCATAAATCTGATATTATAGCTAATAATCCCGACGACATTATTTTCGTCGGGGAATAAAACAAGCTGGAGAACCGCAGATCGCGGAGGCTCCAGTGACCAGATCGCAATTGCCTCGTGGCGCCTGCATAAATTACCATGTGATTTACATTACGGCCCTTTGCATCTGAACGCATGTACGGGGTGCTTTGGAAAGCAACCATCGACTTCGTCAACGTGTTCGGTGTTCCATTGAAGTAACCTCAAGAACTCAAAAACTCTGCAGTAAGAACTGGAAGACGCAAATTTGATGGAAGAATGTGGGTGTGCAAAGAGTATCAAAGTATTGCTCTTATTAATAGACAAAAAGGAATTATAATAATAATAATAATAATAATACATTGCGATTTGCGTTAATTAAGTGACGAATGGGCGAGCTTCATCATTTTCTCTGTTTTGCAACCTAATCCTATTACAAGGAAATAGACTCAAAGCTAAAGGTTTGACAGAAAGATAAAGGACCAGAAGACAAGAAGTTAGGGAAAGTTAAGGAAAGTGGACAAGAATAAAGGAGCAGGCACCACGCTTGAAAACAGAAATTGGAAACAAAGAACAAAATTCCAAGGAAAGATATTAGCTGCCCTCCTTAGTTAAAATGTCCTATCTAGCATTTGGAAACATCCGAGAAAACAGAAGTTTTTTAAAAAAATAAATAAATTAGACTGTTTATAGATCTCTACGAAACACGCAGGGTTTTCTAACTTTACTTACACGGTAAAAGACGTGTGGAACTTCAAATATTTCAACATTTCTTGAAAAGTGGTAAAATGCTAGCTAGGACATTTTAACTAAGGAGAGCAGTATAGTAGAAGGAGTATGATATCCGTTTTGGCTGTGGATGTGGGAGGAGTCGGCGTGACATCTTGTGTGATTACTGATTCTATTAAAATGGAGAACACGAAATGGTAACGAGGTGACGAATCCTGTTCTGTAATAAGAAAAACTTCTTTTTTAAAATATCTTGGGCACTCAAGTATCATTCTACAAAGAACATGATTTTCTCGTACGGATCGAAGTAGTAAAGTGGGTCAATGATTCTGGACACACCCTATATGAAGACACACATACGTCTCTATATGCAGAAGACCGCAAGGATCATTCAGTGGCCATAACAGCCAATACGAGGCTGGCTTGAATCGATGCGTTTCGTATCTGGCTGTGGGATTAAGTCGATCGTATAAACCGTACGTGGGTGCATCGATAAAACCCCTTTCTTTTCCTGCGCTCCAGCCGATTGAACCATAGGCCGGTGTTTTATTGATATTAATAAATATCGAACGACTTGGACGCCGTTCCCGTGATCACTGGTTATTGCGTGAAAATTTATCATCGCATAGGTGGTCGTGAAAGGGCTTCCAGGAAGAGCGAATTCAGCTGCTCCTTTATTAAATCCCAGCTACGTGGGTGTGTAAGAATTAGAGTTTTCCTGATCCACAGAAACCAGTTATCACAATACCAATGCATCACATTGCTGAGATGGGCGTAGCGAACCCACCCTTGCCACCCACCCTTAACACAGGCAAAATAAAAATTAGTCGTTCGTTCAAAATTAAATTAATTTAGTACAAATTAAAAGTAAATTAAGTTGTAAAGTAATTCACATTCATAAATTCAAAATTCAGTTTCACTATTTATTGCTCCTCCCTAAATGAAATATTACCCATCCCCTAACTTTAGCTAAAGAATCCTGTATACACAGGTCCAAAACACTATCGTCTTCTTAGATAAAGAAACTAACAACTTTAATTCTACTTCTATAGTTTTCTACGTCCTCCACGAGAATTCACATAACCCAGAAGCTCCAGATCTCAGAAACCAGCAAGTCTAACTTCCACGAAGCAGGATTCACCTAACCCAGTAGCACTATCACCCACAAGAACGCCCATGTCCTAAATGCCTTCCTGCACGAAGAATCCAGCAAGTCTAACTGCGCTTGTACATTCTTCCAGCTCCTCCACGACGACGGGTTCACCGTGGCGAGCAGTTCCCGTCACCAGACGTCGAAAGTTTTACCAGGAAGTTAGCGGTACGTTCCGGTACTCCCACAGGGTTAATCCGGCGACCGCGAAGCTTTACCGCAAACACCATAAATCAACGGTGCGGCGTTTACATCAAAGTCCAACGGCGACCGCACCACGGTTACCAGGATCCCGTGGACGTTTCGCGAAAACAGCGTCGCGCGTGGCCAGCTATAAATCTCGTTCACGTGCGACTTCATCGGTCTCCGGGGGTCCAGGGGGCCGGAGGCGTTATAATCTAGGTAGCTGGATGGCGGGGTGAACAATGCCATGGCCACTAAATCCTTAAGGATTGCATTATTCTCGGCCCGCCGACGTTATAAATCGCTCCTACTGTTTGGCCCCGCAACTCGAGCAACCCTTTCGTTCCGGCTCCGGGTTTGATCCCTACAGTGGACAGTTCGATTGTAAATATTGTGGGATTAAAGGGAGCTGCTGCGAAGCTCGATTCCTTCACCCTTTCCCTTAGTCACTGTCTACGGTAGCCAGGGACTGGTTAGAAGTCGATTGTTCTGAAACAGTGGCGCGTGAGCGCTGAATACTCTAACTGCTGACTGCGAGGAGTATTGTCCTCCCCGGAGTGGTGTAATTGGATGAACGGGTCGCCTTTTAGAAATTCGACAGCTATTTGTGACTATAGATGGGCGTGAAAAGCTGGACGTGCTCCTGGGATCGTGAAGACTAAAGTGTATCGATTCCTCGTTTGAGCTGCCTCGACATATGTACTGAGTTCTATAAAATCTCTTGTTTCTTCTTTTTTCGCAGTTTATAGGAATATAATCTATACAGGGTGAGCTCCCTACAATTTAAAGCTAAAATATCTCGGTTGCTTTTAATGATACGAGAAAATATCTAAGGAAGAAAATGTTAGCTTCAGAGGGGTAATTATTGTGATGAAGAAGATTTCTTTCTTAAGGTCATATTTCCAGAAATTTCAAGGTCAGCGACGTTTTTAAATGGGATGACATAGTTTCATTAGTGTATCGTTGTATCTAATACAAAGACAAATTCAACCGTGGATAATATGTAGACTTTCAAATGACCTCCATTGTCTTTGGTAATCTACTTCATGAAACCAATGTGGGTTATTAATGGCCCTATAATGAGCATTTCTTTAAATTTAGTAAGCCATTATTAGTAAATGTGGCCTCATCCGTGCATAAAATATTATTAAGGGGTGACAACAGGGTAATGGCCCGAAAAGGAAAGGTATCTTTGGGAATTTATTAAAAGCAAACTACTTAATGAATCTTTTTGAAACTTTCAGGACATTCTATTGGATATTTAACTTATACGAATTGTTTTTTCCAAATTTATTTACAGCAGATTTGTAAGCTGTACAGGGTCAGTAACTTTGCGCTGCAAAAAATCTTAATTTTCGAACAATTACCATGTTGTACCCCCTTAAAAATACCGGCTCCTAACGCAGCCCCCATTGATAAAAATTTATTTGGTTTGGTTGGTCATTTATAAAATCTGAATACCACTGACAGACTCATCACGATTTCTTTGGAACCATGGATCCTATGATCATGAAATTTGGTATGTAGGTTCCTCTTAGCCCCTAGGTGCTGCTTGAGAATTTTGATTTAGAAACTCCTTACCCCTTTCCCGAAATAAGATATATAAATATACATAAGTACCTACAACAGAAGAAAGAAGCTCATACATCCTGGCACCCTCCTTATCAGAAAGCCACCGAAGAGAAATTAAAATTATTGCACCCCCGTCAAGTAGAAACCATTTGCAAACCTTGATACTTTAAAACAGCCCAACTCGACATCTAACATCTAATAATCGTGTTCAACTAGCTGTCAAAGGAGCTTCACAGCGACTCGCACAGTCCAATCTAATCATCCCCAAGCTCGCTCATCGCTAAAGCTCACCGATGAATTAACTTCCTCCGCGATGCCTCGCGATTAGCTGCGGTCGTGCGTGACGCGCAGCAACCGCGAGTCACGGAGCATTAATTCGCGTTTGTAATAAATAAAAACGAGCGGTATGGAGTGAGCCGCGCGACGTTGCGTCATCGCCCTCGGAACAAGTAGCAGATTAATTCGCGATGATGCTGCGTTTATTCCGGGACCCGTATAATCGCGCCATTTCCAAGTGTCATGACCGAACGCGAGGAGTAGGTGATACAATTACCGCAACCGTTCGCCGCGTCATCGGTGGATTTTAACGCTTCGTGAAACAACAATGTGTCCAGGAACCTCTCGCGTCTCTCGCGCGGCTATACTTGGGAAAGGAGAGCGGTCTCCGGGGCGGATAATCTGAAATTGAAATTTGCGATACCCGCGGCTTCACCTTCGCTGCTCTTCCGAAGATATCTTGACCGTCTCCACCCCTCGACTCTTCTATCTCCTTTTTGCCTGCCGTTGGTTCTTTTTCGTCGTTTCCACGATTCACCGCAGCAAAAGGCGGGCGTTCATTGTTTGGGGCTGAGCTTACGTGGGGAAACAAATGACCGGGCGCATAAAGTCGGTAGCAAAAAGCATCGGGCTCCTTCGTTAAAACTAATATATGTCACCATTATTTTTAATAACGCAAAAAGGGCAAGAACCGTCCTACTGGACACGTAATGGCAACTTTCTGCGGGGCTTTCTTTGCCCTCCTACTACTTCGAGGCCCCCAGCTTCTTTTTCGGTTTTTTCCCTTAATTGTCGAACGGGGAACGGCAGATGGTACCGACGTTCGGCTAACGAGGCTTGACAGAGCCCGTGGATTGAGTGCCATCGTTTTACTTATCACTCGAGGTTGCATTGTTGCTGTAATTAATGGGCTCGCGATCGGGGAATACGAATTGAAGACCGACTCGGGGCGAATTTAATTAATACGCGGCCGACCAGGTGACTCGCGCTCCACGCTCCGCCGAGGGCAGTGCTGCGAAAGGTAGAATGTTACATTTTTGGAGGGAAGAAGGGAAGATTGATGATGCTTGAAATGCTGAGTTGAAATATCAAGGAAGTAAAGATTTGTTAAGATGGAGGGAAAAGAAGAGCAATTTTCTGTTGTATTCGTCCCTATTTTAATTCTTTTCTACATTAAGTAGTGGAAGGAAGACATTTTGGAATTTAAAGTTTGACAGAAGAATTTGGGTTCGAATTCTGCTTTCATAGTTCATAAATCAAATTCCCGTTCTTCGTGGAAACTTCTCAAGTTTCATTATTCTAATAAATTTGGTTATTTTTCGAATTTATTTTCTAACTGGCAATCTGTAAGAGATAGAAAAAAGTTTCAAGGCAAAAATTACTTCTTTTAATTAGGACTTAGGTAACTTACAGTACTTACAGTTCGCGAGTTATAACACAAAATCGGAAAATAGCCGGAATTTAAGGGTTCCATTTCACCCTCTTAGAGTGAATTTGAGCAACAATAAAAAATTGCGGTGTAATCAGGAGGAAATCCCCTACATATTCACAAAGACTCAGAATTTTTCGAATTTCCGGGTTCGGGATATTTCCTTGTAAGTTCCCATAGTAAGTTTAGTTAATTTAGGTTTATGTCTTCAATGTCTCCACTCTCAAATTTATTAAAATAAAATGATTCGTAACCCCTTACTTTGGCCAAGATAGCAAATATGACTGATAAGATGTTTATTCAAGTGATGCAATAAATATTTCCAGTATTCTTGCCATCAAACTTTTCCTGAAGGTGCCCCTCAGCAATTTTTGCTTATTATCAGAAATTCTACATTTATTGAAATAAGGGTTACAGCCAATTAACTTGCCAATTATAAATTCTGTCTAGTGATATGCAAGCACACGTGGATCCTCCAAGTCCAACCACCCACGGAGCAATCAATTTCCCCTGGCGATTGCATTGGGAACGTGCTTTTTACCGAGATGCTGCCCTTTACCAGGGCGAGTTTACGTCTCTATTAAGCCAGTTGCATGGTCCCCAGGAGTGTGCGTAACTCGGCTGCCGGGCTAATCTGCTTAATGGCTTTCGTGCACGACGATATTGCGTCGGTTGACGGCGACTGCTCACGCAATTTCTCCCTCGGCCGTGGCTGGATAAGGTCCTCTTGAGAATCGGCCTCGAATAAACTTGAAAGCGTCCTGAAAAACAAGAGGATCTTATTTTCAAAAAACTCTGTCGTCCTCACCCCTTTTCAGAAATTATCTCTCCCATTTCCCCTATATCCCGTCCGCGAAAGGAATCACTGTTTAACGTGCGTTCAAAGTATAAATTTGAAAGTTCCCTTTGACCCCGTGCCCGTATTAAAATTTGAAAGCACATCTCTGCAGCCTTCGACCGTCTGATTCAAACCACTGCTATTTACCAGTAAGAAAATATCTCACTGTAGCTGACTATATTCCCCGCGAACTCTCCACTTCATCACCCTTTCTAATCACGCGTCCATCTGTTTACCTTCCGCCTGACGCATATCCATCGCCCATCGAGCGTCACACTTTTTCCAAAAGCGATAAAAATCAAAGGGCCCCCCGAAGTCGGTCCACCTTGCATGTCACAGGTATGGTCCATCCATATTCATAAGGTTCCTGTCTCCATTCGAGCCAATAGCTAGCGAAGCAACGAATCAATTTCCAGTGCAAATATATTCTACCCGGTGCGTAGTGTCGGGCCCAGCTATACAGATATACATCCGCTTTGCTACCCCTCTTTTTGCCTCCCGTTATTGCTATCCGCTCCGTGTCCAGCGCCGAAGGAGCAACGATCCCCTCGGCCGAGGCCCACGCTTATGTCCCCTTTGTCAGCGGCGACGTCGCAATTATTTCGCTGCCACCGTAGAAGGTAACGTTACCTAGTCGTACTACGTTGAGTTAGGGCACGTCCGCGAGAGAGCTGGCGCTGCCCCCGTGCGTCCGCCTCGTATATCTTATTTTCTTACGATACACGGTGGCAAGTAAGGGTTCCAGGGGAGTCAGGATGGCTCCCGGCTCTCCAGGTTTCTCTTTTTCGCGCCGTCCCCCAGGCAGGAAGTTTCCATTTTCTTGCCCGCAGCTTGGACACCGCGGTTAAATTGAAGCTTTCGCGGAACGGCCGAGAATTTCTCTTCTCTATGCTGGAAATGAAATTACGGAGGCGTGGAGGTGGCAGGAGGAAGTGAGGGAGAAAGGTTTCGCCGCGATCTGCGTGGATGAGATTAAAATTAATTCGGTACGAGCCATGTTGCCCTTTTTCGCTCTCCGTTGGGATCGTTGGATTTTTCTTCGGTTGGTGCGTTTATTATTCGATTGCAGTGCTGTAGGAAGGTCTCGGAAAAGGTGTTGCCGAAGTGGTCACTTTGGAAGAGAGAATATTCAGGTTAATTTAGTGGGCATCGTGCTTCTATTCCGGTACTTTATGTTGCTTCCTTTCTCTTCGTTATTTCGTCTTTATCCCGATCCGTTTGCCGTGAGTTAGACGTTTGCCTCGCTGCTGGTGATTACGCGTAATGCCAATTGATGTTTCGATGGAGAATGCGTTACGAGAGGCTGGGTATTTCTGGTTTCGTGCGTTATAAATTGTGCGTTTAATCGTTGTTTATCGATCCAATAAATACGCGTGGGTCGAGATGCATGATGGGAACGGAATGAGGTCTACGCGTGAACTTCGATCTCTGCCAGGTGCACTGCTCCGTCCATGGGCATTATGGGGGCGTTGGACATTCAGCCGAGTTTTTGTAATGGGCCCCTCTTATGCGGGCGCATTCACGTCAAGTAATTCATACAAATTGATAAACTCTGGTACACGCGACCTCCTGGCAGGGCTTAACGTGAGATTTAGAAAACGCCTTGGCTTGATCTCTTCATCATGCGGTCTAATCCTTCGGAATTATCGAGCGATCCCGTCGCGATGCTTCGGTGACTTTACAAAGCCTACGTGCGGCGCATCATCCTTCTCACCGCGGCTACCATAATTCACATGTGGTCCGTGTGATACCAAATATTTTCCTTAAAAAGTACACACCACTGTGTTCGAAGGAAGCTTTGGATTCTCTTAAAAAATCTCTGCTCTGCGGAAATGTTGTTCCATATCAGCGTTGATCGATTTTCCAATCTTTCAAGTTATCTTTGGTAACGCAAATTCTCCCAGGTTTATTACCGTTTTCCTTGATTCGGCGATTTCCAACCTCTGGGTCGTGACCCCAAGTGGGTTTTCTAGGGGGTCGCCACGGTTTTTTGATTTTTTTAAATATTATTAAGTTAGAATTATATTCTGAAATATCTATTTTTAATATGTTTTCTTTACCTTATTAATTTACCTTACCTTGTTTGGGGGAGTCGCAGGTTATTCGAATATTATAAGAGGGGATCGCGACGCAAAAAAGGTTGTGAATCACTGCCCCATTTTAACTTCCCTTTAAGCAAAAGCACCAACACAAAGTGTATCTTTTCTCTCCATTCTCGAAATCCATTTGTGTCATCTCAAAAGTGAGTGGTGCAAAAATACTCACGTATCCCCCAGCTTCCCCTCCCACACCGCAACAGCAATCTTCCCTATTGAAACTGCACGATAAAAATCTCCCCCTCCATTCGCCTCCGATCCACCGACAGTCTGCTCGTGTACTGACACTTTCCTCGTACTGTTATCCCCTCCGGCTCAAGACACTCTATATCGAGGGAGGATTTTTCTTCGAGTAAGTCTCACCGGGTTACGGATCAACGAGATGCAATGATAGCAAGCTGCGCCTAGCAGCTGTTGCCGCGTGATAGCGCAAGGAAGGGTTTAATGTACCTCGAAGCCGAGGCGAGCGTGTACGGTGCACGCTCGCCTATCCGCCTTCCCAGTTTACCCTTCACGCGCGGCATATGGCGCACAATGATTTTTCCGTGGAGTTAATTATGCGAGACCGTCTATGCGGCCGCCAAAGGGACACCGTTTAGCGCTCTGGCTCTCTTCTCTCGCCCCCCATTCGCCGATCCACCTTCCTTCTGTTCCTGCTCGTGCCATTTTGTTTCACGCTCGACGCGCTATTGCATATCCGCGGGAAAATTGCCGCACAGATGAGCGACTCGGCAAAGGTGGGCTTGAACCACCAGTGGAACGTCTTGGAAATTGCTCGTCTGCTCCTGGCAGGCCTGGCTAGGACGGTGCAATTTCGAGGATAATGCGGCTGCTACGCTGCATCGATTTTTAACCTTGCAAGTACGCGCCAGGAAGCTTCACTGCCTTTCCTCATGGGGAAGTCGCGGACGAACCTATTGTAACTTCCCAGCGGTGAATTTGACGTTCCACAAATGCCAGCGGACGGGTATATTGGCCAGAGTCTCATGATAAGACTGGGGTGGGCTCAAACCCAAGATCTGCGGGTCCTCTGCGTTCTGGTCAGTCGTGTTACCAATTCCCCCAACGCTGACACTCCGATATTAAGTCCTTAACGGATTCTACATATACCCAAATGGGGCGCCACCTTTGTGCCAATCGTACCGTAGGCCGTCTGCAAGCGCTGAATACCTACAGAAAGTGTTCTTTGTACATACATATAACCTGATTCAGAAGTTGTGTTACGGAATCTACACAGTTTGCCTTTTCTTGCTTTTGATCAGTAAAACGTGAAGTTGTATTATCTATTTTAAAGTTTCTTCCATAGTTTTGCTATATGGGAGGTTATCGTCGGGTACAGCACTCCCTTCTTTGCATCTCTTTGACTATGAATTGAGGGCATTGCAGCAAGAGGAGTGCAGCTCAATTTTTCACAGTTTTTGAGTTATGACGTGCAAATACGTAAATATTTTTTTTACATTGCTTGGAGCGATGCAAATTTCATAACAAATGGGCGATTTATTGCAAATAAATAAAAATAGAATAGACCCATGTAACCCATAAATATAATATTAATATTTTCTCGAACTCCTTAATATCTCTTAGGCTCGATTAGATATCAATTTGGTGTTTACTTCGAAAGGTTACCCACATAAATACCTAAAAACAAATTTCAGGATTTTGCCACAATCATCCCCTAGGGGGGTGGTGGAAAGGAGTGAAATGTGTTTTCGTTTGAAGCGCAGGGGTATTTTGCTAGTATATAATATAATATTAATATTAATATTTTCTTTATAGAATATTTTTTCACCAGAAATAGAAATAAAACCGTATCAACTCAATAACAACTCTTTATTGAGAAATATATATATTTTATCAATTAGTGTTTTCTTTCTAATGTTGAGTCAAAGCAATAATTTTATAAACAATTTGTTCTAATTTACTCGAAGTTGGTAAAGATGGAACTGCGTAAATCTATCAAATCCGTCTTCAATTGTCTACAAGCCACCAGTATTCAGAATTCAGGAGCTGAGGAATTGCAAGAGCTTCGAATTTCATGGATTTGATTCCACCCGCGAAGTTATCAACAATGGCACCTGTTCACCTGTTCCGTGACCCAAACACCGGGTCAACGAGACCTCGTAAGGAACAGGAGGAAGAATGCCGGGGAACGATCACGGTCTAGACTAGAGACTCATAGACGCTGCAGCCGGGCCCACGAACGAAGCACCTAAATCACACCCAACGTCAGCGGTCGCAACAATGGCCGTCACGCGCATCCATCTTATTAACGGATGTTAATCATGTCTTCAGCAACGCGTCGTCCAGGCATTACCTTCGCGACCACCACGGTCGCGCATTGTTCGTGCGGGTTCAACCGAACGCAGCGTAACCCACCCCCTTGGTTCCCTTGTAATAAGATACTCGCCATCTTCGTATGTAAATGCTGGCCATTCATTACGTTCAGGGCTGAATGATTGGGCCCTTTGTGGGAATCCTTTCACGACAAAAGCCGTATCATCGCTTAGGGAGGCCGCGGACAACCGGCCAGGAATAATATTTGCGCGGGCTTACCGGAATTCAGATTGATTCTGAAGACGGTCTGCGGTTGGTCCCGAGGAAAACGTGTCTCCGCGCGCTCGAATCTAACCGAATCGAGGAAAATTCAATCCTTTTTCTCCCTAGGAATGGCGAGCCTTTCTGCTTCACTGTTTTATCAGGTGGGAGATATTTATGCGGGGAGAGGGAATTATTTCGTATCTGGAGGCTAGGTTTTATACAAATGGCGTGTTGAACGTGTGTCCAGGCGACACTGAGCGATAGCATTAATATTAATAGACTTTCAGCGCTAGGCCGATAGGAAGACGAGTTTTGCTTTTAGAGCCGTGTGATTGACGCAACGACTGAATTGCTCGACGCCCATTAAGGGGAAGCTACAAGTACCAAAAGAAGATTCGAAAATTGATGACGATGTATTTTAACGGAGATACGTGTCGTGCAGCAGGTGTATGCGTGTCAGAGAGGGTTTAGAGGAGGCTGTAGGTGACCGTATGTCGAACTTTGACCTCTTGACACGATCAGCTTTTGTGGAACGTCTATGTGATTCTTGGTACACGTTGGTGTACGAACAGGTTTGATGGAAAGTAGGTATTAAACGCGAGACGCTTGGAGGCGCCGATTAGGCACACCTCGTAAAACGAATACCAATTCTGCTAATCGATCATTCGATTAACTCTCGATAAAAGGAGCGATGAGCTTCCATGAAGCTCCACGATGGAATATCCAGTGAAAACGTGAACATTTACAGTTTTCATTAGCGCTAGAGGTAAATTCTTACTTTTAGGGAACTAAATTACTGGACGTGAATTATTTAACTGTAAAGAAACAAGTGAAGAATGTACCACTGAAAATGTTCTTTACAAATTTGAAATGTTCCAAGGAAACATCAAAGGTAGATCACTTTTACATTTCAGTGTCCTGATTAATTACTTTGCGAAATCTTTGTAATTCTCTTGACATTATGAAAGTTATTTCTTCACGCAAGCCTATATGTACAGGGGTGGGTTGCCAATATCGTACCACGTAATTAAGATATTTGGCGTTATATTTCGTATTCGGTACTAATTTGAACGCAAGTTAATATTGGATATTGTAGCTTGATCTTTTAGACACCTACTACTAGATATTTAATCTTTTGTCCAGAAGAAATTAATTTGTTATTAATCTTTTTGTGGCATACTGTACAAGGTACGATTTAGGGTGTAAGCTCGAAAGGGTTTGTTTCTATTTCTCATATCGCATTTAGCTGATATTTTTACATTTCGTTTATATTCATTAATTATTGAGATATTGATGAGGTACCATTTAGGTGGCCAGTACAATATTGGCAAATCTCCCCTATATCTTAATACATAAAGCAGAAAGTTTTTGCGTGTTTGTCTGTCACCTAAAAACTTTCGAACGGTAAACTCCTGGGGTCGCGAAATCTGTCCCAGGCTCCCAGCTTATTACATCTAGGTAATCCAGACGAATGTGACTGTTTTCACAAAAAAATAAATAAATAAACAAATCAATTTTTTTTCATAAGTATTATTTTATGTGAGAAACCAAGAGAATAAGAATAATCATAGAGTGGCATAGGTTTGACCCTGTTTGATGATGTATGATGATGTTTAATTAACTGCCGAGCAGTGTCCCCACCACGGTCGCCGGGGGAGAGACTATTCTAACACGGATATGAGTAAAGTGGGACCCCTCTGACCATCTGGCCGCTGTTTCTCGTCCATCAAAGGAGCAAACGAGTTTAGGCCCGCTTCGAGGAATTTGTTCGGGACACGCGAGCACGTTTTGTCTTCGGGGCGTCGTTCACAAGCGATCTTTTCGGTGCCTGTTGGTGGTATAGGCATTCGGCCATCGCTCGGGTGCACCCACGTTCCTCCCCGTCCGGAGATGCGAATGCTTCTAGAGACGTTTTATGTTTTATGCGAGTTGTGCAGCTGCCCGTTACCGACACCCCCGCAACTCAATATTCAAATTAGCGGACGGGACTCGCTTTCGCCCCCTTTGCTCCGTGTCTGCGTAATGAGAAAAAAGACGTGGGCCCGCGAAATATTACCATAATGACGGCCGGCCGTAGGTGTAAGGCACCATGGGGGAGAAGTGACGCACCGAAACGAAGGGGAGGTACGACGTATCAATTTCAACCTCCTTACCCGTGTCTTCCTCTTTAATTTGCCCATCGTGAGACGCTCATCTGTCGTTTCGACCACTGATCAGTGCAATATAAATTCAATTCAACCAGCAAGTATTAAAGCCTGCCACGTATTTCACGAAGATTAACGAAGAAATAAAGTAGAAACTCTGAATAATAAATAACTAAAATTGTCACTCCATTTTGCAATATTTTCAAACGAATCTGAACGTGGATGGGCATGCATGTACTCCTGACAAACCTAATAACAGTACATACTAAGTAACAGTGTACCAACAAAGAATACAAGCCAGCAGAAATTTAAATATACACTCGCAATTCCAAAATAAAAGTCACATTTTTAACACGAACAGTTTCAAACGACCAGAGGAAAAAAGGGACCGGACTGATGTGACCCCATGGCTGACTCCCAAAGCCTGGTCCCCTGTATCAGACGTTTCCTTTCGTGTCCACGGGACGACCACGCAATCCCTAAGTCGGCCGATTAAAGCTGATCCCGGTTGGTAGAAAAAGGGGAATCCTGTGGGCAGCTGCGACGAACGTTTAGTTAAGCCAGTTGAAGTAGGACGGAAGGACGTTTACGAGGCGCGACCGGTGTCAGGCAGAAGGGCGAAAGGGGTGTTAGTTTCACCTGGGTGGTCCCGCGACTCCTGCAGGATTAATCGGCGACGTCTCGGGGACGCAATATATAAATTGGGCTGCTGTATCCTCCCTCCCACCGGCCGCGAGCTCTCCCGGGATTACAAATGCCCGGTCCTTCGGCCCTTAACATCATTGTAGATGGATATCTACCTCGCGTGCATCGCCGAACGATCGCTCCCGGTCTTCCGTCGACTTTGATCGAGCTGCACGGAGTCCCGGTTCCTCCAGAATCCTTCCCTTCGGTTTCCCTCGCGACCATCGCTTTTTACTCCGCCCGGAATCCTCCGCCGCATTCCCACCAGACATTCCGACGATTTTCAAACCCCACGGGCGAATATTTACGTTCCAATTTACTAAATATATCCTGGCCGCATCGTGGTGTCGAGTATCCTCCCTCGTTCTTTCTCGAAGATTTCCGTGAAGGGGAAGGGATCAGATATTGGGGGCTGTGCAGCGTGGTTGAAGACCCTTGACGCACTTTCTATGGAATTTTAATGGCGTTTATGTCGAAGTTCTGCAGATGCGAATCCACGATGAGATTTTACATGAGACTTTTCAGCAACAACTAGGTTAAATAATGGAAATAGTGGAGTCTAGTTGCGTGAAAAAATTAAAATTTCTCCATTAGAGGAAACACGTCGTGAAAAAATTGCCTTATGGGATCGAAGTCTCATGTGAAGTACGATATTTTTGTCTCATCGTGGATTTGCAACTTGAGAGGAGCTTTTCATGTCTCAAGAACGAGTAGATTAAAATCCCATGAGTTTCACTAGCCTTTCCTTTTAACTACCTAAATGTAAATAATGGAAACAGTCGCCAGAGATGATATTTTTTAAAATATATACAATGTAGGTATTCCTCTAATTTCAAAGCGGTTTTCAACATTGAGTTACAAATTACAATGTTAAATGCTAAAGGAAAATTTCAAGAACTCCCCAGAAAAGGGCGCTTTATGAGTCCTGACCTCTTTGACTTACAGGTTAAAGGGGGAATCCTATTCTTTGGACTAAAAACATAGCAAAATTGGGAATTTTTTTTAAAAAAACCCAGCGATTCGATTCATCTGAAATTTGGACCATGTTTTGATGCATCTTTGAGGGAGCTGCAGTTTTTTTTTTATTAATTTTTAACCATAAGTATAGTAGTTCACGCCGCACAAAATTCGCCGGTCGTTGCTGTGCATGATATTTATCTACCAGGTTATCTGTAACAGAAAAATGAAACGACGTTTTATTTTATACATAACTCCTATATTTATTATTAAAAATGAATAAAAAAATTGCAACTTCTCCACGGATGCATAAAAACATGGTCCAAATTTCAGATGAATCGAAATGCTAGTTTCATAAAAAAAAACCTAAATTTTGTTATGTTTTTAGTCCATAAATTAGGATTCCCCCTTAAGGATGGGAAGTTCAATTTCGATGCGGCTGTCAGACTTTGAGTTTGCTTCTTTAAAAAATAACTCATTTTCTGTAAGCTCAAAAGCATTCTCAAGTTAATTCTCAAAAGCATTCTTAACATTGCTTTTCATTTCTTTTATTTATTTCAAAGAAAAAGTACGAAAGTTTGAAAGTGATATCATAGCGAAGCACAGGTATTTTGCTAGTTGAGAATAATTTAACTACCTACCTTAATTTCTTATCCCTTAAGGCCAGTTTACCTGTACAGTATCTACCTAGTTCCCTATCTCTCACAGATTCTTTTCAATCCCTCATAATCGTCTTTCCTCCCTCGGTTCGATCTCGCCGACAATTTTAATCGCGGCCCGATATCGCGCTGCCGTCTCCCAGAAGGCGGTGGTTTTTAATTTAATATCCTGCCGCGTAATTCTGTGCACATTAGGCCCGCGTTAAGGACCCGCATCAGTCTCGATTTTATCTCCCCGCGCCGTCAAAAGATCGCTCCCGGTCTTGCCTCGACTTTGATCGAGCCAGCCGTGGCTACCGTTTTCATGTTCCACGGTTCACCGTCCCTCCGAGCCGGCGGAATCCAGCCACCGGGCAGTAACAGCAACCGAAAAAACAATTTCGACTAATTGCATTCCCCTGAATTTAATCCCGCGTGCTTTATCAGAGGAACCTGGCCCCGCACCCAGTCGCGGAAATGTGAATTTCAAGTAACGGTAGGCCGCGGCTTCGTTCCGGCGCCCGCGTTCCCCTCGCTCGATGGTATCGCGAACGTGATCGCTCCACTCGCGCGTCGTGGTGGTGATATTTTTTTTATCGGTCACGTAGGGCGTTTTTCTTGATCGGGCCTCTTATCGAGTAGCGTCGATCGTGGCTCCCAATAGCCGTTGGCCTCTGTGATCGAGAGCTGATCCAGCATTCCTAGCGCGTCAGGACGTCAATCCTGCTGGAGCTAAGCGCATGGAATACCCGTCGTCCCTTTTTGTCCCTTCGAAAATTACCATCTAGTCACCATTCCCGGCGTAGCACCATCAATAACGTATCCTCGGGGTCAGGCAGGATTCCCTCGCTCGCTGGTGCGCACCTCTGCATTCTTCTTTGGAAGCCTCCCCGTCTCTTTGTCAGTCTGTTCTTCCCTTGCATCGAGTGTCCTCGTGTTTTCGCTGATCTGAATGACTCTGTTCGTTCGGGTACGCCGTAGAGTAATCGTGTCTGATGATCCTGGGGATCGATTTGGCGGGATAGGATGCGGGAATGGGCAGAACGGAGAGTGTCTTTGATGTTTAGTTACTTTCTGTAGAGTAATGATGAACAACATTCCACTTGCGAGCCGCATTAGTCAGAAATAACAAATTCACCCATAAATTAAAATACTTTGATTAGTATATTTATATATTTAATATTATAGTTAAAAATTGTTTCAATTATAAATCTATGTCAGAAATGACTTTTCACCCCATAAATTAAAATCCTTTGATTAGTATATTTAAGTATTTAATATTGCGGCCCGCGCAGAGTACATATTACGTTTCCACTTTTCGCCCATTGCGGGCCAAAGGTTGATCACTGTACAGGATGGTTTATTCAACGGAGTCAAATGAAACTGTCGTTTTAAAGAAGAAAGAGAATTTTGAATGAAAGAACTGATTAGTGATTTACTGTTCCCACGTGCTAAAGTGTTCAAGGTTCGTCTCCTATGTATGTAATTGCTGTTCTCATTACTTGAAACGTCTTCCGTTTTATGTTCCAGCTTCAGGAACTGGAACACTAAAACGCCTACGACGAGAGGACGCCGTTTTACTGTCAGGACATGAGGAAACTTTCAATAATTTTGTCATCGAGTTTAGCCTGTCCTAATGATAATAGCGAGCATAACTGTGCGCAGATGCAAGCACAGATACAGTGTATCAACGATACTCGTCCAACAGGAAGCACCGTTTCATCGCCTACACTGCTTCCCTCGTCGTTACTCGCGGCTTCTAGGGTGAGGTCCTCGATGATCTTACCACCTATGTCTGTCCTAGATTATCGAGTAGTCGTGCTTTGTCCAGGAATCTTTTAGGAACACGTCTAATTAAATCATACACTACAGAATTGTTATATTATTCAGTTCTATGTTGGGTTGGAGTTCGACTGTGAGTGGAGCCTGGAACTGATCAGAACTCATATTGATTAAGGAATGTTACAAGGAATGAGGAATATACAATTTCAATTTTTTTTAAGTTTACCAATAGCACAACACAAATTATTTTTTAGAGAATGCTGATTATTACTGCAGATTGCATAAAAGGCAATAAAATAGTACTACATTTATTTATTCCTTATCTATACTAAACATATGTTAGCTGTAAGCTTTTACAAGTGTTAAAAATTTGTGCTTTTTTTTCTTCAAAATATTACTAGGCATACACTGCAGTTCATAAGTATTGCGATACCTATTTTGTGTGGAATAATTGTGAAAAATGTTGCAAATTTATTGTCTAACGCTAATAAATTTTATTTTATTAAAAAGTATTCAATCTGCACCAAATATCCCACTTTGTGCAAATACAGCAGGTGTCTGAATACTCATGAACGCCAGTGTTGTGACATCTTAATGAAAAGGGGTTAGAGCGATTTGCTGTAAAAATACCAATGATGGACCAGGTCAACATTCACCAAACTCATCTCACTATATAAATTACTCCAATCAACACAGTGTCTGGGCTAACAAAGTGTCATCCAAAATTATTCTACTCAAGGTACACACAGACATTCCCCCACACAGAAATCCCCTGCTACGAAGACTGGACGTGTCAAGCTCCACAGCTCCAACACCTTCACCTACCTGCAGAAAGCATGGCCCATCGCCCAGTGGACACTTCACACGCCACAGTCCACTGATCACGTTCAATATCCCCAATCATCGCGACACGTTGATCAATCGCGCGCCTAGGTGGCTGGATGCCCACGTCTATTCGAGTCGCGCGCAATCGTCTCGAACCATAAAGTTGCACGGGCCAGGCGGAGGTACGACACGCCGCGGGACAGCGCCAAGAAGTGTACAATGCTGTGTACCCCGTGTCCGTGGAACACGACATGCCCATGCGGTGTCCAACAAATGACGGGACCGTCGTGTGTGGTCCCACCTGCGTGGGTGTCTCTCCTTCTCTCTCCTTCCCCCTCTGTTCCAACCCCGTTCCTCCTGTTGGCTCGGTTCCACCTCGCCACCACGCGTCTCGGGCCAGGCCTATCCGCGTCGTTCCACTGCGCCTTGACACGAGCATGGATCTCACGGGGATCTTCTCGCCTCCTGACATCCGTCTTGCTACGAAAATAGGAGAGACGCAAGGGGCAGGGACGAGTCCTGCGCGTGGGCAGCGGAGAGATACGGCTGGCGAGGATCACGCGGACGACCTCCTTGATCTTTCTATTACAGGGGGTCCTGGATCCGTCACGGGGCGGGTGGCTGGGTGTTAATTGCTCAGCTGGTCGATTAAAAAGTATCCGTGACGTGGGTACAAGATGTGAAGTGAAAGTCGAGTAGTTGAAAAGCATGATATCTATTTATGCTCGCAAAGGATTTATTAAGGATTTGTGAGCAAGCAGATGTAGATATTGGTGATCTGTTAAGGAAACTTGTGTTCGCGGAGCTGCATGAAACAATTGGTGTGCACAGAAGTAGTAGAGACTGAGGATGGGATTTGGGAACTTATTCAAGCACGATAAGCATATTGGCGAAAGTTTGTCGACAACTGTTTCGGTGGATGGAAAACTTCTGTTGCAGTAGGAAGAACTTTTGGACACCTATAACTTCAAGCTTCACAAAGTCATGTAAATAATAGTTGACAGTGATGACAGGGACTTGTACTTTGCGTAATAGGTACATACTAGAATTTTCATTTTTTCCCACAACAATTAAATTCTCCCCTCACATACAAATATTAACGTGACCATAGAAATTCTTTTATCTCCCTACACGGCCTTAACAGTTTGCAATTTATTTAAGAATACAAAAGTCACTAAACTCCAGTAAAACGTAGTGCTACACCAAAAGCAGAGATGTTTCAAACGGTATTATAATCTGTTACACCCGATACATAACCGTGTCTTAATTGAGGAATTTGGTGGAAAAAGGGCACGTAAGCCTATGTACCCTTTTTCGGTAAATCCTTTAAATCGACTCAGGTACATGTTCTATATATAATATACCAAAGACATTACTTCTCTCGTGTTTAGATTAACTAGATGCTGTTTTGTTACGAAGCGCGATAGACACGCAGCTACATAGTCGCTGAGCGGTCGCGCTGCCGTGCTATTGTGCAATAAGTACTTACGTTTCATACAGGATTTTGTGTAAGCGAGGAAATATGAAAAGTGAGGCGAATATCGAATCCGCGAGGAAAGAAACTAATTTAGAAAAGAAAAAATTGATTTGTGAGACAGCTTACTGTAATTAATCGATGACACTAATACTTACTTAAAACATTATATTTTTTTGTTTATTTTTGTGCTTCATTTGATATTTTTTATTATACAAATATGTGTAACTAAGTGAACAAAATTATATTTTGCAAAATTGTAACACATTTACGGATAAAGGGCACAAAACCACTTGCTTGAAACTTATAAATATAGACACATATCATTTTCGAATCATGACTTCTGTTTTCAGAATGTTTCTAAGGACACGATACTACATGTTTAAAAAATTGGATTTAATTGCATTACTTTTTATTAAGTTATAATATAATGAAAACTTTGAAATCGATTTTCTAGAAATGGCATTTTGGTGTATGTGCCCTTTTTTCATCAAATGCGTCAATTGTATCATAGGCCTGCAACTGACAGAATCAGTTATCCTCGTGCCACATCGCGATCCCCAGCAGTAAGGCCTGATTTAAATTGGAATTTTAATGCAGGACGCGTCCTTACATCGAGGCGTCCCCCGGCCGAGCAAAGTCTGAATGATAATGCTCCCCTGGGAGCCTTCAATAGCTTCTGCCATCTGCGTACGCACGAAAATAGGAGAGCCAGAAGGGGAGAATGGCACCATTCCCTGCGTGGGTGTTTGAATAATCCGGTCGTAAAGTTCGCGGGTGTAGAAAAGGATTGAACGCGTCCCGCTGATCGTTCCATTACAGAAAGAGGGGTCGCCCCAGTGAAATAGTAGATGCGATTTATATTAATACGGCGGTTTTTCGCACTTGGTGCGCCATTATCCACACGATTCGTCGAAAATCCCGCGGCTCCGCCGAGGAATGGCGTTTCCTCGAATCGATCTCGCCTGGCGACATGCCGGCGATAGCAGAAAAGGCAAAAGAAAACTGTGCCCCGGCCACGTGGGTGGATGCTCGTGGTCGTAAAGTTCGCGCGGGCTGGAAAAGACCGTCTATCGCGGTGGACGTGGAAGAATAATGGTAATAACTCACGATGAAATAGATGTCTGGACCTGTTTTCTGGATCGTAACGCTTTTAACGAAGCTACGCCTGGCCAGCTCACGGCTAATCCCTTTGTAAGAGGAGCAACCCACCCAGAAATGGGCAAAGAGGTGCTTGGCAATCGGGAAAGGAGACACAAGGAAGCGGAGTGGGAATGGGACGATAAAGTTTTACAGTGGAATCATGTGGCAGTGAAGCAGCCTGCATATGGGTTGCATAGGAGGAGGATGTAAAATTTTATGTGTAAAAGTAGGAGTTCGTAGAGCAATGTCGAGATTAAGATGGGAAGATACAGAATCTACGGTACAATAATGTCAGTGGTCTGCAAGTGATGGGCACGTAATTTTGTAACATAAAGATACAAAATATTATTTGCAATCAAGAATGAATTCTGTGGCCGCATATGATCGTGTCAAACCCACTGTCCTCAGTCTATCCATATCAAGGCATACAGTAATTGTATTCGGTCCAGAAAAGTCCAACGAACTGTCCTGCTGCTGGTTACCATAAAAGCAGAGACGCCGGGGCATCTGGCAAGGACATGTAGGGGGTTGAGAAGGGTAGCAAGTAAAGCAGTGCAGCTGTTGTAGGATACCAAGGAAGGCACTGATAAAGTTCTCTATATGAAAGAAGATTAGAAAATTAAGAAGAACAGGAGAAGAAGGAAGAAGGAAAAAAGATGTAAATTAAAAATTTGTTGATTCAAAGCTTTCAACAATTTATTACTAATATTATTATCACCAGTGTTTCTGCTCCTGATGATCAGGAATTGAAATAGTTCCAAGTAAATCTGAAAAGCAGACACTGTAAGCACACTCAATTCGTCACCTGACCAATCTGCCCCTAGATCGGACCACCTGCGCCAGGTAAGGGTCGAAGAGGAGTCGATAAGTCTTGGAGAGCGTGAAGACGATTGCGTCGTAACGGGGGGATCCTTCGGAAGAGGATGTCACGAGATAAGAATTGGAAAGAGTGTCAGGGTGCCGGTTTCGAACGGGACGTGCAGGTAGTTTGTAAACTACGCCCAGCCTCGGGAGGGAGCGGGATGGAGATATGTTTTGAATTTAGACAAGTAGATGTGCAGGGAGATACACTGTCTCCGCAGGCGCCCCTTTTCGTACGCTAGGTGTTAGTTTAGGCAAGGGTTTTTCGTGAAATAGATAAATATCCTTGCGGTGGAAACAGGAAGTGCCTCTACGTGGGTGGAATCCCATTCGTTTCGCTGGCACCGAAATGTTAACCGTTGTTTTCGTACTTTGCACCGCCAAGAAATCTTTCCCACCCTGAAGTGAGTTTCGTGTAGAAAATTTCATGTAAAATGAGTTCTACGATATGGGAAAGGTGGGATTTATATCGGTTTAATCCAGAAATCAGAAATCTTAAAATTGCAGGCGATAAAATTTAGGAAAGTCCTAGATAATTTTGAGACGATCTTGAAACATTAAAAAATATCGCTCTTTCGTTAAGTTAACAGTATATCTAAGTCTTTTCTTAAAGATCAGCCCTAATTATTAAAAGATAAGGTTGCCTAAGTAGGCACTTGAAGTGGCCTTACTTAATTCCCTAATTTCGTTTCTCAAGACTGCTTGCTTCCTCCACCATCTGGACACATAAATACACATTTCTCCCCAAACACGTGCGAACGAAACGTGTTAAAGGAAGTACCAAGCAGCCTCAGAAACAATGCAGCACTTGAAGTAGACGATCTGCAGGCCCCGTCGGTGCCTTTTGCCCGGCGACGACAGAAAAGGAAGTGTATCGTCCCGAAAAGGAAGAAACTTGCGAAATATCTCGAGTGGTCACGTGTGGAGGTACTCGAGAAGCTCCCAGCGCCGTTACCAGCGGGAGCAATCAAAGATTTCCGGACACTTGAATGCAGGCCGGCTCTTTGGAAACGCCATTATCGGCTTGACACACTGCCGCGGCCCGTTTCCAATCTGTCACCATAGTCGTGAAGCTTCGAGGCTCCTGTGAATCGTTTTTGAACGCCTCCGAGCCGTCGGCAGGATGCGGGCTCACGCCTGGCGCGACGATTTTTACGGGTGTCAAGTGTCTGGCCAAAAATTGGTAACCGAGGCCGGGGATCTTCCTTTCGGGAACTTTCACTGCGGCACGAGGGTCTTGTGCAGACGAAACCAGCAATGAATGATTTAAAGTGCTGCTGAAAAGCGCTGACGATTTATTCAAACGAGGTTGGAGGCAGATCGAGTATGCTTGGAGCTAGTTTAAAGGAGTGAATGGAGAACTGTACCAAGAGAAAAGTTAGTACAAGCTGGTAACTTTTGAGTTACGAGCAAACGTTCGATTAAGATTGCCAGACAAACTGCTCGTGCACGAAGTTGAAGTTCTATTAAAAGGTTCTGTTAAAAGTATAGTCTTGTGAAATTGAGGTTTCGAGTTCTGGCATTCGTTCCGATATCGCGAATTTTTCAGATACCGGTTCAAAACACTTTAGCTCACTTGTAATGCATTTTAGCATATTATGAGTGATATTGTATACCACAAAATGGAAGGTGTAGTTTAAGAACCTTGATATTACTTTCTCTTCATTATTAGGCCTGTAGTGCTCCCAACTCTGTTCTGCAACTTTTATAATCATTTCTCTGTTGAAAGACTCTCTTAAGGATACTAGACAGTCGTTTTTGTCGAAAATGAAACATTTCTGTTTTATTTAATTACAAAGAAATAATTTGAAGCGGAGACTTGTTCTTTGACACAAAGTTTATTCACATCATAAGCTTTAAGAAACATGTTTGTTTAGTCAAAAATATGTATTCTGTATGACGTGCTACAGATGGATCGTTAAAGAGGCTTTTGACAAAAAGTTCTTTTGTTTTGCAGAGATAATTCAAAAACAGGGGTTCCAAACGATTCAAATTAAATTCAAGCATGTTCACAAAATGTGTAGTTTCGGCCTGAACCTAAATTAAGGTTAATAAAGAGTTTTATTCTTTATGTAAAGAAACTTAAACCTCATCTTTGACTAACGAAACACGCACTATGTGAAAGTTGCCATTTCGTAGCTGTCATTTCCATAATTTTGCATCTTTTATAGGTTCAGTGCAGAACCAGAGGTATCCTGAAGTAAAATTTACAAGCAGGTCCCTGAATTTCATTTCGTTTCGACAAGAAACTTTTTTAAAAAGTCCATCTTAATTAAATGATCCATCTGTAACGTTATCTATAATGCATATTTTTGACTAAGCAAATATGCCTTTTTAAAGTTTATGATGTAAATAAAATTCGTGTCGTAAAACGAGTCTCAGCTTCAATTTATTTCTGTGTAATTAATTGAAAAAGAAATGCTTTATTTTCGATAAAAACGACTGCCTAAGTAGTACGCTTAAATATCACTCTTGTTACAGACAAGTAGAAATTTATATGACTCGTAAATTACTTGCTGTGTGAAAAACTGTATCACATAAAAGTTGCACGGTATCAATTGAGACTATTGCCTTGTATAATTTAAAGTCGTCAAGTTAGGTACCACACCCTGCATAATACTTCAATAGAGCCACCTATAAACTCTGATTGACATGACCACAGCCAAGTGACTACCATCCCCTCCTCCTCCAGAAATCCTCCAAACATAATTCCACCTAAATTACTTCAACACGTCACAAAGATATCCTCCATAAGCAAGGAAGTAATTATCATCATCCACGTTATTACGCAAGTCGCCATAAGTTACACGCTGCATTACCCCTTTCGGTATCATCTGCCCTGCTCAGGGATTCCGTTCCAAGGCCGTTTACGATCGATTAAAGACAATATGAAGGGCCGATTCGTTCGTGACGTGAAAGGAACCGCTCCTCTTTGGCCTCGAGCTCTAACGCAGCGTGTATAACGCGTTTAACCCGCGTCAAGTGCATCCCAGGCCGGTTCATTTAAATATTTTATTGTTACTGCTTTTCAATAGTCCCGCCGTCGATAGGTTGTACGTAGGATTTTACTGCCAGCCAGGACGACAGTATAACCGCACGGCTAACCAGTTTCGTCTAGGAAGACGGCGTTTGTTCTTCCATCGTCCGTGGCCATAAACTAGCCGCGGTCTAGCCGATCCTATGCTCGATAATGGGACACCTCTTATCAGGGGATCGAGATGGCTGTCGCGAATGGCCGGCAAATGTTCAGCTGTCGAACCACTGTAATTTATATTCACCACGTAATAACGTGATAAACGGTGGACTCTCGCGAGCGTTTCATCGGGATGGGGTCGCGAGAAACTCATCGGGTTTGGATAGCGGGGAACAGTGATTTACACATTGCTAAGGGAAGGCCAGTCGAAGGAGAAAGGGGTCGAGGAATTTGCCGACTGCAAGTTACGAGTTGGACGATTTTTCTCAGTGCTTTTAATATATGTAATTTACGCGCGCGTTTGCGGTATCTGATAGGCGGAAGGAGCGAAAGGTTTCCGCTTATTACGAGCTCTCTGAACGGTATGCGCAGTTCGGTAGGCGAGCTGGAATAGTTGTGCGTTCTCGATCAATTATTTGATATCGGAATCTGCTCGGCTCCTCTGACGAGATCACAAGGCCGCGGTAAAAGTGCTGCCCGCGATGCTGGGATAACAGTAGTCCTGCTCGCGAACGCTTTATCAGTCCACACACCTGATCCTGGTGATGTCGGCGCGATCTGAGGATTCATTAGTCAATGACTTTCTAGGTAGCCACTCTCCACGATGGCAGATTACGAGTCTATTCCTCGTTAGGTCAGAACCAGGTGGCTACTCGATAACACTTCTCTGATTGTGGATGACGGTGGATGAGACTGTTGATATTAAAAAAGAAGACTCTGTGGCCCTGAGACATGAATTCAGTTCGTTTCGACTATTGTTGCATGGAAGTTTTAATTATTCTCAAGGATATGACATTCAATGGAAGAATCGTACATGTGAGACAACAATATCGTGTCTCACATGAGACTTTAATCTCGCGAGAGAATTATATCATTATTCTATTATTTTTTTAATTATTTTGTCATTAGTTTCATAAAATTATACCCTCATGGGACATGATATACCTATTTTCATAAATCTCATGTCTCGCGACTATTTTTATTATATACATTTACTTGTTGCTGAGATTTTTGTCTCGTGATAGAAAAGTCTCATGTCTCATCTCATTGTGCATTCGCACCTTAACGTTAAGATATTTTATTGTGGATAGTATTAGACGATAGGGAAAGGTTCCCTATATTGGACCACTTAAAAAAGTACCTCCATACCTAAATCGGAAATGTGTACACAGGTTTGAACAGAAAAATTTGAGAAAATTTGGCTGATTAAAAAAAATATTTTCAAACTACCCTCAATGGTTCAATCTAGGAAACTAATTTCCTAATTTGGGCCACAGATATCTTAAATTAGCCCATGTCTATTTTTCATTATTCCAGGTACGAAGTTTTATTAAAAAATATACTTACACTTTAGAAATAAAAATAAGAAATAACTCTGAGAACCATTTTACAGCAGTCATAAAAATTTATGACCATTCATAAAAGAATGGCACTCATTAGAATGCAAAATTTACCTACCAGTCAAAAGTTACAACTTATATCAATTAGGAGCAAAATTAGATCAACTGGCATTAAAGCAGAACTTTCAGCACGCTGTAGTTTTACTCATTCTACAGTGTTCTGTTTCCATACTGTTACTAAGCAACATGTGAGCTACAACCCCATGTTGAGAGATATCGCCTAAGTCAAATTCTGCTCTCCTTATTTAAAATGTCCTATCTAGCATTTCGAATCATCCGAGAAAACTGAAGTTTCGTCATTTTCTACGTGCAGTCCTAGTAAAAAATAAATAAATCAAACTATTTCTAGATGTCTATGAAGCACTTAGGATTTTATAACTTTACTTACAAGGTAACAGACGTGTGGAACTTCAAATGTTTCACCTTCTCTTGAAAAATTAGAAAATGCTAGATGGGACCTTTTAATTAAGGACAGCAGAATTAATATGTTAATAAAGACTATGGTCCAATTTAGGCTCCGAACTTTCTCCTATAGACCACATTGCCCTGGTCCCATGCCACTTAATCTTATACTTATAATCAACATGTGGAAGTTAAGTGGGGTAAAGTAATACGACTGCTTCATCAGCGATAAATAATCGCTGGATAATTAACTAACTGATGTCTCCTATCGACTGACACACAATCCATCACTTACGTCGCACGTAATCGATCGCAAAGTGTCTACCACGGAATTCCTCCGTTCACGATGCGGTGGAGGAGATTAGGATGAAGAAGAGTACTGCATTCCGCATTCATGCAACGTCATTCGACCGAGTATTAACCTCCCCTGATACCTGCGGTACCAGCTCTGTGTTGGCATCTCAGGTTTCAGTTTATCTGCTGGTATGAAGCCGCAGAGCGCGGCGGCACCTGTCGCGAGTTCGTTATTCCCCGTTGTGCATGATGCTTTTAACGAATCCACCGTAAAGAGGAAATTTTAATGCGCGCGCTTGGTCCGCGACAGCGAGAGGCCGCTGGGAAAGAAATCCTCCCAGCCGGATCGGCTTGCGTTTAAACGAACCGAATTGACAGCCCGCTCTGCCGCGGCCAGACGTCGATTCTTATAGCACAATAACGGGGATTCGACGTTTCTTGTGTGTACCCTTCGTTCTGTTAATCGACAGTGAATAGACCTCGGTGTCCTGTTTGCGCGCAGATAAAGATCCGTCGAAAAATAGCGGACAAATGAGACACGCGCAACAGCTTCACCCCGGGCCGAAGAACGAAGCATCTCCTTGAGTGTCCCAAGGACTATCGCTGCTCCCTCGGGTTATTAAATTAAATGTGTTTGTTTGTGATCGTAATTAGATGGTAATTGTATATGGAAGATTAACACGGGAGATAGGATTGATCGACAACAGAGTGGCTGCACTCGTGTTTGCTTGTTCAGAAAAATCCAAGGTTCGGTGGAGAGAAGAATGATTCGTTAAAGACTCAGTGGAGAATATAAAATAAAATTTCTTTACGTTAATTTGGTAAAAATATGTGAAAGTGTGAACGTATATTTGGTTTCTTTGGTTTCAGAAAAATTCAAGGTTTCGTACAGAGGAGAATTCTTTCTCGTTAATGAATCAGTGGAGAATATAAAATAAAATCTGTTTACGTTATATTTTTTTTCTTCAGCTGAAGAATAGAATGGAGACTGGAATAATAGTCAAAAGTGCGAGGTAAATCTCCGCGCGTGTCTTTTATATTAATTGTAAGAAGCAACGATGCGCATTTTCAACATTTCTTTTCCATTTCCCAGAGTTGAAAAGGATGTCTATTGTCCGGTGCTCGCTATTTTCATTTAAAACGCATCGTTTTGAAAGCCCCTAGCAGCAACCTTTTTCTTTAGCGTGATTAATGCCACCGCGTCTTTCCTGATTCTTTTCGTACCTGTCCAGACGGACTGTCATCTCCGTACCGAATCCAGGACGGAACGAAATCTCGAAAAAGGATTCTCCACGGACGTGACCTGTCTCCTCGATACAGAGCCAGCCACAGCGCATTTAAATTTGACCGCCTCACGTTCGTGAGTCGCATAAGTTCATCCCCGCATGAGCCTCGTATCTGTTACACCGCGGTTAATCTCGAGATTCAATCCCTGGGCCCGACTGTTTCGCGCAAAAGTATAAATATTCCCCTTGCTGGCTGTACTAAAATCCCTACACGGGACTGAAGTATCTTTCGAGGTGTCAGAAAAATTCTGTAATAACATACACTAATTACAGAAACTTGGAGTACAAATTGCGTTATAAAAATAAGCAACAAAATTGAAATTTTAATAGTTCTACTTTGAACTTCAAAGCTGTCTTTCCAGATACGAATTAAATTCGTAATCAGTATAATTAAAAATACACCCTCCCTGATCACCAACTTATAAATCCCAGCATCTGCAGCTGAAGGATACTCGCTGGATGGAAGCATGGGGATGCTTCTACCTCCCAAGCGTGTTCCTCCTTTCACCAAAACCCTATCATCAAGGATCACCAGTTTGTTGGACTCAGTTTTTCCTGCTAACAGTTCTGACACACCTCCGCAGGGTCCTCCGCATCATCTGATATCCATTACACGGCCCCGAACCAACCCGGCATTCGTCTCGGGCGTAAAGGATACGCGAGTGTCCAGGGTATCGTCCTGTTTTCGTGGTAACCTCGCCAACGCCTGGTCCTATTATCTGTCTCGTCCAGGACAGTGTTAGGTTACAGGCATTACCAAGGGACCAAGAGATAAACGGCACTCAGGGACAAATGCTCGCCCAGAAGACGAGCGATAAAGTGTTCGTGTCTCTGGAGAAGGTGGGTCGGGGGGAGGTGAGGGGTGGGGCGCAGGCCAACCCGTGCCTTTCGAATTTCGTCCAAACCGAGTGCTCCACCTGCCTCCATTCCCGTGCACGAACGAAATGGTACTAAGTGCTCGACGATTACTGTACATTTTATTCCCCTTTCTGGTATCTTGCTGCCTCCTGCCCGAATCACTTCGCTCGGAACCTGGCTCGAGCGTATTCCATCGGCGTCCAGGCCGTTAAATTCCCTTCCCCGCCCCGATAATCGTATCACTTGTACCCTCGTAATTGCGCCAGATTACCGGACCCTGCTCCACACGCTAATACACGTGGCGTTTTACAAATTGTTGCGAGCAGCGCGTGGCCATCGTCTATTTTAGTTCGATGACTGCTACGATTATTGAACATAAAGGGTGATGTTGGGTTTAATTGGATGGACGTGGCCCGAATGTCTGTCGAAGGTGGTCGGATTAAGGGAGAAAGGTTCGGGGCTAAGGAATGCGTTTCCTCGTGTCGTTCTCATGGGCCATGTGAAGTTGAGGAAGAAGTAAGAACCGGGAACTTGATACCAAAGTTCAGCTTTCTGGTGTGAAGTGTTCTAACTTCTCGCGTGGGCATAAAACACGCGAGAGAAAGGAGATTAGAGATTCCTTAGGCACTGATTTTGAAGTGGAGTCTCAGTTTCCAATCTTTGCAACGTTCATCCCTTCCCCACACAGTATCTCAGGAGATTTAGGCAAAAGGTTCTAGCTTCAAGAACACTTCAATACTACAGTTTTTCCTTTTCCCTGGTAACGTTCAAGCCCTCCATTCTCACGCAAGCTCAAGAACCCCACCCAGCGCAGTCTCATAGACACAATATTGGTGCAACACGAAGCCGATAAAATCCGAGCTCGAGGAGGTCTCGAGCGAGCCCCAGGAGTCGTCTTCCCAGGGTCGAAGTGGAAACTCATCAGCGATTCGCTCGCAATCTCCATCAGCCTCTCGTTGTAATTAAAAAACAGAAACGGGGGGAAATAAAACGATCCGGAACGAAGGAGGTCACGGTAACATTCTGTCCCAGCGCCGGGGCGTATATTTTCCACGGTGGACAGCGAAGAGAGATGCAGATGTTTGCGCATGCATCGTTCGCCGATGCAGTCGGGGCCCCGGGGCCCTCTCGTTAAGACAAAAGGGACTCGCGGGGTCTTCTTTTCCGGAGCGGCGGACACGTAGGCATACGTCTTATGCCCGGTTGTATGCAACACGTGTTGCCCATTGGACGTCCATCTGTCGTTGACAATAGCCTTCTCGCTGACAGTCTGAAAGCCGAGCCGGCGGCCGTGCCTTATATGGCGCTCCACGGTAAGTTCGTACAATAAACGAAAGCCGCGGGCATGCAAATGAGGTGGCCGTGGCCAATCAGCAAGGTGAGGGACTCTTCGTTCAGCATCGACGCGACCCCGCCGTCGTAAGGGCATTTCGCAACGTTTTCGCGTGAATGAAGTTGCAACGTGTCCTGGGGATTGTTCCTTTTTGCTTTCGATATGGAAACTGGACGGCATGTGGGACGTTTTTATCCGAATTGAGTTAGGGGCTTTGGAGTTCGTGGTTAACTGCGTTGTCGGAGGTAATTGGAGGAGGTTGGTGAGTTTTTCAAGTGGAGGCTGTGCGGTGGGAGATAAAGGGGACGAGTGTGTGGACGTTTATTGATTTTCGTGTTTGTAGGGCGATAGGAGATGGTAGTTAAACTTGATGGAGGGTAGTATTTTATGGTGACTCGAGTTATGGCTGACACATTAAGCACTGTAATTTGCTGATAACTATGGGACGTCATTTATTTTATGGAGCATAGTTTGACGTACTGACAGTTTGGTATTGACTCAAACTCGTGCTTGTGCTGGAAAGGATTATTATATTATTTCAATATTCCAATATTCAAGTCTAGGAGATTAAGGGGGAACACCACTGTGAACGCCGGAAAAGTAAGCTATTTTTAAGAAATTTTTTTAGGAATAATTTACCCCCCTAATGGTTTCATCCCCTAAATATGAAAACGGACAGTTGTAAAAAAACAAGTATATCTTATTTTTCGGTCCTCAAAAACATATCCAAAAACCAAAGCAATCAGTGGAAGACGCCTGGGATACTCTCCTTGTCAGTACCATTTCCTTTCATACTAATTCTCTAAATTAGTTTTTGCATAAAATCTACAAACTATCCACTCTCAAAGTCAAATGTGCACATTGTAAACTGGGACAAAGATTGTCAGCCTAAAACAGGTGAAAATGGGATTCCAGAGGAAGGTGTGTCAGTGGTGGTTCCAAGAATAGAATCGAAATCCTTGCAGCTTCTATTCAGGATCGCGGTCTCATAATCGCGGCGATATTTAACGGGACGCCGCTAAAAGTAATGGTCCTTTTAGAAGAGGGCAACGGTGCAATAACTTACGAATTACAAATTCAAGCGCGTTGCCGCGCGCAGAGCCGAAGCCTTCGCTCTCATAAGCCACGATATTTCACGGCGAGACGTCGGCTCAGGGTATCGCATCACCCCTCGGGGATAAATCGCCGTCAGTAGGATCTTTCATCAACTTTAATTCTTCCGATTCTTTCTACGGGCCGTGCTTTTCGGTATGATATCTCGGGAGATTAACCTTTGAACACAGAGAGATCCGCTGGAGCGAAAATGATCCACGAAACTGGCCCTCCCCTTCGCCCCCCTTCCTTTCTCTCCTTACCGCGGCAATTTCGATGATTAACTTTGGCCCCAGCCGGGATTACGTTTCTACTTTGCAGGCTCGTGTGCCGCTCGTTGAACGGGACGAGCGTAATTCTGAGTTACTGCCGTGAAAGGGGGGGACTTTCAAATGTAAACAGAAAAGTTAATTGTGAAAAAAGTCCGGGGAAAGGGAGTGGGCGCAGTATCTTCTGCGCGACTAAAAGGAAACTGGCTGGGAAAGGGAACTGTTATTTGTAGGCAGGGAAGAAGTATTCAAGATTGCCTTTGATGCAGGTATTATGACTCTGTATATCCACTTTCAGATATCTATGCATATTTTTAGTAAAAGGTCTGCTTTTTCTTGAGCTCGTTGTGTAATACAGATAATATTATTAGCAATAGTAGCATGAATATATCCGTGCGATCAATATTCATACGTCACAGGAATCTGGTTCTATTTAAAAGAATATCGTTCAAAGTGAAAGGTGCAGATATTTTCACATGAAGTTTCATTTATAAAACAATTGATCGTGAATATTTAAGGAATACCTGTCGTGCTTGATGGAAGCCCCTCCAAAGGGTTCAAAACAAACAAAAGCAACGCTTTCAGAATCACTTCATTCGTGTTCCACCAATCTCACACCTCCAAGGGTATTACAAATTAGAGTCCGCAGGTATGCAAACGCGACCCCGCCAGTAAAACACAAGTCGTTCCACGAACGAGTCGAAATTAAATCGTCAAGTGTGCCCAAGACCAGCCAGCATCCCGAATGACCGTCGTCGATGCTTTCCGAGGCAGTTCATTGGATTATCTATCGTTTCACCGAAAATACAGGATATCTTTTCCCAGAAGGGATTTGCTGGCGGGCCACTGAGCCGCAGGGACGTCGTTAATCCCAAGACGATGACCGAATTCGGTGGAATCGACGGAATCCTCTCTTTCGTTCCGCGTGATCCCCGCTGCGTAAATTCTGCCTACCTGATCCGCGAAAGCCGACGATCGTTTCGTCTTTGCTCGAGCTTCTTCTGTTTCACGGGCACGCGAACGAAGAACTGTTGGCGACCAGCGGTATCCCGAAGATCAACGGGATCCGGGACAAAACATACTACGTCTGGGGATTCACGTGTTTGGACCCCTTTCGCCTGGGCAAACATGTATCATATTCAATATCACGGTATATCATAATTCCGGCGGCGCTCTTTCTGCGACTTTGCAGGATTTCCTCCGGAGATTTCGGGGCATTATGTTCTCTCCGCTCGTCTCGTGTTACCCGTCTGCTGGAATTCAAAACAGACGCTTAAACCTTTTGGGGATGGACGTCACAGGCGTGTGGTTCTCTTATGCTGGACGACGTCTGAATAATATCGTCGACATGTGGTGGAATTATTGGGGAACCAAGGTTTTGGGATTGCTCGTGGTTACTGGCTTACTGTGGATGTCTGGTAATGATCTGTTTCTACTTTAGAAATTTGAAATGAAATGGACGTGAAGTGTAATGAAATTGAGCTAGTAATATACAAATGTCAGATTTAAGAGAATGTAAAATTGCATTAGACATCTACAATATGTATACTTCGGGCTTCCATGGACGTACTCCTAGGTCCATGGAAGTCCTAAGGTACTGGAAATATTTATTGCATCACTCGAATAACCACGTTATCACTTATACCTCTCTTATTATTAATAGTAGGAAAATATTATTGCATAAATGTGTAGTTTACTATCTTACCAAAAACAAGGCATTTTATCAATCATATTGAGGCTGATGCAGTAAACATTCCCAGTACTGTATACAATATTGTGTTGCGTGGAGATTTGAGAAATGGAGGATTTGGAGGGTTTAAGATGACGAATGTTGTCCATCTACTTCCCGGGAGATTCATTTTACCAGATACCCTGGAGGATATTAAAAACCTCATCTGAAGTTGTTTTCAGCGATGCCACAAATGGTTTCGTACGCACCTGTATTTTGCAAGCTCGCGTCCCGCGATTGTGCGGAACCTCATTCGACGACCAGCGTGTTAAATTACTCCTCCAAACAGACCGGACGTTTATTACGGCTGTCTTAATGGGAAATTTTTCTGCGTCATGACGTCGTTAATATCCACCCAGGTTTCGTTCACCTTACCCACAACGTGGGCTGTTTCGAGCATGTCATGAGATATTAATAACCCAATATTGCCAGCTAACTTTCGTCAATTTGCTCTTTATGGAAACCTATTCCGCCAACCAGTAATCAATTACTTGCCTGCCAATCCTGTGCACAATTGTGGAACAGAATGCATCGTTGAAGCATTTACGGATCCTGTGGCAGCTCGTAAAGAGGAATCTATCACGTTGTTAGAAAAATTAATTGATGAATGAATTGGAAGGGGTACTGCACACACGTAGCCAATTTTCACTAAAGCTAGGTTTATCAGAAATCTTCAGGTCTCACTGCAATGGACAGGAAACTACTCAGCAAATTGCAACTTCCCTATTTGCGACAAGTTTAGAGATATCTCTTGATAGCAGTATGACAGTAAAAGCCTCAAAAGATTACCCTTTGACGCCATAATCAAACAGAACCCCAACAAATTTCTTTCAGGAGAACGAAAACGAACACACTAGAAAAATAGTAAATTATAACAGAATCCAATACAACTCAAAATCTACTCATTGTCAGTAACTTATCCTAAGATTTTTGAAGAACCACTCGTTGCAAAGATGAACCTGCCGCATGCATGGAATTAGCATCCTAATATAATCCAGATAGTATTAGGTTGGTGCAAAAATTTGTTCACTTTTTTGAACCAAAGTGTTTTTGAAAAGGGAAAATATATTATAATGTTTTTTTAATGAAAGTATTTTCGTTTAGTCACTTTCCTGGCCGAATTTGAATTCTTCCACCAAAAAGAAACTCATCTTTTCAGGCTATAAACTCTAAAGTCTTCAATCCAATTTTGAACCTATTCCTAATCCACTTTGAAAAAAAATTACTTCTTCCTATTTTATATCAGTAATACAGCCTATTAGAATACATTATTGCTATTACATCAATTTCACAAATAAATGTGGGTTTGTCCGTTTTTGCTCTCAATGCTTCAACTATGTATAGGCTGGGTGAGGTAAGGACTTCCCACTTTAATCACAGTACTGTTTGCCGTGTTATGGCGACAATACATGGCCCCGTATTATGAAAGAGTAGAAGAACTTGCTGGCGACGGCTTCTCACCTGCTACCTTTTTCATTCAATGCTGCCTTTAAACGTAAAAGTTCATAATGACCAACTCCCTTCTGGTCCCAAGTAATGCAACGCAAAACCTTATGTCCATATCTGTTTAATCTCTATCGGCGATCCTCATTTCTAACTCAAGGTAGGCAACACTGCTAGTAGGAGCCTAGTAAGTGTAATAAAAAAAGACATTTCCAGTGACCGAAAGAATTTTGCACGGACCTAATAAATTGGAATATGGATGTATGTATACCAATTTCAATTGCGAAAACACCCCATCTCTGTAGGAATTGGAATTCCTCGAGGACCCTCGCGATGAGCCAAGGCACCGGCGATTAGTAGGGGTTGCAGGACGGTGCATAGTGGACGGACGCACGCACAATGTAACGATGCAAATTGCGGGCGGTCTGGCCGAGACAAAAGTGTTTGCTCGCGCGATTTGCGGTCGGCGAGAGAGCCAGATATCCCGGAGGCGGCGGATTTCAATTACGAGTCTTCAGCGGCTGACAGACGCACAGGGGCTGGCGGTAGCTCATTCGAAATTCGGTAGCTCAGCCGGAGCGCCTCACGGTAATGAAACATTCGCAGCGCACCGCAAATTGCCCCTCGCCGTGCCACGGCAAGAAACCAAATGTTTTCGACCGCCTACTTGTATCTGGCCTTTCCTTCCTCCACCCGTCTTTTCTCTTCCCTCCTTTTTTCCTTCCCTTCCACCCGGTCGTCCTGCCGCTTTTTTCTCCCCCGCCGCCCCTCGAAAGCTTCGTTGCCGGCGTCGCGCACTTCGCGGCGGCAATCTCGTGTGCAATTATTGGTTTTCGTGCCGGGGCAATCTCGCCCGATGGGACCACGGCTACGTGTTGTTTTCGTGGACCGCTGGTGGAAGGGAATTACGAAATACTGGCGGGTTGTGTAATGCGTTCGCTGGCAGGGGGGAAGGTTGTACTGTGAACGTAACATTTTCTTTTTACGCCGAAGAGGGGGCTTTTTAGCTCTGTGTGGTGATAGTTGAGTCGTTCGGGGCTTTGGTTCTTATGCTGGTAGGATTTCAGGCTTTCGGGTGTGGGCTATGCGCTGCTGGAACTGGGCTGGGGCACTGTGAATAACCAGAGAAAAGAGAAAAGGGAAAAGAATATCTAACTTGGATAAAGGTCTAGTTATATAGTACCTAACTGCAAAGTTAGCAGTCCTGTGAGGAAGATTCTCTGTGAAGTATTAACCTGTTAACTGGGCCATTCGCTAATCGGAATGTATCGTATCCTTTTGTACAAGTATAATTGAGGACCTCGCAGCAAGGCGGGTGCAGCTGCATTTTTTACAGGTTTTATATTTAATTTATTGCAAATAAATAAAAATAGTAATAGAAATAGAAATATTAAAATTAATATTAATATTTTTATTGTAGAATGTTATTCGCCAAAAACAGAAATAAAAACTTATCAACTCAATAACTGCTACTCATCCTGTGAAAATGTTAAGTCAAAGCAATAATTTTATAAACAGTTTTTTTCTAATTTCCTCGAAGTTGGTGAAGATGCAGCTGCACCCCTCTTGCTGCAAAGTCCTTAATTAGATATCACCGTATCACAAATCCCTTTTACTTGTAAAAGTGACATAAAGATTCCAGAATCTATCCAATACAGAAACTCCACCAGTCAAAGAAACTCTACAAACACTTGAATTCCCCTGCCAGTGAAAATATCAAGACCCTTTCACCGATCGGGGCAAATAACAATATCCCCGTTCGAAACCGATTTCGCATTCAGCGTGCTGCGCGGCGTTAATTGCGGGGGCTGCGCTTCGGCTGGAATTTTAAGAAATTAATCCGTGGCTGGTTGCGTCCAGGGCACAGGGTGGACCACTTCAGACAGCAATAACGTCGAAACCACGGGCGTGACTCTCGTTTCCACAGGATCGCTTTACCCTCAGCTATTACGTTCCCACGTGCTCATGGGAGAGCGAGAGTAGCAGTATATACCAGCGATATGCCGGCTCCGTAAGACCAGGTGGTACGGTATAACATTGGAACAGCATTCCACGTTGCAACTGATGCGCGGCGCCGTGCAGTGGCCGCTGCACACACGACCCCCGTAAGACCGATGAACGTGATAGCACGTCACGGCGACGAAGAAGAAGAAGAAGAAGTAGCTGAAGCTCTATATACCCGCATACGTTACCACGGCTATCTCGACCGAGTGGAATTTTCTGGCTAGCTTGAAAAAGCGGCGCAGCTTCACGGCAGTGAGAGTCCTGGCCATCGTGGCAATGGGGGGCGATGGCCGTTTGACTTGATGGAAACTGTGCCATCTTGAAATAACAGGTCGCTTTCGTGTAATCGATTGGACGAATAGAGTGGTGTTCTTTATATGTTCATTCAGTACGAAGCAAGAGATAAACAGAACATTTTTTAACACAGAGTATTCTATGTTTTGAGTAATTTTACTCAATGTGGTGCATGTTATGCCTAGATGAAGGGTAAGGGAAAAACAGGGAATCTCCACCCTCGACTGGATCAAAAGGAGGAATGTCCCAGTCTTCCTCCTTGCACTATGTATTTCTGATTAGTGTGAGCTTGCTCTACGTTAGGAGCGCTCGGTCATCACTGGGTATGGTTTATCATGTCCTTTAGGACGTCAAGAGTGCAAGGATTTACTCTTACTCGCCTGATTCTCTTTTACTTATAATTTCTTTATGACCACGTTCTTAGCAATGCTACATCTAACTGACTAGGGGGCACTCGCGACTCTCACACACATTCATATATATACGACAATGTACACGGTGGCGAATTTAACAGGGCGGCTGATGAGCAGTTGCCGCCTGGGCCCCTGCTCAGAAGGCCCCCAAGTCTACATCTTCAAAAAAAAATTATGTTTAGGTATAGGTATCCAAACACTACATTTTTTTTCGTACTACATACTACACTTGGCCCGTTTCTAGTAAACTATCTCCTCCTCTTCATTTTCCCGAAGAAATGGGCCTCTCAGAACTTATACCACCTGGACCTTTTTGTTTAAATCCGCCACTGTGTGTATATATAATAATACAAGTGGACATTTATTTTGTTACAGTACTCTGCAGTGTGCCACTTGCAAGAGAGTAAAACCATTATCTTTGTACTCAGTTCCTTTTTGATGCCTAATCAGAGTATAAATTCTTCATATTATGAACAATGCAGATAAGTTTATCTAACCTTGTTTCTTTACTGATGGACTAAAGTATTAAAACTTGATTTTCCCAATAAAGCTGTTTTGTGACATTCCTTGTTTTTCCCCTTACCCTTCAGATAGAATGTACTCATGGTATATGCATATGTACTGTTCTCAAGGTTTTCTGTTAGTGGAGAGTGTATTTTATTTGCTTAACACGTGAGAAAATGGCAAACAATCTCTGGCACATGTAACGTTAAGCCGGGAATCCACCTAGAAACTAAGCTATGCTATGCGATGTTACGTTTTAAAAAAATTAGGTTCAATACATTCTTATGGAACCGCTTCCACCAAAAGCTAAGCTAAAACATAGCATAGCATAGCTTAGCTTAGCTTCCATATGGATTCCCGGCTTTAATCTCTGCGGTAGAATCGATATACCCAATGATTTTTATTTGTGTATTTCCCATGTGGAGTTCGAGACAGTTCCTGTTTTCTAGTAGATTGAAGATGGATACAGGCTTTCTGTGAATCCTACACTTCTATTTCCTGAAAAGCATCGAGAGTATTGTCCGAGAGCCCATAAATGGTCCTCTCTGTACTCTTCGTACAAACCATTCCCTGCACAAGTGGTTGTTCAGAAAATGTCTGCTCGACTTGAAGAGTTAATTTGCTATCCTATGAATCAGCGTTCCCACATATGTCACAGTCATTGGCCCCGCTGAAAAGTGCCCGACTACGACCTCGTCACGTGCACCAGGTCGATAGCTTCTTCCTCGATCGCTCGGTACGTCTCGTTGCGCGGTGAATCGCGCGTTATGTACTCGTTTTAAAACCCTATAAAAGCTGTTCTCGCTGGCCGCCGCCAGCTGAGGCAAGAAGCGCCATGAATCTTGAGAAGACCTAGTTCGTGGCGTGACAGGTACCTCGGTAAGTTCGACGGTACGCCTGCAGTTAATCGTGCTTAACGGCCGATGACGCATCCTGCTCAACTGCACCTGGTATCAACATATTCATCCTTGCATTCCCTCATGGTACACGCTATTCAACACGCAGAATACGTGTCGGTCCCGTGGAACCTCACAATCGATCCTCATCCCTTATCGAGCTAGCAGATGATCTGCGGACTACGATGACTGGTTGAATCTTGATTGACGAAAAGAAATGAAATCTGTTGCTGCCCATCCAGTCACGTACGCTGTTTGCGCCACGCTACGGACTCACACTGCACCGATTGGTTCATTAACTTAATTAATTTCCAATCAGCACTGTCGCCCACTTTTTGTCCCGACATTTTTCTTCCCCCTTTCGTCGAGTTCCCCGATTGAGAAGGGGAAAAAGCAACGCCAAAATTCGCTAATTAAGTATCGTCACGTTGATCAGGCAGAGTAGGCGGTGTTTTACCATACATTGTCACGGATTCCACCTGCCCGGATAATTGCGAGATAAAGTATTTGAGCTTTTTGCCGGGCGGCCACACACGAGCGACGCGCTTCTTCAGGGAGCGGCAATTAGGGGATCCGATCCGAAAGTATGCGAGCTAATTGTGAATTGAAGAGGCCGCTGGACGGAGGAGGACCGCCCAGACGCAGCTGGGACGAGCATTCGTCAAATAATTGACAAATGAATTTAATTGCCGCCCCTGGTTCTTGCTCAGCTACCGCCAGGACCCCGATGATGAAACACTCGCGGCGTTAATTGCCGGATGATTTAAGGACGCTACCGGATGGGTCATTTATTTCTGGCGTTCCGCCAACACTGTGACTTTCCAGTCTTTCCCCCCGTGATTCGCGTACACTTCATTAAAGCTGCAATTTACCACGTTTCACTATAGCCGCGTTACAATGTGAAAGTTTCACCATTCCCCTTCCGTAGAATGTTCCTGCATGAGCTGCTTGATGGATCGGTTGCAAGATCACGTTGAAATCGATAGTGGGATAGATAGCCTGGTTGCATTGTGCTGCATTCGGAGTTAAGGGATACTTTGTTTCCCTGTGCAAACCGACTTGTTCTACAGCGGTGAAAAACGCGGTTCCTTTAGGTTGCCTTGGCCAAATAAGGCGACCCTGAGAGTTTTTACCGCGGTATCGGCGGCTAATTAACTTTGACAAATACGGATCGCTCGTTTGTCGTGTAATGCGGCTATGGTATTCGAGATTCGCGCCATGTTCGACACCGACCTACTTCGATCAGCCGTGAGTTATTCTCGTGGATGTTTTAGAGCAGATGGGCGAAATTGAGGCGAAAGGAATATCGAATGCGAGATTTATAATTGAACAAGGGGTGACGAATAAAACTAACACGTAACACAGCATTATACAGAGTTATAACTTTTCATTAAAATGACAGGAATACTGACACTTCAAACATGATAAACATTGAATACTAATCTATAAACCTGTTGAATCCTGAAGCTCTCTACAGAAAGAACTTATAACGAGCCCTGAACTTATTAGTATCCAGGTGGAAGCTACGTATCAAAGTCTACTGATGTGCAGTGCAACCTTATATTTCGCGATAAAAGCAGGAACACCTGGTGCTCGGATACTTATAAGAAAATATGGGGGAGATCTAGCGAAGAATATGTTCCAGCGCCAGTACCTAACTTGGCGTGTCACTGTACTTTCATACGCAACCACCTGTAATAAAATACAGTTTTAAACGGAGAACTCAGCCAGCTGCTGAAAGACGAATTTTTCTTGGGCGAGTCGATCGTCCAGCGAAAATCGCGGCAGTGAACTGACCGAGGGACGAGCTCTAGCTGCTCAAAACGAAGTCGGCCGCGCTCGTATAGCCCGGTGGATTTAAATTTAAGCCGTTCGTCTCCCGGCGAACGACTTTCGAATCATTAGGATCTCCATAAACGGTGGATGGCCTAACGAAGCTTCCTTAAAATACGGGATGTACGAGTATTACGACCGGCCGAAAGGGAGCGGAGCGCGGCAAGGAGGAGTGAAAAAAGGAGGAGCGACAACGGAGGAGACGAGGCCAGGCCCGATTCACCTAAAAGTACATCTGCCGCCTACCCGATAAGCGCACTTGTAAATCAAGACACGCGTGCGCGAAACCGAGCACTAAACCTCATAGAAGGGCGCGCGGTGCCTATAGATGGACCTGAATTATTAATGCAAGCACGCTTACTGGTCCAATCAAGTCCTCCCACCTGGCCACCTGGTCAATTCCTGGGCCATGCTCCTTTAGCCGGGACCGCCATATTTAAAAGCGTTGCCCGCATGATCCTCGACACGATTAAGCTCTTCGGCGTCTCTTAAGGATCTCCAGCCGAGAAAAAATAAGGAATCAAAGCGAACCGACGCGACCCTGGTCCTTGAACGGGAGAAACAGCTCGGGGCTAATCTGGTGTTTCGCGTTTTAGACGCGGGACCCTTTGCGGAATGGATCCAGCGTGGACGGATGAAGAATTGTGGGCATCCAGCGGCGAGTACTCGGTGGAGGTGGTTCGTGAAGATTGAGAATGTTGGGCGACAGAAGTATTTGCAACATACAAGGGAACACCGGGAACCTGCACTCACCGATTGGAACGCAACTTTGTGGGTTTAGAGAGTGACTCAAGACAAAAACAACAGTATGTTTCATTCGTGCCAAATTACCCTTTAAAGATGTGAAAACTAACCTCAAAATCCAATAGGCACTCCCACTTTTTCGCGTATAACTCGTAAAGTAGAAGAGATAGAAAAAATGTTTGAAACAGAAGTTTAATGGTACAATAAGCGCTGCAATCTTGCGTTAACACATTCCGAGAAAAAAAAAATTGTAAATTTTTTTTTAAATTTTATTAACGCAAGTTTGCAGCGCTTATTGTAACATTAAACGTTTGTTTGAAACATTTGTTCCGTCTCTTTTGCTTTAGGAGTTATACGCGATAAAAAGGGAGTGCCTATTTGATTTTGAGGTTAGTTCTCACAGCCTTAATTTTTCAGAATTTTTGATGGGTAATGAAAGTCAGTGTACTACGCAAAGTTTTTCCTAAAATCTTAATCGCCTTTTTAACTATATTTGCAAATTTTTTTGTCGTGAAAAAAGTAATATGACATGTTTGTATGAAGACATGAAAATTGTGCGTTTTGCCATCATGTTGCAATGATTCTGGACTTCGTAGGCATCTGAAACAAATGATTAATGAAAAATTTTAATTAGTAAGAATATGGTTATCGCCTGGATGGAGATTATTCATTGAAATTAAATTTTCACAAAATGGCGCCAAGTTGAACAGGAAAGTCTGCCAGAAAAAACGAACTTATCTGTTCTGTAGAAATCCTGAAGAATGGTCATGTAACTCGCGCACTACACTAGAATACCCCCTCAAAGGGGGATTAGGTACGAATAAAACATAGCAATGTTCTTGTCTTGAGTCAGTGTATAAACCCAAAAGGTTGCGTTGTAATCGGTGAGTATGGGTTCGCGGGGTTCTCTTGTTAGAGCTGCAGTTCTTCATATGGAACCCTAAATTTTCTTCAGATGTGTCCATTACTCTGATAATTCTAGAATACTTATTTTGCTGGCCCAGAAGATAACCGAAAGATTGAGAAGTGGAAGATCGGTACCAGAGAGGTTCCACTCAGTCAGAAAAGATCAATCCCCCGGAGAATACTTGTCAAACGAGCGAAAGTTCCACCCTCGAGGGGGCCGAGGAGAAAAAAGTGGGGGGCCGCAGTGTCGTAGACTATCACCACCAGGGAGGCAAGAACCTGAATCTACCTGAGGCAGAGCGTGCGTGCACGTACGTCTCCCATGCGTCGGGATGCCCGCAGAGTGGAGGCAGTGGGAGAAGCACGGCACGAGATGGTATGGGAGGGCGTCGGGTCGGCGCGTGGGCGGCCGCAGGCAGGACGCACGTCTCGGAGAAAGAGAAAGACGGTCTCGTGGTATGCCACGAGGCCGAGGGAGCCGTTCGGAAAGGGGGGGGGGCTCACTCGGTGGAGGATGGAGAAGAAGAAGAAGAGGGCGAAGAAGGAAAAGAAGAAGAGGAAGGCTATGATGAAGGAGCAGAGAAGGAGTGTGAGGTGGAGGAAGAAGGAGAAAAGGAACAGAAAAGGTAAGATAAACGACGGGGCGAGAGGGGTGAGAGGACGGTGGAAAAAAGGAAGAGCGCGAACGTTCTTCTATATCCGCGTATGGGAAAGGACGTGACGAAGAGAAAGGAGAAGGCGAGGGAGAAGAAAGGAGACGAGGCGATCCGAGAGCCCGATCCTTAGCCGGTTAGGAATAAAAGGAGTTTTATATGACGCCGTGGTTTATGGCCGTGGGTTTTATCTGATCGCGTTGCCACCGGTGCGGATTTCGCAATAAATTAGGCCGAGGTGTAATTAAAAGGGCACCGGTTGCAGTCGACTCGTGACCGTCGTGTAGCCACTACCGAACCAGGGGGGATCTTCTTCTTTCTCGTCTTTATGAGGCCACGAAATCCGCGATGCGACCTTCGTTTCGGAGATAAAGGATACTGCGGGATTGGTCCGGCGAGGCTTGTACGGCTAATGTCTCGGGGGTCGAACCTTTCGTATTATGGTTGCTCGTGGCGCAGTCCGAATTAGGAAATAAAAATTGCCTTGGCCCTTCGCTTCTTTTTGCTGCGAGATATATCTTGGACGAAGCAGTACGCTTAATGGTAATTTTAATACCGCATAAATACAATTCAACGGCAGAAGCTTACCAGCGTATAAATTAACCTATTAACCCCACTCAAAAAATGCGATTAAGACAGTAATCAATAGACACATACGATAATCGCTGTTAACTCTGTCTTATCAGGAGAACTACTTAGCTGTATTTTTTAATACCAATATTCAATTTCTATTAGGAATACACAAAATTGAAATACACCTCCAACGTGGAAGTCACAAGTGACTTACTCGCTGGACCATATAGAAAGGGACGTTTTATGCATCCATGATTCACCAATGGGACACATATTGATAACGACGTAGTCGGGAGCAGATACTGACTGAAAGTTCAACTGTTCGGTGATGCGAAATTGCTATCGAGTCTGTGCCCCTACCGCATCCTCCCTGGAGCCAAGCCAAAAGTGGCTGGAGCAATTCGGTGCTTCCGCGAGCCCGCGCCGGTAACGAGGCGAGTCGCGACTAATTTGTTCGTTCGGCAAATTGAAATTACACGTTGCTACGGTGCCGGTTTTCTCGCGGCTCGCCGAGCCGCTGAATTATCGCCCGAACCACGAAAAAGGGACTCTCGAAACCAGCCAGAGGAGAGGCTCACCTCCATGACCCGAGATAATGTCGGCTGCCGCACCGACTTTCACCCGACTTTCTGTTCCACCCTCGTGCACCGTGCTGTTATTAATTTCGCGAGTCTACTAACGACCAGCTTATTATTCCACGTGAAATTTTGCATCAACTTTTATTGATGGCCGGTTCCGCACCGGGGCCAGGGCCCCGCGCGCTTTAACCTTAATTTTAGCGTCCCCGCGCGGCGGGACGGTGAAACGCGCTTGCTGCGTCATGATCCTTCCTCGATGATTGAATACGATGCATTTGGCGGCACGTTGGTACGCTCCACGTGTCACGAGTCGTCTTTCTGCCGATTTTGCTTGTCATAACTTGCTACGTTAATGCAGCCTCGTAATGCACCAGGCTGTGGTGAAACTACACTCCCGCTTCCTGGATGGAGGATGGGCTCAGATTGAAAAGCGTTGATCGAAGTGGGAGGTAATTTATTTCGTCACTTAACTAGCAATCAGTGGAACACGCGTCTTCAAAGTTTCTCTTTAAATTTACCATATTGATGAAAAGTGGGGCGAGAATGGTAGGTACACTTTGGAGGGTAAATAGAAAATGTCGGGCTGTAAAGTGGGGGAACATTGGCAATACAGAGTAACATTGGAGGCTATACACACGAACATATGAATTAATATGCCAGAACCAGATCATAGGTATTCGATTGTGTAGACGTTTCAGGTTAGGTGTTGTCCTATAATTGACAAGAAATAAAAAAAATATATACAAGAGAGTTGAATCCTTTTGCACGTAAAAAGAAACGAATTTAAGTGTCAATCATGGGCGTCCGGAGGGGGGTGCAAAAAGGACAGCTGCCTCCCTGGCTTTTAAGAAAAAATCGCTTATTTAACAAAGCTGATCTTTATTAAGTTTATACTAAAAAAGGGAATATTTTCAAATTTCGGTTTTCAATTTTTAATTAAACTGGCACTACAAAATGGGTTAAAAAAGGCGAAAGGGGTATATTTTTTTTACCATCATCCCAAAGTGGCTCTCCTCCCTGGAAAAAAGTCTTCGGACGCCCTTGGTGTCAATGTGGTGTGTCACTTCAAATTAGTAAAACTTTACCTATTTATATGATGTGCCAATTTTACCCCGGTTGCGGGGTAACAGAACGAAGAAAAAGGACAAAAGTTTTATGCGTTTTCATAATTGTAGTACAATTACAAAAGATTCAATGTCGTAGTAGGATACTTAAAACATCTGACAAAATATTAATTTTTATATTATATCAATAGCTTACTTAGTGCATAAATATTGTACGTCCTCTTTGTGTAAAATTTAAGTTTTTATATGCAACAAATAGTTCTTGCCTGTTTCTTTATGCTGTATAAAAATCACAGTTATATCTATTTCATACAATTATCAAAAATATATTTCTTCATTGTATGCCCTTGCAGTTTATGTATCGTTGCCACTGCATGTTTAAACTTAGTTTTCCTGAAAACGCTAAAAGTGGAGATACAATACTTCTGCACTCCGCCATTGATATAATAAAACGTTACAAAAACCTGCTAATGTTTCCCGAGAGTACGGTATATTATTATTATTAATCGTCTTTATTACTCAAGAACGGAAGAAACTTGAATATTTACAGATGGCATAGACAATAAAAGTAAAGGCGAGGCTGCAGTGATAACAAAGTTAGGAAGCCCAACCCTACTATAAACTAAACTAAACTAAATTACAGACAACAACAAACAAACATAACAAATGTTAAGAATAAATTATGCTGTAACTGTTATTTTGCAAAATAATAGCGCACATAGATGTATCCATAAGACGCAGGACGTTTCGCGGGAAACGATCAACGATTTCTCACGTCAGGCAACATCCTGACAACAGGAATTAACTCGTCCAAGTTGCCCCGATGGAATCCAGTGGTAGAAGAAGTGACGATCCTAACGTCCCGCGGAGTTTCCCATAAGATCGTGGCTTCCCTCGAAATGTGTACTTTTTTCCAGCGGCTCTGCTGGTACGCGAGACCAGCTTCTGCTTACAGCTCCGGCGCTTCGGAGCCGTGACCGCAAAACAAATATCATGAAATTTCTAGGAGCACGCCCGCTGCTCTCACGACTTCCCTTCTTCTATTTTCATCCTCGCGTTCCAAGCTTCTTTTTACTCTGCTCCTCTCTCAGGCTTCTCTTACTTTCGAGTATTACTTCGACCTTAGCTCCTTCATCATTCATCATCCGATTATGGCTAAGACAATTTATTCCAATCACTCCTTGGAATTTAGAGAACTCCACCTCAATAATTACTTGCCTCTCATCCAACTGTAATCAACATCTTTCCTCCTAATTTTCGAGATCCTTCCAAGCACCTTTCTCTGCCTTTTCTTCACGGTTTAATCATTCACCCGTTACATCAGCATATTATAATACTTCAATACCTACTCTCTTCATTACAAAATTCGTCATTTCTCCGCAATTATCACCCCTTTGTTGATCGAATCTCTTCAAGGTTCTTTTTCTGTTCCTCTTCCTTCATCCACTTCCTTCTACAATAATACACTCTCTTTCTTCCCCCTCCCCCCCCCCAAGCCTCTCGCCCTCTCTTACTCTCCCGCTCGTCCACCGGCTTCTCCCGTTCGAGGATCCCGAGGAGAGATAACCCTTATAAACTGGAGCATTAGTAAGGCGCGGAGCAGCTCCGTGAGAGAGTATCTCTGGATCTACACGCCGCGAGAGGGGCGCAAAAGGTGTTCCACAATGAGGTCCGGGTATATAAACCATATCTGCATCGCCGGCATCCTCTTCGTGGCCTCTCGGGAGTGCATGGACCACCGCAATGTTATATCGCGCTGCCATGTAGATGAGAGTAACGCCGACCGCTCGAGTAACGTCCGGATATATCTTCGCGCGGCCATCTTAGCCGTGGTCCCGCTCCTTGGACTCTTACCCGAATCTATGTAATTATCAATCGGACGGTTATTCGTGGAAGCCAGGACCCAGGGCCCCTTACCCCGGCGATTTCGTGCTGGAGTGAACAGAGGGACTCGAGGATCTCTGGCCTCTCGCTGTCACGCGATGCTCTCATGGCGAAAACTTGAAAAACAGATGCACATACGGAGCTAGATGAAGCTTAGCTTTGCAAACTGGTATGATGAACGTGCGTTGGAAGTAGAACGCGATTCATGGGAGTCAGAGCTATTATTCACACTCTACTGGGATTGGGGATATCTCCGAATTTATCACAAGTGAAGATTGCAGATTGTAGAAACACCTATGGGCGTTTAGTTGCGAAACGACCTATCGTGCAGGTTTGAGCAAATAGGTGGCGTTTTGGCGGTACATGAATTTGGACAGCAGAAAAAAATTGAGTAATACATTCCTATGTATCCTCTACATATACCCAAAGATTAAAGTTTAAATTTATTCACTCTAAGGGGTGAGATTGACCCCTGAAAATCCGGCTATTTTCCCTTTTTGTGTTATAACTCGCAAACACTGTGAGAACTGTAACTTACCAAATGATAGTCCTAATGAAAAGAAGCAACTTCTTCCTGAAAACTTTTTTCGGTCAATTCCGGTCAATTGCACCCTCTTAGAATTTGGGCGGCAAACAAAATTGCGTTGTACTCGGGAGGACGTCACCTACATATCCACAAAGTTTCATAATTTTTTTAATTTTCCGGGTCGGGATCTTCCCTTGTTAAAAGTATGAGGGTTGAAACTTGGTAACCCATCATACATGAAAATGTATTATATGTTAGTCCTGCGAAAAAACTCTTACAACCGTTTTGTTGTAGAGAACTTTCTAAGATATAAAATTCATAATAACTATTTTTGTCTTCAAACTGTTAGGTAACTAGATTTTCGTGAAAAACATATTTTTGTTATCTGCAACCCCCTGTAAAATTTTTAGCAGATATCGGATCGATGGGGACGTCTGACATATTGTTACATCGGCAAAATAAAGGCTCCGTCCAAAATTTAGTTTGCCAGGAATTGGCCATATTTTCGTCTAATTACACTGGACTATACTGGCTAAAGCAGTCGTTCTGCAAGCGAAAGATGCCGGGTTCGATTCCCTATTGGAATACGCTGTTGTAGATTGTAATTTATTTAAACACTTACTGTTGCTAGAGGTTCCTTAGGTGGTGGATCATAATGCTCACTTGCGCTGCCCGCATAGAATTCAGGGAACAGAACACGGCATCTGGCTTAATTAACACATCTCACCGGAGCAGCAACAAATACCCGGTAAATATCCCATCATTTCCATAATATCTTATAAAACCAGCGCGCTTCGTGTACTCCCGTCATCAGCGCGGCGTCCGCCTCTCGGCTCGGAGACGGAGAGCAATAATCCTCGCGCGCGCCAGCGCGATTGCGCTCGATCTTTACACGAGTCGCGGCCACGCGCAGCGTGCATCGCCAGCGAGAGGGACAAAGAAGAAGCCGGGCCAGGGGAGAGGCCCGGGCCCCCGTGTCCTCGCGAAATTCCAAAGCAGAAAGGACGACGATCGTGTTTATGATACGTCGCGCGGAGAGGAGCCATCTCCATCGAGGAATGCGAGGGTGTTCACGGGCCGCGATTAAGTTGTATCAAATCCGCGATTGAGTGCCTCGTGCGTCGCGAGTTCCACGGCCATAAACGTCCCGGGCCACGGTGTTTCCCATAATCTACGGGTGGGGGTCGCCAGGCGAGCCGGAGGGAACAAAAAGGACGCGGAATACGGGGAATACGGTCCGGGACGAGGCCGGAGCGAGAAGGATCCACGGCGGTAGAATGACGCTGACGGAGAAAGGTGGACTGATGGGAGATTGAAAAACATATAGCCCTGCAAAGGGAAAGTATGATACTTAGGGGGCAGTAAAATATTCGGGATACTCCGTGTCGCTGGAGATAAGCTGTCGGCCCTTGGATCCGGATCCTCCTCTCAAAACAGCTGCCGCTTGGATCCTAAACAAATCCATGTTCCTGCATTTCGCGACTCGCAGTGCTTCCGTGACGTCTTCCTTGGCTCTTAACTGGTCCAAGATCGAGGGGATAGGGCTGAGATATATAAGCGTGGAAGCTCTGCTTTGTGTGGACAAGGAGACTATGATGCAAGGATGATGGAGGAAAAGGGGACACGAGACGAAAGCAACAGCTGTGAAGGAGACTAAGTATGCAAAACACGAAAATGAGGAGAGGATGAGAAAAAGAAGACTGGGGGTGGTGGGTAGGAAGAAGACCGCTGATCCTGGCGAATTCACGAGTTGAGGCTGATCCTCGACACGCAGGAGGTATCCAGGTGCGGAGGTGACGCTCTGCAATAACTCTTTCGGCTTTATGTCGTGGGTGGTTTATACTTTATGCGTCCCGTGGGACAATCACGAGGCCACGGACGATTCGGGCTCTTATTTCTACTGCCTCTTCACATTTCGCCTTGTTTACGACGAGACGGCGCCGCTGCCTACGGCGCGGAACGCCGTGGCGTGTGCGTGTCGATATTATACGCACTCAGACACCTCAGGACTTGGTGGCCACATCAGAATTCAGAGGTCCTCTTCTCTGCGCAGTCCCCTCATCGAAAGAATCGAGGCTGTTGGGGGTTTCTGATTTGTCGGAGCGTTAGAAATATCGCGGCGGTCCTTCGGGGCTTGGTGATTTACCTAGTGTCCTCATGCACGGCTCCCATTCTGGATGATCGAGTTGCTTTGGGGCGTGCTGTTTCATAGTTTCTTGTATCGGAGATATGTAGTTTTGTTTGAAGTGAGGCTCTATCTCCAGAAAACGTGATATCTAATTCCAAATTGCATTGCAGAGGTAACATTTATTTAATTCCGGTCTAGCGCTTAGTTAGTACCGTAAACTCGGGGAGCATTAGTAAGTTTTTGTAACATTTTTTTATATAATATAAAAATTAACATTTTTACAGTTGCTTTAAGTATCCTATTAGGTATTTTGGCAGCAAACAAAAATTGCGTTGTGATCAGGAGGAAATTTCCTACATATTCACAAACTTTTAGAATTTTTTGAATTCTCGCGTTCGGGATCTTCCCTTGTAAGTACTATCGAATGCTGTTAATTTCAAATACCAAATAAAGTAAACTTTTTTAGAGTTTTTCAATAAATTTGCCACATTTTTCACAATTCAAGAATCTCGATAGAAAACACTGTAAGTGCTAAAAATCAAATTCTAGGCATACCATAGTATTATTATAGACACGTAGAACATTTTCTGATAATTTCTTTTTTAATTTTGGCACTTACAGTGTTTTCTACAAGGACTCTCCAATTATTCTACAGAGAGTAGATGTCCTAATACTTATGCACAGCAGTATATTTCTCTTCTAAGGTTCAACACTGTACCCCCACATTGCTCGAGATAAATCACCAATTTCCAAAGAATCTCTCGACTTTCTCCCCTTCCTCTAATTCCACCACGTAACAGCGCCGATTTCACAGGGCCACCCATTGCGCAATCGACACAGAACGGACAATCGACGTCAGGGGTCGCGGTTCCTTGGCGAGTTTCGCGCCGGCACGTCGCGTCGGGGACCCAGTCTCCAGTAATTATATGAGTCGCGAGCGTTGGTTGCTCGTTACGTGTGCATTCGGAGGGCAAGCAGGTGGGAATGGTTCCGAGGGAGCCTGTGATGCAAACGCGATAAATCAGAATTCGAAAAGCAACGCGACGCACGGATCGATAGCCGAGATCGGCAACGTGCCAATTTTCGTTCGGTCGAGTGAAAGCAACGCTTCAAAAAGGGCCCGGCCGGCTCGACGGAGGCGCAATGATAGGTGTGATAAATGCAATTATTTACGGTCGATTAAGAGAGCACACGAGCGTGTACATACGTCCCCGATCGGATCCGCAGATTGAGCGCGGGTCTGGCCTTCGTCCGCGCGAAGTCTGCTCGAGTTTTAAGCTGATTATCCGCTGCTGCTCCTTGAGGGGAGCCCCGTCGCGAGAGCGTAGCGGTGCACGATGCTGCTTCGATCGGGGAGTAAGCGTGGTGGTTGTTGCACCGCGAGCAACGGAATTATTGGCACCGGTAGGTAGGAGGTTTGTAAACGTGTTTGGAATAAAAGATACCGTAGGGAATAGAACGAATCGAGGCGGTGATTGCAAGCAAATACACGCGATGGTCATCGCGCAGGGACGAGGTTAACCAATAACGATCAGGGTCTAGCAATTGCTAGACATTGACCGAAGCCGGTGCAATTCTCACGTGCTTTGCATGTCGATATTTTGTTTAGGTATCTGTACGAACAACGTTTTCAGGCGTCCGCTTCGGATTGCTTCGGTTTTCGGATATGTTTTAGAGGACCGAAAAATAACAAATGCATGTTTTTTATTTTGACCCGTTTGCAAATTTAGGAGATGAAAGAACCCTTCAAAGTCCATAAGAAGAGGTACAAAAGTTTCTATTGTTGGTTTCAAGAATAGTATAACATTCTGTTGAATAACACTTAATATAAATATCTACTTGATATATTTCCCAGCCAGACAATTTACAGCAAATTTGCGTAAAGTTTATCGAATATCAAATCACGTAATGCAACAATGTTGTGCGCTTTGTGAGTGCTCACCTTGGCGTTCAATTTAGGACATGTAATGATTCAATTAGAACAGAAAATATTGTAGCAATCTTTATACACTCGATGAGGATATTCTGTTCAGGTCATATTTGAATCATATTTGAGGCATGACGTGCTGCTAATAGTTACACAAAATTTACGTTCTCCCTATCTCGCCTTCGCCGGACAGGAGTGAGACAAAAGCGTGTACACCAAACCGAGCCCATAAGGAGACAATACTGTACCTTATATTTGTGCAAAATTTACCTACAGTTGTGCATTGAAAAATAGGGATCATATTTGAATCACATTTGCAGCAATCAATGCAGCACACAATGATTGTAAATTGACATCATCACTTTACATTATATTTACAACATATGTTTTAGTCATATTTAGTAAATTAACATGAGTCTAACGGTATAGCAATATTGATCAAACATGTAGTAAATGTATTGATTCATTGCATGATCAAGAATTTAACTCATGAAAGTCTAGCTGGGTTTGTTAAATAAAATGTAATATACACAATGTTATAACATTCTTTAAACTAACAATAGGAACTTGTTCTCTTCTTATTAACTTTAAGCTACTTTGAGTAGCGGTTTCACCCCCTGATTATGTAAAAGGGCCAAAATAAAAAACACACATGTTATTTTTCGGTCCTCTAAATTCTAAAATATATCCGAAAGGCAAAGCAATTGGAGGGAGACACCTGAAAATCCCTCCTTCGTGTTGACTTGTTGAATAACTGCAGTGATAGAGACACATTTGAGTGGTGAACCACAGTGCGTGGGTAAGTTACAGTGATTCAGAAAAGTGTTTGCACAGTGAAGTGCGTGGTGACGAAGTTTAAGATACTGCTTACATTAGATGATATTCAATAAATTTTTCTCCTCAGTGACGTGATATTTTTAATTTTAGTACATACACATTTCCTCGTTTCTACACTTTAAGGTATTAAACTTTCGTATTCTCTTATCTCTAGCAAGAAAATCTAATTCTCTCAAAATTTTCGCTTCCATATTTGAATTGGTACGACTGACGTTTAAATAGTTTAAACACTTTCAACGAACACCGACAGATCTCGTGTCATATTCATGGAACGCTATCGATGCAGCGAAATGCAACGCCTCGAAAATCGATGCATCGCCATGTACGGGAATATATCACGCCGCGGTTCTTGTTGTTCGTGGCCAGGAGAAAAATATTCCAGTCGCGACCCACGCACAATGCGTAGAGAAATCTCCGCGTGGCGTGAGGTGTACAAGAAGAAAGGAAGTCTTCGAAATAAATCACGGATCTAGGCAACAGGTGTACGTATTGCCTCACGGTTCAGGTTCTTGCTCTTGCGAGACTTGGCGGGAGCTCCATCCGAACCCATCCACGTATCCGTGCAGCATAGACTTTTCCTGAATCACCAAATATGCTGTCCGGTCAGCAGAAAAATATCTCTCGTCGATTTCTGCCCCGAGCCATGGAACGGAATCGCAAGGATTTTCTTCGTGGTCATAAAGATCTCGGAAATACATCTCCGTGCGTGCTGCAATCGCCTTATCTCTTTCAAACTCCCACGAATCTCATGTGAGTCGATTATTATTTGTCATTTCTGTATATTACTTATTATTAGCAATATGCTAATTATCTAATACTACTTCAGCAACTTTAATATTCGGCTTTGTCCGAAATTTAGATTGTAATTTTATAAAAAGATTTTTTTATTCTTTTTTGTGAAAATAGTCACATTCATCTGGATTAGTCAAGCATAATGAGCTGAGGCAAATTTCGTGATCTCAGAGTTTATCGTTCGACAGTTTTTAGGTGACGGACATACACACAAATATATTAGAAGCTTCCTGTTTTATGTATTAAGATTCACTTTAATAGTAGTCTAATATTGAAGATAGACTTTCTTTATAAAGTCTAGCACGACACTATCGATATTCTGTAATGTGCAATCGTTCCAGCTGATCTACCTACGTCTCGCTGTTAATTGACTAAGCTACACACCTGCATTTCATTTTATAAATGGAACACTCAACGCATTCAATCGACCGACTCTGACGCTTCCATCCCGCTGCAGCCATTCCACAGCAACCAATGCGCCAATAAACCACAAATCATACCAATCACAACCCAACGTTATCCACTTACATCCATTCATGTCTCAATCCTCCCATCCTCTCCCTCAATTACAAAAGCCACTACGCCCCCCGGTTACCCAATCCTCGAATAAAGACCTTACCCCGAAAGTCCTTAAAAGGAGCCTGCCAGCCAGTGACCGTCGCGTATGTGCACACCTCTCTTACCCAAAACGAGTACATCAAGCGGCTGTGCGGCCGAATAAAGGCCTCATCCGTGTCCGCTAGTCTCGCGTGCGAGTCCTGTCTCACAGAGCTAGAGGAGGGGAAGGTCGGGGGCAGGCAAACAAGAGGAGGAATCTCGAGCAGTGGTACAACCGCATCAAACGCACGGCGAAGAGAACAGCGGAGCTGAGCCGGGACGGCGTAGGGCGGCCTTGGTTTCGAATAAAATGAAATTAATCTGAAGAAGCCGGCGGGGGTCGGCGGCTCCTCTGTCCTAGTTCGTAATAAATAAATCCAACGTGGCCGGCCCCTGCGGTGTCCCAATTAATTCGGTCTTATTCTAACGGCCGTGTCCTCGGGAAATGCTCCCCTTTGTGATACCCGACCGTCGTTCCACGGGTGTTGGATTCATTATCGTTGGTCGTGCGTGTCCCCCGCCGGCCCGTCGCGGGGTCGAATTTAATTAAGCCGCGGGCTACGCCGTGTCTCCGGTGCCCCCGCCGCCGCGGCCTCCCTCTCGGGGGCCGCGACTTCGATTTACAGACATAATCAGCGGGACGCCGCGCGAGGAGAAAGGCGAAGGATCTGCTCCTAGTGCTCGGTCATTCGTCGAGTGGCTGTTTCGCGGCGATTCGATGAGACAGCTCGTCGGGCCTGCAGTGATAGCGACATCGTTTTATTATCGGCTACCTTTGCGCCGGTGTAATCAGAGCTAATGAGGCTGCGAGGCTGGCGCTTCTGCTTTGAGCCTTCGGTGCGCTCAAGTGTTTGGAGAGGTTCCGGGCGGTTGTGCGCTGGGTGATTAGGTTTGGATGCTGGGCAACGTGAGTATCGGAATGGTTGGTCGTTTCTCTGGTATTATTAAGTATGGGGTGGTGTATTGGAGTATTTTTTATATTCATATAAAAATTATTAAACTTTTTGATCATTAGGGTGTAATTTTAATTCATTATTAACACAAACTGGTATTAAGGTACTTTGGTTTAAGGAATTTGAGGAGAGGTGTTGTTGGAATTCATCGTGAAATCGTCTTCTTGGTGTTCTTAGTGGAGGAGATCGGGGTATAGTGAGATTTTTTAATTATTTGTTTGAAAATAGATAAGTAAATAGAAAATAGCCCACTTTCTTCCGGATAGTATACATATACAGTGGCGGACGAAAGAAAGTTTACAACTTTTAAATCCGCATAACTTTTTTAGAACTGGTCACAAAGCACGAGTTTTTTTTAGAAGATAGGATTAGGTTGCTAAGTGACGTGTTCGTCGTTTTGAAAAAAATATGCAATTGGTCAGAATAGGAAAAAAATTAGTTAATGTCATTTTTTAAACTATTTTTTGTGAGCCTGTAATGGAAATTCAAAACTCATTTGTGGATTGAAGTATTAAGTTGTATACGTGCCTAAAATTTCATCAAAATCGGTTTTCGTTGCTCTGAGCTATAATCGTGAATTTCGCGTTTTTTGAATTTTCATTACAGGCTCACAAAAAAAATTGAAAAACGACATTTGCTATTTTACACTTAGCAAACTAATCCTTCTGGCTTCTCAAAAAAAACTTATGTCTTTCGGACCAATTTTACAAATGTTATACGATTTTAAAAGTTGTAAACTTTTTTCGTCCGCCACTGTAGCTCACTTTAAAGTGATCCTTTTGGTTTTTTGTTTTCAAGTTGAATGTTTATATATTCTAAGTTTTGCTGAAGTATTGCTACTCGTAATTTGACGATCGTAATATTTAAATTTCACATTTTCATTGAGGAGAAAAATATTTATTCTACTGTAAACTTTTTTCGACCCACTTTAGCCTGGTCTACCCTACATAGTCATGCTATAAATTATATTCCTAATAAAAATGATTCTATGCAGTAGATAAATTAAAGCAAAGAGTAAGTTTTTTATATCTTTCGTTTGTAAGGAATATTAAAATATAAAAGTCCTTGTAACTACTTGAAAAGGTTAGCTTCTGCTTGAATACCCTTTTTTAAAACGAGTTGGCCACTTTTATATTCCTGCACGTATAACTTCTCTCAGTATTAATGCTACCTTCACCAGATCTGCCTTTCAAGTCTCAAGATTACGATTATGTGTATAGCAAGTTTATTCCGCTAAAATATTTCAAAAGCGATAATGAAGAGGATTAAGATCTCGACTTGCTGCAAGCCAATATTCTGTAACGATAAATGCAGACACGTTCGCTTGGAGCCAACTCCGTGTTCACTACTAGACTAAGTGGATTTTACTGTCAAGTTTTTTGTTCCTGAGGGCTTACTTAGTCTACAAAATAATAACCAACTATCGAGTTTCCTGAATTCATATAACAGCATCATTTTGTTTTAAGGGGCAGAATTTATAGCACAAGTAAGTACGTACTATCGTATCTGCCAAAGAACACTAAAGTGATGAGCAATTCCTTCTAATATCTCAGATCTCTCCTACTTACGAGGCAGCAGAAGAATTCCTTAATCGTAAAGTGTTATTTCCACGCAACCCCTATCTCCCATCGCGTGCACGGTCTGCAATACCAGTCCAGTTCATACTCACTACCTTGCCAACAAAGAAGCTTCACCAAGCACCACTTCCATAAAATCCAAATTACAACCCAATCTTGATGAAGATACAAGTCGCGCCTCCACTCCCGCTTCAACATCTCCACGACTTTTCTATTTAGCCTCCTCCCGACGGACCCTGTAATTCACTCTGTGTTCCAACTATCTGAAACCGCATATAAATCTTGCCCACGGATACGTCACCGATTAGAGAATCTTAATCGAAACTCCAACTCTCCTGTATGGGGGCAACCGAGAGCCTACAATCTCCGGGCCAAGAGGAAGCCGAGTATTTCGGCGGTTCCGTAGTGGACCAAGTAACAAACGGCCAAAGTCGATGGAGTTAAGCACAGTGAGATAAATCAAGGGCCCGATGAAACCGTTTATAACGAAACCAAGATCTATCTGGCCGGGCTTGCGTGGCAATGCGGTACGCTCTCCTAGCTATCCTATTATTACGCGGACCTGCCAGCACTCCCACGCCGAGGGTAACATGATCGGGGTTAATCTGACCGTGACCTGTGCTATGCCAGCACCTGCGTGCGACCCAACCTAATTCCAACTTTTTTCTCTTTCACCAGCCAACGCACGAGTCCCGTCCTCGTTCCCTCTGTCTCGCTGCCCCTTGGCCCGGCGTCCCACGAACAGAGATAAGCAGGACCGATAACGGGTTCTATCTCAAAGACTTGACTAATGAGAATTTTGAGATTCCGAGATACCGGCGACGGTTGCTGGACCCGGTCGTCTCTTCGCTATACGAGCGAGCTCCCCTTCTCTCTGCGCGATCATTTTAATTGGAGTTTAATTAATCTGGGTCCATCCCCGGGGTCTATTGAAATGGGTATTCACGTCGTTAACGGTACCAATCTGCATTCCTCGCAGTGGATAATGTTTAATAATGAGGGCCTTGTAAATCGGGAAGCATAGTTCAGATTCTGGAAGCGCGAAGGGGATCTCTGTACGGGAGCCGGGCGAGTGCTCAGTTCTGACTCACTTCTACGCCAGGAATTATCTTCCTTCCGGTTGCACCACGCGTCGCAGCCTGCCCACTGGTATTTTCGCTACTCTCCCGCGGAACACGAGCCGCGTGGGAGTTTCTGTCAGCGTGGCGATAAAAGGGGCCAGCGAAGAAATGGGGAAAGGCAAAGGGCAACAAGAACACAGGAAAAGAAGGGTGGGGGGAGATGTTTCTCCCCGGACAAGAGTCGCGGGCAGTTACGTGCGTGAGCGCTCGATCATAAATCCTCGCCAGCCTCGATGGTAAGTTTCGTGGTTTTATGTGTAAAAAAAAAAGAGAGAAGAGAACGCGTTATGGGAAATGTCCTATCGGGTCGCAGGCAGGTGCACGGGCCATATAAGGTTAAAAGGCCATACGAAGTCGGCTCTCACTCCGGGAGTACGATAAACGCGGGCCGATTCGCTCGTGCCTCGCCCAGCTTCCACGCGAGGAGTTATTACGAACGCCTACGCCCCGGGCCACGCCGCAGGAAACCCGAGCCGAGGGTTTCGGTGACGACGAAAAAGGGGTTTGTTTTTCGTGGATATCCACGGAAATTGGACGTGGGCCCGGCGACGAGCCGTTAGGTTGTAAATCTCACACTCGGTGGGCTGCGCTGTCCGTACACGTACGCGAGGTTTCTGCTTCCAGCGGACTCCGGCACCACTGAGCCTGGCTATGGTTGGCTGATTCTTTATGCATTCGAGTCTCCGGAGGCATGAGTGACTGGAGGATATTAAATAGGGTAAGTAAGGGGCAGATGGCCATAATTTCGTTTGGAGCCTCTTACAGCCAACCTATTTGCAATAAAGCAACGATAATGATGTAAGTAGAACAAAACTTCCATCCTTTGTCTACATTTATCCGTTAATATCAATAAATTAAAAATTATTGTTTGATACACAAATTTTAGAAATGAAAAAGAAAGTGTTATTGCCTATCCAATATGGCCATATGTAGGTACCTTGCAGGCTAACAAGTTGCGGTCCTTAACTGGTTATCTCAGATTCTTTCTAGTTTTCGTCCACTTTCGTTTTTGCCCGCTCAAAACTTCATTGGCCTTTTGCTGTGAGTCTTCAAATGCGCATGTACGTATGACACACAGTGTCAAATTCTGTACAATTTTCATGACTTACATCTTAGCCAATCTTCTTTTTTTTTTTGGTTTCGAAATAATTTTCTTCGAACTTTACCAAAATATCTGAAATTACATAAAATACAGCTATGGCCATCCCTCCCGGATCAAAATTGACCATCTCTCCCTTAAAGACCTGATAAGATGATCATTCCCATTTCTCTTATGCCGGGTTTACACCAAGGCGAACACGAACAAAAACACTGTTCGCGAACGTTTTCGTCTGTTCTAGTCATGTTCACTCCGCCGCAAACATGAAAAAAACTCAGCGTATGAATCGTATGTGAATGTTTCGTTCTGTTTGCGGCGGTGCGAACACGACAAGAACAAAGGAAAATGTTCGCGAACAATGTTTTTATTCGTGTTCGCCTTGGTGTAAACCCGGCATTAGACTAACAAATGTAACCCTCAATACTTTAAGGTTAAAAACACTGTAAATAATACACTATCCAAAATACATCTTGAAAACTAAAAACATTCAGTATAAATAACACAAACAAGGTGACCAAAATATAGATTAAACATTTTGAAGCACTAGCTTAAATTTCACAGTGGAATTACCTACCTTTAAAAACGTTCTATTCCAACAGTTTGAACTGAGAATGTTGTTTTTCTATGACACTTTGTACCCAGGTGGATGCAGCGACATTTGGCGTTTCCTTCTAAAAAACACTGCCATTGGCCATCTCTCCCGTATGACCATCTCCCCCGATTTACCCTAATTGGAGTTTTATGTGGCACATTGAAGGGGAAGGAGTTAGTCTCTACCGGTCAATCTATATGAAATCGATTATTCCTGGCCCACTGTGTCACGGATTTTGGTGACACTAAAATATAATGTACTCCACGTGATATTAGGGGAGGTTTAATTCATCACTTCGATGGTCTTTATTTTGTTTAAAAAATACAGACCGTCAAAGTCTGCAACTTTCCAGCCCCAAATTATGAATTGTACCACGTAAAAAGCGTTTCATTGTGGAGGAATCATCAGCACCATTAATTTTAACGATAACACCATACTCGGTCAATTCCAATCGCGCTGGCAAGCATCGAAAAAGCGTGTCCCCAGAACAGCGTTAATTAAAGTCTCAATTAACCTAGCTAACGAACGCTCATCGTGTCGCGGGGTAACGCGAGGTTCCCTTGTAATTTCCTGCTCCCGGGGAAAGCAAGAAGGCAGCGGAGAGAAGAAAAAGAAAGAGGAAAAAGGGATGAAGCATCGCGGACGACGGCGCTTTAAAGAAGGCCGGTACAAATTAACTATCTCTGCCACTGGAGCGAACGCTTACCGCTAATTACGTCGTGGATCGGCGGTGTACGCAGTAATTATGCTAGCGGCCGATCGGTTTTTTCGGTCCCACGGGGGCCACCGTGACTAATAATGGCGGATCGAAAAACCCCGGTGCATCGATCTGCTCGCACCGTGGAATATGGCGGCGCAGGACTCCCATGGGGCGCCATCGGACGTCACCCGCTGACCCGTACCTGTGTTCTTTTAATTGGGACCAGAGCCGAATCGGCAATCGGCTGCAGGTGAATCGCAACGATTTGTATCACTGGCAGATCATTACTCATCCATTCCTCCTGGGGAATTACTCGAGTCGCCATTGTGGCCAGACATGAAAGGATCCCCGATATTCCCTGCGGGAGGGTTACGAGATTTTCCCTCTTTGATGTCGTTTCTTGTATTCTAGAGTGAATTTGGGTAGCAAAACAATATTGCGCAATACATACATACCTACATATCCCCAAAATACCATTGTTAGTCCTGTGTTCGTTCCGCATGTAATATTCCTCAGTAGCCGCAAACTCCTTCCAGCAGGAATTAGTAACCCTAGAATGTGAAGGCACGTAACGGCCAATGGGTAATCCTACTTAATGTCCCGATCTGCAGGAACACAAGATACAGATGTCGCGACAAATGTCCAAGCAGTTCAGGTGGTGACGGTCGATCGGTCGGTGCACGTGCCGGCCGGAAGCGGAAACGCGGTGTGGGAACGGCGCAACTGGCATGAAGATCGGGGGCCTAATGACGCGCATATAAATGCGGGATGCGCGAGAAGTCCAGATGACACATGTAGATAACGTCCCCGTGTGACTGGCGTTCGATATTGCCTCTATCATCGTTCGGAATTAACGTCGGGACGGGCATCTATCCGCCGTGTAAAAACAAGCTTCACGCTTTTCACGGATTACCAAGAGCGATGCCGTGCCCCGTACGTGACCGTCCTGTAATTAGCTTGGGAAAAAAGCAATTATCCTGCGCGCACAGGAACATTAAAAGCCGCCGTGTTATTTCCAGCCGTTTCACTTAAATAAACCTTTCAGGGAGAAGATAGGAGAGTGGTTAATCGATCGGAAAAATGGGGATTCGAACAGGCGCGGTATGTCGAGCCGCGTGGACATAAAAGTTGCCTACGCTCGGTGGCCAGTGTAAATTCAGCGGCGGTTTTAACGGCACAGCCGCGGAACCACCATAAATCCGGATTTGCTTTTCGCACTTGTTAATTCCACGAAGTGTTCGCCGCCTTTCGATTACGTCTCGCCGGCATTAACGCCGCCGTATTTCGTGGCGGCGGACGTTAAGTAGTACAAATGAAAAGACTCATCTCCTTCTGGTATCGTTCCTTCTGTATCTCCGCCGTAAACTGTCGTTGGATGTTAAAAAACGGGGGAGAGGGGAGGAATTCAATGAAAGGTCTGCTTGGGGAATGCTGGTCGACCCTTCGAGTTCCGAATCGACGGCAGAGTCCGGTCATCTCGAATCGATTCGAGTAGTAATGGGTGCGAGTGGAATCCTTTCGAAGAATTTCAAAAAAGTATTATTGCTCAAGTGGTGTATAGAAATAAAGAAAAGGTTAACGTACCTTCAAAAATGAACACAGTCGCACCTCAGAAATTAGAAGTCTTGAAGTTTTCTAAAAGCTGAAATTTAACATTTTTGGCTGGTAATAGGGTTTAGTTTTTGGAATCTGGAAAATTAGATATCTGAAATTTCGGGAATAAAAATTTCAAAGGATCTTTGAAGTGTTGAAGTGTTATAATTTTTATTAATACTGTGAAGTTATTACTTGTATGTTTATATTCTTGTATAATTTGCTTTGCCATTTTGGGAAAGTCTTGATCGAGAGTTCTGTTCTGGACGCATCGAGCACCCATCGCTGCAGCCAGACGCTTCCGTCGAAAGTTTTTAACGTTATCTGTAGGACTGCATGACCCAGTGGAGCCGACGGTCCAGGAGAAATTTATAAATATTCGACGACCGTTTCTTCGTTTGACGCTCGTTCACGAGCACTTCGCACCTCCAGCTCGGAGATCGATCTTATCGAACTCGAACGACCAGGCGGTTCACCGTTAATGCCCTCCTCTGAGATTTAATCGACGACATTTAAAATCGCTTTCAGGCTACAATTTGCGGTTACGATGACTTCATTTCCGCGAAAGAATCTCCCTGCAACTTTCTTCGATGCAAGCATCGAAGCAAATGTTGAAAGGCCCACGAATTCCTTTGCTTAAATTCATGAATCCTCTGCAGTATCAAGAATCTTCTTTATCTGAATAATGGCACTTCTTTTACTGTTCCTAGTTCAATTCTTCTTTCGCAGATATATTTTATTTTATTATTAGTGCTAGAAAAATATTATTGCATAAATGTGTAGCTGACTATTTAAGCAAAAATAAGGTATTTTATCAATCACATTCTACTTAAATTTGAGAGTGATGCAATAAATATTTCTACAGTGTATGAAGGGTAAGAGGAAAAACTGGGAATGTCACAAACCAGCTTTATGGAGAAAATTAAGTTTTAATACTTTAGTCTACCAGTAAAGAAACAAGGTTCATTGAATTTATCTGCATTCTTCATAATATGAGGCTTATTCCCTAATTAGGGATCAGACAAAATAAGCAGTAAAATAATAATTGTAACACATTATTTTAATATTTTTTCAAGTTTGAACAGGCCAGCATACTGAAACAAAATTTTCCAGCAAAGAGTAGGGACATTCTGTGTTTTCTTACCAGTGCAAAATGGACGGTACCTGTTTTTAACCAGTATACCACAACTTTAACGTTTTACGAGGAATTTGAACTTATGATCCTTTGTGAATCAACAGTTCTGTAGTCCCAATTGTCATCAACAAAATATGCTACAAATCTCAAAATCACGAAAAATGGACATTCCTCGTTTTCCCTTCACCTTAAATACATATAATCGTTCCATGATATCCTTTGTATTCCTTATAAACCCGGAGGTAATATGTTTCGCGAAATGAGGATTCATAAAATAATCCACGAATAGAATCAGTCATCTTCTCCACATATTTCTACTCATCAAGAAGTCCTCTACAACAGCACCGTCATCTCAAGAAGAATTCCTTTCACAATTTACGACCCCGGACTGGTATTTAAGAAACGAGCGAGCATCAGAAGCTGTCAGCGTCTCTCGACCGTGTCCCGATCATAATCGCCATCATAATCCGTCGTGCGCCGATAACACCATGATCCATTCGTCGAAATTCTCCGGTTTACGAGTCGGCCAGCCCATAACGTGGCGCACTGACTTCACATCCGGTCGTAAAACTGCGCTCGCGCTCGCCTTTTCGGTTCGCCTTTAAGGACAAAGTTTGTGCATCGGCCATAACGACACCGGTTTCCATTAACAAGTAATAATCGCCACTTTATCGATCACTCGCCGGCGTAAATCGCCTGGCCGCGTTATCAGTGGCTCGTGGTATTAACACGAGCCCCGCGTAAACAGCGCAGAACGGGCGGCGAATGGGGCCTTAAATCGGGGCCTCAAACCGCCAGCTTTACGATTGGCAGTAAATAAATAATTAAACTTTTTCCCCGGTGCCTACAGCTGAGGATTTTAATAGCGCGCCGCGCGCATGGCTATCGACGGACAGCCAGAGTCCTTACCAGTTTATTTCCCGAGTTAAATGCGCCCCTGATAGCCACAGTCCAACAAACTGAAACTTTTTTTTCTGTTCCGCAATATCCACTGGGTGATTCTTGTAAAGTTTTTCGCCCTGAACACGAATCCGCAGGAAGAACTGCTCCATCATCCTCAGTTTTTGAAAAACATGAGTTTCTGCAAAAATACACGATTTTGGGCAGAAGTGTGGTATTACGTGAAAACTAAAAATGCTAGAAAGTTCAACTTAGGTTCAACAGATAGAGGAGAGTTTCCTGAATATATCAATGTATATAGTTATAAAATTGTAATGTTCTAAATGGTTGTCTCGACTCCTCAGTGGCGTCTGCAATGATTAATTATAAAACAAAAAATTTATTTCTGTAGTTTAAGGCATCCTTAATTCAATGCAAAAAGTCCCATTAAATTATATGCAGTAGTTTTCTTTTAATGAATTTCTGACTCTAGTCCGGAACAGCTTTTTCAGGGGAGAGGCCTACCTAAAGCGGCCAAAACAATATGCTTCTTTGGGAATTTTTTCTAGAAAAACCGATAATCCTTTCTTATTAAACATTAGTCTATTGGAAAGAGTACAATGTACATGTTACGGATATTTCGTAAGATATATATCACTTCATTTCCCTGTTTCAATTTTTGGTCCTAACGTTCCAATGTTGTTCGTGGAGGGCAATATTCTCGAGCAGTATTTTGTTGATTAAAAAATCATTATAACAGTAAAGCTTCGTAGACTTTGATACATGGATGTGAAGTAGATAAAAATGTAGTAGAACTGACACGTACCTACCTGAAATGCTACAATTTGCGAAGAATTTAGTCTTTGAATTTCCTGCGATTACCATTTTTCTCGCTTGCGAGCAACGATTACGAGCACGAAGTACGAAGAGAAAGTCCTGAGGAATGGAAATAATACCGGCAACCCACGAGAATATTATTCGCGATTAACTTGATCGCTTCGGACATCCCCGTGCTCCACTTTCACCTTCAGGGTAGGAGATTATGATGGATACGTAGCATGTTCCTAAGACGAGCTCTTAAAACGCAGCCCCCGTCTCGGATACAGTGGTCGTTAGGCGTGCAACGTCGACACGCGAGCCTCGGGTGTATGATAATCAACCTTCGTACGTAATACCTCCGAGGGTGCGCAAGAATAACGTATCACACGGAACTATTTAACATGTGACGCTTCCCATGTTCCCCGCGATGATAATTTTCTCATTAAACCGGACACGATACACACTCCACTAGATAAAGGAGAGACCCCTACTTCCGAAGCACTAGTTAGCGTTCATTCTACCCAGATATCTTCAAAATTCTCCGCCGCACGTTGGTAAACCGCCTCGGCACATTGGTCCGGGAAGCAACGAAGAGATAAATGCACAGGGAACGTAGCTTAAATTTTATACCTACATTTTATTCACACAGTACACATAGAAAATAATTCCGAATAGTCCTCAAACAGTTGTTATTATAATCAGGGCCGCATTTATACTTGTGGTGGCTCTGGGCGCAAGAACAAGCATACTTCTACGGTTGTGTGAAATATATACTGCCATTCTTAGTTAAAATATCCTATTTATACCATTTCTATAGATCCGAGAAAACTGAAGTTTTGTTGTTTTCTTCCTCCCATCCTGATAAAAAAATAAATAAATAAGGAACAAAATAGTTATCACCCCAATAGCTTTTTGCCTTTTTGGTGGTACGTTCGTGTACATAAATTTTATGCAATACAGCAGTTCCTGTTAGTTTGTGTTTCTAAGGAAAGAAAACTGTATTTCAAATGGAAGGTGGAGGCCTCCTAAATTTTTCAGCTGCCTCTAGTTTTTATATTATAAAGTTAATATTTAAAAACATTTTATTTTTCAACTATAACTAAGCTGTTTGTTTATATTGATGTTTGTGCGGAGTAAGGTTTTGAAATGTGGTCCCATAGAGCACCTTCTGGTAAATGCGGTGCTGATTATAATAATTTATTTTTGTGCAGAAAAGAAGAAAATGGCGCAGAGCAGTGAAAAAGCATTACAGTTAAATCTAAACAAGACAGAAAGCAAAGAATATAATCACAATAATCAACATTCCCTTCAACAATCCATACTCGGGTGAAGAGTAGCTCGTATCTGGCTTCGTTATTCCATTATTTAACATTTATCCCCGCTAAGGGAACTGGGCTAGAGAGTAGTCTTCCACGACAATTACGCAAACTCCTCAGCCGGCCCGTCGCGCATCTTAATTAACATCCGGAAGGAGAGAAGTTCGCCGCGTGTAATTACGATGCGGAAGAGGCGCTCGCCGACCGAGAACAGTTCCTCCGTCTCCTTCCGGCCCCGCGCCCGTTCCTTCCGCGTCATTGTCTCCCTAATTAGCCATTCAGGATTATGTACTTCCTAAAAGCGACGCGTGCACGGGCGCGCGGATGTGACGTCCCCGATCGCGGCACGTGGACGGCGAGCGACGGCCGGCGGAACGTGAATCAAGCGGCGGAGGTGTCAACGCGAGGACGAGGAGGATATAATGAACACGCGCGAGCGGGAGCGGGCTCAGCAGGTGGTGGACACTCGCCGTGTGGAGGGAATAAAAAAGGAAGGAAGGAGTATCGGAGGCTGGGTGACGGAACGATATTACAGTGGGAGACGAGCGTGTAATTAAAACGTAATTACCAGACGCGAAGTGTTATTTAAAATGTTATTTATCCGGGCTAATGGGTGGGCGTGGTTTGCCCACTATCGCCGAGTCTCCAAGCTGTATTCTGTTTCAGATTGCGTTTTACGCGGGCTATGAATAATTAGATATGCCTTCTCCGCGCTTTGCCCTTTCTTCAAATCTCAGGAGGTCTGTGTTGTTCCGTCGCAGGGGGGTTAATTGAAGGGATTGAGGAACGTACATCGTGAGCATTGTGATGGATTTTCTGAAAGGGCCCCGTGCACGTTGAGATCTGTATCGATTCACGTATGTTCGCTGACACACTAAATATTTAAGGGGGAATTCTCGTCTCACAGCCCCAAAAGTAACTGACATTCACAAATTTTTTTTTAGAAAACTGTTCATCATGTTGCATTAAACTCCTTGGGATATAAGGAGGCATCTTTAAAATTGCAGAAAATATTTTTTTATGTCGATTCTTTTTATTATTTATTAATTATTGTGGAATCTTGTCCACCTCTTCGACGATGTAATTCTTGTTGAAGGGGTGTGTAGCACCCATCACAGTCATCTGATTGCAAAAAGGTAGAAGTATCTTAAAGTTAGACAGTTTACGTTGGGATTGGTCCATTTTAAAGAAAAAAAATGAAAAATTGGAAGAGTTATAGCGCTTGAAAGAAAAAGTAAGTTTTTCTTTAAACAAATTTTTCATATTATCCTTTATATCGACGAAAAAAGTATTATAAATAGAAACTATAATTAAAATTTTAGATCCAGTCCCAGCGTAAGTTATTTAATTATTAAATATTTAAGACTATGACAGGTGCTACATCTGCCACCAACATCACCGAAGAGATTAACACGATTCCGTAGCAATTAATAAATAATAAAAAGGATCAACATAGGAAAAAAAATTCTACAAGTCTAAAGATACCTCCTTATATCCCAAAAGAGTTTAATGCAATATTTACAACAGTTTTTTAAAAAATATTCATTCGGGCCTGTTACACGAGAATTGCACAGGTACAGCTAATACCGATGCATCGATACTGAGACAGTCAAATACACGTTGGGATTTGTATCCCGATACTGATACTTGCAACTTGTATCGATAAATATCTGAACGTGTATGGGGCCTCTGACAATTAAAAAAAAATTTCTGTAGACATTCCGCGTGTGGGAATCGCCTATGGTACGATTGCAAGTTGCAGTATTTGTCGAGTTCAGAAAAGAGTAACATCGGAGAGTCGGCGCTGGGGAAATTGGTAACGCGGCTGGCCAGTACCCAGAGGACTTCTCTTTTCGCCTACATTTCATTAATTGCGTTGCGCTGTAAGAAAGCATCATTGGTTAATGGAAGGAATCTTCGCTCGCGAACAGGTCCATTAAGGATAATCATCGACGCGACATGGAGCCTCAGGATTCCTCAGCTACACGATGCCTGGTCCAGCGACAGGGCCGTTCGACGATTATGGTGTGTAATTCGACGCGCACGACGACAATCGATATACCAGGGGAGTGTAAAAGTTTCGTGACGAGTGAAACGTGCTGGGCGTACCTTAATTGAATGTCAAATATATGGAAAGGGGGAAAGAGTTATGGGCCTTAATGACTACGAGGGGCGTTGTAGTACTGTCGATCGATTTATAGGTCATTGTCTGCCACCGGGTGCGTGTGATTTTTCACGTTAGCCACCGTGACGTGCTCGATCCCCGTGTAACCTACATAACGCGCGACGTAAATCACGAAACAAGGCGACAACAGTAACTAGACCACCCTGATCCAAATCTGTCAACCATCAAACATTCCCTTGTTCTAATTACAGTCCACTGTTCAGATTCCACAACCACCATCATCTAATTCCCTGCCTTCGCCTGTCTCTCCAAGACCTACTACTTATTCCCTCAACAAAAGTACCGTCCAAAGAAGAATAATCCTCTCGTTACCACTACCTCTCGCGGGTGTCCACTTGCGCGCGATGGGCCAAGCAAAAAAGCTCGCGCGCAAAGCTGGTAAAAGCTGCGCTAAACGCGTGACGGCTTAATAATTGTATGCTCCGCGCGCCCTGGGCTCGGGTCGGACCCCACGGGAATCCGTTTTACATGGTGCCGCATAATTACTATGATCCTGCACTTCACGGTGCTCCAGTTCTCCGGGAGGGAGAGACAGGCGGTGCCCGTGTGACCCGCGCCAGGAACGAGCCAGCTCGGCTCAAAAAGCGCCGGCACGAAAGAAAACCTGCAATCAACGCGTCAAAAAGCAGAAACTTTCACCCGACGCTCGCTGTTACGTGTCTTCTCGTTGCGGCCCGCTCGTTCGTTCACTATCCACCGAACCGGTGCCTCGTATCTGGAACAATGTCGGCTACGTTCCATCCACCCTCTACGCCCCAGTCTGCCATGTTTTTCCCTGCCTTTTTTCCCTCCGTGCAACGGGACACGCCTTTTCATCGGAAAACTGTGCCTGTGGAGTTCCGCCGTGTATCATGGTTTCAGCTTCCAACGCTGACAGGTTGGACCCTCTCGTTGGATCTTTTTTACAGCGATGCAGTAAGATTAACCCTTGGTAGGGTGAAATACGCGCCGCGTCTGGTAGGGTTGGGTCAGTTCGAGTTTGTTGAAGAACAGATGGAGGGTAGACTTCGCCTAGCTGAATATTGAAGGGAGAATGTCTCTTCCGATTCCACTGGTGGATTTCAAGTTTTAGTATATGGACACTTGGGTGTCGGGGTGTGCAGATCCTTGGAGGAAGCTGTGTACTGCTGATATTAAAATGAGAATTCCTGCCCACTCCCTTATCAAGATTCAAGAATTCCAACTATGCACGCAAACTATGAACTGTCAGAACTTAAGTATCGTTCCCAGGGTGAACTCACAGTAAAGTCAGACTCACCAGAAGATTGCTGCGCAAACGTGCGAGCATTCCCTCTGAACGTAACGTTCTATCTTCCAGCTTCGAGCCCCAAGTCCCTATCGCCGTTATTAACTCGATAACGATGACATTATTGCCCAGGAGCGTTCCTATGACCGGAGGCCCCTGCCGAACAAATCTCCCAGCCACCATCTCGCTCGACGATTTCCCAGCCGCGAGACAGCGCCGTCCCGTTACTCACGACCCGCCGCATGGGATGCAACGGATGCTGGCCGACGCCGAAGATGCACCGCGCATGCATTTATGCATATGTCCGGCACTTCTTCGCATGGATGCAGATGCGGCACGCACCGCCGCGACGGCCGCCACTCCTGCCAGCGTAATCCTTTCCCGACACTCGTAATGGCCGGAATTGTGAATTCAATTGCCCCCTGAATTGGATGCAGTCGCGAAAGAGCCGGACCGCCGGCTTAAGGCACGTACGCGGTGCAGTATGCAGCCGTGAAAGGCAGCCGCAATGCCCGTGCATCCGTCAGACAGCGAGCGGACAAAGGAGAGCTGCACGATGATTGCCCGTGGAGATGGAAAGATCTTACGAATGGGTGACGACACGTTCCTGTGCTCGAGGGCACTCGAGATCGTCCGCAGAGTGGGCGAGTTCGACGGGGAATTCGGCTGGACGTGAAGCCACGGATCTCGAGGATCATTTGCAGAGATTGGAGTCTAGTAGCCAGTGCTGATTGGGGGTGTTAGTAATGGGCCAAGTGCTTACATCGGGGACCTTTGTTTTTTAGTACTTGTGTGGGAGGTTAATGCCCATACGATGGTCCCTTTCGCAATGGAAAAGTTTTACTCGAAAAACTTTTATCTTACTTCCATGGTTTGCGGAGATATTCAAGGTTAGGCATTATATGTAGTGAGGTAAGGCAGTATAATTTATAGATTTATTTAAATAAAAACAGAAATTCAACTTAGTCACAAAATATGCAAACATAATAAATTAAAACAATTTTTTAAAGAAATAAATCTTAGATAATTTTTGGTACATAATCAATAAGTAGAAATACTGAAAATCATCTAACAAACAAGAAAATGAGATGAGCTTCAGAGACTCCAATTTTTTCGCGCATCCCCCGGGATTTCTGGGATCATTTGATCCTACTAAAGAGGGATCATATGGCCCCAAACATCCAACTCACATTCAGTGGTAGAATATAACGTCAGATTATCACATTCGGCAACGAAACATACATTAAATTATTATTTAATTTTTATTAAATCCGCGAGAAAAACAGCTGTCACATTAAGCCGTTTATGACAAAAGTTATACAATATTGAGAAAGACCTTACATTAGATAAAAGGCAGTAATTTTCATTTTTTCTTGTTTATAACACACACACAGCGCTGATATGTACATGGTACTTCGTGCGACACTTGACGACGTAAGGGCTGAACTTTTGTACATCAATATTACGAAATGGCACCACTAATAGTCGCAGAACAACCAGGAATCATTTTAGACACCTTTCGCCTACCTATGTACTTTCTTTGGTATCCTCTAATTTCTCAAAGTTATAATTACGAGTTTTGTTATTATAAGTGATTCAAGGCTAGAAAAGATGAGATGCAGCTTTTAAAAATGGGAGATCGAATGGTTTTACTTATCGTGGAGTCTCAATCGCTTCTTTTGAGGTTGACCGTGAATGATTGCGATCGGATTAGAGGACAAGCAGCGAGCATAAGCGTGTCAATCCAGAGACTGTTGTGCAGGACCAACCGCGACCATAATTTTGCCGTGTCACTTGTGTCGACGTGCCAGCCGTCGCCAACCTTGAAGAGATTTAAGAGAGAATAATGGATTCACGAGACTTGCCATAATGGACGCGTAACGAGCCTGGGAATGAGTGGAATACCGCTGAAACTTTTATAATTGAAGCCTGGAGAGAGGATTCGAATTGGACACAGCTAGGAATAATAGGGATTTGATGCGAGAAAGATTGCATCTGTCGCAAATTCTAATGCGTCTCTGCCTGTTTAAAGTCCGATTTGTCAACTTGCATCAAATTCGTATGCATTTTTCTTCCCGGACTTGCACTGAAGCCGGAATAAATATCAGCTCGTTGCTTACAGACGCTGAGAAACCATTCTCGCCAAATGTTTTCGCCATCCCACTGTTATAATATTTTCCCACCCTCTGCACAGGGGTAAATAGTACGGTGATTGGCCGCACATGAGGATCACAAAAGTATTCAATTATGACTTCGAATTTATTAATTTAAAACACAAAATCAGTGGAAATAGCTCTAAAAGACTCCAATAGCCTAAAAATAAATTTGGTTAATTAAGAAAAAATCAAGGATACACAAATATTTACAGAAAATATGTTTCCTATGAAGAAAGTTAGTTATTGGCCAGGCCAACACAGCAGTGAAAAGAATTGCCTGACACAATTCGAGTCACACATATTTGCGTGCAATGACATACAAATGTTAGAGTGACGCATCGCTTCGTGGAGTACGAGGATCGATGCAGCAAGATCGGCTGACTCTGAAGCGAAGTCTCTAGAAAGGGAAGGCCGACGATCACGCTGCATTTATTATCAGCATCTTTTTGTTTCTATCGAGAGGAGATAAATTAAAAAAGATAACGCGACACAACGTAGGCACGTAGCCTGTAAGCTGACACCGTGGGCTCATCGTTCTTTCAGCCCGAGACGGCTGTACCGCCCACTGCGAGACAAAAAGGACGTTCTTCATTTGATGAAACAAATATAACAAAACCAGCCTCCCAGAGAATCTCATATGCGGAGAGCGTACTCCGTTTATTTAATAACTACGCGGATTCGCCTAATCACGATTCGATCATTTCTTACAGAGGGACTATACGAAGAAGGCTCTGCGTTTCACTTGTAATTGAAAGAATCCTTGGACCCTGTGGAAGAATTATTAAGACACCTGCTGTTAGAGGATGACTCTTTGATTTGGTAGATAGTCGTCGTAGGAGAATCTCTGAAAACTGTGTTTAGGCTACAGGGAAGCATTGATCAGAGTTAATGAAGGATCGAAGGTAAGCGTGTTGAGAGCCACTGATTCCTTACGTCCTTACTTCTTAGCTGGAGGATCTGCGAAGAGGCGCCACAGGGATGTCGCTGAGCGAGCTGTCCTCTCGTCTTTCAGCCACTCCCATTTTCAGCTACCGAGTTACTGCCACTCTGTCAATCTCACCTGACATTCGCGTCCAGACGAAGATACACTCCCGACAATGAATAACCCTCCGAGGCCATTCACGTTGTCACCGGGAGGAAAAGCTGCGTGGTTTCTATCCCACGATACCGCGAATGCGATCAGCGTTGGAAATTAGTTCTGCGAATTCGTTAAATACAATTTCGAGAAATCATCTCCATCGCGCGTGTGTTTCATCGTGTCCCATGCGTTAATAACCGAGATCTTGAGCTTATTTAGTCGCAGATCCTTCCACTTTCTGGAATTAGAAGAAATGACACCAAATGCTGAAGTGTCCATGTAGGAAAAAGCTTATGAACTTCCTGAGATAGATAGTAGCATTTATTGTTGGCATTTTAATGCCAACTAACTACCAACTTGGGGATGCTGTGGGCCAACCAGAAATGCTACAGGGATACCCTACATAATATTCTAGGAATGAAGGCTATTCCCATTAATCTCTGCATTTTTATTTCAATTCAATGAAGCAAAATAGATAGACACAGATTTCTCTGAATAGGTATGTTAACTTTCTACTTAAAAGTAACAACAAGTATCATCACCCCGTCCTGTTGTCCTCCTTCGCTATCGAATCAACCAGTTCTCCTAAGAATAGTAGGTATCTATTATATAAACCACAAGTAGCTCTGTCCTCTAGAATATACCCTCCTCTAATCCCACGCTCCTCCAGTTCAATTGTATTCCAACAATCGTAAGCGCAGGAAAAACCAGGCATACCTAGACAAAGGGGTTCCCTATCTATCTATTTAGTTTCTCCAAACGCAGGATCCAAAAAATCGTATGGGTAAAACACTCGTTGGAAGGGCTTCCCAAGGCGTCTCATTTGAATAAGACAAATGAAGACATCCGAGAGACACACGGCGAGAACGATGAAGCTGATACCCCGCGATTGGAGCGAGGATCACCTACAGCGTTCGCGGAGCATCGAACCGTGCCGATTGATTACGATCGTTACGGAGACAATGGTCGACACGGGCTTACTCTAACGACGCGGCTAACTTAGGAATCAGGGGATTACCTCGGTGTCTCGGTTAACAAGCTCCGTAGATCGACTTTTGTCCGCTGGGAACTGATCTTCCCTGTCTACCACCCACGCCTCAGAATCCCAGGGCGCTTTTCATCCGCAAGTCGCGTGCGCCCGGCCACGGAAACCGCTTCTTCGTACCGCAAGCCGAACAGCCACTCGACCAGCCGGCGAGAAAACTGGCAATTTCCTTGGGGCTGGCTCGGATTCTAACATCCTAAGGTCACGCGATTCACTCGGACGAATAGGCTCAGCTCGATCAAACAGCGACGTTGCGGCGATCGCCAGGCGCGAAGCTCGTAAATGGGCCAGTGAGATCGGGGCTGGAGCGTTGTCCAATTTGTCTGGGCGGCAAATAACGTGTTAACGGGTTAGAAAGTGCCTGCAGGTGGTTCCTTTCGTGACTCGGCGCGTTAACGGGAGCGCCTTAGAATGGTACAGCTTCTTCGACGAGCGTGAACGCTGGCCGGGGCTTTTCGGTGTTGCAAACGATACCGTTTCCTCGAGAACTGTATGAAAATGTATGTAATTGAGGAGACGAGGCACGAGATTCTTGTGCTCGTTTGAAGCAGCACAAGCACGGCTTCCAGAGAGCTGCTTGAAATTGCTGCCAGGCCGCTTCTCGTTCAGGAGACTTCATAGCTAACGTTTGAATTAAAAGGAAATTATGAAAGCAGCTCTTTATGAGATAGAGAGGGTTTCCTCGTCTGAAACGTTTTGTCTATTTTAAACTGCAGAATGTACGTCCTCCAAATGTTCTCTCGTTTTCTAAAAACTCTGTAATTGTCAATAACTGCATATTCAATCTGAATGAGAAAAACTTCATTGTGAACTATTAAGAATTAAGCAAACGGTGTGAAAAATTAAGCAGCGTGGCAATTAAAGTGCTGATTATCGTTTGATGATTATACGAAGCACTCAGAAATTAAACTGATCAACTCCATGCCGTGGCGGATTTAAGGAAAAAGGCCCAGGTGAGAAACGTTCTAAGGGGCCCATTTTTTCGGGAAAATGAAAAGGTAGTTTATGTAGTAGTACAGAACAAAAATTGTGTTTGGATAATATCATATATATTTTAGAATGTGGGAACGTTCTTTGGATGTTAAATTCGCCACTGACTCCATGGAATATTATAGTATTCTTAGCACTAATCACATTCTCAAGTACAGTTGATTCGTTTAATTTTTGTGAGGCTCATTTACCCATTTTTTAGTTTCAAAACTATAAAAACTGCGTTTTACTTCAGACGGGTGGAGAGAATTATGAATCCAGCAAGTCGATATTTGTCAAGCTCAGAATCGTATTCAGCATGTTTGTGACTTGGCGTGAATGAATCGCGCTTCCGATTGTTACCGTATACACCCTATCGAAGCCACCCCCGACAGCGTGTACCGCGGTAGCGAGCGGGGACGTCCTCCCGGCCGACGATTTCTGCGCAACTCCGAGTCTCACCCCCTGTCCCTCGCCATCTGCTGGAAGCTGGACGAGTGAGGAGATGTATTGAACAGGCTGAATGCGCGTGCAGAGATGCGCGAGTATCCGCGAATTCCCGGCAGCACGGGGCCGCAGTCCGCACAATAAAGAAAAAAATTGCACGGAGTTAGGGGAACAGAGAGACGTCGGCGTAGACGGAGAGAGAGACACCGTCCTAATCCTCCTGGACGCCGAAGAGGCAGACTCGATTAATAGTCACGGTCGTGAGAGAAACGACGTCGTCCGTGGCGGTGCCTCGGGATGAGAGCGGTACTTTAAGCCGAGCTTCCGTAACGGGGTGCTTCGATGGACCATCGTGATCTCGCGTTGCGTTCCGACTCGTTGCTTTAAACCAGCCAGTGCCGTCACGCGCAAAGATGTGCACGCCGGTCATGTAAGAGCGTGCTCCGTCTAACCCAGTGAGAAACGTTTCCAGTGCCGAATAGCGATTCGCGTGGTATACAGACACTTCGAGGATGAGACCTAGTGTTGTTCTTCTGTTGCTGTCCCTGTGCACCCTGTTCCTGGCGTCCGAGTCGAAGCTGCGGCAACAGGCAGCCGTAGACGACGACGACGACGACGATGACGACTGGGACGACGACGACGACGATGATGACGACGACCAGGCTTACCAGTCCAGACCGGAGGTGGACGACGACGGGCGGATTTATAAGAATCCTAGGAACTCACCGTCCGCGATGTGCCCGCGAGACGAGCAGCAGGCCGGGCTGCTCGGCCAGAAGTGTCTGAGAAAGTGCTCCACCGACGAGGATTGCAAGAGCAAGAAGAAGAAGTGCAGATGCGACGGTGCCTGCGGGATGTCTTGCATCAAGCCGGAAAGGGAATGCCCACCTCTCACTGACATACCGTACGGCGTGATGACAGTGTCTGGGAAATTCTTCGGCGATCGAGCCCACTACACCTGTGATCCCGATTACTTCACTGTAGGCCTGATGGATAGGACGTGCAGAGCCGACGGTCGCTGGACCGGCACGACGCCTTCGTGCAAGAAGGACTCTAGCTCCTTCTGCTCCCAACCACCGAAAGTGAAAAACGCGCGGCACAACGCGCTCGCTGAACAGACGACCTTCGACCTGGAGAGTGACATTCAGTACTTCTGCAATCATGGCTACGTGGCCACTGGGGTACCAAAAGCTAAATGCCTGGTGATGGAAGGTGTTGCTAGATGGTTCGGGCCTGACGTATTCTGCGAGCCACAGAACTGTGGACCACCTGCGGACATTGGGAACGGCTGGCACGCTGGTATGTAGTGCTTCTACGGAACGTGAGACTAGTCGAGTTGCGTTGATAAAGTTTCGTGACTAGATTGTAGTGGGAGAATTAATTTTAGTGAATGCCAAAGCTACTGTCGCGTAATCATTGCATTTGGCAGAGGAGTCTTTCATTATTTAGACTTCTGTTTATAGCAGGTGGATGTACCTGATACTAGTATCTGGACTAACTTAATATCATACATCATCAGTTAGATCGAAAGTTCGTTGAAACGAGAGGGTATTCTTTATAAATTAGAACAAAACAGTCATTGAAAAGTATCTGGTCTGTGCATATGCTTTGTTTATGGTGGGGATGCTATAACGATTTATTGCTAACGCTAGCTTACTACTCGAGAAACGTCATAGAATCAGAGAAATAAAATAAGTGAAACAGTTAAAACGGAAAAAATATTTTCATTTAAATTGCGAAACGGCAATGTGACTCTTCAAACTGACAGTATACTCGCAAAATCACCGATCCACGAGAGGTCACGTCTGGAATACGATTATTCCCCCCGGAATGCTTCGTATTCCACTGAAACTGCAATGTGCCATTCCTTTTATAGGCGAGTGTTACACGTATGACTGCCGTGTATCATACCACTGCGCTGACGGGTACGAATTAGTTGGCAGAGCGGAGAAGCTCTGTTTGGCAGACGGCACATGGACCCCCAAAGAATCCCCACAATGCGTTCAAGTAAGCCACGCATAAATATCCCCTGCTCCATGCCCTCTCATTTTTGTCTGCCCCCGATGTCCCAACGAGAAAACGTTTTCCTCTCTAGGTTACCACCGTGCAGTGCCCTAAACCGGACAACCCAGTGAACGGGAAGGCGGTGTACACCTCGTATGCATACAATTCCATCGTGCATTACGAATGCGACTATGGTTACACGGTGGTCGGCCAGGGGACAAGGCGCTGCGGGGCAGATAGAAAATGGACTGGAAAGATGCCCACTTGCCAGGAAATTAATTGCGGTTCACCTGGTGTCCTCTATAACGGCTGGATCGAGAATATCGAGGCGGGTGAGTTGGAAGACCGATAGAAAAACCTTGCGCAACCTAATTATAAATAAACCGTACGTAGTAAAAATAAATAAACGCACGAGTCTGTCGCTCCTCCGCGTCTATCCAGCGCGGCTAGGTGCAACAGTGACGTTCGAAATTAATTTCACGGAGCCCCGTTCTCCACCAGGCACCGGTCTAGGCGCCAGCATAATTTTCCGCTGTAAGAACCACATGAAGCTCGAGGGGAATACCTCGTCCGTCTGTCAGGCCGATGGGAAGTGGCGTTACCCGTTGCCCCAGTGTCTCGCCCCGTGCGTGGTGCCCCAAATAGAAAACGGCCACATCACTGTGGCCAGCCACGAGAAGGACCACATCAACAACGTGACCGTCGTCGAGCACGGGGAGAGGTTGCTCGTCTCCTGCGTGCAGAATTACGAGTTCGCGGCGAACAGCACTGCGGTGGCCTGCAACAACGGCACCTGGTCCATAGTACCCAGTTGCTCGCCAGCCAGGTGCAAGCAGATGCCCAAGGTGCCGAGGAATGGCATGGTGATCGCGCCTAAAACTGATCATGGGATGAAAGCCGTGTTCAAGTGCAAGGATGGCTTCGAGCTGGTCGGGGGTGGCCCACTGAACACGTCCAAGTCGGTCGAGTGTCAATATGGGAATTGGACTGGCGATATACCCCACTGCAGCCAAGTGTTCTGCCCCTTTCCTGGCTTCATAGAAAATGGCAAGGTGTTCCTGGTGGGCAATATGGGTGTCTACGATTACAGGCCCTATGTCAAAAAGGTGGTAAACAACAAGCAAATTATGTACGACTGCGATAAAGGTTATGTGCTGGATGAGGGACCCACTGGAGCCACCTGCGTCGGTGGCAACTGGAGCCCAAAGAACCTGCCCAAGTGTATCCCTGGACAACATCCTAGGCTCAGATGGAGCAGGCGACGTAGGTCCGTTAGCGATGAGGATCTTACTATGAGCTATAGGTAAGTTTCTGATATCTGAGGCATTGGGTGCAAAAACGGGCTAACCCACATTGAAACAAATTTAATTTTTCCTATTTTTGACCGACTTCAGAAAGGCGGAGGTTATAAATTCGACCCGTATGTATTTTTTTTCTTATATACATATGTTTGGTGTCCAATAATAAAGACTATTGTCACCTATTTATTATTATTTTATGTACGTACATGTTGTACATTTGTACGTATAAAAAATAATTTTTCCCCTTATTGAATCTACGACTCTCATATTTTTTATGTCGGCGCCTCGTTATTAGCACTGTGTAAATCTGGCGTCGACTTAAAAAAATTAAGAGTAGTAGGTTAAATGAGCAAAAAAGTTACTTTTTTTACTTAGTCGATTTTAATTTTTTTTAAATTTCTTTATATGATTAGTACAGCGTATTGGAATACTTTATTCATACTATCTCAATTTCGCAAGAAATGTGTGTTAGTCCGTTTTTGGAGCTGCAATTTTGTTTAGAAAATAGATGGAAAATGAGATAAAGGTAGCTTGTAGTTTGAAACATTGGATTGCTTATTAAAAACAGGCGATATTATTCAAATGGACAGTTTTATAAACTATAGAAAATATTCGTAATAAAGATCTTAGGGGGAATTAATACTGCACAGTTCAAAATATGTATAACCCGTATACCGCGTAGAACCCGATCGAAATCTGTTTGCAGGAAGTTCATCGAGTTCTTCCGCAAAATCGGCAAGAAGCTGCTGCACCTGGAGATGAACAAGGGCAAGGAGCACGCGAAGCACAAAGCGGAAGGAAAGAGCTCAAACTCGTCTCACCACGAGAACAATACATCTGCGGAGGCATTGTCGTGGAAGAAGCACCCCGGACACGGGAACAGATCACGGCTACGGGAGGAGAAGATGATCGACTTCCTGAAGATCGTCTACCGGAAGCTTCAGCGTATCGACGCGAGGCAGTCGACCAACTCCACGAACGGCAGCATGCACGATCTCTTAAACGCCATGAGCAAGAATTTCTTCCACGTCGATTTGTCCGAGTCCCGGCGAAACAACTCGGGCCGAGGTCGCTCCGACTTCGAGATACGGAACCAGCGGGAGTTCATCAAACTCAAACGTGAATTCGAGCGGATCATGCGGTTCTACAACAAGTCGATGCGTTGGAACGAGAAACAGAGTCGCAAGGACTCGAAGAAAAAGGGCCAATCGCACGGGGACAAGGGAAAGAAGCCGAAAGACAAGAAGAAGCACAGAAAGAACTACTACAAAGGTTTCTACGAGTTCGTCAACTGCTACGTCACGGAGAAGCTGTCCATGCTGGAAGCTCGCAACGCGACCGAGGAGCTGATCAAGAAGATGAAGATCGACAAGTTTACCGTGAGAAACGGCACGACGTTCACGGTGGGCGAGATGTACGCTTTCTTCAAACATATCATAGAAGCTAAACTGAACAGCACGGAGGAGACGAGCGCGCTGGAGTCGACGACATCGGCGTCGTCCCCGACGACCACCGCCAGCGCCATCACCGCGACGTCTCCCTCGACGACAACCAGCACGAGCACAACGCTGCCAACGCCGAAGCAGATCGAATCCCGCGATAATCGATCCTCGACGACGCCTGGCAACGAGTCCTCCGCGCTGGACAACGAGATACCAGCCAAAGAAGGTGTGCCAAAGCACCGCAGCAAGCGAATACGAAACGCGTCCGAAGACAGCGGCCCGCCGCGCCAGAAGCGGCGGCTGCTGTCTCTGCGGGGCACGTCGCTCAACAAGGATCGGTCATCGGCGAGGCGCCAGCACAGGGTCGCCAAGCGATCCAGGGCCTACGACGAGAGGACCAGCCAGTTCACGTTCAACGAGCTGGAGGCGCAGCAGCAAAGCCGCTCCAAGCGGTTCCTGCCACTGTCCGAGCTGGATAATCAAATATTTCTAAAGAACTTGTATCTGAACGCGTACGAGGACGAGTACAGGGCGAACGTGAAGCGCTCGATCGTCCAGGCGAATCGGACGAAGGAGGAGGTGGCCGTCTACAGGAGGCGCAAGGGGAACCTCGGCGCGTACGAGATCAAGTGAGCTAAACGAATGTAATTGTGTTGTGATATTAACGGAATTCATTAAGTCATTTACAGATATCAATCGATTTTAGGCGAGTATACACCATATACGGATAGTTAATAATCGTTGTCCCTCGTCGATGCGCATTGTAAGACGTGTATCGCGCTTTTTTCATGAATAAATCTTTTCCATTGCAAGGTCTCGGTGTTGCCCGACCCATGCGGGGTCATTATTCGGCAGTATCGCCGCGATGTGAGCCGATAGATGGCCGCCCGTTTTCAGGGACGAGTTGCTGTTTCGGTTGATCGTTGCTCGGTAATCGATGTCGTTCTCTATGGGGTTCTAAACGAGAAATTAGAGTGTCCGTCCTTTGCAGTTGAAATCGTTACTGGGGAGGATTAAAGGGTTGGCGGGGTGGTAGACGTGGCTGAATCTGCTACAGGGTACTCGATTACCAGTATTTAAGACTGATCAGCTTTTCAAGTTTTCATCCAGTGCAGTTGTTACGAATTGTTACGCACAAAATGGTTGGATTATTGTCTAACTTGTTTTTATCTAATTCATTTCTATTCTGGCGTTCTATGATTTGTGAAGATTGGCTCATTCACACCGAGCCTTTCAGTTGTTTTTAATCTACTTGTGTGTATCGTGTTTTTCTGTTGGGGTGGTATTATTCGAGCAATTAAATTAAGTAATTTGGAATCTTTGTGTTTTATGCTCTACTCGTTTTGTATTTGAGTTCTCTTTCTATTTATTTCCATGTGATACTTTGTGGGAGTAGTTGTTATTTTAGGGTAATTAATGCAGGATGGTTCGTAGATGCGTGTTAATATTTCAAGGTGTGAATTAGGAGCATAAAGTGGGAAGGATTTTAAATGAATGTAAGATGTTTATACTTTGTTTTCATTCATATTACGACACCGCCTTTACTATCATACTCACAAAGTTTTAAAGTTTAAAACTTAAAATTTCAACATTTTATAATATAAATGAGTGTGCTCCATTAATTGTTGTGATAGCCAAAAGAAAGTTTCAAATATAAATAACAACAAAAGTGATGAGTACCTACTATCACTATAATGATTCAAGGATATACGAATTTAAAGCTTGCTTTCCTCAAACCACTGCCTTTAACACATCATAGATCTGAAAACAAAGCTCCAGCATCTCACAATTTCATATAATATTCTCTTCTTACCTTATAGCTCATCTCTGTCCTCTGAAATACAGACGTGCAATTAAAGAATCGCCCTGTACTTATACAAGGTGGTGGTATAATCAAAAGAAATCCGAGTTTCGACTGCAAGGGGTCAAGATATTTTAGATATAGCTGCTGCTAAATCTAGGAGTAATTGCAGCGTGAAAGTACGTGTTCCCTTCGTTTTATCGTAGCTGGCTCACATCGCAACGTATTTTAAGCTCTTGGAGAAATCGTATTAGTAGGGGGTACGTTAACGTATTTTAAGTATGTTGTGGGAATCGCATGGAACACATTCGGAGCTCATTAAATCAAACGACGTTCGTTGATATAAACGATTAAGTTTTCACGACTGCGGGCTGTGTTTGTTAAATATTGTATCGATTAATGAACTAGGTTTTTTAACACCTCTCGAAACGGAAGCGATTGTACCGCGGTGATCGATGTACATACCGTTCATTTTACGCCCTTTCTCTTCGGTTTTATACCAAAGGAAACTAATTATACGATCGTATTGACATTCCCGTCCTCGTCTCTTTGTAATTAATTTCTACTTGCGAACAGTTTAAGGTCCGCGACGCATCTGAAATCAAAAGCCATTTGTATCGATCGTACCCGATCGGCATTCCACCACTTCACACACGCACACACACACCAAAAACCAGTCGAAACTCCACACTCGTACACGCGTGCATTTTCATGAACGAAACCGCCATGGACAAGTATCATTAGTGAATAATAAGTATTATTATACGAACAATACGACTAACGTGTACATCAATATCCCTTACCAATCGTTTATTCTCAACCTCCTGATACCTCCGAATACCACAGTTCGACAGCCATATGGTCTTGTAATATTCAATAGCCGCTTGTTATAGGTTTTCGTGCGCTGAAAACGAATCCGCAAACCGTTTGTCGCTAGCACCCTCAGTTTTTGAGAAATTCAATTTTGAAAAAAAAAACGGAAAATTTCAACTTCGAACGTCTTTTGTGTCGACACAGTAATAGTTATTCGGTTGCTTGTTGCGTCAAATTATTATGTGAACCGTCCCGAATACAACAATATAAGTTATTAGTGCATTCTGAACATTTAAATATGTTTAAAGAATGATCATAGGGAAAAGAACACCCGAGATCCACCCATTTTTGCAAATATCTTAAATTTATTTCCAAAACTAAGGGTCTATGAGAAAATCTGACTACTCCACGAAATGCAGCATACATTTTTCCTTGGGAAAACATCAACAGAATTGGTGAGTCACGTTTTGTTTTCAATGCAGAAGCGAAATAGTTTGACAAAATGTGCAGCGCCGACAGTGGTAGTCACGCGCGTTAAGTGATTGTGTTACGCTGAGCGGCAGTGGATCGCCCGCCACCGCACCGTTGACTACCACTGTCGATGTTGCATGTTTCGCCAAACTCTTTCGCTTCTCTTTGGAAAACAAAACGTGATTCACCACTTCTCTTGATGCTTTCCGAGGGAAAAATGTCTGCTGCATCGCGTGGATTAGTCAGATTTTCTCCTAGACCCTTAGTTTCGGAAATAAAATTAAAGATATTTGTAAAAATGTGTGCATCAAATATTCTTTTTCTTTTGATCATTGTTTAAACATATATAAATGTTCATATTGCACCAATAACTTATATCGTTGTATTCGGGAGGGTTCGTAGAATAATTTGACGGAACAAGGAACCGAAAACTGTTACCTTTTCGACACAATAGATGTTTAAAGTTGAAAATTTGCAGTTTTTTTTCAAAATCGAATTTCTCAAAAACTGAGGGTGATAGCGACAAATGGTTTGCGGATTCGTTTTCAGCGCACGAAAACCTGTAATAAACGGCTATTGAATGTTACAAGTTCGAAAAAAGTCGAATTTTGTCGAACTGTGTAATTAATCCATAAGACGCAGAACGGTGCAACTTCCTCTCCGAATCAAACTCTCCCCGATGTAAAAGATAAGGAAATTAACTTTCTCAGTTTCATGTCCCATAAGCTACATATATTCACGTCCCCCCACCGTTGCGCCCCATCGGGGTCCAACGATCGGCAAATTAAATCCTCGAATCCGCGACATAAACGGTAGCCGTAAAAGCCTGGAAAGCAACGACCCCCCTTCTACCCACTGTTCCGTTTCGATCGCGCGTTCCGCCCAGATAATTTCGCCAACAATTCCGATCGGTCCAGCCGCGCGCGGAAAGGAGCAGGTAGCGCGCACTGGGATCTGTTTAAAAGGTGCGTGCACGCTCGTAAACGGCCGCTGCGCCTTCTTGTGCCGGGTGTCGGGGGGTATCTCTGGATCGATCCCCGCGATCGCCGATTATGCTGTAACATCCGAGGTAATTAAGTCTGAAAATAAGCAGAGCCTGAAAAGGGGATCAAGGGCCGCGCGTAATTCGCGCCGGCGATCCCCTTCCCCCCGCGGCCCGCCGCGCTCACGGTCCACCTGTCAATATCGGCAGTGTCATTAATTACGGGCCAATTATAATTCGCGAGCGTCGACGGAACCGTGTCCGATGTTATCTGAGACACACGGCTCGTTAACACATCCGCCGCTGGTTCGGGGAATCGTGTTAAACCGATTAATCCACGGCCAACACGCGCATTCGTTATGATAAGACGCCGCGTCCCCCTCGCCAGATATATGCTGGCGATAATGATTGGTAATAAAACCGCGAGCCAGATGATGATGATGATGGCGACGATGGCCGGGCCGGCCGGACGAAAGCGATGATTGGTAAGGCGTAATTGGGACTGGTTAATGCATATGCGAAGTGTATCGAGTGGTGGGCGATCATTCGTTTATTTTCGCCATGAATTATCGACGAGACCGATACTGGAATTACGGCGAATCCATGTGCACAGCTTTGGAACGGGAGATGGATGGTTCAGGGTTGGTGGGTTCTTGGAGAGGGATGGTGAGGAGAAAGTTAGAAAGTGTTGGATAAGGAATTTGATGCAACTTGGTGGGAAGAAGATACTCTCGTTTGTTCATTTGTAACGCGGTGGATGTTGCTTGATATGGATCTTAATAGTTATTAAAGAAATCGGCGGGAAGTTCGGTATGAATAAAGCGAATATAAAAATTAGAAAGTAGCCATTAGGGTGGTCCATGGCCTAATGTTTTTTTGTTGTTGTATCTTTGTTGATCTCCACAAGCCTGTTTTTGTTCCTTAAGGTAGGTTTTCCTATACGCGACTGGACGCAACGTCATGAAATTCAAAGTCGACTTTCGCGAAAACGAAGCGCAATATAAAAAAAATTTTACTCTTTTTTCAAAATACTATGTTTTTTTATATCGCGCTTCATTTTCGAGAAAATCGACTTTGAATTTCTTGACGCTGCATCCAGACGCGTATAAGAATACATACCTTTACATCAAAAGAAGTGTGTATATCAAAAACTGGCCCATATGGACCATTTTTACAGGTCGCTACGATTTGGAAGATTATTTTACACAATGAAGTGTATATTATTTCTTAATAGCGTAAGAAATATTGTTTTTGTGTCAGGTATAAAAATGACTTTCACTAGTACCCCCAAACCTACATGTTGTTTATTGGAAAACAGACAGAAACTCTTTCAGATTACTCTTTATCATGTTAGTAAAAAGGATTAATCCTAGCGATCTACAAATATTGTCCGATTAGGCTCAAATTGTGCACAAGTGTTAATTAACGTGTTTGGAATAAAACCAATCTTGTCGAAAACCTACATTTTATACTTTAAAAAATGGACCACCCTAAATAGTAGACGTGCTGCATGATTGAACACAGAAGTCTCTGTCATATTTACAACAGTACGAACTTTACAATCGTGAAAATAGTTTATCGTTAATCTTGACACAAAGGCATCGGTATAAAGCGTGGTAAGCCTAGCCTTGTGATAGGACAACATTACATTACGTTTGGGCATTCTTCGGTTAGATATGTCGCAGGATAATTGTAAAATCAGCATTTTTGTTATTTTTACATCACAAGAGAAGATCCGCATCCGGAATTTCCAAAAATTATGAAACTTTGGGGATATGTAGAGGATATATAGATATGTATTACGCAATTTTATTTGCTGTTTAAATTTACTCTAAGAGGGTGAAATTGATCCTTGAAAATCCGGTTATTTTCCGATTTTGTGTTATAACTCGCATATCACTTGTGCCAAATGGTAATCCTAATTAAAAGCAGTAATTTTTGTCTTGAAACTTTTTTTCTATCTCTTACAGATTGCGAGTTACAATTTTCAGGGGTTAATTTCAACCCTTTGGAGTAAATTTGGGCAGCAAAAAATAGTGTAATTCATACTTACCTATATATCCCCTACATATCCCCAAGGTTGCATAATGTTTTTAATTTTCGGGTTGGGAATCTTCCCTTATCAGTTAGCCTGAGGAATCATAAGCTTTATGTAATGCGGTTAGAGACTTACAGGCTTACTGTAAAGTGTAATGGGAACATTCGACAAAAAGAAAGGCTATGATTCCACAGCCTAATAGTAGTAAAAACGTTTTTCCAACAAAAAGGCTGATTTTACAATTGCCGTCGACATATATATGTGCCTTAATTTGTACCTGTGAATTATATTAAACTTAATTACTTCTTGTGAGAGCACGTGATCTATTCACCCTACAAATGCTTTGCACAAGAAGAAAGAGCGGGGGAAACGGTGGAATTGTTGCAAACACGTGGGGTTTGAACAGTGTGGCTGCACAGTGTGTACCGTAACAATATTCTCTGCACACAAAAGCCTCGAAACTAGCTCGAAATCGATAAACGCGGGGCAACGTGCTCGGCGTTCTTGAGCATGCCACTGGCACGCCTGCGCTGGACGAGGAGCGAGAAGAAAAAAGAAAGAAGGTAAGGGCACGCACCACTAATTCACTTAGCCAGCCGCGTTTCTCGCGCCAGTCATTATTCCAGTTCATACGACGATGATTATGCGGTCAGTTGATCCCGTGCTAAACGCGCTAAGCGGGAGAGGCCCGGCGATAAATGGCTGGCTGCCTGTTCGACTTTGTCGTCCATTAGAGCCTTGCGCCGCGTCTCCTATGCAAACAGAACACGGCTGCTTTGAAAAGTAGTGCTAACGATGAGCAAACGAAGCTCAGACGAAACAGGAAGCCCGTGGTGTTTGATCAATTGTCTCGCGTGCTCGTTGAATCCCCGAGCCGGCGAAGAGTACTAAAGAAGTTACGAATCAGAGTACCTGTCCTCGTTTTCTTGCTGAACTCTGACGCGTCATTAGGCTCCTATTTTACTCCTCGCGAAACTCCTGGTTGAAACTACTTTTGAAAGTTTTATAAAGCTAGTATTAGGTAAATTCGTGTGAAAAGTGAAGCGATAGGAGAATTCGTTTTCTTGGTTACCAATCTATTTTTCCCACAAAGTACGCTTTTATATTAGATTTCATTCCTGGTATCATTTGGGCCTAGTTATGCAGAAAGCTACGAACCCTCAATAATCCGAAACTGAGTAAATTTAGTTTGAAGATTTGAATAGTTAACGAAAGGAACTTTATTTCTATCGGGTATATTTTATTTCTTGTTATTAGTTTACAATGCTTTTTAATGGGTGGTTTAAAAGTTAGTAGTACCTATAATTATTAATATTACTTTAAATTTTCCCTAGGTTTTGCTTTTTAAGTCTAAAATGGAACTATGCCTTGGTAATTTTAATAGTTATTGTATAATGTAAGAGTTATCTTACCTATGGGTTGATAATTTTTGCAAAATAAAGATACAAAATTATTCGATCCGTACGGTGTTTAACTAATTTTTTGTCATTTTGAAGTTTGGTAGCTTTCTGCATAAATAAGCCCATTTAATAGGGGAGAGTCGTACAGTACCGACCAGCTTACAGTAACGACCAAAGCTAGTTCTCGCTTCTTGAACCAAATATTAGCACTTTATTTGAATTAACCAATGGAAAATCCAATTCTCTATAACATATTTCGGGGCCATATTGTTTACTCCATTGCTCTCGATGTTCTGAGGCATTAAATATATACGTTGATATTTGGGAGGTTAAAAGTTATTTTTTAAACCTGATCTTTTGTTTCTCGTGTAAATAAATGATTTTATCCTATTATGTATACTATCTCTAGACTATTAAGTTTATTAAAACGTCCTAGTTTTGCAATATTTTTTTGTACATAATATACCATGATCTAAAATGTTTCCCCGTGTTTGTCGTACAGTACCGACCATCCAACTGTCGTGCAGTACCGACCAACAGACTCTGTCAACCACTAGAGACCAAATTTTTCTTATCAGTAAGTTCAATCTGTTAACAACTCAGATTAATTTTTAAGATGTTCATTTAGCCTTCCTTCTAGCTTTTCCCGCAGAAACATAAAGTAAATAAGGATAGGTATGATAACCTAACAAACAGGAAGCTGGGATTTAATGAAGAAGTTATCCAGTGTGTTATTTACAAGCAGAATTGGGCATTAACTAAATAAAAAATTATGTAAATAAGGATTAAATAAAACTTACTTTAATTTTAGATTATTCGACGAATAAATTTAATTATTTCATTCGATGAGAACTTATTGGACGAAAAAAGTTAAATTTTTTATTAAACGAATAAAGTTAATTTTTTTCATTCGTTATTAGAAATTTTACTTAAATAAAAATTTTGCCCATCTCTGCTTGCAAGAAATCATTTGACAAAGATTGGGTGTAGTATACCGAATGTGATGGTTGGGCAATATTAATTATTTTACTTGCGAGTTTGTACAAATAAAATTTCAAAAAAATCTTGTATTGTAGTAATAAAATGTGTTTTTATTAACATTGGTCATCATTTAGGCCTAAAATCTAGTAATTTAATAGTTGGTCGGTACTGGACGACAATTTTTTGTTTCTTAGAAATTACAACTTTTTTACTTTTGCGATTTATTAATTCTTATTATTAAATTTCATAAAAATAATTTCACTCCTTTTACTGAGTTCTATCTACACTACAAACACGTGTTTGAATTTCTGATTTTTATCGACTCTATCCCAAGATATAACAAAAAAACTTAAAGGGCTCGGTACTGCACGACTCTCCCCTATCCTTACCTCCTCAGTAAGTAATGCGAAATTAATACTCGAGCAACATAACTGTTAGACCAAACAAAACAGGCTTAGAGTTGGTCCAGACTAAATAGAACAGAGCCCCGGAGCCCAATGTTCTACACACTCCATAATGCCACGTTCCTACGTGTGAAGCGCACATTTCTACCGATTTTCGCCAGTTTAGATAGACTCCTGTGGCTGGAACCAGCCATTAGGGTTCAACTCTAGTTTGGACCTAGCTTTACGGACCGAATTTATGGGAAGCAGGCACTTGTCGCATAAAGTCTCCAGACGATTTAGCGTCAGCAGCGTTAATGTGATCCCGCGGCTCGCTGGATGTAACAGCTGGCGGCAAAGGATCCACTCGAGACGTTCTGAAAGGTGGGTCGATCTTGCGAATAGACTCGGTTCGCACCGTTCACGAATCGTCAAGGGGTCGATCGGCGGCGGGCCCGGGCGACAATGTGAGCGTAGTTGGCCTCGTGGAAGAGGGCCCCGAGTAGCCAGTGATAATCTCATTGAAAGAGGAGTTAAGCGGCGCGGGCTTCCTGCCAATTCACCGAGCCAAGTGTCGCCTTAGCGTAGTCAATGCCGCCGCGAAATTGCTCGGTGGCATCGCTCAATGAGCGCCCACTAGTATTTCGCCCGAGGATTTGCCTAGATAACTACGCCCGGGCTAGGCGTGCCAAGTTACCAGTAGCTTTGTGCTTTCCGCAAGTTTGTGAATGGACCGTGCCCCCGGTCGCCGTGGGCTACTGCCTCTACACCGCCAATAGATCGCAGGGAAAGGGTTTAGAGTTACCTTTGAATCGTGCAAGAGTGGACAATGAGCCCGGCGGGCCGAATTGTCCCGCGAGAAACTTTCCTGGAACTTCCTGTTCCGGCGAAACTGGCCGGCTCCGTTGACTGCGGGACGTGACTCCCAGAAGGGGGAAACGCCAGTTTCAATGATACTTCTCTGAATGAACCCTGCTCCCTCAACGGGAGCCACGGAGTCGTCAGGTTTGTTCGATGTTAGCTGCGGGGTAACGGATTATGAAACAAGTGAGGGTTCCAGCGAAGTGCTTGTGATGGAAGAGTCAGGAGCTTGTTCTGTCTGGAGCAAAGCGAAGAATGGAGTCGATTTTTCGGACGGGTAGACAGTATCACACTGTACATATGTGGTATCATCATTTACTCAAGAGAGTATAGTAATATTCATTTAAAAAATAGTCGATAATAGACGTGAATCATCAAAGGAATACCTATTCTCCCCATAATACCTCCTCGTTCCGGATACGCCGTAACCTCCTTCCCGGTATCATTCACAGGAACGATTCACCCGGAAACGCGTTTAACCAAAGATACACCTTCTCTCTTCGCACCTAGCTCCCTCGAGTTTCGGGTCAGCGTTCAATGCTCTCCAAAACGGCCACAATAAAACGATTTATCCCATAAAGAGGCCGTCCTCGTGATCCTCGAGTTACGCGGGAGCCATTAAAGCCCCTGTTCCCCTTTAACGCCTTCTGGCTTTCTACTTGGAGCGCTCCCTGCCGTCCGTATTACCCGCTGGAACCAGCGTGTGCACGCGTCCACCGGCAGCAAATTAGCCAGCTGGACGCAAGCAAAGCCTGAGATTATGACACCGTCTCATTGACGGCGCGTATACTAGTCGAGATACAGGAGCGGAGGACATCTGTCGACCTCCTATCGACACGGCTCCTGGCGAAAGGAAAAGGATTTTCGGGGAGGACGCGCTAGGTGGTCTCTCCTCGACCACTCGCGAACAACGTCCTCCACCATCCGTTTCCTGCGATCGGAGGATAGCTGTGGCCCATCGACGCGTCCCTCCTTCGGCCTCGTGGTTTCCCGCGAACCTGGAAGCGACGACGAATCCTCAGCCATGAATTTCGACGCGTAATGACCGCCCGCTGGCAGCGGTTTTTTGTTCGATTAACAGACTCCTCTTTCGCGGTGGGTGCCGCTTAATCAGGCGTAATCGCGCGCGTGCACCGAGCCGTGGGACCGTTGGGCAACTAAAAAACGGCAATTAGCCGAGCCAGATAGAAATACCGTCACTTTTAGGTTGATAATGAGGCGAAAATGTAAGCGGCCGGCCTCCCTGCGATCTCATATGCATAGGGAATCGATAAAGACGGCGATGTTATGCAGACGATAAAATTTTGCTTCGGACGTCGTTAAAAAAGATATAAAATTGGGAGTTTAGAGGCGGTGTCTCTTTAAATCATCCTCCTCCATTGGGTTCGCGCGGAATATAGCGGTCGAGTGGCGTCATTGTCGATTTTTCTTTGAAAATCTTCGACTGGCTTGCTGTTCTTTGGGGGAGAATAATGAACTGCGTCTACTTTTTTTTATTATTTTGCGAAATCATTTTTAAACACTCACTTTGTATATAATTCGTTCAGTGATCCTTTCTAGGTTCGAGAATGGAGGATTAAAGTCGTTCCGAGTGTAGCGAGGAATTAAATATGATTTAAAGAGCATAACTTTTAGTGTAGTATTCCCAGAGAGCTACTGTAAATTGTACAACTGCAGTGGATTAATGTTTGAGCGTTGAAATGTTCTACGCTCTTTCTTCTAATTGGCTGCAATGGTCTCCACGACACTTTCCTCTCTGCTACCTGCCTGTTAGTGAACTTTAATTTTGCAGTGACCACTTTCGAAACAGTTTACAATTAGTTTAATAGTGACATGAGCATATTCCATTAATTCTTTAGATCTCAGGACTGCAAAAGAACTCTACTTCTTTCACCTCATACCTACAGAAGATCCTGCGATCCCTTCATTCAAATTCAATATTCTATAATTCCTCCTCCATAAAGGCATAAAATGCAACACAAGCTCTACAGCACACCGAAGCGAAAGCGAATAACCATATTGCTCGAAACTTTCTCCTTCAATTTGATTTTGCCTCATACGACGTCAAGCGATCCCCAAGCTTTTTGCGCAGTTCACTTACGCGCGTGAATCCAAAGTAGGATGTCGGCGAGAAGAGCGCGAAGGAAGGAGGGTAACGAAATTGCCGGTCGGTTTCGTTTCAGCCCCTCGACGCAGATTTATCGAAGCATCGCCAAATATGGGTTTCGCACCTTGCTGGCGCGGCGAGTGACGCCTTCGCCCTACAAATGGCAGATTTCGCGCCATCCCCGTGCCGTTTAAGGCGTCCAGCCACGAAACGATTACACGCCGGTTAATTTCAATAACAAGGAGAGTCACACCATACGTGGTTTAAGTGAATCTCCGCGGCTATGGGGGCCTCCGAGAGGAGCCGAACCTTCGATTTCGCGGTGCCTTCCACGTTTGGGCTCGTCGCGCGGCGCCGTTAATGGAGCTGGAATTATCGACGCTATAATCTCAGCCACGGTTTTAATAATTGAGCGATTTCTCTCGTTAGGGCTTTTGTTCCACCGCCAGATGTGTGGCCCTCCCGTGAAAGGTGCTTCTCAGCAGATACCAACGGGGCTTTCTTTTGTGATAATCAGCACAAAATGGAACGCTAATAGGTCCCTGATAATCAGCCCAGCTCGATTGATTACATTTCTCGTATGGTGGTCGATTAAAAGAGTTTTAAAGGAATTGGAGACACTTAAGTGGTGATTTTTCTTTAAGAATATCAACAATTCCTGATCCCACTGATTTCATTTATTCTTCAAATATATCTTTTACCAATACAATCAGTTCGGAACGTGACATTTCTTGCTATTGCTAAAGCATTTCGTGTATTGTAAGTTAGGTATTTAATGTTTTTTTTTGTTAAATTATTATTATTTCTTGCTGTATAGAATCGTATTTTTCCTGTTTCCAAAATATAATTACAAATGTGTGGATTTCAATCGCAATGCTTGTTCCTTAGTGAGAACACAGGCCTCTGTGGAAGTCCTCCTCGGCCTTAATGTGGTTCTAAAATGATAAAAATAAAATGATTGTGTCCTATAGGGGTGTACGCATAAAGTGGACTAAAATGATTGATTTATCAACAGTGGTTACAAAGTAGCTGCCTGGTAAAGAAAATGTTCTGAATTTTCTGCATATTTTTCAATGTCCTTTGTGGATGGAGCAAAAACTATTTCTGATACCTGGATGATTCTAGTCCACTTTATGCATACACCCCTATAGGACACAATCATTCTGTTCGACAAAGAATAATAAATATTAAAAACATACAAAAACTTTAAAATCCTGAAAAGAAAATCATGAAAATAGGCGTCTTGTTCGACTGGCAAAGTGGAATGGACCCTTAAATGACAAGGGACTTTTTTTATAAGACACCTCTGCGATTCCTGACTGCTATGTAGAAAGTTATTCTTTGGCAGAAACTACACTGGTTGAGGATACGTGGAAGATAATAGAAATTGTGTTAACATATCCGAAACACCAGTCTTGATCCACAGCAACATCTCTCGTGGAACGACCCTAACACTCCGCCCAGAACGTCGGGAGAGAAACCACGGTCTCGTAAATGTCAAAGTCATTAAATTAATCCCGAAATAATTGACACGCGTTTCGATCGGAGCACGTCCAGTGCGGCCAATTCCCCGGGCCCTTTTGCATAATCAATGAAGTTGTACACCGTCGAATTCCCTGTTAACCGAATAATGACTTCTGACTCTGGCGTATAAAAAGAGCTGCAGCAGTCGAGCAGCCCCCGCCCAGTGAAATGATGTTTGTGAATGACGATCGCGTATGGAGTTAATGAAACGCGAGCTGCCGTGCGCCAAGAGACGATTGCCTCCTGTAATTGACATCTTTACTCGTGCAGGTAAACGATTCGATAATCGTCGTTCGAGCTTAATTCCCCGTGAAACGAGGCCGATCATCGTCGGTTTAATTGCTCAGATTAATGATACCGGGGCTCGCTTGGCAATACGTGAATCACGAGAAGTAATGTGTGGTCTGTGCGAGGGAACGGAGGATTTTTAGTTGGGACTGTTTAACGCGTGGATCTTGACGTTTAAAAATTTATAGTGATATAAACACTACTATATTTTACCTGAATTAGAGGAAATTGCATCTGGTTACTATTTTAGGGATACAGAAAATTATTTTGAAGATCTTTAGAGTGATGTCGTTTGAGATAAAAAACTTCATTTCTGCAACAGTGTTTTCCAAACTTTTTAAAATTTTTATAATAATAATTAAAATAAATAATGAGAGAACGTGACGACCCCCCAGAAAACACATTACAACCCACGGGTTGTATACAAACCTATAGATAAAATTTATTAAAAATTCCCAAGCCTGCATATTCAATCCAATATTTCTTTTCCCTTTTTATATAAAAGACCCCCCAGAAAACGTCCCCGACACCGTGAAAATTAGGGGCATATCGAAAGCGTTGAGGAAGGTCGATCCACCTTCTGCGCCATCGAATTTCGCTGATTGCAATTGAAGCTTCCCACGATTCGAGGGTTGAATCGATCCGTCACGTTCCCGCAGCGTTCGAAGTAGCCTCGATTCGACAACAAAGAGCCTCGAATCTCCGATTTTAACCATCCGCTGGCCACGCAGGCCGCGATCTTTACTCGGCTGGGTGGATTTCTCATGGGCAGCCTCATGAATCACGGGATTTGTGGATGAATTAAATCCCATCGCGTGGACCCGTTTTCAATTCCAGACACGGTCACCTCCTCGAAAACGAGTCCTTGCCTTGGTGGTCCTAGCTCGCGTAGTAAAGCACGGGTCATTGTGAGCAGCCTGGGCTGCTTGAATCCCTGACCCCCTCGCCAACCCCCTTTTCATTCTTTCGTTCGCTCGTTGCTTCCTATGTTGCGCGGCGGATCTTTTTCAAAACCGGATTTAAGGATGCACAGGTGGCGCACAGTGGAAATGAAAAACGGCGCGCCTCTATGGGACAGATTAATCTCAACTGCCTACGAATCAAATGGAGGTTAAATTCGGATTTAGCCCCTGGAGACGCATCCCCGATGGTGCGACTTTAATGAGCGACGGTTGGGAGGATACGCCGTGATTTATCGCTTGTTTCAGGAAGTTATAAAGTACCCGGTGTACCCTGTATTCTAAATAAATAATTGGATGAGAGAACCTGAGCCTTGGTGGGTGTAGAATGAGTGGGGTGGTTGTGATAGGGGTGTGCACAACTGCTTAAATGGATATTTAAGGGACTGGCTTGATGTTGGGTTTGAAGGAAGAAGGAAGAGAGATTTAATATTGAGATTTCATGTAATTGCTTAAAGGATATAATAATAATATTTTATTAACGCAAATAAATTCCACTTGTACGGCAAAAAAAATGGTAATAAAAGCCTTAAGTGTAAACCGTCGACATCGCGGATATCCAACAACTAATTAGTACAGATTGTTGGCTATGCTAATGCTCTTAGCGTCATCATAATTTTAGATTTAAATGTGTAGAAATTAATCCAAATTAGATTTAAGAGTATAAATTTCTGTTCGGGGTGGGAATATGCGAAGGTAAGAAATTGATTAAAATATGCGGTTCTAGAGGAACTTTGGAAGGTTCCAGATATGAGGAAGAATTTGTGGTCTAATAGTCGTTAACTTGTATAAATTATATTTATAAGAAAGAAGATTCCAATTAATATTTACAGGAGTACCTAACCAAAGATTGGAAAGAACATTCCCAACAGAGGAGAAACAATCTGTAATCCTTCCTCCAATCGAAGCAAGAAGTAACCCAGTGCCAGTAATAGCCGATTTCTGTCGAAATTGTGCTATGAAAGATAAACGAGAAAGACAGCAAAAAGGGAGGCATCAGAATGAATACCAATTCAAGCGATTATCTCCATTATTAGACTTTCCAATCAGCATAAAGCCAGCGGCCGTGGGAGTAAGCCCAACACCCGAGAGCTCGTTTTCGAAGAAAAGGCTTCTCCCAGCATGCCACCCCTAAAAAAGAAGGATCCCCAGGCTTAATTCGAATTAGATTGGATCCAATTTATTCCCAATTAACCGAGAAAGACGGAGGTCCTTCGTAACGGCGAGGCCTGGGCCCTCGGTGTGTATCTATTTCACTTCCAAAAGGGAATCCCATCCGCGGGAATTGGTCACGACAGGTTCCGTATTTCGAATCGATCCACCCTGTCCCTTCGATAAGTATCCGTCCTACAGCCAGTCGAGGGCCATTTCGAATCGGGAGTGGCTCAATTCCCGTTTCTTCGGAATTGGATGGCGGGCAGGTGTCCGCGATTCCGCCAAATGCGAAAGAGAAAACGGGAAAAAGGAAGGGAGCGCAACGGGGCGAGGTGAAAAAAGACGCGAAGCGAATGGAAAGAAAGAAATCGAGTCGAGTGGTCTAATCTCGCCGCAGAAGAGGACTGGCCCCGGCTGACTCTCTGCCGATCGAAGGACATAATGATGTCCTTGTTGCCGGTCTCGAGCGTTGTGGCTTCGATGAACCCTAACCTAAGCTAAGCCCCGGCCTCCACAACGCGATCCTCTGTCTTTATCACGCTGGATGACTCGTGGGCTGAACGTTCGTTCGGCTGCTGACGGTGCCGGGCTGAAAGGACGCGTTGTTTCAGCGAGCGGAGCGCTGCCCGTCACCGTTCTCGATGCTCTTCATCAGCGGATAATGATGAGTCTTGTACCTTGAGACAGCCAGCGGGATGAATAGGCCGTTTGTGAGATTCTCTGGCCGCGTGAGATTTCGTTCACCCGCGGCCCGGTTTTGTACGAAATTCGAGGGCCCCGGCAGGAAGCGGCCGAGACGGGCGTTGCTTCTATTCCGTGGATCCATAAGCGTGACGCCTCGAAGACCGTAATAATAGATCATAATTCGGTGGGGCATCGTGTAAACGCGGCGCGATACGAGTCTTAGTTTTTACGACGTGACACGACGCGGCCCCGAGGCGGACTTTTTACGAGCAGTCGAAGGCGTATTTCGAAAAAGAATTCCAAGGCAGTGGCTGGAGATAAAGCCTTAAATTTCGGGGAACGTATCTCCTCCCGTGGATTCGATCGTAAAAGCCTCTTCGCGCGGCGACGATTACGCCGTGTCGCGGACGCCACAAAGCCGCCCGACCGCGATGCTATCAAAAGTGTTAATCAAACCGTTCGAGGCTCTAGCGACGTGGCGAAAGTAGAGGAGCCGTGTTACGTTGCAAAATCGGCGAGCAGAGGTGTGGCTGATGAGGAACGTCCGAAGTGTTCGACGCCTACTTTCGTGAGGCTCGGTGTGCTCGTGGTGTGGACAAGTGATCGAGAGACTTCTGATTGATTCTGGGATGCGTACAGCTGATTGTGAGTTTCGTAGCAATGGGATGAGCATTGTTCTTTATTATATATAGCTGCTTATCAACTTCTTTCTCAACCTCCCACTGTGACCACTTTATCCCCAGTTCCCTGAACTGTAAAATGACAGTCTACAATTTTAGACCTTTCGCTAGCATACTAGGTGACACCTGTAACACCGTCCAATTAACAGTACTAAAATCGCTCCGCCGTTTACACGCGTACTCGAGAACGGGTCCCATTAGCCCCGAGCAGCGAAAGGTCCTGACCGAAAAAGAAGACGGGACGAAACAGTCCCATAATTTCCGCGTCTGTCCCTTCTCAATTAACATCAGCGTGAACAGGCCGGCCCAGGACGAAATCCTGGCGAAAGTACCTCGCTCCTTTCGCCCGTCACGTCTTTTTCTGCGGGCCGCGTCAGTTTGCTGGTGTCCCTCGAGCAAACAGTCTCGCGTCGTCCTTCCCAGTCCTCGGACGGTCGTTCAAATTATAATTCCTGCGCCCATACCGGTCAAGGGGAAGGACTGGCGGGACAGACAGGGGCGGAGAGGGGAGGCAGGTTGGTGGACAAAATAGTCGCTACTTGATGGCGACTTAAAGTGATTTTGAATGGTGCCTAACGACTTGGAGCCGCGTCATGGGGCCCCGTGTGCGACCGCCGCGCCAAATAATACGGAGTCACGCTGAGCACCGTGTCCCGAGGTTCCTGACGGTGAAGATAATGTCCTCCCACACGACCGTCACTCCGCTATACCCTGGTCCTTAACCTCTCACCCCTACCAGGCCGCCTTTCGCTTAAATCCAGCCGCATAACGAAGCCCAGAGCCTCATCCGCGCGCGCGGTGCTATTGCGAATTAATGCTTTTTCGCACTTTCGCGCGGCGGTATGCGCGGCTCGATTCAAATGTCACTGGACCGGGCCTGATTAATCGTATCGCGATACGTGTCCCCGCCCTCCGCTGATAAATCGTCTGGCGGGTGTAATAACTAATGGACCGCGCTCCTTTATTAAGTTTAACGCGCTCGGGCTTTGCGTAACTGCTGGACCGAGGAACGTGGGAGGCTTTCGATGGATTCTGGGAATCGTTCCCAGGATCTGCTTCAGCGAGAAATTTTGTTTGGCGTTCGTTGCTTGCGATTTTTGCGTTTAAGTTCTATTGGAGAATTAACTATTGTCTGCTTTGAATGATTAAACCATGGAATCGTTTGGTTAACTCATAGAATGGATGGCTTTTGTATTTCCTTTTGAGACTAAGGTCTTGCAATCTTGATGCAATGCATTGGAATTTAGCTTCTAAATCTTTGATAGCAGAAGAAGTGTCTTGAATAAGTCAAGATTGATTAAATTCTCGAGATGCAGGCTTGTCTTTAATAAACTCCCCGATTTCCTCTGTCCGATTTATCTCCAATCTACAAATGAAAAATGATCATAAGCTACCCAGTGATGTATTTCCACAGAAGTAACATCTTCGAAAGAACCATCCCTATACATAGAACTCACATCCCTGATGCAGGACTGCCTTCACGTCCTTCGGAATCCTGTAAAACCTGCATGGAGCCGTGTGGTTGCTATGGCTATTCAGGGGCAAGGGAGAAGCTTCAATACGGTGCACACTGATATTAACCCCTCTGCTCCTGAGGGGGTTGAACGCCAGATTTACTCATTGTATCCATAATCCGTCGATAGTTGGGGTGGTCGTAGATCCGGAAGATAACGCTGATGGTTATACAACGTATAGGGGTGGATTATGATGCCTGGGAATTTTTTCGACCAGACCTTAGGAGTTCCTAGAGTTTGAATGAAGAGTTACCTGCCCGATGGGCAACATGAGAAATTGACGTTTTTGTAGCAAACAGAAGGGCGAACATTGTATTTGAAAAATAGAAAATAGGACAGTGTATAATACTTTGATTCTCAGATTTATTTCTGAACATGCTTCCACTTTAGCTGGATTCGTCAGTGCTAATTATTGAAGGTACACAATAATTCGTTGAAAGCAGATTCGTATTTCTATACGTTTTCATTTTAAATCTTGAAAGTCAGAGCATTGTCGGAGATTTGGCATGAAGTCTGTTCTCTTCATACAATAGAAGTCTGTTCCCTTAGATTTCTGATAACAATTACTCCACCATTCCTCGCCTTTGAAAGGTTATTTCCGATCATTTCCCAGCGGGAAAATAATAAAGAACACCTGGGCGGAGATTGCTCTCGGATTGCAGAAAACGATTCCGCGAGACAGGTGTGGGGTGAACTGGAATCATTAATAACTGAGATAATTTGTTGGAAACGATCTCGGCTGAATTCACGGGGCAGTCCAACATTATAACCACAATAACTCTGCAGTGTCATTCAACTCTGTTCTATTTTATTCCTAGCATTCATTTTCGTCATTCTTCTATTCTAAAACTCGAAACGGAACAAACTAGCAAAACACTTCCCATTTCTTTTTAGTATTTATAAATACTAAAGCGTATAAATGCAGAACCTTAGAAAGTGCTTGATCAATTAATTTTATGCAGTACATAATTTATCAAGCACTGATATTTTTTGCAGTAAATTTTGCTCTCGATACGCGTTCGGATTGTCCTGAACACGATCGTACGTACACTTTGTCACAATTATTCCCAGGATCGGTTTAGTCTATTCCCATGCACAATGCAATCCCGTTTTACATGGCAAAGTCGAAGACCCCTCATGGTGGAAGAGTAACGGCGACAGAGGGACGCGCGCGTGACAGTGCATGTCGGGAACATCGACGTTCGTTGCCATTGTCCAGGCTACGACAGAAACTCTCCAGGAAATCTACCCGCAGGACCTCACGCCGTGATCGAAGGCTTGTCAACCAGCTTGTCGAAGGACGAAGCGTGACCGGGTCTCTGTAAGTAGACTGCACAGTGGCTGACGTCAATGTTCACGGAACAAAGCATAATGCATTCCATGTATATGCAAATTAAATTCACCAAATCTTAGCAAACGAATCTTTTCATTTCTTAATTATTGGTTACATAAAAATAGGAAATTGCTCTTTGTAAATTGAATATTTTAATAAAATATCGCAGTACTTGGTTTTCACAGAATTTAACTTCTACTACTGACACATCAGGGTTTTTAATAAATTCTGAAAATTCATGTTTATCTTCAACAAAACATACATAGATTGCATAAATTTACATCGAGTTACTTCCTTAGCTTCCAATCAGTGAAATCAATCAAATATTCTTTACCTATAAAACTTTAAGTAGCCGTTTTACATTCAAAAGTATTTATAATGTTGCAACATCAATTACGTGAAAGTAAGAACGGAATTCTCTGAAAAGATAAATATCGCGAATTTCAAAGCCTTGAATATTCCAGGTGAGAATTGATGAATGTACGTACTTAGTGCTCTTTAAGCAAAGTATTTATTGCTAATATTAAGACGTTGCTGTCAGTGAAATTGATGGCACATAATCCACGACGATTTTTGTTGGGAAAGGCAAGGTCGCTGGAGTTGTTTTAGCATCTTGAAACATCGTTGGCAAGGAAAGTGGCTGGACTTGGCAAGGATGGAGAAGTTTGTTTTTATTCGACTACCGACGGGATCTTTATCTGCGCGCGATTCCTTTGACGGATGGTTGTTCTCCGCACGCTAGAAAAATAATTCTTGTCCCCTTCTACGACGACGGGGACGAAGTCAAGCACTGCTTTGCCGTCCGAGCACGTCCAGTTGTCGACGGCCTCTGAGAAAATAATCGTGCTTTCCAGTATTTACGAGTATCCATGGAACAGGATATGCCCTGTGTACCCTTCATGGAAATCCTGGGAGCCTCTGTGGACTCGAAAGTTTATTTTTCGACGAGAAGCCGGAGAGGAGTTTCTTGCCCCGGGTCGCTACTCCACTATTCCTCCCTACGCGAGGAATTTTAAGGAACCGAATAATATCCCTGGAGGATGTTGCAGCCAGGTTAAGAAAACTCGGGAGATTCTTAATTATATATACAGTGAATCAAAAAATTATTGGCAGACTCTTTAAAACAGACTAACTATTTTAAAATTGGCCCAAATAACTTGAGTTTTTTTAGAAGGTAGAAGGATTTGAAAAAAATTGCATTTGGTAGGAATAGCAAAGAAAATAGAGAAATTCACTTTATTCTAAAAAATTCACTTTATTCTGAAAATTTAAAATCCCGTTTGTAAATTTAAGTAAGTAACTTTAGATTTAATGTAGTTATAGTTCACAATCTTTGAGTTGCTAATAATTATTTGTCTCACTATTCTTGTGGTGTTAGAGTCTTGGACTCTAATAAATATTGAAAGCTATGCATAGATGTTTAGAGCTTCAGGAAATTGTGTTCAAGTTTGCTCAAACGTCCTCGCTTCATTAATATCCACCTTGCACATAAATTAAAATTAAAAGCAGGAAAGGTGTGCGTGTCTTCATTCATCAAATTGAGAATATCATCCATCACACCCAAATCAAATTTCACACTTCAAGTGAACCCCTTCTTTACATGGATCGAAACAGCGCCACATAGAGATACACCCTGTTCCAAATCAATTCTCAAAATTTTCTTCCAGCAGCAGCAAGCTGCACAAAATCACCAGCACCCAAAGTGAAACCCAGGCGAAGCTTCGACTTCCTTGACGTCTACTTTACACCTGGCCCCGTCCTTTTATCGTAATTTAGCTCCATTGACCGCGGTGACGCCTCGAAGTCGCCAGTTCCGTTTGCCAGAACGGCGAAACAATTTACCAGGGTTGTTCGCCGACTGTCCGACAGGGTCGACAACGACCCCCGGACGCGGGCAAACAACGGTAAGGCAGAAACTCGTGGGTCGCCGCGACAATGGGAGTGTCCAGTGTTGGTCCAACTTCGGGGCAAACTGCGTGGATCTAATTGTCCACGGTCTCGAGGCGCGCCGGAAGAAGACCTCTTTGCATGGTGACCGGCGTGACGTCTTCTTTGACGCGTGCGTCACAATAGCGCGGCTGGCAAGGGTCGATCCGAATGTGGCCGCGACGAGGGAATTGGGAGCGCGTGCCAATGTTCGTGAAACATTCCACGTTTGCCTGGTCGGACACTCGTCGACTTCCTGACCACCCAGCGGGCCCCACGCGGCGGAACAGCAAATCCCCCGTGAATTCCAAGGTTCGACGGGCGTGGAATTTTTTGGCACCACTTTGTAGCCCGATTGTTGCGGACTGGACGGAGGCCAAGTGCCGGGGCGGACATCATAGAGTCCATTCGCTATTTCTTGCATCTTTCCACTTCGTTTGAAAGAGCTGGTTTTCGTGGGTACCGAATATCCGACCGCTTGCGCTTGTCGCGTGCGAGGACTGAAGGGGCTGTTGTCCCATTTACGTAACAGGAGATCTTGTGAACAAAGTTTCTGCTCAGTGGCGACGAGGTTGATCGTTATAAATACGTGGTATGCGATGTATAAATAAACTCAGGTAGATCGACTTTGTTTAAGAGGGTAAACAACGACGAAGACTCGTAAATACTTGTCAAGGGATGAAGTACGAAGGAATTTGTTACAGAATGGTTATTTATTCGATTAAAGTACCACCCTTAATTATTCCATCCCTCAGGTTTATCCCTCGCACTACTTCAAACACGATTCCAAATCGAATTTGCCTCCTCACTGCCTCCGTCCTCCATAAAAAACACCATCCACGGTTCACATAGCAGCGCCACTTAGTAGCGGCTAGAGCCACCGTGGCTGTATCTAATAAATCGATCGACAGCGAAGCACGGTTAAACAAATCAAGCAGCCTGCTCCTCTTATCGTTTCCATTACGGCAGACACGCGTGCTCGTAAAGCGACGTCGGTGCACTTTACAACGCAGGGCGTTACGAGGAGCCAAGGTGCTCCGGTCCTTATGCAAATCTTCCAGCGACGATCTTCATTCCTTTATGCTCCTCTCTAGCGCTTCCCTAGTGTGCGCCTACACGCTAGACTGCCCCGGCAGATGCTCCCTTCGCGGCCGGAGCGTGCAACGCTCACGAAGAACGAAGGCGGAGGTGGGGCCGCCGTTTATCGACATCGCGACGGTTGCCTCTGGAACGGCTCGCTCTCGCGAGCGTTTCCGCGCGTGCACAGGCGTGCACGGGAGGAAGGGCAAACAGAGGCGCGGAAAGCGAGAGGGCAGGGTTATTATCGCGAGTACGGGGCTACCGTGCACAGCTGCAAAGGGAGCAGCAAGGATGTAAATTACAGAAGAACGATGCTATAATACGCGACGAGCAATGGACCGTGGAGATCGGAATAACGTTCTTCGGCTGGCGAAAAAAGTAATGACGCAAAACGAGCAACCCGGGTCCAACGATCTTCCGGCTGATCGACCGGGATAGGACGAGACGCGGTATTAACATTCTGCCTGGAAACAATGCGGTCAGGATTCAGCCCGCTTCAGTTCCAGCCTGAGCAGCTTGTTAGATTCCGAAGGTTCGTGTTTTGAGTCGGAGCGTCCCTGGTGGTAGGCTTTCTGCGTCACTTTGTTTCAAACAGGTTCTGTTCGCTCTAATAATTGTTGGGAACGGGGTAGATCTTGTTAGTGTCTTGTAACCCTTAGTACCTGTTCTGGTTTCCTTCAGAGCCAGTATTCCACGTTTCTTGCCACCTTTGCCTGATTTCAGGGAACCGGACTCGTAGAGATTAGCTTCTTCTCTAAGTGCTGAATTTATATTCCTCCCGCCTCGCGCAAGCACTACCCAATATAACTCCTCAAAAAAGATCACTTGGATATCTCAACTTTCACGCCTTTACTCTCCCAAGAGCACTTCATCCCATGAACAAATTCAAAACTTTAGTACCCTCGCACTCAAGCATCCCGCAGGAAGGTATTTAAGTTATGCGCAACCAGACGACTGAAAGAAGCCCGAGCGTTCAGAGGTTAAACGATCGTGACCCGTGATAGCAGGCCTCGCAATCGGGCGTATCCTCGAGGAAGGAGATAAGAGCCAACGGCAAAGTCCCGCGAAGTTCCATAATTAGTAGAAACAGGCGGTTAAAGAGTTACTAGAGGGGGAACGTAACGAGAGATAAGTACAAAGGGGAGTGCAGCGGACTCGCTACCTGGCTCCACCACCTGTCCCATCATAGGCTAAGAATAGAGCAACGCAACAGCGCGAGAAGGTGCAGCGCTGGCAAGATGCTGCATGCTCTGGTGGGGTCATACTCCGCTTCTTCTGACGTTTTTCTCTCCTCCTAACGCTATTCCCCCGAGGCAGGCGCGCTCGGCTGCCCTCGGTTCTTGCATCGGCTCGGTCGGTTTTTTGCGGCGCACGCGGCTAATGAGCGAAAAAATTGCGGGATAATTGCGATTCAGGGGAACCGTTCCGTTCGACGTCGCGTTCGATGATGCCGTTACGATATTCCTTAATAAGGATTTCCTAGAGGCTTCCTAACTTGTGGAAGCTGGATCACCACGCTAGATCAACGGCCAGCTGGGCAGAATCACTGCAGTTAACTGGTTGTTTAAAGAATTTGCGGCACACAAGTTGCCTGGAGATAACTAGCTTTTCCCAGCACGCAGAAGTCACTGGGAACATTCTGTACACTTGGGAGTATGATAGGCAAGATTTCGAAGCAGACTTCTATGAATTGTCTGTGAACATAATCTCCTCCTGCTTAAAGACAAATGACAGAATCGATAGATTCTTGTCATCGACAGAATCATGTCTCTAGAAGGATTCTCTGGACTCTCAGATTCGATGAGTAATCCTGTTCTCAAAGGAAATTTGCGCTCCTTATGAGCCACCATTCGAACAAATGACGTGTGTCTATTCTTCTTCATCCCAGAGACGTTTTTGTCCCATTCGTGTGAACTTAAACGTGAATTCAACGCCACATAGCCCTCGGAGCTCTATATGTTCGGCAAACGACCGGTATTTAAGTCTTTGTAATCCAGTGAAGTTCCGCGGGGGAGCGGCCGGTGAGTCATGGCAGGTGCTGCTTGAACGGGGCAGAAGACAAGGAGCGTAGCGCGTTCTTCTTCAGCGCAGGCCGCGCCGCGCCGCCCCCCCCCCCCGGCTCGGCCGGTTACGGAATTGCTCGGTAATCGCGATTATATTTCAAGTCTCGTTCTCCGGGATTACACATAGGTAGTACCGCTACTTCCGCTAGGCTGAGTCACAAGATTTAGAGAGTATAGGGTAAAAACTGTCTATGGTACGCCCCTGCGCGCCATGACGGTCACCATAGTTTCATAACGTTTCTTGTGCTCGCTAGAGACACATCGAAAAAAGAGAGTTTTATAACCTTGTCCACTATTTTTTCTAAAAAATGGGGAAAAGAAGTAGAGACAAGGAGACAGAGAAAATCCTCAAAAAATTGAGGAAGCTAGAAAAGAAAATCAAACGAAAACAGTCTGTCGACATATCCGATTCAGGTACATCTATTCTTTTCTTTGATATTATTTTTCCATGAGGTATTGGCTTCGTGTTCTCGCAGTGAATGAGACACGTTTGCGCATTATGGCTGGTGACTTTTGCACGAAGGAGGCAATAACAACCAGTGCTTTACTTGAATCTATGTCTGTTTTTTCAGACGATTCAACCCTCATGTCGAATAATGAAAATCGTCCAAATAACAGGCAGGTTGATAACCTCCCTGTACATGACGATTTAGAAAGCATTTACTCGTCTAAGGACGACGATGTTAATGGACAAGTATCGTGTGATCAGTCCAAATCATCGGCGCAGGCCCCAGACAGTGAGGTTATGGAAATAATTTCGACGCCTTCGAGAAAGACGTCAGATGAGGTTATCAACACGGTCGTTGAGTCAAAACAATTAGATGAGGAGACTAAAAAAGTTCTTGGGGAAGACCCAGAGAGTGGAAAACGAACAGACATCGATCTGCATCCCGACCTAGTGTCCAGATGGTCAAAATGGGTGAAAGAAGGTTTGGCCAAAGAAACAAAAACGGAGGTTTTGGCCAAATATTCGAGAAAAGGAAATCTTTCCTTGGAAGCTCCCGCTTTAAACGCAGAAATCGCTGCAACGTTGAACGAAGCTGGTACTAAGCGTGATAATTTGTTCATTCAAGAACAAAATTTTGCAGGGACAGCACTTGCAGCCTTAGGGGAAGCAATTACAATGATCCTCAAGGATGAGGAGGAACCTATTGTTAGGATGAAATTATTAGAGCGATTAGCTGACACTGGGAAGTTGTTGACTCAACTTCATTTCCAAATCTCATCAGCCAGGAAAGCCTTTATTGCTCCTGTATTGACTAAACAAGTTAAAGACTTACTTCAAAAAACCACCCCGGGTGATTTTCTCTATGGAGATAAATTAGGAGAAGTAATCAAATCCGCAAAATCGGTGGAAAAACTTGGCAAAGAGATTAAAGTACAAAAAACCCCTGTACCTTCAACTGTTCCCAAAAAACCCAACCCCAAGTACTCAGGCCGTACTTTAAACTGGCGAAGCCCTTATTCGAGACCGGGAACGTCGAACCAGGGCTACAGGACGTCACAGACGTCCTCGAAGTTCTCGAAAAATCAACAATACACCAAACCGAAACAGACTCCTCATGCCAAAACTCAACCCACCCAGCAAGAAAAACAACAATAGTTGACGTAAGATATACGGCTGGACGTTTAAAAAATTTTTACCAAGCCTGGGCGGCGACTACACGCGACAAATTTGTTCTTGAGTGTATTAAAGGATATAAAATAACCTTTAATCATCCTGTTTATCAAAGTAGAGTTTTTACTGGTAATAATTTTTCAAAAGAGGAAGAAAAAGACTTAGAGGAGGCTATTTTTAAATTAAAAGCTAGTGGGGCTATAAAAGAATGTAAACCAAGTCAAGGTCAATTTATTTCGCCATATTTTTTAGTTCCAAAACCCAATGGTTCAAAACGTTTTATCTTAAATTTAAAAGATTTAAACAAATTTATTAAAACGTCTCATTTTAAACTTGAAGACTTAAGAACAGCAACAAAGCTTATCTCAAAAAATTCGTTTATGTGTACATTAGATCTGAGAGAGGCTTATTTTTTAGTAAATATTGATAAAAATAGCAGGAAATTTTTACGCTTTATTTTCAAAAATACGCTCTACGAATTCACGTGCCTCCCTTTTGGTTTATGTACCAGTCCATTTGTTTTTACCAAAGTAATGAAACCCGTGGATAATATATTAAGAGAACAAGGGTTAATTTCCACAAGGTATCTAGACGATATTCTTTGCGTAGGATCAACTTACGAATCTTGCTTGAAAAACGTAACAATCACTAAAAGAGTACTCGAATCTTTGGGTTTTCTGATCAATAAAGAAAAGAGTATGAATTTTCCGGCGACACAATGTAAATTTTTAGGATTTATTATTAATGCGAGTCAAATGACTTTAGAGTTAACTCAAGAAAAAAGGGAAAAATTAGTAAGACTAATAGAAATTTTTTTACATAAGAAGTCTTGTAAAATACGTGATTTTGCGAGTTTAATAGGGCTATTGATAGCTGCTTGCCCAGCGGTTCCTTACGGTTTACTCTATACTAAGGTATTAGAAAGAGAAAAATTTATGGCCTTAATTGTGCAAGATCAAGATTTTGAAGAAACCATGTCGATATCAAATAATTCACATTTAGACTTGAAATGGTGGAAGAAGCATATCCCTATTGCAAAACAACCGATAAGGCATCTTAATTTCAAAAAGGAAATTTTTTCAGACGCCTCTCTTACAGGCTGGGGAGCTAGTTGTAACTATTCTCATACCAATGGTTTTTGGACAACTTCAGAACGAAAGCTACATATCAACCACCTGGAATTAATTGCAGCTTTCTATGCTTTAAAATGTTTTGCTTCAAATTGTCGCAAATGTGAAATCTTGCTCAGAGTGGACAATACAACTGCTTTAGCTTATATAAATCGAATGGGGGGCATTCAGTATCCTACATTAAATCGTTTAGCTAGAAATATTTGGCAGTGGTGCGAAGAAAGGGATATCTGGATAGTCGCCTCTTATATACCCTCACAAGAGAATACAGACGCTGATAGAGAATCGAGAAGAACAAACATTGATACAGAATGGGAATTAGCAAATTTTGCATTCAAAAAAATCGTGAGCAGATGGAGTTACCCAGAGATTGATTTATTTGCCTCAAGAAGTAACACCAAGATAAATAAATTCTGTTCTTGGAAAAGAGATCCAGAAGCATGGACCATTGATGCGTTCACACTGGATTGGAAAAATTTGAAATTCTATGCCTTTCCGCCCTTTTCCGTAATACTAAAAGTATTACAGAAAATAAGAAATGATAAAGCGTGTGGTATTTTAGTTGTACCAAATTGGCCTTCCCAGCCTTGGTATCCTGTGTTTATATCTATGCTTATGGATAAACCAGAAATTTTTTCACCATCACCTAATCTCTTATTATCTCCCTGCAGATCCTTGAAACACCCCCTGGCAAGTCATCTTTCCCTGGTTGCAGGAAAATTATGCGGATAGCATACAAAAAGAAGAACCTGTCTGAAAATGCCATCAATATTTTGATTTCATCCTTAACAGATTCAACATTGCGTCAATATAATTCTGGTTTAAAAAATTGGTGGAATTTTTGCAAAAAATTCAAATTGGATCCTTTCCAGGCGGGTATTGAACCTATGTTACAATATTTATCTCAACGTTTTGACAATGGAGCCTCTTACGGTACTCTCAACACCGAGAGATCAGCAATATCGCTCATCAGCCTCGATGATTCCTCAAACAATCCAATAATGACTCGCTTCTTCAAAGGTGTATTCAAATTACGACCTACAAAAGCGAAATATGAATCGATTTGGGATATTGAAGTAGTCTTGAGATGGACAGAAGAGTTAGAACCTCTCGAGACCCTCGATTTAAAACAATTGACCTACAAACTAGTAATTCTAATGGCATTGGCAACTGCACATAGAGTTCAAACTTTGGCGTTAATAAAAATCAACAATATTTCTATTTCACAAGAAGGAGTCCAGATAACAATAACTGAGGCAATTAAAACTTCGAAAGTAGGAACGGATCAACCAAAGTTCTTTTTACCATTCTTCAAAGAGAGATCAAAGGCATGTGTAGCAAGAGCCATTATTCGTTACTTGGCAGCAACCAAAGACTTGAGGAAAAGTGAGAAAACTCTATTTATTACTATAAATAAACCTCATCGGGCGGCAAACTCACAATCCGTCAGTAGATGGATAAAAGATTGTCTTAGACAAGCTGGAATTGACACACGATTCACAGCTCACAGTACACGACACGCGGCGACTTCGGCAGCTGATCGAAAAGGAATTGACATTAATATAATACGGAAAACAGCCAGTTGGTCGGGACAATCAGAGGTCTTCGCCAAATTCTACCGAAGACCGATTTCTTCTGATCGAGGTGTGTTTGTTTCAAAAGTTTTAGGAGATCTGTAAAACATAGATACATATATATATGTATTTCTTACAATATTAATTCTCCTCTTAATAAAAAAAAAAAAAAAAAAATAAAGAAAGTGGAAAAATTCGTTAATGTTAAAATTGTAACTCTAAACATCTACCTATGTGTAATCCCGGAGAACGAGACTTGAAATATAATTGAAAATCAAACGAACTTACCTGTAAGTGACGTTCGATTGTAATTATATGAGAGTCTCGTTCGAAGGGATTACAACCCTCCCTTAAAAACCCTCCCAATCACGAAAATTTCCTCTTTCTTGTTGACAAGTGTCTATGTAGCTCTGAAAATTATGAAACTATGGTGACCGTCATGGCGCGCAGGGGCGTACCATAGACAGTTTTTACCCTATACTCTCTAAATCTTGTGACTCAGCCTAGCGGAAGTAGCGGTACTACCTATGTGTAATCCCTTCGAACGAGACTCTCATATAATTACAATCGAACGTCACTTACAGGTAAGTTCGTTTGATTTTCAATAAATTATCGCAAAATTTGTTAACACCGGCCGGTCCCACCGCGACTAATCCGGCGCGCAATCGAGAAGGAAATACCTCGGCCGCAAGCTGGCGAATTTTTCCAAGTCACCCGGACAAAAGTGTGGCCCATTGAATTTTTCCACGGGAGGCTCGTCTCTGCCCAGCACCATCGCGATACCCCGTGAGCTTGCATATAAATAACGGGCTCGTGAGCGGGGGCCCTCGTGACAGGAGACAAAACACTTGGTCTCGCGCGGTTCCCAGATCTGCCGTTGATATCTTCACTAAACGAAGCGCCACCCAAGGTGTTAGGCCAGCTTAGATGGGAGTGGGTGATAGGCGACACCATCCCCCAAACGCATTAGCCGCTTCATGGCCGCGGAGGATGCACCTTGAAGGAAACAGAAAGGAGGAAGAGATAGGAAGGAAGAGATCGTGGCAAGTGGTTGACAACAATGGCTGGACAGCCGTGGAGCGATGGAAACGATCTTGGTGGTCTGCTCGATGCTCGGCAGTGGCTGAAAGTTTGCAAAGATCGCCGCGCGATACGTTTTGAACACTGTTATTATCCAGTTTTTGGAAAATAGTATCGGTAATGCTATGGCCTTCTGGGATTTAATGTTGTATTAGAAGTCTCAAGCATTGTGCGCTGAGTTTGATATACGGATGCAAATGGAAGTACTAATTTGTCGACGGATAAATCAAGGGATCATTCACGATGATGTCGTCTCGCTACGAGCGCGATAAAACGCGCAATTAATCACGGTAAACGATCGTTTACATACGCCCACTGTGTTGAACAGGTATAATAATCGTGTATTCTTGCCTGTGAAATTTATTGTCAGCGACTATCACTCGCGATCGTAGGTCGGCAATAATTACCGCGGTGAGCCGACGCCTCGTGCAATTTGCACGGATTTATTGTGGGCATACGTATACGCGCCTGGTATTCATCTTATGGACACAATGTGGTAATTGCCGTCGAGACCTGCTGCTAGATTGCACAATGTTCTATTTACATTCAAACGATGCTGTCTACTGGCAGCAAGGCGAGTACTTGTGTATTAGCATCCTGGCTCGGTGAATGGAGTCATTAAGGAAAATTTTTATCATACATCAAACATCCTGAACATAATTCAAAAGATTCTAGACGAGAGACAAATACTCAAGTGAAGTGGAATATATGATTCAGAGGAGCTCAATCACAATAAAAATACCCACAAGTTATCTATCTTGGTATAAAAGTAGGTGTACACTCTGCAAAATTTAGCATCACCTTCTTTTCTCCATTTCAATTTCCACAAAATGTTCAAATATAGATTATCAAGAACCCTATGCAACCACAAAAGATTCTATAGACGACGTCTCTTGTTAAAAATAAATACCCAAATGAAGTCCAATACGTATACTCCTTTCGTGGCTTTATTCGAAGAAACTCAATCACCATAAAAATACTCACAAGTGTCCCACCTTGGTACAAAAGTATACACTTCGTAATATTCAACGCCCGCCTCTTTTCTCCATTCCAATTTCCATAAATATGTTCAGATATAGAGGGTCAAGAACCCCGTGCAACCGCAAACGATTAAAACCCTCTGGACTCTTCCTCTACATACGTTAACACAGAAATACGTAAACTGTACCCTGAATCTGTCGCGAAAGCCTCAGTTGGTCCCAAGGATTCCTGTCAACAGCACCGGTTGTGCAATTATCCGGGTACCTCGAACGGTGAAGCATCCTCCGAGGAGAAAGGCGCGCGGACCGCGAGCAGATCGGTGCCGGTAGCCGCAAGAAAAGGAAGAGACCGGTATACACACGCTTTCAGGGGCGAAGAAGGAGACTGGGCACAGCTGCGGTCCCTGACGCGTTGCTCGTGCCACGGCGAACCGCAATCGTATGCAACACGCCCCGCCGTGATTGTTCCGAGAACGGTAGGCCGGGGAGAATGGAAAGCGCGAGGGGGAGAAAAAGGTGACCGAAGCTGGAAGAACTCGGACGAGCGGGGAACTCGGTGAGCAAACTGATCGGAATGCCCTGCGTGGTCTCATTGAGAAAGCACGGCTCTATCCCCGCGCTGGCTAGCCACGATCCTCTTAACAATGGGAATGCCGCGTTTCATGATTCGCGATAGGTATTTAACTCGGCGTGACCTTTTCCCTGGTGGGATCGATGGTCGAAGGCGTTTCTATTTCACCCTTTCGAGGCGAGATTTATTTCCGTGCCAGGGAATGAACTTTCGAGGTGGGCTCGCTGGTGGTATCTGGGAATCGCGAACGCGTGGTATTCCTATTGTTGGGTGATGAGAGATAGGAGGATTGTCCGTGGAGAAATATCGAACGCAGGCTGAACTTTGCGGTGACGTTGATTGAAGTTTCTGGGAAATCCTAGGCGGACATTTGAGCTTCTGAATTGTTGAAAAAGAAGGTTTTCATACTTGTTGCGCTAAGTGAAAACAAGTGTAAATATACCATGGAATTTTTATAGAATTAACAGTCAGGATAAATGTGTCATCCTGAGTAATTAAACGTAAAGAGAGTAACTCTCTGTATTCTTTAATTTTTAATCATTGAAGAATAGGTTCCTATGAAACTATACGCCTTCCTGTAAAATTTAATAATTTTAAACAATACACAGTCCCTTATCAAATCTAATCAAATCAAGGCTAGCCAGGAGAGCTCCCACGACCAGAAGCGAATGCAGCTGCGGTATCCAGCACGCGTGCACGTTTGCGCGGCGATTCGTGCTGGAACAGGGTACAAGAAGAATGAACGAAGAGGAAGGAGGGGATCCGTGAGCGAGCGCAATTGCAACTGTGTCTTGTGCGCCCGATTGAGCTGCCCCGCGGTCGATTCACCTACAGCGGAGTTAGACCCGTAGCCTTGAAAGTGTACTACCCCGCCAACGGAAGATTAAAAGGGGTCGAGGGGAGATCCGTAGCGAACTTCACAGAGAGCGTGCAGGGAATGCCGCGTGAGGAGGATTCTTTAACCTTTGCCACGCCGACTTGGCGCGCCTTGCTCGATTACGATCGATCAGTTCTCATCCTGGCATCGTTTCGAGAGTGGAAGATCTTGCTGCAAGGTCGAGCCCTGCTTCCTCCGGAACGTCGCTTTCGTACGCTTCATTTTGCCCGGATCACGCTTCAGCTTAATGGAATCACGGAACCATGGATGAAGCTCGACGTTCAGTACCTTTGGAGTTCATTTATTTAGATAACGAATGGTAAGTAGAGCTCCTTTGGTATCAATTCTGTGAAAGAGGAATCTACGATTCTTCGCTTTGGGTACGCAAGAACCTGATCTACGAGGGCTATGGGAAACGATATGAGAGGCTATAGTCTGCGTCTCATCTACTTAAAAGCGGCAGCTATATAATGCCTCGCGATCCGAAGCGCTCTTTAGATCCATCTTCGAATTAACCCCCATTAGGCTGTAATCTCATAGGAGCTCCACTCGGAGCGAGCATTCATTAAGACGGAGGAGGCTAACGAAGGTAAGAGACGCTCGTGGCGCCTTTTTCGTGAGCGCACGGTGAAAAAGAAACGAGGCAAGAAAAGGCGGCGCGTCCTTGAGAAAGCGAAAGAAATAGAGCGAAAACGAGCGGAGCTCCGGGCTATGAGGTCGAGAACAATAAGCGAGCCGCTCGTGACGGGCTCGCGTTGGAACTGGTCCCCGATGTGTACGCTCGGTCAGAGCCCCGCAACCAGATGAAATCCGATTGCACACCCGCGCACTCTGCATGCCCATTACAACTACTGTCAAGCGGCAGCTGGTCCGGTGCACGTTTTTAACCTGGGGACCGTACTTGCACGACGAACAGATAGAGAAGATGTTTAACAAGATTTATGAGCCCCTGGTAAGAACTCGAGGCCGTGTGTCACCTCCTCATCGAGCCAGCCCGAGACGAATACCAGGCGATTTTCCTTCGATCCCTGCTGCTGCTTCCTCGGACCCCAATTTATGGTACGTTTAACACATGAAGAAGTATCAGGGAGTTAGCTATGTCTTGCTAGTGGACTCTAGTGTCTAGTGTGCTGTTATGAAGTGATATGGAGACACTCAGGTTCATTCAACACTTTCATGTAACAATTGGAACCTTAAAAATAGCGCACACTATTTTTATAAGTAGGACAAGAGAATCCTCGGATACTCTGCTGCAAGATGATTACGATGGTCGGGTTAGGTCAGCGCTGCACAACCGACCTCGAGTTGCTTTTTCAGGGAATATTTTTTTATAAAATGGAACCATATTAGGGGGCGAGAACAAAGAAATACGAAACAAAAATTGTGGCACGTATAAATAAGGGCCACCCTACTCCCACAATAGTGATCAGGACTATAGCTGTTTCTCACGTTACTGCTTTTTGGAACTATATCCGGCTCTCGTTTTGGGATCCTATTATATCCTTTTTCGGTGGTGGGGTCCACTGGGATACAAAGCTTTTACCCCTTGATAAGACGTTGTAGTCATGAGCAGATGTAAATAGACAGCTCGTAACAGTGCGTTTAGAGGAAGCTGTATTTTATTGTAGCTCAAGCAGGAATAATATAGAATAATTTATGATTTGCACTGAGGAAAATGGAAGGCCATGATCTCATCCAGATTTTACCTTCCTTTTGTGAAGGAGATCGGTGAATTTAAGACGCGTAATGTAAGCCACGCGTGGACTCCTTGTGGTCGCGCTGCAGCTTCTCTCATTATCTCAGCGAGGGGGATCGGCCGAGTGGGGCCTTAAATCAACGTCCCTGCGACAATTAACTCGCTCGTGTGAGTGAATAGGGGTGGTACACCTATCTGGGAGCGAGCGACCGAGTGAATCACGCGTACGCCACCTGCCGGAGCGTGACCTCTTAATGTGCATGCCGAGAGAAGAGACTCCTCGGGCATTGGCGTAGAAACGAATTCGGTTCCTTCGACCTCCTGCTGCCAGTAGGGACCTTAACACAACAACCGGCCATGTCCATGAATATGTATGCGGAGGTATCTGCTAAACACTTATCAGCCAGTCCCTTTAATGACTCTGTATTAACAGTATGTTTGGTCATCCAGCAACTCGAGTGACAAGGCAGAGAGAGATAATGGAGAGTAAAGGGGGGAGTACCAGCATTCCCTCTCGTCTTGTAAAACCACTTTAAAACTTTCCTTCCTCCCTGTTCCTCCCCCGTGAGCATCGACTGCGTATGTAATAGCTCTGACAGTCATCCAGGGTCTCATAATATTCAGGCCCCGACTCGAGAGTCCGAGGGGACCAGCCGCGGAGGGCCTGGGAAAGTGGGCAGGTAATCGACGTACTACCATGGGGCTCCCTTCGACCCATCGACCAGCTCCATCTCGAATGCGAGCTGGGTCAGAGGTCGCCGCAATAAACCCACCGATGTTATTGCAGGTGTGCGAATCGCGCGTACGATGCACGCGATGCATAAGGCGAGGCGCGCCGCGTCGCGCGCCTCTGTCGGCCGGGCGCAAACGAGTTTGCGGGAAACGCATAAAATTATAACTTACGCTACATTGACTCACAAAGCGGCTGCAAATTATTCCTCTTCCTACACCGCGACGCGCGACGTCGGCGCGAGCAGACCGCAGTGGTTCCCTCTAGCTCCCACCCTATCGCGATACTAGCTACGAATCGTTTCTCGACGCTAATGAAACGTACAGTCGCTCACATAACAGCTGACCAGTGATGTTTGCGAAATGAATCCATTAGATTGACGTATCGCGGAGCACTTGGTAGCGGTGCATGTTGAAAACTGCGTCAATGAAAGTGGGAAGAAGTGGATGTTGCAGAAGGATGAAGGCCTTGAGTCAAGTTTGTGGATGTAAAGTGAAGGACGTGGTTAGATTCGATGTGGTACTTGATGTTGCAGCAAAAGTTTCTACGATGATTATTAAATCCTTATTTAAGAGCACCATAGCTTCTCAAATGTACTTTTCAGGATTATCCCCTTTGATACATCACAGTGATTTCCTCACAGATGTGAAGGCTCTGATATTGCGTGGCAGACTGTACCTACTTTCTACGAACTGGTGTGGCATTTCAGGCTTAGTTAGAGTCTCCACGAGCCGACATATTCCACGATCTGTCAAACGTTCGCCGCAATGTTTTAAGTGGAACTCGTGGACCGCGATTGAACAGGGTCGCATAAGCTGTGGTATTTATTAAACCCATTTCTTCGAGTCGGATCTACTTATCGTTGGTAAGTGGCGAGGTAATTTAATAGAAATTCCATCTACTTCAATTTCGAGAGTCCTTATCAGCATCTCCGCCTATAATCACAGTCCACCAACGTGGCATGTAAGTCGGTACCCGACCGAGAGTATCCCTCCGATCGTTACCTGATCATCGATCACCGTTCGTATCTCGCGAGCCCTGAGAGCTGGTGATCCCAGTCATTACAGAAGTACCGCGTAATGGGCGCGAGGGTTGCCTTAACAACGTACATAACTCGGCCATCAGGGACGATAGGGATTATCAGGGGGGGTTAGGATCGTCGTCGTCAACTTGCACGCGTCCTCCAAGGGCCAAGGGGACAGAGAAGCAACCCAGTAAACCCTCATCCGTCATCAGTCGTCCAATCACCGTAGCTCTAGCCCGCGTACACCTCGGCAAGTGCCATCGGCGTAATCATTTACTCCCCTTCCTTGATTAATGGTGAACGCGGTGTGCATCTTGACGAGCTGCAACGCAACACCGAGCCCCCTAGACGTCCGAGCTGCACACGAACCTGGCGAGATCGCGTTTTTTGTCCCTTCTTTCAGGCTTGATGGACGTGTCTGCGTGGCCCCGCGACAAAGGACGAGCCGAGTTTATACGCCCGACGTCGGTTCAGGCGTTCTTGATGCTCATTCACCGCGGGACCATCATGCGTCTTTCGGGTTGCAACCTAGGGCAGCCGCGTCCTATGGAGGCTCCTTAATGAAGACGATGCTCGATCGATCATCTGACCACCATTTACGACCGTTGGCGGAAAGCCTATGTGGATTGAGATATTGGGGAAGTCGAGGGTAATGGGAGTTTGGAGTGGAGTAGGTTAATGGATCGTGATTTCAAGAGCTGGGTATAACGTGGTCCGGAGAATTTTCCAGAGTGGTTCCAGACGTGGGGTGATGGTATTTAGTAGTCTAGTAAATCAAAAGTAAAAAGATGATCACTTCTGGGATGGTACTTGAGGGGTGTATTAATTAGTAACATAGACCTGGTCCAGGTCTAATGGAGAGCTGCCTCGCTAAATAGTACGATAACTGGAAGAGCATGATAATGAAAAGTATGCCTACACTTTTAGAAGTATTATAGCATCGAGATGGCCATCATCCTCCCACATAATCTCATGTTAATTTCTAAGTAATTCCGCTACCTCTATCCAGTTCCCAATGTCCTCCACAAAGCATACTTACTATGGGATACTATACCACAGGCCAATCAACGGTCATCATCCACCTGTAACGTCAACAGCCACTCACCACTCCAACTGTACCTCTGGCAAACCGACAAACCAGAGTCTGTCACGTTCGATTCGTCACAATGCACATCAAACCTCTCGATCAATTTACCCAAAGTTGCATCGAGCATGGTACACGTCCGCTCGTATAGCGGCATAAGAGTCAGAGACGGGAGACACGCGGGTAGGAAAGAAACAGGCAGACCAGAGATTTACGTAACGTCTCGTGACTGAATGCGTGTCAGCTCTCCCGTGCGTATCCGGACGTTCATGCGTTCCCCTGGCGCTTTTGGGCACCTGCTCGTGGGCCGTGACCTCTTCTGCTTACGAAAAGAACGTCCCGGAGTGGAGGGGGCAGGAGGAAAAGCAGAGAGACACTGAAGCGGAGGGGCCGAGAAAGAGTGGACGAGCATCTCCTGGCTGATTGACGAGCACCAGAGTCATTGAGATGCGCCCTGAGAGACGGAGCAATAAAGCACGTGCGCGCTTAAACGCGATGGAACGATCTCGAGGGAACGGAACACCTGCCTGTTCTCGCGGCTCACAGTCAGTCCAGTTCAAAGGCTCTCGCTCGAGGGGGTCCGGCGCGCTGATACGTATTTGTTCTGCGGGGGAATTAATTAGCGTGCTTTCTACCAGACCTCGAATAATTGCCACAGTGTTCAGCCTGGAAATCGACGCCATTCCAGTTCGCAGGTCACGAACGGGTTTACTTGGAAACTTGTGGACCCTGTTCGGTTGCAGAGACCAGCATGAGCTGATAATCGTTGGCATATTTTGTGCGAGATCTTCACCCTTTACTGGGCTAGTAGTTTCTCGTCTTTCTTTCTGATGGGTTCGCTGGGAGTTTGGTCACTTTTGGACAGTATCTACCGAGTTTTTTTAATGTTTCACTGGCTAAAATCGAAGGGAATTTTGTACTGAACAAGGGGAATTGAATAAGCACTTGTTTCGGCGATACAGCGTTTATTCAATGATACATTTACTCTATAAATTATCCTCTTTTTACGCAGTCCTCTCGTGATCAGAATATCCTATAGCATCAAAAATTCCCCCGTCTCTTTTATTCTTAAAACTAATCTCTTCCTACAACGAAAATGAATACAATCATACTCCCCAGCATAGATGCTTCACCCCTCATTCAGACACATGCCCAATTCCTCCCCAAACATCAACACAAGTTTCTTCCCCTCCTTCCACCCAACCATTCCAAGTACTAGTTCGATCAATTTCGCCGTCTTTCTCCCGCCGATCGTTAACCCTCACCATCAAACGTGTCGTTAAAGGGGTAACAGCCTCTCAATCTCCACCCACGATGTCCACGACCCATGTCTATCGTTAAAAGCCCCATCGTAGTAGACACGGTCCGGCGACATTTGCGAGCGTGTAATCGAGCGAATCCGCGGAGTACGGTTAATAAGTAAATGGACCGTCCCCGTTAATGGCTCCCACGTACGATTACGCGCGCAAATGCGCGGGTAATGAACGGGCGAGCCAGGCGTCATACGTTATAAATAAATACGCGCAGAGCGGTTCTCGTGACCGTAACGGCGGCCGGCGTATGCCCGCAGTGACAATCGTAAAGCGGCGCATTAAATCGCGGCACCGCGGCGTGATTGGGCGGCGAAGAAAGGGACGAAAGTCACGCAATCGGGCGCAGGTGCGCGGTCGATCCGCGAAACAGAGTGGGGCACGCGCAGCGTGATCCATAGCGCGTGCGCGTGAAAGTCGCCTCTTCCCTTTCACAGTCGCTTCCACGCGGTCTCCCCTTGTTTCGCCCCGGTTCCGTCGCGACACTGCCGATCGGCGCGAACCAAGGCACGGGAACCGACGCCGATTAATTACAATTAATGCGGCTGCCCGTCATCCCCGATATCGTCCCTTCGTGCCACGCCGCATTAAGGGCCCGTGACGAGAGCATCTCTGCGAGCAAATAGTTCAAAGCAACTGCTTTCTGCCGGAGCAAGGCGAAGAGAAAACACGCATGCGTGTATGTAACCTGTTATTTTAGTCCTCTCATGAGTTTCTTAGATTTAATCAACTTGGTGGATGGTTCTGAGGGTTTTGTTTGGGTTAGGGTTGCAATCAGGGGATTTCCATACGTGGAATATATCTGCACATATCCTGGACAGTTTACACCCTCATATGATGTAAGTTTAACCCCTTAGGACCCACCTCCGTAATATTACGTTTCTTACGCAGACCCAAAATTGAAGGTGGTCATTTTTACAGATTTTTCTAAAATCTAGTGAGACATTAAGGGATTAATAAGAATTTTGGAAAGGTAATTGTCTGACTTCTGTGAGTGGACATAAGACTTCATTTATTTTCCTAATGCTTGAAACATAGAAATAGACATATTTTATATTTTTCCAGATAATTCTAGTGAAGATTCTCGTATTATAATGAAAGTTACAATTCAGACGATTACGTGCTCGTAGCTTACCGTCTCCAGACCGCAGGAGTTCCCTGTGTTAATTAATTATTCTCGAAGGAAACACCTCCTGGTGATTTGTCGCGTAGCTTCAGAGATGCAGCGTTTTTACTAATTGTTGAATTAATTCGAACATTATCGAAATATCTCCGCGGCCGGTTTTCCTGCTTTCGGGTGTGTACCGTGGGTAGGATAAATCGGCGATCCGATAACATCGTTAAGGCCTGGCTGGAATATACGACGCACGGGCGCGAAAATTACACGGAAATATAAACGGTATCTCCGTGCGATATCTACGCCGGCAGAGCCGAGCGTAGAAAAATCTTTTTATCTCGGCGATTCGAGCGGGCCCGCTGAGAGTAATTTGCAGGTCGGGGCGGGTAATTAATGATAGCCCTTATTAAACGTCCTCGTGTTAATGATCCGCGCGCGTGATGCATCGCAGGAACGTATAAGGCCGTGGACAATTACGTTTCGTTAAATTGAAATTTCGCTGCTCGTTTTCTGTCGATGCTTTAAGGTAAAACGTCGTGGCTACGAGCCGAGGCCGTATTAACGGCCAGTTAATTAACTTCGCCTTATTGAAACCGGTTCGCCCGTTGCCACCGCGACACACGGAATGCCCGACCAGGGCTTACATATAATTATACTAAAATATTATGACCAAATGGGAGCGTAACGTCCATACTTAATCCGAACCTTCTCTCGTTCTCCCCCCTCTCACTCTTTTCCAGTCAATGACAGATCGGTGATCACGTTATTACTCGTGGAACGGCCGAATCTTTATCGTCCACTGTAATTTTCGTTGCGCAAACAGAACCCATGAATAACATTATTCTTTACACCCTTGTTTTGCGTTGTATAATATTGTAATAATTACGACATTGTCCTTCCTCTGGCTTAATACAGTAGGAATTACGGTCTAATGATTGGAGATTGCTCTAATTTATTCTTACAGGTACTGCCTTCGTGATTGGTCTGAAATGAATAATATTAATAATATCAGGTTTATTACATCATAAAGTATATAAGTAATTCGGCGATGAACGGGCGAGGTTCATTGTTCGTTCTGTTATAAAACTTAACCCTGCGAATTTAAAGCTAAATAATACACAGAAGAAGCGTGATACAAGACAAGAACAACGGTACGCTTCATTCTTGCCCAATCGCCTTTTAAGGGCGTAAAAACTAACCTCAAAGTCAAATACGTACCCCGCGTATAACTTCTAAAGCACAAGAGACAGAAAATGATTTTTCAACCAAAAGTGTAATGGTGTAATAAGTGCTGTAAACTTGCGTTTACAAAATTATGAAAAGAATTTAAAAATAAATATCTGTTGAAAAAACTTTTTTTTTCAAAATTTTGTTAAAGCAAGTTTTCAGCGCTTATGGTCTCATTCCATTTTTGTTTGAAACATTTTTTTCGTTCTTTTGTACTTTAGGAGTTATTCGCGAAACAGGAGAAGTGCCTATTTGACTTTGAGGTTAGGTTTCATAACCTTAAAAAGCGATTGGACACGAATGAGTGCGGTTCGCGGTGTTCCCTTGTAAGAAGAATTCAAAAAATTCAACGGAAGTGAATCACCATAAAGGAACGGACGTTGACAATTCACTTGAAGGTACTGACTTCAAACCCTAATTTGCATCCGTGATCACACTTGTGATCTGTGCGGCGAAGAATACTTTCTCCACTATCGATAAGTGTGATTGCAAGATTCTGCCTCACAGTTCTCTCGTTGAATTGAAAAAAGTAGGGTAATACCGTCATTTTTTTCACGCCTGACGGGGGCCTATAATCGAAAGCGATCCTTTGATCACAGGGCCCGAACGTTTTTCAGGCCCCTCGACGTGTCTTGTCACTTGTTTCGAGTCATCGCTGGTAAGTACGGTAATTTCACTTTTTGTTAGCTGCCTCTTGCCCATCCGTGCCATGGTAATTCGGGCCAGAAAAACGCGCGGCCTGATTCGGCTGCCCCGTCGCGCGTTACTTTAATAATAACGGGCAGCGCGTGCGATTTTCTGCCAGAAATTTACCGACAATTCGTGTCCCGTTTAGCGCGGGAGCGCCCGTCCCCGGATTATCGTCCATATTTCACTGCGCTGACCCGAAAACTTGTGGTAGTAACGGGCGATGCACGTGCAGGACGTTAAACGCGATCTGCTTTCATAATTTGGGAAATTGTGGTACAAAATTGTGCCGAGGCTTCCGGTAATTCGGTGCCCCTCCTGCTTGTTATGCAGTACCAATCCTCGGGATCCCCAATCGAAATTTCAATCACTATACTGTTTTACCGAGGAATTCCGTAATACGTGCTTGGCGGAAATTTATCCGCTAAGTAAAATTGGCGATTAAGTAATCACAGGCGGAGGAAATTTGGGGTGAAGGTACCTTTAGGGTAAGTCCGAGACACTCCGGGATCAGATTTAATTTTATCAGAATAAATGTAATATGTTCAGAACTTTTTGCTGATCCAGGAACACTGGTTGATGTTTGCTTTAAAACAATATTTGCTGAAAATCGTGTTGAAAACTGAAGCCATGACATTTCTCCCGAGGTGTCGGGAGAGGTGATTCTCATCGTTGAAAGAGACGGGCCACATAATTATTCATGAAGAAATAACAAAAGAGAAAGCAAAATTATTATGAAATTTGGGGCGAAGGTAGACCTTTATATTAGTCCTTAACGATCACTTGGTTCGTTCAGATTAAATTTAAGCTAGGTATCTAATCCAACGAACTCTCCTTGCTTGACGCATCAACACTCTATCCTCTTTTGAAATGTAAATTTTCCGTTTTCTGAAATGTTTAACTTTCTTATTAAATTACTCTTATGCTCCCTATAGTACCTTTTCCCACACCTCCACCTACCCTTCTATTACACCTAGTTGGCTCAAAACAATAAGATGTTCCTGAACCATCATTCTTCTCCAACATACTTGCTCCAGAGAAATCTTATTAGCCCTGTAAATACTAAATACATCTAGTCTCACCAATTAATGACTGTGAACAATGAAAATATACTCGAGCTGACTAACTCTGAGGAATCCAAGACTGGTTGTCCGTTGCAGCGTCCCAGCCATCGTTCAATCGCTATGAAGGCGCGCCCTGTAACCAAGGGAGGACCAAAGTCCTCAGGGAGGCGCGCACGATAATTGCTTCGTAATTGAAACACGTGGAAGCGCGTGCCGGGCAACAAGGCACGGGCACGTCGTTTAGTTGTTATGCGATGGACAACGGAGCCGCTTCTGGATGCTCCTCTGCTCGTTCGTTCTCAGCCTGAGTCGCTCGCGGTGCTCCCTAATGAGCGCGAGTCCCCTTTGCTCTTTATAGGGGGGTCCAGAAGAAGCTGGCCGAAGAAAGCATCCGGGCGATATTAGCGCGCGGCTGCCGCCTCTCATCTGACGTAATTTCCAAGAAAATTCATTGTTCCGTAGCGGGGCTGACGGCATTCCTGGCGCGTTACGTAGCCCAGGACGTGGCAGAGAACGGAACGGAAAGATTTGTACCTATTTGGCGAAGGTTAATTAATTGCTGATTGCAGGATACCGGGGCGAATTTCAATCGATCTCCTTTCGACGCAACACAGGTGGGTGACGCGATCGACGGTTTTACCGAGCACCGTAACTCGATTTATCGTGTTAAATGTGTCTCGCGACTGCTAGGGAGTAGGGATTGTGTTTCTTTACTGGGGGAGAATGTGGAGTCTTGGATGCCACGTTCAATCACGGGTGGAACTGGTAATGGGGTGGAATGTGTGCTAAATCGAATGTTTTTCTTTGGGTTTTGATATGAAGATTCCATAGGGTATTACATTGATTTAGGGATAACGTACAACTAGGACTGGAAAAGTCAGGGTGAACTTTGAAAATATGTTTTAACAGAAAAAATACTTTAATGTAACTATTGTGTAAATTTAATTCGAAAACTAAAAAGATTGAATATGTAATTGCGTTTTTTTTCTAAATTCTTTTTTCAATTGCGGATGATTTTTTTACTGCAAACTCACACATCTGTATTCAAATGCCGTCATTTTACAAAAAATTATATTTTTAAAATCGGCTGTGATAAAAACTTGATTCTTTTATGTATTTTAAGAGAATTTTTTTCTGTTTCTGGAGAAAATCTTTCCAAGATATGGTTTTACCGCGGAAGCTGTACTGAAAACACTGCCTCACGGAAATTGTTATTACATATTCAACCTTCTTAGTTTTCGAATTAAAGTATGTATTTTCAAATCCATACCTATACAAAAAATTTATATTATAAAATATTTTGTGCGAAAAAAAATTTGTGAAAGTTCACCCTGGTTTTTCTAGTCGTAGGTGTATGTTGCCCCTTAATTGGAATTTTATTATTATTTGGATGTCTACATTTATGCGAACTCTTATGTTTTGACTCTTGAGGGTAGATTCTCACAGTGACTATATGTATGACCTTTTTTCCCTTCGATTGTAATTTTCTACTCTTCACCTCCCTGTCAGCGTCAATACGAGAGAGGTGTCGAATCGTAGACTCTATGCAAACTACATGCAAACACGCATTCCTCAGGATGGTATTAATATTCATACGAGAACGTATGATATAGTTTGTTCACCTACAATCCATTAAATGTAGTAACACTATTATACATTCCACCCGCTTCACCCCAATTATCGACAAACACCCCTTTCCCTAAAAAATCCCCAAGGAATCTCTCAGATGACACTTCAAAGTTTCAACATCTCCGTTAAAAATGGACTTTCACATCTCATCACGTTAAACCCCACATTTATCCAATCAGGCAATAACTTTCTTCTCCCATTTTGACGTCAGAATCCAGAACACTTTCCCCTACGCGGCGTCAACCCCGGGTTTCCATTTAATACGATTAATTTAACGATCGAACAGCGTGGTTCTTGAGAGATCAATGCAATTTCGGCGCGCAGCTCTTAATACTTTGGAAGATACGAGGTGGGGCGGGTTAAGTGGCACGTATTAAGAACCATAAACCGAGTAATTATATTGTCCGGTCGCGAAAGTGTCGGGGAGGTGGCCTGGGTAATTTTTAAATACCGACACCGTCAAATCGTCGCCCTGAAACGGAATGTCACGAGGCCGTCCGACATCTGGCATCGGCAATTGCCGTGTCACACCGAGAAATGCCAAGGTGCAGTAACACGGGGCCGGGCAAGAAAAGTGCGTCTTACGTCCCGCACGTTGCCCGCCACTCGACAGCGGTGACGCTTTTTCGTCGATCGGGCGTGCGATCGTTTGTCGTGCCGCGATCTTTCCGCTCCGTTCGGAGAACTCCGAGACGTTCATGGCGTCAGTTTCGCTACGAATCGACCTTAAATTTCGATTTTATTGCGGCTTCTTATTTCGCCCGAGAACGCGGTCACTTTTTCCCCGCGTCGGTGTAATTACTTTATTCTCGTTTCCAGTAATTGCGAGGCTGCGAACCGTCGCGGCCACGTCGCGATTTACTTTTGTGAAACCGCTGAGGAGAGAAAGACACACGGGGAGCCTTGGAGCCGCGCTTAAAGTACGTTGGAACCTTTTTTGTAACTTCGGAGGGAAGAAATTGGTAGCTTTCTTTGGTAGAAGGGGGTTTGTGACCTGTGGAGTGAGTATATGTAAGCGGAATAAGTTTGAGATTCTGTGCTGATTGTGAGTGATGGATGATGGGAAACAGAAATGGGCTTCAGCAGAAAGGTACCAACCCTCGGTAATCTGAAACTGAGTAAATACCGTTTGAAGATTTTTATGGTTGAGAATAACTATTGGGTATATTTTATATTTTGCTGTGGTTTTGCAATTTTTTTAATGGCTTATTTAATAGTGAGTAGCATAATTAATATTATCTTAAACTTTCTATAGTTTTTGTGAGTTGGTATTATTCAGCAATTTCAGTTTCAGTTTCCTCCACATCAAAGTCAAAACCACATCTTCATCAATCCTATTGTCACTGTTTAAAGTGTTATAAAAATTTAAATATTCTGCTGGAATGAGACGCATCATTTCTTGTAAATTTTTCAGATTTTTATCTGATATATGTTTTACATTTTTTCAAAATATTGGTGGTTTGGAAGGTTTCCGCAAAATAAGTATAAACCTTTAATGGAACTATGGCTTGGTAATTTTAATAATTTTATACTGTAAGGGTTGTTCTATGGGTTTATATTTTTTTCAAAATTAATATGACAAAATTATGGAGTCCGTACTGTGTTTAACTAATTTTTTGTCATTTTGAGGATTGGTAACTTCTTGCATAACTATTTAGGTTCAAATGAGATGGTGGGTACTTCCTACCCATACAGCACACTCTCCTTGCGGCATACTTGCGGCATAGTTGCGTTGCAACTATGCACTGCAACTATGCCGCAACTATACAGCAACAATTCTATGTCCGCTCCGCGCAACTTTGCACGGCAACTATGCCGCAACCATACATCGACATTGCGCTGCAACCATGCAAGATCGCAAGGTTACTGCAACCATCCTGCAACTTTGCCGCAACGAAGTGTGCTGTATGGGTACGTTTCTGTTAATTGAATGATTTGCAGTAATCCTATTTTATTAAAAAAAATATGATCTTGCCCTTAATGTAAACAGGAATTATCCGAAAGTGGAGTTGCCTGCTTATTACAACCGCCCCATCAACTACCACACTCGTTAGTTTTCCAAGTATTTGAAGAGAAAGGCTCATTATAATGCATCAGATTAAAGGATTATCTGTATAATAAGATAAAAAGCTAAGAATGAATACTTCATAAACCTCAGTAGTGGCCAACTCCTCTTCCATTTAATTTTGTGAGATTTTTGAAAGAAAATAATCACGCCACGTGTCAGATTGGGAGATTATCTCGTCAGCGAGGAAGAAAGGAACGTGAATCCACATTGTTCTGGAGGGGGACGTTTTAAGGGCAACTTCGCTTTCACCAAATAAAGGATGCAGTCCCCTGCAGGAGCATCCTGTCTCCTCGTAGGCAGGCAGGTGCATATCCTCCTGCGGAGTCACATGATTTGGCTTCGATCTGCTGCATGTTCGCAGGTCAGATTTTTTCGCGTCGAATTGGTGGCATAATAGAAGTCCATATAAGTGGATCCTGCTTTTTCTTTATTCGCTTCTCGGGTCCTGGATTGGAGGGCTATCATTATCCGGCGCGAACCGGAAGCTAGTCGCCCAGGGGAGACGCCCAACAGGATTTCGAATCGTCTCGGTGACTTTCAAGGACATGGGCGGATCAAGAAGTCGTAGAAAGAGCAGAAGGACATTGAGATTTTGGTGTGTGGTCTGTTTCAGTTTAATTAGAAAATTGGCCCCCTTCACGGTAACGAATCTCTTACATTTTTTTCCTTAGACACTTCGTCCTGCAGATGATCTCTTCCTTCCCTTCTATTAATTTATTTCTTTTTCGTCGACAATGTATCTGTATATATTCTCTGTTAGTGCACGCATGTCGTGAGTCACATAATCGATTAACGTGTGCCTTTTACTGTGCCCGTTATTATTATCTTGAAACGCGCAGGGATGAAGTGGCCAATTCGAAGGATCGAGATTTTATTGCCCGGTTCGTTGAACGTTTCTTCGAAACTGCGAATTTTTACGGCCGAAATTCGTTGATTTGTTCCCCCCAGAAGCCAGCGGGGCGCCAGGGCAACGAGAGCGGACTGAAAATCAGCGAATTGCGTGTCTGTCGATGATTTAAACACGCCCACGTAACGAATCTATTAATTATTTATGGGCTTGCGGAATTTATTTGCTGCCCGCCGCGGGGTTCCCCTGCCCTATGCCCTCCAGGGCCTTGCTCAAGAAAGCGCGCCCAATATAAAGGCCATTTTTACGTGCTCCCTCTGGCATGGCTGCTAAGAGTCCCAGGAAACCGTGAAACGATCTTCCTCGAAAAGAATTAAAATTGCAAAGCGACTCTATCTGTCAGGCTCTCCCAACAGGCGTATATCATAATCGTGTCGTAATGTAATCTTACGCAAGGCTTGTTCCTGATGCAGCATGTGGACTCACAAGGGAGGTTTGACAACTCCAAAATTCAAAAAAATTTGAAACTTTGCAGATATGAAGCTCCGAAACGCTAATAAGATAACTATTTTTTGATTCGGCAATAAAACAGTCTTAAGGGTGAAAAACACGTCCTCAAAGAAATTGTGAGTTGTTATATTATCGTGAATATTTGAGAAACCGTAAAATATATCGAAAAAAAGTTCAAAGTTTCATAGTTTACGATATCCTACAATATGGCGACAAAGAATTGTCGAAAAAAGTGGGGTGGGGATAAATTTTGAAGAAAAGAATGTTTTTCGCAAATTCTTTATCCCCATTTTATAGGGCATAAGAAACCATAGATCTTCGAATTTAACTTCTTTTTTATATCTTTTACAGTTTCGTAGATATTCACGATAATCTGAAAACTTACCATTTTATCGAGGGGGTGTGTTCACTCTTAGGACCGTTTTATTGCCGAATCAAGAAATAGTAACATCATTAGCATCGCCTGAGCTACATTTCGGCAAAGGAACAGATTTTTTTAATTTACGAGCTGCCGAACTTCCCTCGTCAGGGAGTGTCACTTTTTGGAGTAACATTTCGGATTTTGCTGAAACTTGTATATGTTGTAGTATACAATATGTATCTCGAATAGGGCTGGGACTATTCGAATAATTTAATATTCGAATATTTTACAAGTATTCGAATACTACGAATAAACTTCGAATATTTCAGTATTCGAATGTTATTATTCGAATAGTATGGTGTGAAGTGGGTCAAAATTAGCTTACAGGATTTCACCCTGACAAATGAACCTAAAGAACTTGATTTATAATTCACACCATACTATTCGAATACTTGGATATTCGAATTATATTCACCAAATAATTGAGCAACTGAAGTATTCGAATATTCGAATATCGAAAAATTCGACAAATAGTCCCAGCCCTGATCTCGAAGGACTTTGGAAAGTTTCAAAAAGGTGCTTTCAATTACAAAATTGCATATGTTTAGAACAATTGCAGTATAAATGGTAAATAATTTTTTTTAAGAGAAATAATTTGTATCAGGTACTCTTATGTCTCCACTATAAGCACCCAAAACCTCATTTTTATCAGCTTCTTACCTCAACAGTTATAACCTATTGAAAAATGGTCACCAGTATATTTCAAAGAGATGTAAGATCCACAATTTTTAAAATTGTGAACAGACCTTCGAGATACGTTGGTAAATCACTAAACGCAAAATGTGAAATGTTATTCCAAAAAGTGTCCGATTTCGCGTGGAATGGCCCATACTGTTAACGCAAAACAGACTGAACATTGCCTTTTCCACCTCCCACCGAACCCAACATCTGGAAAACGAAGACTCCACAGGTCCGCATTGACCTGAAATCACCGTTTCGCAAATTGCTACCACACCCCTTGCTACCCTTGCTTCTGGCGACTTGACGCCCCCGATTCGACTAATTGTTTCTGGCGAAGTGTAGGGAATCGAGGCACGGTCCGTGGAAATTTCGCGGAGACATGTGGCGCACGGATTTTAGGGCCCAGTCATCGCAGGATCATCAGCGTAAGGAATCCTTCTCCACCCCTTTCGGCGAAACTCTGGTCCGAGGAGTCCCAGAACGAATTCGACACGCGCGTCGGGGTAATTACTACCACACGGCTGTTTCCTCGGCGGGTTTTCGCGCTTTTCGGCTCCTCTGCTTTTTGGCAACCGTAATGAGAGAGCGCGATGAGACGGGGGATGAACTAATTGGAAACGGGCGCCTTCTAATCATCGACTTTGACCCGAACCTCGCGCCAAAGGTGACGGTCATCTGCAGCAGGGGAGGGCGTGCGTCCGCCGATAATTAGTCTTCCAGAGGTGCTGGCGTAATTATGGCCCCTCGGGTTTGCTTTGGTCGGGAATGATCGAGATTCTTGTGATCTTCGACGCCGACGGTGTCGCGTTGGTGACGAGCAAATAACACGATCTGCCAGCGGGGAACTCGTTTCGGGAGGATTGCTGAGGAGCTGGACAAAGAATCCCGGCGAACGCAGTGGGTAATTGAGCGGATCGATCGAGGTGGTAATTATAAGTGATTATAAACTTCGTTCACCTGACAATTGAAAAGTGGGGCATAAGCTTAAAATAATACGTAATCCTCGGATGAAACTTAAAGGCAGATTTAATTCGAAGGCTGGGGAATACGGTGGTCCTTTTTCTTATTTAAATATAAAGAATGTGGAGATCGTTTATTATGTATTATAAATAGAAGCTTGATCTTCCCCCCAAGATTACATTTTCACTTAAAAACCGCTTCGTCTGTCTGAAACGACTAAAGAAAGACCAAGACCATATCCTCTTCTCCCCCTTTTTTTTACTCCAACACCCGAGCGTCTGCTCCAGGATTAATTTCGCCCGTTGAATCGCAGAAACTGCTTTTGAAAGTGCTTTCCTCCTATTTGACCCTGAAGCGGCCTCGCCCCGGGAACGATCAGGTTTCGTCGAATCTGCAAACCGGATGGTGAACGATAGCGCGAACGAAAGGATTCCGTGTGCCGTTGTTAAAACGATAGACGTATCTGCCGGGGTCTGGCCATTTCCTCGACACGGGCCATTGTCGTGGACCGGCCGGACAATAACGCACTCCGGAGGATTCTGTGCGCGAATTAGAGCAAATCCTTTCTCCGAATGCTCGCTCTAATTCGACGGGCGCGGACCGCAACGAGACGCCCAGCGGGAAACCATTCACGGATTCGTCCCGTGGAGAAACAAGTCTGGAATGAGCCGAGGAGATTATCTGGCTGCTGTCGTTAGTGGAGCATTAAAAATAAACCGCGGTGGCCATATTTTGTCAGCAGGACAATTGTACTGTCACAACAGTGCACCCTGCACGTCGAACTCGCGACACAATCACACTTCCGGTGCGTTTAACGCAGTCACTCAGTCTTTTGTTACATTTTTAACCGATTTCAAAAGGAAGAGGTTCGATCAGTGTGTATGTAACATTGTTTTTCAAATTGGTTGGCATTTTTGCGAGTTAATTTTTATTTACATAATTTCGACCAAGTATTTATGTTTGTCCGCAAATTTCTCCGTAACTACTGGATCGAATTTCGTGAAACTTATTGCATCTGGTTTGGCTTCAATCAACTTAGGTCGTGAAGCAATCATGATCAAAATCGGTTAAGTAGGTATGAAGTTACATAAAAAATAAGGAATCTGTTGTTTCAGATTATTATTATAGAGTAGGGACTCTCTGTCTGTCTAAAAATATTTTTATTGAAGTCGACGCCAAATAATTAAAAACTTAGTAAAAGATAAATTGTAGTTTAATTATCATACAAATTACAAATTCAGATAGCTAAAGTGGCTATGTGGAATCATTTGGCGCCGACTTCAAAAATATTTTTATATTTTGTTTTTCGGTGCGATTCTTTGAAGTCGGTTGAATTGTTTTTTTTTAAATTTGTTTATGATGATAGCACTTTATCTCGCAGATTTTTGGAGGTGTTGTGTGTGTGGAGGAATGTTCGGTGTTTCTAGAAGAGTGAAAGAAGAAGACACTTTTTTATAATACTATAATATGTTAAACTATTCCTAATCTACCCTTAAATTTTCAACTTTACAACTCTTAACTCTTCTACTCTTCGACGTTCAAAACTGATTTCCGCACTTTGCTCTCGATTGTAGATCATCCCGCACTTTTCAACATCACACACACGCCCAAAATTTGCAAGTGCATTTAAAAAATCATTCTCCCTCGCGATCGGCACCCAAATTTAAATACGCACTCGGTATTTCTTCAGATTGAATTTGAAGAATTCTTGTTTCTTTTTTCCTGAATTCAAAAATGTATGTTTTTGGTGGAACGAGGGAGAATTGAAGGAACCACGAGGAACAATCGAAACAATCAGTATCGTGCTTTGCTTTGAATGGCTGCTGAGGACGGCTACAGAACTATCGAGTTGCAAATCAAATAAGGGCCTGTTGCCTAATCTTCCACCTCGAAATCGCTTTGGCGCAATCTCGTTTTTAATCAAACCTGATCACGGGCCCGTGCAGACAGATCCTCGCGGAGTGTATCGAACAGGGCAGATGATCCTCCGCCAAGCGTCCACCAAGGTCCATTGTACTCCAAATTGGCTTTTTATGGCGGGTTAATATAACATCGAAGACGTTTGCAATCTTTTTTCACCGCCAGCCCCCGACGATCGACGGTCCAGTGCTATTCCGTCGTGGGAAGAGGAACTGGTTTCATTCGTCGCTATCGGGATGTTTGCATACCTCGACTTCGTGCATCGAAATCCTTAATTGCTAAACGACGCCTGGTTCGTAAATATTCAGCAGCTTTTTTCGAAATTTTCCACCATATTCGATGCGATTCATGCAGCTTCTAACCCTCATCCGTCCCTCAGTTTCCCAATTTAAGTATTTGTCCCGTGGTGTCAAACTAACGCCAAAAAAATCAATACAATGAAAAGATAAATGGTTGACTTTGCGAATTCTTTTATTGAATAAAAAAAATGAAATTTTTCTATTGCGATGTGCATTGTGTACATTCGCGTTTGTGTTAAAGATTCTCTGAGTCCAGTTCTAATTTATTAGAACACTTCTGACATGAAATCTTATTCTCTACTCTTCTTCGAAATACTTTCCTCTCAAATTGTCTATTTCAATTTTACGATGTTGAATGCAATCCCAACTGTCAGTACATGTACTACCAAAATACTCGAGGACGTAAAGAACACGTGCATCAGGAATTCCCTTCATATTCGTTACCAATCGGAAAACACGATCGTGCCCTGTCGTGCGTGGAATTCATTAGAAGTGAACGGCGAGCGAAGCCAGGATTCCGAACCGAACGCCGTGTTCTTGGGAGTTTCATCTCCAGCACAGCGAATACAAAGATTTCCCTGAGCGAGTCACGTACCGCCCGTCTCATGCCGACTTCCGGTTAGGCCCGCCAATTCCACGGGCCACAATAATGGCCTCGGAACCATCGAGCCAGCCACTTGCCTTCGACGAAATCGCGAGCAACATCCGATTTCCTTCTTACGCAGGCTTACGTCACCGACTTTGGTCACGAATGCAGGAACGATCTCTTCCTTTCGATTCGAGAATAAGCCATCGGCCTGCCTCCACATAACGCAGCGCTCGTTATTATGGGTATTACGGATATCGAATGTCCTTTTGGTTCACCCATAGCGTTCCTCCTATCTCTGTCCCTCCCTGTGGCGTTTTCTCGCGGCATAATACAGGGCCTACGATGCGAGCAGGGAAAAACCGAGTCCTTGTGTACAATGCTGAGGCGCAGGCTGCAGTTCCGCCCACTTCCGGGCGCTGAATGCATCCTCGACTCGTCTAACTACCCTTAGCAGTTAAGCCATGCGAAGCGTAGAGACGCGTCCTTTCGCCGGTACGATTTTTCTTTTTCTTTCTTTCTTTCTTTCTTTCTCCTAGTTTTTTTTTCATCGACCGCTTTCAGAGCTAGGCGAATGTAGTTCGTCAGCGCGTTCGAGGGTATATACGATTACCCCGGGGTACTTGAGGGAGGACTCTCGAATTTCGAGAAATAGCTCGCGAGGAATTATGGTCGTGGTATACCTATCTATGATTGTGGCAGGTATGAAGAGTTCGATGATTGCTTAAGCAGCAATTGGCTTTATCGAGGTGCTTGGAATTGTGTTTGTATGAAACAGGCGGCACTTTCGATGCTGAAATTTCAATAGTAATTTTAGTTGAGATAGGGAAAGATTAGGTGTGTTCGAGATGGTGGTACACCCACCCTGAAAAAAGAATACAAACGAATGAAAAAATCTGTAATCTGACAGCCAGCTACTACTTCTCGCGTATGGACATAATCATATTTACCAACTTCGAGTAAATTAGAAAAAACGGTTAATAAAATTATTGCTTTCACTTAACAGTAAAAAGGGAACACTATTTGAAATTTATATATTTTCACACAATAAGTAATAGCTATTGAGTTCTCATAAAAGAGTTACCTATTCCAAAAAATATTTGAGTTACTCATAAAAATATTAATATTTATATTTTTATTTATTTGCGATGAATCAATCATTTGTTATCGGATTTGCCTCAAACGTGCACCAAACGATGTCGAATTTTATTTACGCAGGTATATTACACGCCACAATTCAAAGACTGTACAAAATAGAGCTGCACCCCTCTTGCTGCAAGGTCCTCAATTTTCGAATTCTGGTGTCAAAAAATTTCCTATTCGATTTTTCGTAACCATAGTAAGGTTGCTCCCTTCACTTCATTATTCGTGCTGAAATATTTCCGGAGCATATATTTTTTCATTTGACCAAACACATGGTGAGAGTTCAGGACTATAAAGTGGATGCTCCTATTAGAACAATTATCCTGGTGACTATGTTGAGAAGTAGTAGCTGGCTGCAATAAAATCAATTTTTTTAATCTGTATTCTTTTTGTAGGGAGGAGAGTGTGTAACTTACTTATTCTCTGACCCTCGTACATTTATCAAGTCGTGGGCTGTGTAAAATATGTCCATCAGTCATCACTTTGAGCTTCACTTTGTAGCTGCCAAATGAAGTCTAGCTTTACCAGATTCTCGTAATAGTATCTTGTAATAATGTCTATTGAAGTGGAACGTTCGAAACTTTCCACCCTTTAAAGTTCGCCACAGGGTGTAGGCTTTTGTTACGACCGTTCGAAGATCGCTCGTAGAAACGGGCACACCCCGCAACACCCACTTCCCTTCCAGCTTGGATATGGGATACCCTAGGCCGTAAGAAGTTAAATGGACATATTATTTTCTGGAAAGGACACTCGAGACTTTTGCCATGGCGAACACGTGCGGTGGGTGTGGAAAGAGACGGGGCACGTGCGCTGTACGTTGTTAGATTTCGAAAATTATGTTCGCGATAACGGAGTGCGAACAGACGTTCACTACTGTCTCGAGATTTGTAGACACCTTATGGAAAAGCTGCGGAACATTTGTACACGTTTCTAATACTCACTGAATTATTAAATTCTGTCAGTTTTGCTTTATAAAACTAAGGTGATTTCTTCTGAAAAGTTACTTCTTACCATTGTATCAGTCGATAATGTGAAGCAGAATTTTTTTTTAGAAAGTCTACAGTTGCGATCAACAAACCGTACAAACTTGCGATATTTGTGATCACAAATGTATATAGCCGCGCGCGCATTTACTTTTATGTTCCCAACAGTTAGTACGTTTCCAAATTTATGGACTGCTCATAAGTGTCTCGAGCGTGTAATGCACTTTTTATATCTTCCACGAACCGTGTCAGTCGCAGTACTCTCCTTTACTGTATCGAAATACTCGACTCCCCGAAAGTCGGAGAATCACGATTACGTTTCGGGACATGTAGCAGCAAATGACATAAAGAGCACCCGTGCCGATAAGAGAGCACCAGCTTCGTTGCACCAGAGAGTTTCACTTTGGTAGCCTGACGTTCAAGTATCTGTTTTATTGCCCTATTTGCCACAAATGGCGACTGGTCTGGAGTTCTTAAAGGAGTACAACATCGTCGAATTCTCTGGAAAAAAAAAATAACTTCATCGTGGGTTTCGTTTATATATTTCGTTCAAACGTTTCTTTAATAACTTACATACAGACAATAGTTCAACTCGTATGCAACTCAGCTGAAAGATCTAAGTAGGTGATTATTTTTGCAATGACGTTGTGAGTAATGTATCAGTATTAAAATTCAACGACAATCTTCATGATAGTAGGTACCTATAGAGAGCACAGAAATAATTGAAAGTTAATTACGCGATTTGACCAAATGAAACCTTGTTCTTCAAGATACTCCAAAACACAATTGAGGACCTTGCAGCAAGAGGGATATAGCACCATTTTTAACAACTTCACGTAAATTAGGAAAAACTATTTATAAAATTATTGTTTTGACTTAAGATTAAGAAGAGAACACTAATTGAAAAATATATATTTGCACAAATAAGTAGTAGTTATTGAGTTAATAAAGTTTTATTTATATTTTTGGGGAAAAAATATTCTACATATAATAAAAATATTGATACGTATTTATATTAGTATTCCTATTTTTATTTATTTGCAATAAATCGTAATTTGTTATTGGATTTCCATCAAACGTGCATTAAACGATGTAGAATTTTTTTTACATATAATAATTTTCATAAAATATTATTCCCCACAAAGGGATCATTGTATTACAGGAAATTCCCTTAAATAAAAACAGTTTTCACCTCCAATCCATTCTTCTCTAAATCATCAGTCAATCATCGACCAGAAAACGACGTAGATGAAGCCACAAGTGCTACTCAAACACTTTTAATGAACCGCTACTGGATCTGGACAGTGTCCCTAGCGAGGCAGTTGGCAATCTTTGGCCCAGGACGGAAAAGGAGAAATTACAGGGCCGAAGAGGAGAATTCCAGGAAGAATGTTTTCCTCCTGTTTGCGACTGTCCAACGAACTTCTGGGCAGCAAGTGGGCCCCGGTAAGGAAACACCGGACCAGCGGGATCGACAACAAACAGGAACTGAAAAGGGCGGGTGCAGTTATCGGGTTACCGGTGCAGCTTTAAGCCAATTCCCCTGATTTATTGACGGAAGTCGATTAGAGGCAATCTTACAGTTAATTAGCGTAGGAGCACCCCGTGACGACGTATCGAATATTGGAGGAAACACTCGGGCCAGGGGGCTGGTTTCGGGATGATTTAAGGTGAACATATGCGAAGACCAACAATGGGTACAAATTCCATAACTTAACGTCTAAAAAAAACAGATTTCAAAGCAAGAAACATATTATTAAAATTCTAGCTGCTCCTAATTAGTCCTTCAATTCGATCATCGTAAGCAGTGGCGCACTCAGGATTTAATTTGGGGTAAACCGAATTCAACGGATAAAAATATATTCAATAAAATTCATTGGGCGATTATCAATATTTATTTAAAGAATAAAATTGTTACCATTTAAAGATCGAAATTGTAGAAGAAAAATCGGATTCTTTCTTCAAAATATCATAATTTTCTTAAAATTCAAAAATTTGGCCCAATGGCCCATTCCTGCAGCGCCATTTTATAAAACCAGCGTTGAATTTTTAATGTTGTTTTTTTTTAAGGAAATATGGTGATAAGGAGGCCCCCTTTTCATGCAGGGGTTGCTGAAGCCACAGAAAACGAGGGTAAATATTTGACAAAAGTGTGTCAAACAAATTTTTTTTATCTGAATAAAGGTTCCAAGAACAAGATACAATTATAACATTTTCGATTTATTCTACACCTCCCGAGTATTTTACACCCCTTCAATCCTAAATGCGATGAATTATTTGGCGCCGAGAACGTATGTAACCCCTTAAGTATTCTTATATTCATTCTTATAATCTTCACTCATCCCAGTATGCCGCCCCCTAATATTCTACCCAGGAAAGAAATAAAAGGAACGAAGAAATACCCCAAAGCTGAGAAGAAGCTTGCCGTTCTACTTTCCGCCGTTAATCCCCAAAAGTATCCAACAAAGTGGCACGAGTACGCGAGCCAGGCTCGGTAGCAGAGAGTTCGCGTGGCCGACTTCCGTGACCGGAACCACGTCCGAATTCCCTCAAGCTACCGCCGCGGCGGGGCCTTTAATCCGCATCGGGCCTTTTCCAGGATTTCCACGGGCTTGGAGAAACACGCTGGCTGGCCGCCGCGGATGATCCTAAATAAACACGCGCACGGCCACACGACCGGCATCCCCACTCCGAGCAGGCTCCCTTCCGCGGCAGCCCTCGAGCAAACAGGCGGCTACAATGCGGCGCATTGTCGCGGAAGGGCGGCAGGTTGGGTGAAAAGATGGAATCGGTGGGCGAAGGTGGAAAAAGCTGCTACCTACGGCTGCCCTCGTTCTTCCTTTACCTCCACGGAGGAATGAATGTTCCCTTTCAATGTACAGGGTGTTATGTCACGACCTGTCTACTCCGGTCTACCCCGTGGGAGCACGCCGATGATGAAACGGGGGCAAAATGCAGCCTGCAGCTTGCTGGGGGATGATGGATGGGAATCTGGGACAAATCGATCGCCGAGCAGTTTCCCTCTGTAATCGTCCCTGTCCTTTGAACTGCGTATATTGCACTTTTGCGAAGTTTGCTCGATGGTTGCTCTGTACAGTTATTGAAGGGCTTCCTTTGGTAGCTGTAGAAGAAATACTGTCGCTTTGGTGTCTGTTGATCTCCTTTAGCGCTGCTTTATCCGATTTTGTTGGGTAGAAGTTCTGTGGAACTCTTTTTAGCATGGTGGACGTTTCAAAGGAACTGAGTTAGTGAAATATTCTGTGATATGATGCAGTATTTACACGGTGTCAACTGGTGTTCAGTGGTTCGATATTTGTTGCTTCAGTGCAGGGATGGGTAATATTTTTATTTAAATAAAATTTCGAATAACGAATAAAAGTTAAAAAATTATTCGCCATGTGTCGAATAAAGTCAACCCGAGTTAACACTCATGACGAATAAAACAATTTACTTTGTTCCTCGAATAAATTCTCATCGAATAAAAAAGTTAACTTTATTCGTCTAATAATCTAAAGTTAAAGTAACTTTATTTGATTCTTATTTACATAATTTTTTATTTAGTTAATGCCCAACTATGCTGCAGTTTATCGACATATTGCAGTCATTTACTTTCATAGTTTGGATTACTTTGAATGGAAACTCGGTAAAGGTACAAGCTCTGTTGTTGCTTCAATACCTATCTCCTTCGCATAGTGAGTAATAATCGAAGTTCGATCAATGGTTAAAACTTCATTAACTAATACTAAGGCATCCCAGGTAAATAACTATCATCTACATATATTGATTTACCTCATGGTACAATTTGCAGTATGAGGAACCATCGCACATCAACTCCCATTTACCTACCACTGTGTCTTATCTATCTTCGTAATCTACCATCTCCATCACACTAGTCCAGTAGTCTGCTTCATAGTTATTTGGGATTTCAATCTGTTTAAAGCGAGTGTGGTCTCTGGTCGGGCATGCAATCTACGAATTGCAGCCTGGTACATTGTAGGAATAGTTGATAGTCTGCGATAGACATCGTCCCTCTCTTCAGCCTTCTGCTTAGTCAACGCACGGGACTCCTCAATCCTCCCTCCTGCGATTAACGTGCCTGTAAAAACCAGTCCTTCGTAAAGTATCCTTTACTACTTTCATTACGCTGAATTACGCCTCCCGCTGTCCACCCTGCAGATCACTTTACGCGTAGCAGCAGAAAAACGCTAATCACCTGCCTATACGTCTGAAATTACCATCCGAATAAAAAATATGAACATCAACTAACCGGTATGAATTATTTCTATTATGTAACATATAGGTACAGTTACTCGCAAAAGTATCCGCCCACCCCATACATGTAACGTGTTTTATTTATTTAATTGTAAGTAACGTTAGCTTCAGAATTTCCCATTACAATTTACACTAGTGTAAACTTTGATTAATATATTTTTAGTTAGTATCATCTGCCAAAGAAATGGTCAAAGAAATTTTCCTAGAAGAATGAAACCAGGGAACTGAAAATTAATTCTATCTGTACATAATAGATTAAAGCTGATAATAAAATCGCAGGAATATTAGAAGAATATAAATTAAATATTGAATTTGGGGGAATATTTTTTGCACGATCTTTGTTACTTCCAAGGATAACACTTTTTTAAATAAACTATATTCCATTATTTTCAATTGAATGCACTCAAAACGAAAGTACATTAATCAAGCTTTATATTCACGGAAATTAGAATTTAGAATTCGTAATTTGAAATCGATTTAATATGGAAAATATGTTACCTATAGGGTGGACGGACACTTTTGTGAGTACCTGTATTTCCACCGTTACGGATCATTCCCCAGCTGAGTGGACGTCTAGGCCCGACGAGAAACAACTGCTGAAAATAATAATCGCACGAACATACCAGTAAATAGCCGTTGCAAAGAATCGTGATACGTAACGAGTCGCAATTACACGCCTTCCACCGAGATTCTCGAGGAAACTTATCTCCTACCATTCACAGTTTACACGGATTTCCCTCAATCCTGGTGTTTGATATTACCCTAGACACCTTATTGGTATTCCAACGAATTGCATGAAAGAACGAGCAAACAGATTCTTTCCACTCACTTGGTCCCTAAAAAGAGAATCAGAAACGCGTTCCGCAATGAGAGAATTACTGATCCTCGATAGCCAGTAATATCTGCCACGATCACGTGATCCACGAGGATCTATTCTCCGAGGCTTGTTGATTCTTCGAGTGATCCTCGAAAAAAGAAGCGTTCGTGGGTATCAGGTAAGACCAGTCGCAGACGGCGAATTGGCATGGCCCCGTTTTCTCACTGGACAGACATTCGTCATTATTACCATTGACCGTTGGTCTTCTGGCTCCTACCTAGTCGGGTTCCACAGGAAGTGGGCCGGTCGGATCAAGGGTCTGGGCTGCCCTTTTCCATTCTAAAACGCTCCATTCAGGTGTAATAGTCAGTTAAAGACTATCCAAACATAAGATCCCCACCGGTCGCTTCGACGAGCCACTGTGCCCCCTGAACTTTCTCATGGCGAACTTTTGTTGGGGAGAAATGCGAGTGACCCATCGCTGGGCACATTCTTCACGGACGATTCCGCAGTCTCAATTTGCCTGGAAAGAATACTGTTTTGGATGCATCATTCTGCGAATAACATACTGTTGCTGTTTTTCTTTGGATCTCTTCATGCTTCCTTCATGTCAACATGTCTGTCATGCTTCTGAAAGATAATATATATGTATACCCTAGCTAGTTCTTGTAAAAAACACTGTAAGTGCCAAAAATCAAATGCTATACCATTGGCAGGTAGGACATTTTCTAGTAATTTTTTTTAATTTTGACACTTGCAGTATATTCTGCAAAGTGTCTTCAATTAGTGAACCTTGCAACACGAGGAATCTTTGGATTATCTCGTGGCTATAAATGTAGATTAGTGTTCTGTGAGATTAGTATTACGAACTTTAGTTCATTCAGAGTCTTTGGAATTTTACAATAAGATATATCTAATGTTTCCTTTCTGGGTTGAAACTGAGACATTTCGGGGATCTTCTGGATTTACTAAATCAGTTATGCGTGAACAGTGACTCACCCAGAGAGGGGTACAGGGGCGTTGGCACTCCCCAAAGAAGAAGCTTTGTAAGAAAGGAAAACTGGATCTTATTCTTTAAATAAATTTTGATAATCACTTAATGAATTTTATTGAATTTTATTCAATGAAAATTAGATCCTTAGTGCTCTGCTGTGCGTGAAATCGCTGATATTTTGAAAATAAGGGGAAGGAAAGGAGGAAGAAGACTAGAGCAGAGAAGCGTACGAAAAACTTTGAGATGCGTAAGTATAATTGCCTCGAGAAATTTAATCTACTTACATCTTTAATCTTCGACGTGATTTCGCAATGTGAATTGGACACAGGGGACCACACGCAGCTACCTAAATAGAGGAATCACCTCGAGTGTGTTTATCCACGTGATCTTCGAACAACAAACGTGGAAATCCTTAAATCCTAAATCAACCTGCCGCGCAGCCGAAACCGAAGGCAAACTGCAAACAAACGGCGCTGGTGGTGGAAACGCGGAGGGGTAGGCCGCCGTCCAATCTGGTGAAAGCCAAATATTGGCTGACTAAATAAAACGTGCTTCTGCGGGCCATTTAAGTCATTGCGATTTAATGGAGGCGCGCGTTTCGCGGCTAATCCTATTTCGTCAACCTCTAAAAAAGCCTCCACTTGAAAGATCAAATGTTCCACTACAATCCCCAACTGCATCACTCACAACGATCAGATAAAAATAATTTGTAGGCATTCGGTGTGTTTGGCACATAAAATTTAAAATACAACACCAATATTTTCGAGAAACGATTTTTGTATTCAAGTAGGAACATCAATTTTACTTCTTTGGGCTTAAGAGATCAGAAAATAATAACAAAATGAATTGTGTTTTTATTCTGACATTTATAGCCCAACATATTGACTTCTTGCATTTCATACAAAAGTTGATTATCATTTTTCTTGACTTAGGGCGAATTCCTCTTACGTCCAAATCGCCAGCAACGTCCGTGGTTAACATTCCAAAATTTATGAAAATTTCTTGAAATATGGAAGAGAAATCTGTGACAAAGCCATTATAGGAAAATGCAGGTTTTTAACTATAAATTACGACTTGAAAACAGGAACATAATTTATGATATTCATTTTATTACAAAAACGGAAAAATCCTACGGTCTTGGGTGCGGACGATTTTGGCGTAAGTAGAATTCGCCCTTAGATAACACAAAGTGCCTGATTTTTTTTATTTTCTAGGAATCGTCTAGGAATATCAGAATTAAATTATCCCCCTCTTCTGGTTGGGGGAAAATTTTGTTCTGGCGCAATAATTGCATTACAAACATTAAGAAGAAAATCTTAGATACCATAAAACATTAACAACCTACATCGTACATTCCAGAAACTATAAACTCACGCGCAAACCATTCACACATGTGCACTTGTGCAACACTCACACAAAACCCCACAGGTATTTGTAGAGCTCGGAAAAGAGTAATATCGGAAAGTCGGCGTTGGGGGAATTGTTCTGCACCTCAAGAGTACGTAGAAGACCCAGAGATCTTGGATTCGAGTCCCATCGCCCTAGGTTCTCTTTTTCGTCCACAAATTTCCTCGCAGAAAACCAATAACACAACCTAAGAAGCATATTACACGAACATTGGCCACTGTAAGCTTCATTTTCTAGCAAAAGCAGCTCACAGCCATTTAAAGACGATTACACCTCCATTTCCACGTAGCAACACCGCCAAATCTACCATTAAACCATAGAAACACTTCCCAGAAATCCCGGAAATGGTCCTCGAAGCATTCTCCGTCCACCACAAATCGATTCACCCCGCTGGAAGGCGGCGCAAACGAAGGTGTCGTAAAAAATGCTTTTCGCGAGGCCCCGAGGGAAGCTTTTAAGTCGGTCCTTATCTGAAACGACCTGCCTTCTTGCTAGCAGCGGTAGCGGCGTTGAACGGGGGCGAGCCGAGAGATACGAAAAAAAAGGAGGACGTCGAGGCGGCGGAGAGAAAGGGATGGGAAGCGGGCGCAAGACAATGACCGCTGTTCAAACACAAGGGGACTTCAAACGGCCGCCGCGTTCCTCGAGAGTCGACGTCATCGCTGTGGAGCGGCTCCCCGGGAACGGGTGCATCCTCGCGAGAGTTTAAGGACATCCGGCGACTGAAATAACAAATATTTGCGCCACGGAAGGCTGCAGACTCGGCGAACCCTTTCATTTGTAACGACAAGCCGAAATTAGTGCGGCTGTACGAGAAACAACGCTACTAAGGAACGAGTTAGAGGTCCCTAGGCGTGTTTTACTAGGACCACGGTGCCCAGCCCCCGTGCGCCCCCGCGATGCACCCTGAAATAACCGAGTCTCTGTAAATACAGGTGCAACGGCGAATAATAACTGGTTTAGAACGCCGCCGCGGCCTCCCCGACCCTGTAACGAGTTTCGGTTGTTACACCAATCGCGGGCAGTAAAACGTGCCGAAGGTAATGCTCGCGAAAGCACGGGAAGAGGGCCGTTTTTTACGACGGCGCGGCGGCACGGTGGTTCGCGCCTCCGCGCGCGGGAAAAGTAAATAACGGTGGGCATCGAGGCTCGCTTTCTTGCTTCCTTGGCGCGCCGACTGGTTGAGGGGACCGTTTCGGTGGTTTTTGTGGATGGAAGCATTTTTTTATTCGGTGTAGGTGAAAGTGAGGTAGCAGGTATCTCAGGTCTCGAGGTGTCAGCGAAGAATATCTTGATGGACGTGACAGGTTTGGTTACAGTGTACCAAGTAATTAAAAGATTGAAGAGATAAGGGGGGGAATATTAATATTTTATCAGGAGATTCCAGGTTGTCATGCTTCTGAACGCCTTTCCAATTCTCCTTGAAATAGCAGAGCAGTGAAGCTTCATTTTAGGTACGTAGGGTTTAATGATTATGTCGATGAAGCTGCCCCTTTGAAGCGGGGCAGTGTTATTCCCCCCGTGCATCCACCTTCGTCAAGTGATAGTGCTGGGACTTGTTGGGCACTTTCATGTCGTTCTGCGGCAAAAAAAAAGTGGAGCCCAGAAGACATCCCCATCTGCATACGCCAGAAACGGGTTCGCGGTTTGACTGACGAGCGCCGCCCAATCCTAATCGTTCAATCGCTAAAAAATTCACAAAAAGGATGCTGAAGGTGGGGGGAGTGGGAGAGAAAAAGGGTCCTGAGAAACAAACTAAGACGAGAGACCGTTCGGCACCGAGCACCGCCCTTGCACTCCACCCATCCATCTACAACTTGCATATATTTTTGGGCAGCTAGTTTTTTCCCCGAGGGAGATTTATCACGTCCCTACGCCTCTTTCGCGGGCTTGTTCCATCAGCGGGCCGACGTGTGGCAGGGAATAATTGGCAGGCTCGAGGAGCGGCCGTGTTTAGCCCCACAACGCCACGTTCCGTAGATTGTTCGAGGAACGGTGAAACCGTCGCGAATCGACAAAGTGGACGGCGAAATCTGCCGCTACGGCAAAGATCTTTGGTAAATGGTATTAAACGACTTTGAAGTTTGCGGCTGACGCTGTGGAATTGAAAGATAGCCACCCCTCTTGATCTTTGGATCGAAGCAAGTCGAATAGCAGACGTATTTGAAAGGGGATACTTCCTCGAAGCTAGTCAATACAGTGGCCCACTCAGAATTTAATCTTTTTTGAACGGATTCATTAAGTGATTATAAAAATTTATTGAAAGATTAAAATCCATTTTTCTTCTCTTTTTACAAAGCTCTTGAATTACTTCAGACGTGGTTACATTAATCTCCTTTTTCCAGAACCCCTTACCCCCCTCCCTGGGTGCGCCGTTGACACAAACTATATGGAGTTTTTAATTATTATAGGATAATTTCGCTGTAAGGTATTTGGGCGCCGAGAACACGGCAACGGATGCGAGAGTGCCCGGAGGTCGCCGGGCATAAACATTGTCGGTAGCAGGAACCGTTTTACTATATTTCCGGAGAGCGAAAGGATACAGAGAGAAGTACGCGGTTCTCAGACGGAGTCCGTTCTAAAGTGTCCGAGTATTAAAATAATGTAGACTTGGTTACATTGTTGCCAAATTAATAAAATTTTAATAGCAAACTCGTGGCTTCGGTTTCATATTGATTATGTTGTAACTTTAAAGAAGAAAGAAAGAATTGGGGATTATTGCCGAAAATTGGGGAGAAATGATTAACTTAAATTTAGAATTGCGGGCAAATTGGGGGACAAATATGATCGGAAACACAAATCGTGTTCCAGACTGTCCCCGGATTTTTTATACAATGTGAAGTTGTTGTAAAAGAGCCTTCTCAAGCCCTTCTGCATAAAATGGACAAATATAGGACAATGGTTGTTTTATTTTTTATTATTTATTTAATATTTGCATAATATTCGAAAAAATATGGAATATTGAAAAAATTTAGTCATAAACATACTAATAGGACGTGACATGTTGAGGTTGAGGTGTCATTGGTTTAGATACGAGTTAGAGTCAGCTAGTCAACATCAATTTATGAAATTTACAATAACTCTGTCAATTTTAAAAAAAAGACTATGAAATTTAGAGGTCATATGTAAAAATGAATGAGGAACCTAATTATGCGTTTTATGCAAAAAGGGCCCGAGTGTCCTAAGGCCGTTCTTGAATCCCACAGTACAATTACAATCAGCTTCAAACTGCTGAACAAACTTTTGTTTTAATTCACGATGAAGTAATCCAGCCTAGGATATAACCATAGAAGTTGCCACTGGATATTCTTAAACGAGGATGTGATTTATCTCAATCGTTTTGCGCTGACAGGAAAATTTGTTCCCTTGTATCGATCGATTCGAGCCGCTTCAAGATAAAACATTCGAAGTTCTTCAGCTCGATCGTCGACGTTTACGCCAAACATGGAATAATCGCGGCCGTTCTCCTTACGAGCTCGAGAGCGCTAAGAAAATTGCACAAATACCAGGCGAAGTGGGTCGATTTTCTTGCATTCTGGCGTCGTGAGACGAGAATCGTGCTGGCAACTGGTCTGCTCGTGTCCCGAGTGACTTAATTAACTCTGCTATGCCTCACGAGGGAAACGATTCCTCGTGTACAGCAGTAGGCACCGATTAGACTATTTGTCCCGATGAGATGAGAATTTCAATAGACATAATGGGAGGTGACAAGAAAACGTTGGGTTTCAAAATTCGCGTTTGAAACTGGGCACTGTTATAAGATTCCTGTATGTACCTACTAAGTTTGCAGTTTATTGAATCGACTAAATCGCGGATGTTTAGCGAAGGATTTGAAGGATTTGTTGGCAATGGTACTTGGAGATTGATAACAGAAGGCATATTGCAGTGTTTTGCAGTCTTTTGTAATATTCAAGTAACCTGCGAACCCCCCTCACCCATATAAGGTAAGGTAAATTTAATAAGGCAAAGAAAACACATTGAAAATAGGTGTTTCAGAATGTAATTCTACCTTAATAATATTTAATTATCTGAATACAGCAATTAACTATACTTAAAGATATTTAATATATTTAATATATTTAAATATCTTATTTAGTGTGACGGTGGTGCTTGCATCTGAGTAACCACCGTTTCGTTCAGATAATTAATGAAAAAGCAATGTTACATCACTAATAGAATATGGCAATGTAACCAGATTAAAAAAAAAATAAGTTTTATAAATTGTCAACTAAAAATAACCGCAGCGACCCCTCTAAAAACCTAACTCACAGGTTGGGAAACACTGGCATATTGAATTCAATGAGAAAATCCTCAACTTGGAGTGAATTACTAGAACAATTGTTAACTTAGAAAGGTTAAGAATGATCCCATCAGACATTATAGTAGAAGCAATATAAAGAAAAGAATTGATAAATGTTTATAGGTACACAATTTCAATCATGCAATATAATGATATTCCTCAGGAAATCTTGTTACCCAATTATATCTACTCAATTTTAAATATCGTGGTCAGTTTCGCGTGAAGCGATCGAATTTGGACATGCACATACGATTTTCATATATTTCGGTGCTCCACTCTGCGAGTTCTAGAGAAATACTCGGTCGAAAGGTAAATAACAGCCTATGTTGACTCGTAGCAGTTCTATCCATTAGTCAAACAGGAGGGAATTAGCTGGAACCAGGGACCCAGTCGCTAAAATACGGTGGAAACACGAATAAACTTAGAGGAGCTCAGTGCAAATACAGTTAAATACATAGGGTTAAAATTTTCTGCTCGTTTCTGCGCTCCATTTATCCCTGGTGGAGCAGGACGTTGCTACAACGACGAAGGAGCTCAGAACGAACCTGGTCCAGGGACCCTCGAGTTACGTATACGACACTGATGTAAACACGATACGCAATAAGGACTTTTCGATGTCAGGTGGCTGATTGTCTGTTCGAAGTCGTTAGTCTGTTCGAAGTCGTTGGTCTAAAATGAGCACAGTGAAATTTGCAGAAGAGTTTACGGACCTGATTAGGCGCTGGACGAGATCTCCGGTTTTAAATGTAAAGTATATAAATATCACACTACAGTAGAGAATTCCACATTCAAAATTTTGTCTAACTTTGTAGTCAGTTCAACTGTAAATAGATACATTGTTGGTGGCCATAGGAGTGGGTCACCGTAAAAAAAAAGCAAATAGCCCCACTGATTGAATTTTCATACCGATCGATGCCTTTAAGTCTTGTTAAACGTTGAATGTTCTTGCAGAAAGATGGTACGGATAAAGTCGCACCTTTAACGAACCAACAATTATTAAAAACCCTAAAATGTGTGGGGCAAGTGATGCTGGGAGTGCATTTGCATGAAACACCTGAGGCAGGGATCGCTGCATCTAGTCCCAGTTCACCTGCAGTGCCAAAGATTAAGCAGGCACAAATTAGTAAACTTTCGGAAAGGTAGTCACTTTGTTCTCCAAGAAGATTGTATATTATAATAGCCTAATTTTTGTTCTATCCGGTTGCAACAGTTTTAGATTCGGATCTCTGAATGATTTGCTACCCTCGTCTGATTCGAACAATGTTAATACCGTTGATCTACTGTCGTCGAAAAGTCAGGAAGAAATGGAGATCGTAAAATATAATACGCTTGAAGTTTTGCCTGCAGATAAGAAGGTGTTGTTTCAGTAGCATTATGGTTTTGTTACTTTTGGTGACTTTTCCAAAAATTTTGATCCGTTTTAGATCTCTGACTTATTAAATAATATATTTGTTCTTTGTTTGTAACGTAAATATTTGTCTGCTGCGTATAGTTCATCTCGCGATCCAATCCAACCATCCACGTGTCCTTCACCGATAAACCCGACGCGTCCATCCGCGAACAAGCGGAAAGGGGTGCATTGCGTAACGCCACGGAACAACAGGGGGACAAAGTGAAGAGCCACTTGTTCCTGAACAAGATCGAGGTGTTGAGGAAATGCGCAGCCGACGTTGTAGCAAATATCGACGAACTGAAAAAGGTTGGCGAATTCTTTTCCCATATTTCATCTCTCATGTGAATATCACATAGGTATACTATATTTGGTTCAAAAACTAATTCAGGTACCAGGGTTTATCGGTTTTCAAAAACCGGATTAAAAACTATTTTTTTTTATAAATTTGTAAAATTCGATAACCGGTTTTTAAATTTAAAAATCTGGTTTCAAATACTACGATTAATACATAAAAATTATTTGATTTTTTAATTAAAAACGTTAACATTGTGACTTGAAATCGCCCGGGGCACAAGCCCATTGTAGTAATTGTTTCCTGAAGTAAAACAATATTATGAAATAGATATTTATAATTTACATTTAAAAAAATATTTTAAAAATTCAATTGAAAATTTTACTTTAAAGAAACTGATATTTGTTAAAAGAAGTATAAATATTTTTTTGTGTTTTAATTATATTTCGTATCTTTTGTAAAAATTTTAAAACCCGATCAAGCGCTTTTTTCAATACCGGATTTCGAAATCCGGGTTATTCAAAACTCAGTCCTGTATAAATCTCACCAGATACCAACCCACAAAATAATCCAGGCAATGAACGCGGTCCCTAAAGCACTAATCTAGGATCACAATTCATATAATATAATAACCTAAATAATTATCTTGACGATAAAAGTAACTCTGAACATTGATCAGCTCACTGCACGTTAAGCACTTCTGTCGATGATTAAATCTTCTTTCCACAGGAAATGTGTCCGCAAACAGCAAAACCCATTCGACGACTGTCTTCCATGGCCGCTTCCCCAGGGCTGAGCGGTTCCTCGTCGGTGCTGAGGAAAGTCCCGCCTCCAAATCTCCGAAGATCCTCGACAAACTTCACAGGAACGTCCACGACCAAGAAATTGAACACGACTATCACGATAGAAAAGGAAAAGGCTTCGGCGAGGCGCCACACGATCACTCCTGGTTCAATCCACATAAAACCATCGAAAATATCGCCTAGGAGCCGTTCACCCTTAGTCGCAGGCTCGACCTCCAAGAAGTCACCACCGTCCACTCTCACAGCCGCGAAAAATCCGAAATACGCGCACATGCAGAGTAGCATACCGAAGGTTGCGTCCACCAGAAAAGCTCCGTAACGCGCGTTCGATAAACTCCAGGGAGCTTCCAACTCCCTGTCAATGAGAATTATTTATTCAACTACTGAGTGGTCAGTACTATAGGTATTTTTAGTTGTATTACTCGTCGCTAGTTTCATTATTTGTGATTCGTTTTAGCGGAAGTGACGGTTAGAAATACATATTGTTATTCTATTTAATAAAGGTGTTCATTCACGAAGCCTTTTCGGGGTTCCAATACCCACAACTTCTTTATTTCTTACAATTGAAGTGAAATTTGCTGTGACCCCAGCATGACATTTCCTTAGTATCTCGATTTTCTTCCTCAGGCACAAGTGGCTCCTTATTTTGTCTGAACACATTTCGAAAAATCACTGTCCCCTTGTTGATCCGTGACGTTATTCACTGCACCCTTTTCCGCTTGCTCACATGGACGCGTCGGGTTTATCGGTGAAGGACACGTGGATAGTCGGATTGGATCGCGATATGAACTACGGGCAGCAGAGAAATACTCACGTCACACATGTACAAATATATTATCTCATAAGTCATAAATCTAAAACGAATCAAATTTCTAATTTATGCAAAAGTCATCAAAAGCGATAAAACCGCTATAATACTAAAAGAACTGTTCTTATCTGGAGGCCAAAAATTCAAATATACCATATCTTGCTTATCAGTGTATTTAAATAATTCCGCGAAATGTTTAATTCGCATTCAGGATTCCTTCACGTTCCATCGACGAAGTTGCATCACCGTTGCACGCTCAATCATACGCAGGACTTTCGAAACTCGATCGCAATGGCCCGACGTGGGTGAATCGGCCGCAGGCGGTGCTCTGGATGATGCATTTTCGTCGTTCTTTTTCTCCCTCCCCCTGCGAACACCTTGCATACCCGAAACTGCAGCGTGATGCAAGGACCGAGGAGCGTCGGGGAGGCGAAAATTGTTAAGCCCGGGCTCGTTGTTTGATCGCGGACGAATTCGCGCTGGGAGCGTGGCCGCGAGCCAGCTACGTGGCGATCAGCGCGCAGATTCCCTTCAGAAATGGGCGTGAAGATCGATTTTCTCTTTTTAATGATTTACTGCCGGTGATTTCGTGCACCGCCGCGTCCTAAGATTTTAATCGACTGGACACTGCCTGCACTTCTGCTCGATTCATCATTTTCGCCAGTAACCGCGGGCGTCACGTGGAATTCTGCCGTTTTATTGCAAACCGTGTTAAGGGAACCCTCCGGTCGAAACGCTCGTAAAATAGGGGATTTTTATGAATTCTTTACAAGAAGAGGTTATAACATATCCTAAAAAATGTTTTTGGCTTTTATTAATACACTCATTAGGGTACGAAAAACAATTTTTGTTTCATGTTTTCGATCTTGACGTACTTTCTAGGTGGCGTTTATTGTTAGTGTAGCACTGCCGAAAAGATATGCCTAAACGGTAACCACGATTTCAGAAGATCTAATGAAACGATTCAAACAAACCTTGAGGCATTTGATCCACAATTGGACTCGCAAACGCATCATCCTCTAACATAATTTTTTTAAACACAGGTTCTTCTCTTCTTTTATGTGCACATTTTATTCTTTGCACTATTTTATTCAAATGCGCTCCAATCATCGTAGTTTTGGTGTTTTGTGCCACGACAAAGGGTAGAGCGATAGCTATTGATATAAATTTTCAGAAATTTTTTCGACTTTTGATTTTGCACGATCCTGTGAGTAAATTTTATGGTTACAGTTTATGGCCACGTAGAAAATGCACGATGACCGAAAACATAAATCAAATTTCTTTTGTACCCTAAGAAGTGTATTAATAAAAGCTAAAAACATTTTTAGAGTATGTTATAACCTCTTCTTGTAAAAAATTCATAAGAATCAACTATTTTTGAGAGACCCCTTAAAGTGGTAGCGATTCACGTTGCTCTTCCATCGTCCACCGTTTTTTATACACTTGAGGCGCGTCAGAGAAGATTCAGAATTGTTTCTGTAGTTTCTCTGTCAAACATGGTCAAATATTATCAAACAGGTCTCAGAATTTTTCGAATACATTTTAGTTATTCATTTGAAAGCAAGTTTTTTATTACTATTTTATCTAGAACAATGGAAAGGCAGGATTTCGGAGTAATTGAATGTTTAGCGTGCTGGTCTAATTGATGAATAATTACTGTGGTGTAATTACCACGAGAAAGCTGAGAAGCAGTTAACGAAAGATCCCTTTCGCGTTACCCCCGACAAATTAACTATTAGCATCCCGACCTCTAATTATAAAAATCGCGTAGGCGGTTCTTTGGCGCTACGAGCCTTCATCAATCACCCGTCAATCTACGTCCGGAAACCAGCGTTTCTTTTAGATTATCTGATCTTTGTCTAGAAAGGTAGACGATGGTTACCAGGCAGTAGGTAATCTCTCAACTTGCAATTATCTCTTACGATTTGAACGCTCTATCTTCTGCTCGAATCGCGTTGGACTGCGGCTCAGCAACTTACACTTTCTCAGAAACTAAAATTACCTAGATTAACACGTTTTTAATAATCTATTTCCAAGAAAGCTTGCTCTCCGACACGACTGTGATATCATCTCAATAAGTTTCCCCTATTATTTTATTTTAGCTACATCTCTACATTCCATCAAACTAATTATACAACGCTAAAAAAACACCATCAATCCCCGTTGACAAATCAGTAATCACAGTTCTATGTTCTTCACGTGTAATTCACACTCACTCAGAATCAGTTGCATGAGAGGCAAGTGGTTTTTAACGAGTTAAATGGTCGAAACGCGAGATCCACTGTCACCCTGTCACGTCGTCAGCGATTCGAGCAATTTCATAAATATTGATGAACAAATACTTCTTCTGCGGAATAGTGACTCTAATGACACGTTTTTCCCGCCGTCATTAATACGGGCCTGTGATCAGAGCGACCCAGCTGCCACTTTGTCCAGAAACGAATTTGCGGCGTGGCCCTGTGTCTTTTTGCCACTTGGAGCCACCCTGTTCTTCCTCTCTGCTCACGACTCTCTGGACGAACGAGCCTCTTTTTCGTGCCCGCGAACATAGGCATCAGAGGCAGAGCCATGCGTCAGCCTACCACAGAAGACGTTCCCGAGGACAACCAATTTGCCGGGCAAAAACAAATCGCATCTTTCAAAAACATACTTGAGCGGGGAAAAAGCGTGGCCAATTTCGGAACGACAAAACTGCTGCGGGGTTATACGTTATCACGAAGCCTTCTCCTCGCCAGGACATTTAACACCCTCCCTGTTTTATACCCCAGGCCGCAATGAAAAGATGTATCCTATAAATCAGGAAACAAACCGCGGTTAAATGGCCCGAAACAAGAGTGGATGGTCCATTGACTTTTCGAACACCTGCTGTAGGATTCTGCGAGAAATTTGCTGACTCTCTTAGCTTTTTACTGGTGCACGGGGGTGACGAAAGTTAACACTGATACATCGTAGCAAGAACTTCTATTTTCAGTAGCACAAAGATGTCTTATAATAGAAGTGGGGCGTATACTCGACTGGTACTTGCAACTTCTGAAATAAATCTTCTTGTAGAGTAGAATAGCAACCGTGAATTGACATAGCAGTAAACTAGACTGGAATCAAAGTACTTGTGAACTACAATCGATGTGAAACTGACTTCGTGATGAAAGTCACAGGGAATGCCACAAAACAGCGTTATTGAGAAAATTAAGTTTTAATACTTTAATCCAACAGTAATGAAATAAAGTTCAAAGAATTTAATTTTCTTATATCATTTTCTTCTTAAGTAATTCTTTGCTTTATCTTGACGACAGAAGTTTGTGCTTAGGCAAACAGTCATTCTAGAGTTGGGCAAAATGTAATCTAATTTCAAATTACGATTAAAATGTAATTGTGTAATTGATTACACATTATTTTCTGACACATTATTGACCATAATTTTGTCAACTAACTAAATTAACGATTATAGAAAATAATGTGTAATCAATTACACAATTACATTTTAATCGTAAGTTGTAATTTGCAATTAGATTACATTTTGACCAACTCTGGGCATAGGTACCGCATTTTGTTCCAGTGCAGAGTGGACATGTCCTGCTTGTAACAAGTCTACCAAATCTTTAACGTTATCTTACAAGGATATTTGAACTTTATAATCCTTCGTGATTCGACAGTTCTGCAGTCCCACTTACCACCAACAAAATATGCTATAAAATCTCAAAATGACTGAAAATGGACATTTCCGGCTTTTTCCCCTTACTCTTCAAGTTATAATGCTGAAACACAAACAATCTCGAAGCTACTAACTTGGATTCCAACAGAGATATAAGAAGGGCCGACCAATCCAAGTTCCTAAACGGTTAATTCGCACCAACCACTCGATCCATACCCTTGCGTTTCACCGTAATGGAACATGAATCAACAAGTCTGTTGAACGAACCTCCCACCGTGCGCGCTAAACAAACTCATTGCACGGAGCGCCCTGGTCTCACTACTGTTCGCGATCAGGTAAATGAAGGAGACGTGATCGCGTACTCGTTGCGATCACGCGATCCAGCCCGCCAGACATGCAATTTCGCCCTCCGAAAGCTGGTCCATCCCGACACCTGCCATCCAAGCGCAAGCTCTATGATTCTCATGCAAAGTCGAGCAGCCTGAGACAGAGCAAAACGACTGTAGATCGTGGCTTACTTCGCTCATTGCAGGCCCTCAGAGGGGTCCCTTCTTGTCTGGGTAGCGAATCAGCGAGAAAGGGAGCAAGGGAACAGCAAGCAGAGGTGCTGGTGAAGAGTGTGCGTTGCAGAAAATGGGCGGGAAGAATAGGAGCAGCCAGGATTCGGTAAACGGCAGTTTGTAGCAGCCAGCGCGTCGGTCCAGCCGGAAAGGCACCGAACGGGGGAAAGATGATTACACGTGTCTTTTTAACACAAAAGGCTCGAAAACCAACACCGTAATACGACGGGTCGCTGGGCGCCCTGTAATTCGCCGCGACCATGCCGGGGCCCGGTTTCGTGATGAGACAACCATTCTGAAAATTGCGGATAGTCGCCCCGAAAATAAAGTGAGATTGGGTTCGATGGCGGACGTTGCGCCTCTAACCAACGGGGCCCCTCCTGCCCGAGTTATTATTTGTTTTTGCCCTGGGCGACCATCACGGTACTTATCGAGTCACCGTTTGCCTCGGCTGCAACGGTGCGTCACGCCCAATCCTCTCGGGGAAGCGAAAAGGGCCTTCTTCCCATAGAAACGCGTGGGTGTTGCGATTTGATCTCTCGTTTCGCGAGCAAGTGGCGAACATGCATTTTTTAGCGAAGTTTTAAGGTAACAGAATGGAAAAGTTGCTAAATCGTTTTGTAGGATTGTGGAGGGGATGTGCACAAATGTTGTATGTCCACTTCTTGAGAAGTTTGAGTTTTTATATGCAGCAAATAGTTCTTGACTATTTCTTCATGCTGTATAAAAATCAATGTTATCGCTGTCATTATTCTAAATCCTAAATGACACTGTTTGTCATCCTAAAATTGGCCTACGTATTCAATGAAGCCTGAATACGAAGGGATGACCCGAGTTTTTATCTCGCCCCCTCGATCGAGCATCCGTGATTCATCGAACGGTTGGACGAGGCTAGAGAAGCCCGCAAAAAACGTTGGCGAAGGCGCGAATCGAGTAAATTGTCGGGGGCGAACGGCGAAGCCCGGCTGCAATTTTGGCCCCCGGGGCAGCGGCGCCTCTCGGACGATAATTGATATCACCTGCCATGTAAATATCGGTTATCGGCGTGGCCCGTACCTGTCGGTGGAAAAAGAGAGCCGCCGGGATGAAAATTACCGAATAACCGTCGGCGAGATAATTACGTGTTGGTTTTAGAAAAGGGAGAAGCACCGGTTAATTCCACACTCGGCGACCCGCGCGAAAGGCCGCCCCTGCTGCCGCTTCCTGGCGATCCTTTTCGTTGGAATCGATCAGGCGAAGGCAGGAGGAGTCCCTCGCCCTATTCGGCTGCTGCGGCAAGGCTCAAACTCCTATGGCAGCCTGGGAAGTGTTTAGTGAATCTGCCCCCTGACGATAGGATTTCTGGGGCTTTCTGATAAAATAATATCGGCCTGAAATAAGCTTTCGATTTTATGTCACTGATGGTACTGTGCGGGGAGATGTTGGCGATATTCGGTAGGGATTTGGAGGCTTTGTGAGTCGTAGAACTTAGGATAACAGGATTTGAAAGGATACCTCAGAGGTATGGAGTAAAATAAAAAAAAGGCACTACTACGCAGTTTGCATAATAAGTAGTAGTCTTTTCTAAATTCACTAAGTTCCCAAAGTACTCGATACCACTATGATAGGTCCATTAGAATGCATGCCTCTGAGATTACTCGGAGGATCCACTTACACCTGTCTGGCTAATCAGCTGAAAGCAAATATTTATTTGTTTTATAAACAGAGTATTTTCTTACTGCTCAAGTAGAAGTCTACAGGGTACTCCTTGAGAGTCGAAGAATACTTCGAAACGGTTCCACCGATAAGTATCGAAATAAGGGACTACCATGCGAAGAGCACTCCACACACACCACACATCACGATGGCAGCATCGTTTCTGCATCTCGAGCGCATTACGCGATTGCCAGCGTTGAAATAATCATACCCTAGAACCCTCGCTCCTATCTGTCCCGAAGCTGCGCCACTCAGCATCATCGAATCAGACGAGATCATCTCGAGATCCTCGGCGACCGTGGAGTACAGGCTGACGTATCGCGATGATTTGTGCCCGCACGATAAAGGAAACCGTGAGTTACGAACGCCTACCGTTCCGCTTTCTCGCGCGGAACGCCTATTCATAACGCTGCGCCGCTTTAACACCTCGCGATCGTTCGTATCTTCGAGACGGAGCGTATCTCGTCCGCGCTCTCAACACCTTCCTTATCGATGCTCCCTTTTACACTTGTATAATGACACGTTTCCCGATCGCTGCGGGCACCAGTCCCTGCCGGAGAAGTAGACTGCGAGCGCGCCGTTTGTTTAGCAGCCGGGGTGCATCCTGTCGACAACCGCCGGTTTAGGCGGACACCTCGTTCAGCGTGAGAGTCTAGACTGGTCCAGGTTGCTGTATACTTAAACGTGCGGCCAGATCTCTTTTTGCCTAGGCTGGATGCTGGGTTTGGTAGGATGTACTTTGATGGTATGATAGGGTTGCGGTAATTTTCAGTTATATTCATTGGTTCCTCGGTGGTGAACCAGTTGCTCATGAAATCCTGGGATGCGCGGTATGCGGCACTTGAGTGTTTGTTCTGGGTGCAGTGGAATTCCTTAAGGAGGAATTCTTTGGACTAAAAACATAGCAAAATTTGGGATTTTTTTCAGAAACCAGCGATTCAATTTATTTGAAATATGGAGCATGTTTTAGTACGTCTTTGAGGAAACTGCAGGTTTTTCTGTATTAATTTTTAACCATAAATATAGTAGTTATGCAGAATCGACCATCACGCCGCGCAAAATTCGGCGGCCGTTGGTGTGCGTGATATTTAATTACCCAGTAATCTGAAATGGAAAAATTAAACGGCGCTTTATTTTATAGCTTGAAATTGATGAACCAGCAATAAACAAAAAAATTTATTGAGCAGTGTGAAGAGTTTTCAAACTGAAAGGTCTGAATTATAAATGATATTGGCGCACTGATTCGGTCATGAAAAAAAAAAGTTATTTTATTTAATTTAATAAAACAATGTCAAATTCTTTCCTTGAAAATGGTTCAAATAAGAACCGAAACGTCGGAATATTAATATAATTATTTGCAAAATAGCTTTGATTTCTTTGTTTTATTAAATTAAATAAAATAACTTTTTTTTTTTTTTCATGACCGAATCAGTGCGCCAATATCATTTATAATTAAGATTTACGGTCGAAACACCTCTAAAAAGATTATGAAAGGTCTGAACTTTTAATTTTTGCAATCCAATTTTGTGCCATCTTATTAAAAATGAATAAAAATACTGCAACTTCTTCAAGGATGCATAAAAACATGATCCAAATTTCAAATGAATCGAAATGCTAGTTTCTTAAAAAAAATTCCTAAATTTTGCTATATTATTACCCCATAAAATAGGATTCCCCCCTTAAAGCAATTCTTCTGTTACAAATATATCTTGAAAGTCCTATTGTTTAATTGAAACACACATGAATTTTTAAACTTCGCAATGTTACACTTCCAATGTATGTGCTTGATGCATCTGAATGCTGAAGAATCCAGGAAGCAATTTTTCGTATCAGAACCTAGTACCTACCCATTTTCATGTGTTAGAAATAAAGTTCCATCTTCTTACTAACCATCCACAGGTGTTGAATCTCTGCTAAACGTCACTCCACTATTCTAGCCAGTGCCATCATCATATTATGATTTATCTCTTAGATCGTTATGTGATAGTTGATAGGTACTTACCGAGTCCCAAAGAAAATGTAAAGCAGTCTATTAGCTAGCTGGTATCGGAAACAAAGTTCCCTAAGGAGTAGTTAAACAATTTTCTACGGTCCACCCTTCGATCCGTATTTTTCCAACCAGTTGACGTTTTAATATCCTGGCGAGTGCTTTGAAATGATGTAGCCCGCAATTAGAGACAGAGAAAGCGAATTTCGATAGACTCGTTGCTTTCCCAAGAAAGCTCCGTCACGATGACAGTGACGATTAAGCTCGATCGATCCACCGAAGGGAAGACTTCTCGATGGAGATCTCATCGACCATGCACGACCCGACGGAATAGATGGAAAAGGTCTTTCGGCGTCAGCTTTGATTTGGGTCGGCCGAGTCGATACGAAGGCTCGATAACGAAAGTGCTCGAACGGTAGCCTGTAATTAACGACGTTAAGAGAAGAATTTTCGTTTGAGACGCCAAGGCAGCGGGCAGCTGCATTGTGCGTTCTCGCGAGCCTTTCCATCGTACGTGATAAGCTGCAATTAAATTGATTGGCTCGCGGAATTCAGCTGCGGTGAACGTATGCTGGAATATGCATTTATGGCGGGGCAAAGGTGACCACGAAGGGAAACCACGATCGCTGGCAGCGCGTAAAAAGCGACCGGGACCTTGAACGAGAGTGTACGTACTCCAACACGTCGATTTATAGTGTACCTTTGCTACCTTCTCTCCTTCTGAATCAGATCTTCCGCGAAGTTTTCTTTGCTAGGCTTACATCTCCTTAAGCCTCCCTTAACGTGTCAGCAGCATCTGCACTCTAAAAACTCGCAAAAACCGGCGTTGGACACCGATCTGCTTCGTCTCTGCACGGAATCATATCAAAACAGTTGCGAAGAACGTTTATTTTTTGTGAAACGTGTTTGATAGATGATGACGTTAAATTATGGACTTCTGATCATTATAATTTTATATCTTATTTTAATTTAAAGGAAGATAAGTTAATTAGTTTGAGAATAATAATTTTAATATTTATATTTCTTTTATTAATTAAGTTTTGATAAAATTTTAATTTTATAGATATATTTATTTCGTTTATTTTGGGGGATTTTATTTTCGAATAAGTATGTCGCAGAAAGACAGAGTTTAGCAATTCTCATAAATTCTACCGTATAGTTCACTGCAATCATCATGAATCGCAGCCAAACTCACTTCGCCACCGTAAACACAAGTTCCTTCAGCTTGCAGTGCCCCAAGTCAACATCAAATAGCAATGCACAAGTTAAGTAAATTGCAACTATGTTATTGCGAACGTAGAATTGCATTTTCCCTCGATACCACTTCCATTATACACCAGTCCATACTACACTTCAGTGCCGCATACACTTCATGTTTAATGCAAATTCGCTAAAATTCATTAGGTGATTATAAAAATTAATTTAAAGAATAAAACACAGTTTTCTTTTCCTTTTCCAAACCTCTTGAATTACTTAAGTCATGGTTGAATTAATCTCTTTTTTCTTCCCCCTCTGGATTCGTCACTGCTACACTTGGGTCAGAAGCCATTTCCAATAGACCCAGTACGTTTCTAACGTGTGAGGGACGTGAAAAACTGTACAGTGGATTCCCTGTTAAGTAGATGAACCAGCAGAACGGAAATTCCCAAACGACCCTTCTATCCTTCCGAACGGTTACTTGGTAAATTGACCAGGAAATCGGTAGAAGGATCGCTTCGCGAAGGGGGATCGACAAGGGTGGACCGTTAATATATTCATTGCTTCGTTACGGCGTTGGAATACATTCAACCACGCGCTACGTTACATCGCGAAGTGTCAAAAATCCTCTTTCAACAAACACGCCTCCGCGCGATAACCCGGCGGAACATGGGGCGGGAAGGGGAAGGGGGTGTGGATCCGAAAAGCTCGTCGAAGCGTCTCCATAAAAAACGGGAGACCGCTATTTATGGCAGTCTAATTAATTCCTATGTATTCCCGGCCACTTCTCATGCAAAACATCCCCCTTCCGCGCGCGTCTTTATGGCTCTTCATGAGATATAAATGATCCGATAAAATGTTTAAGCGGCGACGAACACCGTGCAGGAGGATTCGTGCTGCCAGGACGCTATTATTATAGAAGAATAAAACTGTCGTGAGGCCGCGGGAGACACGTTATAGCCGCCTCTGCCAGGCCTCATGAATATTCATATCGGAAGAAACATTCTTAGAAGCATGGACCGATTCGCTGTTTATTTTACGAAACTCTTGGGTCCAGGAGGCGCCTCCCCGCCCTCTACCCCGTAGCCCGATATCACGATCCTGTAACTTAAAGGCGAAACCACTAAACGAACCAGCCTGACTCCTTATTTTTAATAAACACGTGGCGGAACCCCTCCCTCTCCCTCTCGCGCCGGGAGTCGAAATTTTCTGGCGATATTAAACCGGCAGCGGTTCAGACAGCATTAATCAGACGGAACTCTGGTGGTGGTGGCCGCTGTCGTCTGAGTATGGATGCTGATTTATATGCTGTTGCCCGGATGAATAAAATTTGAATTTAAGACGAAATTCAGATTCTTTGAGGAATTATAGGCGTTCGATTCGTTGGCTTTATGGACAGTCCTCGGGTACCGTGTGCCATTTCCAGGGTACTGTGTAAATTGGACTTGATTGTGTACGTGTTTGAGGAGTGATGGTCAAGATAAAGTTTGAAGTATGAGTAATTGGCTCGTGTATCGTAAGTTGAAAAGAAATGCCCCCGGGGCATATTAGTAATGCCAATGCGATACGTGACACGTCTAGTTATGTAACTTCTAACTCGACATCAACATCTATAGGAAAGACCATACGTAGAGTTTAATTTTTTAAAAGTTCTCCACATTTCGTGATCCACCCTCCACTATTCAAACTCTTCGGTATTTCTTCCCATACCCAACCAAAATACATACACATTCAAAGCTCATTCCAAAGTTCCAAGCCGGTGTCCAGCTTGGAATCCAAGCTTAGCTATGCAATGCTGGATTAACCAATAAGCACAATAAGTACGTGCTTAGGGTATCATGAAAATGGGGGGATCATAAAAATTTTAAGAAATTTAAAATCTAACATTTGTTAAGAACACTTTTTAGTCCAATTATCAGAAATACCTAAGTACTTGTACATTGCGTTTGAGTGATCACCCCGTATAAGGGGGCCTCAAAATCTTTTCAGTGCTTAGGGCCTCTAAAGATCTTGATTCGGACCTGATGTTATGCTATACTATGAACCACTGAAAGTTCTCAAATTGAAGTGAATTAATAAACCAATAGTTAACTTTGAAAGGCCAAGAATGATTTTTTGAGACGTTAAAAGCAATATTAACAAAATAATTGATAAATATTTATAGGTACACCATTTCCATCGTGCAATATAATGATTTTCAGCAGGAAATCTTGTTACCCAATTATATCTACTCAATTTTAAATATCGTGGTCAGTTTCGCGTGAAGCGATCGAATTTGGACATGCACATACGATTTTCATATATTTCGGTGCTCCACTCTGCGAGTTCTAGAGAAATACTCGGTCGAAAGGTAAATAACAGCCTATGTTGACTCGTAGCAGTTCTATCCATTAGTCAAACAGGAGGGAATTAGCTGGAACCAGGGACCCAGTCGCTAAAATACGGTGGAAACACGAATAAACTTAGAGGAGCTCAGTGCAAATACAGTTAAATACATAGGGTTAAAATTTTCTGCTCGTTTCTGCGCTCCATTTATCCCTGGTGGAGCAGGACGTTGCTACAATGACGAAGGAGCTCAGAACGAACCTGGTCCAGGGACCCTCGAGTTACGTATACGACACTGATGTAAACACGATACGCAATAAGGACTTTTCGATGTCAGGTGGCTGATTGTCTGTTCGAAGTCGTTAGTCTGTTCGAAGTCGTTGGTCTAAAATGAGCACAGTGAAATTTGCAGAAGAGTTTACGGACCTGATTAGTCGCTGGACGAGATCTCGGGTTTTAAATGTAAAGTATATAAATATCACACTACAGTAGAGAATTCCACATTCAAAATTTTGTCTAACTTTGTAGTCAGTTCAACTGTAAATAGATACATTGTTGGTGGCCATAGGAGTGGGTCACCGTAAAAAAAAGCAAATAGCCCCACTGATTGAATTTTCATACCGATCGATGCCTTTAAGTCTTGTTAAACGTTGAATGTTCTTGCAGAAAGATGGTACGGATAAAGTCGCACCTTTAACGAACCAAGAATTATTAAAAACCTTAAAATGTGTGGTGCAAGTGATGCTGGGAGTGCATTTGCATGAAACACCTGAGGCAGGGATCGCTGCATCTAGTCCCAGTTCACCTGCAGTGCCAAAGATTAAGCAGGCACAAATTAGTAAACTTTCGGAAAGGTAGTCACTTTGTTCTCCAAGAAGATTGTATATTATAATAGCCTAATTTTTGTTCTATCCGGGTGCAACAGTTTTAGATTCGGATCTCTGGATGATTTGCTACCCTCGTCTGATTCGAACAATGTTAATACCGTTGATCTACTGTCGTCGAAAAGTCAGGAAGAAATGGAGATCGTAAAATATAATACGCTTGAAGTTTTGCCTGCAAATAAGAAGGTGTTGTTTCAGTAGCATTATGGTTTTGTTACTTTTGGTGACTTTTCCATAAAATTTTGATCCGTTTTAGATCTCTGACTTATTAAATAATATATTTGTTCTTTGTTTGTAACGTAAATATTTGTCTGCTGCGTATAGTTCATCTCGCGATCCAATCCAACCATCCACGTGTCCTTCACCGATAAACCCGACGCGTCCATCCGCGAACAAGCGGAAAGGGGTGCATTGCGTAACGCCACGGAACAACAGGGGAACAAAGTGAAGAGCCACTTGTTCCTGAACAAGATCGAGGTGTTGAGGAAATGCGCAGCCGACGTTGTAGCAAATATCGACGAACTGAAAAAGGTTGGCGAATTCTTTTCCCATATTTCATCTCTCATGTGAATATGACATAGGTATACTACAGGGTGTCCCAGCTAACACTGGACAGAGCTATATCTCCTAAAGTATTGTTATTAAAAATCTGAAAAAATTAGGGAATGCATGGTACGAGGGGACCATCTTTTTCGCCCGAACGAATTTTTTTTTCGATTATTATTTTAAAAGATACGATGGTCAAGTTCGGATTTTCAAATGGCACTAACTTTTTGGAAGTCCTGAGTTGATAGTGCGTTAAAAGGCAAAATCAATAAGCTATAATGTATACACTTTATTTCCACTGGTTTTTAAGATATTTCGCTTGCAAATTTCCTGATTTTCAGTGGAAAAACCGTTCTTGGACTGGCAAGGACCGGGGTCAGTTTTACTGTCGTCACGGGTAGCACTGCCTTTTGAAATAGATACCTACCTGCCAAAGGTCTACCCCGGCCCACGGGCTGGACAATTCTTTTCCGTCAGAAATGCCACTTAGGAAGGTACATCTGCAGTATCGAGAAGCGCACCGTTACTTTTATTTCGCACTTGCTTCTACGCTCGGATGACCGGTTCTTTTGGGAGGGATGCACGTTCGATTGATTAGGTTAGAAGGTGTGAAAGTTGCTAGACAAAATATCAACCATCGGAATATCAGAACCAATCGGATTTGCATCCCTCACAAACGGCTGCTCCCTTGAAGAGGCCTTCTTCACAGCAATACCTCCTCCCCCAATGCCCACCTTCTCTCGCACGGAATACGACAACGCATGCTTTTGTGTTGATATTGAAGCTCGTGTTTATACTCGAGAGGACCACGCGTGGACAGCGGGCTACCCCTTTTCTTCCTGTGTCTCCCCACGAGGAGTATTGACGGTGGATTGTACGAGCGTAGATGTCTGGATGCCAGTTATTGAATTCAGGAGAGGATAGGAACATTTTATTACAAAACACACATGTACTATAATTAAAGTAAATCGTATTCCTCTCGGGCAGGAGTCGCCCGACGCTCGTCGAAGAGATGCGGCCTCTGGTACCCCGTGGCGGGGACAGTCCTTCGCAGGGCCTCACTCGATTTTTATGGCTTTTTCCGGAAAAAGGTACGAATCCTGGGTCGAGCGTAGCGAATTAGGGTCGAACCCCGGCAGTCGAGGGTCTAATATCCATTACAACGTATTAAGAAATTTTTTTCTTCATCGTATCGAAAGGGAAATGACGCTGATGGATTCCTTATGTTTTTCCGATGAAAATCATACCAAATATCATGCAAATCGGGCTACTTTGACAGAGGCTATTTGTACACCTGATGTAAATGTTGTCCGATTTGGACGACATTTGGTATGATTTTCATCGGAAAACCCCAAGGAATCCATCGGCGACACTTCCATATCCATACGATAAAGTACAAGGAATTATTTTATTTCTTAAACAGATACAGGGTAATTCTGGAGCAGCGTCCGTCAAGGAGATGCGGCCCCTGGTACCCCGTGGCCGGGACAGTCCTTCGCAGGGCCCCACTCGATTTTTATGGCTTTTTCCGGAAAAAGGTACGAATCCTGGGTCGAGCGTAGCGAATTAGGGTCGAACCCCGGCAGTCGGGGGTCTAATATCCATTACAACGTATTAAGAAATTTTTTTCTTCATCGTATCGAAAGGGAAATGACGCTGATGGATTCCTTATGTTTTTCCGATGAAAATCATACCAAATATCATGCAGATCGGATTACTTTGACACAACCTATTTGTATTCTCTGTGTAAAAGTCGTCCGATTTACAAGATATTTGGTATGATTTTCATCAGAAAAACATAAGGAATCCATCGGCGGCACTGTCCTTTTGATACGACGAAGAAAATAATTTTTTAATATGCTGTAATGGATGTGACACCCTTGACTGCCGGGGTTCGACCCTAATTCGCTACGCTCGACCCAGGATTCGTACCTTTTTCCGGAAAAAGTCATAAAAATCTCACGTGTTAATGATATTCCAAACCCTCCGAGGACCGAAAGCCATAAAATTCGATGGGCACTGCGGGGTGTTGTCCTCGCCACGGGGTGACAGGCGTAGCGAGAGAATTACCCTGTATCTTTTTATAAAATAAAATAATTCTCTATTCTTTATCGTATGGATATGGAAGTGTCGCCGATGGATTCCTTGGGGTTTTCCGATGAAAATCATGCCAAATGTCGTGCAAATCGGACAAATTTTACATAAGGAATACAAGTAGCTTGTGTCAAAGTAGTCCGATTTGCATGATATTTGGTATGATTTTCATCGGAAAAACATAAGGAATCCATCGGCGTCATTTCCCTTTCGATACGATGAAGAAAAAAATTTCTTAATAGGTTGTAATGGATATTAGACCCTCGACTGCCGGGGTTCGACCCTAATTCGCTACGCTCGACCCAGGATTCGTACCTTTTTCCGGAAAAAGCCATAAAAATCGAGTGGGGCCCTGCGAAGGACTGTCCCGGCCACGGGGTACCAGGGGCCGCATCTCCTTGACGGGCGTTGCTCCAGAATTACCCTGTATCTGTTTAAGAAATAAAATAACTCCTTATACTTTATCGTATGGATATGGAAGTGCCGCCGATGGATTCTTTATACTTTTCTGATGAAAATCATACAAAATTTTGCGTAAATCGGACAATTTTTACATAAGGTTGTGTCAAAGTAGCCCGATTTGCATGATATTTGGTATGATTTTCATCGGAAAAACATAAGGAATCCATCGGCGTCATTTCCCTTTCGATACGATGAAGAAAAAAATTTCTTAATAGGTTGTAATGGATATTAGACCCTCGACTGCCGGGGTTCGACCCTAATTCGCTACGCTCGACCCAGGATTCGTACCTTTTTCCGGAAAAGCCATAAAAATCGAGTGAGGTCCTGCGAAGGGCAACCCTCGCCACGGGGTAGCAGGCCGCATCTCTTCGACGAGCGTCGGGCGACTCCTGCCCGAGAGGAATACGATTTACTTTAATTATAGTACATGTGTTTTTTGTAATAAAATGTTTCTATCCTCTCCTGAATTCAATAACTGGCATCGAGACATCTACGCTCCTACAATCCACCGTCAATACTCCTCGTGGAGAGACACAGGAAGAAAAGGGGTAACCCGCTGTCCACGCGTGGTCCTCTCGAGTATAAACACGAGCTCCGATATTAAAACAGAAGCATGCGTTGACGTATTCCGTGCGAGAGAAGGCGGGCATTGGGTAGGAGGTATTTCTGTGAAGAAGGCCTCTTCAAGAGAGCAGCCGTTTGTGAGGGATGCAAATCCGATTGGTTCTGATATTCCGATGGTTGATATTTTGTCTAGCAACTTTCACACCTTCTAACCTAATCAATCGAACGTGCATCCCTCCCAAAAGAACCGGTCATCCGAGCGTAGAAGCAAGTGCGAAATAAAAGTAACGGTGCGCTTCTCGATACTGCAGATGTACCTTCCTAAGTGGCATTTCTGACGGAAAAGAATTGTCCAGCCCGTGGGCCGGGGTAGACCTTTGGCAGGTAGGTATCTATTTCAAAAGGCAGTGCTACCCGTGACGACAGTAAAACTGACCCCGGTCCTTGCCAGTCCAAGAACGGTTTTTCCACTGAAAATCAGGAAATTTGCAAGCGAAATATCTTAAAAACCAGTGGAAATAAAGTGTATACATTATAGCTTATTGATTTTGTCTTTTAACGCACTATCAACTCAGGACTTCCAAAAAGTTAGTGCCATTTGAAAATCCGAACTTGACCATCGTATCTTTTAAAATAATAATCGAAAAAAAAATTCGTTCGGGCGAAAAAGATGGTCCCCTCGTACCATGCATTCCCTAATTTTTTCAGATTTTTAATAACAATACTTTAGGAGATATAGCTCTGTCCAGTGTTAGCTGGGACACCCTGTATATTTGGTTCAAAAACTAATTCAGGTACCAGGGTTTATCGGTTTTCAAAAACCGGATTGAAAACTATTTTTTTTTATAAATTTGTAAAATTCGAAAACCGGTTTATAAATTTAAAAATCTGGTTTCAAATACTACGATTATTACATGAAAATTATTTGACTTTTTAATTAAAAACGTTAACATTGTGACTTGAAATCGCCCGGGGGCACAAGCCCATTGTAGTAACTGTTTACTATAACACTAATATTCATGATATATATTTCCTGAAGTAAAATACTATTATAAAATAAAGATTTATAATTTACATTTACAAAAAATTATTTTATTTTATTTTAAAAATTCAATTCAATATTTTATTTAAAAAGAAACTGAAATTTGTTAAAAAAACGTATAACTATTTTTTACTGTCTTAATTATATTTCGTATTTTATGTAAAAAATTCGAAAACTCGATTAAGTGATTTCTTTAATACCGGAATTCGAAATCTGGTTTATTCAAAACTCGGTTCAGTATAAAACTCGCCAGATACCAACCCACAGAATAATTTAGGAAATTCATATAATAACCCAAATAATTAACTCACAACATTGATGAACTCACAGCACGTTAAGCACTTCTGTCAATGATTAAATCTTCTTTCTACAGGAAATGTGTCCGCAAACAGTAGAACCCATTCGACGACTGTCTCCCATCGCGGCTTCCCCAGGGCTGAGTGGTTCCTCGTCGCTGCTGAAGAAAGTCCCGCCTCCGAATCTCCGAAGATCCTCTACAGGCTTCACAGGAACGTCCGCGACCAAGAAATTGAACACGACGGTCACGTTAGGGAAGGAAAAGGCTTCCGCGAGGCGCCAGACGATCGCTCCTGGTTCGATCCACATAACACCATCGAAAATATTGCCTAGGAACAGTTCACACTTAGTCGCAGGCTCGACCACCAAGAAGTCACCACCGACGACTCTCAGAACCGCGAAAAATCCCAAATACGCGCACATAAAGAGTACCATACCGAAGGTTGCCCCCACCAGAAAAGCTCAGTAATGCGCGTTCGATAAACAATACACGCAGCGCTTCAACTAAGCTGCTGCGAAGGCGCTGTCAAAGGGAACAATATTTGGGGGTTCAGTGAAAAGCCTCGACAGGCGACAACGAAGCGCGGTGACTCGATTCCACGGAAAAAAGAAAGGCGCTGGCATTCAATTTCGCTGTAGAATGAAACCTTCGATACGTGAAATTGGGTTTTGCGATAGAAATCGAATTTTTTTAGGATGAAAAGCGCGCAGTATGGTGGTTTCGAGCGGCGAAAAAGGGGGAAGTGAGATTTAAGCCGCTTAATGCAAAAGTGGTGTAAGCCAAAAAAGACTACATAGACTTATACCACTCCGGCAAAAAACAGAATGAAGGTTAAACTTTCGAGATGTGATTTTAATAGAAATAGGCAAAAAATTGACTTACACCACTTTTGCATTAAACAGCTCATTTAATAATGTCTGATAATGTAATTATTTATTCTACCACTGAGTGGTCAGTATATTGTTGATTTTATTATTCGTTGCTGTTTTGATTATTTATGATCCGTTTTAGAGGAAGTGACAAAGCTTCCAGAGATCCGAGTCTAAAACTGTTGCAATGCGATAGAACAATACTTAAGCTATTATAATATACAATCTTCTTGGAGAACAAATTGACTACTTTTGCGGAAGTTTAATAATTTGCTCCTGCTTAATCTTCGACGCTGCAGGTGAACTGGGGCTAGAAGCAGCGATCCCTGCCTTGGTGTTTCATGCAAATGCACTCCCAGCATCACTTGCACCACACATTTTAGGGTTTTTAATAATTGTTGGTTCGTTAAAGGTGCGACTTTATCCGCACCATCTTTCTACAAAAAAATTCAGCGTTTAACGATACTTAAAGTCACCGATCGGTAATAAAAGTCAATCAGTGGGACTATTTGTTTCTTCGTCACGTTAACCCAGTCCTATGGCCACCAAAAATATATCTATTTACAGTTGGAGTGACTACAAAGTTAAACAAAATTTTGAATGTGGAATTCTCTATTACAGTGTAATATTTGTATAATCTACATTTAAAACCGGAGAACTCGTCCAGCGTCTAATGAGGTCCGTAAACTCTTGTGCAAAATTCACTGCGCTCATTTTGGACCAACGACTTCGAACAGACTATCGACTAACTGACATCGAAAAGTGCTTATTGCGTATCGTGTTTACATCAGTATCGTAGACGTAACTCGAGGGTCCCTGGACCACGTACCTAAGTTCTGAGCTCCTTCGTGATTGGAACGTAAAAACGAATAGAAAATTTTAACCCTCTTTGTTTAACTGTATTTGCACTGAGCTCCTTTAAGTTTATTCGTGTTTCCACTGTATTTTAGCGACTGGGTCCCTGGGTGTCGCTCGGTTCGGACATTGAAGAAAGGAGGCTCGGATCTCGAAAAGCGAGGCTCGGAGAAGCGCGGCTCTCGAGGCTCGTGAAAGTCATTTGAACTTCAAATAATTATCGGATAATGACACAAACAAATACGAGAAAATTATTTAAAGCTCCGGATGAAAGGCCTTCAAAGAAAAAAATTATTTGTGGCCGTCAGATGAATTCCCGAAGAATAAACTGATTCGTCCTTGGCGCTTCAAATAAAAATTGGTTCGTGTTATTTTTATTCGAGACAAATAAAGATGAAGTCTATTTTACTTGAATTGAGCAAAATAAATAAAAAAAAATGAATAAAAAATGATTTAACTAACGCGTCTGTTAATAAGATATCTATAAATTATTTAAATATTTAATTATTTAATGTACTGCACAAGGATATACTGAATCTAACTTTCTAAAACATAGCATAGCATAGCATAGCAAAACATAGCTTAGGTTAGTTTGCAGGTGGGTTTCCGGTTTCGTGGTTCCCATTAACTCTTCACTTGTAGCCCAAAAAGCGCAGTCACCAACACCATTTCAAATTGTCTCAAATTGTTTCACACTATTTCAAATCGTTTCCCCTAATCTTCACAAACCATCGCGACTCTCTCAAAGCTCGTTGGCAGCGTAAGTCATGGACGGATCTCGATTCGTCCATGCGATATTCAAGGCGAGTGTTGGCTCTCGGTGCGTACATTCGTAAATCGCATCAGTCGTTTCGCGATCGCCTGGCAGAAATTAAGACTCTGTCCATCCTGATGGCCCCGTGTCACGCACAACCGCAGCCTGCCGCGCACGCACACACTGCCAGGCGCGTAGGTATAGCCGATCGGGCAGAGAGCGTTCTCACAATTATTGCCGGTTTTATTGCGTAACCACGTTTCCCTGCGCGGAGAGCGACGGTACTAAAGGAATCGCATAAAATTAGCATTTCCATCGGCGTACGGTGCTTCCCACGGTGCACGCGTACGTATCGGGGCCCTAGCCTACGTGGAATAATAAGAAGCATCCACGGATCGCGCGCGTTCCTTCCCTTTGAACCGAGAGTCCGCGAGAGCGTACGGGAAGGTAGACAGAAAGGGGGGGCATTCTGCATTCGTGTCAGTTCTGCATCGCAAACGTTTCGCGGATACACGCATCGCCAACGAAGATTTAACTCTCGCCGGTAGATTAAAGGGCGGGAGACCTTATGAGCGTCTAAAAACCCCGATTCCTTAACGTTTGAACGGATAATTGAACGTTGCCTTAAAATCGATCACGGTGGATCTCTTCCGTATTCTGGGTATTTGTTTTTTAAATGGATCAATGCAGAATACATTGAGAGGAACAGAAACGGACCTAAATCCAGACTATTAAATGTCTGTTTTACTTGCATTCATTCGCACATTCACCTAGCAGAATGTTCTACAAAAGGTAAATTCGAATAACAGCTGTTTGAAATGTAGGCGAAAAATAGAATCTCGGGCGGCGGGATTCAAACCCAGGATCTGCTTTACCAATTCCCCCAACGTTGGCTATCCAATGTTACTCTTTTCCGAACTTTACAAATACCCTGTGGGGGTATCTCCTTGGTCCAGAGATTGCCACGAAGTAGAAATTTGGCTAGGTTGCAAGGGGAAGCATTTGGGAGTATGTAAATCAGCTTCTTCATTTCCTAACATCTTCACCGTCTACTCACGGTGTTTCGACTCAGCACCTTTACCCCAGCGATTTTGTGGCCCGATTTCTGTGTGGATCCTCTGATCATCGCGAGAGGCGTCGTGATAAGAAACCATGTACGCATGCATTTATGTGATTGTAGTAGTAGAGGTTTTAGTTGATTATGCGCAAAAAGTCAGACTTATCTCCTTGCGCGCCAATCTAGCGCCCAGCAAAAGAACTAGGACGAAAAAGTCACACATTCTGAACAGGAGTCGGAACACCTGTCTGCATATTGGACCGTCGTCTGAGGCAGTATCCACAATTGTGAATTATATTTTGCCCACACGTGACATCACTTTTGCCCGTTATCTTGGTTTCACTTTGACTCGTGGCTTCATATAAGAGCTGGCCGTCTCTATAAATATAATATATGAAGCAGTCGGAGCAGCAACGGACCAACCCACATTAAAATTTTTTTTCTTTTCCTATTTTATATGTTTTGTAGAGCTTATGGGAATACGTTATTGCTATTAATTCAATTTCGAAAAAAATGTAGGTTAGTCCGTTGTTGCTCTGACTGCCTCAATTATGGTCTAAGACCAAAACGATCGGGACGCCACCTTTGTGCCAATCACACTATTCCCAAACAGAAACAATGCACGTACATTGTACAGCGTGTTACTCCTCAGAAACGGGATGCAATTTGGCATTCATCGTTCCTTCGCGTTGTCTGGGATGAAATGAATACACAGCGGAGGCTCCCTTGGAGGGGCTGTAATTAAAGGCACAATCAGCGATGTTCAGAAAAATGAACACCGCGGACGCTCGCTCGTTGCACGTGCGCCGAGCCGCCGTGCCCGCTAATTTCGCAATAATTCGCGGCGCACAGCGATTTACGAGCATCTCCGCAACGCGGACGCCGAGTGTATTTACCTGAGGTCCCAGGCACACCGCTTACCTGTTACCTCTCAGGAGGGACACGTGACACACGCGAGTGGCACGCGCGGCGCGCGCTCGCCTCTTCCAATGGCAGAACCAGTTCTCCGTGGAATAGAAATAACGTTCCCCCTCTTCCTTCCACGGCCGCGTGTAGCTGCCTCGATGACCCCTCCGGCCCCTGCAATCGGAATCCTAGGTACTTTAATTAAACGGACTCCCTGGCAACGATCGCTATCGCCGCGGCTGATTATAAAGTGAAATAAGGGGCCTGGAAAGAGTATTACGAAATACTTCCACGAAATTGTCGGGAATGTGGATGGAGAAATTGTAGGCTTCAACTTGCACGAAGCGTGTGAAGTGGAGGAATTATTTTTATTTATTTTTTTTGGGGGGGGGGTGATCATTTTTTATATCTAGGTGGTTTTTAAAGTAGACTCTCTTGTCGAGAGAGAGAAATAGAGTTTTAGTTTCAAAGTGGCTGAAATTAAAGAGAAGTCAGTTCTCCATGCACTAAAATTAAGAAGATGAAATTTTTATTCATCAGCTTTGTAGCTTGCGAATAAATTCCAAGGGGGGAAGAATGGCACTGGTATGTTGGATATTTTCTAAACAGATTATCCACAGTGGTCTCCGGAGGCCAGCCGCTGACGTTTCGAAACAAACAGCGCGGTCACCAAGTGGCCACCGGAAAGATTTTCATGAGAATGGCCCTCATTGTTCCCTCGCTTAAAGAAACACAATGGTCTGTGGAGGCTCTTCAATGGGGTACTTTAAAGTAACTACAAAAAGAAATCCTGCTTTTGGTCATTACATTTTCGTACATCGCTGCTCCGTGAAAAAGATGCGCGCCGTTCTACTTTGAAAACTGCGAGGCTTCTTCCTGCATTTATCGTCCATCTTCCTCCCGAACAATGCCGTCGATTATAGTCGGCTTACGTTTTCCTGTTTGCTTCGGCAGCCGCGCACGATTTCCTTGTTTTTCCACTTTCACGACACGTGGCAGGCGGTGGTCCGACCGTTTCCAGATTCTCGATCAGTGTTCTATAGTTTGCACAAGAACTGCACAACTGTGTTGCTAGATCTTTTTTCTATTCACTAAGAACATGTCTGCAAATGCCACCATTCAAAATAATGGGGAAATATTATGGAGGAAGCTGTTTCTTTTAGCAAGACACCGAAAATTGAATCAACTTATTTAGTCAACAATAAAGCATAACTGCTATATGTATACCTATATATTAATAGAAGTTAATATAACAAAAACTGCACCTTTTCAAACATGCATAAAAACAAATTTCAGATGAACCGAATCGCTAGTTTCTTAAAAAAAATCCCAAATTTGGTTAGGTATGTTGTTAGCCCCAAGAATGGCATTCCCCTCTCAATTAACAGGTGCACGGAACAGCAATTACAAATAAGAAAAATTATTGTTGGCCAGCGTTGACCAACATGGACGCTCACATTGCATTAGTGCAAACTTGAATACCTCTCTATTCTGCATTGTGTTGGTTTCTTTGCTGATATTGATTGTAATTTGTGTAGTGGAATTGTAGAATAGATAACGATCGCCTGATGCTACCAGTACGCGCAGGAGGAAAGTAATGATAGCAATCAGTGATCAATTTCCTTGATTGATTTCGGATGGATTCTCTGATTGCTTTAATCCTGCATTGGGAGTGATTCGTTTAAAACAATCCCCATCTAAGGATCTCAATCTAGAAGGTATCCTAAAGTCAATAAAAGCTGGAGCCAATTTAAAGCAGGAGAATCGAAGGTACTCCAAATTGAGTAACGATATCCTTCGTAGTACCTAAGTAGGTATATAAAAAAACGAACGATCACTTCGAAAATAGAAATACAGAATTACTACACAATTACGAGTCTCTATAAGTGTCTTCCCATAAAACGTCAATACATTTCAAGCTCCAACTTTACTCAGGAATTATTCTCGGTGCACAGAAAACGCCCACTGCCTAGCAAAGCCTCGATAAAAGTAGAACCGCAAATTTCCTACGAAACGATCTACCTACCATCGACATTTTACAATCGACACCACAATAGAGTGTCTTTCCTAAAACGCGGAAAGGTTAAGCTCTCCGTACTGCGATGCGCGACGCCGTGGGCGTGTGGGAACACAATGAACGCCCTCGGGGATCCCCGGGCTGCATTCTTGGAGATAAAACGCGATACAGGACTTTCTCTTCCCCCTTGCTTGACACTTTCTATCGATGAAACGATTCGATTAGCGGCGGCGCGAAGGGGATGCCGCCGCAACACGATCCTGACGCGATGCCCTTATCAGATACGATATTATTACGTAGGAACAATGGCGCCGCCCCGCGTCGGCGATATTAACAAAGCAAACAGAGGAAGCGTAACGAGAGCACGGGGCCTTATCTCATCGGGCCAATTACCAGCGAGCAGAAACGAAATTAAAGATTCGTATCGATCGGACATCTGTTTAGCACCGTCGAATTAACACTTTCTCGCGGCGTCAATTAAACGATCGTCGGATAAGTTGATTGGCGAATTCAGCGGCGAACGAGGGCCCGACGCCCTTGTGGATACTTCGTGGTGTTATATCTCGATGATTAGAAGAGTCCAATTATCGAAACACGATTGTTCTTCTAGATAGAAGCGCGGGGGTATCGATCCTGATTATTCATGAATGGAGGATTACATTCTTAGGGTGGGATGGATTTATTAATCTCTATTACTTGGTGCTGCGACGGTGGTACCTTGCACTGTGAATAATGGCTCGCTTGATAATTGAACAGGAGTTCTTTCGTCAGAATTGCCACGGGATATCTGTGAAGGATCTTGGATGTACTGCTCAAGGTTCACTGCTAAAGTTCTGATTCATAACAACTGTCAGATAATGCACGTTTCCTTGAAATTATTTGTGAATATGAGAGTATTTCATTCCAAGTACAAACGAGTACCCCCTATGAAAATACGTAGGGCAAACGCATGTTGTAATATGCAACACTTTGATTACAAAAGCTTGCTAAAAGTAGAGGAATGTGTTTTCTCGTAATAAAACTGTGATGGGGCGACATTGGAACTAATACATAATCATATTTACATAGTCAAATGTAAAAAATTCAAATGTTTTAAAATTATACTAAAAAAAACTAAAAAGAGTGAAAATAGGCAATTCGAAGAAGTGGTATCTAATATGGAACACCTAGAAAATGTGTAAAGAAAACTGAAAGAACTTTACTTTTGTTACTAAAATGAAGAGTTATTAAGTAGAAGATACAAATAAACAAATGTGTATCATTTTGTGGTATTTATTGTTACTCTCTACGTCTGCTACACGTTGGGCACGTAAATATGCGTGTGAACTTCCACACTCCTTGTGTGCCCACGGAAAGCGGTGGACACATTGGATCCACTTTAAACAAAAAGAAAAAAGTAATAAATAAAACATAAAAATAGTAATATTATAAACTAGGTATAACATAATATACACGATTGTCTGTAGAGTTTGTCATTTCTTAATCGAAACTTTACGATGTCCCATATTAAGTGATGTTGCAAATTAAGTACCTACATTTACCCTAAGTGTGTAAAATGAGGACAGGAATTTTATTTGTGGCTTAATTATCTCCAGATTACATTCCAAGTGCTGTGCGAACCCCTCGTATGTTGCAGAGTAGTTGGCTCAGATGCCTGAGAAAAATATCTGCCGGATCCGAGGATCGAAATGAATATGGAAATTAATTGAATGCAGGATGTAATCCGGTATATGTTGCTCAGCCACCTCCTGAAATATTGCAAATGAAAGCTTGTCCACGTCCAAGCCGTTGGTTACCGTTTTAATTATTGGAAAATCGAATCTCGTTAGCGGGATTCGACGAGGGACTGCAGAACACGTGGCACCCGTGTAAATTATTCGTCCAAGGGCACGCGCACCTTCCCTGGCGTTTCTAATTGTCCCGTGTGCATAGGTTTAATTAAGGACTCGGTCACGTATACGCGTTTGATGAATAGTCTCGGTGGCAAAGGTCCAGGACCCCGTGCATCGATTCACCTCCGGCAGGCAACGGTCAGCGAGCGATGCAACCATTAATTTCAAGCTTCCGGCTGAAAGTCGCAATTACATGAATTGTCGAAGCATCGATGATCAGATCTTGACGGAGGTCGTCACCTTCGATTACGTGGCCGTCGTTACGATGGTCACCACACTTTCATGACTCCCTCCAGGGCCGAAGGAAGCAGCCTATGCAAGGCCTAGGGGGCGTTTGGTGCCAAGGGCGCGAATGACAGGGGCACCTTAGTCTCAAAAGCAGAATTTTTTAATTTTCACTAAGCGGTTCATTCGAGAAGCCGAGGTTTATTGTTTATCAACGTCAGGAGTTACATCAGTGATGTTCCGTGCTTTTTTTGAGTGAGGCACCCTTGTCATAGGGGCGCAAAAGAAGAGTTTTTTTTCACTTTTAGTAAATGGGTGTTTTATGAACCGAGGTATATTATGTAGTAGAAATTTGGAGGTGTATCGTCTGCGACGAGATTAGTAGACGCCGCGCCTTTGTGGCAATAATTCTAGGGTGGTATATCAGTTATTCCATAAGGGTGCGAAGCACCTAGCGTCGACCCTGACTGCCTTCCTTGTTGAAGGATACCCGAGGACCTGAATACAGGCACTGCTGAGTCAATAACGAACAGCATCGTACAGAAGGGGAATTTAAGAAAAATAAAAGGAACTGCTTTAGACAATGGCATAGCTGCAACTGTGTCTTACAAGGGAAGATCCCATATCCGGAAATTCAAAGAATTTTGAAACTTTGTAAATATGTAGGGGATTTTCTCCTAATTACAACGCACTTTTTGTTTGCTCCCCAAATTCACTCGAAGGGGGTGAAAGTAACCTCCGAAAATTCGACTATTTCCCGATTTTGTGTTATAACTCGCGGACTGTAAGAGATAGAAAAAAGGTTCAAGCCAAAGGTACTTCTTCTAATTAGATCTACCACTTCGTAAAAAAATTATTTTACAGTTCACGAGTTATAACACAAAATCGAAAAATTACCAGATTTTCAGGGGTTACTTTCACCCCCTTCTAGTGAATTTGTGCAGCAAACAAAAATTTTATTGTAATTTAGAGAAAATCCCTTACATATTCACGAAGTTTCAAAATTCTTTGAATTTCGGGGTTCGGGATGTTCCGTTGTTAGATAGCAGAAGAATAAGCTCTTATGACACTTCGTAAGATGTATAAGCAAAATAGCAGATCTACCACAAAATTTGTTCTAAAGAAATTACAATTACGAACTTTCCATTGCCATTGCACCCATCGAAGAGGTTCACAAGGGATAAAATATACAGTCCCTTACAAAAGTCTACAGCACTGCAGAAGCTTTAGATACGACAGAAAGTACGAGAGAATGAATACTATTTTGGACACTCATCAACCTCGATGGCCACATGTATCTTCCTATCATCCTCGACGCTGATAAGATGACGTTCGCGAACCAAGGAGAGGAAGAAAATGGAGCAGCACGTATCTATACAAGCCGCGCCGGGATCGGTTTTTTCGCAATAAAATTCTATCCCCGGGATTAATCGAGACTCCACATCGCCGCAGGTAATCCCCAATGGCTGTCAGGCCCGACGTTCGTCGGGAAAAGAAGCTCCCAGCACGTGGGAGTACAGAGCACGGCGCGACCCAGTTCCGAGCGGTGTATCGGTAATTTAAGATCGATAAACCTCGATCTATCGGAGCTATCCGGTTACGACAGCGTCGGGATTAAAAATATATAGCCATCCACGGTAATCCCTTCTTGCCCGTGGAAATAATACGGAATCGTCGGAACACGAGAGCCTCGATCGAATATTAAGTTTCCTGGATCGGGGCCGAATGTGCTTGATATTCGATTAAAAGGGAAAGAGAGAGGGAGGCGGGGGTGGATTAAAAATATTATGTTCCGCGACATTATACCGCGGCTCGACCCTGCCCGGGAGTTTACCAGCAATCCTCCACGGCCCCTCGCGGAGGATCCTCCCGCTCGGGTTAAGTTCGAAATCCTCTTTGCGAGCTTTTTCACGGTTTTACGTTTCATAAACACGACGGCGTTCGAGGTAGGGGCGATCGTGTCACGGGCGGGACAGAAGGGGGAGGGGGTGTACGTCCAGAAACGAAGGGCTTATCATATTTTCGTGCCACGGGGGACAAATCCCTAAATCTTGTTTACAAGCAGATTCCACAATACCCGGTATAAGGGATTTAATGCGACTCGTGGCCGATCTTCGCGAAGGCCTCCTTTAAAGTGTAATTTACTACGAAAGGATTATTCGTCCGGACGGGATCGGACACGAGAAACGCCTTTTGTTGCCTGGACGTCCGACAAACTCGTTCTTTACTAGCTCACAAAAGCGCGAATTATTCTGGCCCCCCGATGTATCGACTGCTGTTTGCCAGCTCCTAAAGTCCACCGTGCGTGGCCGATGGATGGGCGTCGTGGTTTCTGTTGGGAAGAGGAAGAATCCTGGGATTCTAGAATTATAAAGGAACTTCACGTGTAATGAGAAAGAAGAGGTCCGTGAAATGGATGCAAATACTGACAAGGGAAGTTAGGAAGTTAGGCAACTATTTTTTATTCGTGCCATAGTACGGTTTTAAGGAGTGAAAAAATGCCCCTTGAAAAAAGGCAGAATTTTTTTCCGTGGAATATCTTCAGGACGGTGAGAGGTATCGAAAAGAATTATCAAAGTTGCATCTTTTTTTATGTCTACAAAACTACGTAAAAATAATTCTCGAAAAATCCATACTTTTCAATTTAGCCCCACCACCACATTTGATAATTACATTTACGCAGTTTTGTAGATATAAATAACAGGTGCAACTTTAGTTTAAACTTCTTTCCAATATCTCTCACGGTTTTCGAGATATTCCAAGAAAAAGAAAATTCTATATTTTTTAAGGGGTGATTTCATCCCCTAAAGAAATAAGTTTGTCTTACGCGTGAACTACTCTACTTGCACACAAAGTTGCATAATTTTCTAAATTTCCCGGTTGCCTAACTTCCCTTATGAACATTCCACAGAAGAACACAGACCTTCTAATTATGTAAAACAGAGTCGTTCAGGTTCTCAATTTAGGCAATAAGTATTCGCGCGAATTCTATGCAATACGTCAGACAGAGCAGGCCAACTCGATGCTAGTTACCGTTCGAGCCGAAGGAGAATCTATTTTGCGATAAATCGAGTTGGCCTGAACGTGGGCTGAGATTGGTAGGTCCCGACTGAGAGATGGCACCCCCCCTTTTTCTGTTCCCAGCGGGGTGTATTCTGGCCAGCGAAGCGTCTCCTAACAGGATTACTATGACGCGATTGTATACGCGTCAAGGAAATAGAGCGGCATTGTGGATCTCGACGACTCAGATTGGATGCCGGCCAGACTGAAAATTAGGAATGCGGCCCTTTCAGTCCTGTATGTTAAATATTTCTTATGCCTGCCGTTTGTCGGGGGACATCTGCTCGCCGTCTACCTCACGAGATTCTAGATTATGTAACCGTGTAAAGAATACTTTCCGAGACCTATTGTCCGCGAAAGGATTCACTTGGGTAAGGGAACAATCAATCCTACGTTCTACCTCTTTTCGCGTCATTATTTCTATATTTCTTCATTTAAAGAATCCAAGACCTTTTCCACCACAAAGGAAAATTTCATTCAAGTGTTATTAATAGTTCGTAGATTCCTAGCGACCCGTGCTTCTTGGATAATTAATTAATATTTCTATTTTCTACCGTTTCTCCAGTTGAGAAATTCTTCGACACGCGAAAAACTACTCATGTTCAGATTCTATCTACAAATGTGGGAGATAGAGCGGAGAGGGAGCCCCAAAGTGTACACCTAAGGCGCTTCGAAAGGCCTCGGAATAATTTCCTCATTTTTCTCCTTGACTTAGGTTATTTATTCTTTCAATCCGCAGTCGGCCCTTTCCGGCGTACGACGACAGACAAAGTCTCGATGCCACCGCAACGAGACGAGCTGCGTTTCAACGCCCACCACCGCTTAGAGGAACATGCCCGATTTAGTCGCGCCAGGAGAGTCCCCAATGATAAAGCTGACGCGATTTTTCAGTCTTACTAAGCGTTGATAGGGGATGATAGCTTTTTGGGACACGCCACGAGCGTGAACACGAATGTACCAGCCGTTGCTCGAGACGTCGGCCATCAACCACCCCATTTGTCGCGATCCCCCTCGAGTCATTTATAAAGAAGGGTTGAAGACGTCTCTCAGATAAAAATACACCGGAAATTGCCAGCCGTTTATCCGCGCTCTCGACACGTTCGTTGAACGAAGTCGCGTTAATGGGGGGTAGTTTGCTGCGCTCTTGGTATTTGTGCGACGCACCAGGTGCTTCTTGATGTGTGGGAGGCACTGTAGGCGTGGATGCAGACTGTGTTTTTTTAGACAGGAGTGGGTTGCAGTTTGATAGTTTTTTATTTTCGTGTTACTTTTGTAATGTTTCTTGATGCAATAAAGAGTTCTTTTTCTTCTTATTATTATTTCTGTTCCTTCGAGGAAATCACTGGAAATTACTACACTCTAGTTTGATTAGAAGTCTGAATCATCTCTAGTTTCCTGTGAATTGCAGAATTTATAGATATGATACTAGGTTTCTCAAATTTTCTACATGCTTTTGGACCTAAGCGTGACGTTACCGAGTGTAACAGTAGTAAGGAAAACTTCAGGAACCGAAAATATTACTTTTCTCCGGATCTAAGAAATAGAACGTGGTTTCAAATGCGTATAGTAGTGTAATTAATTATATAATTTGGGTGTTATCGCTGACTTCCGTGTGATCGCTCGAACTAATTATTGTTTAACTTACCAATATAATCTACTTTTTTATAAATTTGATCAGATTAATTTCTGAGGCTCATATATAGGGTGCTCCAAAATAACTGGACAATTGGAAACATGCAAATTATTAATACAAAAAGAGATCAAAAAGTCTTTTACCCTTATTCCACTCTAAACACTTCGAGAACGAAGCCTCGGATCTGAAAACGGTAAAAGAGTGTTTGATTTCTTTTTGCATGTTTCGGAGGGCCCATCATTTTGGGCCACTCTGTACATAATACAACTGGCCACTTAAAACGTATAATTTTCAAATGCCTACCTCCACACCATGAAAGTTGGCTGGTATACACGAATATCGCAAAAAGACCCCACAAATCCTCCTCCAGCTGGGCTACAAATATTTTCCAGGAGCTATATTCCGGGGTAAACATATTTGTCGCAAGCTGAGGAAAGTAAGCAGCGTAAACAGTTTCGAGAAATCTAACGAGGCGTGTTGCGACGTCGGGACGCCTTATTAGACAGGATTTGGAGGTCTTGCTGGCGTGTGACTCCGCCACCCACGCATTCAATCTTCCCAAAAGCACGAATCCAGCACCACCCCGGCCCGCTGTTGCACAATGACCCAGTATGAGGTCCAAGGTGTTCCGTCCACAATAGGGGAAACGCGCCACGGAGGAGAAATCCCGACGTGGCTGTTTGCTGGCCGTGATCCCATCGATTCACGGTTCACTTAGTTCGAGCCTCCGCTCGACATTTGTCGTACAACTCACTACGATGCTGTTACATAACAATCATCGCGTTCCAGACACCCCAGCCGCCCGTCAACGTTTCGTTTTGTAGCCTGGAACTTCCCTTTCGTTACTCTGTGCAGAACTCATCGAGAAATTGCAATAGATTCGTGTATTCTAATATGAGTATGAACGCTAGTTATCCGAGGCTGGCAATGGAAATTAGACGAAAGCAGGACGCAGGATGCTCAACAATTGTGAAAACATAGAGGCAGCTGTAACAACCAATGCTCCAGGCGAGATTTCGGTAATTAAAGTTCGATGATCATCAATCATTTCTCGTTTCACCGAGCAAAGTGTGAGTCATTAAGACAGATGAATTCCTCCTGATGAATTTAACACGCGCTACAGGTCTGTTTTCGTAGAGCGCCTAAAGAAACATCTCGTGGCCTAACTTCCTCAGGCAATTAATCAGTCTCCTCCTACATCGAGGAAATCCTTGTTTAATCTTCATTTTTTTCAGTCGTTGACACACTTGCCTTCAGGAAAACTTTTACTAGTTCCTACAGTAGGTACCTTATCCCTAAATAATTTCCTCCATCATTCTCAACAACTGTCCACCGAAATTCTTTTTACATCAATCTCCAATCGAACACTGTTCAGCTGAAGTCACAAAATTAGTGAGCAGGATTCCACATTTTTCAGTAATCCCACCTAACAATGGAAACACCTTAACGGGTAATGTCACTATAGCGCACGGAAAAACACCCTGATTTTGAGAATTTCTTATGCGAGTATAGTTCTACATATATTTTGAAGTATGATCACAATTTTTTTCTTAATTTTTTTATTTCGAAACGGTGACGGCATAGCTTAACCCTTCGTTGACACTGTTGACACAAACAAGCTGATTTTGACGCTCTGTACCTTCCATATGCAAAATAAAAACCTTTTTTCCAAAACTGACTTACAAACAATTTTTTTGATTGAAAATATTATATCTCAGCAACAACTCTATAGATTGTTAGCTTCTAATATTGAAATTTGTAGAAGTTACAATTTGCTGAAGATTTTCTTCGTGGTTTCTCGACATATGGTAATCTAGAATTTTTATGCAAAACTGTGATAAAATGTCAATAAAAAAACTATTGGAATACATTCTAGAGACCTTGAGAATGATCCATGATTTTTTTTTATTACGATTGGTGTCTTTAGATGAGAATAGCAGTCCTTCAAAAATTGTTCGGGGTGTGAGCCACACAGGTATGTCAAAGTTGATCGAAAATTCTTCTGGCGGATAGTATTCCGCGGCCGGAAAGATTTCTCCTCCAATTTTTGATCGAAAATTTTTGAAGGAAAATAAAAAATTTTCGAATTCTATATAAGATCAGCACGGGAAGTTCATACGGAAATTAAAAAATGCCGCTTTTTGTAAGAATGGTGAATTGATATTCTCCTCCTCTTCTTCCTTTTGGGCTGATTTTAAAGACAGCTGAGCTTCTTTTCCATCGGCAGTCAGCGAGCGTTCCATAAAGCACTTAAAACTTATTCTCCCTTATAAAACTTATTGTGCCTTATATCTAATAGCCTAAGGCGTCATTTAAGCCACAAAATTTTTTAGCGTCTTTCCGAAATTCTGAAGTGGCATCAACCTTTAATGTCGCGTAAATTTTTACCAATTCACACCGAAACGGGAAACCCTTCGAGCAAGAGGACGGAGCTAGTAACGACACGGAATCAGATTTTACATTCCGAAACCGCCCGCTACTTCGGGACCTCAGCGAAATAGAGGAACACGTGCAGTCACACGGCAATAACTCTAAAATTTGATTGCACCGGGCGTCCCGGGGTAGCCCTCCGCCACCCCTAAGGCAACGATGGTAATGGGCGCTCAACCCTTGCATCAACACCCACGTACCCACACAATGGAGTTGCGAGGTTGGTCCACGGGCACCCACCACGTCGTAAATAAAGCGAAAATTGTTGACCCGCTGCCTTTCGGCTTGGTTTAAGCGTTAAACAAAGGGCCAACGGTGATGTCGGCCGCCGTATCTTTGATCTCTGTTTGCCGAGGCATGCATCAGCCGCAAGATAAGCGGGAATAATTATTTGTTAGATAAACACGATCCCAGCCGGCGATAGGAAGTCAAATTTATGATGGACCACTTGCCTCTTGTAAATGACTTAGAGAGGCTGGCTCGCGACCGACACAGCCGCTCTCGATACGTGAATCTTCTTTTCGATTATACTGGGTGATCCTTAATTGCATGTCGATACTTCGTGGGGGATATTTAGGCTACGAAGGGGGGGGGGGGGAAGTGTTGTGTCGACGTGGGTCAGACAGGCTTTAGCTTTTAAGTTATTACGGTGCAAAGAATTTGGGCATAACACGTTGTGATTGAAGGAAGATTTAATGAAAGATAATGATATCTCCATTTTGTATAGAATGAGAAACATATTATAAAATAATTAGACTCTCTTTCCACTATTTTGCGATTCCAAGAAATAATTAATAACTTTTGTTTTATCATTTCCTGTGCTAAATTTATTACCAAAGTATTGACTTGCAATTATGGATCGCTCCATATACGTGTGCACAGCTTGATTCCGGATATTAGTGTTTACCTGTGGGCCCAGCAGTCCGCGCAGCCTGAATTGTTTATGGGTCTACAGTCGAATTTGAAATTCTAATTAATCTGCGCCCTGTTAATGATTGCACCGGAGGGACCTGAACACGCGCAGGAAGAGGTTCAGGCCTCCATGGGGCGGGTTGTTTCATTCGCTTTTAATATTCAAACTGGCTTCGAAATTCATTTCCTATCTTCACTGTAATGTTACATTTTTTTCAGAAGATAGACTGCCGCTCATAAATATCAGGGCACTTACTCTGTGTGGGATAATTGTAAAAAAAACGTTGCAAATTTAGTGAAGAACTCTAACAAATTTTATTTTGTTTAGTATTTTAAATTAAGAGCAGTGAAAAGTATTCAATCTGTACCAAATATCACATTTTCTGCAAATACATCCTAAAAGTTATGAACGACAGTGTACATAAAGTATAACGAAAATTTTAAGCAAAGAACACACCCAAATTCCCACAGAGACCTAGATCAAATAAAATCATTACTATAATCTACAATTGGGCCAAGTTATGCAGAAAGGTACTAACCTTCAATGATCTCAAATTGAGTAAAATTAGTTTGAAGATTTTAATTGTTAAAGAAAAGTATGTAGCTTTATTTCTATTGTGTATATTTTATTTCTTGTTGTAATTTTGCATTTTTTAATGGGTTATTTAATAATAATAATAAAATTAATAAGAATAATAATATGTCTTTATTACATTCCCCAAAAACACGAAGGGAAGTAATGGGTCAGACTCAGCGATTTGGTGCTTTTAAGTCTAACCGAAGCCTAATGATAAAGTACAATAATAATAGAAATGTAATATAAATGCAATAAATTACAAAATAAAATAAAATATAAAACCAAACAAAAAAAAAGCATCACGTTAGGCATGTTGAACTTTATCCTGCGTTAATAGCACTAATCAATATACCTAAGTATACAAAATATTTTAGTGACTTGAATAAAAGAAAAAACAAAAAATAGTGAGTAGTATAATTAATATTATTTTAATTTTCTGTATCATTTATTTTTTAAGCCTAAAATGGACTCTATGGCTTCGTAGTTTTAATAATTCTAGATATAATATAAGAATTGTTCTACAGGTTGGTAATTTTTTGCAAAATAATAATCACAAAATTATTAGTCATCACGTAATTCTTTGTCATCTTGAGGGTTGGTAGGTTTCTACATAACTTGACCAAAACGTAATGTGAGTTCAAAAACCAGAGAAAAATGCCATTCACTTCGTACTTCCACTTTCATTCTACCAGCCATTCCCATACCGATCTAACGCACGCCGCCGCGATCTACCCATTACGGAACAGCCTGTAATTACGTTGTTTCCATCTCGAGCGTAACTCGAGTGAGAAATTCACAGCGATAGGGGCCTCATAAATACGTAAATCCGCGCGCGTGTAGGCGATGGAATCGTTGCGTGCCGCGGCTGACGCTTGCGTAACGACAGGCTAGCCTCGTTCGGTGTCGCGTGCAATCGAGCGTCTGGATCGCGTGCGTCGTTGCATCGACGGTATATTTACGCGCGCCCTTGCGATCGAACGCGTACGCGGCCCGCTATTCTGGCCACGTTATGAAATGTAAATTGTGAAACGTGGACCAGGGGATGAAGGGGCGGGGTGTCTGTTTCTCACGGGGACTAGGTAGCCCGAAGACCTCGCCTGAGTTATTGCCCGTTTAAATCACTAGCCCTGGCACTCGATGTCCGCGTCTTAATTAACACGCTCTCGCGCTGGTCTGCATTTTCTACCGCGAGTGCTCTTTAATCGCTCATCTGGGAAGCTCGGAGTTCTTCTCTTTGCATAGGGCTCGGGCGGGGAAACAGCGTCGGCGATCGAATCGTTCAGATAGGCAATTCTCGCTGTGAGAACGGAAGGAGAGTTTTCAGCGATGTCGACGATTAAAACGCGCCCGAGTTTTCGACGGATTGCTCCGCGTCGAGGCGCATCCCCTCGCGGGATTCTCATGCGCCGGCCCCGGCGCTGACCTGCCGTGCCCATCCTCCCTCGACGTCTCTCAGCCTGTTCAAACAAGGCCCCTCAGAGGCGCGCCAAAGAGAGAAGCACGGAGTATTAATTTTCATGGTTTTACGGGGGTCGAAAAACAATCCGCTCGCGAATCGTCCGAGTTTCACGCGCACGTCCCTGCCCGCTGCACCGTGTCGTACATCAAGTTCCCGCAAAAGGTGGGCGGACGTCGCGTCAGCCGCTGACGCCCTGCGAAATTGAATCTAAGGGACCAAGAGTCTGGCCGTTTCCTTCCTTCCACCCTGCAGCCAGGCTCGCTCCAGGGAGGTCGCAAATCATCACCTCGCTACATTTACAACGTTAGATAGCCCAAGATTACGGTCGTTCGGCTTCAAGCCCGAGAAGACACGAGGAATTCCATTCTACCCTGCCCCTCGTCTCTCCCCCCCTACCCTTTTGACGTGGAGGTTATAGCACCTTTCGCGAAAGCGATCCGCCGCATTCGTTGACCAGGCTCTGCGGGGCCAGTTGCGCGAAACAATGCGCAGGTTTTGCGGCACTGCCTTCCGCAGCAACGAGCCATCGTTTATCTGCCGGCGTGGACTAATGAGCCCGTGATTACAGGGGCCGAGCGATAACTTCCCGCGAGCGGGATGCTATATGCAGTCCATGCAACTCGATGTGTCTTCCAGGATCGCCGCTTCGAATGCGTATTATCATGCGAGACGCCCACCCACCTGTGCGCCAAGAGATTTCATTCGCTTATTGTTTCGCTCGACCGGTTCGGCTTGATTGAGTGCTTAACTGTGACAGGGCTCGAGCGCGACGAGATCATTGAAACGCTTCGCGGGTGGAGTCGGTGGTGGTGTGTGTGGGGTGGCGCGGTATGGTGGGATGCAATGAGAAGTTGATGGGAGTTTGGGATCTTGGTGGACGAGCAAGTGGAGGAAGGGAGGTTTGAATCGAAGGGGAGAGATTTGGGAAGGGGTGTGATTCAGGTGTGATTCAGGGTATGCGACAGTAGAAAAGGTACATTCCTTCGTTGACGGTAATAGAACTTCTACCATGTAGATTATCTAGTGATCTCTTTGCGTCAGCATCTGGTGGCCACAGTGAATCTACTTCGTTTCTTCAAAAAATCCTCGTGATTGTTTGCACGTAGCAACAGAAGATGCTTGAAACTTATTATTATTATTATTATTATTATTATTATTATTATTATTATTATTAACAACGGGAACCCTTTAGAATACAGAGAATGTAGAACATAAAGAAGGCAAAAAAAGTCAGAGGAACTAAAACTCTTACGTGCTCCAACACAGTTATCTAACGTACGTCAAAGCGACTTTGCAGTATGAAAGGTGTTGAGAAAGATAGAGAACCAGTCACTGTCAGTAAGATATTGATTTGCCTCACTCATAGCCCTGTTAAGGGCTCTTTCCGCTGTGACGCCCTGATAAAGTACCGCTGGTTAGAACTTTTTTTATCACGAGAAGAATGTGTTTACTAAATTGAAGTTTTTTCTAGTTATTAATATGTGTTATGGGAATACAACAATTTTTTTCATATTTTTTTAATGCTTGATTGCCCCAAAATAAGGGGATGTAATATGCGATGTGAAAAAAGACGCCTTGACTGCGTTCTCGATTTAGGACTCGAACTACTTAGAATCACACATTTTCGTTGTTTTTTCTCATCTTTTACGTAGCAAAATGAAGAAAAAATTTAGGCGTCTTTTATTTTACAGCGCATATTACACCCAGTTATTTTGGCGCAAGCAACCATTAAAAAAATATGAAAAAAATAATTTCGTCTTCTGAAAGCACGTATTAATAAAGAGGAAAAACTTAAATTTAGTAAACACATTCTTTTTTAGACAAAAGAAGTTTTAAAAAGCAATACTTTATCAAGGTCGTCACAGTGGAAACACCCCTTAATAGGACCGGCAGTGTAATGGCAGTATGCAAGTAGTCTGAAATCAAAGAGGGGCCTTGTACACGCATCGGCTCGATTTGAAACACGCGCCGCCAAGCGCATCCGTCATGGCGGCGATCGATCAGGGAATCGATCCCTGCGGTCGATTCCTCGCGAAGAGGGACTTCACCTGCTTCCTTCTTCACGTTACGAGCTACAGCACGTGTGTCAGACGCTGCGTCGTTTTTCAGTGTTATATCGCGTCTCACGATCCTCCAGTGTAATCTCACAGCGATACTGAAGTCCGGTAGTGCCGTTTAATAAATAACCTTCGTTATAGTTTCAATAATAGTGACACGTTATGCAAATGCATGTGGTGCGGTTCGACACGTGAAGCACGTGCACGTGGTGCGGTTCGACATGTCATCCTGCCGGTCCGTGAATATACTGGGTGATTTCCATTGGGCAGATCTAAGCCTGAACAGGCTTGGATTGCAGTTTTCTTTGAGGAGATAGAAAACTTAGTGCTGTCACGACTTCAGAATAGTGCACCTGACCGTAAGTGACCAGAGGTTTCCCTATACGCGACAGTGATGGGTCGGGTATTTTACGCCGCGTCGTAAATGCATTTATGACGTGTCGCAAATGTATGTATAATATGTCGTTTTTAAGCCCATTTTATACGTGTCATTTGTCGCAAATGTCGTAAATAGAAATATTCATTATTTTAAGGTTTCAACAATTAAGGTGTTGGAAAAATATAGTTCTTTCTGATGAAGCTTGTTGGTTGCATGCGCATACTATAGAATACTGTAGAATTCGTCGGTTACGTCGAAAACTACGATAATCGCCACTTTCCTAACCCCAAAAAAGTATTTAAAAGCGTGGCGTTAATTATTGTTTTGTACTTGTTTAGATAATAAAGAATAAAAAATGAATCGTGAAAGGTAAAGTAATTAGAAATAAATGTACAATAATCATATGGACTTCGTCGGATTTTGATCAACTCTCAGTAGTTCAATTTTCTGTCACTAGTTGGCGTATCGAAATTCTTGGTTTCCCAATGCATTTATTTTACTAACCTTTCAATATACATTTTTCGTCAGTGTAACTTAAATTAAATTAAAATTTTGAATCAGAATTATAATTATTTATAAATTGGCACTTCTTCATAAACTATACGAAAAATGTATCATAGGTTAGTTGTTTTCATTTCAGATATACGACATTTACGACACATTTACGTCATTTACGACGTTTACGACATTTACGACATTAAAGACACGTGTCGTGTATAAAATAGAAATTTCGTGTCTTTACCCACCACTGATACGCGACTAGACGCAACGTCAAGAATTTGAAAGTCGATTTTCTCGAAAATAAAGCGCAATATCAAAAAATTTTATTCCTCTCTTTCGACGTATTTATTTGTTATACGTTGGAAAGAAACAGTAACTTTTTTGTTATATCGCGCTTCATTTTCGAGAAAATCGACTTTGGAATTCTTAACGTTACGTCCAGTCGCATATAGGAAAATCTACCTTAAGTGTAACAATTCCAACTAATTGTAGGGCCAGACCATAAATAGACGCGATCGGCGATATTGCACGAGATTAAACCACTATTAAGGTTGTACAAAGTGATCAAGGTCGATGTAGTCTCCAGACTCTCCACTCCGCGAAGCGTGCCGCGCGAGGAAGCCTCGCAAAGTCGATACGCACCTTTAGAAAATCTTGAGTCATCACTTCTTAAATGGGGCTCCTTGGTTGAGCTTAACCAGATGTGGCCAGCAGGACGTGTACGGCGACGATGGGCCCGACCAGCGCGACGCCATAGCCGTCGTAAATTAGCATCGGGGTCCTTAGGAGTTTTCACGAAGGGCAACAGGGCACTTTCCATGGCAAAGCAAAGTCAGTCTTCTGCAGAACTCGTATCGAGAAAGACCTCTCAGCTTTATCTTGTGCTCGGCATAGAATAAATGTATTAATAGTATAATCTAGACGACGAGTTTTAGAGAAAACGCTTTATTTAATCTTCTTACACCGCGTTTACCGTTTCTCGCGCTTCTTAAGCCGTTCCTACGTTTTTACATCGTCGACGAAATCCCCGCGGCTTTGTGCCCGGTTTATTACGCTCCCCGCCCGAATGATGTCATTAGATATACTTAGGCGGAACTTTATTGGCGTCCTTTACGCCGGTCGAACGGCTCCCGGTGAAACGAATTTCGTGAGCGGGGTGTTCACGAGTCGTCCGTTATCACGCCGAAATATTCGTCCCTCTCCTCGGGCCCGACCGAATCTCACGGCCACGTGAGAACCAGCCATCCTTTTATTGCCCCCTATATACTGGCTGGCCATTTTGCGGGAGCTTTCCGTGTGAAACTCGTCGTCCCCGCGGGCGTATACACGCTTTTATGATAATCTTCCTTACGACCGCCCCGCGAGTTGAACTTTCTGGGAGGCGAAAGATCGAATTGACCTGTTTCGACGTACGCGGGAGATGCGTTCGTGGCTGGTAGCTGTTATCGCTGGACACCACGTCGATCGACGTTTTATCAGCGATACGAGCAGACGACGCTCTGTCACGCTGTGCTTGGAGTCACTTTATTGGTAAGTAATGGAGATAATGAATGAAATGTTATTGTTCCCTCGCCTGGTTCCTTGTTTCCCGTCTATTCGTGTTTATAAGCTGAGCCTACTTATTGTGTGAAATTGTAGCGGAGAAGGTGTAAATGAAGGGTTAGGGGAAAAACCGGGAATGTCCATTTTTTGTGATTTTGCGATTTATTTCGTATTTTGTTGGTGGCAATTGGGACTACAGAACTGTCGAATCACAGAGGGTTATAAAGTTCAAATACCCCAGTAAGATAACGTTAAAGATTTGGTATACTAGTTAAAAATGGGAAATATCCATTCTGCACTGGAATAAAATACTCTTTGCTTAAGCATAAGCTTCTGTCGTCAGGATGAAACAAGAAATTATTTAAGAAGAAAATTATGTAAGATAATTAAATTCATTGATCCTTGTCTTTTCACTGATACACTAATGCCCGATTTCATCACCTCCGATTAAAGTCCCGGTTAGTGAACGACCAATTGGATGCTATCATGTGGTACTTGTCGACTACTTGGATGTTATCATGTGGCAGTTACGTGGAACACAACTCTAACTGGAAGATTACTGAAGGTGAAGAAATCAACCGTAAAGCACCTATTAGGTAAAACTTAATTTTCTTCATGACGCTAAACAGCGTGACATTCCCTGTTTTCCCCCTTACCCTTCAAATATGGACACCTCTTTTTGTTTCGAGGCAAACACATATTACAAATGTAAAAATTGCATAAACAAAAGGTGGAAATGGCAGCTCATAGATTTGAGATAATGTATCAATAACTCTTTACCGTGAAAATTCAACTATTTTGAAGCATTGCCATATCTACAAAATTATGTCTGAAACATGGTTTTAGAAATTGAGGTGGTAATATGAACCAAAGTTGAAAAGGTGAAAACCACGTAAGAAATAGTTAATTTTTTACACCTAGTCCGTTTTACAATCCCAGTCCATATTTGCACCTCCCCTGTATGAATCTTGAATGCTCTACATATTTTAAATTTTAAAGATGAACTCCAACGGCTCGCCAAGGCTCGGCGAGTCTGCTGGGCGAGCGTGAGTCGGCGAGTAGAGTTGTTTGAGTACTCGAATATTCGAGTAGCTCGAAATTCGAGTCGAGCCGGGACTCGGTTTCCGAGCCGAGCCGAGTACTCGAATGAAGCGAGCAGCTGGAAACAATCGTGTGGCTCGAACAATCCACATGTTTCGTTCGTCTATCGCTACCTTCACTATGCAGTGTACTCGCTTTTTAACCGAGCCGCTCGGTTCTTTCGAGCGCTCGGCTCGGATCGGTTCTTCGAACCGAGTATATCCCGGCTCGCTTGTTCCGAGTACTCGAACAGCTCTATCGGCGAGGCGACAAAGAAGTTCTTTGTTTGGCGCTCGAGTTGAGCCGAGCCTCAGGCGAGCCGAACCGAGCCGACCCTTCAGGCTCGCCGTGCCACGCGCCGTTGGAAGGGTATTGTTATAATTCATGCAAGTGAAGATAAGAGAATGTAGTATCAAATCGTAGTATCTCCAAGATATAGAATAAACTTTTGATATGGGGCTTGAAAATAATGTTTTCCCGTGTCACGAGAGATATCACTGTAAAATTTTCTAGCAAACCCGTTTTTGATGGGTTTCCTGAATAATGTTGGAGTACAAGAATGGCAAAAAAAAATTGGCCCATGGGGGGATCGAACCCACGACCTTCGCGTTATTAGCACGACGCTCTAACCAACTGAGCTAATGGGCCGATGGCAAACATTTTGGGTTGCAATTATTTATCGCAACATTTACGCTAAAAAATATAAATGTTTAAATTAGGAAATATGCTGCATTTAGTGGACCACGAAGAAGTAGATAGTGAATCATTCTTGTGGATATATATAATGTAGAAATTATAGAAAGATTTTAGGTATAGAAGTTGCTATTTAATTTAACCCTCTAGCGCATACGCCTGCCTTAAGGCGGGCACCTGTTTAATCCAGGGGTTGGGAATTCTCATTTGCCAGTCCTAAAAGTAGTGCCACAGCGCATATTATTGGTCTAAGAAACATGTCAATCTGAGTTTTCAATTTGACAGAAATCTAGTTTGAAGTGCATTTTTGAGCTTCACACGCTGCGAAACTTATTATTATTATTATTTCCTCTAGATTGAAAACTGACATCGAATTCGGTATTTTCATCCCGAAATTAGAGTAGTTTAATTTTTCTAACTGAATTAAAAATTTATGCACTAGAGGGTTAAATGAAACAAGTGACTGACTTGATAAAAAATTGGACATTCGTGTTATCATTCAGAGAGGAAAGTTTTTCCGTCAAAATTCACAAGTAATATACCAAAATGCCATCTGCCGAGTCCGTTGATATGCTAAATAGCACGTTGAAAGAGATAGTTTTTAGAACGAAAAACTCGGACAAATTCAAGAGGCTGGCACGCACCACGCATTTCGATTTCAGAGAAGTTGAAGGTTATACGTTTACAACATTGCTTTCCGAGATTGCACGTCACGATTATTCTATTCTTCGACAGCCCTGGCAATAATTCACAGCAAGTGCGTACAATCGTTGGGCCCCATATCTAGATCAGTGTTTCGAGATATCTTTCAGTCAGGCTTCGACTTCACGGAGAATATTCGTCACTTATTGATCGACAGAGTGTTCTCTGTGTTTGATGTACGAAACACTGTGCAGGTAATGAAGTTAGGGGAATAAAATTAATAAAAATGGTGGGCAGGTGGTTTATTAAAGAAATTTATCTTAGGTGAGTCTTGATCGATGGATCGAGTGCCTTTCTATCATCTTTCGTGGCGATTTGGACGAGAAGATACACTTTGCTTACCAAGTAACTTTTTTTAAACTTTCGGGGCTTTCGTGACATCAGTTTCTGTCAGGGGTCGAATGAAACTGTTAAAATTTTCAATTAATTATGAATGAACTGTAATTTGACGACTAATCTTTTCTGTTCCGAGAGAACTGTTATAAAATGCAGTGTATTAACTGAAACTTTCAAAACAAAAAATCATCCCCAAAACCGCTAATACTATAAATGCAGTGTATTAACTGCAACTTTCAAAACAATGTAAATTCAATGCAATGTGTAAATATGTTGTGGGGTAGATAAATCTGAAGGTGAGACCTTGAAGAGTTCGGTGAAAATAATTATATACAAATCAAAATGTGCTTTCTCTTTTATATTTATCTTGCTTCCAATTCCTTAAATAATACTAATTAAAAAAATATTCCCCGCTTTTATATTTTACTCTTAAAAATCTGTGAAAAAGTATAAGATTCCCCAGAAATGTTAAAACTGAACTCTTACAACAGCCATAAAGTGTTAATTCTTCATTACAAAGTTAACATAAAACAGAAAAGAAATTATTTAAAAGTTGAAAGTTTGATAAATAAATTTTATGTATAAAAGTTAGCAGTTTCATTCGATCCTTGGTTGCTATGCTTAAAATTGATATTATTCTTTCTTTGAAAGAAGGAAACGCATATAGCTTGAGTCTGAAAGCCTCTAACAGTTATATGTGTATATATCCTCTCCATCAATGTGCTTGAAATTTTGAATTTACAGGTATACGATAACCTCACGACACACAGGTTGAAAAAGGAGCACATATTTCCGATAATGCGCGGCTGTTTGATCAAGCTGCAGAATGATGAAAATCCAGACGAAGCTGTCAAGGTACAACAGAGTACCGTCTTGCTTATCATCCACTAAATACTGCAATTACTGTGGACCAGTTAGACAATCCTACTTCTTCATCCTACATAATTCTCATTTTCATCAACACATAATCTAGGATTTATAAGTTCCGCATGGTGACGTAGAACTCGGATGCATCAGAGCTTATTGTCTTACAGGATTTGATAGACATGATGCTGAAAAAGCTAGACGTGGATCGCGACGGGGCGATCTCACAGACGGACTTTAAGACATGCGTGAGAGATAGAAATCAGCTGCTGCTGGAGTGCATGGGGCCAGTGTTTCCTTCGAGGGAAGCGCGTCACGTCTTTCTGAGCACGTTCACGAATCGCCTTGGAAGATACTAACAATCCAGTGAGACTGGCAATCGAAAACTAATCAGGAGCGAAGCGTGCCGTTCCTCTCGCGTTTCTGTGTTAACAGCAGCCAGCACACACGTGGCGTGCCCGGCCAGGAGGAGCGCTCATTGAAAAGCCAAAAGCACGCTCTCGCAGCGCCAATAGTGGAGGAAAATGCGGCAAATCAGACAGAATGGATCCCCCTAGACCAGTGAACGCTCCACTAGGCTTTCCAAGTTGCCGATCAACCTGAGGCGCATTCCTTACGATTCATCGAACGACGATGATTGACTCTCTCCTCCTCACAAACAATCGCTAATGGACCGCGATAATACCATCTCCTAATCGCATCGGGCGCAATCCGCGATGTAATCGTGAATGGGACGACCAACTGCTCAATTGAGCCTCGCCAAAGCGAAGTGCGTTACGTGTCTTCACTTTGGGGGAAGATTAGAAGAAGGCCTCGAATCGATTATACTACTCAGAGACTTTGTCAATTTGTAAGAAATAGTAATTCCCATTGTCGTGGGAGTGGATTTTCTATGGTTTTTCTTGCATAGTGAATTAACTAATTTCGTAAAATCGTTGCTTCCATAGATATGGTAGGCCAGGTCCCATACTTTTCACTGTAAATATTCCCCAAACTCGACTTACCATAAGGTATACATATACTTTCGGCCCCAAAGTTTGCGGCAGTCCTCAAACATAGATTCATTTTCCTTTTGTGTACTGTTAAACTCATGATTGAGTCTCGATCGACCACGTCACTTCTGCGCGTAGCATACAATGAGGAGGAATAATACGATATCGCTGTATCCCGAATTATCCGTCATCCCCGGTGCTTCATCCCCAAATTGCGTCCACATTTCGCAGCCTCCGCGCACAATGGGCCCCGCCAGACCTAACCCTGTTCCTCCGTGAATTAATAGAGACGGTTAGCTGGATGCGGGGAGCAAATATAGGTCTTCCCCGCGAGTGCAGTGTAAACAGAGAGCTGCGGAAAAGCCCCGCAATTCCGTTGGTGCGCGAGATGCCGGGGCTCTGTCGGGCGTCGGTGGATGTGTTACAGGAAAACATAATGAATGTTTGAGGATCGGTACGGTGGAGCGAATGGCCCGATCCGCGTCTCAAGCAGCTATAACAACAAATTAAACGAGAAAATCTCGAGGCTTTCGTCGAAACGTCCACCCTGCCTTAAAGGCTCGAGCCACAATGCGTGGGCGTACACGTATATCCACAGGCAGAGCACCGTGTAACACACCAGCGAGCTGCGAGCCCTTCTTTCTTCCCATCCCCCGAAAAGTGGAGAGGGGGAGGGAGAAGGTGGAACGATATTCTGTAAAGAGTATAATAACGTGCGTATGAAAGGGCAGATCCTTTGTGGGTAGCCGACCGTGTCTTGAAAGGATCCACCAGGATCTGCTGTGTGGCGTGGCGTGGCGGGGGAGGAGGGATCGTCCAGATCGAGAGTTAGGGCACCAGCTGAGAAAACATGCCCGCGGCGTGTCGACAGCGAAATGTTCGTATTTGTGTCTTGGACCGTGGCGGTGATGCGGTACATGGGTCGGGGATGAAAAGATAGTAGTAGTCGTCCAGGATGTTCGTAAATTCGTAGATCGCGGCCACGTGCACCTTCTCTCCCCTCTCGTAGGTCAGCGCGAAGACTTGGATGGACCCTTGGCTGGTGCTATCGAAAGTCGAAGAAGAATGGAAGATTTAGACGGTTTGATTCAGTTCAAATGTGTTTATTAGGTTGACTAAGGTGACAAACACAGACATCGCAGAATGTGATATTGGGTGATTAATTTTGATTCAGAGAATGGAGGCTGGGGTGATGTCTGAAGACTTAGGTAGATGTTTTTCTTAGCAGTAATGCTGACTGTCTGGAAATATTTGGTGCAGACTAAGTTTGAATGAAGAGGATGGAGTACAAGGTTTACCGTCGTAAATAGCGAAATGAATCAAGAGTAGGTATAATTCTGCTCGCTGCACGGCGAGCTCGGTGAAATCGCAGCTCGCAATATATCATAGCACGATCTTGAAGATAGAAGCTAATTTGACCGACGTCGGAAGTGTTTCTGCTGGACTGGAATAAATTGTAATCAACGACGGATGCACGGTGTAATCTAGATCGCTGTGGAATATGCTTGCTATGCGTTTGCAAAAGATAATAGATATTATTCGAATTAAACAGTACCTATATAGACTGTATTCTTGTTAGAGAATCATTTCATTCAACTTTTACCACCACGTCCCATTGCATTCGGCTGGTACATATGAAATTGCCATTTCGCGTAGGGAAGATTGAATGAAAATATTTTTTAACTAATTTATTTTATTTTTTAGAATCTCTATAATATTTCTCCAGTACTAAGCCAGCATTGGCAATTGGTATTATATTTCCACCATAAATAAAGGAACTTTTATACCATCCGCGATTGGCAATTTCATATGCACCAACCCAATATTTAGAAAATACAGATAAGTATGATCTACATACACCGTGAATATAATAGCTAACGGGGGCGGCATGAATTGTGTGGAATGTGTGGAGTATTCCACACTTGAGATTTTGCTGTGTACAGAATTCCACATTCAGGAATTTAAAATGCATTTTATCATTCTTTATTTTTAATTTCTACACCCCCACCCTCCCCCTTCCAACTTCACACTCTAACTTCTTCTGTTAATGAACGCAGTGAAGTTACACTCACTACAAGTTACAGATCACTTTAATCAGGACAGACTGAATTGTCCACTAAAAATCACTAATATCCCCCAATAATATTATTCGACTGTCCTCGTCATTCCATCTTTAGATCCATCTAGACTTGAGCCATAAATTATTTGAGCCTTAAATTCTTTCATTACAACAAAAGAATAATAGTTATCAAAAATCTAATTTTAGTTGATATTAATTTATTATTTTATTAGGGATAATGTCTTCGTATTATTGTGATTTCTGAAGAAATTAAGATAATTGAATTAAGAAGTAGGATATTAAATTGATTTATTGAGGTTGGGGCTCAATTTATACCAATTTCAATTCGGAGGGTAATGAATCTATGGAAATATGTTCAAAAGAATCATTCCATCTAATATTGTGCATTCTCTGTAAGTATCCTAAAACACAGAGGAACGAGCTACCATGGGACAAGAGTAGTAATCGTGTCTAGCACTACTCCTGACCCATAATGTGGCCCCGAACTTAATCTCTTTCTAATTATGATCAACATTGACCAATAGTTAAAAAATCTTGCCCAGCCCCCTGTAAATACCTAAGTCTGAATTGGATTCAAATCTCCTGCAAATCGCATATTACACTTGGTCCTTAGCGTTTCTGAGGTCGCGGGGTCACATATCTCGCGACCAAGGATCACGACATTTCATTTCGCTCCCTCCCTCGCCTTTCATCCTTTCTAAGCTCCCCCGCATGCGCGTGCACATGTACGCGTGAATGCGATCTACGCATTGGATTTCACGTGGATCGCGCCCCTCCACGAATTACTCGGATTTATTGCCGGAGAAAAAGGCTCGTAGGGCATTCTGGTAATCCTTTGGCGTGGACCAAGCTGCCGGCCCCTTTGATGCGTGGGCGTGGGCCGCGCAAATCGAATTGGTCGGCGTCTCATCACGTTCAGTCGAAATCACGGCCTTCCCGCGTAATTGAGTCTGATTATAATTTATGCCTTTGTGGCCCAACATCGTGATTTCGTTGTCTGGCGTACGTTTCCGACCAGCTGGTGATCGTCGTTGGAGAATTGCGTTGTTAGTTGCTTCGATGAGACCTGATCTTGTCTAGATAACTAGCCTATTCGAGGTTGTGACAGCTTGGATTAGTCTAGAGCTCGTCGTACTTGAATCTCTACCATTTATGGAATGTGGTACATTGAGGGAAAAGTATGGTGTAGTGGGTGGAAGAATTGTAATACCCACTGTATTAGGTTGGTGTAAATAAAGGGTAATGGGAATGTCACAAAACAGCTTTATCGAGACAATTAACTTTTAATACTTTTGTCCACCAGTAAAGAAACAAGATTCAATGAATTTAGTGTTCTTATATGATTTTCTTCTTAAATAATTTCTTGTTTCATCTTGACGACAGAAGCTTATGTTTAGAGGAAGAGTGGGGGCATTTTGGTGTGAAGAAAGAGCATACATTGTTCCAGTGCAAAGTGAACATTTCCTGGTTTTTACCAGTATACCAAATCTTTAACATCATCTTACGGGGGTAGGTATTTCAACTTTATAACGCTTTGTGATTCGAAAGTTCTGTAGTCCCAGTTGTCATAAATAAGTGCTATAAATCGCAAAATCGCGAAAAATGGTTATTCGCAGCTTCTCCCCTTACCCTTTATACGGAATTGCCGTTTTGCATAGGGAAGTTTCAATGAAAATATCTTTTGCTTTTTAACTATTTTATTTATCTCATTTTGTTGAGTCTCTGTGACATTTCCAGCCTATAGCAATATTGAGGGGCTTAGTGGAAAACAGGCACGTGTCACATATGCATAAATATTTGTTTCTTTGTACCATTAATTTGTTCTTGCAATGTAAGTATTGCAAATATATGCAAAATCATAAAACGGTGGTATGTGCCTGTTTTCCTCTGGGTTGATTGTTATTGTATCCCCACGATAAACAAAGAATCTTTTACGCTATTTCGTGATCGGCAATTTCATATACCCCAGTAGTGAGAGGTGAGGGGACGGACATTCTTTCTTGAGGGTTCAATCAAAGTTATACAGGCCCGTAGACTTTGATATAGCCTGGACTCGAATAACCTAAGTAGTGTCTAAAATCTGTGCAAAATGTATCTCTAATCTTTGAACTCTCGATACTATAATCAGCTACCATCTTCTTCTGCTTCTGCCTCTGCACAATTATATTCCTCCCACCTATCATACTGCACAAGCCAACTGTCATTGTATCAGGTGTGAACGATGAGTGTTTAGCTGTTTAGGGATCATTCAGTAGACATTTAAGCCACGAATCAGTTGCAGAGAAAGTATATGTCTGAATAAATCCCAATCAAACCAGCCAAAGAGCCTGCTTGACAAATGTCCGACGTGCACGTGATTTGAAAGCAGCCATGTGTACGTCCCAGTGCGAGACAAAGTTGTAAACAAGCAGGCTAGGTTTGAATGGCGATCTAACACTAGCCCAGCGCCGAAGAATGAAATTCGTTGGATCATTATCTCCGTATCACACAGTTTCACTGACAACCGCAAGTTCAGGATCCATTCGTTACCAAGATAACAGTCCCCCGTTCGTACAAATCCTGCTTTGTCGTACCACTGTTCCTACACGCAACCGTTTTCACTTCTCCGTCGTACGAATTCCGATCGATGGAGCGATTGCAGGATTTAATCGCGGCCATCTACCCTCGATCATTCCCCGCCTGGCCCCGAAACACCTACACGGTATCAGCGCGGCGATCGGGCGGCCCGATAAATCAAGCATCCAGAAATTTATTATTCTGCGAATTCCTGCGCCGGCGTCCGGCCACCGTAGCACGGGCGAAAGGTCGCTCCGCTCTCCGGCCAATAAATTTAATTAACAGATAGGCGAAGGCGTCAGAAGCGGGGAGATCGTGGCCGGCGTTCGGAGCGACTCTCGCGGCGGAAAAATCGCGGGGACCGCTTTCTGATCGCTGGGCCTGCGTTGCGCAACGGCTGCACGCGCCGGGACTGCTCAATGAAGCGTGCAGATGCGCGTACCGGGGGCGCTCCGCGGGGTGGAATGGTGTTCGTAGCAGTTAAGAGAGGAGGGACAAACGACTGCCACGGGGTCACCCGTTCGAACACGACACCGTCTTGTCGAAACAGCGGGATCGGCCCTGACACGGCTGCCGGACAAATGGATCCAGGAAGATTCCGCTAACGAATCCGCTGATTTATCGGCTCTTGGCTAGCCCCGTTTTCTCGGTACCGCGTCAGTTTCCACGTACGGGCGTACCCGCCCGGAGAATTATTGCGTTTCGGTCCGTGGGGACGGAAATACGAGCGCGGTTTGTTCTGTAACAAGAATCAGTGTGCGGTAAATAATTACGCTGGCAGCTGGGGAATGCAGGGTATCGAGGATTCGGTTGGAATTAATGGATGATCTGCTTGCAGTTAGAAGTTGGGTGAAACGAGAGTAGCGCTATTAGACTCGGCTGACAGGTGTTGGTAGGGTGGATAGGCATGGCGAAAGGAGGGTAGATTAGGTTGGACTCTTTAAAGATTATCTCCATTAATTATTACTGTATATGACTGAATTTTTTTTACAACTTGCTATACAAGTAATCATTGATTTGGCTCAAACTAGTGTATTGGCTCGGGATTATAATGTACATATAGTTTTCGTATGATATTTGAAAAACGTCAAAAATTGTGGCAAAGTCACCCTCGCTTACGGTACGAATTTTTGATTTTCACAAAGTCACCCCTGCTAACTGTATTCTAATAAAATGTAGAATAATAGAACTAGTAAGTAAAAGAGTCTGCAAACTGATCCTTCTGCATTTCGAAGATATATCTGCACTAAAATAGGGGTGCCTTACAAGTGAAAATTTATCTCCAGCTTCGTTCCTAATACTATCTGCGTCAGATGCAATTCAGCAAAAAAGAGGATCAACAATTTCCATAGCCTCCAGCTTCAAAAATACGCCAAAGAACGTTCACATAGTCAATCAGCATCGAAACAAACATTTCTGATTTATAATACAGATTTCCTAATATCCTGAACAATTTCCTTCCCCACACGAGACGTTCATCTCAAACGATCTTTCAGGTACACTTCACGGAAGATCGAACAGAACCAGCAGATAGTGCACCCGGAAACTTGCCTTGACTAACAGCTCCAGAAGTTTCGCGTCAGTGGACCCGTGCTTCTCATTTTCTGCCAGCGGAGTTAATTAGCTCGGCGAAAGGGGGGACGTCGACGCAGAACGATAGGATGTTTGGAAGACACGTTGGGCAACGCCTGCTCCGTGCGCCACGCGACTAGACAGATTTCCAAGAGGAACAAGGGGAACGTCTGTCCCGTTCTGACGGGCAGCAGCGTTAAATCATCCGTCGGCTATCCAGCTGTTTGTTCTCCGCGAGCTGAATTCAATTACCCTCTCGACACGCCGCAGTTCGAGGGATGACCCAAAATTCGCGCTGTCCGCGAGCGTTGCGCGCGCTTCCGCGTGTTCTTAGGCCTGGTAGCGGTTCTCATGCAAATTACAGGGAATTCATCGCGCAACAGTTATACCCGCAACGAGAAAATGTATCATCGCCCTAATGACGGGAATAAATTCGCGCTGGCAAATAGGTCGCCTCGTAACCGCGCCCCCCATCCCCCATCGCTAATGATATCCCGTTTCGGGGTATAATTTAAACGTACCCAGCCCCAGAATCGATGGTTATGACGTGGCAAAAACAATTTCAACCGAAATGACTGAATTTCGTATCGTGCATCGTTGTAACAGGAGCGGAGAGGGGGGGGGGGAAGAAATTGTGCTCTTTCACTTGCAAGTCGACTGATCGATGCAATCATCTTCGTGAAATGAAACCGCGTCGAGTCGATGGGGAGTTGAAATGAAATGGTTTCTGATGGGATTGTTTTAAACTTTCGAATTTATCTGGGGCAAACACATATAATAGTAACTTTCAACGAATTGCGAGGGGACTGCTTCGAAACTTTGTTTTTGGAGGCTGATTTATAAGGCTGGTCTGGGAATCGAGGAAGACTGTGATGGTGAAGGTGTCCCTTGCAAGCATAAGTCAATGTTGATTGTTTGGAGCAATTAGTCTGAATCTGTGCAAATTTAAAATTTATTTTCATCGAGTAATGTGTTTTATTTCTGGGGAAGAAGAAATATGACCAAGTAGATGCTGAGAGAATACACCACTCCGAACTTCTTATAATCAGAAATTGGTCACATAGGGTACACTGCACCCCAGCGTCATTTTGGAGTTACTATTGTGATGTCCCACCATTTTTCGCGCGGTCATACCTATTCCAAAATCTATCATAAACTCAAAGTCACTCAACCAAAATCACTCCACCAAAATCCCTCAAACTCAACTCTTACCCCATCTCCCCAATTTCTGATCACCTTGATGTTGTACCTTAGTGGTCCCGATCACAAGGTGATCGGTACAAAACCTCCTTCGCCTATAATCGAGACCACGTCTCAATCCCCTCTTTACGACTCACAGAGTCCAAGCAACCCCTTCCCTATTAAACACCCAAAATCCATTCGACTAGTTGAGTATCTCCTTTCACAGTCATAAAAACGCCAGAAATCTAATTGCGACGAATATTTGGCGTACGTGACATAAATATGTCTATTAATAGCCGTACCGTTTATAAAAACCCCGGAAGTCCTACTGCGTCTTATTTCTCATATATGTCAAGGTCTTTACCGCGCGTACCCCCGCAATACTCCTGTAAAACTACATAAATATGAGGGTACGAGAGGCCGCATCCTCTTTCTTTGACAGAAATTTATCTTCGACGGAACTCTTGTTAGAAAGTATCATTCAAAAGGTGTTAACTAGCTTTGCTAAAGATTCAAATCAGTGATCAACAATTACCAATCATTGTAAGCCATTATAATTACTATTATTATTAAGGAATATCACTCTCATTTATATTACTTTGTATTAATAACGCTTATTGCATTCTAAAGCTTATTGCTTTTCATTTATTATTTTGTATTACTATTCTTATTGTTTTTCTATATCAACGCTTATTGCAATCATTTATTATTTTGTATACTATTTTATATTACTATTGCTTATATCATTCTACTTAATTATCGCATATTGTATTTCATACTCATATTCTCGTATTGTGGTTAATTACAGTTTAAACAGAAACGTACTCGTGTTTAAAGTTAATAAACCATTGTTTTCAATCACGTTTCGAATCATTGTGTGCATCCTTTGGTTATAAAGATTCCAAACCACAACAAGCTGCCGCAACAGTTGATTCGCATTCGTGAACGCGAGAGCGCTTCCAGTGTTTATAAACATACTATTGCATGAGCCGTGCAATCCACGGAAATACTAAGCGTGGTTTCTTTTACACAAATGCAACGGTAAATCCTATTACCGAAACCAAAACAAATACAAGGTACTCTAACGGGTGTTCTCCGGGTGTGTATTTACCTGTTAAACCTTCCCTGGTCGATTAAAGTGTTGGATTAAAGATTCGCGCCTGATCTTCTCCTAAAAACCCTTAGAGTGACGGATTTAATATTCGCGCCTAAATTCCCTCCAAAAATCCTCAGAGTGACGGATTTAACATTCGCGCCTGATCTCCTCCAAAAATCCATAGAGTGACGGATTTAATATTCGCGCCTAATTTCCTTCTAAATCCTCAGAGTGACGGATTTAATATTCGCGCCTAACTTCCTTCTAAATCCTCAGAGTGACGGATTTAACATTCGCGCCTGATCTTCTCATCCAAAATTTCTCAGAGTGCTGGATTACTGATTCGCGCATTGTTCCTATAGACCTCACCCGGGACGTCACACCATCTTCATATTTTTGAATCTTTTAACTTTTGAATGATAATTGTACATTCATAATAATTATACAACCATGCTCTATTAGTCTCTTTCTAGAAACGTAAATTTTGATATGTTGAAATTTGTATTTGAAATAATAGTTGTGGATAAAAACAATTCTTTCTTGCTAACACTTAGCAAAATTTTTAAATTTTATTATTAAGGTCTAAAAGTTTACCTCCTGCCAAAAAAAATTACTCATTGCCAAAAAGATATCCTGGCGTACGATACACTTCGTGTGACCACAAAGGATTAAAAGCAGTGGCTGAGGGTAAAAGCTGTATTTACACTTTTCAATATCAAAAACGATTATCCCTAAACTAAAAACATGTTACGCTGATTAGAACGTTTGCAGAAATTCAAAAAACCCCCTACATCCACCACACAGAGGATCGGACGCAGAGCACTACTCCAAATAGAGTCCCATTTCGTGCTCATACTCAAAATTCAAACTTCCCACTGAATTGGAAACACATCGACTTTGGCGAGCCAAAAATTTCATCGATAATCACTGCTACATCGTCCCTCAACGTCATCGCCTAATCAATTATCTCCCCAGAACAATAAACGCAACAAAGTGAGCTGGCTGACAGACAGGCGTTCGATCAAGATAGCCGGACGTTTTCTACAAAGTATTTATCAAATCCAGCCGCCTGCACAAAGGAAGATTAATAACGGGCCGAATCAGAGTGGCGCGTAAAAAATGGAGGACCGATATCTGCTTATTGAACGCTCGCCCTTGAAAACCGATTGCCATCCGGAGATAGGGCGCCAATTAATGGACGAAACGAGGACGCGAAGTGTTTCGTATCGATACAGGGGCCCGCAGCTTCTCTCTAGAGCGAAACTTTCAGACAGCGGGCGCGAGATAATGGGTCCGCCGGGCCCGGGATCGGGGGCCCATCGCCATAAACTATCTCAAGGTGTCGAGTTTGTCACGGTCATGCGAGACCGAGTTTTGAAAACAGGATTAGGCGTCCGCCGGATCTCAGCGCCGTATCTTTTCGCCCTGCAAAACGTCCGTCGTCCATTTTTCAGCGACGTCCTTTCCCTTTTCCCCCCTTACCTTTTTTTTTCTCCGCTCTCCGTTACGGCTTCCAGTCGTGGGTAACCGGAGGGGGATTATCCACATCCGGTCATTTCTAATTTTTTTTTCTCTTACCATCCCTCTTGCTGTCCAAGACGGGCCATTCATAGATATCGAGTGGTTTATTGATCCATTGCGCGACTGTTCATTCACAGAACAGATCCGCGCTGCCTTCAATGCCTTTTCGAATTGTTCCCTGGATATGGTGGACGATCGCTCTTACGATCTGATTTGGAGAGAAGGAGGATTTCTACCTTTCTTTTTTTTTTGCTGCTTCCCGTGAGATGCGCACTTCTGCGAGGAGATTTGGGCGAGGGAAACCGTTGTTGATGAGGAGACCTGTGCAGAATGTTGGGATCGGGGTGTATGTTTCGTGTGGATCCTCGGACTGTTGGGATTCTGGTGGTTGGTTGGGAATTATAGATGAAGGCTTCATGGGGAAATGGTGTGGGATAGTGTACTATTAATAGTTATATGAGAAATGTGCAATTATTCTATTTGCGAGGCAAAGAATGAGTCAAAGACCTGTGATGATGAACTAATTCTGTTTACTTTTTGTTCAACACTTCTGTTCTTTAAATTGATCTTTGCTTTTGTTATCTGCGCTTTCATACGTGCATCTTATAAAATAATGAATATTATTATTTATATTATTATGATAAGGTGTAACGCCTAACATAATCTTTATGTTTGTATATTATAAGAGGACGTTTCAAGCTTACATATGTTTACTTATAGTCTACTTATTGTTAGAGTTATTTACAATCTACAAATTATTTCTTCGTAGTTAAACGCTATCTAAAATTCTCTTTCTTCTGATATTCTTCTGGACAAAATGCTCGTAGTCTAAATAATGAATACTTATTGCCAGTAATATCTTATTGAATTATAAATTGTAAGTTACTAGCAAAATACCCGTGCTTCGCTATGATATTAATTAGTACGGCAGTTAATTTTGAATCTTTTTATTTATTCTATAGTTTATAATAGTCCCATTAAGACAAAGATTTTTCCGGTATATGGTTCATTAAAACGTGATTTGATCATCGACTTCCCATTTCTTCCAAATACAACATTGTAGCATCCTCGTCAAGTTATGCATGAAAATAGAATTTAATTTATCCTCCAGCGGAATGTTACGTTCTCCCACGACATCGTCGTCAACTCGTTTTTCCTCGTTTCGTTGAACGTAATCCGATGCTCGCAGGATGGCTCATTATCCTGTCAGGATACCCGCGGGGAAAATGACAGGTCTCAACGAAGTAGGTCGCCTAGCTGGCACGAAATTTAAAATACAGGGGGATTAGCATAATGACGGGGGGTGGATGAGAAACATTTTGACTCGTTGAAAGATACAACTGACTTTTCTCTTGAAAGTCTGACGTACGAAACCCAGCTGGCTCCGATAGACCGGCTAACGCTTGATTTAACGTTTCCAGATGCAACCTGGTGAAACTTTTCTTATGGCACCATAGGCTTTCATCGTTGCTAGGAATATTTAATCCTTCGGAATAGTTAGTTCAGCGGTCATGAAGAATACTTGCATAATAAAATTTGAAACTTGTTATCAGATTAAGAGGGTAATAGTTCCAAAATTATTAAGAAAAATTATAGCAAAATTTCATACAGTATCAATTTCTGTGAAAACACAGTTTAACACAAAAATAGACTAATTTTTCCTGTGGAGGTGCATATTTACTTAGTTTTTAGAGATACTACTGATTTCAAATTGGTGATTATAGATAGTTGCAAAAACAGAAACAGAATTTCACTCTTGTAAACCCAATATTTCGAGATTTATGCCATTACAATTTTGCTATAATGGCCACAATTTTCACATCAGCATCCTCCAAAATTCCTAAAATATAATTTCTACTTTTAACCTACGTAACTACTTAGTGATTGCTTTTTACATTCTTTGTACGTTTTAAAGGGTCACTTCCTTTCACAATATTTAGACGAACGCAACTTTGCAAAAGAAATCCCACTAATATAGTTAATTTTACTGAAAAGTATAATTCTTTAGCTTTAATTTCCACTTTGGCTCATGTTAATACGACGTCTGGTTCTTAAGTTATGACGAAAAACGTTACCCCCAAGCCTGACTTGGGGTGGTCCACTTTGGCACTGTTCGGTTACTCCGAGACCGACTCGGGTTAATCCGCAGGCCGGTTAATAATTCATCTGCAAGAGAGTAACATAACAAGGATATGAAAGTTTTCAATGCTTCCAGGATACATTAAGACTACTCGCCGCGTAATTTCCTCCTGTAACATATTTCCATTCTTTTGCACCTTTCTGCAAGACCTCTTACTTAGAAGCTAGTTATTTTTCGCGTAGTAGGTAGTCTCGGTCACCAGTGACTCGCCTCCACAATATTCTCGCCAACGTTTGCGATAAAGTACAGTGGAAACCGAGTTTATCCATCATGCTGACGGGGGCCATTATTCACGCTAAATACCAGAAGTGCGCCTGTTCTTTACTCTGTATGTCCGCTCAGTTTGGATCCGGGATGAAGCTGTAGGTACATTAATCGAGACTCAAACTGACCAACTCCATAGAATCAACAGCGGAGAAAATGGATAAGTTAAAGACTAATTATGTGCTTAAGTACTAAACTGAGAAACTGAGAAAATGGAGTTGATCAGTTTGATTTCTAAGAGGCTTATTTAAGTGCCCAGATAATTAGTGATTAACGATGATGTATTTCCTGGGTTCAAACTTTTGCTCATCCTTACTTATTTAGCCATAGACGAGGATAGGATTAATATTTAATGTAGATTATTTGCAAACAGCTTGGAGGCTTGAGAGTTTCATTAACATTTTCTTATCGTATGTAAAGGCCCGGCTCGTCCTTATAGGTAAAATTAGGCAACTACTTAGATCGTTTTGACAAGGGGAACAAAATGGTATTTCCATTGGTGCTATTTTTTAAAATAAAGTTTTAATTGAACTATTACAAGTTGTATTGTAAATGTTTTATGTTACGAATAAAATATCAGAGTAAGGTCATTAAATAGATCAAATAAATGTAGGTATTCTAAAGAAAGGGGGCAATTTGGCAAGTTCGCAAAAAAGGCTTGAGCCGGGCCTGGATATAACGTTATTAATTCAGAATAGATCACGTTCGAAACCAACCAACATCTACTACATAATATATAGCAACTAGAATTAAAATAAAATACATAGAGAATTCCAGTATTTCCTCAGCTCATATAAGCTCGATTATTCGCACTTGCGGGTATGGACCCTTTGCTGTGAGTTATACCACACTTTGGAAACTTAATTTCACTAGAATCTGAGTCAATTAAGGAAGACTGAGAACGATACTATCGCTCGATACTCCTACTATGCATTCGCATTAAAAAAATACATGTTTTTTACACAAATGTCCTTTCCACTATGGTTCACTTATACAGCAGCGTGGCGAGCTGCATGAATTCCATTTCTTCGACCCCCTCGTTGTCGTTTTCTCACAAGAAAGTGGCCTCTAATTGGCCTGACCCCGCAGCTGACCAGTCCGCAGATGCGATCGTTTGAATTTGGATCGGACACCAGGCGACAGCCATCGTAGGAAAGTATAATTTTTCACTTTAACGACCGGTGGTCATCCTTTCTCGAGTGAATGCGCCACAGCAATCCTTTGAGTCCTTCTCTCCTGCAATGGTCACACCTCCTCTCGGTGCTCCTTCTTTGCTGGCGCACGTACGCGCCACTAATGATGCGACCGATTTGCATATCAATCGCGATTTACCATCCTCCTTGCGTTATGGCTCCATAATGGCTTTCGGTATCGCCTCGACGCCGTCCCTGTTTGATCCCACTTTCACCGTATTTGGCAGGGCGCAATAAGCAACGATAAATCGTGTCCTGTGTCTCTATTTTTGGGTAACCGTATCTCACCCTGACTTTCCACCGCGGAATAATTCTTTGTGGCATCGAATTCCTCTGTTTCTGATAGTTTCATATTGAAAAATTAGCAGCAAGAGGCCTGCATTGATTCTTTATTGAGGATTTTAATATTCTGTATAACAGAAGTGGATCCATTTCTGCAAAGTGATTACTTGAGCGTATTCTTGCCGAAATATGGTCGAGAAGAGAAACTCGTTTGAACTGAAGCTGTAAATAGTCGAATAGTTGGACTATTCGAATAATTAGAATAATATAGAACTATTCGAATAATTTTGAACTCTTCGAGTAATTCAAATAATTTTGAACTCTTCGAATAATTCAAATAATTTCGAATACGAATAATTCAAATAATTTCGAATACGAATAATTCGAATACTTAGGATAATTTCGTATACGAATAATCCGAATGTTCGAATACTTAGAATATTTGAATATTCATAACAACTTTGTAAATTCACATACTGTTGTAAATTTGACGTAAGGAAAAGTAGTTGTTCGGGGATTATTTCTTGACTTGTGGTTGTTAAACTACCCGACGAGGCGACGGAAAAACCTTCAAAAGTTAGACGGCTAGTTGCTCTCTCCGCTGGGAGGCGTCAGGATGTCATTCGCCTCGAATAACTACGCGACAGATGTCGAGTCGTTAGCGGACCATTATACGAGTGTCGTCACGCGTTCCAAAACTCCAATTTCCATGTATCCCTCAAGGAATCCACGAGCCTCCCGCGCCGACAATGGATGACGTCGTTTGCAAATATTCTTGTAAGGCCATTGTCGACGTCGCTGGCTCTAACGCGCAGGGGACAATCAAATCAAAGGAGGTCCATCCAGCGAAATCCGCGCGGAACGAACCAACGTTTTGAGAGCCCCCTGCCTTCGGAGTTTAATATTCCAAACGTATTTTGGAAATATTTTCCACGCTGAGTCATCCACGAAGAATATGGCATGATTCTCCAAACGCGCAGCGGAGCAAATCGCGACCCTCTTCCACTTTCAATTCCACTTCCATCTCGCATTTAAAATTTGATGTCTGGAGTTAAAAGTTAAAAGTTAACGAAGGCCGATATGGACACACTGAAGACTTCGGAATGTTGGTAAACGTCTGTTGAAATAGCGGGTACCTTCGTATATGGTGGTAAAACATAGTCAATAAATTCAAGAATCCTTGTAGAAAACACTGTAAGTGCCAAAATTAAAAAAAAAATTATCGGAAAATGTTCTACGTGCCAATGGTAATACTGTAGTATAGAATTTGATTTTTGGCAGTTACTGTGTTTTCTACAAGAAGTCTGAAATTTCGAGGTGTCATAGTAAACGAGGATCCTATTTAACCTGATATTTTTATAATATTATACAAGTTCGATTGTGTTCTGAAAAGAATTTCTCGAATTACATTGAACCTCTAGGCTCAAATATAATATAACTAAAAAAACAATATGTATCATTAATTATTACTATATTAATATTTGAATCTCCTGTATTCTAATCACTTTAAGTCTCCTATGACCCTCGGGCCTTTTTTCATCCACTCGTGGAATCACTTCTTCAAAAATTCTTCGAATTCTGAAAAAGCCATAAAAAAGTTATTACTAATAGGTGCCTATATGTTCCGCGCTCCTTGATATCACGAAGACCGTAGCAGAGTTGAAAACCATCAGAATCTGGTACCACCATTTCATCCATTTACAATAGAAGCTTCCACGAAGAAGAAAGCCCCATTAATTCTAATAACCCGGCCACGACTCTAATTGAAACTGAATTATCACAGATAAGGAACCAGTTTTGCGAACGTGACGCTGCGAGACGTCGCGCGAAACCCAGCAGAAAAGGAGTTGCAGCGCGAATCGGCGTTGATTTTGCATTAACTTCTGACCCCGCCGAGCCGCCGGTGCGGAAATGATCGATAATCGTTACGACCACGGCCAGGGAGTGCGCGCGTTGCCGGATATCGTGTCTACGTGGGCAGATATCCATCGGTGGGTCGATACAACAGCCGTACTCGTAGAGATCTGCCTCGATATTCTCGGTGAATCTTCGGCAACTTTGCCGGCGACCGATCCACACCCGTTGCTGTGGGCGATTCGCATCGCGCGAATCACTTGATTACAACACACGATCAATTGCTCTATCGCACGGTCGTTATTTAATGCTCATTATTACCGCTGATCCACCGCCGATCGTGGCTGGACGTAACTTATGAGCGGATCGATATCCGGGCACCGATGGATCGCTGACAGGTGCTTGCTTAGAGGTAAATATTTATGGCCACGAACTGGGTAATGCGAGAGTTCATGGGATATTTGTGCCTGCTTGAAGCAGGTGAATCTTTCATAACTGTGATCAGGCCCCATCTCGTTTGCATACTCAGCTTCCAAGGATTTATGGATCTAAGGAGCACGGCTTTTAAGGGAACACTTCGCTCTCGTTGCATGCTACATACATTGTAAACGTAGCGATTTCTAGAGGGCACTGTTCTTTAGGGATCTTGGTTCTCAATCTTGCGGAGGGATTTAGTTTTATCTGGTGATAGGTAGCGTAGATGCCTCTCTTACGGTGCCTTTATATTTAAGAAAACCGTATAAAAATCTCACATAAATAAATGAGGAAAGAATTTTTTCAATTAAGTTAAACTATTAATGTAGGTGTTACAACCGAGGAGGACTTTTTAAACAATTTTGTCAAGTAAAATTTTTTCTAAAATGCGGACATGTTTCAATGGATTAACTCAAAAAGTAAGCGACACGTAGTTTCCAGAAGTGAAAGCACTTGATAATTATCATGATTTGGGTTTATGTAAAGTGTTAATTATATCAGAAAAGCTTCTAAGTTTATGAAAAAATAGCAAAATGAGCACTTTTGAAACGTTTGCGAATTTTTTAAAGTGAAGCCACTAATAGCGGCAGGACTCACTCCCTCTGTAACTGCTAAACATAACCTTATTTTCGTTTGCAGAACGTGTAATCAGAAATTTATATTTGCATATTTTTCTTTTATAACGAAAAGATCATAAAAACACTTCTCGTAGAGAAGAAAATGTTTTGAATAGTTCAAAGTTCAAAGACATACTTAACCTAACCGGAGCAACCCTATTAAAAAAGGCACCGTAATTGGGGACAGCGTAATTGGTACAAAAACATGTATTTTTCTTTCAATTAAAAAGATATGAAAAATTAACAATTTTATCTCGAAAAAAATGCCTTAAAAGGGGGAAAGTTAAAAAACTAATATAAATTTTCACCAAGCAAAATTAAGGTAAGAGGACTCTGTAATTAATTCATTCCTTAGAAAGTTGGCGTCAAAGCACCGTGACAGGGACACATCTACCCTAGGTGTCTTTTAACTTTTAATATCCCGTGAAAGTGAATGGGTTAAAGGGACCGTGAGATACGGCTTCCCTTGCCCTCGCTTTCAAAAGGGATAGAATTTTATACGCGGTAAAGAGAAACTTTAAATGTCTTTTCCCAGAAAGAATGTAAAGTGATTTTTTCACAGTGCTTCCCAGTGCCTCGTCTTCGTCCCTCCTTCAGACAGGCATGATGAGGACAACTTTCACGTGTCAGGAATGGTTGTACCCATTCTCAAGAAATTTTAATAGATTTGCATCGTGTCTTAGCCCAAGGGGAAATTACCGGTTTCGGTAAAACGGTCTTCAGCTCGCCATCACTTGATACATCGTAAATAGGGGGCACGGTGACGCAGGTGTTTGCTCGGAGGGCGAGAATTCTCCACGCGTGGTCGTGTGACTTTATTAACTGCTCTTTCATTGAATTATTGAATATCGATTGAATTTAATTCCTGGTTACAAACTTTGCTCGTAAAGAACACCTGATTCTGCACATATTCGGGATACAGTGCCACGTCCCTCAAAGTCTTTTCCAACGCTGACAGACGGAACTTCAAAACCCCATGTTCCGTCATTTCAACTCTATCCTCTAATTTAATCGTTACGCCTCGGTTAGCAATAGGAAACAGCGACAAATCAAAGCGACTGTGAGCATTGCACTTTCATCGCAATTAAAACGCTACCAAGCCTGACAGCGTAGAGAATGCATAAATAAGTAAGCTCACAACAAACCCGTAGAAACAGCACAAAACGCGAAATCCCGTCACGATATTAATTAACTCGTCGAGCGTTTGCAACCTGAAAATTGCTTCCGCGTGCAGCTTTAATTAATCAGCTGTAAAAGGAACATACTTTCACTCATGGACGCAAGAAACTTGCAAGATATCGAGGAAGTGGTACAGTAGTTGAAGATCTGCAGAAAGAGGGATGCAGCTTCATCTTCACCAACTCGAAGTAAATTAGGAAAAACTGTTTATAAAATTACTGCTTTCACTTGACGTTAAACAGAGAAGACTAATTGAAAAATATATATTTTCACACTGTAAGTAGTAATTATTGAGTTGATAAGTTTGTATTTTTATATTTAGCGAATTTTAGAAATCTGGATCTATCCAAAACAAAAATATTGCACAAAACAGTAGTGGGCGCAGGTTCAAAATTTGCAATAAATATCGTCCAAACTGTCAAAAATGAAGTTGCATCCCTTTTGCTGCAAGATTCTCAATTCCATCCTTCGGACAATACAAAACCACTGATTCTCTCTTCCACTACACGTTCAAAGAAACATAAGTACAGTTGCCTAGAACGCAGAGGACCCGCGGATCTTGGATTCGAGTCCCATCGCCCGAGGTTGATTTATTCGCCTACAATAATTATTATTCGTAATGACATTCTCGTTGGACTTAAGCACGACGAAGGTAGCAGGAGAAGTAGTCAGCAAAGCGCCTACATATCGCGATATCACATTGATCGCCGCAGCAACGTCCACGGTAATCCTCGTGGCGCCTTTCTGGACCCCTCGGGCCGCGAATTCCGCGGTGGACTTTCTCGTATCCGCGCGAAAGTCCAGCACGCTGCGCCCATTCCCGTAATTTTTCGCCTACAACGTGGGCAGGATGCGGTTTCCCGTGGATTGCCAGTCGGCTGCAATTACGCGCAGCCTGGCCAGTAAGCCGAGGCGGGGCGACCCCTGACCCCTGGCCAATGTCTGCTGCCACGGAGGCTGTTGGTAATCACGTATCCTACCGTGCCCTTCGCGTGCATCGGCAGAAGGGAAGAAAGGGACAGCCTGGGTCGCGCAGCGGCGAGGAAGAAGGGTGGAGACGGAAAGGGGGAGAGTGGTGTCGAGGGAAGCGGCGGTCGAAGGGGGGCCAGGACGATGAAATTGAAAGGAGCGAGGGAAGTGAAGAGGTTACGAGAGTTGAAGGGAGAAGGAGGACGTTCGCGAGGAGATACGAAGAATTTTGGGGAGGTGCGAGGAAGAACAAATTTTGAGGGAAGCTGGAGGAGCTGTTGAAGCGAGATGGCACGGAGGATGGATATGAAGAAGGTGCAAAGGGAGGAAGAGTATATCAAGTTGGGTTGGGAGGAGAGAAGATGGCGGATCGCATAGAGGGGAAGGGAAAGAGAGATAAGTGTAATGAAGCTGTGGACAGTGAAAGAAAGGAGGTGCGGATGCGAGAGTCGAGAAAGGAAGGGAATGAAATTTTGAGGAAATTGGAGGTGCAGCTGAGGAGAAACAGGGGGATTCGTAGGTCGATTGGTGGGGGGAGGATGCGAGGGGAGGAGGAGGTCATGCACGTAGGAAGGGGATGAGGGGAACGTGCAATTTTCTCACAAGCTCGAAAATAATCGGGCTCTGGGATTGATACTGCATTCCTCCGTGCTTATAACATATAAATCATCAGCATGAGTGTCTTATAGGGGAGGGAAGTTTCACGAAGTCGATTGAATAACTTAATCTACGCGGCGCCACTGGGAATATTGCCTGAGAGTGTTCGTTGCATGTAAATTGATTTCCTTCGGTATTTATGTTTAATATGTCTGTCACATGCTACTATTCTTCGAGAGTAGGGTCCTCAGAATTAAGGGGGGAGACTCAAGTAAACCGCTAAAAATAAGGTGATTTTCGGAGATTTTTTAGGATATAAATGCTTGATGAAACTTTCTGTTGTTTTTTGTATATATTTGTTTACATTTCAAAAAAGCGAAAAAAAAAATTAACTCCAATATGTCCGTTTTTGGGGGAGTTATTATGGTTGCTCTCCATGGCCTCCGCGTCGATAAGAGTAATCGGCGTGCAGTGTACTGCTTTTAGATTTTGTCCTGGACTAATAAACTCAACAGATTTTTCTGTTTAGTTACATTTCGAATCGGAAGAATTGAAGTCAGCTAAAAAAAAAGCAAAATTAATAATAATACGGGGCTCTGAAAAAAGACAGCGATTTTTGCGTAAAATTTTCGTGCTAAATACGCAATAAACATAGTTTTAATAATTAATATCATAAACCAAATTAATAAGCTCGGTGGGGAATTCAATTACTTATGTAAATGTGTGCACTGCGACAACACGATTGATAAAATATTTGTTAAGTTATGCTGCACGCCAATTTGGAAAACGTGGTTTCGAAAAAAACGCGTTTAACCCTCGCACTACTGACCTATGCCGGAGTCACTTGTGAGCCACGCCGCCGAGTCACTGATGACTCCGGCACAGTATTCGAAGGGTTAAAGTATTCGGTGCCTTTTCCAAATATGTGTAAAATCAATATTTCAATTTGTCTGCACCGGTCGAAATTCGGAGGACGACTGATGCTCAAAAGCAACACATCGACTGTGTTCTGATTTGTACCTGAGGAAACATCTATTTATTTTTAATAGATAGAATTCGGCTTACCTTCGAAGTCTATTATGTGCAAAGGACTGAGCGAAGGGCCGTCTGTAGCACCATTAATACGCAGAATTTTATTCTGACACTTCTGGAGTATATTCTTGACATGTAATAGCATTGATTTATGCAATAAAAATAAAATCATTTTTTTTCGAAAGTCACTTGAGTCTCCCCCATTAATTTGGCTAGCCTCTTTCTAATTACAAGTGCCCCTCCTAAATCACGCCTTAAGAATAAAGTAACTTCATCAAAGGCACTCAATAAAAACACAATAAGAATAAAAAATAATAACACAAAATTACATACCATTTCGTGGCATATTTATTGTAACTTTGCCTTTCAAAGATTATTCACGTCGCTGGCGAGGCTGCAGGCGATGAAAACCAGGGGCCCACCGGACTGACCATCGACATTTACGTCGTCGCCCAGTAGGGGAGAAAGAAAAAGTAATCGTATGCGGTTTCGCGCCTCCGCCACTCGCGATTCTCGCCTCTGCCATCGGGGTCGAGCGTAAATTTACGCTCGCGCGAGCTTAAGCGAGCGGTCCGCCGGAGTTAGGCGACTTCCTCATTGCCGTTTCGCGGTGTCACGCAATGGGAATTCGTTATTGGCAACCGCAATCTTAAAACCGCGGCGAGCGCTTATCGACGACGGCCATCATTTCCAAGGGGCATTCGACGTGGACGTTTCGCGTCAAATAAATCCGACCCTCAGCTGGCGCTGAGTCGCTGCGATCGGTAGACGTGCGCGCTAGGTAGCGGGGGATAATACTGTCCTCTTTAGTTAAAATGTCCTATCTAGCATTTTGAAACAACCGAGAAAACTGAAGTTTTATCATTTACTTTCTACCGTCCATATTTCCCTTCATTCAAATTAAAACATGTTGTCATTATTTCATAACAGCCTAATATAATTTTTTGTAATATGTATACCGGTAGGTAATGTATTATTAACGTACCAATTAATTAATTGTTTTAGATAGGATATTTTAATCATTTGGAAAGAAGTTAGGTTAAATACATTGGACTGTTTATAAATGAGAAGCACGTAGAATTCTAACTTTACTTAAAAGGTAGAAGACACGTGGAACTTCAAATATTTCAACATATCTCAAAAAATGAAAGAATGCTAGATAGGTCAGTTTAACTAAGGAGGGCAGAATAAAAGTATATTGTATTGCGAAAAAATGATGGTGAAAAGCCACCTCCGACTGGGACAACGCTGATTCTTCATGCTCGTTCGTCTCAAGGTTTAAGTATCCCTCGGTTATGTCAGCTTCCAAGAGGATGTCTGTACCCTGCGATGCACAATGCTTCTGTCGACACGTGACAAGAGGGCACGACATATTTTTGAGCGGCACCGATCCACCGTGCCCCGGAAATTATGAGCTTTTCCAGAGGTAGGACCGAACGGGTCCGCCTAAACGGGACAATAATGGTTATTTATGAAACAGTTGAATGGCGATTGGGACCCGGTGTCTTCCGGCGCGGAACATTGCTCAATATAGCGGAAAGGGAATATAGAAACCATCACGAGGCATTGATCTCGAAAGAAAACTCGCGGGGCAATGGAAATTGCAAACTTATGGCCGGCGTGTTTTGACACTGTTACCTGGGCACAATCTTCGAACTCGAGGCGCAGCTGTTTCGCTGTAACATTCTGCTTTCCGACAAAATATATCGGCTAACCAGAACAGAGTATTATGTGTGGCAGTTGCTGGGACACGGGCTGGGAGTCTGTGCATTTATTGTGTTCCAGTAGCATATTTTAGAATGCCATGAGAATTTTTAAGGGGGAATTGACTTGGCAAACGTCTCAACATTTAGCAGTGACGAACTGGCATTGATACATTCAGTGGTGGTTTAAGTTCCAAAGAGATATTTTTGTGTGGCAAAAGAATATTTAACCCTTGAACGCACAGACACCCCCAAAAAAAATTTTCCGGGAAAGTTTTTCAAAATTATTTATTAAGTTACACTGGGCGGGTTAAAATTTACACATTTGAATTGTAATTCCTCCTCGTGAAATAATGGTACTTTTAGCACTGTAAACATTATAAACATTCTTCTAACGATTTTTATTAATTATGGTATCAAATGATGAAGAGATGGCAGTGATCCTTAGTGACTACATAAAAGCAAGCAGCATTTGCATTAATTTAACGCTGATGAACATCACTTTCGTAACTAACAGCCATATTGGATATTATTTATAATTTAATGACAGATAGCTGACACAGGGCTGGCTATCCGATAGAGTACTTTAATTTTACTGGAACGATGCCTCACGAACTTTATTAGCTACCTCGTAAGAGTGGAACGATCTGAATCTCCCTTTGAAGAATTTCGGGCGTAACGATGCGCCACTTCGTTAACGCGTTTCGATCAGAAATAAGACCGGAGGAGGGGTTATCAGCGTCCGAAAATTATTCACCGGTGGCAGACAATGAATTACAAGGTGCGGTAATACCGGTGAGATCGATCTCGCGCCCTTTCCGGCGAAACCGATCGTTACTGGATCGAACTGGAACACGATCGACTTTCGCGAATCCAACGACAGCGTGTACCGCAATTAAATCCCGCTCCATGATTATTATTATTATCGTAACATACCGGCGAGACATTGTAAAATGTCGCGATTTTAAGCCGTTGTCGGCGGCCGTACTCCTCTCGTTCCTACATCGTTAAAGATTTTTCAACGACCATTTTCAATCGGAGTGCAATAAAATTTATTACGTCCGATGGCATCCAGACCCGTTGATTCACGTTGAACTGGTTTGATTTATTTCATTTAATACCCGTCGCCCGCCGGTATTCGGGTGTCTGCTTATCGGCACCGAGATCGCGTACAATTTACCAGCGGAATTATCGTCGAAATTACAGTCAGCGGTTAATTTATTAAACGTGCAAGTACATACGAAAGTATTTCAATCATACAGGGCATTATATTGTGAATTATTCGGGAAATTACAGACTGGACGGGCCTTTTAAATGCACCCTCGAAAGAGAACACCGTTCCTGTATGACGATAATGATGATGATGATGATGGTGATCATGATTACGACGATGAGCGTACTTAATTGTACATAGTGCATAATTATGGTAATAACGGAGGTCGTATCGTGACCGTCGATAGGCGTCGTTCAGACTTTCCATCCAGCATCAAATAGACGCCAATCTCGTGAATCATTCACCCAATCATTGCCGTAATTGTAATCAGCACGTGGTATTGCCTGGTTATGTCATTTCAGCTGAATCATCGAAATTGTGCAGCTTGCACCTTCGTTAGAGTTACAGCTTCTATATAGGAGGTAGGAGATGTATTCTGTGTCCGTCATGTTCAGTCGGATATTTTTATGGTTAATTATTTATCGATGTTTCTGATATATTCACTTGGAAGAATTGGGGTTGATTTGAGAATGATAGGAAATGATAGAAAGTGTAAATATATCTGAAATGGTAATCAAAGGGTGCAAAAGTGCCTCACGTGAAAAAGCTTAGGTGTGGTATTCTTAGAGAATGTGTAAGCAATATTTTTTAAGAAATTTCTGTGATTTTGTACACATTGTGTGAATAATTCAGTTAAGACTACAGATTCAATTGATTTGCTTACTATATGGAAGATGCTGAAGAGGAAAGACATATTGAGGAAAGAAATGAAGAAATATGTAACAGTGAAAGTCTTTGTGAAAATGGTAATTACTATATTTCAAACCGAATTTCATGTGTACATATGTACAATCTCTTCACAAGCACAATAATCAGAGCGCCTTAATTCAGAACGTATAAAAACTTAAATACAATGCCCAGATCAGGTAAGACTTGGGCATTAACTAAATAAAGAATTATTTAACGAATAAACTTAATTTTTTACTTGACAAGAATTTATTCGACGAGTGAAGTTAATTTTTTTATTCTTTCAGCGTCGAATTAATTTTTCATCTTTAACTTTATATTTAGCTGTAGTAACTTTAATTTTATTCGACGTTAAATAATTTTCTGCCGCGCGCTTCTAACCCGTGTCAACTTGATTCCACACATGATGAATAACTTTTTAAGTTTAATTCATTATTCGAAATTTTATTTGAATGCAAATTTTGCCCCTCTCTGGATCAGACCCAAAATCCTCGGTAAAATATCAGCTTTCCTATCACAAAAATTTAATTCCTACAATATCTCACTATCTCATCCTATCCTAATCCGTTCAGCTATCAATTAAAATATCCTCCACACTTTCACAAAACATCAAAATCAAAAAATGGATCTTCGTCTTACCGATTTCCAATCTCAGGCTACTTTTCCCTGTCTCGGGTTACTCGCAGGCTACCACCGCGACGTACGCGTACGAACCAAGCATTACAGTTGTTCGTGTCTGATTTTCCTCGCGGTATCTTCAAGTTGCGCTTGCCTGGGAGGCGAGGTCAGCCGTGCAATAATGCCTGGCGGCGCAACAACAGCCGTATCATCTCGCGCTCCCATTACACCATTATAAATCACGGCTCCTCTCATTTTCGTGATTCGAGGCTGGGCCTGGCTCGACGTACTTCACGTGTAGGGTCAGCGGGTCAGCCTGGCCAGGTGAAGCGTTCGGTAATACGAAGTACAACCGGCCGAACCGTCGTCGATCGATTCGTTCCAGGCGCTGGCATGCATCGGAATCGCGAGGTAGCCGCGATGCGCGTAACGCAGCCTCACGTATTGTAAATCGTGGTCGTCGAAGACAGATCGGGGATGAGAGTAATCACGAATACGCAGCACGCGAAGCTCTGTCGAAGTGGGTCGGCTGGATTTACCGTCGATTCGTACAGACCGCAGAAATTGCATTCCCATTTGTACTGCGAGTAATGAAGATTGTGGGTATGGAGGTTAATAGACGTAAATGTTTGATGAGAGTGGATATTGCATACTGATCGTTGGGAATACTTTAACTCGTTGCGGGTTGGGGTGCACGCGAAGCTTGCTGCTTGTCCAGAATCGGGTGGTTTAATTTAGGTCCATGTGCAATGGTGGTCAGAAGCGTAGAAACATTAGATTGATTGGTTTCTTTGGGGATTTTTGGTGAGATATTGCGGGATTGAATGTGTGAAAGTTAGCTAGTTGGTGATTATGGTACCTTTATGAAAAGGGATTTTAGAGTATGGAGATGATTTTTTAATATTGGTCAGTGTTATACACTCTTGTGTTTTATGCAAAATGGGTCGTAGGGGAAAGGGTTTAGGACACTAGAGAACTTACTTACGACTCTGCAAACTGTTCAGTACTTATGTGTTTAACAATACTATGAGTTCGCAAATGATTTGGGGGAAAATTGAGGAAACTAATATTTTCCACGGATCATTAATTATTTAAAAAGTTACAAAAATTACTTATGTACATATTATGAGATTATTATAAAAGGTGTTCCAATAAGAGCGCAAGATTTAAATTGCGCGCCATTATTATTAATTGTTCTATTAGGTTGGCGACACTAAAGATTCGCCAGGCGAATCGTGGGGGACATTTGTCAAATATTGTGTTCCACAACTAATCGTAGTACATGTACCTACTTTATAGTGAAATAAAAATATCAGCACATTTTGAATACATGGTGCGTTTTACATATTACACAATTAAATCCGGCGCTTTTATTGCGGCACCCCTTATTTTGAAATTTGCGACAGAGGCATCGGTAGGAGGCCTAGCACCTAGTAGTAAACACTCCCCACTCCGATACCGCGACAACCTTGCGATAGGACACATTACATTACATTCGGGCATTCTTCAGTCAGATAGCATACCGCACAGTTCATTCTGCGTATGAGCTATTCCACGTCAAAACGGATAGAGGGAAAATTTAGTTTCACCGATTCTCTTCAAAATTACAGCACTTGTCAATAACCTTGCAAAACCAAAGTATACTGAATTTTAAAGGCCTATGTCAAATAGTTTTCGAAATATTTAAAGTTAAAGTCTTAAAAATTGGAACAAAATCAGCTGTCGCGTCATCACTTAAACTCTAATATCTCGGTTATTTTTAAAGATAATGTCTCCGTCATGGTCTCATTTTAAAGCTGAAGGAATGCTTTCTCAACCCGTATTTAGAATATTTTGTTTATTGTTAATAAACTTGACGGCAATCGATGTCAAAGTTTCAAATCGCGATTTTACGTCGTTCCCCTCCACGGTCCAGCTTGAAAAAAATACCGTTCGATTCGTTGAACCCTCAGCTAATAAATGGGTTTTTCAAAAAAGTGGAGAAATTTTGGGAACAGTGAACAAAAAAATAAAACTTACGATAGTGCACATCACTTGGAACTGCACGGATCCCATGGTCAGGCCGCACGCACGCGTTTTCAAAACAATCGCCTGGCGTAGGAAAGTATTTATATACGATGCGACAAAACAAACTTTTCGTTCAGTGTTTCGGTATTCTCGAGAAAACTAATAGAAATATCTGCTTGCCATATAAAAGATTAGCAATAGTAGGTAGCTTTTAGTGATTCTTCCTTTTCTTTTTTACATGTTATTACTGAACGAAAAGTTTGTTTTGTCGCATCGCATATAAATACTTTCCTACGCCAGGCGATTGTTTTGAAAACGCGTACGTGCGGCCTGACCATGGGATCCGTGCAGTTCCAAGCGATGTGCACTATCGTAAGTTTCATTTTTTTGTTCACTGTTCCCAAAATTTCTCCACTTTTTTGAAAAACCCATTTATTAGCTGAGGGTTCAACGAATCGAACGGTATTTTTTTCAAGCTGGACCGTGGAGGGGAACGACGTAAAATCGCGATTTGAAACTTTGACATCGATTGCCGTCAAGTTTATTAACAATAAACAAAATATTCTAAATACGGGTTGAGAAAGCATTCCTTCAGCTTTAAAATGAGACCATGACGGAGACATTATCTTTAAAAATAACCGAGATATTAGAGTTTAAGTGATGACGCGACAGCTGATTTTGTTCCAATTTTTAAGACTTTAACTTTAAATATTTCGAAAACTATTTGACATAGGCCTTTAAAATTCTGTATACTTTGGTTTTGCAAGGTTATTGACAAGTGCTGTAATTTTGAAGAGAATCGGTGAAACTAAATTTTCCCTCTATCCGTTTTGACGTGGAATGGCTCGTATATGTAACATATACCTGAAATTATACGTGTGAATTACATTAAACAAAATTACGTGTTGCGAGAGTGTCAAGTGTATGCATCCTACAATAATTGTCGTCGACTTCAAATTATTTAAATCTACTGCAAGTACACATAGGTACTACGATCAAAGCATTGGCAGTGTGTTAAGTTTCAAAGTACTTTAAACCTTCCACGCCATCCACGGATCTCATGTTCCTCTTCCCAAGTAAGTACCTCCACGCGAATACCCTCGCGTCCACCTGGTTGCCGATTCAAAGGGTGATCGCTTCTCACAAGGAAACGTTCGCCACTCAAAAATTCGTGTGAATTTAGTAGCATACCGGAGGAGGAATTTCTTTTACCTATGGAAATTCACTCTCAAAGGGCCAAAATTAACCCTTAAAGTTATCGCATTTTCTTCCCTTTTTTTTAATATCACTTTGTAACGGAGCGAGATAGAAGAAAACTTCAAATATAAGAATTTTTCAGTTTTCTATGCGCTATTACAATACCAAAAGAAAAATACAGTTATACTAAAAAACAACGCGATAATTTGGCTTATTTCACCTTTTGCATACTCCACTATGCTCTACAATCTACATTCATACAAAATTTCATTGAAACCAAAATTTTCAGTTTCGGAACGTTTCCGTTTCAGCTAATAAAACATCCCTCCTAACATATGGAAACAGGCTATAGGGCCACGTGCCCTATCGAACACGGTCTTAATAGAAAATCGGATGCCAGGAATTCCTGATTGAACGACGGTCACGTGTTGGTGGCTTCCCTGCAAGCCCACGTGTCCACGCAGTCGATAAGGTCCAGCTGACTGTAAGTCTTTAATCGATGCTATCCACTTAAAACTGAATTTACGAGACGTGTTCTTGATAAGTCCTCGCGCGCGCACGGTCACAAGTCTCTGAAGTAACGATTCGACGGAGGTTGTATCGGATTTTTACAAGTGACGCGTACGTGCTCCAAGTTACAAACGCTGGTACAGCTCGAGTGGCGTGTAACTCGGGAAAAGGACGCGTTTTGGCCTCGGCCAGTCAACTGGAGAATATGAATCCCGAATCAATTTCAAAATTAAATAGCAACATATAAACTCTAGCTGCTTTCTGTGACGCACAGTAGGACAAACTGTACTTTTTTTGTGTAAAAATCGTAGAACTTTTGATTGAAATAAGATAGAGGGATGAATCTTTTTCGAGGTTAAAGCTAGGATGTTGCAGAATAAGGGAAAAATATTGAAAAATTATGAGAAACCAGTTTTGACTTTGAAAATCTGTCAAAAGAATTCTGAAGGGCAAAACAAATTCTGAGATCAGATTTGAATTCAGAAGATCAAAATCTATAGGAAATTACGTATAACAAGTCAAGGAAAAACTTCAACAACTTTACACCGGTAAAACCGCAATTTTCTTCGAAAATGTCAACTTTGACATAGACTTTCAAGCTCAAATCTTGTTTGTCATTCTTTTTCAATATATTTCCCTTATTCTGGAATATCTTAGCTCTATTTTCCAAAAAGATTCATCCCTCCATCTGATTTCTATTAAAAGTTCTACGATTTTGACACAGAAAAGGTGCAGTTTGTCCCACTGCGCGGGCCCATTTGACTGTTTGGAAAGAGGCGTCGTCAATAGCGGCGACGCGGTGTTCTCGCATCTCCGTCACGCGCAGCCAACTAAAAATTAGCGGCCATAAAGTTTTAATTAAGATTTCCTAATCCAACACGCCGTCCCTCCCGTTAATTACAATGAAACGTTTAATAATCACTTCGCGCCGGGATTTACACTTCGAGCCAGGCCCAGGCTCCGTAAAATTTCAATCACCATAAACTGCAGTGTTTGCTAGCGACCAGGGAATCCGTCTCTTTCCGTGATTTTTACGAGGCCCCAGGGTAATTCACATGCAACCCATTCGCCTAATCGAACCTGTAATCTTCCGAAATCGGCTATTTCTGAGTTCTGCTCCACCTGTAGCCTTCCCTCTAATTTCCTTTCGAAGAGTAGCTCCGAAGGGGAAGAGGTGACGAAGAGAAGGAAGAAATGAAATTTCATGGGAGATTGTAAAATGTTCAGAGTAGGTAGATTCCTAGATTGGAGCTACAGCTGAGTGATTTATAGACTTTCCTCTGAATTCTCGTATCCCTTTACCTTCTTCTTCCACCTTCTTCAAATCCCTTCACAATTCAATTCAATCACACTCAATTCCACATATACCTATATTCATTAGGGGGTATTGTACTGTGACATGCGATTGGTTCAACTTCCTTCAGGAATTTTTTTTAGGGACTTAATGAACGATTTTCATGCTCAAATTTTTACTGTATATTTATTACATCTTAAACTATGAATGAAAATTTTTGTTGGTTGAAAACATGAAATAAAGATGGCATCACAGCTCATGAAAGCCGACCACCTCGAAAAAGATTGCTCAATTTGTTGACATTACTGTGGTCGTTCTGTTCATCCGAATTAAAAACACAAAATAGATTCTTAAATTATTCGGACATGACTATTTTTGGTAGCAGATTTGGATTAAAATTTCCAAAATTCTTAAAATGGCTGCAATAATAATAAGTGTCGACTTTCGCGATTTTTTCGTCCATTTCGGGTTATAAAATTGAAAAAAAAATAGAAAAGAACAATATTTTGGCATAATTCTGCTAGGGATGACAGCGACACAGCTGGTGAGGATGTGTGTACAAGAAGGCCCCGATAAGCAAAGTAGAATTTGAAATATCGTGGCAACTATTTTTTAAAACCCCATTAGAGAAAAACGCGTTTAAAGTTTTGCCAACAGTTCTAGCGAAGAAAATTCTACTTACACCTAATCTGCCACGCCTGGTGTGTAATAAAAATCTTTCAGAAAGTCTACATATAAAAAAATTCCTGAGAAAGTTAAAAAAATCGCATGTCACAGCAGAATAATTATCCCCCACTGAACCCTAAAATCCAGCTACAAACTCGTCCAAAAATCACATCGAGCCCTTCATTAATCTCAATCTAAACAAATCCAATTTCACTGCAGGTACATGTCCCCACGTCCGTTCCTCGTGAATCGTGAAACGTGCACTCGCGGTACGCAATTCTTGGACGCCTGGTTTTAATACGCGTCACCGTTCTTCCGCGCGCGTTTTACGATGATCGGCGATGAAACGCCCTTTGCATGCCCTCCCGAAGGATTCCAGGAATTGCATAAGCGTTGCGTTGAAGCGCGTGGGCAGAGTGAATCGCGTTGCATCGTTGCGCGAATGCACGTGGCAGGCCGGACGGAGGTCAGGCAGGTGCGTGCAGCGGGGTCACGCAGGGAACATTCACTGTCACGTCGCGAATATCATGCCCCGCGTGCCGACTCGCGCGCACTTTCACGCGGAACGCGTGTACCCCGTGCATTCACTCGGCGCGCAATCAACGGCGAATGTATGGAAATGCCGGGAAAGTAGACGGGAAGGGGTTGATTTATTTGGTCACCGTGGAGATTTAATTACCTGGGAGGAGAGTAACTTTACTTGGTGCTTGTGGAATTTTAATTATGTGTTGTAATGAAGTGGGTGTAGATGTGCTTTGCTTTCGAGTTTCTGTTTCTTTTGGCAGCAATACATTGAGGTGTTGAAGCGTTGTGAAGATTGTGGTAAGAGTTGAAGTATTGGGAATGTTCTTCTGTTTTTTAGGAATATTATAGTGCGAAGTTTGATTATAAAGAAGTTTGATTTAGTTAGGTTTAAGGGGTGGATTTTTTTATTTCATTTTTCGAATATTCAACCTTTTAAGAATATGTGTTTAAAAGGATTTTGTGAAATTCGAAAAATTCCTGAAGTTATAGGCATTTGAGTAGCGGCGAATGCATGGGTAAAACCCGGCCACTCGGCGCTCGCCGTAAAACTTTAAACGCGTTTTTTTAGAAACAGTGTTCTTAAAATCGATGGAACCAATATCTCAAAAAGTTATTATCCGATTCGATTGAAAATTTTTTTTTTTTGATGAATGTATTTCTCTGTAATGAAGAAACCATTAACAATTTTAGAGGCGTTGAAAGAACGAAAAGTATAGGGAACAAGTGATTTCAAACTTCAAGTGTCGTTATTTTCTCAAAGAACGTAATTTTTTGTAATTTTTAATGATATGGCCACTAGGGAGTTTTATGGCCTTTAATAATCTGGCGTTGTATTTTATTTAAGACCAATGGTTTAGGTGCTACAAATTCCACTGTGTTGGATAAATTTTTCGACACTTCGAATTTAACGACTCCTCAGTGCCGTCTGCAATGATTAATTTTAACAACAAAAAATATATTTCTATTGTATAAGACATCCTTAATACAGTGCAAAAAGTCCCATTAAATTATATCTAGTAGTTTTCCTTTAATTAATTTCCTAAAGATCACGTATTTTTATGAGCTTTAGACTGGGGGATCCCCTTAAGTAAGAACAAAGTAGTTAGTGTTTACGTATTGGAAAAATATATTGGGACTAATTATATTTTATATATTCCTTTCCTTTAGGGAGCCACATGTGGGTTGATACACAGTTCACTACGTACGTAGAATTCTTTTTGTTAAGGAGGAATTCTTGTGTAACAGCCCCTTAAAGTAACTGATATTTATAATTTTTTTTTAGAAAACTACTGACAATATTTGATTAAACTCTTTTGGGATATAAGTAGGCGTCTTTAAACTTGCAGAAATTTTTTTAATCGGTAATCGATCGCGAACAGCCATGGCTTGAGCGCTATAGTTTAACCGTCGCAAATATCTAACTGTTCCTTTATATGTAAACTACTTTTATATATAATACTTTCATATTTATAGACTAGAACAGTGTTATTCATTGAAAAATGCCAAGACAGTGATTGACTGGACAAAACGTTTTCAACAGTACGCTGAATAGTTGAAGATGTATCTGAATTATAATATTCGGTTCAAGAAATCTTATTTCAAAGAGTATTTTAGTGACTAAATAAGTCATCAATATCGCGGTGTAATTAGGATGGAATTGCATTCGATATAATTTAAGTACACCTCTGTAAACTCTGTACACGAGGGGAGTGTAGGTTTCTTGAAAATGCATGGCTGGTCGTCGGGAGGACTGCATTCAGGCGCATCGCTGCGGTAGGGACGAGCGACTGGGCTCTTTGAAACGGAATCTCAAAGTAGAAATTCTCATAATCCCGGGGATATCTACTCAACGTTCCCTATAAATTGCATTCAGTGAATATTAATGAGCTTCCTATATGACCAGAGGTGTATTTTTGTCGTCATTTAACGACAACTCATTTCTCTTTAACGAAGGTCGCGTGTCTTCCTCGAATGGAACGCACGATTCCATTGGATGACGGCTAATCAATTGGCAATTAAGTGCCACGAGGAAGCTCGGGGGAGCAGTTAACCCCAGTCGACAGCTTACTTACTCCACGGCCTACACTCTGCACGAACCTTAATACCAGGCTGCTAGTCATGCAGCTTCGTGATCTATAAGTCTCGCTTCCTCGTTCCCACACCGTTCAACGTAATGGCCAGTACTTCGATTAATCAATCGACGTGTACAGGAACGCGATGTCGATTCGTTCTTGTTCCGAGCAACGCTATCGGATTCGATCCTCTCCCCGTTTCCGCTCACCCTGGAATCTAATCCTGTCGAACGCGGTGCGCTGCAACCTTCCTGCATTTCCCATTCATGTGCAAAAGTTCCAGCGAAGTATTCATTAACTGCAGAGAGAAACCTTTTGGTATCGTGTTTGCCTTCGAATGATATCATTTCGAGATCGTGGGAGGCATTTATATCGTTCTGTACCTGGGAGTTTATGTGACTGGGAACATTTCAGGGTCAGTTTGTAGCAAAATTCTTTAACTATTTGCGATATCTTATATATACGATATAAGTACAGTTTTTGGACTCTTTTTGGAGTAAGAATATTCTACTAACATGTCATTTGGCTTTTAACCGTCTGCGACACGAGCGATGAGTAGTGAGGTACGGTAATTGAACGACACGGGCGGCGCACAATGGTACATAATGTCATTTTTTTTCAAATCAATCTACAGATCCTAATATTTCAATAAACTTGACACTGTTTGTTTCAGATTCTTCGTAATTAATTTCTCTATCGATCTGTCCAGCCCGAATTTTGAATTTCGCTGCTGATTTTTTTATATTTAGCGAAATGTACCGCAGTTTAAGATCAGAAATTGACTTTTATTTATCTTTTGATTGAATAATTTTCTTTTCGTAATGGTAGATAATTAGGATGAAAATAAAACAGTTTTCAAGTCAACAAAATAATAATAAGAATAAAAAAATAAAATTATCCCAAAAGAATTTTATTCTGCCAATATTGATTGACAGAAATCTGGAGATAGGGTAAGTGACCATTAAATAAGAAAAGACCATCGAAACAGAAAATATCGGACTTTTCCGATGCTGTGTCCCGACGGGTTAATAGACGTGATGGGTATTATTAGCTGTCTGTTAAAAACGTGATTGGCATTTATGAAAAGCAACCGTATTTATAGAATCTTTTTTGTAAATTTATATAGGCTATAGTGCCGCGGCACTATGCGATATGTTCACCTGAAAACAGAGCATGAGAGCGTTTTATTCTCGAAATCCGACGAACGTTTTAATTACAGCCACGCGATCAGACACAAGAGTGGTGAATTTTAATGAGGCGGGCCCAGTTTGATATTCAAGAGCATAAACGAATATATCCGAAGACAAGACAATCGCAGAGGCGCACGCGAAGCAAGGTTTAATAACAGAAGTGGAGCTTGCCGAAGTTCCATGCTCGCTCTCTTAATCATTAGTTTCCCGTTGCAAAAGGAAAGGATTCTTTCCGAAAGAGTGTACAACGGATCACCGGTTGCCCTTATAGCCGCGAGTGACGAATTAAATTAATATTAATCTGGAGCACAGAGCTATAAAAAATTCCGGCTTGCGGGCGCCATCTGCATAATTTCAGATTTCGCAGATGCCCCCTTTTTTATTTCGGCAAATCCAGCGTCTCGCATTTTGCGACGCAGGTACGAACAAAGGACCACAGACAAAGAAAACATTTTCCTGAGGCTATTTGCCAATTACACGGTCAATATGCGAATATCTCGTGGAATTTGATTTAAATAAACCATTGCACGTCACTTCGCATGTCCACACTACAGATGTGATCAAGCGAAAGCAATATAATTGCAATATAATAGATACATACAGGCTGACGTGCAGGAAGTATTAATTGATATAGAGACCTCCTTTAAGTAATATTTTCATAATGTTTTAATTACCTATGGAAGCAATCTTTCCTAAGCAAAACTATTAAGCGATATTAAAGTTGGAGTTTCCCCTTAAAAGGATCATTGCTGGAATGTCAGATGTCTTCACCTGATAGAAGTACAGTGGTGGACAAAAAATGTTTTAATGCTTGAATAACTAACTTAATACTAAGCTTTACACATCATGTTGATGCCACTGTCTCTTCTGACAACCCCAATCCATGGATTAAAAATTTTAACATATAATTCCCTTCAGTGTAGTTATCTTATTCCTGTTATCATTTACAATTTAAACTTTCCTTTGACCACTACCTTAACACTGATTTAAAGAAAATACAGCAGGGCAAAGACACGTGAATATATACATAAAAAAGTGTCTTACATAAAAAGGCACTTAACCTGTTAGCTAAGTCATTCCTCTACCAAGTATGTTTAAAAATCCACATTCAAATATATTTACAAGCAAATTAACTTACTTTGTTCAGACTAAATGCGATACATGGCCTAATACACTTTCTCCCCTATCGCACTGAATTAATTTGTCTTACCAACTCAGAAGAATTTTCCAGTGGGGGAGAAGGGGCCGCTATGGCACCATTAGTTAAGATATCAAATTTCTTTTTGAAGAGCATACAACTTAATTTATACACAACAAAGTGTACATCTTAATTTTTGAAAATAACGTATCTTTATGTGAAAAAAAATCATAAAAGTGGCCCCATTTTTCGATCTGTAAAGGGTATGTAACGTCTTAACTCGTCTTCACATTTAAAATGTCCAATACAAACCACAAAACCCTTCGCTGCCTTTGTGAAAGCAACTGATAAACCTGAAAAGTACCCCAACATTTCCGACTTTTGAATCCACATTAACAAGATACTTCCCTGAAAGCGACAGTACCTACTTCCGTTGCCCCATGAGCCCGCCGCGCATTTGATCCATTTTAACCGGGCGACGACGACGACAACCCGTTGTCCCCGCGGGATGATTTGTAAGCCTGTAGCAGCAGTGATTCCTCGTTTTCTAATGCCGCGGCTGGGAACCGGGCGATAAATTAACGGCGATACAGGCCGCGATAAAGCCCCGGGAGAACTCGATCGCGGCGGCGCGCGAGAATGAATTGCGGGCGCGTGTTCTTGGTGGAAAACGAAGAAGGATGGGGCGCAGGTGTAAATGCCAATAGGCGTAGGAAACTGGAGAACGCGAATTCGTCTGTAAATCTGCGCGCCGCGGGGTGTCGGGCGCGACGGAACACGAGCGTCCCATATCGATCTGCAATTATAATTTCGACAGGAGACAGAGCGCCGCGCGCGGTTGACACTGAGTGAACACGATCCTGAGGATCGGCGAACACGCTGCCTCGTTATTTAGCGTAGGCTGGATTTATCGCGGCGGCCAGCTGTGGAAATTAACTCATTCAGCTGCAGCGTTGTGAAAGACTGGTGCTTTCATCTTACATCTTGATCTATGAGGATTCCTTGCCTCGCTTCATATACTTGTCCTGCCGAGTGTTTAATCGTTCCTGGGAAGTGAGGTAATTGGAACGAGCTGCGTAGGTTTCGCAGATACTCTGCTTTGTGAGAATCTTCGTGGTGAGTTTAATAACACTAGGAGCTGGCGAAAGGGAGAGATGTGATCCTTTAAGTGGATAATGTAATCTAGATTATTTTCTGCATTGGTAACAAGAAAGTGCTGAACATTGTGTATTCTAAGTATTCTTTTGGAAATTCGTTTATTACAGAAACGAAAAATTGTGATAACTTTAGGAGATGATTTTACACCTTCAGAGTGAATTTCCGCAGAATAAAGAATTGCTCATTGCATACTCCAAGAGGGTCTACATTCGCACGAAGTTTCCCTTAAATTATAATCAGATATTTCGGGTGGGGAACGTTTCCTTGTCAGTCGCAGATTCTTCTGTGTATTTTTTAGCTTTAAGTCGATTGTTTTGTGTTTCGTATCAGCAGGAAGTCTGAAGCCGAAAATCCACCTGAAAGCTAAGCTAACCTTTGCTATGCTAAGATTGAAAAAATTAGCTTCAATACATCCTTATGCAACCGCTTCAACCAAAACCTAAGCTACGCTAAATGTTTTTTTATGTTTCGTAGCACAGCCAGACGTAACATAGCATAGCTTAGCTTAGCTTCCAAGTGGATCCCCAGCTTTAACCTCGCCCATTCACCACTTAATTAATTTTTTATATTGCGAGGTAATAAGGTACCTTATCCCTTATTCTATTAAGCCTCTGAATTGGTGAACATTCAATTTAGGAACTTCTTCTTCACTGTCCATTGGACCCAGAATTTTCACTCAGGAGACCCAGATATGGTCATTGATCAGCCTCGTTCGTCGTCGTCGATGCATGACCGTGCCAGGACCACCAACGTTTCCTTCTTTTTCTCGGTGAAATCGATTCGAAGCGTCTGCCGGCGATTTTCACGGACCTCGTGCTGACACCGTGGGAGAAATAATCCGTGTGTTGTCACGGGTTCGTTGCCTTCGTTACCGTGATTCCGTTCCTCTGGAATCGGTAAACCGAGGCTGATCGTCACGGTGCGCACTTGTGCCGTGACAATCGCGATTCCTCGAGGTGGTCCAGGCTCGTTGCGAGATTTCCGGTTGATCCGTTTCGTGGCATCCTTAATTGGAACGCTTAAACGACGACCTGGTTCCTGGGAACTTATAACACGAGGTCGAAATATAAATCAAGGATTCAAAGGATTTTAAGCGATTCTATTAAGGAGGGAATCCTATTCTTTGGACTAAAAACATAGCAAAATTTGCGATTTTTTCTTAAGAAACCAGCGATTCGATTCATTTGAAATTTGGACCATGCTTTGATGCAATTTTGAGGAAGCTACAGTTTATTTTTTATTAGTTTTTAACCATAAATATAGTAGTTATGCATGCTCAACCATCATGCCCCGCAAAATTCCCCGGCCATTGGTGTGCATGGTATTTATCTACCAAGTAATCTGAAACAGAAAAATGAAACAGCGTTGTATTTTATACATATGTAGCTTGAAATTGATGAACCAGCAAAAAACAAAAAAATTTATTGAGCAGTGTGGAGTTTTCAAACTGAAAGGTCTGAATCTTTAATTTTTGCAATCCAATTTTGCGCCAATTTTCTTATATAAGTATTCTGGTTCATCAAATTGAAGCTAAATATGGAAGGTAAATATTATGCACACCAGTGGTCGGCGAGTTTTGCGCGACGTGATGCATAACTCCAATATTTATTATTAAAAATGAATACAAAAAAATTGCAACTTCTTCAAGATTGCATAAAAACATGGTCAAAATTTCAGATGAATCGAAATGTTAATTTCTTATAAAAAAATCCTGAATTATGCTATGTTGTTAGCCCATAAAATAGGATTCCCTCTTGAGGGTTCTCGATGATATCGTGCTTGGTAGAATTTGTTGGAGCCTGAGCAAAGGTTGATATCTACGCTGTCTTGTGTGTGGTGGGCAGAAGATGTCTCAGACCCTGTTTTATTATTAGTAGTATTACTATCATCATTAAACGATTAGTCAGTCTGTGATTACAACGAAGGAAAAGCGAAGTTATAAGATATTTTAGAGTTATAAGATACGGACAGTGCCACGCAACGCATCAATAAATAATTTATCTTTTGGAGGAGATAGTAGAATTGTGCGAGAAAAAGTCTATTTTGTGACCGACACTATTGTTTACAAAGACTTTCTTAGAGAGAAAAGTGGAAATTGCCTAAATATTCTAGGTGAAGCATTAAGCTTGAAAAATTTTAATATATCAGAAGATTCAATGAAATTATTCAAGTTTCGGTATAAAAGTAGCAATTCTTGAAAGGAAGTAAATGGAATGCTGATTCTTCGATAAATTCCTGATCTTCAAAGTGACTACCTCTTCTTATATTAAACGATTTTACTTCATTCTAAAAAGGGAACCTTATAACTAGAGACACTATAATCTCTACTTATAACAGGCCCTCTATCGATTTTACAAATAAATAAATGATGGCATTTGTTTCAATCACTAACAATCTTCGTGCTTTCGCTTTAGTAACGATCGAACATACTGTCCTACTGATTCGTAAATATAATCGAGCCCTCGTCCCTTCCGAATACACACCAATTATCAAGTGCATTTAGAGATTCTGCGCGCAGACCAGTCGCAATTTTCTCAGAATTCAATCGCGACCATCAATTGCGAACAGCAGGCCGTAGAAACGCTCGTTCCTTTTGTGCCCCGGAGGATGGCACTCTATTGTATCCGGTCTCCTTCCACGTTATATCACCAGGTACAGAGCCGAACGAGTCCTACATCGCATAAAGTCACGTCCACAGGCCACCCGCCTGCTCGTCGGGCCAACTGCTGCCCACTCGTGCTCAGCGGACCGAGTCGTGACTTTAAGCTCGCGAAAAGTTCATGCCGGTCAACGAATCGACCCCGTTCCTCGACAAAACGCGCGATTACGTTCCGCGTGAAATGCTGTCGGCTGCAATCTCCGGTCGAACTCTGTCGAGCGGACGGGTCTAAATGTCTTGAGGACGGTAGGAAGATATATATCGCCGGTTCTAGGTGGTGCTAGGTGCAGGAGTTCAGTGGGAATCGTTGCAAGCAGATTTTCCAATCACTCGGGGCACTTTATTGCTAAATTTTCAACCACTGTTTGGAGTTGTGGTAGACGAAATGCAGTAGAATTAATAACATAAGTAGTTAAAAATGCATGCAACTTTATTTATGAGAAGAAGTTTTACCCAAAAAGTTACTCTGTAACGAAGTTGTGTTAGGGGAAGTTGAAGCTTTGGGAGCAGCAAAGTTCCAGGAGTTTAGTCCTTTTGTTAAGAAAGTGAATGCAACTGGAATTGTAATTATAGTTGAAAAAGCAGATCCAGTGGGTGGTGAATTTTCTATTTAATAATTCCACAAATGTTTTCAAAGTTCCACTGTAACCAAGTTATCTATTAAACTTCAAAGACAAGTAGCTTAAAGCTGCGGGGCACAGTTGCACTGATAGAGAAGCAAATGAGGAACACGGGATCGAAAATCAAGCAATACTACAGCAATCTACCAGAATTGGACATTAACAAAATAAAAAATTATTTAAATAACGGATCAAATAAAAGTTCCTTTAACTCTAGATTATTTGACAATTAAAGGTAATATTCTGATTCGACAATATTTTTTTTAACTTGTATTCGTTATTCGAAATTTTTCAACTAAAATAAAACTTTTGCCCATCTCTGCAATCTACACATTATCTACCACTCATTCTCGGAAGGAAGACGACGCAGGTGCAACTAAGCCTTCAAACGCATTAGCTCCCCCGGAACAGATCTGTGAGCCAGCGTGTCACAGTTTCGCCAGAATCACTTATACGAGATTATCACCGCCGGGACCGTTGCGAGTACCAAAAAGAAGTCGCGGCGACGTCCGCGTGGAAATATATTCACCCCTAAAATTTCAATATACGAACGGCTTGCGTTATGAGGCGCACCAGCCACGAGAGAATGTAGGCTTGGAATGAAACGAGCGCAGGCGGTGGTTGGGGCTTGAAACGAGGGCCTCCGAGACTACGGGCCTCGGGGACCAGAACGATCGAACCTGGCCCGGGGATTTCTTTTTTGCAGATTCCGCGTTGCGTGCCCATAATGTCCCACGGGCTGTCTTCGTACGTGTATGTCGAGCAATTTCGGGGTCCCGGCGTCGTTCGTCGAGCAGTCCCAGCGTGAACTCGTCTTCCCTGGATTTTTGGTCCACCTCGGGGGAAAAGGAGGGCCCGTGGGGCCATAACCTGACGAATTAATCGCGGACGTACGCGACCGTATCTTGGCGCGGACGTGGGACGACCTTTTTTCGTGCAGAGTTTACGGAGTCATCGCGAGGCGCGCCAGGCCGCCGCAATTTCACGTAAACGCGAAACAGCTTCCTTTTTCGCCCGTGTCTTGTTAGCGTAACCCCGCATAATGAGGCGTAAATTGACCACGGATCCTTTCGACGACCGAACTTCACCCCAGTGGCGTAGCTGTTGGAGGAACTCCGCGGATGACATTTTTCTAACGCGCGTGCCGGGTGGTGGGACTATTTTAGGACTTGAGGCTGTCGATTGTGGGGACGTGGTGGATTGGAGGGATTCGTGGTATGATTGCGTTGATAATTTGAATTGGTTCTTTCATTTTGTTGCTGTATAATATTTTGCTACAAATTGTGCTGCATGTATGTGTTCAGAGAGAATTTTGACTATGTAGATGTTGATTCTGGTTCTGCTACTCCGGTGCTATTGATTTCTGTTTCAAGTTATTTGAATTTGGATGCGAAGGGAGCTTGGCTTGGTCTTGTTTCCCTCGTACTATACTGACGTATCTCCTGAATATCGTGTATTGAAGTGATAGAAGTAGAAAACATTTACCCATCAGAATTGTTCATTGATACAGTAACTTTGTAATGTGATGGCACAAGTTTCCTTATTTTTGCGAAGTGTGGAATGACTGGACGTCTTTGGATTCCTAGAAGGATCTCAGCAGACGTTCATCTTGGCTTCCCCATTCCCCTGTCATTGGTATTTCCAGGCTTAAACAGTTTGTGGTCGATGCGATGTTGAAACAGTTCATCCTCACCTTATTATTTCCTCACTGTTCCTTCACACTTAAATCCATCCACTTCGGAAACACGGAAACCTCCGATTCCTAAGCACGAATTTGAAGATTAGTTCACGCTGTGTGTTAATCGGTCCGGTCTGATCGGGGGAAACGAAGTAAATTATAGAACGTAACATTTCCTGGCGTGAAAGATCAAGGCGCGGCGCGAAAGTTGCGCAGATTATCCAATTTCGCCGATTTATAACGAGACAAACGAGGTTGCCGTGTGCCAGATGTCACGGAACAACGTGGTGATCGGGCGAAGGAGGCGGCGAAACTTTGATGCAAACTTGCCTCGAGTGTTTCTCGTGTCACGCACGTGCTCCAGGGATTTTTTTAACACGAATGCCTTCTTCCTTGAAGCGTCGAAAGTCGGCTACAGTGTCGTACAAGGAACTCGAGCATCAGGAATACCATTCACAGATACCTGAACTCTAAATCCTCTTAGTCCATTTCCATCTTCATTGTTTATTAGGTCAACATTGTCTATTCCATAGCAAATTTTATATATTCGAGTTCTAGGCTACTCTTCCTCGTTCCTGGGTCACGAAAATTGTTAGCCTTCCATTTTGGAAGTTTTCTAGAATGGTTCAGCCACAATCTCGTCGCGTTGATGCATGTGAGTCTCAAGCAGTTTGAATATGATTTCAGAGAATCGTCTGCGGAGGATAACACGAGTCACAAATTAACCCAGCACCTCTCGCGTGATTCGGACGTTACCTTAATGGCCGATTGGTCACGCACCATGGACGTGCCACGACACACGATTTATAATCCCACATCTTAATCGTAACCTGCAAATTATCACTTTAGCCGTTGAATATCTGCCCTGGACAATGGGCTTAATTCGTTGCAACGTGTTCTTGCCGTTCGCAGACTGTGTTCCTCGCACGGAAACGATCGCTTCGGGTCGTACTCCAGCCTACACGAACACGAAACCGTGGAACCTTGCTCGAAAAGGAAATCTACGAATGCTGGGGCTCTTCTTGGAAGCTCGCACCTATTCGGAACGAAAGAATTAAACAACAATTAAGAAACAAGCGATAGGAAGTGGTACAGCATATTTTGAGTTCATAAAATAATAAATTCCAAATAATTAACTATCAAATCAAAAAGATATTTAAAATTGCTTCACAAAGTACGTTTCTCATATTCTCTCATACCAATTTCAAAATTCAATTATGCATTATGCATCGAACACAATAATCAGCAGGTGAAAGGTTTAAGTTCAGCTCTGTGTTCGACTGCCTCGAGGTTAATACGCCACAATAGACTAATAAATAACGTCAATAAGGTTCCCAAAATGCGAGTGTCTACTGCACAGTGTTCCACTAATTCCCCATACATCATGGTAGCCTGTAATCATCACTTCGAACGCTGATTCCACGAAAGGTTTCCGATATCGGAAATAGGCTGGCCTTCATAGAATCAAAGGTGGTATGTCGGTGCCCGGAGCAAGAACCTGCAGCAGCAACAAGTAACCTGGCAAGACGTTGGCTACCCTATGCATACAGAATGCTGCTACCAACCTGCCTCGAAGGAAGAATTTATTATGTGATCTAATTTAAAGCCACCGGTGATATATGAAGGTGCCCTGGGAACTTTACGAATCGTCGACTTACCCGCCAGGCATTCGATCTTTCGATTGACTGCATTCGTTTTGGCGTTCTACCCTTGCTGTCTACTGCTCACTCGAACGTGCATTATCCACTTATTTGTTCGAACGAATGTAACACCTTGGGGTGTAAGAGTAACACAGAGGAGAGAACACATGTTCTTTAGTTCTACTGTAATGTACCTACTTACCCTCCGACTTTCTCCGCGAACATGCATCATACTAAACAGTCAAACGCTACATAATCGTAAACACTGTATCATCCCTGCGAGCCATAGACATCCTAGCCACTGCGTCATCTTATCAAAGTCCTGAACTCCTGCCCTATCCCGTCGTCTCTTCCATTTCCGAAAGCCGTAAAAACCCATTACATTTCTTCAGTCTTGCCTATTACTATTCTGAAAGTCACCAGACTCAGTCATAGACGTTCAGATCCAACTTTGTATAAGTCTTCACTTACAATTACTTAGTTACCATGCCATATCTAGCATTTCGAAACAACCGAGAAAACTGAAGTTTTGTCATTTTCTTTATACCGTCCTCGTTTTTCCTCATTTAATTTAAAATATATAGTCATTATTTCGCAACAGACTGGTATAATCTTTTTTAATGTAAATGTTTCAAATAGGATATTTTAACCATCTCGAAAGTAGTTAGGATAAATAAATTAGACTGTTTCTAGATATCTGCGAAACACGTAGGGTTTTCTGACTTCACTTAATAATATTTCAACATATCTTGGCAAATGAAAAAATGCTAGATAGAACATTTTAACAAAGGAGAGCAGAGTAGCTGATAAGAAAATTGGGAAATTGTAGTTGAAAGGTTCTCAGGGAATTTGGTGAAAAATCAAGCCACTTAATGGTACACACAGTATAAACTTGTGCAATCACTGATGTTAGAATACTGTGGTACCATACAGTGGTCTGCTATTAAAGTAACTTAACCCATCAAACTTTCTTTCCATCCCCCCATAATCAATCCACATCAACTCTTTCTTCTGTCCTCTGCATATCTGCGCCATCTGAAAGCAGAAGCAAATAGATGCTGCAAACAGTATTACAAGCTCCGGTCACTGTATATCCTCTCTCGTCCTCGTAAGCATCGATATCAATTTGTACAGTGCTGCTTGTAATCGAAGGTGGGAAGGGCGAAAAAAATCCAGCAAACCGGAATTCGCCATGTGTGGCTCTCCAGCATTACTCTCGCGAGGCATACGGCCGATACGTTTCCCCGCAGCGGATCGGTGCCTTTTTTCATCGGTTTGGCCGCGTGCGCGCTCACGTCGGCCCTGTTACCGGATTTTTCGAGTTCCAACTAATTACGGCGCTGTAAAGACTGCCCTTGGAAAATTTATGTTGCTTGTTCGGTCCAAGGGGGATGCTCCCTTCAGTCGAAACAGCTCAGGTGCGCGGGGCAATTACGCAACGTTTCCGTCCACGTCGCCCGCGGAATGCGCCAGCCAAATACAAGAGCGTTCCTTCCTGCGGCCATAGTTACGTCTTCATGTACGAATTTGCCGGGGCTGGCTGCAAATTTCCAGCCTACTCACCGATTCGTCCAATCGGTTCATGAATTTACGTACCCTGTGTTTACATGGCTTCCACGACGAGATGGAAGGGTGCTCGTGATCAGTTCCAGGAAATAAAAGCAACGACAAACGTCGATACTTCGTTAGTCATCAGAAAAATTACACGTTCTTAAGAATCCTTTGGGGACTGGGACCTCTGTACTTTCATCATACCACCATCAAATCTGGGTGTTTAAATCTGAGATTGTTTTAGGGGTGCAGAACACTTCAATTTAAAAATTTTGCATGAATCTTCTGGGTCTTCTTTACCATACTGCATTAAACGTTGATGATTATTAAATTAATGTAAGGTTGGCAGTTAAACTGCTCTCAAAGACTCAGCCTCCTCTTCTTTAATAACCAATTGATATCCTCATGCAACTCCACGTTGCCAAAAGGAGTCACATTACTCTCAGAAAATCTAACGACACAGGAATGCTTTAAACTCAAGCTGTCCATACAAATCCCAATCAATTTCCTACTACTCAAAACATAGTTATTGGCGATTCTAAGACCTTCGTTATAACCTCCCCCCTTGCCGATACCTCAACAGACGAGCCGACAGGGGGAGGATAAAAGTTCAATAAACACATCACGAAGATCGCCACTCCGAGGGTTCTCTAATCGTGCAGTCTCTGGACAGGCATACAAGGTAATTTGCCTGGAACTGTTAGTAGGCCGAAGCCCCATGGATCGGGAGAGTTAAAAAGTAATTTTACGCACTGTTTACACTGGCCTCGGTGCGCAACGAAGCACCAGGAGTTGCGTACCGAAGATCCAAGAAGCTATCAACGTAAATCAATAACGGGAGCACTTTGGCGGCGCATCGGCCAGCTGCTGCCTCGGCTCGGCCTGGCATTCCATTGGCTATTGCTTCTTCGAGGCTTCTACTTTACAAGGAATCATATCGACGACGCTGTAAATAATAATCACGTGTAACTACAGGGTTCGACTTTGTGGCCCTTATACTTTCACCAATTAACTGGCATTCGACGGGACACGCTAAACCCTTGTTCGGTGCACGCCGATGATCCCCTGACAATGGACCGGCCCACGGAGTAACCGAGTTTTTAGTCATCGTCGGTATTTCAGCGGCATTCGAGCCAGTTGGCTTCATTATGCATACGTTTTTGTGAGACAAAATCTGCGGGGACGATAATTTGGTAGGCATGATGAGACGAAGTATTAAATTGTTGAAAATTGTGTTACTTAAGAGTGGTCTTTATGGAATGTAAATATTCTTATTTCAAAATTATTTCATATTTTTAAAGGCCCTTTTGGTAATTGACCAACTCTTTATGTAATGACGTTTCGGGCATTAAATGAGTTTGAAAATGGAGTGAAATAAGTATTTAATATAATTTCAAGTGCCTGTGAATTGGACTTGTTTGGGTCTCCCTATTCCTCAAGTTCACTTAAAAATAGTAGTCTTTATAGTATTTCTGGTAACAAAGTGAAGTGGAACATGATGCGACATTAAACCACAAATACTATGACACAAACACAGATTGCATTGATTTTATCCTCAATATCAAGAATGGCGCGCAACAAGAGCACGCGAACCCTGTCTTCTTTTCAACCAAATAAGATGAAGAAGAATAAGAAAAACGAAACAGAAAGAGATAAAGGCAAAGGGGGGGGGGAGGGGTAAGCATTGAAAAGCTGATATTGAAATTACGTTAATCGATAACCATAAAGCATAACTCGGGACATACAAGTGTGACGCTGAGCGTAATTTATCTTGCGCATCCGCGAGAATATATTCAGTGATTTCGCATGCTGGTTCTCACGTCCAGCTGCGCAAAGAACGGCGGCAAACGAGATCGGGCAAAAATGATTTAGCTTCGACAGTCGGTGCCCGGCACGATAAATTGTGGCTCGATTTTCTTGTAACAGCAATCATAACTCGCGATAAAATACGAGACTTTTTATCGTTCAGCTTTTGACGTCGGTGAACATGCACATGCCTGGCTAACCCTTTACAAAAAACGCTCCCGTCCTTTTTTTCTTCCCCCGTTCCCTCGCATTCCTAGCCTGCATCCTCGCCGAACGACGAAATTATCTCGCTCTCCGGTATCGAAATTTCAACAAGTGTCCGCGTAATGGCACTGTGTTTACGACTTTCTCGCGAAAATGTCGGTACGTGGCTTCAGACAGTACGGCGTCGGGCATTAAAATTCCAGGCGATCGCGATGGAACGGAGGGGGCAAGTTAGAAATCGGCGATACCGTCGAGCGTTCGATCCCGTGGAGGTGCGAACGACCCCTTTCCGCGGCGCTTATTGACAGGAACGGCGTGTCGTTACAGCGTGTCCGACGCGTAAGGTGGCCGCCGCGGATCCGGCGATAAAATCAGCAAGCAACCCGCGATCACGCGTGTGTCACATAAAGATGCTAATACTATGGCATTACCGTGTCCGCCGAGGCTATCGGTTGCTGTGTTTAAAAGCCGTCATTACTCTCTGACAGGAGCCACCGAGGAGTCGGTAACGCGACGAGATTATCGCCGTTTTACGAAAATTCCTGTTCGCACGTAACCACAGCTGTCGCGTACAATTCAAACAGCCCGCGCAAATGACGTGGAATTATCCCCCCTGTTAAGTGTACATTGCAGCTGAGGCGAGGATGGAGGGAACGCGGGAACTGGAGATGATTTGGAGTGGATTTGAGTGTGGAGGAATTGTAGTGATAAGTGATAAGTGATAAGTGATAAGTGATAAGTGATAAGTGATAAGTGGTAAGTGGTAAGTGGTAAGTGGTAAGTGGTAAGTGGTGAGTGGTAAGTGGTAAGTGGTAAGTGGTAAGTGGTAAGTGGTAAGTGGTAAGTGGTAAGTGATAAGTTTGCTCTGTTAATTATTTAATCGCGATTGTACCAATGAATATTCAGCATACTGGTGTAACTCGTGATGTGATATGAAAGAGGGGACCCAACATAGAGCTTTATCCTGTAGATTGCTATACTTCGCGAAGAATTCAGAAGAAGAGATCTAACAGAGAGCTGACACTCTGCTCGAGTCCTCTTTGTGAAAGATCTTGTCATCATTCTGAGACTAAAACCTAAATATCCTAAATGGTTTAAAATCAGGGATGATGATGCACGCAACTGCACCTCTTTTTTTCGTCTTTCAACCGCGTCGCTGCTGCGAGCGCGCGTCACACGCACTTCTGTCCATCGCGAGGTAGAGCGACCGAGGGGGGCGAAAGTATGAAAGAGGAGTGTGCTGGCCAGCAAACGAGCGTCCCCGCGAAAAGAGCCGTTCCGGGGGATAATTGTCTTCCACGTGTATTGTGAGTTTAAGGAATTTTTTAATTAATCCCGGGGCTGGTTGAAACGCGTGGAAGGTACGAAGGGCCTTCTTGCAGCATCATGGAGCGATCGAGGGCAGCTTGTAAGGGGCCTCCTCCGCCGCGTATTGGTGAACAGTGGGCCCAGTGTAGGCGGAGGAGGGCCTGTTGCCTCGGTAGAAACGAGAAGAAAGAGAGAAGGAGCAAAAGGAGCACGACGACAAGCACGGGGCTGGGGTGGTGGAACCGAGAGAGGCTTAATTAATGAGACGTACGCGGCAGCTGCAGATACCAAGATGCATTGTAAATACACCACCCCAGAAAAACTATTGTCCCCGAACGAGATTTATACCTGTCCCAATTACACACGCGTCGGTCTGTCCAATTTTTTTCGTCCGCCCGGACAATTCGTTGAGCGCGCCCCTTTTTTGCATCAGGCCCCCGCTCGATAACGTTCGGCCAGCTCCCTGGGCCCGATTGTTATAGCCTAGCGCACGCGAGCCAACAAATGTCCGGCCAGGGACTCGTAAAGCTCACCCACGCAACGATGCTCTTCACCATCAGCGTTTTATCAATCGAACCGTGCATGCGGCACGCCCCTGCGTTTGCTCGCAATTTGTTCCTCGGAGGATATTGGGTAATGACGGCCCGCCAGTCGCCAAACAGGTGTCGAGCACATCCACCGCCTGTGGGACTTAAATATCGCTGGACATAACGGAAAGGATGAACGCTGTTTAAGTCGATAGACATTGCGTGCGTGAAATCGTTCACCAACCGATGGCGCGAATGTTCTTCCTCTCGGTTCTTGTGTTTCGTCGCGAGGATTACTTTGGAGGATGTTGTGGGTTTATCTGGAAGCGAGACCGCGGTGGGTCTTGGGCCTTGAGACTCCTGTTGACAGATAATTTTTGAATCTTTGGTGCTACGTTTCTTGAAATTGAAGATTGGGGATTTGTCCGACAATCTTACAGTATTCGTTTACACTTTGGATCGCCAGTTTCTAAGCATGGTATCTTCAACATGTAGGTAAATGACAATTGCTGATAAGTTGATTTAGCTAAGTGGCGATCATCAAGTGCGTGTACAGTGACGTGGATTTGAAGGCGATTGAAAAGGTGAAAGGTGCATGTAATCTGTAAATCTGACGGACGACCTGCAGTTTGTGCAGAAGTATTTACTCGGACAATGAAAGGCACGCAGCAGATCGAGAGTGTTGGACGAATGCAGACACGTGGTCAGGCAACATTACAACGAAACCGAAAGAACTTGTTAATCCCGTTCAACGCGGCCGGAGCCCAGAGCAAATTCGAGATTAAATTCATCAAAATCCAATTCTGAGCGAGTCCCCTTCAGGCTGCATTGCGAATGAATAATGCATAAGTAGCGTGCAACGTCCTGTCCTGCTCCTCTCCTCATCATTCACCGTGGGTCATCTTGACGTCGACTGATTAGACTTAGCGGGATGCTTTTAGGAGCACTCCGGCGTCAGCTTCGCGAGGGTGTTCGTAACAGAAGAAACAGGACCAGTGGGAGTTTGGGTGTCTACGAAAAAGCATTAGCCTCGGAATGGGATCAACGAATCGGAGGTAGATTCGAAGTGAATGATTGTAATTACGAAACGGTAGCGAACCTGCGAATCGAGTCGCCTGGGGGTCGAGCGGGGAAAGCAGATGCTTTTCTACGAGGGATTTCGTCCCCGGGCGGGAGTCTGCAATTCGGAAGTTAACCACGCTGACTGCAGATTGCTTGTATCTTGTGCAGCTTGCGCGTGGCGAACGGAGCGATGGGCCTTTTTGGAATATTAAAAATAAATTAAGCTGCCCTGGTCTTGTGCATTGCTGAGCTCTCTCTCTCTCTCTCTCTCTCTCTCTCTCTCTGCGTCTCTCGAACACATTCCATAGACCCATTTGAGATGCCTTTTTGATACCTTGCTGATCATAGTGAATACTCTATGCTCATATCTTCTGGGACATACTTTCGCTGCATAGGGTACTTTTAAAGTATTGTTAGAATACCTGATGAAATATACTGTTTTCATTTCCCAATCTTTGGAATCGTGGTGGCATAATATCTGTAACTTGACAAAAGCTTCTGTCACAAACGCATCGTCTTTAATTCCAAGTATCCATTCTCCGCCTGTGAAATGCAGCCCCCAAAAGCTTCAGCAAATAGAGACACGTCGAAAAGTGGCATACTCTGTCGTCAAACAAGCCAATTCATCCGAACGAGGACTCAGGAAGCTGAGATACCATCATTTCCACGATCCGTAATTGACGTAGCACGCGTCCATCGGGAATTATCGGGCATGGGCGCCCGTGGACGCGGCGGAAGGCGAGGGCGCTCGCTTTCGTGGAAGATCAAGGCGAGTGGGTGCCTGCTGCCTTTCCTCTTCTTCCGCCCCGAAAGCCGAATCAGCGTTGGATTGTATGCAAATTGCGGTAGCGGCTACTTGAGCCGGCGCATTTAAACGGGGGAAGGGCAGCAGCTCGTTTCTGCCCTGGCAGAGGCCCGCGGTGTCCCTGAATAAAACATCTCGCGAGGAATTCCAGGCCTCGGACGAGGGCGAAGAGAAAGAAGGACGAAGACGCTCGCGGCCTCTCCTCCGCTTCTCCCCGAGTTGTTAAGTACACGTCGCACCAGCTGATGCTAATTAAAATGAGACTCACTTTGGCTGCTCGTTCCCTCGGTTTCTTTTCGCCTCTGACGATCCTCCCTCTGCTCCCCCGCCCTCTGTGTCGCCCCCTCCGCCTTCTGTCGCTCTTTCAGCTCCTCTTCACCGAGCCGGTCGTGTGTCTGCCATCTCTGAGTCGCGGCTCGCTTCCACCGCGACTCCGTCTGCCTCACGGCTAGGAATATAAAGATCCTACTTAGCCGTTATTACGAAACTACCTACGTGGGTAGATCATTTCGTGCCACTGCTTCCCTTTCGCCTCTTTCGCGGCGGCGTGGGCTCGTGCGACGCGAACAGCAACGGCAGCTTGCAATGCCAGCCTCGAAATGCGGAGCTTGCCGCTGCATCGAGGTGGAAGCTGATTAATCGATAACAGAGACCAAAAGAATGGAGAGTCGTCGAAGCTGTGCTTTTCATTTCATCCCCCGAGGTCTATTTAATAATTGCCATTTATGGAGTGGACAACGTCTATTGATAACTGCGATCAATTTAATCTTATTTAAATTCAAACACCCAAACGTTGAAGACATAGAAAAAGTAGAATTCCTGGGAATTGCGAATAACCCAGAGAAAGAGACCAGACCCTTTCCCAGCGTAGAAGAGCCCTCGGAACCATCGATCTCATTTCATCGCCTCGTTAACTTCCGTGAAGGGTCGCCACCAACAGGACCAGGTGAATTAATCGTATTCACAAACACGATCAAAAAGTGCGGGCAGATCGGGATCCCGACTTCTTTCGCCGCTAATCCCCGCCAATCGACATCGATCAAGCGAAGAAAACGAGCCGGCGAGGCGACTCGCTCCCATTTATCATCTCTGTTCTGATAATCGATCAAAATGCTCTCGATGAGATCTCGCGATCGCCTTTCCCCGGCCGTTCGTGTGCCGGTAGCACCGACGATGGCATCCCTATATGTCCCTGCATTTGGTTTAGCATAATTGACGGTGGATCGCCGAAAATACTATCATTCACCGATCTACCGGTCCCCGCGGTTGACATAACCGCTTATTAGCGAAGGGAGGTGCAGAGCAATGCGTCTTTGTCCCCTCCCCCATCCCTGGACGGTGGTCAGCGTGACTGACAGACAGGACGCCCGTTAGCGTGCGTCCACGTCACCGTGGATTAATATTTTTCACGCGTGATCGTGCCGCGGGACGTCTTCATGCGTCCGGACATAACGGTTTCCCCATATTGTCGGTGGCTCGTTTTTTCAGCACGCGTTCCTCTCTCCTCGCCAATTTCTAACCGTGACTCGCGGTTTGCGCCCCTCGTACACTTCGCGGAACGGCTGCACGGCCCCGCCAGCGCCGCTACATAAAAGGGTATTCTCTTCTTATTTCCACGCCATTGTTCTGCTAATTCTAATTAGACGCAAACTGGCGGCGACAGTAGCCTGGAACGTCCGATTTAATTCGGTTCCTAGGAGCTGGATTCGTGGGCTGCTCGCTGGAATGCCTTTTGTTTGCTTTGGGGAACGTGGATTCCTATGGTGTCACGAGAGTATGTAGCTTTTTGGGGTATAAGCCAGGGTCCATGGTTGTACATTTTTACGTGCACGTGTGTTTTATGGGGAATATTAATTTCTTAACTATTTGAGAGGCATAGGTTTGGGACTCTCAAGTTCTCACTATCAAGTTCTCTCTCCTCTTTTTTCTCAGATCAAGCCTAATAGCAGCTACGCTGAGCCTCACCTATTTCATCGCTTTTATTCCTTTTTTTGTACATTAATTTTTATTCTATTATAGTTTCTTTTTTTTTTGGTGCGATAAAGACGTTTAATTATTATTATTATTATTATTAAGTTGGGCTTCTTTGGAGCAGTGTTCCTGATGAATATCTGAGAGGAAGAAAAGAGTGTAACTTCAGGTTTCTAATGGTCTAGATCTGGATGGAGCTGGTGTGCCAATGAAACATCGGACCACTGTCCCAGAAATATACAAACCACAGTGAAAAGCCTGAAGCAGTAACCCCAATACCTAGATCAAAAGTATCCCATGTAAAGGACGTACAGATATCTTGATCAATCTCATCCACGAGACATTTCGCATTCACCAGCTCGATCGCAGCTTTCTGTCTCCAGCCGAAAAATGTGCCACAATCATTTTTATCGCGAAAGGTGCACGATATTACGATGCATATTCGATCGCAGTGACTGCTCCGCTCTCGATTATCGTTTCCTCATCTCGAGACACCGCTCGGCTGGCTGATCGATCAGAAAGGCGACGCGTCATCACGGCGACTCTCGCTCTAAATGGGACCTTCTTGCAGGGGCTTGCAGGAGCCGGCCTAGACAATGTGTAGCGGCGGCTAAAGTGGCGAGAAAAGTGAGGAGAATGTAGCCCAGACCATGTTCATTAATTATCGCGCTGACGGGGTCTATTACATTCGCCTCCCCCACCCTCGTTCGAATTTTTGATCCCGGTCGATGGCTATCTAAATTGACCGCGATACGGAACGAGATGCATCCTCGATTGGACGGTTTCACGGTGGGTTCCTTTTTTTAAGGAGTTCATTAATTAGTCGGGCGGTATATATTTAGGCGCTCGCGATGTGTCAGGTGCATGGGTACTTGCGAGCATTGCATTATGCCCATTACGCCTATCTCCCGTGGCATCTACGCGCGAGAATATGAGCTCTAAATAGGGAGGCGTTTGCTTCCATATCGTAATCATGCGTTCGTATTTTGAATACGAGATTCATTAAAAGAGAAAATAATTTTTGGGTGATATTATGCAAATTTTATTCACCTTAAGGGGTCTCTCTACCTTGATGGACGAAAAATGAAGCGAACTTTGAGAATTTTTTAAAACAAAACCATTAAATATATTTAGGTACTTCCAGTTTTGTGGCTTTATTTATCAATCTTTGGAGAATATGAAGAAAAAAAATTGTATGCAAAAATACCTAGTGGTTATACACAGACTTGTAGTGCTTCAAATAGAGCGTTTTAAAAAAATCATATGCGCATGGTTAGCATGAAATCAGCCATTGTAGTTGTCTGAAATAGAAAATTTAAAAATTTGTGTAATCTGTATGAGTGTGGCTATCGTCTGAACTAGATTAAATGAGAAATACTGAAAAGTGAGAAAAAACGGCAGCGTCCTAAACAGACATCGATTTCTACAAAAAATTTGCTGGTATATTAAGTTACCAACTTTGCAAAAAGCGATTTAGTTTTAGTAACAACGAGAATGGGACATCTACTGAAGATATGTACCAAGTTTCAAGTAAATCGGGTGAATGGTTTTTGAGATATCATGCTAACCAATTCGAAAAACATCGTTTTGAGAAAAATGCGTTTATAGTTTTAGATTGGTACCTTTTTCTTTAATTAATTTTTTTTTAAATGTTGCCTAAATATGTACACATATAATCATAAAGTTTTCAATTAATATAAGTTGAGGGTTTCTCTTAAAAAAAAATCCCAAATATCGCGTTCGTTTTCACGCCGTCAAAGTAGGGAGACCTCTTAAGCTTCTCATAATTGTATGTCTTAGTTCCTGGATAGTATGATGGGCTGTATAAAAAATATTTTATTTTACTCGCGAACTGTGCGAGATAGAAAAAAGTTTTCAGGCAAAAGTTACGTCTTTTAATTGAGACTATCATTTGGTAACTCACAGTTCTTACTGTTCATGAGTTATAACAAAAAATCGGAAAATAGTCACATTCTCAGGACTGAATGCCACCCCTTCAAAGTGAATTTGGGCCGCAAAAAAATTAGGCAATACATATGTATATATTCCCTACATATCCCCAAAGTTTCATAATTTTCTGAAGGTCCTGGTTGGAGATCTTCCCTTACTAGATCGATTGCAATTAACACCCCTCCTACATTTGCAAACTGCTGACCTACATCACTGTCATTAAAAATAGGATAGAATATGTAAGAGTGAACGGAAAAAGTATAACAATAGTTAACCAAGCTTATCTAACCGATCCCAGCACAATGGGAAACCCAGTTCCCCAGAAACTGGACGCCAGCATCCGTCAGGATCAACTCGTTCAAGATCGTTTGGAATCGTTTAGCAGACGGTTGTTGTGGGTGTCCGAGCGAGTAGTCGAATCTCGACAAATCCTCTTCGGGACGAGGTGGGTGGTGCAAGGGTAGAGCCATCGTGGCCTTAATGTATGCCGTCCGAATGGAAACTCCTTAGCGCCTAAAATCGTCTTATCGGCGATCGATAGCCGATCGATATTCCGCGCCGGGGTAGATGGGATCGCAGAGGGGCCGAAAGCGCGGCGATCGGAGATCCCATCGTGTCTGGGGAAAGGGGGGGGGGGGGGACGGGGAGATAAAGAGCGGCCCTATTGTTCTTCCACAGGGCCACGCCTCGTGTCTGTAATTACAGACAGGTCGCTTCGAGGGAGCCCTTTGATGTCCGCGCCCGAATGCGCGGGCCTCTCGCATAAAAGGGACCTCGTACGATCCCGTACGCGATCGATCCTAGACCAAGGGGGAAGATCAATCGATCGGAAATTAAGGATTCGCGATAGAGTCGCCCGATCTAGGCTCGTATTTTGCTGTTAGGCCCCAGCTTCCACCACTTCAGGCTTCGCTGGACCAAGAAGGGGTCTATTATTTTATTTGAACCTTTTTTGCATGGAGGAATAATTGTTCCCCGAAGAGATCTCTCGATGGCGGTCATTGTGAATTCTAAGGAGCTTCGCTTTGCAAGAGTAGTAGTGTCAAAAGGATGGCATCATTAGGGATATAGATCTCGCGGCTGGAAGTGGGACGAGGAGAGATCGATCGGAGATTAAAAGTGTGCGATAAAGTGGCCGGTTAAAGCGTGTCTAACGCGAAACAATTCAGCCACCAATTTCTGAAATTAAAAATTCCTGCTCCGATGGCCGTGCCGAAGCAAAGGGATGGTCGCGACGATGCTTCTTCGAGACGAGGTTACATAAAACGAGCATGGAGACGCTCAGAGATCGATCTTTGGGAAGAACGGGATCGTGGTTGGGGATTGATCGACTTAAATTAAAGATTCGCGATAAAGTCACTCGTCTAGGTTTCTGATGTAACAGATGCTTGATCAAGATGTCACTCTCTGCGTCAAAGGACTGTCTCTCAGCTCACTGGAGATAAGTTTCCTTTGATAATTAACAGGTTTCTTGGGCTAATAACTTTTACACTTCTTTAACTACTTTTCATCTTCTCGCCTCAGTTGCCGCAGCACCAAATCTTGAGATTTCTATCTTGAATCAAGCGAGTGATCACAGACCACGAGCCATCCCATAAAATACACCACAGGAAATTGGAAAAAGCAAAGCTTCTCGCGATTACATCGACAGACTTTTGATTTAACCGGGGAAAACTTTGTGCCACAGGCGCGTATCCATCTGCCGCAGATTATTTTCCAATAATCTTGCAATTGTTAACGGTGCGGCGATAAAGTCCCCGCATTGTTCCTCTGTGGCCTGAGTTATGTGACGTAAACGATATGTTTTCACGGCCACAAGGCTGCTCGGAAAATTAGAACGGGCCCAAACAAAGCGTTCCCGTGCTTTATGTGACAACTAATCGCCGTGGCTGCGGTCGAGCGGGGCAGGACGAAGGCGAAACGGTGTATACCTGCTTGAGGAACTGAAATCGTAACTTCTCGGCGTAAGTCAGTTGGCATAGGCGTTTCCGGCGCCCGTTAGAAGTTATATGCTAGGAAAGTGGCGGGCAGCCGAAAAGTTTAGCGTTAAAGCGTGGCGAGGCGTTTCCAGCCGTACAATGGAGCCTGAGTTACTCGTGGAATCCTCCTCGTAACTCAAGACACCGTGGATCGAAAACGAGTTACGAACAGAGGATAGGCAATCTTTCGTTTTTACCATTTTCCTCGCAACATCTGTGCTACCTACATCTCCTTGGTTCTGAAGAATTTCGTTTCCTCTCAGCGATTGGTTTCGCTGGATTGCTAATGTTTCTCAGCTTACGATGATAGAAAGCTGATGTTTAACTTGATTGTTTATTCCTATTGCACTCAGAGGACAGGTAGGGAAACTCAAGCTTAGCTAGCGTAGCTGGAGATACTCAATGTATGGTGTTACATTGAGGGGGATCTCACGACGGTATGAGAGCAATCAAAGAGCAAAGACCGTTGTAATTTTTCTTCGAGAGAAGTTTAAAGATTTCGAGTTGAAAAGATCCAGTGTCATGTTGCGTAGAGACCTTTATTTGTGATGTTTGTTTACGGACAAGATAAATTAAAATACATTTATGCACAACTTAATATTTATTAAAATAATTTTCTTTGTGATTTCTAAAATAATATTAATAAAGGTAGGGTAGATGCACCGTTTGTGGCCACATTAAGATATTGTACCAGTTTTGGCCACTTCTTAAAAAATATAATATTTTTCCGTGTAAACAATAATTATAACCTTATATTTTGGGCGGTATACTAAACAAAATATTTATGATGTGAAATTCGCCACATAATAATGATCTGCAAGCAATTTAAAAATAAGATAATTATGCACATGGCCAAAAACAGTGCAATGGCCACAAACGGTACTTCTACCCTATTATAATTATATTATATTTAACGCGTTTTGTGGGTAAAACCGAGTACTTGCATACTTCCGAGAAATCTTGTTTTCCTGTGGTCGAAATAATTTTTTCAAAGAACTCTCATTTTCTGATTCTGTAAGGTACAATTTTATTAAGATTTCTAGAGGCGTTCAAAGTTTATTGTGCCATTTGACTCTTTGTTATCAACAAAAATAAATTGGGCACCCGGTTTTGCCCCACTTTCCCCTATTTCAAATCATGACATCCAAGTGTTGTCAAAGATTTCTTGCTGAGGCATAAAATTTAAGGTGTTGCATAATAGTATAATTCCCTGATTTGCGTGTAAACTATGAATCAACGTAGATCATTTTCTTTTTCAGGAAAAGGGATAATAATCGTGACAAGTTATTAAGTACTTAAGGTTCATCCAATATCGCAAATTTGAGAAGCCATCAAATAAACCTGTCGAGAATTCGTCTCGTATCATTTTACATAATTTCCAATCTGTTACCCCCCGTAAATTCTTGCCCCCTGTTTCTTTCACGAGCGAGGCTCTCGTTCCCGACGAACCCCCATAACGAAGGAACACGATCAGGAATACCGTGGAAGGTAGGGTAATGGCATAATCTACGATGTAGAGTGGCTTCGGAGGTATCGGATTACCTTGACCTATTGCTCTTGGCTTCTATGTGCCGAGCAATAACCAGTAGCCGTTAGGAGATTATCACCGAGGCGAATTCTATACTAAAAACTCATTCCACCAGAGCGCCCAGTGGCTCGCACGGTGAAAAAAGCTCCCCCTTTACCCGTTCCCCCGCTTTTGATCGGACACCGCCAATATCCTTTCGACTATCGCCACTAGGCACGCCAGTCGACTAATAGGCGCGTCTCCAATTTCAGTCGATAGTTTTTTGCCATCGTAAACGCGTCCCAGATTGGCTCTCGCTCCTACGCGTAGCGCAAACCCAATTAAGACTCAGTCGTATAACGCGTGCCCTGTAACCTTGGCACGTTCTACGCGGAGAACGATACGACCTGGCCCCCCTGGAGAACGGAATCGCTGAGAAAAAGTGTTATAGGAATCTGCTGGAGAACCGACGCCTGAGCTCTAGTTCTCTTGGCGACACGAGGGGCCAACTATTTTGGTATTCGATTCTTCTGCGTGACACTTTTGGATTTTAGGAAACTTTCTTTAAGGGTGGAAACACTGTACCGATCTGAAAAGTAAGGCTATTTTCGAAAAAAAAAATTCAACCAAATAACGCAAGTAAATGGATATATTGCTTGGAATAATTAATATGTACATATTGAAGGGTAAAAAAAATATTTTAGGTAAGCTTGCAATTCGTTTTATTTCCTGGTAATGTGACTGAGACTTAGACATTGATAGTGGTAAAGGAACTGGCTGTAGGCAAATTTTTAAGGATGTATCGGACGTAAAATATTAGACAAAAGTTTATGAAATTTGAAATACCTACTTGAATATCTAAGCATAGTACATCTAGATGTAAGGAACTCAAACGACTGTTAGGGGTTTATTTTTATTCCTAGAAAAGTATTTTTCACTTTAGAAATATTTTTTCAAGCATTGTTTGGTAAACTTTTGCCAGTGAAAATGCCCTGAATTCACAATTTTCTCAAGTTATAATTTATTTCTTTAAAATGGTTTAGTGAAAACAATTGAAACTCGACAAATATTTCATCTATCCATATTCTACATGTAAAAAACAATTGAAAATATTTGTACCATTTCTTCAATATTTTTTCAGCTGTTTTATCTGTCAAGATCATCTCTTTCCATAAGAGAACGTGTAAAATCAGTGAAAATTAAAATCGTTATAACTCAGCAACCGTTTAGTGAATTCGTTAAAAATTTTTGGAGCACATCAGAAAGATTAAAAAGAACAATCTCACAAATTTTCATCAACTTGGTACCACAAGACTCGTCTGCCTGAAGACTTCAATGCCCGCATGGAGCATTACGCTGTAACATGCTTCCTTAACTCTTCGATTCTTCCACTCCTGATTAAAGAAGCAACGTTTTTATAAAAAAATATGTTCTTTGAAAATATCTCCCCGAGTATACCTTTTCTCAGAAGTAGGCAAAGTTTGTAGAAGAAACTTATCTACGCCAAATTTTGCTTCTATTTTTTTTTGGAAATTCTTTAGCAATGGTTCCTAGTTAACGAGTCCGATAATTAAAAGAAGAATTTCTCTGAGAAACTTCGAGTATCGACTTGTTCGCTCCAAGATCCTGGTGCAACTCGTAGCCGTCAGTGAGGATCGCGGGCAGGGAGGTTTTAAAATTGGCCCGACCTTTTTGGCTGGATGGAATCATAAAGATCGGCGATCGCGAATATAATGGCATTCCCCGCTGAGCATGCCTCGTCGTAATCTGTGGGAAACCGGGGTCCTGACCCCACCACGGTCGAACGTGATTCTGCGAGTGCAAGGTCCTCGCGATTCACGGTTCCTTTTCACGTGAACCTCGCCAGGAACTGTTTCGCAGAATCTTTACAGCCAATAAGAAGTTGCCAGAGCAAATGCTGGTCGTTCTTACTGCGATCAAAGGCGAGTCTTAAACTCTTAACTGTGAGACTAAATATATTTCCCAACCGTCGAGAGCAATCTCTTTACGGCCGCGGCTAGGAAACTCGACCTTAACGAAGATAATCGTGACATACCCTTGAAAAATCTTAAAAATCATAATGAACAATATTAACCTACAATATCTCTAAGAAATAGGGTAAATCCGGGAGACGCAGTCGGGCTGGAGAGTTGGTCGAAACAGTTGATTCTTAGAGAATTAATTGTTCTAAACCTTAACACACTTTTACATATACACAGATGTAGAGTCTGAATATAGCCATTTGACCAACTCTCCAGCCCGACTGCGTCTCCCGGATTTACCCTATTAATTATTTCACAATTGAATAATAAAGTTTACTTTTACGGTTACAAACGCAGAGTTAATATACCCACGTTTGCAAATCACCACTGTATGTATATGTATATAATTTCTGCAATGCAGAAGACACGTGTCTTCGAGATACCGATAATTACTATCGAAGCTGTATGGATAGGACGGTCTTCATTTAACCCAGCGAACGTTGCAAGGTGAGAGATCCGAGAAAAGGCGCGCCTCGGGAAGCAATCTCTTTTAATTGCTGTAATTACGCTTCTTGGCAACGTGCACCGTCCGCGGGGCTGTATTTAGGCGGGTTTCGGATAATAATCAAGCAATAATTTCAGCGGTATTAAATTTTCCCGCGACGTCGCTGCTGAATATCGTAATCGGCGGAACCGATGACTCTTCCTCCCCCCCCCCGGTATCCCCGCCGCCGCCGCCCTTGATTGGTTAACTACGAGCGTGTAATGTAATCAAGTGTCCCTTTCTTAATTACCCAAATCTGATATCCCTATAATTCCAATTAGTGCTCGAATTGATTACGTAAGGCTTATTCCGCCAATTAAGGTGGTGCCTATGGGGATGTGGTCGCATGGCGGTGCCGTCCTTTAAGAATGTTTTATTACGGCGGCAGTCAAAGGTATGCAAATGCGTTATTTTCGTTCGCCATTTACCCCTCTTAACGTCCACGCGATTTTCTTTACTCTCAAGCCTGTACTTTGCTTCCTGCCAAACGAACATTGCAACGATTCGCGGGGAATAAGATTTATGTCCGCTCAGGTGTTGCATTTTTATAGAGTTTTGGTAATCGAGTATCGGAATTTATCGGCAAATACTTACCAATCTTATTTTAATAAAATCGAAAATGTCCTCGAAGATTGTTCTCGAGAATAGAATTGTATGATATTGTTTTTACTTGAATTATAGACATGCATACAGAATGACAGCTTCAGAATTCTCAAATGTCAAGAGAAATATACTATTTTGTGCATTGTTTTATATTAACATATGTATATGGACGAGGATTTATTATTCTTCATGGGTGACGAAGGAAACACCTTTAACAAGTCATAGTTACAACATATATATTATTAATTGCAAGTTACGTGTGAATTTTAGTTGAGTTTTAAAGGGACCTAAACACGCCTTCTAAAGTAAACTGAGAACCACTGACACGGTCAAAGGAGCCTAATTGAAAGTCAGTCAAAAGTGCCTGCTATGTCTGCTCGCATGTGCAACAGCTTCTATCTTCGGCCAGTGATTCGGCAGTACCTTCATTAATCGCAACATGGACCTCCATGAGAGAGCGGTGCATTTGATGACTGTGTGACCACCCCGTTCAAAATGATTTCTTTAATGAAAACACGATTAAACGCGATAACAGATGGTAAGGCTTGATTGCTTCGCAGGATACGACGTTCTGTCTGTTCCCTTCGAAATTAGTAACAGATTTAACGAACTTAGTCTCGAATTAACGGAGAATAAAACATAAGTGAAACCTCCTGCATATGAAACTATACTTGCTATATCCTCTCAACGTCAGCATATTCAAAATAACGTCGATCTTGCGATTTAAGTAGCTTCTGGTTGCGGATTGATATAATAGAAGAGTCTTCGCAAAAAAGTAGGTACCAAAAATTAAAAAAAAATTTTACCGGAAAATCTTCTACGTGTCAATGATAATACTGTAGTATAGACTTTTAATGCAATTTACCTTTGTAAGGAAGTTACCAATAGTGCTAAAAGCGGTGGCACGTACCTACAGGGTTTTCTACAAATACAATTCTTTTCTCATGAATTTGGACTATATTAATGCAAAAAATAGAAATTTTTGTGATGTATTTGGGTTATTGTATTCTTAAGCATATTTAACGATCAAATTTCGTGAATAATTGAAAGTTAGAAAAGGTTTTTCTCTCTCGTGAAAATTTTGGTACTTCAGTGTTTTCTAGAAAGACTCTACGACAAAATGTGCTGACTAGGGTATGAGGGTAAGTTATAAAAATGAAACAAATATAAACACGTAAGGAGCAGTGTGTAACAATCTATCTACGAATGTACAGTGGGGTGATATAGCTCTCCAGTAGCAATGTCAATGGTAATATATTATTGTCATTACTATTAATTATCAGAGACCAAGAGAGATAATAAGTAAGGTAAAGGGCCAGTAGTTGACCATCAATCAGTAGTTGACCTTTGTTCAGAAAAACATGAAAAATAAGGTTTTTCTGAACAAAGGTCAACTACTGATTGATGGTCAACTACTGGCCCTTTACCTTAGTTAGTGATGATTATAGATATTTATTTCTACCTCCACGCGATAGCACACTGGAGACATAACAGAAACATTTCCTTAATGTTTAATGCCATTTTCATTTACTAATTTCTCCTTAAAGAAGCTCCAGAATGAAACGTTCAATAGACACACGATCTCGGCTTTGAATAAATTGTTATATTGTTTCGTGAAAGAAACTTAACTTCTCTCTCCTACCGAAAAAAGATAATATTCTCTTTTGCAGACTGCATGTACCGCACCTGTAACAGAACGTCACGTTACAATGAAAAGCATAGTGATTCAGCAGCGCGCTGGCCGCGTCGGATGATTTTCATCATCATACCATATTCAGACATACAATTTGTACCAGCATTGAGTATCGGTGAATTGAATAATAAACGCGGCAGTGTTGTTCTAGATACTTAAAAGAAAGTGATTGATGAAGCATGTGCCGGATCCCCTTTCGCGAAATTTGACTCACACCGTTGCCATTGAAATCCTTGGCGACGTGACCTATTTTCGAATGGCGCTTGCGATACGTTCGTGTGCCAGTCGCGCGTTAAATGATCAGCCGGGAGAGAGACTCGCGTGAACCTTGATTGCCGAGATGTTCAAAGAATTTCAGTTAACTCGAGTACCGTTTCGAATCTAATGAATAGGCAATTCTGCAGATGCGCCAGGGTATTCTGGAGAGAAGGCGAACAGGGGAACGCTAAAATCCTTACGGTGACGAGGAGAACGATGATGATCGTCTTATAATTATATGCGCGTGTGGGGACCCCGGTTTCAAAGACGGAACGCTGGTGAACAGCGAGGAACGGCGATTTTGCTCTGCATAGAGAAGTAGCATCTGTCCTCAGTGATCCTCAAACGTGTACGCCAGACGTTATCTATTAACCCTTGTACGGAATTTGTACAGTTACACGAATAAGTAAATTTGGGTCAAATTGGTCCAATCTATAATCTATACTCTATAGTATATAGTCTACATATAGTATTATATAAAGAGAGAAACGATTTTTATGTTCGCGCAAAACTCAAGACTTACTGAACCGATCTGCCTAAAATTTTAACACGTTATCCCAGGATACTCTAAGACGGACATAGGCTATGTAGCATGACTCAGAACGAGTTATTAACATGGAACGAAGAATCGCCTGGTATGTGTTCCGCTGGAGGGAAAATAAATCTCCCAAATTTGGAGAGAATGTTATCTTTTCGAAATATTATGAAGAAATTAAGTTTTTTTTTAAATACTTAATTTCCTTAAAAGATATTAATTCTAATAAACATGCTAATATCTCGGGCGAGAGCCGAGGCATGGGACGCTAGTATTAAAAGTTTACAAGAAACGAGCATGCAAGAATAAAAGTTCATTGAATTATTATGGTTTAATATTTTAAGAACTTATTAAATTTCTGCAATAAAAAAATATAAAAAAATAATTAAATAAATAAAATTTAAATGAGAAATATTATTATTATTTATTATTGGTGGTTATTAGTTACTTAAAATTACGAAGAAGAAGTTTCAGTCCGAATAATAGATTAGTTAAGGAGAAATTAGAATTTGTGACTCGATTTTGGGTCAAAATGACCCAATTTCCGTGCAAAGACTAAGTCAGTGTTCTTCCTGGTTCCAAATAATTATTATAAAAGGGATCTACTTCTTCAGAGTATCAACAAAATTTAGTAGCTTCACCGAAGTAGCTTCAAAACATGGAGAGGGTATCATATTATCATATTTAATAATATTCCTCATAGAAGGTCTTCACCTTCTCTAACTTCATTCAAAGTTTCAAAATAAAGCTTTAAGGAAGGCTGCATAGCTCTGAAGGAAACAATTTGAGGACAGTTCTCTATATGTATACTTGAGAATATTGGGAACTTTCCGCCATTAGTAAGTGTTCACAGTGTTCCCAGATACCGCACGCGATACCGTTTGATAATAATGTCTACCATGAAATCAACGATGCATCGTGCAAGACGTGATCATGTAACTCGCGAAACGTTTCATCGGAACACGTTTTATGAGTATGCACCTGCTCTCGCAACGGGACGTGAAAAGAATCCAGCCTGTCCTTCCTGTGCAAATCACATGACGCAATCACGGAGATTTATACCGAGGGCGAAATGCGAAGGTGAACGATCGTATTCGGCACGAAACGGACGATTAACGATACAAAGCTTTCAACGAATTTACTTGAAATAATCACATACGCCGAACTCTGCAGGTGAATTCATTTTCGGGAATCATCACGTGGTTTAAGAACAGATGTATTCTTACAGCATCGAAATGTTGATTGGGCAAGCTCTCGGTGAGAATCACAGTCATATGGTATTTTTAACACAAAAGGAACGAGAGTGTTAAAAAGAACGAAGCCCTCAGATCTATGTTCATAACAGATATTTCCACAAAATCTATTGTACTATCACATATCACATTTGCTAATTGATATATATAAATAATTCTATTAATAATAAATTTTGATTCATATATATTTAAATGATTTATATATTAATAAGTTTCTCATTGATTATTTATCTCTAAATATATAAATATTTTATTAATATATATTTATTTAATATATTTAATTAAAGGTCAGTCGTAAATTTAAATAGTAAAGAAAAAATCTGACATTCACAAGACTAACTCTATTTTTCTTAGTTTCTAACTCTCTATGAAGTCTTGATGAAGATTTAATGCTAGAATGACTAGAGTTCTATATCGCATACAACAAATTTCATCAACTTCCAGACTAGCATAGAGTCAATCCACACTATTCTTGTGTCGAATCGTGAGAACCTCTGTGCCACGTAGGTAAGCCTCGCGCTTCGTGTGGTCCACATTGTCCGTGGTCAAATTACATGGAACGGGGTGCTTCTAATGGCAGTTCTCGTTCTTCTGGAGGACCAAGAGGGACGAGGGCACTTGCTGCAACAGAGAGGACGGCCAGCGTGGACAGAAGGAAGAACCTAGCGGTGAAACGGAGAGGGTAAGGGCGAACGAAGGGAGAATGGACGAACATGGAGAGCTCTCCCTTTGATCGCTGGGCAGAGATAAAGACGGAAAACGGGAGAAAAGGGGAGACAGAGCCGGTCATGCTTCGACTCCGCTTTGGTCTCGCCTCGACCCCGCTTCTGCCACGCGACGACCGTGAAGCAACCGAGCGAAACACCTGCCCGTTTCGTTGACATGCAAGGAAAATTTTCTGAAGGCACCGCGGAAACAATGTGCCTGGTAATGCAAAACAGGTTCGACGCGTCCCAGGCAATCTTAATCGCTTCAATTATGGCTGAAGTACTGGGTACCAGGCGCTAGCACTTGGTTGGATGGCTTTGTGGGTCGAAACCGCGAAGGATGCCTTTTTTGCTGCGTGGAAGACGGTTGAAGGTAATTTCTTGGGTATCAAAGCTAGTTACTATAAATTAGGTAATAAATCTTTTATTGGGATTAGAATTTCCTGAATCTTTGGTGATATAACACTTGATTAACGTCACTTTAGAATTTGGTGTGCAGTTTCAAAGTGGAGGTGTGTGTTTTAGGGTGTGGTAGATAGAGAATTTTTGGTAAGTGTAAGTAAAGATGATTGAAGTTTAGTTGGAGGGGATGAGGTTCTTCAAAGAGTTCCGCAAACAGAAAAAGGGGATAAGGCGAGTTTATTGTTGGATCGAACACGATCTTCCCAGAACGATCGCACCAGGCCACGGAATCACGGATGTTAAGGCGTTCCACACGTTTTCGGCATCAAGGGATGATGGGCCGATCGACAGTGTTCCCCCGATTGCAATTGGCCCAGAAGAAACACGGCAAAACCTTTGGACTGGTAATAACCGTTGCTATCCAGTCATTATAAGCGAGCTTCTGCGTGCTATATTAACCTAATACGGTTTTCAGGGTGGTCCCTGCCACTGTGATTTCGACCACCAACACTGAGTGGCTTTAAAAACACGCCAGAGGGACCTACTCATAAATAATTCATTGTTTTTCCTCTTTTTGGCAACTGTATTCGGGCGGGAATACGTTCATCTCTCAACTTTCCTATCAGCTTTATGATCCATTGCAGGATATGGAGCTAATATGTCGAAGAACAGTGTCTTATGTTGATTAAGTTGTTATCAACAATACGCAGTATAGCTAGCTTCGAGCAAATCAACAAATCAGCTTGTTAGACACTGTTTTATAATAATTGCTTACTCGAGATCCATTTTTTGGCCCAATTAAGATTCTACTTCTATCAATGTACACTGTTGTACATAAGTATTATGACACCTGTTGTATTTCCAAAAAATATAGATAGAATACTTTTCGCTGCTTTTAATTTAAAATACAAAATAAAGTAAAATTTGTCGGAGTTCTTTAATAAATTTGAAAAGGTTTTTCCTAATTATTTTATACAATGTAGGTGTCCTAATATTCATGAACGACAGTGTACATACCTATGGATCAAGGTTGAACCTGAAATTGTTTATTTTAAAATGCATGAAAGTCTAACTTCATCATAATCTATAACCGGCAGCTTGCTCTTCAACATTCATGTTCTTTTTGCGGATGAACTTCAGTAATGTTAAAAATAAGCGAACATCTTTCAAAATTAGAGGAATAAATCTTTATGCAATAGGTATTAAAACTCGTTACAAAATTTTAGAGAAATTGATTCGAGTGTTTTTAAATTATTTACCTTTCAATTTAACATGTATTCTTATGGGAAACGCAATATTGAAAAATATAACTACAAAATTAAATGTGAAATAATAGGCTAAAATTTTTTAAATCTTGTGTACAGTAAGATCAAAGAACAGTCTTATTAATATAACTAAGATATATATGATCAACGCTCACCAAATACAACACATTCACACACGTTTCACTGTCTTTCATGTAAGTAAAAAGGAAAATTAATGTTTCAAGTTTAGAATTATTTCATTTCCAACAGTTGCATTTCAGGCACATTCCAACAAACAAGTTTATGATAAAAGATCTAATATTCAATACATTGACAAAATAAAATAAACCGTAAGAGCGAATAACAGAATTCGCGATAAAAATACACCACTGCCATTTCTGACTCATTTTTATCACAGGGAAAGGCCTTATTAATATCTTGGAACCTGATTAATTTTTGGCTAACATTCTCGCTGAATTCATCCTTAAACCAACCACATCCAATACTCGTCCCACGTTCAATTCGAGCGTTCGACAAGCAGGCCATCAAAGAGGCAAAACGAATCACTTTAAGGGGGGAGCCTGGTGTAACTAGCTGGAAATCGAGGCATTTTTGGGATTTTTTTTTAAAGAAAGTATTTAATCGATCTTTGTGAAACTTTCGGGATATTGTATTAACAGGTTAAGGTAGAAAAAAATAAATTTTATTAAAAAAGAGCGGCAAATAACAAATTTATAAGGACTTATGCCCAGTCCGTTGGCGACGCAATTGTTGCACTGCGGGCAACGTAGCGTCTTTAGGTTTCATGTAAAACCAAAAATTGAACAATTTTCATTTAGTTTATGAGTGTACGCACAGATCGAACAAATTTATAACTTAAAAGATGCAAAATTGACCAAATGGCGGCCTCTTGAATAAAAAGTTCACTTTTTCCATCGAAATTTTGCCTTAAATGTGTAAAAAAAAGTTCTTTATTTAAACAATATCATTATACTAATAACTTAGTGCTATGAAGAAAATGTTCACAAATATCCGTGTACAAGGCCAAGTCGATTGGTTGCATATTTTTTTAGTTACATTGCCCGCAAAGTGTAAAACTGTCGTTTCGAGAAAAGCACATTTCAAGTTTTCTCGGAACCTGGTGCTCCGTAGCAAAACCGGCTATATCCGCTTTAATTTTTCGAATTTCGTTTTGTTGCTTTGGGAGCATATTATCATGATATTTAACTATTGATTTATGTAAAAAAACAATCGATTTCTTCGACCCACTATACCAGACTCCCCCCCTTCAATGTGTAAAAAAGTTATTTATTTAAACAATATCATTATACCAATAACTTAGCTCTGTGAAGAATATGTTCACAAATATCCGTGCACAAGGCCAAGTCGATTGGTTGAATATTTTTTGAGTTACATTGCCCGCAAAGTGTAAAACTGTCGTTTCGAGAAAAACGCATTTAAAGTTTTGTGGTAGCCTGGCGCTCCGTAGCAAAATCGACTATATCCGCTTTGATTTTTCGAATTTCGTTTTGCGGCTTTTGAAAAAAAAAAATCGATATCTTCGACCCGCTACACCAGGCTCCCCCCCTTACTACTTCATATTCGTAGAAACTGAATGGCCAAATAAGGAAATGATAGACCCCATCGTAGAAAGGCATTCTTGCATCAACGTTTCTTCTGGTTCCCCCTGCGGCACTATAAGGATTGCCCGAGGATCATCAGGGGCTAGGATTGTTCCTGTATCATTTTCCAGGAACAGACACTTATGGAATACTCTGGAATTACTCCATTCATCCCCTCGTTCCTTCCCTCAGCCGCGGCTACATCGTCCGGTCGTGCTTACTCGGTTAATAGGGCGCATTAATTTTGTAATTAAATCGTCGCGGATAATAACAGAGCGCTGCGTGGCGGGCGTCTCGATCAGGCTGCAGTCCCAAGTCATGACGAGATTATTAAGGGCCAATTACTGCGCGTTTTATTGGCGGATAGAACGCGCCACGGGTTTCGCCTGTGCACGCCGATCAACCGCCCTCTACTTACGTCGACAGTGATTTATGGTGACGCGAACCACCCTGTCCCGAATTGCTTCTTTATCAGCGGGCCTCTATCGCGGCGGCGCATCGAAGTCCGCCGATATCGGCTGGAGAATAGCGTCGCTCGCGTTTCGCAGCGTTTCCGCAACGAGATGTACCTAATTGCGTCAGCGGCGCAGGCGGACGCTAAATAGCCGACATCTCGTTACTGGATTTCCCGCGGTATCGTCGAGGAAATTTACGAGCCAGACGGTAGTCGAACGCTTCGTTGTGGATGCATTTGACGCCTGGAGCCCGGCCAGTGCTCCGATTCCCATGATCTCCCTCGATCGAACGATCTCCGATCGTTAATCGCTTAATTGCGCAACCCCGCTGCTACGATCCTCCAGCTTTGCATCATGCTGCATAGTTCGCGCGATCCTCTACACGAATGCTTCGAGATATATGTGCTTTGTGTCGCTTTGAGGTGTCAGAGGATTGATGGGGCTTGTTATGAAAGCAATTTTATTTGAGAGAAGAATTGGGGCATTGAGAGCAAAAATGTACTAACCTACGTTTTTTGCAAAATTGAATCAGTAGCAATAACGTATTCCAATGAGCTGTAGGTACTAATCATATAAAATAGGAAGAATTCATTTTTTTGGTTTGAGGGGATTTCTTTTGTTGTAGCTTGGTATTGTCAGTGCTTCCATTTGAAGTGTAATAAATGAGGGTTATTACATTTTTGGTTGACTGATTTGAGATAGTTGTTTATTAAGTTGTCTATTAACTTTCTGTCAGATTAGTATTCGAATAGATTGACTTGAAGGATAAAGTAGAAGAGAGCAAAACCCATTTTCATAGCAAACTCAGAAGACTGTTTAATGTAAATGGAGTAGACTTAATTGAAACTCTAAGACCAGTTCATAGAATCGAACAAGATATTCAGCATTTTGCTTAATCGCGTTCCCCACCACATTTAGTCGAAACCGAGACGAAAACGATCTGGGAATCAACAGGTGACGGGGGAATTTCACTTTTAATTAAGTGGCTAGCAATTACCGTGGCGAGGAAAGTAAATTAATGGCAGTCAATACGAAACAGCAGTGGGTTTAAACTTAAACAGAGCACGTCGTTCTTGTCATTGATTTTCTGCTAATTATTTCTTTCCCAACGAAAGCAAGTCGTCATGGTGTTACAAAAACTTATCTCCCACATCCATTTCTTGTACCAGAAATCTACATCAGCCACTGACACAATTCAATTACCCAAGAGGAAAAGCACATAAAAATTCACGAATGCCCAAAAGCCTGCACGTCTAAAAATGACATAAATCCGCACAGATTGGTCCGAACAGCCAAGGAATACGTACGCCTAATTAAATTTCACGAGAGAAATGCTTCAGGAGCCGAGGACAGTGATAACAGAGGAAGGTAGAATTCGACGCTCGACGGACTGCCATTCCAGCCGCCGTTGTCCAGCAAAAAGACCTCGAAGGGAACAGCTGGAGAACAAGAGGAGAAGGAATATTTTCAGGTGATCGGCGGACGGTAACAAGAAGGACAATTAATTTTAATTGTCTTGTCCGGACAGAGCGTAGGTACGCGTGGCATGGCGAAAACGGCTGGAATATTTCCCCGGCGGGTCGATTAAAAGCCGCTGCTTGTAATTGCGCCGCCTACCGAACCCCGGTGCCTTCCTTTCCTTGCTCGCCTTACCCTGGGGCCCCGTCAGATTTAAGTACTACGACGGCATGTCGCATGGCCACGCTCACGTACTTGTTTTCTCTGGCTGGACGTGGCGCGTTCCACGAGCTCCAATTATTAAAACTCCACGGAGGATCGGGATGTTTGCGTGCCCCCGGGGACCCATCCGGGCTAATTGCAAGTTCTGAATCAAATTCAGAATCATCGTGGCTGAACCGATCGGAATGGCGACTGCAAATGCTTCGACGAGGGTAGAATTCTAAATTTGCTCTTCTAAAGACATGGTGCAGGTGTTTTTATTGGAAGGGCAGCCTTGGGAGTGGTAGATCGAGGGAATTTGTAAGCAATGAAGGGTAATTCAAGAGTGGGAGCAAGTTCTGAATGAAACCCTTGCGAGGAGTGGGTGGGGTAATATTGAATTCAGTGATAGGATAACTGTGGATGAAGATTTTTATGAATTTGGGGTTCTATGTAGATTGTTTTTTGAGGAAATTGGTAGTAGGTATAGTGTTTGCTAGGGTATGAGTTCTACGAGGGTAGATAACTTGGAAAAGTGTTTGTTAAGGGGTAATTTCTATGTCGGTAAATAATTTGGCTGTTTTAATGCCAATTTATAATATTTGTTTAATTACAATAAACTCGATTACCAAACTTCAAATTAATATTATTTATTAAATGAGGAAATATGCAGCCATGTATAAAATGATAAAATACATTGCCTCTTCAATTAATTCTTTCTTGCCAACCAATTATTATTTTATAAAAAGAGGAGGAAACTCTAGAATACTCTAGATAACCATTAGGTAACTATTAACACTATAGTAACTATTAGACGCTAGAATAAGTTGAAAAACTTTTCCAAAGGCTTCAGAAAATTTCCACCATCCTTCTAAATATGGACCTAATTTCTGCACTACCCAAAGACTAGTTCCTCTTCAAATTCTGTCTCCAGGAATAGAAAAGATGGTCACTCCACGTTTAAACAAACTCATAAAACAGGATAGGAACTTCCTGCCCAAAGGCTGATGTCTGAATTTAGCTTGGTCCATCGCTATTCCCTCAGGTCTCTCGTAAGCCGATAGGAAAGGTAGAAAACGACTGAATTTATGTACGAAACGTGACCCAACCGTTTCACCGTTCGCTTCCCGTGTACACGATAACGAGGCAGGAAGCACGGTATGCCGGTTTCTCGAAATCCTTCGAAACTGATCTCCTTAGGACGTGCCAAGACATCGGGATGGAGCCTTAGAGGCAATTTGACGTACAGGGACTGTCAACAATGAGCTCTAATGACCATCTCCTGGACGTGTCAATACTGTATTTTGTCCACAAACGTCATCGCACAATGGCACCCCATGGCGTTCGAGAGAAAGAGACGCGAAAACATGTTACTCCTGCGCGTCTAGACGCCTGAGAGCGAATGCACGCGGGGGATTATGCGAGGATTCGATGGAAGCTGATACTGCGTCGAACTGGAGAGACGTCGATGGAAAGCGATTATAGTAACGACGGAAAATATTAACGTCTCTTTGTTAGTGGCTGCAATAATGGCCAAAGGAAAGTTTAAACTGTGAACCGGGACTGAAATAAGACAGTTCCATTAGAAAGAATTATATCTTCTGTATTTCATATATTAATACTAATAATTCTTTATTGCACAGTAGATATTACGAGAGAAACCGTATACATAGAAGGCAAGAAGAAGAAAATTAATTAGAAATTATATAATACATATACCTAAAAGTAGAAGAGGGCACAATGTGCAGCTGTTGTTAATCAAACCACTTAAAACTATTTAACACCAACACTAACAGTGTATTTTGAAAATAGATGTAGATATCCAAATAACCTAATCGCGAGAAAGGACTAAAATCATGTGTGTGACGTTGTAAAATAACGAGAGTAAGAGTTAAGAGTTAATTGCTATTGTTGATTACCAAAAAATAATGTCACTGCATGTTTGAATGATGAGAGGGCGGTTCGAGAGAGGTTTGAGGGTTATTAGGGGTTGTTCAGTGTATAAGTACCTATTAGTGATTCTAACATAATACATAAAGCATAGTATTCAGTTTGTTATGTAGACGTGTAAAGAAGTGAATTTTTAAATTTCTCTTGACCACCATTGTAACTTTGCAATCCCTTCGAGATTCATGCACAGGAAAGGGAATTAAGCCATGAATTCTTCAAAATGTGAAAGCTTAGTATTTTGCCATGATCTTCTATTCCAATTTTGTATTGAAGAGATTTAACTTTTGTTATCAATTACAAATTTTTCTAAGATTCTACACTGGTGTAATTCTTACAATCGGTGTAAAATATGGTAACCAAGGAACAAGTTCACCAGTTGCAATAAACTACTTAGTTGTGGATCGATTTGATATAATTAACTTTGTCATTGAAGTGGCCGATTACCTTTAATCATCAATCGTTTTGGAAGAATTTGGTGATTACCACATAAGGCATGTGATTAATCAATGAATGTGGCTGAAAGAAAAGGACATATCAGTGACGCAACTGACGTCGTAATGGATAATGGGACACTGAAAACCCTGTAGTAAGTAGATGGATGGACGTCCTGCGTCCGAGGAAGAGACGGTCAGGAATGATGATACAGGCGAGGAATGGTTATGATGAAAAATTGTTTGAACAGGGCAGGTGTTTCCCCGTGAAGACTCATAAGGGACGTCGTTGCCCTACGACATTCCACGTCTCCCTGCATCAGTCATCTGAGACACCTTAGGACTAGTTAGCTGATTTCGCAGGATAGAAGATAAAAATATTTCGTAGCACCACCAGTCGAAGATTTATGAGCCTGCCAAATCTGTCACATTAGGGTAACCCGAAGAAAAATCTTTAAAGATTATAACACTTTCATCTTTATAATGCTCTTCAGACAGTTTCGACATCAAATTGGTACCTGAACATTATTTACAATTCACAAAACTGAAGGCAATGCATTCATGAAATAATGAAGAAACAAGCTGGGAGAATTCGCTGAATAATTATGAGGATTTCAATCTAACTATTTTCTGAACAATTGTAAGTTAAGAACCCTTTGTCCCAACATGGTTTCAGCTGCATTAAAAATAGAATGAAAATATAATTTACGACCAATCCTTCACGAAGCACCGAAATTTGTATGCACAAGAGGAAACTGTTTGGAAAACTCGCCTCGTCTATGATTTTCTACTGATCTCTATCTCCATCAGTGGAGATGGTGTTCGCGATGATTGGTTGTCTGAAGTCTCGATGTCCAGGGGTTCCATTCCAAAATGACCAGTGTTGCAGCGGTTCCAGCGCGTCATCCATTTCAACCCCCTGCTGGAGCACCCTCGGTTCACCGATAACGATCAACGCCTCCCAAATTATCCCACACTCGAGCCATAATTTTCGAATTATAGGTACACCCTGTCCCACTTGATTTTCACGGAGCGGCATCAACGTACGGCGGTCGTGAGATGCGGGAAAAAATGGAAAGCTTAATTGGTCGCCGGATTTACATAATTGGCGTAGACTGTGATGGCGTTGTCGCTGGGGTTCCTCATTGCCCACGGCGGATCTCAAGTCGCCAGGATAATTACAAACAGCGAGGTGGACATTTTTATAAGAGGGCTACACAGAATGTTGCTCGTCTTTGCGAGAACGGGGACAACGGTCCTCGATTAAGAACACCTGCGAACGCTTAAGGTGTCGCTCGTCTCTTTACAAAATCGTAATCGGCGAAAACGAGAGTAATAATTTTCGTGATCATAAGTGGTGTGTCGAATAAAACGTTGTTTTTAAAGGCGACAGTTCTTGCGTCATTGGAGGTCGTTTATTACACGTGCAGTCTTGAATCGAAGGGTGAGTGTCATTTAATGAGCTTTAAAAGCTGTTTAACTGTTGGGAGTGGAACGAATCTGTAATTTCACTTTCCTGCATTTATGTGTCAGGTGTTACAGTTACAGGATAGTTGAGACATTATGCAAGCCACAAGGTATTTGCTTTATATAGGGATTCGTGTACTGAATTCATTGAAGCAATCTTTGGGGGAAGAATCTCTTAGATAAATGAAGAAATAAGTGTTATTCAGGATTAATTAGCTAAGTAGGAATAATGTAAGTGTCCATCTCTACTTAGCAGAGGAAATACCCTTCATAGAAGTGCAAGCAAAGTCAAAATTGTAAGAAACAGTGACCACAGAAGAATCTAGTGTCCAAATACTCGCACCAATGGTCTACAAACGAGAAGAACAGAAAATTTCGACATGGCGTCGGGGGAAGAGTGTTTAAAGTATCATATTTCTGGTTGCATCTAATTTATTCCGACAGGGAACAGTCCAAGATCTCCAGATTCCGTTCTACCTGCGAGATTCTTGAATTGCCAAGCCGGAAGATTTCTGGGAGGAGAAGTTATTACTGCCCAGCAGGGTGCCCGGCTATTTTGTGTTACTATTTCGAATAACAATTACACACCGAGCAATTATATTTCCTTGACTGATGCAGGTTCGACGAGAGACTGGCAGGTATCGCTTCTCTGTCAGAGATGACACGAACAATTATCGCTCTTGCCTCAGCCTCCAATTAAAAGGAGAAATTGAGAATATGCTAACAGACAAGACTGATCCATCAGTAAGTCTACAACATTGGGAACCACGAAGAAAGGAAAAGTTGCAACATGTAACCTACTTTGTTTAATTAATCCGTACCTGGCGGATGAGAGACTCAGTGTTACGTATTATTAATATTATATCTTCGAGAATATATGGATTTGGGATTGGAGTGTAGATAGGTGAAGTGTATTCCGATTGAAATTGCGTGGTAAAATGGACTCTGCGTTGGATGTGTTGTTAAAATAAAGTAACGTGTTAGAGAAATATTCCTAATAGAAGCAAAGAATGTCACGTTTTGTTGAGAAGTTGAAATGGTACAATTACCGTGTATTGCATCAATGTGCAAGTGCCAGAAGTGAATATTTTCAGTAATTTCTTTTCAACCACAGTGAAGCGTTTACTTATCAGCTCTGTCTTGTAACAGCTCTAGACATTAAAATAAATTATTCTAGCACTTAGCACCACTTACAGCTCGTGTCATCGCATTCAGCACGGGATTTGCATCCAGCTCCACTAAAAAAATAATTTTTTATTTCTTTGGTACTTGCATCGTTTACCATTTCAACCCCCAATTTCACTATTTCATCTAGCTGAGGAGCAGTGAAGAAACGTGTCCCTCTAGAAAGCACTATAAGTACCAAAGCCCACAAAATGAATTTTTTGTAAATAAGTTATTAGTAGTGCTAAAAATTGCTACCGCTGGTTTACGTCCAATGCCACTTCTATAGAAAACATACTTTCAACTGTCGATAATATGTGCTTCTCTGAAGTGTCCCGGAAATTGTCGCAGGCTCAACAAACCGCCGGCGAGATTCAATAAATCGCGTTCGCAGGGGCGCAGGTGGTAGCCTCGTCGTGTTTCAAGGAGATGGCCCTCTCCGTGGCGTCAACTTTCGGCGATTAATCAACGATGGAAGATGGCTATCGGGGCTGAATTATCTACGTGTAAACTAGCCGCGTGGCTTGTACCTCTATTGTACGAGCACTCAGCCCTTTCATTGTGGCCGATGAGAAATCGGTCGGTTTTCGAATCCGTGGGTTTTGTTTTACTGCCTCGCACGGACGCGTGCGGACCTCCCGCCTCTGGCTCTTTTCTTTCACGGCTGGACTGGTGTATCGTTGTACATAATAGCTGGGGAAGGAAATGCTGTTTCGATGTTTGTCACGGCATACTAAACGCTCGTAGGAATATCCCGTTGCTGGGTGTCTCGCCGGCCGAGGTAGTAAATTATTGGGAATGAATGGTAGTGGGGCCTGAAACGTGATATTTACAATGTAAATAGTTTCACAGCCGCACTTCCTCCCCCCCCCCCCCCCCCTGCCGCGACTCGTGCATTTTTTAGCCGCTGCGTAACGTGAAATTGCTTGGGCATTTGGTATCGCGATGTATGCTGAAGACAGGGTATAAATCCAGGGAGAATGAACTATGTGGCTTTGGTGGAATTCATTAATTGCCTGTTCCTTGGGAACTGATAACTTGATGGGTCGTTTTAGTTATTTAGTGTTTAATCGATATTTTTCTTAGTTTCGTCCTTAGTTCATAGGAAGGGGCCAACTGAAGATGGTACCTATGTGGGATTATTTTACTCTTTTGGCAGAAATATGCTGGTACCAGCTTACTATTTTTTAAACAGAACGTGGAGGTCTCTCATTTCCTAAAAATATTATAATTGTTACCTCAATCTATAAATCGACAACGTATGACAGACACATCACGAGCCATCAACTGTCATAATTATCTTGAGCCACAGTGCTCCCAAAGGGACACAAGAAAGCAGAAGCGCGTGACTTGTGTTGACAGCAACACGGTACCATAAAACGTGTTGCATCTGCAACAAAATCGCAACGACCGGCACGCCACATTCCATATTCGACTGTGCGACTTCCAGTTGCCATTTCGGGGCCAGAGTCTTTCACCCAGAACCCTGACATCTGCGTAGCTTTCTTATAAAGGGACTCTGCTACATGTGCCAGAAGAGTGATTGTAAAAATTAACGCTCGAAGGTTGCTTCCCATTCGAACAGAGAGGCGTGTATACCGTTGCTCGAGTTAACGATCGTGACTGCACGCGGTTCTGCGTCAGATTGATTGACACCAGGCTCGCTTGCGTAAAAGTCGACGATCAGATCTCTCCGAAATAATAAGCAGGGTCGATTTTGAAATCGACTTCATCGGCTTAATGGTTCTTTCAAGGTGGCTGCCTTCCATGTCCCTTGCTTACCCACCGCACAACAGTTCATAAGAACCGTTGATTGGGAATAATTTAATCCTTCATCCTAAGTCGTGGATACGGATCTCCAGCACTGACAAGAGAAGTTCGGTCGCCCGAACATGCCGTTTTTTCTAAAACTGTGTAAGTTTGTAGAGGACACCCATAGGAGTATCAGGCAATTTTTGGTTGGTGCCGATTTTTGGTTCGTCAGGGTGAAAACACCCCTGGACCTTGCCTTTTACACCGTACTTTTACTTTTACATTTAGGTACTACCTATGTAATTTCTAACACTACTATTTTTCTCTTTCCCGGTTTCTTATATGTATATACTTTTTTATTTTATCTCCATGTTATTTTCGTAATGTCTAGTGGTGCAATAAAGAATTACTATTATTATTATTATATCTTGAAAACTATAGCAGATATAAAAAAATTATTAGAATGAAAAGTTAATGGCTTTTCTTGTTCTATAAAACTTGTTTAAAATTTGTAATAAGAAACGATTTTTTATTTAAACTATAAATTCTATCGAGGTTTTCTAAAAGTCTGCACAGTTTTAAAAAAATGGGAATGTTCGGGGAACTTCCCTTGTGAGTTGTGCTTCGAGTTGAATGGCGCAGTGTTGTGATAGTGGCTGGATGTTTCGTTGGTGACCACTGATAATTAGTGGCTAACCAGAATGTTGTTTACTAACTCTTTCAGGCTGGCTAAATTACAACGGCTATTTACCACCACCCCGTAAATCGATCGGGGGATCGCGACCGCCGGTTGCTCGCCCCCTTGTGTACACGGGCCCGGACCATCCTCTGCCTGATTTAAGGCGCGTATTCGCGGAATACTTTGGCGTATGTCGTTCGAATCTCTGTCGCGGCGCACGGCCACTTTCGTAATTTAACCGACCGGTAGCCAGGCCATTCGATATTCAAATTAGTTTTTCAGCAGTCGATTAATTTCGCGGCGAGGGACCTGCGAGACGCGGCCACGCGAAACCGATTGAATACCGGTGCGATAAGTCACGCCCTGGCTCGTCCATAACGAGAGCAAACGTTTAAGAGGAGACAGCTACGTATTGAGTGATCGTGGGACAGTTGATACGCGTTTCTTTTCAACACTATTTTTCGTAACGAATATATGACGGTGGAATTCAAGATTAACCCTTCGTGGTCACACCTTATAATTACAAATTGGACACATCGGACTCACTGCACCCCAGCGTCATTTTCGTATTTTTGAATCTTTTAACTTTCGAGTGATAATTGCACATTCGTAATAATCATGCAATCATGCTCCAATAGTAATTTTTTAGATATGTAAATTTTGATATGAGGGTACTTGAAAAAAATAGTTATGGAAAAAGGGATCTTCCTTGTGAAAATTCACCAAATTTTTAAACTTTAATATTAAAGTCCACAAATTTACAGAAATATTGGTGAAGAATAATTGACTAACTGATCACGAAGGGTTGAAATCGAATGGTGCTTCGAGTTAGAGGAAGGTAGAAATTGGAGGGCCCAGTGAAAAACATATTAGAAGGTGGTGGAATTGCACTACATTGGAGGAACAAATTAATGGTACAAACTACAAAGAGACGAAAACTGAGCCCCTCAATTTTGAAAGCCCTGAATATTCATGAAAGGCTAATTATTTTATTCGTCCAAGGAAGCAGGGAGATTGAATTCCATTCAGCAAGAAAGCATATTCCAGCGCCCTTTTATGGATCAGTAAACACTGTTACCCAGGTAATATCAATTAATCAAAAGCACTATGTCGACATCGTTTCACCCCAGCGCCACGTACCAGGACCATCCCCTTTGACACTAATTGAACGGACGAAAGATAATACCGCAACCCTGGGCTCTATAGCGAGCGTAGCTTCCCGCGGGAGCCAATCAGAGGCGAAGCACACAAAAACACGGATTTATGGCCAGTAGGCGGTACAAGGATCGCGAGAGACCGAGAAACCAGGGACGCGAACGAAGGGAACAGCGATGGGGATAGATAAAAGGGGTGGAAAGGGAAGAACGATGGAGAGGAACAGGAAGAAACGACAAAAGGACAAGAAACACGCGGGGCGGGAAGGGGAGAGGGGGGAAAGGTCTCGTGGAACACGAGACCCGCGCCCCCAGTAATTATTTCGCGTCTTGCACCGAGGACGATTTTTTGCCGGCTTGCTAAGTGTGTTCCTTAATTGAATTTAAGGTTATTTAATATGCTTTTAGCCCGCTATCGTCGAGCCCCCTTACATACTCCTGAAAACGACGCCCGATCGATCGGCTGCCCGCAAGACTCCCCTCTCGTTCGATGCGTTTCCCTCCTCGTCGGCGGTCCGTCTCGACCGAGCGTCACCCATAAACCTGCTACGTCCTGAATTATGTCGGGGGCTTATCGAAAATACGGGGCTTAATTTCTGCCCGCCGTCGTTTCGATTACAAAGCGAGCCTCGCTCCGCTCACCACGGAGAGATTTAATTGATGCGAACAGCCGGGCGATTGTCTCGGGCGCGCGCTCTTTCGACGGTGCTGCTGTAAATCCCGGCGAATTTAACGATTCCACGCGGGCAAGGGGTATTTCAGGAATCGCGCGGTCAATTCTGATGATCGTTTAAGAACGAATTTGCGGGGTATTGAACAGTGGATTCTCTGGCTCGCGAGCTGTGAAGTGGAATTGTTGATGAACTTTCTGGATATCGAGGGTTTGGTTACTTCTTACTTTATTACTTCAAATTTTAGTGCACTTCTTTCCTCGTTTGATGTTTCGATAATTATTTTCATGCACAATATGGGGGACAAGTTTTTCGAAGGGGACAGAGAATTGGGCCAATTTATGCAGAAATCTACCAACCCTTAAACCGAAAAGTAATTAGTTAAACACAGTATGGATCCCATAATTTTGTAATCTTCATTTTACAAATAATTTCCTATCCACAGTTTAAAAATTACGAACCATATAGTTACATTTTAGGCTAAAAACAGAAACTGCAGAAAATTTAAAGTAATATTAAATATACTGCTCACTATTAAATAATCAATTAAAAAGCATTGCAAAACAACAAGAAGAAATAAAATATATACCAATAGAAATAAAATTACTTCTCTTTACCAATTAAAATCTTCAAACTAAATTTACTCCAATTTCGATCATTGAGGGTTGGTTGGGTGGGTGGCTTTCTACATATCTGACCCCATTTCAGAAGTTGAAATGGTAAATAATTTAAGTGTCTAAAGTGAAAACTGCCTTTAATCCTTTTCCACCACAGCAACATTGGCATATATCTACTTATGATATTATCTCTGGCCTGCGACAGTCTTAGAAATTAAAACTAATTATTTTAGCACTTACAATATTTACCGCCGTATTCCTGAAATTGAAGTCCTTTTCCACTAAAAGCGTAATTTTCAATTTATTTGGCATTTACCCATATCGTTTACTATTTCAGCTCCTCAATTATGCAGCAGGAATCAATGTGGAATCACGGGGTGAAATTGTCTGGGGCAATGGAGACGCCAGTGGTTTGGCTAGTATCTATTGAAAATTGGTTTGGTCAATCAGGTCGAGGCTACAAATTAGCGTTTCCTCGATTCAGCGAACGTTGTCCATTAAGCAATGACATCGACGTGGACGGCCCTCGAACAGGGGATCCTCCCTGATTGATTCCCGCGGGAAACTCCGCAGCAGCATCACGATAGATCGTTGCATTATTCCATTGCGTTCAATTAGTGTCAGCAGAGAGAAGCTTTCGCGTTTCGCAGCGACCCTTTCCCCGCTCGGGAATAAGTAATGAAGGGAAATAAAATTTTAACTGCTGCCACAAGCGTTTCACGGAGGACGGTTAATAGCGAGCATCGTAAAAAACACGTATTTATTGATCTCGTCGCGAGTGCAAGGCGGAGGAAGAAAGTGAAGCGCGGGGTTCTTTTAAATCAGATTTAATTGACATTCAAAACGGAGCCGTCGACTTGCTGGTCGATGTAATGAGCAGCTTAATGTCTGCGCGTATAGAGGGATGCGCAAACTGAAGAAGAATAATGCAGGAACTTTGCGGAAAGCACTGAGTTGCTGAGTGATGCCGGATAGCAGGAAGATTGCAAGTGGAAGAGAGATTCGCTTCGCATGCATGGAGGCAGAGTTGCAGCAGTTACCCTGAATAGGAAACGCCAAGTAGCTCGTTGCTACTTCCGCCAAACCTTCAGAGACATCTTCCATCATCCAGCAACTTGGTCTGCACCAGTAGTAGGTACCTATAACGCTTAAAAATTCAACAAGAACTTGCTGTCTATTCCATCTGCATCCTCATAGTGGTGCAGGCATCTTGAAACTTTTATAGAACTCATCATAACTCCAATACAGTGCTTGGATTTTTAATAAAGATGTCAAACATCCAAAATGATAGATCCACATAGTGCAGCTTCTTTTTCCACGACGATACCTGTGTTAATCGAACAGATTTCGTGATGGTACAGTTAATTTCAGCTACACATAACACCCATTCAGCCCCGCACGCGATACAATTTACCCACTGTCCAAATTGACGACTTCGGGGGGCTGGAGTAAGGTGTGGTGGGCAAAAACACGAAAGAAGCGATCCCCTGCGTGGCATTTTTGGGATTTAGGAGCACTAAGGTCTGCCGCAGGTTGCTCCCAGCAGGTGGTTCCCCTGGCAGGTTGAAGGCTGAATAACCGACCGTGGGGATAACCTGCGGCCGTGGAAACGCGTAACTCAGCGGGCACCATTAGCGTTATCTCTTTCGCGAATAAAAGTGCCGTACGATGTAAGCGTGTGAATCACGCACGGGGCTGAAAAAACAGGGAAAGAAGCGAACCGTCCTCTGTGTGCAAGGTGACGGTCGAGGGAATGGAACCTCTTTTCGTGGCCGATACACCTCGGGCGAACGTCGCCGGTCCTGAAAGTGGATCTTTGACGCTGAATTATCTTGGAACTTAAGTCGCTGTCTGCTTGAGTTTCTGGTGTTTCGACGAGGCTTGCCAGTTGCCCGAGCAAGCTTTTACCAGTGGAAGATTGAAATACTGGCGCGGTGAAATGATCAGACAAGGAATGAAGGGGTTAAAGGAGTTTTAATTTCAAATTAATGTGAGTAGAGTTTGGCTATGTTTAACAATGGTTCATAATGTTTGGCAATGTTTTAAACGGGCTAAGGAGTGGAATATATATTCTATGACATAGTGAAGCGTCTAGTTTTTGTAAAATAGCATGGAATTTACATTAAACGAAGGTGTTCTTTTCCCTCGAGCATTAAGGGATTATGCCTACCTGTGAGGTCTAAAAAAGCATGGATATTCGGGAATTTCGGAGGGAGAAACTTGAAGGTTTTTTTAATCAGACCTTTATGTATTCGAAAGTGTACATGTTAAACTACTTGTAGTAATTCTTGTGATGGAAAATATAAATAAATAAATGATATATCACCGATATCTCAGTATTTTTCAGTAGTTTGCGGTGACCACTCTAATTTTTGCCTGGTTCATCCGATATAAAAAATTCGCGGCAATTTAGTTACAATATTAGATTATCTAGTCCTTGATCGTTCATTATCTTGAAAAATTAATTTGGTACAAATTGGCGGCTTCTCACAGCAAAAGTATCGATTTTCGCCACAGAATCGCTCTCATTTTTAATCATTTTTCATCTGTAAAATAAAAACTACGCAACGGAAATGAAAAAGCCACGATTAAGGACTGGATAATCTAATATACCTACTAACGAAATATCATCGAATTTTTTATTTCTGATGATTCAGGTCAAAGCTACAGTGGTCACTGTAAAGTGCTTAAATAAAAAAACGCTGCCGGAAAATCGCCTATAATTCTATTATTTATTAAGATAACGCATTGCAAAAAAGCTACAAGAATTTTAAAATATATACTTTCGAATAAACAATCGTTTATTTAAAAAAGTCTTCAAGTTTTTTAAAAAAATCCCGAAAATACTTCTCTTTTCAGAGCCGACAGGTAGGCATACCCCGTTAATACTAGAATTTTTTCCACGATGAGATACGCTGGCCCAGACGAGCGATTTTAAAGTGTCTGAAATTATACGAGCACACGGTCGACTACAATAAGCCTGATGAGCCTGTGGTTAACACACAACTCTGCATATTACCATTTTTTTTTTTGCGCTACAAGAAGTATATTTCCGGTCACGGATGAAGGAACCCCGATAGCAGCGAGACCCGTGGGATGTGAAGAACATGGTCAGTGAAGGGAGACGATAGTCACCGCAATGCTCGTATTTATCTCGATGGGAACACATCCTATTCGATTTTTCTTTTATTTCCCTTCCTCAACGAGAAATGGTCATATTTGCAGGTGTAAAGTAAGCAGAGAAGAAAACAAACTCTATTCGAGTTATTGCTCCAGAGTCCATAGTAGGAAATGAACAATTCATTTTCTCGGATAGTAAATTGATTCCACGAAGAAAATTATAAATATTAAAGTGAAAAATCAGTAGATGATGTCAAGGATATTCTACAATTAAATTTGACATCAATCTTAACACTTTATTTTGTAATTATACTTTAATTTCGTACATAAAAGAAATTATTAGATACAGGAACGAAGGGCTGAAGACTTTATGACGTATTGACACCGAGACCAGAATATTAGGACCGTGTTAACCGATTCTTCATGCAGAATCGGATTTTCGAGAGTGACGCCACCTTGCCTGCATACAAGATGATATCGAGGCTTATGGTTTCTCCACCCTCGGGGATTCGAGCGAGATCGTGTCAATAAATCGGATAGCGTGCGCGAAAGGCGGCAGAGGAAGGAACAGCGTGGAGGAGAAACCAACTAACAAAAGTGTATCTGAAGGATCGGCAGTGCACAGTGGCTGGAAGGCACGATTGCACAGAATCGAGAGCGACCAGTCACGCATTTCGAATATTTAGCTCGAGGTTTCAGGAAGCGCTTTTGCACCTCTTCTAATCCAGTTATGAAAGCGAGGCCAGGGATCATCCTTTGCTCTGGGCCCTGCCATAAATTTCAGCAGTAGCGATCTGTAGTTTCAGGAGAAAATTGCAGCGACGCCATGTGTTCGAGTCCAGTTTCAGATGATATCAAGAATTCCTCATGTCCCTAGATACCCTTAAAACTTCTTGTAGGATCTATTAGATCTAATGAAGATGTAAGAATAATGTAACCAGTCGCTGCACTTCATCGGGAAACTTTTACCATCAGTAACCTTGAAAACTGAGAATTCTTCCATCATCCACTTTCCAAAACTCCCATCATGCACAGTTCCCTTAATTATTTCACTCCTTTCATCAAAATCTGGAATATTCCAAAGAAACAAAATTGTTTCTGCAAAACCATAAATACTTGAAGCCCTTCCTATAACATTAATCAACCATTAGCAGTCCAACCATTAGTACTCCAAGATTTATCTATAGACACTCATCCCCTAGACTTCAATCTCTGTGTCCTGCAAAAAGCTCTTCACCACCCCTCGTGAGTTCATCAGATACCCACCTCCCCACAAACTAATCCAGGATACTCCAGTTTGCAGGATACAAGCGACAATCAATTGAGCCGCGTGGAATCCAGCTCATTGGCATGGACGTCTTCATGAGCATTATAAACGCGCTGTTGAGCCGGTGATACGACATAATAAGCCCCCGAAACTGCGTTCACCGAGGGAGCTTACGATGAGCCTCGTAAAACACGAAACCGCCGTGGCGATCCCGCAAGAGGCAGAGAACATCTCGGACGCGCTTTCTCGATAACGATGTCACAGTGTTTTTTGCCGTGGCCGGCGTACGCGTACACCGCGGGTCATTAGAATGGTAGGATCGGGGCTGCAGGGGAATTTCGGCCACGGTAATAATCTAATAAATCGGCGGGGAAGACATATGTACGGGCTGCCGCGCAGCCGGATCGAATGCCCGCTCGGTTAGCGGACTCTGCATTCCCGATTGCGATGTTTACGAGCACCGCCGGCCGAAATTTATGAAAATTATTCGCGGCTACCCCCGATTTCGCGTATTCATGCGCTGCGCAGCCTCCGCCGGCCCGCCGCGACATCCGGCCGGACGAACGTCCCCATTGTTCTGCTCGGGACATGTCGAAATTTCCATACGCGACGAGGTTATCCAATAAACTCGGACGAAGGCATTCCACGCTCCCTCCACTCGACTTGCTACCCGGAAGCTTCACCTCCGCGACGGTTCCTTTCGCTGGTGGGTCCCTTTGTGGTGCGATCGTGACTTCCAAGTGTGCCACTTTTTGGAAAGTCATCTTCAATCCGAGATGGTACTGATGGCTTTGACGATTTCTCGGGGTACGTGGGCGGGCAAAGTAGTTGTGGAGGGTGTTCGTTTGAGGAAAATCTATTACTGGATTCAGAAGACTATATGAAATCAACTGACTGCCCAGTAGTGATTACTCTTGTATTCAGTTCGTTGCAACTGATAGTTTTGACGATTTCTGGGGTGTATGAAGTTATAGAGGGTTTTTAAGGGATTAAACCTAGCCAGGAGCCTGAAAAAAGGGGAATGTTTGTGATTTTTTTTTTGGAAAAGCGGAAGCATATATTTTCACAGAACTTTTTGCACATAAAAGAACAATATTTAAAGAACATTTAGTAATTTTTTGTAGAAAAATATTGATATTTATAATAAAAATACAACGACATCCAGGAAGCCTTTTTAAAAACGGTGAGCAAGATATCTTAAAAACTACTGCACCAATCTTTCTGAAATTTGGTGAGCTTACTTTAGATATACAGTCTTGTGATTGATCGAAGGATTTTTTTTCTATATATACTTTCAATTTCATGAATCGATAAACTGCTGTTTTTTTTTTGAAAAAATTGGAACCTTATATTTAAACAGCCGCCATTTTGCTTTAACTTAATAGTTCGGAAATTCTATCGATTAATCAGAGGATAAACTAATATACTAACGAAATCTTTTTGGTTTTTTGATTTTAGATAATCAGCTTCCGAATGACACTGCTCACCGAAAAAAAAATTAAAAGCGATATTATAAATGTAAATATTTTTATACGAAACAATTACCAAATGTTCTTTACATGTTGCTCTTTTAACTGCAAAAAGTTCTGTAAAAATATATGCTTCTGCTTTTTCAAAAAAATAACACCTTAAGGGGAGATTGCTTTATGATCAAAAATATCATAAAGTATGAACTGAATGCTACATAGGTAACGATTTCTCTGAGATGCAGTTTGATGCACCTCATGGTTCTCATGATTTCTCAGGTGCATGACGGATAAGGTAGTCATAGAGGGTGCGTTTTTTAAGGGATGATTGTTTTATGATCGAAAATATCATGAAGTATGAGCTAACGCCTAGGTAATGATTTCTCTGTGATGCAGTTTGATGGGACTGATGATTTTGAAAATTCTTGTAGTTCATGTAGTCGAAATATTTATTGCAGTGTTGCGTCACTAAAATGTACGTAGTTCGTTCACAATTTTCAAAACAATATGATATGAAAATTGTGCAAACTACGTACATTTCAGTGATGCAACACTGCAATAAATATTTCAATTACATGAACTACAAAAATTTTCAAAATTATCAGTTCCATCAACCTGCAATCATTTTATGAAACAATATGATTGACAAAATGATTCCTTCTGCTAATAATAAGAGACGTATAAGTGATAACGTGTTTATCCTGATGCAATAAATATTTCCAAGTAAAATCTCGTTGTATTTGCAAGAAATCCATAAGGTGTGAGCTGTCTGCGAATAACTAAGCCTTTCTCAATTGGATGCAGCTGATGTTTTTGCCGATCTTTTGGCTGCACGATTGAGAAGATAGTTAATGGGATGATCTTTGAAGAACCTCTAGTTGCACGATCGAGGAAATCGCGAGGCGTGAGCTGGACCAGCAGTTAATGCTTCCTCCGCGATGCAATTCGATGCAGCTGCGTATGTATTTATCGCGGTTGTCACTTTCTATACAGGCAGACTGCTTCGCGAGAGAATTACAACCGTGTAACTCACGCCAAGTGGGATAGTTTCTATCAGTCGGTGTGGTTCGCTTCGGCGAGCAGCGCGCTGATATCGTAATTGTATCGTAGATAAGGTTACTCGATGACCTGAGAACAATTTGCTTATCCGATGGTGCGAGTCATGCGGGAAGCTTGTTACGAACTATTCATCGACAGAGTCTCGAGATCGATAAATTGCGATCGTTAGATGCAGTGTCTGGTCGAACGTGGCCATTGGGATGGGCAATAAATTTTTGGTAAAGTTTCATTTCAGAAACAAACTTAGTAGCTGGACTTGGATTCTATATTCTTCTGTCTTCGTATCCCGTTCTTGCAGGAGTTTCGAAAGAACTTGATATATATCACGTTTCCATGTAGAATTATTCATATTCTTCTATATGAAACACAATCTTCTTCGTCGTACAGGGTGATTCAATAACCATCCATTATTCTCATTACAACTGCCACTTAAACAGCTATGTCAGATTACACCTACATTTAAATTCGTAACAATATTCCACAAATGAGGCATTTGGAAACCAAAGGGATGCGAGTGACATTTTTGAAATCTTGGAATTAAGAACAGAAATGGTTAGTTAAATCGTTAAATATGATGTTGTCACTTTCTATATGTCATTAAATGGACATAGTTATGTGAAAAACTACCAGCCTTTAATTGTTACAGAAAAGTAGCTTTATTTCTATTAGGTATATTTTATTTCTTGTAATTGTTTTACAATGGTTTTTAATGGGTTGCTCAATAGTGTGTAGTATAATTAAGTAAAATAATTAGTAGATTGTACCCTGATAGCAGGAAACAGACACTGTCTGACATCCGAGCCTCTGTGAACAATAAATTTAACAAATTATCAAATATAAATGTAATGTATATCTATAAATTAAAATATGGCCACTATATGTTGAATTTTCATAATTTCTATAATCTTTAACTCACTTGAGCTACCCCTAAACATAAAAATGTATTGTCCAAAGATTTTATATAGTATTTGTATATCCAAACGAACAAATCAGGGTGGTTAAGATTTATAAAAAAATATTTAAATATTTTTTTTAACTTTTAAGCTACACCCCAAAGTTCACGCGACAACTGCAACCGCCTCGTAAACCTCCTACCATCAGAACACACAATAACGAGGATTGGAGAATAAAATAAAAAACAAATATGTGCGATACGCAGCATATACCAGGGCTGTAACAGCATCGAGATCAATTGCATCCTTCCACGCCTCTCTACCACCCAGACTTCCTTTCCGCGCGAACGCAATCCGCGAAACACGAACGAGAGGGAGGAAAGCGATACGCAATGAGATCGAATATACAACACCATATCACGTTGCACCTGCGTGGACGCTTTCGACACGCGTTTTCTCGCCGGATATTCCGTGGACGCAAGCCTATATAATTTCGTAGACTCTTCCGCGGCGGCGTTCGAAAGGAGCGCGCGACTGTTCGGTTGGCGCATCGGCACCGGCCGATTGTCAAATTAACCAACGACCTGACGAAGGTCGAAAGCCGTTGGCGCGGGACGGCGTAATGAGGTGGCAGCCCGAGGGTGGGTTTTAATCAAGAATCGATACATAACGGCGATTCGTGGGCCAGCTACCGCGGACAACGCAGCATCGGGCCTAATAAGGGCCGCGTCTATTCGAGCCTCGCCTCGGGTGGCAGCGAGCTCAATTATCGGCCGGCATGAGCCGCCATTAGATAACGAGCAGGCAGATGCGCCACTTCGCGGGCACCGTTCATCCTTCTGAAAAGGATTCGTTCTTTACGAGCGGGAAGACGTCCGCCGCCTTCCACCGGCTCCTGACGCCGCTCCTCCGGGCGATTGCTGCGAGATACCGTTCGTATACGTTAATGTTGCTGCAGCATTTTGTTGCCGCGCATGCTGCAAACGTTTGGAAGGGCCTGGTTTTCATGACAGTACTGGTGGAGGTGTATGGAGTTGGTTGGTTCAGACTTGGTGAATTGTTGACAGAGGGGACGTGAGGGGAACTTGGGTTCTGAATTTTTGGAACGGAGTACTAGATGCTGGGGAAGGTGAGGATTATTGAACTGATACGGTGTGGTGATCCTGGATTTATGAATAATCGAGAGTATTAAATTTCTTGCACACCATGGTTCAATTTGAAGAGAATTTGGATCGTAAATTTTGGGAGGGGATTTGCGAAAAACATTGTTCTTTTCAAAATTTATCCGCATCACCCTTTTTTCGATAATTCTTTATCGCCATATTAGAGGATATTGAAGGGCATAACATTTTGAATGGAACTTCTTTTCGGTATCTTTTATGATTTCACAGATATTCACAATAATATGAAAACTCACAATTTCTTTGAGGGGGTGTTTTCACCCTTTATACCGATTCATTAGCGAAAAAAATAGTTACGTTATTATGTACCTCTCTTGAGCTGCATTTCTGCAAAATTCCAAATTTCTTTGAATTTTCGAGTTACCGAAATTTCCAGGTGTGTGACCTACTTGTAGGGAATACAATACCAGAATCCCACGATCACGGCTGTTTTGTGGATTCGAAAAATCCCGGGATTTGTTATAACTAATCCAGAGAATTTCGAGATTTTTTAAAAATGTGAATTACTTTTTGAACACCTGAAAAATATAAATAAAAATAACTGAATAAATAAACATAGTCATTTCATAATAATAAGGAAAATAATAATAATTATGATTTATTTAAATAATAATATTAAGTCGCATATAACTAACTGATCCATATTTATATTTACAATGATAGGTATTCTCACTTTCCGCTATTTCGAAATCGCGTGAGTTGCAAATCGTAACTTGTCTGAACACGTACAGTCGAAACATTGTAGATATGTACTTACTTTAAGTGCTTTGCTGTTTCTTCGTTCGCATTTCCAAAAATCTTCATAATTATGTACTGATATTATCTACTTATTAAGACGTTATAATTCTTCATTGGCCTACTGTTTTTATTGTTAAAGATGATTTTAGCTTATGTTTGAGTCTAATGATAGAAAGTAAGTTTGCTTAATTTAAATAAAGATTTAGAATTTTAACACATTATAAATGATTTTAATTACTGGAATTCTCTATTACCCAATCCTGGGAGTAGTCTCGGAATCCCGAGATATACTTTAAAAAATCCCGGGATAGTAAATAATGACCGGGATTGTATTCCCTACCTACTTGTGACTTGACCTGACACTTCTATTCTGCGATCTTCCCTCCAGGGAGGTAGAAGCATCCATGTATTCCTGTTAATTTCTATCGCAGCCCCTCGAAAATCGCAAGTTTGGGGAACACCAAACGATCAATATCATGACATTCAACATTCTCCTCCTCAGAGATCTTTCAATGTCGATCCCCTTCGCCAGCAATGAATTCCTTTAGAGTCACTCCTCCCGTGTGCTAGGGAGATCGGCTACACCTCGTGGCACGTTATTTCGGAGCTTCACGTTTAGATCCGTACAAATTGATTCGTAACGTTTCGCGTCGTTGACACGCCATTATGAGGGATCACACCTACGAGAGACTTTGTAATGAAAGTTTCCCCTGCAGCGCTTTCACGCGTTTCACGATCTCCGCGAGAGCCAACGATCCTGGGCGGATCGTGATTTGCACTTTCTTCCTTTCCCAGCCGATGGAGAGGAAAAAGGGCGAGAAGGTTCGCGCGGCGCATCTTTGGAAGCCATTCGAACGTGGCGTCATCGATGGTGCTTGTGCAGAAAAGGAAAGGCACAATGAGCCATTCTTGCGGAGCCAGACGTACCCCTAATCACTGTTTGTGCGCCCTCGTGGGCTGGCTAATTAATCATACAAAGGGGTACGTGCAAAGAATGCATCTTTAGCAGTGTTCCATTCGATCCACTCACGAGGAATTCTCGGCTTCGAACTTCGTTGCTGAAGAGACAGTCGAATTTCGAGTACACGAGTGGTGTGTATGTTACAGAATACAGAGGCCTGTAAAATATTAAATTGGGGAATAAACTTCGCCTAGAATAATTGATTTGAAAATCAATTAAATAATGACACGTTTCCACGTGTGCAACGTGCGATGGAGAACACACTTGATACCAGAAGTTCACCACTTCGATGTACTTTGGATGGAAACTTAGAGTTTCTGTTTGTACTTTTTGCGAATCGAAATTAAAACTAGAAATTTCTTCTAACATATATATGTTATGGACTTTCACGTCCAAAATTTGACACCTGATCTTACATCGCATTTTTAATATTCTAGGGTCTTCCTCCAAAACTAATAATTCTGACTTACCTATAAGGTAAAGTTGCCTAATATGAGACCCACTTCCTTAAAAAATAATAACTCTCGACTAAGAACACTTTTATTAAAATTCGATGCACGTTTAAAAGTAAAGTATGAATTCTTTTTCAAGCTGCTGGAAAGTACAGTGAAAAAGATTCGGCGCCTTCATAATAAAATGAAAACTTTACTCTACTCATTTGCCACCGCACCAGAGATTTACCACTTGCAAAATCATAAAATTTCTATCCCACTTATAAGGTACAGATTTGTCTTCAAGAATCAACGAATAGTTTAAAATTTCAAAGAAATCAGGAGCTCGCTCGCTTCAAAATACAAACAGCGGTTAGCAGCAATGCTTCAATTTATTTTAAACAGGAAAATATTTCCTTCTTTTTTCAAAAGTTTCGCACGACACATGTAGATATTTCATCGACCATTTCTTGGTACATCAATTTCTCGAAACGAGGTAACATTGATTTACACCCCTCGCGTTCTCTGGGGCTTGATCGCGTCCGCGGTTACAAATTGGAAGAGTAATTTCGATCGCAGGGCACGATAGAGCTAAGATTAATCGCGACGATCCTAAATCATCGGCCGATTTGAGGCTCCCGAGATTAGGCAGGCTTTCATTTCGCCAATACTTAATCTCCGTGGTCCACGATGCAAATCGTCGCCCGTTTTCGTTTCAAGGACTATCGATTCTCGTCGCCCGGCCGGCACGTTGCAATGCTGCGGAACCGATTATCAATCACCGCGAAAAATACGCTGAAAACAAATTAACCGGCTACGCAGCGCGCGGGCGCGGGGTTATAATAAAGATGAATCACCGTCGAATAATCTCACATTTATAAGCAGTAAATTCACTGGCAATTTGCATGGCCACGTGTAAATGTAGACATTACTTTCCCTCACGGTGGCCACCTGCGGTATAATTTGTTCAAGCGAGCGCGAGGATTTTTACATTGCGCGTATTATGTCGAGGTGGGATAAAAACGGGGGGTTACTCTTCTGTTCAGTGCCGCGGGAGGCGCTTGCAAACCTGTATTACCTTATGAAATTTTCATGCAACATGTATACCGCCTTGAAAATTCAGATGATCGCCTAAGAGTCTCGCGGATCTAATTTCTTCTTGCTTTAAATTGTTTAAGATGCAGTGTAAAAGGTAGACGTAATTTTAGAAGTGAAATGAAGTCATGACGTGTGAGTGGGGACGTGTAAATAATGGGTAAATTAATATTCGGAAAAAGCAAAATATAGGAAGCATTCATAGTGGCCTGAAGATTCCTGAATCCTGTCCAAAAGAATTGAAGAAGATTGCAGTAGAATTTACTAAAAGAAGCTTAAGAACTTCATCAAAATCACTCACAAGCAAAAATGACATGCCCAAGAAACAATGAATTCATTAACCACCCAATTTAACCAGTGCTTCAATTTCCTCTTCCCTTCCACTTCAGTTCACTTCGTCTCTACCAGAACCCAGTATTATACCACGAATTCAAGAATTCTTTCTTATTCACCGGTGTACAGCTTCTGTCCCCGCAAGAACTGCGCACAGGAGCGCGCGAGCGCACAGTGGGATCGCGATGAAGAAACAAAGCGACGAAGTTTCCAAGGATCGACCTGGAACAGAGGCTGGAGCGAGGGGCTTGTTGCAATCCACTCGCTGAAATTATCATTCCCTCTTAATGCGGGCTTATTATGTGCTCCGTGTGTAATGGTATCTACCAGCGGTTAGCGCGTCAAATGTGGCTTTGTTGGGTGATTAATGCCCTCCTCGTAGCTGACACCTCGCAGAGTTTAATTGCACCTTATTCTGCATGAATATGGATGCCTGCCCCACGGGCCACGGGGCCCGGTGAAGTGGCAGCAACGGCAGCGACCGTGGCCGCCCGAGGAACGACGATGAGGAACGAGGGGGCCAGGAGGCCGCGAGCAGGATAAAAAATGCAATTACGATTTTGAAAAATGGGCCAGGCCCCGGCAGCCTTGGCGACCGGTTCCAGGTTTAGGACCATGGAACCAGCTCCTAGATTAGATCGGCTCGATCCTCGGACACTGGTTGATATTCCCCCGACGTCCGCGCGGTATCGCGGCACCTCGGACGTTTCATTCGATTCTAATTAATTTCCGCTGGCGGGTCGATGGGAGCCACGATAGAAGACGGTCGTCTTTCAATTGCTAAATGATTCTGGTGATTGAATATGCAGGATGAGTCGCTACGAGGTAGAAACTGTTTGGCGAACTGCAGTTAGTGTAATTAGGGGAGCGGTTAGTCCAGCTAGATGATTAATATATCGAAGGCTGTTTGTGGATAGTTTGCCAATAAGTGGGATCAATGAATCGTGTAATAATACTGTGGTATTGGATAGGTAGTATTTTTCAAGCGTAGGCCGCACAACTTAAAAGCGAATTTAAACTTTTCACTTTGGATTTGCATCCCGGATGATTGATCCATAGTGAATGGTGATTATGGCGACGCTCATAGAGATTGTTTTCATCTGCATTTCATCCAAGTGACTAGTGAACAAAGTAGAGTTAGTCTCTACTTTCGATGAATTGAATCCGTAGTGAAGCAGCAATGACAAGTCTACACAATAACAAATGAATAGCTGTTCAGGTAACACACAGCATTTTGAGAACTACTTAGTGAATTGAATGAGTATAAGTACTACGGCTTTCGTATTTCACATTGACTGTGGATGACTCATCGACGATGCACATCCGAAGTGAAAAAGTGTAAAGTCGCCTTAATACTTTAAATGATGCAAGGTTTTAAAAAATCGCATTTCAAATTCGTCTGGCCTTTTTGAGATTGGCGTGTTGTGGCAGAGTTGGACAAAATGTAATCTAATTACAAATTACTATGAAAATGTAATTGTGTAACTGATTACACATTATTTTCTAAAATCGTTAATTTAGGTAGGTGACAAAATTGTAGTCAATAAATAATGTGTCAGAAAAGAACGTGTAATCAATTACACAATTAAATTTTAATCGTAATTTGTAATTTGTAATTAGATTACATTTTGCCCAACTCTGTTATAGTAAACGTTCGTATTAAAATCTAAAATTGTGTCCCTGTCTCCTCTCTCTTCATCCTACAGAAGGTATAATTTGGATTGAGTTTGAAGTGAGGAAAGTTGTCACTTGAGATATCTCTGATTGAGATTTCCCTTTCCCTTTCACGTGTATAACGATGCTTGACCAGTGTTTATCGGAAATTGGGAGCATCAGCTGGAGCCTTCAGAATGGTTCTTCGAGACGTAAGACCAGACTGAACGCTATCATGCGATCATCGCTGTCTTCACTGTGTAACGCCCAGCAGCACGTACAGCCTCTTATACCAGAACCTGTTTTCTTACTTGTTATCTCACGAGTGAAACTGGACAAGAACGCGATTTATGTATTCAAGCATGTCAAATAACGTTGACGTTCCTGGATTTCCTGCAGGGAACGTTGCTCCTTCTTGCGGACTCCTTCTAAAAGGTATCGTTGCGGCAGAGACCAGTACTAATTTAGGGATATATTAGGTACGCAAGAAAGTCTTTGTAGTTTGAAAGCGGCAGTATATTTTGCTACTGTTTCACTTAGTTTATTCAGTTATATAATCACTATTAGATTCGACAACATTTCCCAAGGCGAGTGTTTCTGGTCTCGCGATGCATAGGTGTAATAAACAGTCGTAACACATTTGAATACCAAGTGCTTAAGTGATCGTGGAGGAAAAATCATATAGCTTTCTTGGATGCGTAATAGTTGTCTGCAAATGGAATTCAAATAATAATAATAATTCGTCTCTGTTGTAACGTCATCACCAAATCTACATTGCGTTAATTAAGTGATAAGTGAATTATAAGTGATGGGATGAATATAGATTTACTATTTACGATAGTAAATCAGCTGAATAAGGTTCAATAGAAATATCAAAAGAAATAAAGAAATATCAAAGTTCTAACTGGCGACTGTAAGGCTTCAGGAAAGCTGTACCTATTTCAAAAAATTAGAAAGATATCAAAAACTTTTGTCAGTATCCTTCTGAAGATCCTTCACTTATTAATCGAAACATCACTCTAAGCAATTTTTAAGAAAGATCGTCGAATTTCAATTAAAATTCACGGGCGTGCTAAAACTTTTCTCCCTTTCGATAAGATTCAGAACGAATTATGAAGAAACCTTCACACTGTAAAAGATGCAAATTTTCACTGAAAAAAATGGATTTACCGACGCGGCGAGACCACAAAGCAGATGGTACAGGATCGAGAGATTGCGCGTCTTTATTTACAACGTTCTTTTTCGTTGTAATTGAATTTTATCTACCATCTTGGCCATGATAGTCGGCCTGCACGTAGCTTCCGTTCATTCATTAGTACCGGCAGTCTGAGCCGCTCATAAGTCGTCGGTGAAATGATTCTCTTTCAGGCGGGCCGTGATTCATGTCGAGAGGAGAACGGCGAGAATGACGGATGAAGAACGCGACACGGTATGAAATATCGTTACCACGGGGAATCAATTTGCGGTTATGATGCAAAAGAACGATACGCTTGTTCCGGGTATCGTGCACAATTAGTGCCAGGTTCGCGGAACCGTTGCCTTAAGTAGTGTTAAATAACGAGACAAATGAATCTGCTTTCACTGCATCACTGACCTAATTGGTGCTCCTCCAAAGGTGCAGTTGAAACTTTGAAGACGACACGTGTGAAGTGGTTAACGCAATTATTCGCTAAAAATTGAGGGCTGGTTGATTGGATTCTGATTGATTCAATATGATTGGAGGATATTTCTAAAGTGGAAATGTTCGGATGGCACGATTAATTCAGTTTCTTTTTAATGGAGGGTTATAGTTTTCATTCTATGAAATGTAACACCTTTTCGGATGAATGCAAGTATACATATATTATGAAAGATTAATTCATATTTTGGTATCTAATAATTGAGGGCCAAGTGGAAAACAGGTCCATGCCACCGTTTCGTGATTTTCTTTTATGACCATTTTACCTACAAATTTTCGGATTTGTTGTTTTCATATATTATTCAAAATATCACAGTTTGTAGTTTAATCTTCATACACTACTTCTATAAAATACAAAGTTCTCAAAAATATGTATGATTCTTTTTGAAAAAAATTACTAATGCTTAAGAAAGGAAAATTTATGCATATTATGCATATACCTGTTTTACACTGAGCCGCTCAATTGCAAAAGTATATCATGTCTCACTTTGTATCATGATTCATCCCTCTAAATGTAATAGTTTCTAAAATATCGATTGTAACTTTCAAGATCGAAATTCTTTTTTTCAGATGATCCTTTTTTCTCAAAAGTCACTTTACAAGTATGTATTGCCAATGTATCAATGCATTTCAAATTATAGCATTTGATAATGTATATAGCACATGACAGTCGACCCAGTGACCGCAGAAAATGATTTATCCGCCTTCAATTCCAAGATTCTTAATCATGGCACATATTTATGAAAGTACTTAAAACTTTATGGTGGTCAGGTGTTATTAAGAACGAAGCTTTTAGTGTTTTACACCACTCGTTAGAATCGCTTCTTCGCGAAATTTATTGGACGTTAAATGATATTTCATCCGTCTGGCTAGTAATTATCGCAACGAATTCCGTTTCGATAAACCACCGAAACCATTTAGCACCTATACCCGCACAATATTCACCCACCAATCTATGCCCAATCATCCAGTCAATAAAAACCATAAAAATCTGCGTGCCATAATCATCGATAAAGACCTAATTACAAACCGTGCCAATCCATAAAGCTCGCTAATAACAGGCCTACCTTACGAAATTGACCGAATATTATGAGCAATCCGTAATCGAATTTTCTGGGCCAGGCAGCATGTAATTTCGGAAATACAATTCCCGCCTGAAATTACAGAAATTAATTTCCAAAAGTCTCAAACATACCTGCAAGTATCGATTGCAACATTCTCCATTATATTGAATCTTCAGAAATTTAACTTACTTCTGCCGAGTGTCTTTGTCCATACTGAGACTTTCACAGAAACTTGATGGATAGTTCACGAAATTTAAATAAATTAGTTTAAACATAGTTTCGACTCTATTCAGTAAGAAGTTAACGGACAAGCAACACACCATGATTTCCATCAACAAATGCATAATCTAATTCTAGGCCAATGCAGTTAACCCGACGGTGCACACATAAATTGAAATTACACCATTGCACACATTGGGGCTTACAGGCCTCATGTCTCTAAATCTAGAAATACATGGATATTTTGAGGAAAAATTTTTTTACACTGCACGTAATCTATTTCACTCAATCATCATTAACAAAAATATTTAATAACAAAATGAAATACTGAATAAATATCTCTGTAACACTAGGAGTCATCGTTATCTGAATCTTTTTCAATATCATGAGAACCGTTCACTTTGGCCTGTCAGGCCCCACGTGTGCACTGTAAGGTTAACTGTTGAATCCTCACTATGCTCTGTATTTCATCACTAATACACTAATCACTTACCCCCTCTCATTTCTCGTCCTTCTCTCTCCCTTTCTCTCTTAGGTCAGGCCTAACAGCTTCTTTTTTCTTTTTTGTACATTAATTTGTTTCTATTTTCTCTCTTCTTGGTCTAATAAAGAAGTTTTGTTATTATTATAATCTCTGAACTGTGCTCACACCTGCATGAATAGAAAAATAAACAAAAAGAAACCTTCATTGCTCAGCAATCGATCCCAACAACGTATTCCTCAAGATCTCAAAAGCAAGACAAAAATTCCATGCACCCCATCATACTCCACAAGCCAGAGGGTGCTCCAAACAAACTTCCATCCCTCCTTTCTTCAATCAATGTTTACCAGTTTACCACAACACTCGCTACCACCCCACCGGTGCCATTAAAACTCCACAGCTAGCCAGCCGTAGCCGCGTGAAATCGCAACACGAAGCAATCTTACAGTAGTCAACGGTAACAAGAAAACGCATTACCAAGTCCAAGTCGGCATCGATTCGTCTCAACTGAAATCCGCTCAACCTATCGAGCACGCCTGCACCTGAACGCTTCAGATCTAATCGAATTTACATTCTCGCGAGGCCCTGCAACATCCCGTCCGCGATAAAACTTCACCCCCTGAACCCGGGCCCGGTATCTCCACACTTTCCTGTTCCCACGTGTTCGTAATTTACGCTCGGCTGGCGCGCAGGCGAGAGGGGCATCTCCGCGGACGGCCAATAACTAGAAACGAGCTGTCGTAGATCAGAGATATACATCAGCCGGTCTCGGTGCCCGAAAACGGCGAATCACCGTGGCCGTGGCGGGGCGCGCTTAATTTCCAATTAATTTCACGGGGCCGAAAAAATATGCGAACAAGGCGCGACTAACACCGCGTACGCGTGTCGCTATCCATCACCCGGTCCAGGCCTACAACAGCCTCGGCCGCGTGGCATTAGCATTTATGTTTCACAAATGCGACAACTTTACGGGTGCTTAAATCAAGCGGCGAGCGACCACGCGATCCGCGGACACGGCCCTCGATGATTATCCGATGAGAATTGCGAGCGCCGCGGAGATAGAGGCGCGAGAGCGTTTTCGCCCCTGCACGCCGGGTCTTGGTAACGCTCCGGGGACATTAACGGAGAGGGAATCAGATTGCGGGAGAGGGATTCGTTTATTACGATTCGGGCGCAGATACGCGCGGAGGCTGTTGGAATTTTTCCTGTCTCGAATAGTAATTACGATAATGAACATCTCTATTATTTGTCGGCGAGGCGCGCGGGGAGATAGGGGGAAGAGAAACTGCCGAGTAATTATGTTTCGAAGAAGGAGCTGGTCGTGAAACGTTTCGGTAGCCGTATAAGGAGTAGTCTGTGATTTGTGGTGGTGAGAGGCATGTGATTTCTTGTGAAAACATCAGTCGAAAGGGTGCAGTGAAGCTCTTCCGTGCGTTGAAATTCTTCTTTGGTTTTGGTGAGGAAGAGTGAGAGTTAAGGTACTGAGGAGTTTCATGAGTGCTTTGTGATTAATGTGTATATATCGCTATATCTCCATATCTCTATCTATATATTTTCATTTTTCGAGATTGAAGGTTATTGCAAGAAGATTGTTAATCCTTTGAATACAGGGAATTTATAAAAAAAAATTCAAAAACTATTCTTTCGCAAGAATTTGATATAATCTAGAAGTTTTCCAATGCGTGATACTGAATAAAGCCGTCAGGGATACATAATCAGACATCACAAACATTACATTCAAATCAACATAGGTACATTACATCGCTTCTGAGCAGCTTTCTTTGATACCGTTGCTGGGGCAAACGTAGGAAAAATGTTTATCTGTTAACGAGGGATGTGTAGAAGTTGAGGGTTTGCTGGAATCATTACTCTTGATAGTCCCAAATTTATCCAACACCTCTTTGATAAGTTTTATCCGGTACGCCGAAAGTTGTACGTTTACGAGATTCTTTGTTTTCTATAAAACAAAAAGGTACTTCATAGCTAAATAACTACACAACAATCCATAAATAAAATTTCCCCAGATTCTATCAAAATATAGAGAACGTACATATACGTTTCTCCGGCTACAAAGTGTTAATACGAATTTCTGTTTTATTTTTTAAGGCCATATCACCTGCCTTTTGATTGGATCGCGATTACCCACCTCTTTTATAATTTACGATTCGATACAAGTTTGACATTTACTTGCACGTTTACTGGGGTACCGTAATCATTCTGTTACCTTATTAAAAGCCAACATTGTAGAGCAATAACCGCGTGCAAAATTGGAATGATCGTTTCAACAGCGGAGAGAGAATTCGCAGCTCGAATTCGGCGGCTATAAACGTAGATTTACGGCGCAGCACCACAGGGAAGATGGAAGAATGTGTATCAGACTGGTCACCATGCTTATTCCGCTTAATGGCCTTTAACGACATCCGAAATTACCCTCATATTTCAAAGTGACCGGATAAACAATTATAAGCTCCTACTTCGCCGCCACGAGGCGAAACAGTCGTTCCTGTTTCATGTGGAGGCGGCGATTTCTGCGGCAATTCGGATTGGTCTGCTTAATTGCGGTTGGTCTGACCTGTGGTCGAACATCTAGATACACGAACCGGGCTATCAGCTTGATATGGTGGAAATGAAGAGGCTGATCTAGTAGCATTGCCTTTTGGAATATTAAAGTTCTAAATTCGAGTTGTCCCTCAAGTACATCGCATATGTTTCTTACGTTCTTACACCGCAGGGTCTGAGAGATCTTTTGATGTTTTTCACTCGACAAATATGCACGAACTGAAATGGATGAATAGCGGAATACTTAGTGGCATTATCCTAATTTTTGTTAATTAGTCTTAAGGGGGGATTCTCCTATAACAGCCTCCGAAATTTATGAATTTTTTTTAAAAAACTATTGTTCATATTGCAGTAAACTCTTTTGATATATAAGGCGGCATGTTTAAACTTGAAGAAAATATTTCTTTTATTTCGATCCTTCTCATTATTTAGTAATTATTGTAAACCTCTTTGACGATATTGGCGTCAGGTGTAGCACCTGCCACAGTCATTTTATTGCAAAAAGAAGAAAATATTCTTAAAGTTAGATAATTTACGCTGGGACTCGACCTAAAATTTTAATTTTAGTTTTTATTTATAATACTTTTTTCGTCAATATAAAGAATAATATGAAACATTTGTTTAAAGATAATTATCTTTCAAACGCTATAACTCTTTCAATTTTTCATTTCTTTTTGTCTTTAAAGTGGACCAATACCAGTGTAAACTATCTAACTTTAAGAAACTTCTACTTCTTTTTGCAATCAGATGACTGTGGTAGGTGCTACACATCCCGCAACAGGAATTACGTCGTCGGAGAGGTGGACCGGATTCCACAATAATTAATAAATAATAAGAAGGATCGGCATAAAAAAAATATTTTCTGCAAGTTGAAAGATGCCTCCTTATATCCCAAAAGAATTTAAACCAATATGCCCAACAGGTTTTTCAAAAAAAATTCTTAAATATCAGTTACGTTTGTCGCTGTTAGACGAGAATCCCTATTCCAAAAATAGAACTTTGTGAAAGTATTTTAATATTTAAGGAAGAACAAATCTTCCGGTCACGTATTTAGAATTTCTACGCTTCAAATTACGCTCGTTAACTTTAGAGCAGTACCTGCTGCAGAGATTATTACTCTAAATACCAAATCCTGAAGAATTCAAAACATAAAAATATATCTGTTCATATAACAATCCATCCAGGTTTTTCTTCCCATCTCAAAGCTTCTCACACACTCCGAGTCCCTCCGAAAAACATTTAATTACCCAGCAACACTGAATTCAACAAAATATTACAAGCCTGTCGCAGAAGAGCAACCCACCATCATCCCAAACCAGGACACCAGAGCCCCGGGTCCCAGTACAAGGATCCTCGTCCCGAGCGTCCCTCATTAAATCATTCGCCGAAAAAACTCGAAGCCCGGCGAAACAGAAATTAATTCATTAAAAAGAGCAAGCCTGCCGAGGTCCACCCTCCGTGTTCGGTTTCCCACGCAGCCCGCCGCAGCATCGATACCCATTTAGGCCAAGGGAATACGATAAACTGCGATGATCGGCAATTTTAGCCTCTTCCCACCCGGCGCCCGCGATATCGTGGCCACAAATGGCATGGAATTTGTTTAGAATCCGCATTAAACCGGCGCGGGAGCAGCGCGGACGTCGTAGACCCACCGGAACGGCCACCGAAGAAGACGCTTCGATAATAGTGCAAGCATGTTTATGGTTATTTCATTATGTTCGGATCGTTCTGGCTCGTCTTTACACGGCGAAGCGGACGGCTGGCCAGTTGGGGGGTCGATTTCGAGCCAGTGGACGCGGACCTCCGATAGGGATCACGATCCCGTGCCTTGATATCGGTACCGAACGAAATCGATAATCTTCGGTCCCGCGAGCAAGTTAATGAAGTGGTGGGCATCCTCAGAAATTGGTTGTTTCAATTACGACCGCGGATGTGCGCGTGCACGCATATGCGGGGCTTCGATTACGCTGCAGGACGCCTGGAATTCCGAGGGAGGGTACGTCGGGGTGCGCGCGTCCCTTCCGAGGGAGTTTCAGGTGAAATGAGGGTGCGTTTATTGAGATGATTGCTGAGATAGTTCGCCTGCTGCGATGGGATTCGTCATTTTTGAAAGTCTTGGTTTCGAGGTGGAAGAGGCTGGGAATGGTTTGCAGATGTTTGTGGGATCACTGTGCGATGCGGATCAGAATTAACAGGTTCGTTTCGGGTGTTATTTTGTTGCAGGGTCTTCAAGTACTATGTTACAGTGCAGTTATACCAAACCAACGAATGCTCGTTTACCCACCACTTCGACAAAATAAACAAACAAGTAGAGAATTAAAGAGATGAGTATGCGCATCCACTATATTTGGTGCGCTGGAAAGAGAATAGTATTGAGTATCTGCCTTTTTGAATATTGTCAAATTCGCTTTATAAACAGAATACAAAATTAAATGTAATAAAATACTTCAATCATGTGTCGTGCTACCAAGTATTAATATCAATAACGCATATCCTTTTTATAAAGTGAATTTAATAATACTCAGAAAGGCGGATACTTAAGTAGTATTCTTCTCTCTCGCGAATGCACATCAAAGTTGAGCATTAACTGAATAAAAAATTATTTAAATGACGGAGCAAATGAAAGTTACTTTAAGTTTAGATTATTTGACGAATAAAGTTAATTTTTTTATTCAACGAATAAAGTTGACCTGGGGTAACTTTATTGGACACATGACGAATTTTTTTTTTAACTTTCATTCGAAATTTTATTTAAATAAAAATTTTGCCCATCTCTTGTGTACCTACATACCCACCTCTTCAGTGTTCCTTTACAGACTTGAATTTTGTCGAAGTGGAGGGGGCGAACGAGCATTCGTTCGAGTGGTTTAAACACACCTTTATATCGAGAGGTTTTGGAAGTCACAAATTTTGTATTTATAAATCACATCATCCAATCTATAGTAATTCTGTATGTACGGTCGTACATTTTTCACTGTTTTATTAGAACAGTGACGAGGGAAAGATACGAATTGTCCGACTTCGATTTAGATGTGCTTTTGCTGAATGGTAACAGACGGGTCCCTAATGATACGTGTAAAATAGTACGAGTAGATATTCAATAATTTGTAAGATATAAACAATTAAAATTTCATACCTCGATAGATGTACTGTAATATAAACTGTTTACATTGGAAGCTTAAAAAGTTTCGACACCATGAGGCACAATAAATAATTGTTTCTCACACCGGCACTTTTTACTTTTTATTTCATCTGGGAAAGTAACTTGCTTTACGTGACAGAATATTTCCCACGATGAAACTAATTTTGCTGATATGGATAGTTTATATTACAGTACATCTATCAAGGTATGAAAAATTAATTTTTTATATCTTAAAAATGACTGAATATCTGCGCCTACTATTTTACATGTATCATTGGGGATCTGCCTGCTACCATTCTGCAAAAGCACGTCAAAATCGAAGTGGAACAATTTGTGTCCTTCCCTTCTGAGAATTATTATTTTATAGGATTCATGTTGGTTTCAAAACTTGATCCAAGAATAGCTGAAAAATATTCCAACCTCTTTGGATTATCATCCACAGAATCAGCATTCATTAATCCTGAAACCATTACAGCCTCTACTTATTTTCATTTTCCCCTCCCTGTTCCCTGTTCAGGTTCCACGAAGGGTCCCCTACTCGGCGCATCACTGATTTTCAATTAAACCATCCATAATGAAACGCGTCGACTGTATCTTTACCTTAGACACTTTTTGATCAACATTGTGGCTGGCATAGGCTCCAAGGTGTTATTATCCTTGACGGCAACAGGTGAACGCGCGACGCGTCCATACTATCCAATGAGAAGCCGGACGTTGATGATAGTAATGCGCGAAACCGAAGTGTGGCAACGGGAAATGATGGTGGCTCGATACAATTTTCTTTTCATCTGCCTTTTTTCTGATTCGATCGGCGATAACGGGCGCGTAGCCGCGGGTCAGGAACGTCTGCAAAAATGCCGACACGCGGTCAGCGCGGCATCACCTGTTTGACGGGTCAATCTCATCAAGCCGTCGATCCACGACGCAGCATTTTTACTATTTTTCGTACCGTCACCTCCGCTTGATCGGCAGCTTAATATAATGCGTTAATTAAAACGCTGTCTCCATTAAGCTTGCAACGGTAATTATGATCAGTTTCGCGAAACAGCTTAGCTCCTTTCAGGAGCGCCGCTTCGCGCCACTTGTTGCTCAGCGATTCTTGCCCATCGAAAATACGTTGTTGCACGAGCCTGTTAATCATGAACCGTTCAAGGCCTCTGCGAGCTGAATCTTGAAACAGCGCGTGGAAAATGTGGAAGCTTAGTATGCATAACGTAGGAACAACGATTAAATTAATCTGAAAGTGTCTATAAAGAATATTTCAATGGTGTGACTGGAATGGTAATGAAATAATATCAAAGCCAGTTTTAAAGATTCTTAACAGTAATTTTAAGATACTTTTATTTTGGGACGGCCATGGTGAAATCAGCATGCAGTAGAATATGTCAAGCTTTCCACATCTGTAAAAGGTAGAGATATATTTGTGGCAGTGATTATGAACGTGGTGTAAGTAAAAATGACCCAAAAATTGAGATTAATCTTATTTTATGTTATAACTATTGATTTATATTTCAATGTTATGAAAGATTTGTTACAAAATAGCCATCAAGTAAACAATGACAATATGATTTCATATTGGGTCGCGACAGTTTGAAGTTCATTTCGATAGTGGTACCCTATAAGTCATTTGTTCCCTGTCAGTAATTTATGCGAAAGGAATTATGCTGAAAATATGAGGAAAATTAGGAGAAATAGTGGTAAAGAGTACATTACCGTATATAGTGGTAATGTATTTGAAAATAAAAATTGGTTTTGTTCGAAAAAATGTTTGAATTTATTAAGTTGTGAATATCGAAGCAATGCCTTTCAGCACTTTTGGAATTTGAGAAAGTTTCAAAGATTTACTCATATAATTTTACAATGATAGATTTTGATATTAGAAGAGTGTATATATTGAGAAACATTATGGTAATTTTGACTAAATATCTCGAAACAAAAGAATACATGACTAACCACTTTCATAATCACGTACACATTACCGCATAAAAAAATAAACATTCTAATAACAGTCGAATCATCCAGCTCTTCATTTGAAATAAGAACCCTAAAACATAAAACAGTTGAAAAACTTCAGAAGCACGTGCTTGGGATGCACCTCAGTGCGATCACGATAAAATTCCTTTTTAACCAGAAACGTAACTCCAAAAGAATCCCGCGCTTAAGAATCGCAATTTTCCGCAGAGAAGTGTACAAAATAACCACCTTTAACGCACGTTAACCCAGCTGCGATCCCCGGCGAGGGTTGCACACGCGAACGGAGCGAGTGGATCAGAAATTACCGGGGGCCGTATTTCAAGGGAAAATGAAATGATCGCCACGTTCAATATTTATATACGGCGCGCAGGGCAGCGGGGGCCGGCTGAGTCGAATCTGAAATTCGATAATGCCTTACTCAGAGCGGTCCACCATTCGCCCGGAAGCCGCGAATTATGCCGTGAGTGCGGGCCCGACCGACGCCGCGTTACGTATTACCCTGTATCACGTGCAAAGCCAAGACTGCAGGTGCTTTCCTGTGTGGTCCATCGTGTGTACTTTTCGCGTACGTACTGGCAATTTCGTCGCTGCCCGCGAACACTGTCGTCCCTCGCGCCGATTTTGATTTACACGCGTCTCCAAGCGTCACTTCCAACTACGTAATAACGGCCATTTCCTCCGGGGCTACAAACGAGAATTTACTGCGCCGTCTGGCCAGGGGACGTGACTTGAGTTTCGCACGAAACTGGGAATTTATGTCTTATCGACCGTCGCGAAGAATTTCACGCTTGGACTTTACTGGGGAGATGGTAACACTTCTAGTGGTGCGAGGATTTGAAAAATGGACCTTTGCAGTGGTCAGGATTTTAGGAAAGTTTTGTGGAAAACGTAGGAGGCGTTTCTGGAATTTGTATGGAAATGAAGAATCGAGGAATTGTTTGATCTGTTTATGATTAATCTGAAATGATACCAGAATGATTGACACTTGAATTGTCGACTGCACACTAATGATAATGTAGTGATTTAATGAATGATAACTATTTAGTGTTCACGCGTGTTCCTGCATGTCTATTAATCTTCAGTAATTAATTATCAGTTTCGGAATAAATTGGAGGCACACGAGAATTTAGAGGATCGATTTCGCCGCGAGTTCACGATACACCAATTCGCATAAAGAGGCAATAAGAGAAATAATTTCAGGTACACTGAACTTGCGTGTGTTTCCCTTATCGAGACGAGGCCAAAACCAGTTCAGTTTGCGCACGGTTCGCGTAAATATGTTGCCCTGATCGCTGGTATCTTCGGCCTTATCGTCGAAGGGAACAGTCTTCGATTCGTCTTCCACGAAGGAACAGCGAAAAGGGCTGCGATAATGGTGGCTAAGTATTTTTCAGTGAAATCGAACAAGCGGATCACGATCGTGCCCGAGATTGCGCGAGAAATGCGTGCCTTTAAGTTTCAATTTCCTATTATTTCGTCCTACTTGAGGTTCTATCACATGTTTCTTTGTCCGCGGCTGACCATAATAGTCTATTCTACTTAATTTCTGTGTTGGTACCTAGGCGATAATTCAGAGTCTTCGAAAGGATGCTGTGATTTAATAACAAAATCAGCTGATTCCTCATTGTCGATTAATTACACGACTGATTAGTTCAATAATTTTATTTTAAATATCTTAAAGCATGTGAATAACTGTGTCGCTTTCTTTGCCAAACTTTTCACGAGTGAATCGGAATATCCTTTCGAATCTGGTCTTTTTAATCCACGGGTTGAACCCACGAGATAATTAATTCCGACGATATTGATAAAATTCGCTGCCCACATTCCGTTTCTATCTAAGAAATTCAACAGAGGACCGTTCCAACGTCGACTGGGCAACATATCGCACGACTAATTAGTAACGACCGTAGTAATTTAGAAAGTGCATCGTGTGTGGCGGCGAGTGCTCGTCCACCCGCTATCTCCAGTTTAATGTAGAAATTCGCCGCTAATAATAGCTGCCGATGCGACTATAAATAAGATAAAATATAAATAAACGACTGCAGATCTAAAGCAGGTCAAACTGTTTCCCAGAAGTAGAATATCGGCCAAAAGAGCTTGACAAAACACCAGGTTCGTGGATGCTCAAACATTGAGCTCGAAAGATAAAAAAACAATCCTGAGATTAGGTACTGTTTTCAGTGCCACAATTTAAAATACAGTAGCCAAACAGTTATATAATTCTAAACCAAACAAAAATGGAGCTTAAAATAAATCAAAAGAATCTGTTACAAACTGCAACACAATTCATTAACACCAAGAACAAGCCAAAATAACAACCGAAGAAATTCTAAAAAAACCTTAAAATCAGATATGAGCAAATATTTTATTTAAATAAAAATTTCGAGTAACGAATAAAAATTAAAAAATTCCTGCCAAATGAAAACATTAACATTATGCCTCAAATAATCTCACGTTAAAGTAACTTTTATTTATCCGTTATTTAAATAATTTTTTATTTAGCCCCAAGTCTGCCTAAAACCTATGATCACTAAAACACTAGAATAAAGAAACATCTAAGACATGTTCCACAAAACACTCAGAGCTATCCACCTCTCTTCACTAAGCCAGTGACCAGTGGCCAACTAGATATTCCTACCATAATTCGCCAGCCAGTTGAAGAAGACACCACCGCAGTTGTGCAAAGCCAGCCGTAAAAATCGACGGGATTAAAGGAGCCAATAAAAGGATTAGGAACGTGCACGTACAACCAGTTCCTAGAAGGTGGGCACACGGAGGCCGAGGTTCGCGTAAAATCTCACCCAAGGAGTTCATAAACCCCTCGGCCGGGCCGAGATAAACCAATAAAGCAGCGCGATAGCCAGTGAAGCAGGTGCAACGTGGGCGGTGAGTTACCGTGCGGGTCACAGGTCACCGTGAACCCAGCATCTCCAAGCGATCCTTCTCACACACCGCGCCTCCCCTTTCACCTTTCCTCCCCTGGTAACATCCTTCTAACGACGAGATCCTACAGGAAACACGGGTCGAGCCTCGTACACACGTAGAACGCGGATCCTGCAAAGATGGGCGCAAGAGGAGGCGAGACTTAAGCCGCGCCACATAAGCCCGCAACCTCGAACACGTAACCAGAAGTGGCCGTGTACTTTGTCCATTCACTTCTTCGCTTACCTTCCTTTGGAGAGGTAAGCCTGTAGCGTGGACACTGTTACGAGGCATAACGTAGAATTCAGATTTCAGATAGTGGATGTTGGTTTAATTTGCAAAGGGGTCGTCCTTAAATTACGTAAGGCTTTTTTGTGGGGGAGGGATCAGGGTTGCGAACTTCTTACTTTTTCTTATAAGAGGGAGAGGGAGTCTTTTACGTAATATATTTTTAACCTAATTTTCCATATGTGTAGCCTAAAAAATGTGATTTTTTTATCGCACACATGAAACCAAGTTAAAGGAATTACATAAATCTTTAAAATAATTTTAATAACTGAAAAGTGCGATGTAAACAAAATCTTACGAATTCTTATATTGGGAGTGGGAGGGGGTAAGAAATCGCTAAAACTACGCTTACGTAATATAAGGGGGGAATCCTATTCTTCGGGATAAAAACATAGCAAAATTTCAGATTTTTTTTTTAAGAAACCAGCGTTTTGATTCATCTGAAATTTGGACGATATTTTGATGCATCTTTGAAGAAGTTGTAGGTTTTTTTTAATTAATTTTTAACCATAAATATAGTAGTTATGTATGATCGACCATTACGCCACGAAAAATTCGTCGTCCGTTGGTGTGCATGATATTTATCTACCAGGTAATTTGAAACAGAAAAATGAAACGGCGTTTTATTTTATACATATGTAGCTTGAAATTGATGAACCAGCAAAAAACAAAAAAATTTATTGAGCAGTGTGGAGAGTTTTGAAACTGAATGTTCTGAATCCTTTAATTTTTGCAATCCAATTTTGCGCCAATTATCTTATGTAACAAAGAAGTATAGAATTTAGCGGCATTGATTCTGATTGATCAAATTGAAGCTACGTATGTACTTAAAAAGTAAAACGCTGTTTCATATTTCTGTTTCAGATTACCTGAAAGGTAAATATCATGCACGCCAACGGACGACGAGTTTTGCGTGGTGTGATGCATAACTCCTATATTTATTATTAAAAATGAATTTACAAAAATTGCAACTTCTTCAAAGGATGCATAAAAACATGGTCCAAATTTCAGATCAATCCAAATGCTAGTTTCTTAAAAAATAATTCCCAAATTTTGCTATGTTTTTAGTCCATAAAATTGGATTCCCCCCCTTAAGAATGGCCCCAAAGGAGTGAGTCTTGAAGCTTTGAAGCTTGAGTAGTCCGTCTTAGTGGTGATTGAAAGACCGTTGAGAAGGCGAAGAGAAATAAGAGGATAAGAGGGAAATTGAAGGATTTTGCAAAATGGGTGATGAAGGAGAAGATAAGTGAAGTATTCACGCAGTAACCCGAGAATATTCGTTGCATTATTTTTATCAACAGCTCTGCTTGTCGCAGTAAATTGGTAAAATTATGTGTATCTTAAATCTTTACAACTCCGCATCGTTGGAATAATGTAACATGGATCAGAAAGCACGAAAAAGAAACGTGTGCACCGTGTAACAATATTTTTGACAATCGAAGGCCACCAAAGATTCGATGTTCTTCGTGTTAAAAACCATGAATCGCGCAGGTGCACTCGCGTGAATACCGATACTCTCGACGCTCGGCGTCTTCGAAAATTTCTCTCGCACGAGCTGTCGATATTTTATTGCCGTTCCAGCGAGTGTTTAGCATATCTGTAAAATTGATTGAAAATTCAGGGGAAAGCGCGTCGAATGGCCATCGCTAGGCGCGAAAATATTACAGAAGTGGTGCCTCTCGAGCCGGGGCCTAACCCAGACCTCTGAGCACGTGATACGTTATCGAGAAGTATCCGCTGGTATCGCAGAATCTCGAAGAAAATTTACGTAGCGAAAGTTTTTCTTGCTGGAGGCTGGCCGGCGGACAGCGACAGGTACGAGTGGCTCTTCCTTTCGGCTGGGGTTCCTGCGGTTATTAATAAAACATGCGATATTTCCCGAACTTTTTATTCGGGAATATCGATAAATGCAAATAACCGGGCATTAAATTTCCCGTGTCCCGTAATTTCTCCCGTTTTCAGCCTGCGGAGGCCACGGAGCACCGTGTTAACTGCGTCACGTGTTCTGTGAAATACGAATTTTAACAGAAGTGTATTAAATCCTTGCAGTTATTGGTAAGCGGACGGAGGATGTGTTGCCAGCATGCATAAAGTATTTTAGAATATTGAAATGATAAGATAAGAGGAAATATATTGGAGGACAAATCTTCTGCTGCTCGCGGTATGCAATGTCATTAATGTCTTCATTAACGTCCATCAAATTGGAAAAAAGAATTCCCCCGTTTAGGGGAATTTTGTGTGTTTTAAAGCAATGCCATTTAATCGTATGCTATTTTGTCAGTCTGAATGTAGGAAACAGTTTCGAAATTTTCGTCTCAATATAGAAGCAAGGAACCTATGCTCCCTGGAGCTCGGCTCTTAATTAACGTGCGTCTGAAGCACGCTCCGTTCGTTTAATGCAATTTTAACACAATTAAGCCAGCCTATTCGATTGAGACAGATGAAAGTAAATATCGTCGATAGCGATCTGAGAGATATAAATCGACCGTGACGATTCGATTCCCGATGTAGGATCTCCTGTATCTCCTCTTCGTGTTCCCAGCGGGTTAAATTAACTCTCGAAGAGGCAGCCGAAGGGAAAGGAAACGTAAATCGTAAGATTCCTAGATGCCAAAGATAGCTTTACATCTGCCGTTCGATTGCGATAATTAGGCTGGACCGAGGAGATTGATCGAAAATCGCATTCAACCTCAATGGTAGGATCATTACCTAATTAAGCGAACGGCGGTACACGCTGCTCGATCTTCTTACGCGAATTAATTAACCCTGGAGGATCGATGTACAGTGAGTCACAAAATTATTGGTACAGCCAGACTCGGTGTATAACTCTGCATCTATCCTGACCATCCAATCTTCAAACGTCATATTTCTCTTCATCGCAAAGTGTAATACCTAATGTACCGAAATTTTCCAGGCTCTGATACGTACTTTTTGGGCAAAGTCTAATGGTTTCTTTTCTGAAATGGAAAACTATCAAGTGCAGGCTTGTTTATCTTATATTTCAAAGATGTTGATCAAGTTTCCACCCTTGGCACATTCATTCCTCCTCTTTCATCCAAACAATTATAGAAGGAAATGTTGATATCAACCTTAATAATAATCATAAAGTTTGATTCAACTTGTTGCAAATAAAAAGCTATATCGTTGATACATTAGAATATGTAACTAAACTTATAACTATTATCAGTGATGGACAGGGTCTAAAAATATTGATTGCCAAGAGAAAAGGAGGGCCTACCCACAACTATGAGGCTATCATTTAATTTTTATAAAAAATAACGCATACGTCACGCTCACATAACCCGAATCAGAATTATTTTTTCAGAGGTATTTAATATGTATATTCTTAAATATAAAGTATCCTCGAAAAATGATTTTATTAAAATAGTAATACAACGCAGATTTTCGTTGCATAAAGTAATCATATTGGAACTTCTATTATATTTGCAAGCTACTAAAAGGTCATTAACATTTTGAACATATTGTTTGATGTTCATGGGGGCCCACTTGCTATCGGGCAAGCTGACACCCTGGCCGGTCCGCCACTGACTATTATATGCAGGTACAACAGAATACTGGTACCCTAGAAACATGAAAATCGGATTTTTTCAAATTCCAACCCGAAAGGGATAAAAAGGTGTGAAATATGTTTTCTTGGGCTCGTTACTATTTTTCACGCTCGATTAAATATCGGCAATTTCAAGATTTTGCCATAATCAACCCCTAAGGGGATGATGAAAAGGGGTGAAATGTGTTTTCAATGAGTCCTTAATATCTCCTTGGCCCGAAACGAGACGCGGGGGTATTTTGCAAGTGTGTATTATATATTAATATATGTATACAGAAAGGCTATGACTCCTCAGCCTAATTGAAGTAAAAACGTTTGCTCGACAAAAAGACTAAATAGTCACTTTACAAAAAGGCTGACTTCCCACTTGTCCATCGACATACACATAACCAAGCCTTCCAACCCCATTCACCAAAACAATCTCCTAAGCCTCGTAAAAATCTCAAACCGCTGCGAAACCCCGCCTATCTCCGCCGAAAATCAATTAACCCCTAATCAACGAGCAAAACCACCGGTCCCTAACGAACGATGGCCAAAGTGAGGGGTGGACGCCGGTAATCTCGCCCCGCCACCCTCGGATTCCGCGCTTCTTTCGTGGCGGCTCGGACGATCGCGAAGATTACCACCTTGGCTAGCCACGTCGTCCTCCGAGACGAATCACCAGTTTCGGGCCCCGGTGCCACCTTCTAAATTAAATTTTCACGTGACGCCGTCCCACTGGACGGGTCATTAAAAGCGAATTTAGCCGGGATTGGCGCCCGGTGGAAATGTAATGGGCGCGCGTGGCCACCCTATCCCCGATCGAAAAAACCGTCGAGGGTCGCGGCCACGAAAAAGCTGCGGCTCGTAGACAGGGGGCTCGCGCGAGCCCGTGGGACCGGATTTACATTTCTACCGTGGCGCCGTGTGTCGTCCGCGTCGAAGATTGCCCCCCACCCCCTCCCCCGTCCCCGGATCTCGGGTGACCGTCGGTTTTTGTCAACGTCCACCCCGTCGGGAGAGGAGGACCGCGTGGCGGTCATTTTAAATTCATTAGGCGATTCTGAACGCGACTTAAGCGTTCAAAGCTGGCGCAACGAAGGGCGGGAGGGGGGGGGGGGGGAGGGCCCCGATTTACCGCCGCTTTCCTGCACGCCCCGGCGCGGATTCTTTGTAATTATTTTCAGTCTTGTTCCATCGGTGCGGATCAAAGCGTGCACGGTCGAGTGTGAAAACCTGAACGGCGGGGCCGCATAATGGCTCTAAAATTCGCTGGTAATTACCCCCGTGGATTTCGACGGGGGCCCAGGCGGGGTGGAGAAAAAAATTTCAATTTACGGAAACGGGGGAAGTGTGCGGAGCACGGGAGTAAATTGTTTCGGGGCGATGCTTCTTTCGGGGGTGTTCGCGATTATTAACCCCGTCGCTGTGTGATGCCGGCCGGCGTAAGAAACGCGTGATAAAGTGCTTACGCCTGGGTTCGTTGAACCATTGCCTGGCTTTTGTCTGCCCTCGGTGAACGGGATTATTTCAATTCCGCTGCGGCGGTACTCGATTTTGTGCGCGGAGTAAAGAGTCCTTCGTTTTGTCGTGCTCGGTGAATGAGGGTACCATTTGCGGTATTAGTTCTGGAGAGGTTTGCAATGGGTCTGCCTTAAATCTTGGTAAATGATGGATTCATACGATTTCAGTATTCTGTGTTAAACGTATTAACACACGTATATATGTAATTGAATGTAATCTAGATTTAATACAGCGATAGGAGTTCCAGTTTATACTACACGCGGAATTGGACCCTGAATACCAAAGGAATATTGCACAATTGTAACTGTATTATGTAATCTAGCTCTTCTGCCGTTCTGAGCAGAAATGATTATTGCCGCCCTTTATATTTAATTATAAATAATTGTTTTACAATATAATTTTTGACAGGGAGTTCAATTTTTTGTAGGTTTTTGTTGACTTATAAAAGCCTTTTGTTTTAAAAAAATTTAATACTCGTAAAAAAACAGTAACAAAGTAATATATACAGGTAGGAGGTAGGTAATAAGTTTTTAAATCTCAAAAAAAAAGGATTTATCGAATGAAACAAAATAAATATAAGAAAAGGAAAGAAATTCAAGATCTTTAATTTGGGTACACACCTTTCCCTGGTATAAAGTTAATAATATGGGTGATTTAAAATCAATTTATAACATGTATTACCCAGTTTTTATTGCTTTTTCAAAAGTTTTACTTTTTTATTGGTTTCAATTTTCTCTTTCTACCAATTTTGCCGCTCCCAAATTTGCTGCTCTGGGCAGTTGCCTTGCTTGCGCCCCCCTGGATCGAAGCTTGTGTTTCAGAGTATCCGTGAATACACACAGAAAGTAACAGATTTTGAGAGAGATAATATCGTCTAGGATTATTTAAAATATAGTACGAAATTTAAGAAACTTTTTAGTAGAAATGAACCAAGTGTGGTGCAAGCGACTAAGATCAATGTTCAGCTAACCAAAAACATTTCTAAGAAACCACAGAACAAAGAACAATTAATTCTTACACACTTTCTCATAGCAGAAAGGCTCTAGGAAGCAATACCGTAGTGACTGCAGAACGCAAGGGCACGAGTTCGTAATTGATTTAATTCCTGCCCAAGGGACAGCAGCTGTCGCAGCAAAGTTTCAATTCGCCATCTGCATTCATGGAAGCGCAATCTCCTGAGAGGACCTCGCTCGAGCATCCGCCCTGGAGGCAACGCACCTCTTTCTGGCGAAGTTTCCAACGTTTCCTCTTCACGGGCACGAAAGAAGCTCGGCACAGACCGCTGGCATTCTTCCCCCAGCGGTGTTTCTTTCGCGCGTAATTCGCGCACTGAAATCGCTCGCTCTAATTCCGCGGTAATTGCTCTTTTCTGTTCCGTGAAAGCCACTGGAAGTTCCCTTTGCATTCCTCTAAAACTGCGCCGACCAATTAAACGCGCGGGGGGCACTAATTGAGACGTAGCTATTTGAGGGAATTCGGGGCAACCCATTATTACTGCTCGACCAAATGCACTTATAATCGGCGGATTTTAATTATCGTATAGTGGGCCAGTGGCACGATTTATCATTCGCGGGACAACGTGTGATTCTCAAGGGATATATCCCGTCTCGAGCTGCTTCAAACCGTCCACTTGGTCCTTCCCAAACGGTCTTCAGGCTTCGCTCTGCCAGCCATTAAGGGGATATTTCGTGTAAAAGTTATGCTAATATGCACTTCTGCCAAGCTGAAAGATGTAGAACTTCAGTGGCGATTCTTTTTGGACGATTTAGTAATGCCTGCATTCAGAAAGACACTATTGTTTCAATTATCACCCCTTTTCTTCAAGAACAGTGGTCTTCTGCCGCAATGCTGTCGGCTGTTATGAATAAATTAGCATATCATATCTTGAAAACAACAATTTTACAGATTCTTTTTTCTGTCAGGAACACTGTATCACGTTAATGTAGATTGTGTTATTTAATTGTAAAAGAAATAGTACATATTTGTGTAATATTCTGTATACCTAATTACAGCTGTTTTTATTCTATTTGGATTTTAACGCTGAAATGAAAAACATCTTTTTCCTTTGAATAAAAGTGTCACCACCGATAAATATCGTGGCACAGAACGTGTTAAAATACACCTGCAAACTTTTGGGCCACCACTGTTGCATAACCCTGTACGAACTTCAATTTCCTACCAACACGAGAGACTATCTACGATCATATAATTGCATCCTGAATAAAGAAGTTCGTGGAAAGCTTCATTGAACGATCCAGCCATTAGCCTCAAGTACCCCTGTCCATCTCAATCAATCGTTCTCATAGAAACACACTCATCCCTACCAGGATATGGCGCAACGTGCTCGAAACGTCACCTGCAGACCTGGTCACGGGAAAACAGTCGTCCACCTTTGCCCCGTGAGCAAAAATTCACGAAGCAATTCGTTATCAACCTGCAGGTCCGCGGTTACATAAAAGCAGGCCTCCCAGAGTCCATCGGCGCTGGTTGCAGCGGCCTCGCAACCGAGAGTCATTTATCCACGTAACTCATTTTGGCAACTTCCCTGTCGGGGCCGCAGACTCCTCTGCGCATATCGAGAGTCGGCGCTGGACGTCTGGCGAGCTGGATCCGCTCGCAGGAACCGCGACGCGGCAGAAATTATACGCTTTCATGGCGCGTCGGCGCGCGATGGCCAGAAGAAAAGGCGAGGAGATGGTAGGGACAGTGATAAATCACAAATTGCACCAACTCGTTGCGGCCGAAGACAAATTGGCCTCGGAGTCATGAGCTACGCAGCGGGTAATAATATAATTATAGGACTGCCAGACTCTTTCGACGTTTCGGTTCCAGCTTCTTGCGACCGCTTCTACGCCAAACATCCGCCCAAGTAAGCGCGACTGATTTACAGCCGACAGCTTTTTGAGTGTCGACGTGTGCGTCGGGTGGATTTCAATAATATCGGGGCACCGACCATGGCGACGGGGTAACGGTGGTCTGCTTGTGAAGGGGAATTTAATTGTAGCGAAAAGTAGGATCTGTCGGATTAATGGAACACCCTGATGACTGTAATACCGCTTTGCAAGGCAAAATACTTTGCTGAAGGTTTCTGAGTACCCAAGTCACTCCACGTGGGGGTACAGTAGTGGTCAAAAGATAGTTCGAAACTCCTATTGTGGAATATAAATTTCAAGATATAATTCTTTCTAATAAAATTATGTAGGTACCTTATTTCTACTGTAGTCTAAAGTGACCCATTCCTAATGCCTTACTTCATGCACCTGCCACTGCACACAATGCGCCACTCCTCGCATTGCTAGCAATCCATGCGCAGGTCTAATTACCGGCATCGCGTTCCCTTCGTCAAGTTCATCTCGAGGCAGCTCTTCAATTGATATGGCACTGGGCCTTCGAAGGCCGGACAATTGCCCATAATGAAGAGCCACGAAGTAGCAGGAGTTTCTTTGTCAAAGGGGGTTGGGCAGCGGCTGTTGCAATTTCCATTCCCATCAAATGATCCGTTGCAGCAAGAAAGCTCCTGCTGTATCGCGGCTGGTTAAAGAAATGAAAAAGTCGTGGCGCTCGACTGTGACCAGGAAGGCAGGGAAAGAATCGACGGGGCTTGCGAGGCGGGACCGAGCGCGGAGCCGGGGTAGAAAACGTTGCTGCTGAAGATTGCCACACAGAAGGCTGCGTAGATAAGCGTCCGCCATGCAAAAGTGGATCATTACACGGGCATAAAGGCGAGGCAGCCAGGCCACCGGCAATAAATACTTCAATCAGTGGCCTCTAAGGCGTCAGTTAGCATCGCGGCGGTGCGTCGGGGACAGCGCTGCGGCGGCGACTCGCAAAAGACCCCGAAGTCCTTCCACTTTCCGTTTCGTAAAGTATGCCCTCCCTCTCTGACAGCCAGCTGCGGCCTGTTCTCCAAACGGGCACCCCTTTGTCGTCCATCTGCATAACTTTTCGGCCCGTCAGCCCTAGCCAAGTGCCACTTTTGACGACGCGGAGACGCGATCTTGCCGGGCACGTACTGCAGAAAGAAATTTGATGAATTATTAGGTACGTGATCTTGTACGGTGTATTTCTGCGTGTTAATTGAAGGAAGGATACTTTTACAATGTTTAATGATCGATACTGAAAATATTTATTGCAGTAGTACCTATTTTCCGAATATTAATACTGAATAAGGTGAAAGTGAATACACGCTAAACATTCGAATGATATAATAAATATTTCTAGTAGTGTATAGCCACATTGATGTTCCCCCATCAAATTAATAATCCACTATGGCTAACAAGCGTGATCACAATCTTCCCTCATCCAGACTCCAAAGTACCATCCCACTTCTCTCAAGTCTGACTGAACATTCCCCCCATTCATTAATACCATTCATCTAATCGCGTTACAACGATATTAACAAATTAATCGAACATACCTTGCTCACCTTTCTGTAAATGGGAAGATCTTGGGAGAGGCAGGATAGTATGGGATTCTTACCATCTTACACTAAACCCCCAGGGTGGCCACTACCGCCGCGCAAAGTAGGAGCTCTGAGGATTCCGAAGAACAGATCGCGGTGCGCTCCCCTCCCCCCCCCCCCCCTCCACGCTTGACGCCCGCACTCGTCAATTGTTGTCGGCCCTGTGTGGCCACCCCACAGGACCGCCCCATAACTTGCACACCTAGAATTCCCACGGACCCACGTAGCTGACCCCCACCCAGCAGCCTCGTGTAATTGCGCTGACGCAAAGACCATTCAAGTACACCGATAATCAAAGCATCGGACCGACGTGCTGGAACCGGCCCAGCTCCCGATGAAGGCTGACGATCGCGTTCAGAGCGTGGCCGCGAGTGCGCCGCAGTCTGTGTGATAAGAAATCGCTGGCGGGTTGAACAGTGGCTATCGGTGCAGGACGGCGATTCGATGCGGTCGTACGAGCAGACCTGACGAGATAACCTATCGGCGTCGATCACTCGCGTGACCGCGAAGATAGTAGTTACGACTGTCGATAAATCATGTCAATTATATATTGTTTATGATCCGTACCCGCTCGGGGAGCCGAAGATCCGATCGGATCGCGCGCGGCGGGCTGGCTGCTAGCGGGTGAAGGAAGGCTTCCTCAGAAGCAACGATAGGGAAGGCTAAGGTCGTTGTCAGGCCGTGGCTGATAATTGGGTGAGTAAAGCGACACGACACCCCTTCCTTCGGCCCGTCCAGCGCCGTTGTTGCTGCTGCAGGCCCAGGGCCATCGTAAAGAGTGGCTGCCACCATCGGGGCATCAGGAGCCCCTCAGTCAGCTCCTCGTCTGGACAATAAATCTGGCCGTTCGGTGGGTAATTGGGTTCACTCGGTGAGATCAATCCGATACTGTCTGCCTCGTGTCCGTCTGTCCATCCATTCGCCGGCTTCGCTCCTCTCTTACCTCCGTTCTGTCGTACCCCCGTGGCCGCTCGCCTCGCCTCTATCTGCCTCTGTCCCGCTGCCCAAACCACGTCCACGTTTACGTGAATGCCGAGGAGGAATTCCAGCCGCCTGTCACCGGCCGTTCCTCGCGATTGTTTAATTATTTTTATTGCCCCAGATGGGCTGGCTGGATTTCTTGGTGCCCCCCGACGGTCGGGACGCGATTAGAGGGGAACGTCCTCTCTGGCTAAAGGGTTAACGAGTACGGTGCTCCTTTAACGATCCTGGATGGACATTTCGTACGGTGTCGTGATTCGTCGTTTGTAGAATTAATTAGTGGCATTTGTTGCTTTCTAGCCCGCGCCGGGGAAATGGGAGTAGCTCCATGTTTGGGTTATGAGACATCTGTTCGGAAGATCGGAGGAAACGTGTTCTGTAAAAGGCGGGCTACAATGCTGGGCGACGGGAGTCGCTTGTTATGCGCCGGTTTCATTCGAATCGAGAGAAGATCGTGTCGTATGCAAAACGTCGAATTTCCAGGGTTCTCTGTCTTCAAGGGCTCGCGGCCACTCGAGAGTTGCAAAGACCTGCCGATCTGTGGGAGTCAGCTCGAGTCTGGCTATAAATCTGAATAATAAATGAGTCCCGACGGCCTCTAAGAAGTCTCCGACTCAGTGAGAAGACGTTGCTGAGGGTTTAAAAGATGAATTTACGAGTGTACCGATCATGAAGAACCGCCACGAAATAAAAAGCATCGTTGACTCTTTTCTTGTTAAAAGGAGGATGAGGGAAGGGCACCTCCCTGCGGCCGGGGACATCTTTGCCTATTTCTTCAGGCATAGGAGCCTCTTTCTTTCAAAAAATTTACATTTTACATGCTCCCTTGGGTAAGCAAATGCTAGTTGTTCTACTGTTATCACTTTAATTATTATTATACACTACGTAATCATTGAAATGACCAAAATATCCACTTAATGGTAGTTCGAATGTGGCTACATCCTCTGTTATCGAAGAACAGTTTCGTTCTACAAAGGATCCCTAGTTTCACATTGCCTTCGCCTGCTTCATTATCTAAATCAGCCCCACTACCTCTGTTCTTACCCTGTAACCGATGTCAAAGAACCAAAGGGCCGCCGTATACCCGGAATTCCTTAGATCCCCGTGAACAAGGCGAAAGTCTTTCCTTTCAAGGATTCCCGAAATTCTAAATCCATCGTCGGACACCTCGTAGTTAATAGCGGGAACCACGCCGACACCTGCCCTCCAGCTGGGGCGTGGAAAGGTGTACGAATTTATTTATGCCCACGGACCTCCCTAATGAATTTTTCGTCCGCGGTGTGAAATCTCGTCGATTCCATAATTGGCTCATCTATCTTCCCCAGGTTAAAATCAGCGAAGCTAAAAACCGAGTCATTATTCCCTATCCTCCTAGCGACTATCCTTCACCCTCGTAGATCGTAATTAACCCTTTGTTGGGATGCGTAAAAATATTGTACCCTGGGTGGAGAAGATGGTATCCCTAACCACATGTAATTTAAGGAAGCTTCTCAATCCGAACCATTCAAAGCTTCTAGAATACCTGGTACACTAATTCTTGGTCTCCCATAAATATCTAGAAAACATTTAAAAGTACTGGAGCTACGGGGAGAACTGAACAGAGTGATAGAGGATACATTAAATTAATCCCACCATTGATATTCACCGATAGCCGGTGAAGCGAGCCCAAGCTGAGATTCTCACGCGAACGGCCCGGGGGCAGAAAGTGTATTTCAACATGTGGACGACGGGTTACGTGCGCAGCGCATCGACAAAGCTTATGACGCGTATCAAAATGAGATCCACGCAACGCGTGAATGGGACGGCACGCAATGCCGCAAAGCATCAAAAGGCGCGAAGGAAGCCGGGCTGCGAGGTGTATAAATATGATGGTGGGCAGCGATATCGTAGCCACGGGTGTTGCCGATCGTGCGGCATGGGGCTCCCGAAGCCGAGCATCGGCGCACTTTTGTCTCTCGCCGACAACGCGGTTACCCACGTAACTCACGTCACCGGGGGCCGCGATTAGATCTCCACGCGGCTCTTTCATTTTTTCCTCCCCCCGCCCCTCTTGCTTTCCCGCGCTGTTACGCGCCCTTCTCTGCAACCGAGGAAACGCCGGCCTCGGCATTCGTATGCCTCGTCCATCGTCCCCGCTCGTAGATATTCATAAACGATCGCCGATCTCGTAATGCATCGTCAACGAGCACCTTATTATTCCCGCCGCCGCGAAATTCGAGCTCGTATTTCAGGGGCGACGGGGGACGGGGCTGCCGTGAATGGGAATCGAATGACGCATCGACGGCCAAGGAATTATGAAAGCTGATCGAGTAGGGAAACCGACGCAGAGGTATGGCGGCGTTTGCACGTGCCTGTGGGATAACATCATTGTTTTAGGGAAGAGTTGTTGCGATGGAATGTATCGGAGCTTGGGGAAGCAAAGTGCTAGATATCGGAGGGGTTTGATTGGTTGAGAATTTGTGGAACCAGGTGGGACATTAATGTGTGGAACTTTGAACTGCAACAGTGGCTGATCTTGGGTGAACCGATTGCAATGAATAAGATAAATTTTATTGCGAAGGAAGTTACCTACTTCCACAAACGCAAAATGTTCTGACATTCAATAAACAACGAACTTCGTGATCCTTGGTCAGGAGTGCCCAAAATAGATTTGTAATAGATTAACCACTCGATTACTATAAAAACTTTGATAAAGCGTAGGATTTAGAGACCCCCGTGTCGCTGATTCCTATCTCCTCTCCATTGAAATTTATTCCTCAAACGGCGGGTGTAATTAGCCCCGCGCTTGTAGGCCGACTGTAAATGTTTAGTCAGTTCCCCCAATTAGTTAATCGGGGATGGTACGAGGTGTATCGCGTAAGGGGGAGCAACGATTCGCTCGATCGTCTCGTGTGCGAATGTAAAACAAGGATCAGGCGGATTTAAAGGCTGCCAGGGGCCGAGGTGCGCGCATTTTCGCATTAACGAGCAAATGTTCGGCTCGCAAGCATAACGATAACATTAACCGCTGTAATTGGCACAATTATCGCGGCTGTTACCATTCCCGTTGGCTTCTTCTCGCGGGGTGGACGGGGGCAGGGGCATTAACGCGACGGCGTTTATCGCGTTTCGACCGGGCAGACCTCGATGGCGCGTCGCCGTAAGAAACGCGAATGAATTTCGTAGCCAGGCCTGGCGACTGTTTTCACGGTCCTCGGATAGCAGCGAGCCGCTTTCTTGCAGAACCACGAATATCGCCGGCTCGTGCACGCCGCTGTGTTTTGCTCTTTAGGAATCATTAGCCTCGGCTTTCGCGGCTAATTCAAATTGCAATTCCCCTGGCCGGGCTCCTCCTCATCAAAATACCGGACACACGGCGAGCAGAACCGAGGAACCGGTAGAAAAACGTCGAATTAACTTTTACTGCGGGAAAAAGCTCGGCGGGTCATTTTGCGCGCAGCGAGCCTCCTCTGTGAACCAGTTGCGGCAACAGTTCTGTCCCAGGAGGCATCTCTTTCTCAGTAGTCCCGCCAAATGAATGCACGGGAATGTCCCTCCGGTGATCGTAGCACCGTGCAAAACGCGCTGGAACCATTTTGGGTTTCAGATTAGTTTACAAAGGTGGGATTATCGGTTAGAGGCGTAGGTAATTCAGAAAGAACAGTACTCGCTGTTCATATAAACTCGTTATAGAGGAATTCAAATATTACATTTAAAGGAAATTCAAGAGAATAAGCCTATATTAAATGGTGAATAGTACTGAATATTTAATACAATAATACTTTAAACGAATACATGCACTGTGGTGATCGAGAGGAAGCTAAACACGTGATACAGCATATTGCTATCATTGGTCACTTCCTAATAATTCCTTTGCTATATTTGTGTATATCCTAACTCCTCAGTTATATAGCTCACGTTGCGTTGCATTACAGTAATTATTATTTCGGTAGACAAGATTCAATTCATTCATCTAACTTCCCACTTTCATCTTTCTGTCTCTGCTCGTGGGATAAAGCGCAACAGCCTGTCCATTTGGTAAACGAAGCGTACAGCAGGTCGATTCGAGCTGTCCCTCGAAGAGGACGCCACAGAACTGCATCTGCCTGCTGGTTGTTTGGTGGAATGCAATGGCTCCCCCTACCATCTTCTATCCATTGCGCTGCACCCCCACCAGCAAACACCGGTACTCACGCGTGGCACGCTCTCCACACGTGGATCGTGCGTATCCCTCTTCGCCAGAGCTCGCTGGTACTCGGATCCACTCGTGAACCGATGCCTACCACGTGTTCTGGGCTTCTAAAGCGTGTCCCACGCGCACGTCCCGCGCGATCCGCTCGAACGGGTAGGGTGAGGCGCGTCGCTGCATCCGTGCAATTAAAGCGAACTTGTTGAACATGCAGCTACTATGAATCGCGGTAATTGCCGCTGATGCCTTTCTGATCCCATTCTTCAGATTGTTTTCGTATACGCTGGTGGGTAAGCGGAAGTGTAACACGTGAACAATAAGCACTGTATTAGAATATCGTAAGAAGGAACTGGGTTCTGCAACCTTTAGGGAGTGCAGGGCTTCCATCGAATAACTATTTTGGTTTACTCAAATGGAACAATTAAATATGAGGGCGTGAACACCTTATGCAGTGGTTGAAGTCAATGCATTGTACTGGGTATCATGTAGTACGGGTAGCTACATCTGTTGGTCTTTAGAAAGGCTGTATAAAGATTGATATTACTTGCTAGCTTTTGGATTCCCAAGAAGGTTACCACCGGATCACATCGCTAGAAGCAATTGCACAATCATTTCTCTTGATTAAACTCCGAATTCTAATTGAAAGCACAATAGTACCCCACTAATTGTATTCCTACCAACCCCCTTCACTACCAAATGCTGTCAATTAATACTTAAAGACTTGACCACCTGATTTCCTCCACAACGCAAATTTCATACAACGAACAAAACAGGGCTGAAAACTACAGCACGATCCATCCCCCTTTAAATGAATTCTTTCAGTCGTAAAGTCTACCCTAATCGTAAGCTACCACCAGCTTCAAATTGCCATTAACAGCCGTCGGTGAAAGAGATTAAAAACTGCATGCTGGGCCCAAACGGTATAAAAAGGTATCAGCGTGGCATAAAAATCCATTTGCCAGCTCGTAATCCGGACGATGGTGCGGTGGTGCATTCCTTTTCGGACTTTTTTCCGCGAATTATACGTAATACCACGGCATTTGTAATTTCGCCTCGGCTATTACAATCAATTTCAGCGATTCCCCTGCGGGGGAGGAGGGGTCTGCGGTCCACGTAGTCGTAGTCCACAAAACGCTACAACCAACGTAATTACCCTGGTCCGCCACAGTTTTAGGGCATCGAGACTATAGCGGCGTAATTGCTTCGGTATTACGAAAAATAACGGTTGTTGGAGTTAGATCGTAAAATTGAGCTAACGAGTGGCGCGGCGGGCGGGCGTTCATCGCACGCTATAAAAAAGAGGGCGCGAGTGTGGCTAAACGCGACGGACATCCACCGGGGTGTGGGTTATTACGTGTTTAATTTTCGACCGCACACGACGTCTCGCTACACTGTGTTTCTGAGAAACCAAACGCCGTACAATTTACAGCCAGGGATGTTATGCATTCGTGTGGAATAAATTGGAGTTTATTAATTATTGTTTAAAGGATTATAATAATGCCCATTCCTGTTTCATTTGGCGATAATGCTATGGGGAATTGATTATTTATTAGCACTGGATTTTCATTAGAATAAGAAAGAACATTCCTTTCAGGGTCCTTTTATTTATTTTAATTCTGCTGTTTTGTGCAGGCCCAGTTTAAATTCAGAATTTATCGTAAAGGTTTGTCATTCTTGGCTTTGCTTTTAAATTCTTCGTCGAATATTCTCTGTACTTGTAGTTGTGATGGAGCAAGAAGGCTGTTACGTAGCAAGTTTTGTCTTAGGTATGGCATAATTCGATGATAAAGCAAGATATTTGTTTGGAAGTATTTAAAGTCTAGTTGAGATCCAATAGAAGTCTGTGCATTTTAATTATTTCAGTGGGTGCCGGCGAATGCTCATAGGTGAATCAGAATTTGTTGCGGGCTAGTAGATCCTAGCAGAGCAGCAGGATTAAGGGTTTAATTAGAACAGTAATGGGATAGATGAGCACAACAAAAGACGCTTCTGCGAGGCAGTCCTTGCACCAGACCCCCTCCTTCCTGCACAGATGGTACAACAAGATGGCATTTCATGGAGAGACACCGATTTCAGTTACTTACGGGATTGCAGCAGGTGGAGAATTTCGTGAGCGCTTAACTGTATTACATAACAGGACTTCTTCCTCTCGAAATGCATCCTGGAAAGTGTTTGTCCCTTTTCATACAAAAAATAAAATGTGTCCTACCTGGAATGCGCTTCTCAGATGATGTATTCTGTGATATACAAGAAATGGACCTTTCCGGTGTGGACAGTTACAAAAGGTTCACACATGTTTCTGATTTAGATGACCTATAACGGAAACTCGCTTTTAGGCATAGATATGAATTTTAAAACTCTATTTTTCAAAAGCAAGTGGTGAATCGAATAATAATTGAAGAGTCCTTGTAGAAAACACGATAACTTATCGTGGATAAGTGCCAACAATCAATTTTTATACTGTAGTATTACTATTGGCATGTAGAACATTTTCCGATAAATTATTTTTTCATTTTTGTACTTACAGTCAGTGGCGGATTTAACGGGTGTGTGACGAGTAGCTGCCGCCTGGACCCCTGCTCAGAAGGCCCCCCTAGGGCTCCATCCTCAAAACCAAAAAAATGATGATTTTATCCAAACTATGTTTTTTTTGTATTACTACACTTGGCCCGTTTTTAGTAAACTACCTCTTCATTTTCCAGAAAAATGGCCCCAGTCTAGAAGGCCCTCAGGGCCCTATCTTCAAAAAAAAAAATGATTTTACCTAGACACCGTATTTTCTTTCTGTACTACTGTAATATTTAACCCGTCTTTAGTAAACTACCTCTTCATTTTCCCGAAAAATGGGCCCCTCAGAGCGTTTGCCACCCGAGCCTTTTTCCTTAAATCCGCCACTGCATACAGTGTTTTCTACAAGGACTCTTCAATTTAACATCTATTATATGTGACGTGCTTGATGGCCGATTGTGGGTGATTACATTCTCTTCGAGATGGGAGTATTAGTTTTCGAATTTCTTGAACTTGGATCAGTCATTTTTCAAACTGTTAGTCTAATTACTTTTCCTGAAGTAATAGACTACTTATTTTCCTGAAGAATTCAGCTTCAGTGAAGTAGAATCTTGAACGCCATCAATAATCATAGGGGATGCATGAATTTTCAGAAATTTTGTGTAAGCCTCCGACGATGTATGAATTATCTAAATATTCCGAATTAAAATGATTTGAGATGTACTCCTTTGAATGAGAACCCCTGTTTGAGATCAGCTCGACATCTAACGGAATATGGTTCAGTCTTCAACGAACACGCTACACCACAGGCGAGGTATAGTTGACACCGACCATCCAATGGTATTTTCTGTCTGCAGATTTTCAGCACAAACGAGGTATAGGATAAATCTATTATCCAATGGATTTTTCTGTCACCGGTTTGTAGGGCCCCAGAGCCCCATTACCACTTTCGTGTCACATGCGACGTTACCGGTGCAGTCTCGAAACAGAGCATAACGCTACGCGTGGCAGGAATTAGAAATTCAGCACGAAGAAAACTTACAACCACAGACGAGGTATAGGCACTAGACCTATCGGTCACAGACCAGGGATAGACTTTTTTTTTACTTGGAGAAAATCCCTAACGGATACCCCGTCCCCCGGGGGAGGGGCGGGGTTAAGTGGGGTTTGCACCCCACCAGGGTGGCCTCCAGGGTGACACCAGGGTGGCCTCCTGACAGGGGAGGACCGCATGACGGTGGGGAGATCCAAACAAAACGATGCGTTCGCCACCTCCCCCTGGTGCACTGGAACCTCTCCTGCCGAGCCCCCCCCCCCCCCCCGGAATAGGGGAACCCATTCTGGAGGGAGTGCAAACACCCCCTCCGGTTAAACTCTTTCCAAATTATGATGGGGTGGCGCGATGGAACCACACATCGCGTCGCCCCTCGCTCGAATCGCTGCTGCTATACTGTATTCCATATGAGAGCATACCGACGCTCCTACCGATTTGCGACCGATCTGCGCAGCCCCCACTACTACCCACCGTTTGAACCGCAAGCGATTGGTCGTGGTAATTTCCAAGGAATAACTGGTACAATCCCAAACGCGGGACCTGACCGTTGTCAAGGTAAACAGTGCACGAAAAGTTAACAGAGAGAGAGTAAGTAGAGGGCCGTGCGACGGAGAAAAACATAGGAGTCGAGCGTAGCAACGCCTCCTGAGGGTCGTGCCTGCGCGAAATCGGTATGCTCTAATGTGGAATACTGTATAGACTATAGTAGTTGAAATTAAATCTTATCGGAAACATTTAAAATTTAAAACGGCCTGAACGTTACGACTAATTTCAAGAAACATGTTGCATAATTCCGTTTATTAATATAATTTGATAGAAGCATAATTTGCACTTATTTCTATAAATTTCGATCAGAAATATTATATAAATAGAACTACGTAATAAACATTTGTACAGTCTCTTAGTTAGGTTATATTTTCTGTCACTTCGAGGAGCGTATTTTCTGTCCTCGAAGTGACAGAAAATATACGTAACCTATATGCTTCATTAAACTAAATGTTTATTGGATATTTTGTACTTTTACGCTACATTTGTGAACTTTTTATGACATAAGATCCTTCAAAAATATTATTATTACGTGGCTACGGTATATTTATGAAGTCGATGAGTGTAATCATTCGTGGTTAAGAAATAAAAATTTCCTATTCATAACGTCATTTTTTGAGAACATTTCATTGAAATAGTAAGTTTCAGCTTAATTTGTTCATGTTTGCCAAATTCATGCCTTTTATTAGACTCTAATTGATTTTAGCATCAATTTTCATGTTTACAAATTTCTATGCTTGATTACAGGTGTGACTATCGATTATCGATCGATTATCGATATCTTATTGATATTTAACGATATATCGACCATATCGTTAAGATATCGTTAAGGCGAATAGACCCAGATAGCACACAACGTCTATATATAAGCCGTCTTTCAGACTTTCAACAAGTCTTAAAGACGGCTTATAGACAACGTGTGCTATATAGTGGGGATCTATTCACCTCTTCTACACGGAAAATGGTCAGCATGTTCTTTCTGGACGTGCGTTGTCACACCTTGTAGGGTTCTTCGCTGCCTTTCGACTCATAATAGCGGCTTCTTAGGAAATGTCCAAAAACGGAAAAATTCGTAAATAAAAAATGAAAATGCTGTTTTTTCGGGCCGTGCGTGGTCACACGTTGTAGGGTTCTTCGCTGCCATTCGACCCGTAATAGCGGCTTCTTAGGAAATGTCCAAAAAACGGAAAAATTCATAAATAAAAAATGAAACCGCTGTTTTTTCGGGACTTGCGTGGTCACACCTTGTAGGGTTCTTCGCTGCCTTTCGACTCGTAATAGCGGCTTCTTAGGAAATGTCCAAAAACCAGAAAAATTCATAAATATAAAATGAAAACGCTGAAACCAGCGTGAATTTTTAATACTATTCGGCGTACGTTACGTGAAAGCGTTCTACTGCACGCAAAGTACTAATAAATAATATCATCTTGTAATTTATAGCTTACACGGGCTTTGAAGAAATACCATTTCTGAGCACCATAGTGTCTTGATCCCCGAAATGGATTTTCGCAGAGAAATCCGCGTGAGTCGTTGACTGGCCGAGTCAAAGAATAGCGTAGAAAAAGCCTGCCTTCAAACAAGTTACACGTACACAAGCACGCACACACTTTTCAGCATTTCAACACATTTCAGAGTAGTTGGCAAGTTGGACGCTGTTCATGAACAGATGCCACCACAGACCAGGTATAGAATAGACCTTTCACTCTTTTGTCTTCGGTGTCACCGTTCTGAAGTACCGATATTCTGAAACAACCACTGGTTTTCGAGCGCCCTCTCGGATTTTTGAGCGGTGGGTGCGGCAAACATAATGTATTTCTAGCATTGACACAGGTAAAGCTGCCGGTATCACCGAGAAAAGTATAGAAGCTGTGTTATACAGGGTGTCCCACTAACTCGGTGCACCTCAAATATCTATTATTTCAAGTAATAAGCAAAAATATTATTTATAAAAGTTCTCTGGTTGTAGGAAACACAAAACACGGTGGAACTAGTTTCTTTACAGGGATAGATCGGATGTGGAGGTCAATTTTATTTTTACAAATGGACTGTCAAATTCAATAGAATAGCAAATTCTGAGTATGAAAGTACTAAAGCGCATTAATCCTAAAACTTATTGTTTCTGAGATATTCAACATTGTCCATCCTATTACTTTGATTATGAAACATATTCGAAGCTATGTTTAGTCCATTTCGGATAGCCAACCGTTGAATGCGGAAATAATAAAATAAAACAATTAATACGAAATTGAAAGGGCGATTTTTTACTCTTGAAAGTATAAACATGCCATGTGGGGTGTGTGTAATAAACCAAATGAACGACACTTAATATAAATTCACACATATTGATATATTTATTAAACCATGATACAGAAATTAATTCGAACCGGTTCAAACAATTTTTTGGAAGTATTTGAAGCATTCGTAGAGTACATATTATATCGAACTTGATCCGATTTGGTTTTTCAGCTACCTGTCTCGCCTCTTTTAACTATTTCACACCTTCAAGGGGAAGGGTCACAGCCAGTCACAGTAGTGTAAGTGAAGTGATAGGGATACACCACTACAGTGGTTCGCTCTATGTCGATGTGCCATCCTTTCAATGGGACGGCTAAAGACCCAAACATCGAGCCGGACCAGCGCGAGGGCAGCGAGCCTACATATTCTTATTCCGGAGGTCCCGTCCCGAGTCCTGAGGTCTCTTCTTCAAGAAATGATACGATTTTCCTATTTTCCTACACTTTCTCTCGCGTGGTTGGCGCTCGCACTATTTAAAGAGCAGACGAAAGGGGTACTTTTCATTTGTCATTTATTCATACTATAAAAAAACAATTGCAATGAAATATGAGCAGGAAATAAGATTCATTACACTTATGAGAACGAAATATTTGGTACTGGCTCGCACTCATCTCTCCTTGTATTTAAAGCGGGGGTGGAACCAATTATTTTCGTAATGCACGTTAGAAAACAAGTAAGTTTTGTTGGAAACATTTTTTCTTAAAACCATTCCAAACTATTTCTCGATGTTTTGATTCTAGACGACAGGCAAAAGGTCGGAAGCTAAAATGGTTCCAAAATGAGAAGTGAAAATCACATTTAGTATCTTGAACTGCAGAAGTAGTGATCGTTTACACCACTTGGGTTTTCCCGAACCACTTACCCGATGACCGTCTACCCAGATTATTGTTGCCGCGACGCGACCCTCTCACCCATTCTTTGCGCGCTGCCTGACACCTCACTCTTGCCACAATCACACACCCCAAAAATCAGTCACACCGAAATCACGTCACACGTCACTCTTTCTAACAGTACTCGCTCCCACAGAAGACTCCTATATCTACTCATTCTCCACATTCATTGCACAGTGTGTAGAAAATTTATTGGTCGTTGCTCTTGGGGTGGGGTGAATCTACACCTCTGGTTCGGTGGACATTTGTAAAAAAAATTGTCCGCGAAATTGTTTATAACATTGAAAATTAATGTTAAATTTTTTGGTAAACTTATCGAAACTCCTCACCGATTTGAATGACCTTCACATATGTTGTCAAAGTCATCATTCTGAACAACATTTCCCTTTAAACTTTTTGGCGGTCGGCTTTGGATTACGAAATATTCGCAAAAAACTTTACTTAACACTAGAATTAAAAAGTTTAAAGAGAAATGTCGTTCAGAATGACGACATTGAAAACATATGTGAAGGTCATTGAAATCGGTGGAATAGGTAGCTTTTCGACAAATTTACCAATTTTTTTACATCAACTCTGCACGTTGAAAAGGGATAATGTTTGAAAGAAGCCATATGAAGGAAAGCAACCCTTTGGTCAGGAAAAATTGTTAAAGACTTCGGAACGATTTGATTGTGTAGAGTTACACGTATATGTAGGCATGGGTCCACCACTACTCTGCTGCTTGATACGAGACACATATCATAAGATTACCATAATTGATTAATCATTTTTTAATTAGTTATTATAGGAAGGGTTCAAAATGATAAATGAAAGTGTATCTCTGTATACAGAGTATCCCGGGCATACGGTTGAAAACAATTGAAAATCTTGAAAAAGTTATATAAACCCATGTCCGCAAATAATTTATTAGGGAATTATAAGATAGCAGAGATTCGTTACGTCGTGAGCGAAGTTGTACAACGCTTCTCCGTTGTATAAGTCTGTAGAGTTGCTGATTAATAAAGAAATGAAGAAATTCATTTGCCTTTTAAAAATGCTGTATTAATTTGACATCGGGACACCCTGTATGTAAATTCTTACCGTTATTATAACTTCCATTCCTACCGCTTATAGCGCTGCACTCTTATTTCATGCTTAGCCGTTAAGGTTGGATGCGACACGGAAATGGTAATGGGGCTCTTGAGCCCCAAAATCGAGTGACACGGAAGACAATAGAGTGAAAGGTCTATTCTATACCTCGTCTGTGGCTCTAGAGCCCCAAAATCGAGTGACACAGAAGACAATAGAGTGGAAGGTCTATTCTATACCTGGTCTGTGGTTTTGCATAGCATTTTCACCATATTAATATTAATTCTAACTGCTAGTGGCGTGGTGGTAGTTTTCTATTCCGAATAGATAATGTTTCACGTAACAAGACAGTAGTATCATCGACGAAGTATAGAATAGACCTATCACCTTATGGGACTTCGTGTCACCACCCAAACTGTATTACCGACCCATAATTCGAGGACTGAATTTAGCGGCCTCTGATCATGAACAGCGACCAAATCCGGAACTACTCTGAAAAGTGTTGAAATGCTGAAAGGTCTGTGCGTGCTTGTATACGTGTAACTTGTTTGAAGGCAGGCTTTTTCTACGCTACTCTTTGACTCGGCCAGTGAACGACTCACGCGGATTTCACTGCGAAAATCCATTTCGGGGATCAAGACACTATGGTGCTCAAAAATGGTATTTCTTCAAATCCCGTGTAAGATATAAATTACAAGATGACATTATTTATTAGTACTTTGCGTGCAGTAGAACGCTTTCACGTATCGCTTTCACATATCGCCGAAAAGTATTAAAAATACACGCTGATACTGACATTCCCGCAAGTTACTAATGCACTGTTTAATCATTCTAGAGAAGTAATAATAATTGGATTCTATTTGCGCCGAGCATTAGTTTATCGAAGACATTGAAATTTACTCTACAAGATGTGAGCACGCAAGTCTCGAAATAACAGCGTTTTCATTTTTTATTTATGAATATGTATTTCCATTTTTTTGACATTTCCTAAGAAGCCGCTATTACGAGTCGAAAGGCAGCGAAGAACCCTACAAGGTGTGATCACGCAAGTCCCGAAATAACAGGGTTTTCATTTTTTATTTATGAATTTTACCGTTTTTTGGACATTTCCTAAGAAGCCGCTATTACGAGTCGAAAGGCAGTGAAGAACCCTACAAGGTGTGACAACGCAAGTCTCGAAATAACAGGGTTTTCATTTTTTATTTATGAATTTTTCCGTATTTTTGACATTTCCTAAGAAGCCGCTATTACGAGCTTTACTTCAGCTCGATTCGTCGTGATTCGTCGCGCTATAAAGAAGGATGGGAGGGGGGCTTAACAAATTTTTCTTTACATTCATTCTGCATAAAAATCTTTTAATATATTCCAGATCATACAAGTTGCTATAATTTATTTTTCGTCTGTTATAGGAGACATTTCTGGATCATTCTTGCTGGACAACAACCTTAAGTGCATCAAATATGGAAACACTACTAACCTCAACAGTGGACTCGAGGCAATAGTGATTTTATACATAAAACAAAGTGAAAATATACTTATTACTTATTTAATATTCATTTATACATACCTGTATCACACGATTGCGTTGTATTGAATGTATTTTGAAGAAAATAAAGTGGAAAGAACTTTAGAAAACCGTATTATCATTGTAAAAGCCCTCTTGAACCAAATTTCCCACAAATTCCGGATTTCCAGCTAGCCCAGAAGCCAAACCTTCTCTTGCAGGTGCAGCGCGAAAATCTGCCTCTCTTGCAGGTGCAAGAATCGTGCAATGAATTTCGGAACAAGGGGATTTTGAAGTGCCGCACCTGCAAGAGAGGCAGATTTTCGCGCTGCACCTGCAAGAGAAGCTGTGGGACCGAAATTTTGAGTTTTTGCAGGTGCAGCGCGAAAATCTGCCTCTCTTGCAGGTGCAAGAATCGTGCAATGAATTTCGGAACAAGGGGATTTTGAAGTGCCGCACCTGCAAGAGAGGCAGATTTTCGCGCTGCACCTGCAAGAGAAGCTGTGGGGCCGAAAATTTGAGTTTTTGCAGGTGCAGCGCGAAAATCTGCCTTTCTTGCAGGTGTAGTAACTTGAAAACGGCTAGGTTTAGGATAGGAACGAGTAAGTAGGGAAAGAAAGGGTCGTTAAATAATAATACTCTTTTATCACTTAGCTGCATTTTATTGAAATAAGTGAAATGCGATACAATGAAATCTTACAAGTGTAATTGATAATTCAGTTGAAGCAGTATCTGGTGCAATTTTCATATCGATGAATAAAGTCGGAAATCCAGCCGGTGCTCGCATTTAACGCAAAGGTTGTCAAAATTCCTTACCTGTAAGCAGAAATACACACGATTTATGAATATTTCCGTTTTTTGGACATTTCCTAAGAAGCCGCTATTACGAGTCGAAAGGCAGCGAAGGACCCTACGAGGTGTTACCACGCAAGTCCCGAAAAAACAGCGGTTTCATTTTTTATTTATGAATATTTCAGTTTTTTGGACATTTCCTAAGAAGCCGCTTGTACGAGTCGAAATTTATAGATATAAGTGCAAATTATGCTTCTATCAAATTATATTAGTAAACGGAAGTATGCAACATGTTTCCTGAAATTAGTCGTAACGTTCAGGCCGTTTTAGATTTTAAATGTTTTCGATAAGATTTAATTTCAATTCCTACCTCTCGTAACATTGTAATCTTATTTTAGACTGAATCGATAACATTGGGTGTGACACGAAAATGTTAAGCGGGCTCGCGAGCCCCCCGAGCATGTGACACAAAATTACATTGCGTGATAGGTCTATCCTATACCTGGTCTGTGGTAGTATGTAGTTATCTTTGAACGATAACTGAGAGCTACAGACTGTAAAGGAAAATTCTATATTTTCAACAAATGTTCAAGGATATCTCTCTTTAAATATTTAAATCTATGTTAATCCAAAGTCCAAGAATAGGATAGACCTCACATCTTATGGAAATTTGAGTTACGCAAACCGAGGTACTAACTTACTTCCGAACGTATAAACCTTTTATCCTGCAATGCTCACTTTTAATTCCGGCGTTTAATTGTTGCCTAAAGGTATGTACTTACCACCGCCTAATTGTACCATAAATATTTACATTGAACGTTGGGGTAGCAACAACAACAGCAGTGATGGAAATTCTTAAATCTGAAAATTTATTCGACTTGACGAATACAATAATGTTCATTGAAAAATGAGTGTTACACTTGGGGAGTTCTCCTCATAAACACACTGGATATTAGTAATAACGTGATATTTTTATTAACAAATTGGTGTTTCTATAATTGTAATATATTCTTTAATAAAAAAAATTCCCGTTTCTGATAATGAATAAGAATGATTGTTCATTGAGTCGAGGAAGAAAATGTGGTTAATAAATCTTTATAATTCAAGCTTCCTATTTTCTAATAACGTCCAAATGATGCGACGAGCAAATGTAGTTTCTTGCTCCAGATTGTGTTTGAGAATTTCATCCAGCTGCAGGAGGCATCAACGAAACGTTTTATCGCTCACGTATCAAATTCATGCAAGGGTATGCGGCACATTGAAATTCTACGTCTGACCTGGCCAGGGAAGGTAGGATGCAAAGTAAGAAAGAGAGGATGACATGTGTAAGAGGAAAGAAGAGCATTCGTGGGATCACACGGCTCTTAAAAGATCGAGATGTGTAGTCTTCGAAATCGATGCGGCGTGGATGCTCTACTCCTGGGTCCTGGATTGAAACTTTCTACTCGAATTTCTAACTCTTACTCGTACATTATTGTGTGAATACAGTTGTGCAAGTGCAATGTACGCGCAGCTTAGAAAATGGAGTCAGTCTGTGTCTAAAAAATACGCGTGCGTCCAATTTTATTGTGAGAACATCGTGAAACACAAGATTCCTACGAATACATTTGAACCGAAGCCGTTCAGAAATATACCTGGACCCAAATCTTTGCCCATCATTGGAACACTTTACAAATATCTACCACTAATCGGTAAGAAAGCCAATTTACACGTGAAATATGTGCATTGAGATGTGCGCGAATAATATCATTTAATGTGTTAACAATCTTTAAAATATTATCATACGAATGGATAATATGTTATCTCTTAAGTATTGCTGGAATATCGGTATTTTTTTTTCATTCTCGATCATAAGATATCAGTTTATGAGTGTCAGTAGAAATCGGTTGTATTTGTATTTTCATTTTACCTAAATTGGAATATAGGTGAGTATAGTTTTACAAACCTGTATGAAAGTGGAATAAAAAGACTGAAGCGGTTTGGGCCATTAGTGCGCGAAGAAATAGTACCCAATGTTAATATTGTGTGGATCTATCGACCGAATGATATAGCCGACATTTTCAAAGCGGAATCTGGGTTACATCCAGAGAGAAGGAGTCATTTAGCTCTTTTGAAATATCGGAAAGATCGAACAGACGTGTACAGCACTGGAGGCCTCTTACCCACGTAATATACATGTTATATTCTCCATGTTTTTACTGAAATTTGGCAATTGTAATTTTTTAAAAATTTTTTTTTAGTTGCAAAAAATTGTATTATGCCATTGATGATTCCGTATTTATTAATGTGCTCCGTGATATCTTGCGAGTATTTAATATAAATTTAGAAAATTGAAATACGAGTCGCTTATTTTATGCAATATTGGTAGGGTTATGTGCATTTATAAATATCTAATATTTAACACTTGAATGCTACATACGAGACTTCAAGAAAAATTTTCTGGTTTTAATTTCAAAGTAACGTTACCTTTAGAAAATTATTCCTACATTTTCGGTATATCTTGGTTTGTATTTAATGGGGATATTAGTTTTCTATTAATTTTACTTTAAGAATGTAGTATCTCAAAAACTTTAAATGAAGTGTTCCATTTTCAAACAAATGAAAGATGATACGAAGTTACTATACGAAGAATCATATTTTGTTATATGACATTGTATAAAGCTATTGTGTTTTAATATCTTTTTATCGATTTTAGAAATGGGCCAGAGTGGTGGAGATTACGAAAAGAATTTCAAAAGCTTACTAGCAAGCCTCAAGATGTGATCAATTATCTAGAAGAAACAGATTGTGTTGTGCAGGAATTTGTTGAATTATGTGACAAAGAAAAATATGAAGATTTCTTACAAATTTTATCACGTTTATTCCTTGAATGTAATCATACATGAGTAATATATATAATAGCAATAAAGTAATAACTATCTGCCATAAAAATTCGAAAATTTTTCGTAATTTGAAGTGCATACTAACATTAGTTAATTTGAAAATATTGTTCATTCTTGATCATAGATATAGTGTTATCAATATTACCAATCCAAGTATATAATAATCACCTGTTTCCTGAAACTTTGTTCTCTATTTTAGTGACATGCCTAGTTGTCTTTGACACAAGGTTGAACAGTTTCTCAAAAGAAGAAAGGTCCGCGGATTCCAAAAGTTCGAAACTGATCGAAGCCGCTTTCGCAACAAATAGTGCGATTTTAAAATTGGATAATGGACTACAACTGTGGCGTTTTTTCGAAACCCCTTTGTATCGGAAATTACGTAAAGCTCAAGCATACATGGAAACGTAAGTCAAGCATTCTTTAAACAACGTTCAATGGCTAGTAGTTGAAGTCAATTATTTAAGAGTGTATAATAAAGCTATATATCTCGTTTAATATTAGGGTTGCATTAGAACTGGTATTCCAAAAAAATGAGAACTTACAAGTGCAACGAAATAAGTCATTCCTAAATGCTTATTTAGAAAATCCTGCTTTGGATATTAAGGACGTCGTGGGCATGGCTTGCGACATGTTGCTTGCTGGCATAGATACTGTAAATATCACGAAGTCATATAATATTTTTAATTATACGTGTAACATTTTTAGAAACGATTTAATATCCATTTCTATTTGCACAGTTGTAAATACTCTAATTTCGTGAAATTCGCAATAAGTTAAAGTCTTCTTTACTAATAATCACTAATTTCAGTTCATTTTAAATAATATAAAAAAATGGAGGGACTGGCCAGATTTGATCAATAACATGTAACGAATTACTAATACTTTTCAGACTACTTACAGTACTGCATTCACCTTATATCACCTTGCAAAAAATCAGGATACTCAGGAGAAATTGAGATCTGAAGCGATGCAGTTATTACCTCATCATGATCAGCCAATAACAGCAGAGGTTTTACGAAATGCGTCATATACTAAAGCTGTTATAAAGGAAAGCTTGCGATTAAATCCTATTTCTATTGGGATCGGCCGTATTTTGCAAACTGATGTCATTATTAGTGGTTATCAAGTACCTAAGGGCGTAAGTCTACTGAAAACATTAAACTCCACAAAATTTATTCAATAGAATAATATTTTCTCGATACATACTTCATACTTTGTTAGATTATTTTTTGATAAATATTCAATTTTATTGCCATGTTTGTACTTCTGAGAAAATTAAATATAGCAGTTTCGCTGATCGGAGTGTATTCAAATTTTATATAACGAAAGTGTAATGAACTCTATCGCTCGTTTTCTTTTAGACCGTGGTTGTCACCCAGAATCAAATTATCTGTCGGCTCCCTGAATATTTTAGTGACCCAGATTCATTTAAACCAGAAAGATGGCTTCGCGAGAACATGGAAAATAACAAAGTAAGCAGTGGAAAATCTGTACACCCGTACGTCTTATTACCTTTTGGGCATGGCCCTCGATCTTGCATAGCGAGACGTTTTGCGGAACAAAATATGCAGGTATTGTTGTTACGGGTAAGTGTTAACAATTGTTTTAAAATGTTGAAGTATAAGCATATATTAAGAGCTAAGAATTTTGCAAATATTAAAGAAGCAAGTCCTTCACAAACATATAAAACGAATTATTTGTTTTCATTTGGGATGAGTTTCTCGAAGCGTCGAATTCCAAGAAAGTTTCGAGTTTCGAGAATTCAAAGCATGGCACTTTTTTCGCGATTCAAAAATTTTGTTAACTTCAGTTCTTAGAGCAAGATATTCCACTTACAAAGCAGAGTCAGCACTTTGCCAGTTTTAAGAGTTTCGAAGCATTATATGTATAGAATTTCAGATTGGAGTTTCGAGAATTTAAAAATTAGCTTTGAACCCACCACTTAGTTATTATGAATATTACTTAACTCTAATGAAACGGATGTTAGCGATTAATTTGATCGATATGTACGAGCTGATACAACTCGCGTACCTATAATTATTTTCATTTGATGCAGATGTGTCGGAAGCTGAAGTTCTCTTGGCATGGTGAGCAACTTGGAATGATATCTTTGCTGATTAACAAACCCGATGGACCAATGAAATTCAAGTTCTCTAATATCTTAAAAGACGATCGTGTCTCTTTTTGAACTACTGGCGATGCATACAGATGCTTCGGGTATCACTTATAAAGAAAAGAAAATACTGTATTAAGAAAAGGCTCATTCCAATTTATTGTGTAAATATAATTAACAGTTAATTTGATAATCTGATAACCGTTACTACCACTGTATTTATATAAATATTTATTTTCGGGAGAATTAAACAAAATCTGTAATATTTTTAATTATAAGTCATATATTTAGGTGTTGCGGAGAACTTAGCGTAGGATTTAATGACTTTGTTTACGGCTTCTAGAAAATCTTTCTCTGTAGCTACTTTGCGGCGTGCGCGAATAGCGAACATGCCAGCTTCAGTGCAAACAGAGCGAATTTCGGCGCCAGTACTATTCGGACATAAACGTGCAAGAAGTTCGAATCTGATGTCCCTTTCAACGCTCATTGAACGCGCGTGAATTTTAAAAATATGCGTCCGCCCTTCTAAGTCGGGTAATCCGAATTCTACTTTTCTGTCCAAACGCCCCGGTCGCATCAGCGCCGGATCTAACGTGTCCGGTCTGTTGGTTGCCATTAATACTTTGATATTACCTCGTGGATCGAACCTATAATACATTATGAGGAATCATATAAATTCTAATTTTGTCAAATCGTGGAAAATGTGAGGAAACAAAGTAACGAAAACACATCTCACCCATCTAATTGGTTGATCAACTCCAGCATAGTACGTTGGACTTCGTTGTCACCGCCAGCTCCATCGTCGAATCGAGCTCCACCAATAGCATCAATTTCATCAAAGAATATTAAGCACGCTTTTTTACTACGTGCCATTTCAAACAATTCCCTTACCATACGAGCTCCCTATAATTAACATAATTGACATTAATATAATACATTTACATTCTGTAAATTTAAAATACTCCTTCCATTATTGATTTTTACATACCTCGCCAACATATTTTTGAACCAATTCAGAACCGATAACACGAATAAAACAAGCGTCCGTTCTGTTAGCTACAGCCCTTGCGCACAAAGTTTTGCCCGTGCCCGGTGGGCCAAATAACAATACTCCTTTAGGAGGCTCAATTCCCAAGTTGACAAATTTTTCTGGCTGCAAGTAATAAATTAGTTTTCTTGTCGTATTAACAAAAATGTGGCATAAGAAATTAGTTGTGCGAGAACCCGATGCTCGGAACAGGTCGGGTCGGGTTGCTGAAAATTTCGGGGTCCCCGAGGATTTCGAGATTCCCAAAAGTGTCGGAATTCTCGAAAATTTTGAGGGTCCAATTGCCGTTTTGGAAGAAAAATCACAAAGACAAAGTTGATTTTCCAAAGAACGGACATCAGTCAGTCCTAATAATACGAATCTTGCGACTTTTGGGAATCCTGACACTCTCGGTCAGTATTGGATTTAAGAGAGCGGCTGATGAGTAGTTGCCGCCTAGGCCCCTGCACAGAAGACCTCCACAGGGTCCCATGATAAAAAAAAAATTATAATTAGGTATAGGTACTCCAACACTACATTTTTTAATACTACTACACTTGGCCTGTTTTTAGTAAACTACCTCTTCATTTTCACCTATACATGGGCCCCTCAGAACGTTTGCCATGCGGGCTTTTTTTTTTAAATCCACCACTGCGTTCGGGAATCCTGAAATCTTCAGGAACCCATCCTGATTCTTAAAAAACTCCTCATCCTGTTCCGGCATTTTTGGGTTCTCGCACACCTCCATCAAAAAAATAACAATTATGAAATACAAACGTGTAACAAAGGAGTCTCAACGACTTCTCTTAATTTCTCAATTTGCTCTTTGCAACCACCGACATCGCTATACGTGACATCAGGTTTCTCTTCGACTTGCATCATTGTGACAGTCGGATCAATTTTGGGTGGCAATGGAATATGAATTTGATATTTATTACGATCTACGCCCACACGCATGCCTTCTTCGATATCAGTAGGAGCCACTGAATCTGCTAAATCGACTACAAACTTCGCAAACTGTTTCACATTTATAATGTATTTCGGATCATCAGAGTCCGCATTAATTATTTTAGTGCAACGTGCAACTTGCAGTGGTTGCTCATTCTGTAAAGTTTGTTTATCTGCGGCTAGGTCCCACAGTGCAGGTGGAGCTAAGCCGGTGTCAGATTCCTTGATTCCTGTCAATTCATTGACACGCTTGATTATTGTTTGTATGTCTTCTTCGACAACTTTAATGCTTTTTGTATATTGCCCCTGGCCCTGAACAGATATAAAGAACAATTCGTGCAGATGAATTATTACCAAAATATACTTATTAGGAAAACTTAATATTCTGTTAATATGAAAAATTGCGGATAATGAAAATCAACTTACGTAAGTTTTCAACAGTGCGATGTCTCCTTCATCCAGAGCTAAAATTGCGATAAGTATGTAATAAACTACAGAAACCTGTTCTGACAAAAGAACCAATGATTCGTCTATAACGCAACTTACATTTTATTTCCTTCTCTTCCTTCTCTTCAACATTTTTCACTTTCCGCATATCATCTCCCAAATGGTCCGGCATTTTTTATCCGTTAAATTCGTCGAACTGTTTAACAAATTGTATCTTCCAATCGACGAATATGAAGGACGACAGAAATGGGAATTGAGGTTAGGTGCTCCTCACATTACTCGCAGAATCGATATTTCCTTTCAGTGACATCTGTGCTGGAATTGTGAACTCTCGTCTCCATACTGTGCAATGGCTTCCTATGACTACGTGGATAAATAAGGTTACATTTTTATTTCTAATTTTTATATTTAATTTTATTTAAATTTTATCTACATTTAATTCTAACAATGAAGACATCAATTTATTTAACGAATATTGCCATTTTTCATATAATTATGCAGGTTGGTTTATGTAATAAAAGGTAATTACGTAAAAGGTGTTCGACATTAGGTGGTTAATTCACAGAGTGATTCTATACTGTAAAATAAGACGAAAATCAAGAGTAACAAAATGTCGGTAGGGGCTTCGGTTTTTAATTATTAATGTTTGAAAAGTTCGGGTCCGGAGCGCCTGAAACACGGCAATTCGGCGGTCAGTGGCACGTGTTGTGGTAGGTCAGTACGGCCACTTACAGTCGCAGTTTAAAAAACCACATATCGATGGACTACGATGTTCATACACGTTCGCAGAGCGTTGTCGCTACTGCCACTGACGAGGTTATAGGATAGACTTGTCAATTGTCACCTCGATAGTGCTACTACACTGCGCAATCACGTTGCGCATGTCCGATGCGCGTTGCGGTACTTATTGTTAGTTCAAATTTGAATTGTTCGCGTCCCAGTCGCGATCCTTGCAGTCCCGTCTCTCAACTTCGAGAGAAATATTAGTCTAGAAGTTAATTGTATCGAATCTTTTCTTTATTTACCATTATATAAGTGTTATGCATCATTGTGTAATATCTGAAAGGTCACGAAGAAAAAGTGCGAGAGTAGCGAGGGAATAAAACAAACATAGATAATATTGTAGCATTATTTTTAAACTCAATACGTCGAGACTTGTGGTTTCTGAGATTAAGATTCTTTTTTTGGACAACGGATAAAGGTGGGTTAGAGGGGTTATATAAAAATACTTGTTTCTCCAGACAAAATACTTTTATCGCAACACGTGTGGTGCATGGCAAACAGTTTAAAATCGTGGAATATGTCGAGACTATTGTAATAAGAATCGTTTTAACGGTGTATTAAATTGATGTTACAATTTCTAGAAATTGTTTCCTTATTCCATTACAATACTAAGTAACATTATAATAATATTACTCTTTCTCCTTCTACTTACGTAAAATAAAATTCTAAAGTAAGCAACAGTAAAATTGAAAATCTCTTTTTTTATTCCATTGTTGTGTTATTTTTACTATTACACTTTTTATGCTTTAAGGGGTCATATACGTTTCTCGGCGCTAAAACGTGGTCAATGTTTTGGAGTAATTCAGGGAAAAAGTATAAGTCCGATTGGTTTAATTCTTTTTATGTTTTATAGGTATAGGTTTATGGATTATAAAACAGGTATGAGAACTGGAAAATTATTAAAAATGTTGCGTCCGTGGGCAGTGGCATAGAACATGTTTTCTGGCGCCGCCCAAAACGGTGGGCATGATTCAGCCCGTACGAGTGGTCCGAAACAAAAATCACCGATTTTTTAACAATCTTTGGGATCATAGTTATCGAGTGACATTGCCATTTTTCGAATAAAAAAAACAATTGCGAAAATGGTAACACTTCGAAGAAAATGGTCGTGATTTTCGCTATAAAATTCGTACGTTTTCGCTTGTTATTAAAAAATGGTTCAATTTAATTGAAAAATCTCAACGTCACCCGATAACGAATCTTATGTAGAATATGTGTGTAAATAATGAAGTTAATCGGATGTACAGTGAGGCAGTTATCATGCCCACCGCTTTGGAAAATGATTTTTTGAGAAAAATCAACATTTTTAAAAATTTTCCAATTCTCATACCTGAGGTATATAACCATAAGTATATAAACATATACCTATAAAACACCAAAAGAATTAAACCAATCGGATTAATAGTTTATCCCTGAATCATTCGCAAACATTGACTACGATTTAGCGCTAAGAAACGTATATGATCCCTTAATAATTGAAACAACAGAATCACCAAAATAATCATCCGATTTAAATCTCCGAATTCAATCCCGCTCTAAACATTTCTGTTTCTTCCGACAACAAGAATTTCGTGCAACAAACGCATATCCTGCCATATCATGCTAATATACAATGCTAGCTTTACTACTCGGCTTCGCTCGAAATTTAGATTCTGATTTTATAAAAAAAATTTCTTAGGTTTTTTGCGAAATATAAAAGCTTTCTGCTTCATATATTAAGATGTATAACAATACACGTGATAGTAGTTGTAAAATTCACAGTTTGTAATCTGTTATTTCTAAGCCATGAATACTTATACTGCCCTGCGCCTTCGTACATCATTCTAAGCCCTATGACATCATGGTAGCTTATTAATTTTAAATGCTGAATCAGATCTGTAACTATGGTGGAGGTAAGATATATTGGCCGGTCTGAAGTTGTATCGCGAACAGCGATCGAGGGGAGATCGGCCCCCTCCAGTGAGCCTCACATGTATTCACGGCGTAACGCGCGAGAGAGAGCGAGAACGCTAAGAAAAGGACCATCGCGACGGACATACGTGGTGGGAGTTACCCCTCACTTGCACTAACCGGCCAATATATCTGTCCCCGACCTTAAATATTTCGACCCAGACAGAGCGTGTCAAGGTCAGGCCTCTGTAATCTTGCACGTGTTCGGCTTATCGCTCGCCATTAACTTTTCGTTGCATTAACAGCATCAGCTGCAGAAAATATTTTTACAACTGCTCGTTGCTATATTGGGACAAGATTAAAGGGGACTGAACAACAGAATAATCGTCCAACGGCCCGACCTATCTGTGTTTCCGAAAGCATTGGAGTCTCTCCGGTTTGGAAATCAGCTCCATATCTTAAAAAGGCAAAACAAAAGAAAGTGTGCTGAGTGATTGTGAGTCACTGATTTCTTAGCATTGCAACGCCACTCTTCAAATTTTCCTTTACAAATCGGCGTAGGAAAATATTGTCCCCCAGAGAACAGAACTTTTTTTTCAATTTTTCTTCAGATGCAAATTCAGGTAAACTTGCTCGAATAATTTTTTTTATAGAAATTAAGATGTTATCGCTCGACAATGCGAAGTCGCCCTCGCAACAAGGCGTGGAATCCGCGAATCGCTCCCGCTAGGGGCAACGCTCTAACTGCTCTCGACATATGGACGATTCGGCGGATTCCGAAACGGTCACCGACTGCCTGAGACGATTGCACGCCTCCCTCTCTTTTTAATAAAAACTCGGGGGCAATTCTTCCATGCCGTTCGCCTGCAAGTTCGTTGTCGCACCCTCGCGTGTAAGGTTCACCTTCGGGGCTACGCGGTCGGCCTAACACCATCGCGAAGTGTATCTCCGGACAGTGTCCTTCACATTGTTCGTAAACGGTAACGCGCCGGGTGTGCCTCCACTCTGGTTTCGGATCACCGCGTAAACGGGAGCGCAAGCCAGGCATTTGTAACGGGACCGTAGGATCGGCTCAGGCACGGGAACCCTACCACCTTGTCACTTAGAAGTAAGGCCGCCTTCGAGGGTACGTTTTCTGTAGATCCCCTATTTTTATTTTAGAATATATACACATGTGTACTAGTAAACAATTCATTGGCAAACAATTGCTGTCCTTCTATTCCCATTCCCTATTCTTCTCCGAAGGTACGTATAGGGTCGTCCTTAAATTACGTCAGGCTTTTTGGGGGGTGGGAGTCGTGATTTTTTTACATTTTCTTACAAGGGGAGGGGCAGAGATTGGCATTATTTTACTAATCTTCGAATACAAATTTCGAATAAAATGAAGTTATTCAAGACATTCGAATTAAAATTTAGTCCACTATAAATGTATTCGTTATTCACGAATAACTTCATTTTATTTGAAATTTTTATTCGAATGTCTCGAATAAGGAGTTGGTCGAATAAAAATTTATTTATATGTTTTATAAAGATAAATTCTTATATATTTATAGCGTCTTATGTAATACTTTTTAACCTAATTTTTAGTAAATATTTAGTAATTTTTAAAAAAAGACAGGAAAGTAATTTTAGTTTAAATTTCCCGAAACCGTGTTAAATGAATTAAATATCTTTAAGAGAATTTTAATAACCGAAAAATGCAATATAAAAAATATTACGTAAGGAGGGAGCGGAGGGGGCTGGAATATAAAATCTTACGAATTCTTATAATGGGAGAGTGACGAGGTAATTTTGTGTTTTCGCACTTCAATAGAGCAAGAATCCTACGAATCGCTCTAAACGCTCACGATTCACCACAGTCCTATCCGGATGTGACAGAGATTCGAATGCATTCCCCTCTAGCTCAAGAATTCTGTGTTTACACTGTCATTTTCCATCCCCGATCACAGAAATATACCACTACATTTTAGGAGCACTTCCATTTTCTTTAAATTTTCTTTCCTGGTACAATACCGATTTCGGTTGCACGGTAGACACGCGTTCGCGTTATCTCACTCGTAGTTGAACCATCACTATCAGGGAGCACCCGAGCAAGGCCTGATAAGTGCCACCGTTCGTTTGGCGAGTGAACTTTCGTCAGTCTTGCTCGTGCTTCCGTTTAGAAGGCCTGCCGTTGGCTGACTGCCCAGTTCACGGTACGCGCTTTCCCTCTAATTTTAACGTTTTTGGGAAAACAGAAGAGCCGGTGCAATCCTTCGTGACACTCAATCTATTCGACTCCCATCAACAAGAAAATCCCCTTGGAGTGTGGGGTGTTTCTCACGTGTGAATTAAAATTGTTGCTGTCGAAATGTGCAAAACTGTTCGTCACAATTCGAGTTCGTAGCATTCCTTTTGTTTAAAAAAAGCGGGCATTGAATATTGGCCGAGTGAAATATTGTTGAAGCAAAGATTTATGGTGGTTTGGTATCATAAAGTGATGGACAACGTGAATCTTGCTAAATAGATCTTATTGTTAATGGTGTTCATTGAAAAGAAAGAAGATATATTGCAGATGGAAGTTAGACGAAATTAAATGTTTAATTTCGAAAAATTAAATAACGCAGCACGTGTTACTATGTTTTTGGTTTAAAAAGAGCGCAACAGTATTGCCAGTATTTGGATACTTGGAGTATAGTTAAAAGAGGAGCAAGAAGTTACCATCGATGTCTTTGTCTTTAAAGTAACGTCAACTCCATTGTGTGATGTTAGTTTTCTGCTCCACGAGACAATTAAGTGTACACCTTCAATCACTTGAATAATTATGCATTTAATGGTGCTTGAAGAAACTTGAGAAGTTCTTTAATACAACTTGACTTTGATTTATTTCTAACATTTTCTGTGCAGCTAGTAGAACTAACTTCTTATCAGCGATGGGTGTAGAGATTTTCATTGGAATTTCGATATTTAAATTTTATTTTTTAAATTAACGATTCACTAGCTGCTTTTCGGCGATCAATGGAATTTATGCTTCTCATTACGATCGACTCTATAATTAACACGTGCGAAGGACGTGACAATATGTAAACACATGCTTGATATCGCCAAGAGTTTAGAGCCGGTCTTCATTGACTATTTATATTGCAACATAATGTATGATCCTCTATCAGAGATTGAAAACATTTCTTCAGACGTATTCTTCAATAGTAAAATTTATAATCATTCTTAATCAAATTTCGATCCCCACTTATAAATAATACAAAATTGAATTTATTATTCTGGAAAGTATTTCTACTGAATTTCTAAGTTTCAAATACAGTGGAACCTTGCTTCAATTTCAACCCGGTCCTACAATTCTACAATTTCCTCTCAAAATTATTATTTTCCTCTAAAAATATTAAAAGCTTACAAATTCAATTAAAACACTTTCAAATAACAACAAACTGCATTTCATAGTATTTATAAGTTAGGATCGAAATCTGAGTTCGAACAATTAAAGAGTCCTAGTAGAAAACACTGCAAGTGCCAAAAAATCGAATTCTATACTATAACAGAGATGGACTAAATTGTTATTTAAATAAAATTTCAATCGAATTTCGTCGAAAAAAGTAATCTCTGGTTAACGAACGAATGATGAATAATTTTTTTAACTTTTACTCGTTATTCGAAATTTTATATAAATAATTTTTTACTATAATATTACCATTGGCACGTAGAACATTTTCCATTCCAATATTTTTTGTAACTTTGGCACTTACAGTGTTTTCTACAAGCACTCTTCAATTATAAATCTAACTATCCTCTTTCTAAGGGTAGCATCCTCCACGTAATATTTTCGTTTCAATCTTTAAATTGCTCCACACAATCAAGTTTCCGCCGTAATCGGACCAGAAACCGATCCACCGAAAAATCAATTCTAGTTGCTTTAAATCCAACCCCATCCATTTCCTTGGAGTGTATTTTTTCTAAGGGGTCTTACTCCGTACAAGTGTATCCGGCCTATATCTGACGAATGCTACGGTCACGAATACACAGGTGACAAACGAGTTCTTCGCCGTTCGTTAAGTTCCCGAACGGAGCGGAGGTGAAAGACGAGCCGCAGGGAAACATGTTTGGCCGCATAAAAAGTCGCCAGTTTTATTTCCGTCTCATCCGCGATTAATCCCACCAACGGTCTCTGCTTTGCAGTTGAATATCCAAGGAGGAGGCACGACTGGCAGAGAGAGCATGGATGCGACGAAACCTGGCTGGTTCAGCGAAATCAATGATCTGTGGCCAGGTGTCTCGTTGTCTCTGGAGGTTGTCAAGATACTTCATCGTGAACGGTCGCAGTATCAAGATGTGATGGTGCTCGAAACGTAAATACCGACCTACACTCTGCCCTTTTAAATGCGACGGGACGAGCTTTGACTGGCGAGTGACGTTTAGAGAAGGGAATTTATTGGCTTCGAAATCTGAAGTAGATGTGAGCTTTGTCGGAGTTTTGTGTTAAATTGGAATTTGTTGTCAAAATATGATGTGTACAGGATTGCAGAAAACGTTTTAAGCTTGTAGGAATATACAGTGGCATGTGAAATGATTGGTAAATAATGGTGGTGGATATGAGGAAACATACTTGAACTATTTTCTAATTTTATGTATCTTCTTTTAGTGAGCTACTGTGCATAGCTTTAAAATAATATTTTTATCTTTTTTCCTCGTAACACAGTAGTTTTTGAAGCTCCTATTTGAAGTGAGATATCACGCCTGTTTGTCAGAAAATTCGATGCTTCGATTAACGGAAAAATTGAAGTTAAAATGGCAGAATAACTGGCTGTGTATTACTTGCGATTAAAAGGAAATTGTTTTGATTATATGCCCACAGGAAATCACACGGAAGGGCCCTGATTTTAGATGGCATCATTCAGTGCACAGAGAAGGACGAGTTTTCGTACCAAGAGGCGATAGCTTTTCTGCCATTATGCAGTCATCCAAACCCAAAAACTGTAAGATTTTGCATCGATCATTGCATGAAGAGTTTAAACGTAGTTTCTACATATTTAAATAGTTTAATATTTTTGTACTAGTTCTCATATTTTATATTCTCGTGATTTTTCTTTATCATCAAAGAAACTTAATTTCAAGAACTGTTAAACAGTTTTAAATATTAATAACCTTCATAAATTTAAATTTAAATGTCTATTTAGGTTCGCTTATTCACCATTTATATTTATTTATAAATTATTATTATTACTATTATTATTATTATTATTATTATTATTTTTATTATTACCTGACAGGTATTAATAGTGGGGGGTGGAGATGGAGGGGTTGCTCGCGAAGTCGCGAAACATCCGCAGGTAGAAAGGATCATGCAAGTGGAAATTGACGCAAAAGTATTGGAAGTGTCGAGGAAGTACTTGCCCCTGATGAGTGCAGGACTCGACCACCCCAAAGTCACCCTTAACGTAGGCGATGGCTTCGAATTCCTGAAGCAGCACAAGGGTGAATTCGACGTTATAATTACAGACAGCAGTGACCCTGTCGGTGAGCATCCCTTAATTATGCAAAAATATTCCAAATGTACCGCTGAACGTGTGACAAAATAACTAAAAACAGATTCATGTATTGATTGTGAATCATAGGCTTGAAATAATTTTTACATAAATTATAATTAGCTTCAGTAAGGGTGATTATTCTCTTTCATTTGCAAGAATTTAAACGATTTGGCGAAATTTAATTCAGTACCAGTTAACCACTTCAAGGGAACTTGGAGACTGGAAATCTATGAGATTCGCGAAATTTGGAATATAAGCTTATATTTAATGTTTATCTTTTTTCGAAACCAAATGGACCAAAGGATATCTTTAAATTTAGGCCCAGCAGAGTGCCTGTTCCAAGAGTCGTACTTCAGTTTAATGAAGTCTTCATTGAAACCTGGCGGGATCGTTTGCAGTCAAGCCGGAACGGCATGGGAGAATCTCGATCACGTAACACAGACCCTCCAACATTGTAAAGCCGTGTTTCCTGTCGCAGCTTATGGTATCGTTTCTGTGCCAACTTATCCGACAGGGCAAATTGGTTTCGTTCTCGGCAGCTCAAGTACTGTGAGTACACATTTTCCGGAAAATCAATAGAATACATCACCCTTAATACCATATTTATCGTAGTCCCCTTCAAGTACACATTTCACATTCAAACGTAACTGAAATTAAATTGCAATTGACGAACACGTTTTAAATTTAACTTCACTGCAAAAATGCAAAGAAAAGTGAAACGTATGAATTTTTCTGAGTATTTAGATTTTTCTCCAGAATTTCATCCATGGTACTTTTAGTAATTAGATTACAAATTTGAAATATAGAAATCTTATACTTATATTCGATGCATCTTTTAATTGCTACTGTAATGTAAATTGTTTTAGAATAGTTTGTAATTATTTTAAACATCCACGTTACGATCCCAACGTTGCTTTAGGAAACAAATTTTAAAGAACCAAAGAAAGTATTCACCAGCAGCGAACTCGATCAAATGAAGATGAAGTACTACGACGACGAAGTGCATCGTGCCGCGTTCGCTTTGCCAAGGTTCATAGGAAAGGCGATAGCACAGGCAGAGGAGAATAAATAATTGTTCAACAAATTTTCCGTTGCGAAGAGAAACGGGCAAATAATGTCAAAGGTTGAGAGTTTTAGTATATGATAATTGAATCATTGTTAAAAGATACTCTTCAACTACCTCGAACTAAACAAAAGTCGTTGAATCTTTTTATACCTCAAAGACTTATGTTGTTGTGCATGTAGCCCTAAAACCAACTTAAAATCGTATAATTAGCCCAAATGATAAAAATATATGTATGTATATCTTATTTCACTACACAATCATAAAGATTGTGATTCAACGTTTTGTTATAGTCATAGCACGATCCAATGGCCATTCAAAGCCACCCCTTTCGATCTATATTCTACAATGACAGTAAAAGGAAAGTTTAAAATGCGAAGGATGACGAAAGTGCCAGGGTTATCAGTACTTACTGAAAATGTGAATTTTAAACTTTCTTTTAGCCAGCAGTGTACGTTGATTGAGGAATTTATAATTCGGTTTGGTAAACACGGAATTCAGGTGCCGTCATTCAAATAAGATTAAACGACGGATCTCAATTCCTTCACTGTTGTCCAGACACGTGAAGAAAGTGTTAGAAATTCTTTATTGCCCTGAACGTAATAAGGCTAATAATGTAATATATTTGCAGATTCTTGCTGTAATATAATGATAAAATAACATTCGTTACAACGACCATCGCCGCTGTATGTAATAATAATAATTAATAATAAGAATAAAGCAATAATAATAATAATAATATAATATAATATTACAACTCGTAACATTCCACAATAATAGATGTTTAAGACTTAATCGATCGTACTAAAAGATAACGATTAAAAATATCCTGCATATAAATTCGAATGGTCAAAACAATGCTGCAATGTTAAAAACTGTGAAAACCTTCTCGTTGCTTCGTTTACTTTTAATACGTTAACGATATATATAAAGTATGGATATATAATATATCATCTATCATATAATTGCCTTGTACAATTCATTATTTCTGTTATTTGTATATATATATATATATTTTTTAACGTTATATTTATAACGTTTTTTATATCATGGCACACACCTATAAGTATATATACGTATATAAAATAAAAACACGATTGGCGATCGTTCTCAAAATATATATGTATAATACTAAATGCAATAATGTATACATATACATACACGCATCCCTTTGGAAGAGCCTGACAATAAAAATCTGCATCTTCACTATTCGGGACGACCTCCTTTTCGCTTTGAATATTTTTTTTCTTATTTTTTCCTCCTTTTCTACTTCATTTCGTCGTACTATCCGTACATTAGTAAAGCATCCGATTTTTGGTAATATTTAAAACTCCTACGTTCACTACGAGCACGTGAAAAAGCGGCAGCTCATATATTACACTCAGGCACTTTTCGTTTCTCCCGTTTTTTAGAATCCTCGAGCGAAGACACCGAATCTTACACGGAAATACCTAAAATCTATTTACAATCCCTAACGATAATTGCACTAATCGATCACTTGGGACAGGCCTGTCCAACCACTGGCCTGCAAGCTCTCACGCTCCAAACTACCCCTATTGTCAATCACTCGCCACATAACCATCCTACTTGTATTTACAAGTTTCAAAGACTCCATTCGTCCGAACAAAATTTATTTTTTTTAACAAAATTTCAATAGCTGACTGGTTGAACTTTGATGATTTGAATTTAACTCAGAAATAAATGACGCATAATCCGAAGAACAGATTAATAATAATTCATTTACGAAATTAGTGTATCTCTGTCATTTAAAATTTAGATTATCTAATCCCCTGTTTGATGAGATAAATGGAGTCCCACTATCCCGTTCCAAATCCTTTAACCTTTTCACATTCATTTTCCATTCAGTTCAATGGTTCCAATCCCAAAATTTTTTTGGCAGAATTTCTACAACAATTACACTATAATAATTTTAAAGGCCTCAGACATTTACCCTTCGAATCGAGTTGCACAAAACCCTACTGCCTCGTAATTAAATCGATTTTTCAAAAAGCTCGCGACGGAGCACAATTTCGTGCAGTGGCAAAAATAAATTCGCTATTCCCGAACGTTTCTTACAATACAATATCGTCCCACTTCTTCCCCCCCCCTGCGTTTTCATTATTCAGTCCTAAACCTTTTTGTTTAGCTTGCTATCACTTCGTTCACTATCATAACTATTTCCATCCAGTGTTTTATCAATCGTTCATTCGTTACACTGAAACATTACTTCTTTCGACAGAATCCTCTGTTTTCGCTCAGTTGGACAGCCCCGATTCATAAAGGTCGACGACTGAGTCGTCGATAAAATTATCGCGGACGAGCCACCGCCATTAAACGGTAAATGAAAAAAGGCGACAGAAGCAAGTAAATTAGAAGAATATACATGAGAAAGTGGAAAGAGAACTCAGGTTTAAGCAAAAGAGCAGGTTCTAGAATAAAGACGGGCTTAGGCGTTAATATTAATCCCGAAAAGAAACGGGAAATGTTATAGGGGTGGGGAAGGGTATGAAGACACCGCGGGCCAGGGCCACGCGGTCTTGGAAAGTTAATAAAATTAAATGATATGTTGCTTCTCTTGTTAATTCGTGGTCTTAAACTTAAAATTAAGATAAATTAGAGCTAAATTGAATCAGACGTAGCTTCTCTGCGGTGTTCGACGGTTCATCGATCGTCATCTTCGTGGGAGGATTTTGACTATCTTCAGCGTGGAGGTGGAATTGTTACAAAACCCTGTTTCTTTGCAGGGTTATTTAAAGAAAATGGTATAATCCGAATATAAATTATTCTTCGCGATGACATGAAAGTAAAAGGTAGAATAAAATTGTTTCATACGAGCTTCGTTTTTGAGATAATTATAATCGATTCTGAAAAGTGCGCGGAGCAAGTGGACGCTTGGCATGGAAAATTTTAATTATTGTGTTTGTACCTGTAAATTAATATTAATATTGAACAAAACGTACTTTGATTTTGCATTATTTTGTCTAGTTAATTTTATAAACTGTCGATGATACTTGTAAACTGAAAATGCACGAGCTTTTAAGACGCTTAGGAATCGAAGACTAACGAATTGAATAAATATATGAATGCTGCACATTAATTTTCTCGATAATGAAGACTCATAGAAATTCTTATTCCACAGTTTCGATTTATTTCTTCAAGAAGAACCACTTCGTGTCGACTCGTACCGCATTTTCCTAAATCCCTATATAAATCAGGCATCCATAGAAGAAATTCCACAATCTGGAGACTTTCCAATAGCAATATAATTTTTTACATTAATTCTTCACTTCGAATCATCAGTGAAGCTGTTAATAAAAGCTCTCAAATATATCCGTGTAAAAGATTTCTCAAAAGATAAAAATGGAATATCAAACGGTATCGAGACACCGAAAAACAATCGATGCACGTTGATCCGTACTTTCGTTTATAAATCAGACTACCAAAAGGAAGTGTTGACCTCGCTTATCGGATTAAATAAATATTCGTTGAACAGTTGCAAAAGTGTTTCGAGTTCGCGGGCTGAAGGGGACGGTTGTTGTCCATCATTATCAGCCGATAATTAATCTTAGAAAGGCTAACTTCGAAAGCACACGTTATTTCTATCTAAGGACACTTCTCTATCGTTTCATCACGAAGATTATCATACGAAGGCGCTAAAGTTGCATTCTAACATGCTGGGGACGAATCTTTGATGCGTACAGTCGTGTCGATTTGCCATCGGGACTTGTACTTTACGAGGAGTATCGTTTCATAATTGACCATTTATAATTAACATGTTCCATCCAATCGTGCGTTCTCATTCCAGAGGACACAATTGCGCCTCTGTGGCCAGACTATCACGCTTTCTTTGGATTCTTCTACAAAGAAGACATTCTCAAACAATACGCGCCCATAGTCTAACCATTAAATAATGTTAGTAATTTGTTATAGCAGCACTGACACCTTCACTGTTTGTGCTTGCAAGTGTGGAACCACTGGCATTTTCTTTAGGCGTTTACAGGCAATATTTCTCGTATAACCAACAAACTTGAGAGTCATAATCATGACCCACACGAGGGTCAGTGGATTATGAAGGTAGTAAGAGGCATGTAGATACTTATCACGAATCCTTCTGCATTTCTTAATTTGTAATATCGATTGTCTGACAGGAAGTGCCATAAATGTAACAGCTGATTAATGGCTTTGTTAATGAGAGCGGTATTTGTTGGTTACTAGAAGAATTATCATTGAATGGGGAGTGGCAATTCCACACAGATCTCGATGGATTTCTAAACTATAGGTGCTTGAAATTTGGGTAACATTTACTAAAACCCCTTCGAAATACAGATTATCTGTTTCGATGCTAATATATATGATAAAATTGCACGAATAGTCTGGATATTGTACAACACACGATATCTTCGACTTCCCAATTTCTTTTTCATGGATTTATCCGGGTTTCGACGAAGGAATATTTTGAAACTTGAAAATTTACTATTCTCACTCGATCCTTTTTGCATTGACGGAGAAATCTAACTGTGGCTGTTAATTGTTATTCTAACAACGTGGAAATATTTATTCCAACATGTAGTGATGGTCGGAAGAAAATTTCAAAATGTTTTCCTTTCACGCATGTAAGTAATTTTAATGCTAAATATCAAAGATCATCGTCAGTAGTCAATTCTTCACTTTTCGTTCACTCTTCCCACACTTTTATACATAATGTGTAATAATACGAATTTCGATTTTCCTATATTCACCTTCACCTACTATACCATCACAAAAAGCACCAAGTGAGATTCTAACCCTCAAGTTCCAAAGGTTTCCTGGCTCACCGTTCCAATCTCGATCGATCACCCTTAACAACCCATCGATCGATGTGACCGCAGCTCGTCACACCGGAACACCAATAGCAGCAAATTTCCATCAGGGAGGATGGACGCCTCTCCCTTCGCACACAATATTACAGAAAAATCTACAAGCAACCTGGTTGGTTCATTTGTGCGTACAACTCAATGCAAACAGTCTCCAAGCCGTTCCACAAGGAACACAGCATCTCCATTCAAGCTCCTGCCCCTACTCTTCCACGTTACTTCTCTTCAAATCGAAAGGTCTTCGTATTCGACTCCTGCCTACTGGACGTGGTCATTGTGACGGTCTTCTTCTCAGTCACTTTATGCATCGTCGACTGTTTCGTTGTATGTTCTTCGAGGGCGTCGTTGTCGACAGCCTTGAACGTGGACAGCTCGTTGCCGGACGTGGCGAACTCTTTGGTCTCCTCTGTGGTCTCAAAGTTAGAGCTGGTGGTCTTGCCGGGTGTGGACGAGTACACCTTGGTCGTGATCGTCTCCACCCTCCCGCCAGGAATAACCTTCGTCTCCACGTTCCTGTAGCTTTGGTTCTGAGGAAGCCCTACGTAACGCTGGGCATCTGTCTGTTTCTCCGACCTGAATGTGCTCATGGGACTGTGCCCAGAGAATCTATCCACGGTGTCACTGTAGTACTTAGGCTCCTGATTGGGGGAATAAGACTTCTCGTAAGACCGTTCCTCGCCGTCATACTGGTCCTGGGAGTACTTTTCGTAAGCGTGTTGCTGCTGCTCTTGGAACACCTTGCGTGTGGAAGACACTGGGGAATAAGTCATAGTGTGGACAGGTGGATACGGTCCGTCCATGTGTTTCCTCTCCACAGTACCATAGCTCTCCTGATTGATCTTCCTCTCGATCGAGCTGAATTGTCCAGGTGAGCTGTCCACTTTCCTCTCTATGCCAATAGAATACGGACTCTCACTGATGTACCTTCTGTCGTGCTGATTCTCGTTGTATTTCTTCTCCACGGATCCATACTGGCTCTCCATGGCGGCTCGATAGTGGCTGTCCTTCATCTTCCTCTCCAGAGTGCTCTGCGTCGAGTGCACCTTCTCTGGGCTAACCAAGGTCTGTCTATCAGCAGCGATCTGGCTGATGCCGCGTATCATGGACTGCAGTTGGTCGACACTCTGATTCATCTGGGGTTGGGATTCGTAGGCCCTGGTCTCATATCTGGTCGTGTAGCTTTCGTAGCCGCTCTGGTCGCCGTCGGTGTCAGTATCACCTAGGTCCGGCCTGTTCTTGTACTTCGCCTGGCGAATCGCGGTCAGCCTGCCTCTGGCTTCCTCCAGCTCTCGCTCGATTCGCAGAACCTCTGACCTGGCGTTTATCTCTTGAGCTATCCCTCCCACCATTCTGCGATTCAGGACCAAGGATCGATCCTCCTCCTGTTGTATAGCCTGCTGCGCCGCCCGGACCAGGTTGTCCGTAGCACGTTTCACCGCGTTCCCAGCTGCTTGCAGACGTTTCATGCTCTCGCTGTCTGGGTCTGCCTTCACTTTGCAGGCTACTAGTAACTGTGCTGTGCTACTAGCAACCTGTTTCGCGCTGGAGATTAGCTTCTCCTCGGAGCTGACACCCTGCACCAAAGCATTCGCTGATTCCACGAGACTGTGAGTTGCGGCTGCGACCATTCTCGCGGCAGAGATTAACCCTTCGGACCATTGGCCGTCGTCTGAGCTGCTGATAGGCGTTCGAGAGACCTTTCCAGTTGCTATCAGGTCCCTTTGCGCGGCACTCGCAGCCTTTATCAGCGCTGACGTCGCGGCTGCGATAGACTTCGCAGCTTCTAGGATCATCTCGTCGAAGTTCATGTCCTCGCTCGCCTCCTGTAATGTGAACATTGAGGAATTCAGCAATACGGAAATGTAGATCGAGAATCAGTGATCCGAGATGATTTAGGTTTTATTTTATTTTAGTACTGTGGAAATTACTGTGCAGTATACTGTCCGCAAGTCCATTTCGTCTTTGTCGCCAGTGAATCTCAATGTGGTTGTAAGATTATGGTGTGAATCAGAGAACTGGGGAGTAAATGTATAAAATCAAGAAGAAACCTTTGGTTTTCTGATTCATGTACCAATGTTACGATTTGAGAATGTTGTTTCTAACGACTTGTGTGCCGGAATGCAAGTGTGAAATTACAACGTTGTGATTGATATCCCAAAGATAAATATAGTAAATAATTTTTCCCAATTAAGTCATCACATTTACAGTGAAGTGGTTCCCATAGATCTTACCATAACTTCCGTCGATTTCTCTGACCGCCATAATAATATGTTTGATTCCTGGTCGATTATGTAACAAACAACCAAGAATATCAAACATATCTTACGGAAATCAGACCAACTTCTTCAGCTCTTCGAAATATACCTTTCCTCTTTGACTGCATACCAGTGAGTGCCATTTTACAAAATTATGACATAAAAACACGTCACCAAACTTTATTGCCTCCAGAGTGTTTTTAAACTAGCTCTTCTCATCTTCCACATATAATCATCCTTCAATTAGGCAAGGTATTTAATTACAATCTTTTCCCTAAATGTCCCCCACAATTCTACAACTCCACTTAACTCAAATCTGATGGAACCTAATGTTACAGTAACTTCCAACGTCCCAGAAGACAACTCGAAACAGAAATCTTGATACCTCATAAAATGAACCCAAATCAATATTTAACATTTTAGTACTAAGGGTGACTATAGTCACTACGCCAATAAAATAATAAAAAAAAGCATTAACAATGAAATAGTTTAAGTAATTCTAGGTATAACTTGAAAGACTTCTACCCCCTATACACATCAATTTATCATTACCATTGGAAAATGGTCAACATGTATACAAAATCCCTGCCAGAATAATCATAAAAGTGAGAAAAAAAAACTCTGCTCTAAACGGCCACCCACCTGTATGCTTCTCCTGGGTCTCAAGCTGGCCAGTTTCTTAGCAGCAGCATCGATGCTAGCAGCAGCCCCCAGCAGTTCATTCTCAGCGATGACTGTTGGGTCATCAGGATCGACCCAATCGTTACCCTTCAGCAATTCAGCCACTGCTACCAATTCAGTCACACTCTGCGCGATTTTTCGTGAGATCGACGGCAGAGTGTGCTTCGCGTCGCCAGACCTCGAGGCTATCTGAAGAACGGACTGCAACAGCTCTCTGTAATTGATCGCCACGTCGTGCCCAGCCTGGAGAGTCCTATCCCTCAGCTCAGGCGTCTCTGCGCAATTGTACGCAGCCCCTTTGCAAATCGTCAGCATGTCGCTGATCGCCTTTCGCCCCATGTTCGCTGCAGCGATAATGTCGTCCTGTTTGCAGCTATTCCCTGCTGCCACAGCTTTGGCAGTAGACATGGTGATGCTCTTGGTGCAACGGACCAGGTCCTCTGGAGTCACGTTGCTCTTCTGCGTCTCTGGGGTGTTGAGAGCACGGATTTCTTGAGCTATGGCTTCGATGGTCGATTCCAAAGCCCTGGTGCCCCGCGTGTGCTCGTCCTCCACTGCTTTCACCGTCTTCAGCAGGGAAGTTACGTTGGTCACCATCACCTGAGGAGCAAGAAACGAGGGGATATTATTATGTATATTGATTGGTAGGGAATGCAGGTTGCTACGTTCATGTATTGATAGTCTGGGTACTGTTCTTGGTGTACTCATCGAGGGCAGATTGACGGACTAAAAATCACGTAACAATTGGAGGCTGTGTTCTCTTCATTATAAATGCTGTTCAGTGGTAGAACCTGGGTTACGTGACTTTTAGAACACTGTAGCAACTTGAATGAGAGATATGTTTGTTATGGGGTTAGTGTGTTTGTTACGTACGTACACCCGCATGGGGGCCCTTTTAGGCGGTTTACTGACTAAATTCTGATGTAAGAGAACTTTTGGGGTGGAAACGTTAGTGTTAGCAGCGCAATTTTCGAAGTTGTTACTTTGTTATTGGCGTTGAGCGCGCAGAAAACATTGAAAAGGGTTACGATGAGACACTGTTTGGAAGATCATTAGAAAATGGGAAAGCAGAAAAGATTTTGGGGTATTATTCCCTTGTATTGATTTGTAAAAAATATATCAATATATGAAATTATTGTAAGTGCAAGAGAAGACTTCAAATATCTATTGTAAAATCAGTGCCGACATTTAGTAACCACATGTAAATTGTTTCTTTTGTTCTACATAATAAAATATGATTACTCTTAATATTCGTAAAAGTACTCTCTTCCAAAACAAAAATAAACTGTCAGAATGATTACTAACACACACTGTGATTGAATATTTCAAATACTGTTTTACACATCTTGTAGGCTGTATAATTAACAGCCCCGTAATTAGTTGACGAAGCATTAAGCACGTTTCTATTAATGGTTAATGCACACTCGCTGGCGATTGGAATGTACGTACCTAAGGTTGCTTTTTTTATTTTAAATTCTCGCCCACGGCTGACTAACGAACTCGTTTGAAAGGTGTAATGTAAAAATTCGATGATTTATTTCGTCGTTACAAAATAAAAGAAGAAAAGGGGGATAAGAGAGGGATAGATGAAGTATAGTACAAAGTAAAGTACAGGCTGAGTCGATATCGCGAGAGGAATACTGAGATTAAAGCACGATACAATTGTTTTTGCGCAGCGAAAGGGAAATCTACGAACTACGAACGCGAGAATGAATAAAATGTAGCAAAAGCGTGTCGCATTAATTCCTTGAATGCTGTTTAATCTAAAATATAAATGCTTCTATAACAGTTCGTCAGGGACATCGAACGTGATGGGAACTGTGAAATGCAAATTCGTCACCAAGTCCTTCGTTATATTCGACCAATGTTTCAGGTTTTTGAATATCTTCGTTCAGTCGAAATAACACGCGAAATTTGTACTTTCTGTAACGAAGTACAATGTAGAAAATATTAAAAAAAAATTCTTCACCCTTTTGGTACTGTAATAGACACCATAAAAAATTAGGTGTCCTTATCTCCAGTTGGAAAATTAAGTTAAAGTTCTCATAACGATAATCCATTTTCTGGTACTAAAGAAACAATTTCTACTATATCTAGCGATTACGAAATAATTTGTTGGTAGCAACGAACCAGTAATCTGACTCTCAGAGTAATTAATATCATCAAAATACAGTGTACTGTGCCTTGCAGAGATATGTATACCAATATCTGCGAGGATAAAAGCCACTAAATATGGTCTTTTTATTTTTTACAGGGCAACATAGTCGATAACCCTACGAATTTTGCCAATCCCCGTAATTTGCAACTCCCTATACCTCTACAAAACACAATAATCCTGCCTTGTAGAGATGTGATCAACTGATCAACTTGAGCCTCACTCAAATAACGTGTAGAGGAATATTCTTAAGAGTCCTCCAGACGCTGATGCAAGAGTGGTGAAAACACTGGAGGATCCCTTAACTTCTTCATTTGCAACCCTACATTTTCCAGGGTCTTAAATATTAATACCAAACACCAATACGAATACTACCCCGGATTCTTCAACTTCAGGGAAAATAATCAAGAGTCCCGCCACATTTTCTCCTTCCCTCGTTACTTGTACGTCGGTATACCTCTGCAAGCCACTATACGCGGGGTATATCTAATGTACCAAAAGGGTGAAAGGTGAGACGCTAAGTACAGCGAGAACCGATTGCATCGACGACAAATAACGCTACTCGATAAAAGATCAAAGGCTCCCGCTACATGAGCAACAGTAAATCGGAAGTTCGCTGAGACGGTTGTTCGCTCTCGGAGGCTGAGAGCAGACGTATCAGCTCCTCCTCTTGATCGGACACGAACCATTCGGACTCCGAGCCGCCGACGTCACTCAGAGGCATCAGCTGCAGGTGTAGCTGCTGTTCTAACACCTATCCGAATCGCCCAGACCAAAATCGTCAATGAGACTCACAATTAAAGTCCACCGTTTCGTGACAATATGCTTTTTTTCACTACGTAACCGCGTAAATCTCATCATCAACAAGCAAAACAAAGCCGAAAGGTGCTCTCGTTACCGTGGAAGCAAAACATCGCTTTTGCTCTCGCACACCTTCTACATATTACTTGTCCATAAAAAAAGAAAAGAAAAAAAGGGAACACAGACCGAGTACGTCACACACACGACAGAAAAAAATTTGGAGAGTGCAAAAGGTGGACTTTAATAGCGTGAACGTGATTCGTTTGGTCGTGGCGAATGACGATGCTGTTGGCTGACGCCAATGAAAGTTGGATGACGCCGCGCTTTTTTCTTTCTTTTTCCTTTCAACTTTTTTTTAGTGGAACGTCAACGAAATCGGTTAGAGGCGAAGAAAAATCTTGTCGATTAAAGTCCACCCAAAAAGAAAAGAATGTAAGGGGGGATTGGTTCGTAGTTAAGGGTGAAGTTCAGATTTAGTGCATTAACGTGGTGCATTCGCAGTGGAACACTGTTAGATTCGCAATGGTGGGGGATTGTACGCTTCCTGCGTCGTTTGTCCCTTCGCAGCGAGTTAATGTGGCGTTTGCTGTGGTTAATGTTTAGTCAAGCGATGTGCCCTGATGTATGATCTTTACCCAAGTCTCTAAATTAATTGCACTGATGTGGCAGTACCACTGTTTGTCCGATCACTTGTCCTGATCACAGTCAGAAGAGTACTGGGATCTTCTTCCAAATGACAACAGAAGTATCATTTCAATTTCTCAAGTTCTCCACGACAGAATAGGCTACTTCACTATCAATGAATTCAAAGGAAAGTTTAGCAAAAGACTGCCACCCAACAGTAGCCTTCCCCCAATAATGAATTAGAAAATCAAGAACGAGTGTTAAGTTTAGTCACACACATGTATCTTTGACAAAGCTCTACTTCCTGATGTCTCCACGTTGCCATTCTAGTTACAGGCCTCTTCCAATCAAGCGTCTCACTGTCAGTTAATACCAAGCCAACAACAGGAGGCTCCTGGTCCATCCGCCACATCGAAGTAAACACGACTAAAGCAACAGGAAACGAGTACCGATCGAATCAATTACCTTAGCAGAGTCCTTCAAGTGTGCCATGCTTGGGTCGTTGATGGGCTTCCCACTGGCTGCCTTGGTAGCGTGTATCAGATCCCCCAGAGCAGAGGCGACATCTTTCACCGCATTGATCAGCATAACTTGGGCCTCCGGATTCTGGCTCCCCAAACTAGCTGCCCCATATTTAACCACCTCAGCGAGCTGAACGATCGTCGACACAGCATTCTGAGCAGCGACTGCCAACTGTTCTTGCGACGAGGCCGCGCCGGCTACCAACGTCTTAGTGTCCTCGACCAGAGCCTTGGCTGTTTTCAAGATGTTCTCCCTGTGATCAGCGAAAGTGTCGCCCTCGTTCTCAGCGTGCAACGTTCCAGCAGTGGCGAACATGATCGTTGTGTCCAGGTCGCCGATGATGCCTGACACGGTGCTGGCTGCGTTGATGCACGCCTGGGTGCCTCTAGAGCCGGCCTGCAGTGCTGCTAACACTTGGGACACTTTTTCCGTCACGATTTTGCAATACTCTGCGACTTCTCTCTGGGCGTAGGCGTCGCCTGGTGCCATTTGACAGGTTCCAGCTGCACGGACGATGTCTGCACAAGCTCGGCCAAGCTCCTGGACGCCTGTACGGAGCCTAGCTGACACGTCAGCGTTCGATGCTGCTGCGGAAGCACCAGATGTGTCGCGAGCTAGTTGCGTGTACTTGTGGGAGATGTCCACTGCGAGGGGTCCGAGTCTGGCCACGTCTGTGCTGGACTTTGTTGACTGAAATTGGGGGAAATTGGAGGTTAGTTAGGTGTCGTTGAGGATTGTCAATTCTCTGGCTGGCAAATTATAAAGGTATCCATTATACCTAGCTAAAAATTGGTAGTGTGGTCTGTGTCTCAATACAATGGGGTGTTAGTTAATAGTTTAGGAGAATCTCATTAATTCAACTACTGTAATACACCTGCAATCATATTTTACTATAAGCCTCTTACCATTTCCTGCGACAGCCGTGCTATCTCCTTGGCAGCTTCCACCATTCTCGTCTGATAATCCACATAAGAGTCAACCGTATCGATCGTCGACATCCTGTGATCCTCCAGCCTAACCATCGCCCTCGAAATAGTATCGATCAATCCAGTAACAATGCCATTGGAAGTCGAAATGGTCTCCAGGGTGTTCTGCAGTTCTTGCAACGCATCTTTCATAGACTCCACAGTCTCGTCCACTTCGGTGTGCAGGTTGATCGCCTTTGGATTTCCACCAGACTCTTTCGTCACGCAAACGAGTTGCAGAGCAGACTCGGCGACGGTTTTCGTCTGGTCGAGCAGCATCATCTGTTGCTTCGAGTGAACCATGTTCGAGGCGGCGCCGACGGCGCCAGACACAAGGGGTTCGCAGTACAGAGCCACTTGATTCACAGCGTGGCCCACGTTCTCAGCCTCGCACTTGGCAGCTATTCGAAGGGGTTCCAACTTCTCGCGTAACTCGCTGGCACTGCTCTCCATCTGATCAGTAAATCCTTGCACCGTGTTCTCTCGTCGCGGGACCAGGGCCTGTGAAACAGCACTCAGGGATGCAGCGTCCAGTTCTCGAATCCTGGCGGACAGTTTCTCGATGGCAGCGTCGCATTCCTTCTGCCCAGGTGCCTTATCCCTGATAGAAGCAACCAGGGACTTGATAGAGTCGCTAACGCTCTTGCTGTGGTTAGCCAGCAGTTGCCAGGTAGGAGGATCCTTTGGGCTGACTGCTAGACTCTTGGCAGCTCGCACCATGGCGCACGACCCATCGATGATGGCTTTCCCAGCGCTGGTGATGGGTTCCTGGGCAGCTCTAGCCGCGATGGATATCTTCGCTGGCTGGCTAGCGAATTCTGGCGACCCAGCAAACGTGCAGAGATTATCGACAGCCTCCAGAAGTGGCTTAGTAGCTTCGGCACACTTCTCCCTGTTCGCTTCCGAGTAGGTAAGCGCTTTGATCTCCTTCACCAAGGCAGACGTCGAATTGGCCACCTCCTTAGCGGACTGGACGAAGTGCGTCTTGGCAACTGGGTTGCTGGTCTTGTTCGATGCCTCGCGACAAGCGTTACACAGAGCACTTGTATACTTGGCGATCATGGTGGCCGCTGAGAGAACCTGCTGCTCCGTGCTAGTGGGATTCCCAAGGCTCTGACAGCCTGTGTGAATGGCTTGAGCACCTCTCATGAACTGGGCCTGGTCCACGAGCCCTGGTTTCCCAGCAACAGACGTGGGATCGCTAACTCCTGCCAGGTACGCTGCTTGGGCTGCTGCCTCAATTAGACCACAGATCGACGAAGAGACACCTCGAACCGCCACTGAGAACTGCTCGTGTTCAGACTTCTTCGCGTGATTCGCTATGCCCGTCATCCCGTCACCTAAGCTCTTGCTCTTCTCCATCACTGTTTCGAGGCACTCGAAGTACGACGCATCAGATATGGGCTCGCTAGGATTGTCGAGGAGCGAACGCATCGATTGGATGTTCCTGATGGCGTTGTCACACTCGTTCTGACCAGGCGCGGCTGATGTGCAGACATCGACGAGGTAGTTGATGGAGTCAGTGACCGCTCGAGCAGCGGCTGACAGTTGGTTCTTTGCGTTCGGCGCGCTTGGATCTGCCGCCACCGATTTAGCTGTAACCAGAAGCTTGCTGGAAGTCATGCTGACGTTCTTCAGGGAAACGACCATCTGGCCGCGAGTCTCGATCGTTGTCTGACCAGCCATTTCCATTCCCACGCCTAGCAAGTCTCCGAACGCGTTAGTGAATTGTTTGGAGGAGTTCACCAGTTGCACTGGAGAACGTACCGATGACACTACATTGGACGAAGCGTCGTTCAAATTTGCTGCCGCATTGTTCAGGTCACTTTGCAGTTGGCTGTGAACATGAAAATGGGGAGGATATTGTTAAACATGCGTGTTTATTAGATATTTTGAAAATGGTATGGAAGAGCTTAGAAAGAATATACAAAGGGTTTTAGAAAGAAGAGCTACAAATTTTTAGAACTCATTGGTAGTCATATAACACATTTATAAATTATTCAAAGAATCTGGAGCGAAAAATAACCCAATTCATTCGCCGTGAATATATATATACACCAGACATTCTTAGTACCAAAAGGCCCCCTCAAATTGTCCAGCGCCATTAAAATTTCCCATTCAGTTTTATCTCTGACCATTCAAATGTATGTCAACGGACGATAACCGTGTGAAACACAAGAACCGAAGTAGTAACAAACTATCGGTGCACCACGTGATAACAGTTCCCTTATCAAACCCATAAAATGAGCACACTTACCCGTAACTCTTATTCGTCTGCGGGAACTCGTTCATGCTGAGCACCTGAGTCATGTCTTCGATGTTCCTGATCGCATCATCGACGTCCCTCTGGCCAGGTAAGCACGAGACACACTTGTTCAGGGAATTCGACACGTCCTTGGCGACTGCAGCCAGGTTGGCCTCGTTGTCAGGATTATCTGGACTCTTCAGAGCACGCTTAGCCTCCTTAACAAGCCGCAAGCTCTTTAGAATGACATCATCCGCGGTCATCAACACCTTCTTCTGCGTCTCGGGTTGATTCGACGTGGCGGCGACCCCGCGGACAGCATAAGTCAGGTCCTTCAACGAAGACGCTGTCTCTCTTGCAGCGCTCCCAGTGTAGTTCTCATTCCCTTGTTTCGCAGCAGATAGCAGCTTCGCCATGGCGAAGCCAACGTTCTTCGAGGTGGCGCCCAGTCTAAGGGCAGTGGATTCTGTGGTTTCATCAGGCAAGGGCCTCAAAGAAGCAGCCTCCACCGCTCGATAGAACTCGCCCAGCTCGTCCTTCAGGCTGTTAATCAGTTCCTCGGCAGCGTCCAGCTCCAAGCCCCCGCAGGCTTCCCTGGCACGCGTGACGGCTGACCTCAAGTCAGTCAGAGAGGAGCCCAACTGCTGGGAGGTGTTGTTCAACTGCAAAGCAGAGGCCTGGTCGGTCACTGTTGGTAGAACCGCCCTAGCAGCCTTCACCACCGCAGTACCAGGATGCAGGAACTCTTCAGAAGCGTTGATCAGGTTCAACTGTGCTGTAGGATTGTCCGGTTGCGCCTGCGTCCCCTTCACCCCAGCCACCAGACTCGGTATGTGCTGTGCCATTACGTGACAATCCGCATTCAGTTCTTCTTGACTGCTTGGGTTCGTATTGTGGTGAGCTGCGCCAGACGCAGCAGCCATGCACTGGGTGGCCGTGGATGTGGCCTGCTTGACGCAGGCCTCTAGCCTGCTCATCAGTTTCCTTCGCAAAGCTGGCGTGGCAGCGGCTGTGGTCGCTGCTCTCAGCTCCTCGGCTGCCTGGCGCAACTGGTCCTGCATCTTCGCGTCGTGGGGGCTGCTGGCGCACTGTCTAGCAGCTTCTACCATTTTCGCAGTGGCGTCTGCCAGTATCTTCGCCGCGGCTAGCAGGCGACACTGCTGCTCGGAGTCGGTCTGCCTTTCAGCCTCGCCTTTGATACTCTGGATCAACTGTGCTGTGGCCTGGCCAACCACTCTTGCTTGTCTCACCATCTCGCCAGCGTCGCCAGTGCTGGCGAACAGCCTGTCGGTGGCCACCAAAATGGTCTCCACTGCTCCTTCCTGGATGGACTCCTTGGCACGTTCGCCCCTGGTCGCTGTCTTTATGTGATTCAGCAGGTCGTTCAACGTTCTGCTCACCTCGCTGGCCGCTGCACTCAGCTCCTTCAGGAGGTTCTCATCGCTGCAGGTCTCGTTGCACACTTCTACTAGACCCTCCACGGCTTTGGTTACCTCGCGGACGGCGTTCATCAGCTGTGTCTGACAAGCTGGAGAGTGCAAGGTTGGTGCTACCACCTTAGCACAGGCTACTAATTGAGAGGTAGCTAAGGCACACTGCGTGGCAGCGGATATCACGCGGTTCTGGGTGGCGGAGTCCTCGCAGGTGGCTGCTATGTTCTTTGCTTTCAGCACCAAAGCGGCGGTGGAGTTCGCCACAGCCTTAGCCAGGGCGAGCAACATATCTTGGAGCTCTCTGTTCGAGCCGTTTTCTTCTCCAATGGTTGTTAGGACTTGGTGGGAAGCTTCGCCCACGCGGGACGCTGCGTTCAGCAGGTTCTGTCTTGGCTGGAATGTGTGGAGGAAAAAATGAGTGATATAAGCTTGTACATGATATAGAAAAATGGATGGAAAAGAACGAATTGAACATATTGTAAATGTATTGGATGCATAGCTTGTTCTGTGCTTTGATAAGAATCGCTCTAGAGCACAGAACTTAACTAACTGTGCTGAATAGTCAGTGCGCGAGAGAAAATAAATTTTGTGACTTGTTTGCAACATGTCAATAGAAAATATTATTTTAATGTATAAGGCTATTTTGTTTTAAGAGAATAGAAAAAGAAGTCGCAGTGTAGCAACTTAAATGAATTAATTGACAAATGGAAAAATATTTTTAAAAAGCCACTTGTCATGGAACTAAAATAGAAATACTAATAACAGGTATATAAACGCTAGAAGCTGATATATTGATTCTCTGCAACTAGCTACGAAGCTCTTTAGTGTTTGTGCTTACGTATCGTTCGTAGGTAGAAGGCGCTATGTAGAAAGGCTGTACAAAAAGACATTTTAACTGTCATTTTGAATGCAACGGTTAAAGAGGTGAAGTAAAAATATTGATAATTAATTTAGTTAGTCAGTTGCAATACCATTTTTTCTCATCGACTTATTTCCTGTTAAATGAAATTTACCTTTTTTTTTTAGGTAGATTTTCCCGTCACTGACTCGAAATATTTTTCAAACAATCCTTATATTTAAATTACAACAATATGTGGTAGAGAATAAATGAACCTTTCAGATGCCAAAAGAGAAATACGTGTAATGCGATTTATGTAAATTTTTGGCAAACTTTTACTCATCGTCAGAGAAATTTTATGGTATCATTTTTATGTAAACAATAAAAACACCCTTAAAAATGGATCAAACTAGTAGTAGACACAACTACTTATTAAAAAATTAACGTATTCGATGTTCTTTGCTATGAGTATAAAATTCAAGTGGGCCTATTTACCCTCAAGTTCGTAGCTCTTGACGCTCAAATATTAATAACACCCTCTTCACCCCACAGTCCATTTCTAAAGCCACCATCACCTAGTTCCCCAGCTAAAAATACCATTAAATTCCTCAAGCAGAGTCCTAAAAAAATCGATCACAAGATTCCCTCGTTTGACTCAAAATCCCATGAAACTTCACATCACCCTTCATCACAAACTAACAACTAAGCCTCCTGGACATTTGCTGAACCTCCCACTATTACAGAAAACTCAAGAAACGAATAAAAATATCCAGTTCTCCTAAGCAGATGTAAAGAGTTTAAGAAAGAAGAACTTAATCTGGCATCTGAGAGGTTCCAACTTGAAAGTAACCATTTCCATCCTTAATACCAAACCCACCTCCTTGGTTTCCGGCTCGGTGGCCTTCAGAAGGTCGGAGAAGGCCGAGCATAGTTTCCTAGCTGCGTCCAGGAGCCTGTCTCCCGAGGTATCGTCGTCCATGAGGGCCGCGATCATCCTGACGCCCTTGGTCATCTCTGGGAGGTTGGTGGCGATCGTGGTGATCGCTGCGCCCACCGCGGTGTGATCCACGTCGTCGGCTGGCCCTGATGTCAGGGTGACGACCTGCGCGGTCGCAGCGTTCATCGCCGCGATCTGCGAGCCGACCTTCTGCTTCTGCGTGTCTATGGTCTGCTCGATCCATTTCAAAGAGGCTGGATCGTTGCCCAGTTCAGGAAGCTGGGCCTTGTAGGACAGCTCGGTCTCTGCCACGTGGATCACCTCGTGGCCAGCGGTGATCGTCGATAATAAGGCACGTTGTGGTTCGGACAGGACGGATGTGACTTTGGTTTGTTGCACCTGATTTTGAGGAAGGTAATTCTTTTTTTTGGACACCAGTTACGGTGCAGGACGTCCTGTGTAATCGGTAGGTTTACTATGGAGGTACAGTGGTGGCTATATTGTACTTGTACATTATTCTTCTTTTTTGAAAGCAATGTAGATTGTAGTGCAATTTGTGCAGAAGAGTATGTAAATTAGTTGTTGGCGTTTGGAGGTGTTAGGAGTCTTTTGGAGTGGTTTTTAAATCGTGGATGGATGTTTTTATATTATCCAAGGGAGTTGAAACGTTTGTTACTGGAGGTATTTTTTTGGTAATGAAGAGGATTAAGTAAATGTGCTTAATGTTTCAGAGATAGCTTGTACATATGGGACTCTGTAGTTCCAAACCAGTTCTGATAAGAAATCGTTCGTTTTGATCATGATGTTTTTTTATGAATTTTCTACAGTACAAAATGCTTCTAAATTTTTATGATTTTGAAAGGCAACACAAATTTTAGTAGTAGGTGCAAGGAAATTTATATTTTTTGGAAATATTGCTTTGTTATTACTAATAGCTTCCCATTGAAGTACTCAAAAGTAAGATGAATCCTGTACGTGAACATATGGCCACCACTGCACTATACTATATTGTGAGTCACACAATTGGGATTTTTTCAACTAAATTGAACTGCACATTTTTCCTGGAAATATTGTGTAAGATGTTCAAGAAAAGAATAATTCATGAAATGTTACAGAATCTTCGATAAAATAACGTCACCTACTATTTCGGCCAGTATAAAAGATTCAGAAATCAAGTTTCACGAGTTCTACAATATAAAATATAGAGGGAACGTGAAAACACAAAATAAAAGAGAAGCTTTTATCCCTTCACCATTTAATTTTGCATTCTTTAACTAAATAAGAAATTTGGCTCCAACTCGTCCAAATTGTATGACTCACTCTGTACGAGGGTGTTTAATCTTTTACGTGGTTCTTATTTATATCTACCATTAATTAATAACCATTTCATTCAATATCCCCAGCGATATTTCTGTTACTTAATTTATAAAACAAAGATATCAAAATGGAACCTTAAAAAAATCAAGCTGTAAACCTGCAAAAGATTAAGTAACCCCTATTTTTATCATATCCATACGACTAATAAGTAATCGTTTTCTCAATGCTCAACGTGTCGAAATAATTTTAAGTGCACATTAAACGAAGCTGTATGCTGAACGAAAAAATATCTTACAATACAGACTTCACTGATTCGGAGATTTTATATTAAATTACTAACACATTCTTGTAAAATACATGAGGTCCACGCATACGAAGTACCTTTCCTCCGAAATTTGAATTTTTTGGTAGTGTAAAATAAGCAATATAAAATTCCAGTGACTTTTTTGCACTATGCAAATTAAACAGTACTGCTTATTATTTAAAGCATCTTACGTTTGAATGAATTGCAAGTTGCAAAATATTGCGCATGTTTTTAATATCTGATTCAGAAAACGATATTTTATATGCGCCAACATGATAATATCGTATATTTCAGTGATTTCTGTATTTCATTCTCAAGAACAGAATAGAATCGAACTGAAAATCGAGACAACGTATTCCAAAGCTTTTTCAATAGCCAATTATAATACGTAACTGAAAGTTTCATCATCGTGTACCTACTCTGTGTCCGTAATAGAAGGCGCCTAGCATGAAAATAAATTTAAACCGTCCATTAGTCGTTTGAAAAGTTGCTTCCACGTGCAACGAGATCTTTCTACATATTACTAATTTCTAGAACTTAAACGTTAATGATGCTCGATCTAAGCTACTGCCATACAGGGCGAACGAGCAGCCCTTGCTGATGTGAATGATCAGTGTCTCTTCACAAGGGATCCATTTACGTTCCAACTGCCCATAAAATAGAAAATTTGTACAAAGAAGTGGACAGTTGCAGAAGTTACCTTGAGGAATACTGCACAAGTGTAGTGCATAAAATGCTTCCTCTATAAGAACATACGCAGCTTGAAAAATTGTTGATTATTTCTTACCATAACTAACATTAAAAAAAAAAATAGCGAGCAAATTAGGCAAGTAATGAAATAATTTTCTTCATTACTTCATTACCTCAGCACTTTGTACACGTAAAAATATATTATAGCTACAGCTTAACAGAACCTCTACATAAATATAGCACGATAAGTATTCTATCTATTAACCTGGGTTTATTTCGACCCACTCTGTTAAAAATGTTAGTGATGAGCTTTGCACACAGTCATAAGTCAAGTTAAGAATCTGACTGCAACACTAGTACATTTGCTCGTCGCTGCAACCTCCAAAGAGGGACATTTTCAATGCACCTGTGGCTATAATCTCGAATGAATAACCTTTCTCAGTTTGCTTATCTCCACAGCCAAGAATGGGCAATACTTTCCATAGAAACAGGTCGAGAACACTGAGACCCAACATCAGCAGGAGCCTCTTATGTTTCTCATAGATCTTACCATCGGTGGAGCGTGAGCGATGTTCACCTGGCCGCTGACAGTCGTGTATTGAGCACCACCCATGTGCCCAGTCCCATACGATCGAGCTCCTACAAACCGTATCATGCAACTATCCGAGTATTTACAAAGATTGATCGTTCGTCAATCGATATGCACAACACCGAGTACGCTCGACAAGAAGCTAGACACCCACGGACCGGCTCCGCGTTGCAAAGCGAGACATTTATAAATGGAAGCATTTCGATTCGTAGTTTGCATGTACAAAACCAAAAGAAGGGGAAAGAAAAAGAAGAGCGAGCCTTTGTATGTACAAAAATCAAGAGAACCAACATGGAGGACGAGGATCCAGCCGTGCAAGGATCACTCTGGCTTCTTTCGTTCCCTTCAGTTGTAGGATTCTGCGACGACCGTCAAAATGCAGTGTCTTGTGTGTTGTTTGAAGTTCATTGATTGCTTGGTTACTTGAAGTTACTTTGAGAGTGTAATTAAAGGTACTTTTAACGCAAAGTGCTTACGTAGAATAGGATTGTTTGATCATAAAGGGTCTTCAAGTGTTTAGGGGATGATAGGACTCACAAGAGGTGTGGAATGTTTTCAGAATTACTCGAATCATGAAGTTAATTTATGCCACAAGACACTGATTTTGGGAAACGCGAGATTGTATCTCTGGAGGATTCTGAGTTCCTTACCGTCTCCTCCGGCTCTCATGACTGCAGGTATGGCGACGGACACAGCTTCTACGTTCCCCTTGCCCACGTTGCTCGTCTCGTGTTGCATGATGGTTGCTCTGTGGAGTAAATGAAACATATGAAGAATTATATGAAATATAATCAATTACATAAAAACTATCTTAATACAATTCCTGACTGATAATGAGTAGAAGCTGCTACACCGTCAAATATTCCAAATCTCAAAAACTACCACGATGACTGAGAATTAAAACACTCTAAACAAAAAAAAACCAGTCTCGAATATTCGAAGCTATTAAATCAAAAGAAGACCCTTGTCTCTCCTTAGCCCTGAGGTAGCTTCTCTGCCTTTGTCTCAAAAACTCCTCCATGTCACAAAATTATTATTCACAAGAGAAACTTAATACCACGACACGTCGATGTATCACAATGGACTCGATAAAATGAAAAGAGACTCCCAACTCGAGGTCCAGCTTTTAATATCGATAATTGCCATGCCCCTTGCTCTTCGTCGACAGTATCAATTAACAAATTAGCAGTTAGAGTGAATGCAACGCTTACTTAAGAGGCGACACGCTGTCCTCGACCATCGTGGAGCCCTCGTCTCCCTCGATGCCGAAATGGTCCTTGGCCTTCTGCTTCTTCAGGATGATGTCGATGTAACCAGAGATCAGCTGAAGGATCTGCTCGGCTTCTGTGGTCTGCACGCTGTAGTACTGGTCGGAGTAGTCGCCAAAATCGAGCGTGAACGTGTTTGGAGAGGCGCCCCAACGTCGCACGGTAGTCAGCGGCCAGGTCTTCAAGATTTCCTTCGTTTTCTCATCGAGCCGCAGGACTGAGTCCTTGGTAACACCCAATAATCGGGGCACCAGCTTGTTCTTCCCCTTCATCTTCTCCTTCACCAGAAAGAACGTGACGCCGTATGTGCTCAAGGACCTAGCTGTCTTCGTGTACAACACCTTGGAGTCCAGCTCGGAGAGGCCAACGTGCTTCTTGTGCTCAGCGAACACCTTCTTCTCGATGCCCTTCACCTTCAGGTAGGATTGAGGCAGAAACTCCTTCAAGCTGTGCAGAAAATACGATGGGGAACGTTCGTCATCGATTAGGAGAATTTTGCAGATCTTCAACATCGTCAAGCAGGGTTCATTTCGACACGTACTAACACTCTGTATTTCAAGTATAACTGAAGGGCATTTACAAAGTTCAAATTGTAATTACACGCTGTTTTTTTTTAAGTTTTATGAACATTGAGAAATTGATATTTGGTAGAATTAAACGAATTGTTGGTATTGAAGTGATGAGACAAGTAGATCGCGGAAAATAGCAGTTGTACCGTTGATTCTATGTTATTTTTCAGTGTCAGGGGCTTGTGTTCCTCAACAATTGAAAGGAAGAATAGAGTATCAAAGATGAAAGAGATACAAAATAATGGAATATCAATTTTCATTAATTTGTGTGTTCCTTCGTAATTTCTAGCGCAATTTCATTTATGGTGATTGAAGTATAATTTCGATTAGAACAGGGTGGATAGAAATTGGTACATTCTCGTAAGGGAACTTACTCAAGAAAGCCAGGCTTGTGCTTGTCCTCCTTGTGGTCGCCGAATTGGATCTGACATTGTATTCCAGCGAAAATGCAAGCCTTCTCCTGTGTAACTGGATGCGTGCCATCTAAAATAGCGTCACGTGCTTGAACGTACAAAAGAGATAATTGCACAGGATCTCGGCTGTCGATATTTTGATCCGAAAAGAAGAACTTCCTTCGTAACAGGACAGTCTCTGACTCGTCTATTCCTTGCTCCCGTAACGTCTTGCTGGGATCTATCCAATTAACTGAAACAAGAAGACAACTCTGACGGTTAAACAAAAAATATATGACGAATTAAATAATTATTAATAGGAAGATATAGAATTATGAATTCTACTAATGTAAATTTCCTTCATAGAATTCTGTTTTTGGTTACATTAGCCCACGAAATTTAAGGATGGAAAGTAAGAAGATAATAACAGTGAAAACGTTAAATATTATTTATATCTACTCAAAGGAAAGTAAATGAGATTTATCGAGAAGCTTTGAAACTTAAGGTACTTTTTAATTTTCTAGCATCCGTTTACATTCATAGAGAATTTTATCTGTATTCTTTTTGGAAGATATGAAAGCTCTTTTAAGTATTCTTATATATATATATATCTGTATAACCAATGGTAATAGAAGTAGAAATAAGAAACTTTGAATGCTCATTAATCTCTAATGAATTCACTCCAGAATTCCTTCGATTCACCTATTTAAATCAAGAATGCATCAAACACCTTGCAAAAGCTGCACCAATGCCCCCATCCTAGAATCCTCTACCCATCCTTTGCACCATTCCAACACATTACCTTTAAATAACAGAAAGACCCTCCCCCTGACTGTGAAACACTCTTTCCCTCCCCGAACAATCTCGAAAGTATCGTTGGAGGCGCTCTGTTCCTACATCCAATCCTCCAAAGAGGCGCAACAATTCTCGTTAAGGAAGTTTAATAAGTCGAAATGTTTGGCTCGCGGAAAGAGAAAAAGATTGGAATCTTCACCTTCGTCGTCGGTCTTCAGCTTCTTCCTCAGTTGGTCCATTTTGGCGTCCCGCTCGCCTTTCTCCTCTTTCCGTCTCTTCAGCGTCAGAGTGCCGAAATTGCCCGGCTTCTGGTTCTCGGTCTCCTCGTCGGCTAGCTCCCGCACCAGCGAGTACTCGTCGTGATTCGTGATGCCTATCTTCGTGCAAATCACCACCATGAGATTGGCGACGGGCTGACTATCATCCACTAGCAATGTCTTCAGCGTTCCATCCAGCATGCGCACTCTGAGGGTCCGCAGTTTACGCCTGTACTCGAGCAGATCGCCGTTCCTCAGCAAGTAATAATCGAGATTTCGCCCTGGCTCCAGCCATACTCCCTTCTTGACATCCTCGTCAGCAAGGAATATCCCGTAGTCCTTGGCTGTCGATGGGAATAGGAATTCATTACGATCACGTCATTTTGTGCAATCATCGTTACGCGCAGTGTCCCCGTGTCAAGTAAGTTAGCTACCAGAAGGGTCTAAACACTATGAGTTACTTATCTCACGATATCCAGGTGTATAACAAAATGTATTAACGAAGATTTGATTCATGGAAAGTGAATTGTCTGAGAATCCACCGCGCAGGAGATACACGGTCCACTTTGGTCCATATGAATCCATTTCTACTCGAGACTACTTGGCTTTCATTATTATTGAAATATATTAAGATTGCGTAGTGATATTCTCAAAGCTTGCAAAAGTGAAAAATTCTAAATTCGTAGAATTGAATCGCAAAGATTTCAATTGTAACAAGTGCAGTATTGAGCAAAAGATTTCTGGTAGATTAACGAGTGAGTAAGTTTGAGGGCAAAGAGCTGAGTTTTAATTTCTCTTAGGTTTTATTAAGTTCCAATTTTTAATTTCTTATTATTTTACTAGATATTTTAAATTTGGAAGTCTTTTGTTCTTTTCATTATTTAAAATTATATTTCCTTAAAGAAATTATGCTTTTTACTAACAAGTAGCACAAGTATTTAGTACTCCTAGTAACATAGTTTTTCATGGATCAAAATGGACTTTGTATCCGCCAGGCGATGGCCAACGTTCATTTATATTCTATTTTGGATATCAATTTCGTCGCAATGTGCCTCAGATGAAAATGATAAACGTTGCTGCAGGTCCCTGAATATTTTAGGGAAAAGGAGGAACTTACGTTGGCCCATGTTACTCGCTTCGGCGAGCTTCTCTCTGATAATACGGCAAGCGTCGTAAACGGATGTGCTGGGGTCGAATTGCATCATCTTCGTGGCGTTTTTCTCCGGGATGGAGATACGCAGGGACAGGTGGGCCATCGTGACTGCCTTGGGTGATCTCCTACGTGCACGAAAACCTCCGGAATCACTCGACTGAAAAAGCAAAAGTACCGTTCGTCAGCTTTTCAATTTTCGTGGCGTTGGTCCGTCCATTAACGCTCCAGACAAATTTCAAAGGGAGGCAGTTCCAAAATCGAGTCAATCGAGTAAAAAATTTGGCGCAAATGTGGAAATTTTAGCATTTACAGAGGCAAGATTGAAATTTTGAGTTTAAACCTCATAGTGCTGCATTTTTTTCTTCAAGCTTATTCTCATGCCTCTGATGAAATTACATATGAAACCAGAATAGTTTCGACTAACTACAGTAACAATAATAATTAATGTATATTGCACTAGAGATAATACAAGATTTTGGAACTGGATCTATAGAATTGATCTGCTCTGCATGGCATGAGGTAAAGCGCAGACATTGCACAACTGAAGGCTTAATTAATTGAATCGATAATCTTATGAAATCAGCTGCTTTTGTATAACAAAGCATTAGAAATAATGACACGAAAATGACCTATTTATGATATTATACAAATTGAAGTAAACGTGTGAATTGACAAAAATTGAGCATTAAAAATTTCTGCCGTTCTTTCTGTCTCTCCTTGCTTGGCTAATATTAGTCCACATTGACTATATCGTTCATTTTCTCTGTCTTACAATAATTTTAAATATTCTGCCAATACACCATTATCGCAATGTACCATTATTTAAAAATTGTAGCTTTATGGAGGGACGTACAGCAGAAAACAATACACATGGAAAATAAACGACATGCATCCCTTATTCAATAGTACATGAGTCATGGAGTACTTAAAATCTGAAAGAAAATATATCTTTTTGCAACACAAATTGCATCAGAATTTTTTAAACATTAACTTTACTGTGTTTTCAAATTTAAGTACACATCCCTTCAATATTAACTTAATTACTTTCATTCTCCTTAATTTTGTTTAATTTCGAATTACAGGAAGGAATATTCCCAAAATCCCTTCAGTTTTCCTAGCTAGAAACTATGATTCTGTTCCCTGCCTACTATTCTGTTACATTGTCGTCCGTGATTGCTGGATCCCATAATAATAATCTCGACAATCGCTGTGGTAATTCCCTGTATAGCTGGTATCACGATACTCGGCCGATTTATGGTATTTACGAAGAACATAAAGGACTTTACGCGGATATACGATTCCCAGTTCGCCGGTGAATCAAGTGCAACAAGTTGCAAGGGATCGAGTATTGTGCTCGCTCGGGGTCACCGTTCGTTCTATCTATCCGCGTAATTGCACATTATCGTTAAATAACAGCCACTTCTTGCCAGTGCCGTTAAATTTCGCGTGGAATGATATTAACGGGTTCACTGTCCACGTGATTGCCCCACGTTTTCCATTTACCCATATTGCTTCAAATGTGTGTTATCGAACATAAAAATATTTTTTAATCAATGATGCACTTATCACATAATCATTTTACACCACTCTTATTAACAGTAGCTTTGCTCACAAGTCTCCACCTCATAGTAACCCTAAATGCTCAACATATTCGAAGGTTCAGTGGATAACAAATTATACATACCAGTTTTATAAAATTCTGTAAAATATGATATACACAATATTCAACTGCTACAATATTAACGTACTCCCAATTATCAAATATATCTTTCAATAAAAAGATCTTGCTCCCAAATTCAATTCCAAACAAATCCAATCAAACCAACATCCTTTTTCCGAAACTAAGCTATCTAAACTTCCAAAGACAAAACTTTCCATTTCTCTAAAACTCGCAGGAAAATCAATTCCCTGAAAAACACCCCAAGCACAATTTTTTAACCCACAAGAGCAAACTTTTTGATGTATCAAACCTTCAAATTATACCCTCCGCAAAATGATTTAAAGAAAAATATCCAAAATTTTCTACAACTATATTTCAGTTGCTTTGAAACGGTTTTCTGTGAAACCCAGCACAGCGAAGGATTAAAAATGCCACGCTATCGGATTGAAAGAGAGAGGAAGCCACCGTGAGACTTCTGTCTATATATTGATCTTCCGTGGTATGATACATTTGCCATAGAATTTGCCACAGGGTGCAGTGTGGGACGAGGCAGGGGCGTAGAAGCTCGGCTCCACCCCTGCGTCTGCCTAATAAAAATAAATTGTCACCAGCTCGGGGCCTAATTAAATCGATCTGGGGAAACGAGTCCTCTCATTTACGCCCCGCGGGGCGAAACGTCGCTGTCCACGTTTTTGTTTGCATCAACAAGTTACAGAATCATTCGCCAGAACTTAGAGTGGCTTAATCGCCGTGGAACAAGGCAATCTACATTGTTTAATATCGATTGAGAGAAACTTCACTGCTGAGAATATAGAGCAGTCAAGCCAGAAATCTATTATACGAAACAGTGAATGGTAGTGTGGCTTTCAATGAGTGCTCCATTTAAATTGTGTTAATTAAACTTAAGAACTACAAATTGCCATTCTTTGTGGAAGAAAAGGCTCCATGCTTTACCACGTCGCGTGACGAAAAAGGAAATAACAACTTTGAAGTGTCTTTTGGGCATTACTGTGTAGTGCCATCGTATTTTGGAAAAAGCAAATGCTACACAAGAATGGAAGGACTACCTCAGTCACGTTAATTGGAAAGTTGATTAATTATAAAGTTACGTTCTTGATGAAATAGTTCGCCAAGAGTGTAGTCCGCCATTTCTCGCTACTTCCTGCAGAGCGTAACTCCGTTAAGAAACAGAGGCTGAGAAGGGATTAGGGAATGTAATGTTAACGAATCAGGTTTGCATAAGTTCTGGCGCAATTTCGCGAGAAATGTAGTTTCCAGAAAGAAAAGGTAAATGTACTCGTAGTGGAAGTTGCACGATACTCTGATCTATTTCTATAAACATTGAGAATTACTAAGGTAAGCTCAAATATTTAAGGACAAAAATTCCTGTCTTTTTAAAACTAGAATCTAATGCAACACAAACTACAAGCAAGGGTGCTAAACATTTCTCTTATTCTAATTCTTATTTCCCTTGGAAGTGTGCCTATCTGTAATATCTATAATAATATAAATCTTTAAATTCACAAAAATTATTGTCCCTTTAAATATCAATATCTTTTAAAGTAAACTAAATTTTTCTAACAAATGCTGAAGCAAACAGTTTCTTATCGACATTATAAGTCCACACAAGTGAACAATAATAATTTAGCACAATCCTCTGATCCTGAATTCCAACCCTTAACAAAGTTTCCGCGAGAGGACCGTTTTATACGTTCGATTTCCAAGATGCATCCAAACATCCATAGGGGGTGATAGTCGATATATCACGCCACGCTTCGAACCCGAAGAAGATCGCCAATTATAGACTGTTCCGTTCGTTTACTCGGTTTTTCTACGCCTCTCGATAGAAGACAAGGGTGGCGAGGGTGGTCCAGGCGCATAAATTCGTTGCAAGTACACCCTACGCCAATGTGGACCGCCACCCTTAAAGGTTGCCAGGCAACGCTGGTCTCTGACTGTGTCAAACTCGAGCACAACCACCCCAGACCATCCCCTTCTTACGAACCCAGCCTTTCTCAGTCCCTCTCACCTTCTCTTTTTATTTTCCCTCCTTCTTTTCCCTTGTTTCTTGCTATCTCTTTCCTTCTTCATCCTTGACGCTATATTATCACCCCCAGTCCACCCATTTCTTGGTGTTTTGTACTCCTTTTTCTTACCTCCTTCTTCCTTCTTTTCTTTTCCTATACAGTGAATTGTCTTTCTCTGTTTACTCCTTGCGCCCCTTTTTATTTACCTTTATGGTTTCTTATTTTCTAACATATTTTATTTTCTTAATTCCGCTTACTGTGTAATATTCTTACATGTATTCTATTTTACTCGTTTATACACTCATTTTTAAAACCCCCGTTTTTCTTCGTTGTGTTTGTGCGTTCATTATAAAAGTAATATAATAATGTACGATTCAAAGAATTCCAAGCTTCGTAAGTTGACTGAAGCATCTGCACGTTCTTTTCTCAAGGATCTCTTTTGTTCCTTCTTTAACAACCCCTGTCCTTGTATTACGACCCATTTATAGTTCAAACATCTTCAGAAAACTTAATGCAAGCTCCGTGTCGAAAGACTAGCTTTTAGTTTTAAATTCTTCTTAAATAAAGAAAGTAAAACGATGGTACCCAGAAATTGCAGGCGAAACGAAATTTCAAGATCTATCGCGGAACGGATAAATTGGCATATTACACGCTCGCGAATCTGGTTTGATAATCACGGAAGTTTGCAGGAAACTTTTGCTCCGAGTTCATTTCACAACCCCCTTCCGCCACCCGTTTAATGTATGCAAGGATACTGTAAGCTCCTTGACTAATAATTTCGTTTAACTTTATCTCCAAACGAATTAAGTCGACCAGCATTCATGGCGGTTGTAAACGGGTATAATCGAGGGATCGCTGAGTGTTTCTCAGCCGAGAAAGGGGAGAATTTTTCGAGAGATCGAATTTTTGTGGCTTTGCATACTTGATATCTGTGTTGCTTCGTAAACACAGCAATAAATAAGTTTTATCATTGATCACATGCATGCATTAATAATAATACGAATAAACCAAGAGCATGGTTTTATTTTTTATTCGAATTTTTTTAATTAAACGTGCACATTTTGAAATTTGTTTAAGATAGAAAGCTAACATTCTGTACAATGTCGTGGATTTGGACGGAACTACTACTGTGTTGTAAAATTAAAATTCAAGCATATTTGACGAAATTTTAATTCAAAGCTCGAGCTTTATTCTGGATACTTGAAAATATATTTCCATAGAAAATACTGGCGTTAAAAATGTGACAGAAGTAATATTGCATAGTAAAAATTCCAAACGACTAGCTCGAATAATTTCTGAAAAATGTGTGCCTGCAGTTACGCATGTGAAATAACTTTTTTTATAGCAGTGTAGTTGAAAATATTTGAAAAGTAATCGGCCGTATTTTCCAATTTCAGAATATTTTAAAAGCACAAACACCTGCAGTCTATCGAAGTCTACAATTTTTATATTTTACCCATTTTCAGAAAAACATTCTTTATGACTATTTAACTGCAATTGATGTGACGTGCAATGGACTTATTAGCATAACACAACATACCATATACATATGTTATTTACAACTGCAACAAACGATCTACTGTAGGTATCTATATCAAGAGATCTAACCACAAAGGATTTCTTCTAGCGACTGAACGAAATAAATGGAGAAACAGCCCTCGCGGACACCGATTGGACCCAATGGCGGCTATTCTGGCGCAGAATTGATTCACCCTTCTCAACAAAGTTACTCTCCGTTCGACCGCAGTACGTCACTTTCCAATTTCCACGGAATGGTATTTAGAGGAATGACCTCATTAGCTGCAATTGGGTCAACCCCACGGGACGCGACTATTCAGGGGCCGCGACGCCACTTCGACGCCGTCCAAATCATTATTCAGACGCTAGACAAGCGTCGCTAACGTGCACACACCTTTATGCATCGCTGCTAAAGGCGACTCAAAAATATGGTCCTAATAACCACAAACTGCTTAACCAGTTATTAATGATTCATAATAAGCTGAAACTGGTTTAGGCCTATATTTAGGGGTTTTATATTTTTGATGAATGGAAACGAATTAATTTCAACTCCTTAGCTGTCACTTTTCCCAAATAAAAATTGACCACTGCTTTCTTCATTGTTCCACGATTGCTGCTGGGTAAAAATAGGGGACCAGGAAATGCAAGAGGTAGTTGATATTCAGAGGTACCTATATATACAGGCTGTGTCGTACCAGGTGGTGCAATCGACAAGGGGGTGATTCTGCTTGACAAAATGAGTGGGAAGTCTGGGATAAAATTTGCGTCAAGGGTGCTTTCTTTTCCAGAAAAACGATTTTGAAAATCCGTCTAGTTCAGAAATTTCATCACTACATTTAGTGTAATTGTGAATGAAACAAATTCTTGTGCAGGAGTTAAGTCTAATTTATAGAAATAAAATTTATTCTTCAATTTCAACGTATTTTTTGCAGATTGATTCATTTCCACCACAGTTATACCACATTCATTATTGCATTTTGTTACTTTTTAATTAAGAGCATGACTACTAAATAGATAAAGAAACCAGAAGCTTCTTTGAAGAAATGTTATTCTATATTTTCTACTTATTTTTTCCCATAAAAAATGACTACCTGCCTCGTTGTATATCCGCCCGTTAACAGTTGAAGAGTTGCACCGCGTGAACATCCATTCCCAACTTTCAGCGTTTTACGTATTGTGTTACAGTTTTCGCCCCATCCCACACGAGCCACAGAAATTCTGCCAAGCGAGCTTCAAGACTTTCAAGTAGACCGTGTGAAATGGCCACGGCTTGTAACCAAACGACCTTACGAATGAATATTTTAGGGGAGGCGGGCAAAAAATTTCTCGGAGGATGAAATGTGCCGTTTCGCCGTTTAAAAGAGTAGGTCAGCGATATTTTTACTCCTAAGCGAATAAAAGGGACGCTGATGCGCGAGGCACCGAAAATTCTTCGACGAGCAGCGTCGAAAAATGACGGACAACAGCTGAGCGATTTATTAACGAGGATGAGATACATTTGGAAAGTTGATATCATTTAAATTTTTACTGGTGTCATTTATGTTCAAAAAGTCAACTTGAAATTTTATATACGTAGGTATATAGGAAGCGCCTATTTATCCCTCGCCCCTCTTTTCATAAAGTTTAGAAGTCAGATTTTTAAAACGTATTTTCTGGAATTTCATCCACGCGTTCAGATTATGTCAGCAGTTCCATTCTTTATGTTGGAATTGGAAAAACTAAACTCCAGTTGTGTATAAAAAATTTTAAATCCAGATAAATTTATTTCTAGCTACGAGATAAATACTGTATTAATAATCCTGTTTTAACCAAGACATCAGCTTAAGTAGTTAGTCAGAAATCGCACAAAAATACTTTCCGAACACTAATACCAAATTACGTGGAATTGAATACACCCTAAATATTCGAAAGATGCGATAAAAATTTCCAATACCGTAGAGCACAAAGGGTTAAGACAGTTATACACTTTGCGTGGGAGATTACGAAGATGGAGTGACGTGGACGAAAATGGTGAAAAGCACAGTTGGACAGCAACACGTTACGAGTGTTAACCAAAAACGGATCGATTGAAGCCTCTAAATTTAGACGTCAGTCTCTTTCCACGGCGATGACGCCTGACAGGGACTAATTGAGGGTTCGCCGATTGGTACGAGGTAACGAAGGCACGATTATGCACGCTCTACAAGATTCGGTAATCGGGGGCTCGATTCGCTTAATGGAGCCTGGCATGCGTGCCAATCACGTGGACCCCCGCTGTTGATACGAACAGCATGAAAAATAACGTTTCACCCCCGTTTAACACGCCGTTTAAGCACGAAACGCGACGCTGTGGATGTTGATTACTTTGGGACACGGTTACTCAACGATTTTCTCGCGTGCCTCGAAATGGACCTTGGCTGTATGAATTGATGCACCATGTGATGCATCGAGGTTCTTCGAAGTTGATTAACTGGGATTCACCTGACTGACTGTGCAGGAAGTGTTGAAAGGTGTTTTGTATAATTGTAAAAGGGTCAATCCCTTTTTCTTTTAAGCGGGTAGTTTGTGTCTTGAGCAGGAAAATTGGTGGTGATGGGGATTTTTTTTTTTAAAGAACGCTATGGGAAATGGTATGGTAAATCTTCTTGGGTTGGTTAATGTACTGATGGAGATCTGACATTATTTTTTTTCAGTAGACTTCCGTGAATAATACACGAGTTTATTAGTAATGTTGCTCTCGATAATCAGAAATAAGAAGTTCTAGGTGGTGTTTATTTCGTAGTAGTGTAACTTTAGTAGCTGTTATTATTAATGTATAAAAGCATAAGATAAGAATGGCTGAGCTTTGTAAGAAGACAGAGATTTTGACTAAAACATTTGCAACTGTTTTTGCATTACAGGAAACCTTTTTAATATATCGAGCTGAGACTAGGTACGTAGTATTAATTGAAAATGAGTAGTTACTTCATATAAATCAAAAGTTGACTACCTACTATGGGGATTCCCACTAGTAATAATAATAATAAAATTTCAAGTTGATGAATCAAGTAGCTTTTAAGATATCACGCTGACGAGTTTCAGAAATGTCATTCTGTGGAAAAACACTCCCTCTTCGTAAAGGAAAACGACCCTACATTTTTCTTCAGCAAAGGAATATAAAACAATACCATTATAACAGAGTAAATACTATAAACAATAAAATAATACCAACTGTGCATCCAGCGCACTTCATCTTCGCACCTGATTCTATTCAAATTCTTTCAAAGCCTAAATTCTGATGGACCAACTACAAGGACACATTTTTGAAACCATAAACCTTAAAAGATACAAAAAATTCACTTTGTTTACCCTAGATACGAGGCAACCCTTTAATGCACAAGCTAGACTTGACGAGTTCGACCTCCTGACACCAATCCCACCCCTCAGTTCGCACGCCATCGACGCGTGAGGCGAAGAATGGCATTATAATTGAAAACACTCCCCCGTTAAATAAGAAACAAATGCACGATGTGGAACGTGATGGTGAGCAACGGCAAGGCTATACTTCATCCAGCAGAAATCTGCGGAAAAAACACGGAAGATTGTTTCGCTTTATGCCCGATCAAAGACCATCAAGATTGCGGAACCACTTAAACGCAGCCATTTTACTTTCGTCCGCCGCAGTACTTGCTGCTCCTCCATTCTCAGCGATCTTAAGTCGACGGAAGCAACGCTGTCAGCTTTTTTAACTGCATCCTCGCCTTATGAGCTTCGCCTTTTTCCAAACCCACCCACCCCCTCGCCCCAATGCTCGACGGGGAATCGCCACCCCAACCCCCTTTTGCCCTGTCCTCGGCACCCTTCGTCACGAACGAGCTCGACGTGTCGTCGCCGACGACACAGTGGCACAAAATGGATTTAGAGGCGGCCACGATGATCGATTGGTAAATTGTTTCAGAAACTTGGCGATCTTACAGGAAATAAAATTCTGCGGTAATTTAAATGGCACTTGCAAGTAGAATAGTTTATAATGCTTTAATAGCTTTAAATTCGTCGAGCATGGAGATAAAAGCTGAAGGCTTTTTCTGTAAATTTATATTATTTATAATATTATGAATAATATCTTAATATTTCAGTGACAGCAGAATGTCACTGAAACTTATCATTTTTTTTTTAAATGGGCAATGGATTTTTGTTAGAAGATGATGTATTTAATACATGTACTTAATATAAAGAAAAAATGAAATTTTACAACATCAAAATTGCTAAAACTTGTTTTTCATGATTTAGTAAGTATCTCAAGTTAATTCATATTAACAGATTGCTATATAAAATGCTGACTGGTACAGTCTCGATGGCTTCAAATTTAATTTTTTAAGAACATGTTAAATTCCCTTTTTTTATACACATCTAAATTAACTTTTGCTAAGGCAATTATCCCCGCAATATCGAGGCGATCTAACACACTTAAATATTGAATCTGATGGCACGATTTTTCCTCCCCACTCACTACACCCCTGTCACGAGATCGTAAAGAATGGCCCAGGCCGTAAGTATCTGCCCTGTTAGGGGCTGTTCGAATGACTTATTAACTTACACCCACGGGAAAACCGGTAGCCCGCTGTTTTTCGCGGAAACTTTCAAACATCTTTCAACCTTTTTCCTTTCACCTCCTTGACCGATACGCGTGAAGAAACTGGTAACGACTTTTTCAGTGTTTCCCCAGAGGAAACGTCGAAAATCAAACTTCACCGACGTCACTCTATTATTATGATTTCTAACTAAATTATGATTTCACTTCTTTCATGAGTAAATGTAATCAGAAAATTAACAGAAATATACCAGTTATAAAATTAAAATTTCATAAGAACTTTATTCAACAAAACGCTTCACCACAACTATATAGTTGCAGTAAAATCGTTCGGTCGTGAAACTATTCCCTGATTACATTCGCTGCTTGCTTTTTCAATCATGTAAGCAATCACGGAAAACTATATGAACGAAGCATTTTAGATATTTCATATCACTAATGCATTTAAATTCAAGCATTCTGTGCTTAGCTGAAACTACTAGGCACAACAGTTTGCAGAGACATGGCTGTCTAATATTGTACAAGCTGATGGACAGTGAAAATATGTGTATAAATACTTCTACACATTCAACGAAACGATAAATGGATTATTTGCTACTCAAGATGACCGATATTAACTTCAGCTTTCCAAGCAAGCAAAAGTGTCTTCCGCCATATGAAAAAAAATTCACAGACTACTGCAAGGTACTTCTTACTTCAAAAAAGAACTGTTAAAAATATTTAATTCTCCCTGCACATGAGACAACTACTATTCAAAGTATAAACCCTACTGAAAGTCCAAAATCAACTCGAGTTAAATTTAAGAGCACAGATTAAAAGTATACCATAAAGTAGAAGTAATGAAAATAATAGTAAGGAATATACATATGTAAAATAGAGAGAATATTGCAATCCTCGAGGAGCAATAAAAGTATTTTATACACTACAAACTCACCCAATTGAAATTTGCTAAAATTCATCTTCAAGACCACTCTAATCGCCCTAGAAGTGAAACTCAGCTAAAGTAACCCATTGAACAATCTCGAAAAATTCAAACCATTTAACGCGTGATCGATGAGCGTGATTATTCTAGCGAGTGGCAGCGACTACTATGCAACGTTTAGGATTGGAAAGCATCCAATTGGAAATGGACGAGTCCTATAATACCCAGGATCGCGGGACGTTGGATGACGCGGGCGGTGATCGCCTTCGTTTCCAACGCAGGCTCCTCGTGCACAGATAGTTAGCTATTCCTGCGAGGCTGCAGCATAGATCCACGTCCATTTTCCCCCGCTCGGTTACGAAACGCTACCTGAAATCCTATCGCGACAGACACTCGACCTATCCACTGGGATCCTTGTAACCGTTCAATTCAATCCAACGACCACGTTTCGCTGACGTCTGCCTGTTAAATATAATCATCGCTCGATTCATAAACGTCACTCGCGTATTTATCGCTGTCACTCTTTAACGAAGCCCCGATTAACGATCCACTTGAATAACCGCCGCGAAGGGGACGTTTCGCCCTGATGAAAACCACGAAGGGAAACGGAAAGACTATCTCCTGCCTTTAAATTGTTCTACAAGTTCGAAGGACTTATTTTAGACTCCATTGTTGGATTACGCGATTTCCAAGAATCGAAATAGGACTTACTATTTATGACGTAGAATAATATCAGCTGATTTCAAAAGTATGCGTATTTCGTAGGATGCAGTTGTGACGTTTAATGCGTTTGTTTTCCGTTTAAGCCATTTTAATGTCTGTCTTCTTTTTGAGTAGCAGGTCAGTATCACATCAACATCAACATTGAATCAGTGAAGCGAATTTAGAGCGAGTGGTCGTTAATTTTAATCCCAATAATATAGGTATGCTTTATAAATTTAACAAATCCGTAAATGCAACACAGGCTATTAAGAATATTAATAAATTATAGTTTGTTTGTTTCATTTGCCAGTTTCACTAATTCGTTTACTAATTAATAGAAGATATTATTATACATAAGACTAATAGAAAATGCAGTCAACACATTTTTTAACTTGAAATCTATTGAATTTCTTTAAGTAAAACGATGGCAAGAAGTCATTGAAAAGTAGGGAAATTAGATTAATACTTAAACTTATTTCGTTGTATGATTTTCTTCGTTTAAATAAAGTTTAAATAAATATACGCCAAGACTTTTGAAATAATCTGATACTTCTGTTAAACTAAAATTATCATGGTATCTTCAAAATCCAAAGTTCATTATTGAATCTACGAACCACTTTGACATAAATATTTCCAACAGTGTTGTAAGTACTCCTTGGAAATTGTTGAAATTAATATGCAGAAATTAGAAGATACATGTGGTTTGTAAAAGATTTCGTGTTAAGGGTTGAATTACTTTTAGTGCTTCTTTGCCAAATTTTTTGAAAGAATCAAATCAACTCTTTTTAAAATAAAAAATTGGAGAGGTTGTGAAACGAACCTGGCGTGGAAGATGTTAATAGAAAAGATCGAAATGTGAATTATGCTATTGCTTTTAAATCTAGAATAATAACAAGAATGGATATACTATATTAAAAAAATGATATCCTTGCAAGCGGGCTTTCTCTTTGTCACTTTTCTTTTCTTTTAAATTCAAAGATTTAATCTAATTGTCTATTGAGTTCCATCATTCCCTTCAAAAAGTATTATTAAATTTATTCTTATAATATACACACGCACGTTTGTGTAAATTTAATTTAGCAATACGATTAAACGATTCTGATAAAATTCAACGTTTAAGTTATTTACATTGCAATGGATTATATAACAAAATGATTTAATTCGGTAATTAAAATGGAGAACGGTATAACACACAAACAATCCAGTAATCGAAAAACTGGACAAGATATACGAGCAATAACAAACGGGGTATTAAGATTCATTAAAAGTCATTTATTACGCACAGCGATTAAATAAAATATACACAAAGCTACGCGGAGTCTCATTTGTTCATCAATTTTATTGCAAAGCAGTAATTATTAAATTCAAAATTTTCAAATATACGTATCTACTTTGAAATTTCTCACGAGTATAATGCAATCGTCATTATCTCTTCATGAATAGAAATTGTACACGCTATACTGAGACTACCTTATAAAGCGTTCACTTATACACGAGATGCACTTTCAACCCCTTAATGCCTGAATCCGTTTACCTTAATCACCAGTTATTTAATGCGAATGATAATAGGGAGCTTAATGTCCACTTGAAAGTATAATGCATTTCCCCGAACAAACAATACTCTACAAATAAATGGATACAAAATAAATTAATTTAGAAATATAAATATTATACTGGAAAAAACGAGGATCCTGTGCTTTTATAATTTTACGTTATATTTACAGCTTTATATTATAAAGTGTTGCTATTATTATTGCTAAAACCTGCAGCTGTGCAGAAGTTTTATAATTAGCTTTACCTATAGTACTTTATTGCAGAGCTTCGGATGGAAACTCTATGATTAAAATTCACGCATTACGAATACTATTCCATTGAAGGGATGTAAATGAACAGTTCGAAATTTATGGAATGCTATCGAATATTATTATTAATTACGCGTGATACAATAGCTACCCAACTAAATCTCTTTAATAGAGTAGGAGGTGCAACGAGAGGAGCTTTAATTAACTGCAACCACTTATTATACCCGAAATATACCTAACAGAATACAAAATTAAAATTTGAATTAAAAACAGTCAAATAACCGCAACGAAGCAGGCCACAAGCCTACCCAAATCACAATTACTATTAACGAATATGTACATCGAAGTATTCCAACAAAAATCAACCCCCTCCACTCGGAATCACCAAAAAAACCACAAACCAGCAAGACAAAACTATTTCATCCCTTCGTATACACCCCTGTATCCGCACAAAAACACCCAAGCTACCCAACGCATTTGCTCAACCCCATCCACCCCCAATCACACCACAGACCCACCTCGAGCCTCCAAACAAGAGACAGAAACCAAATAAATAGAAGAAAACCTTTAAGAAATCACAGTCTCCAGAAGGAGAAAATTTCATCACCTGATACGTCGCGTCACTAGTAAGCATCCATCAGCTTGGGCGAGAGAGATCAAGCGCGTCCACCGAGCTGCCAAGCCTCGACACGCACGAGCCACCCTCGATCCTTTGATTAATCTACGGTGCACACATGTCGATGTGGATTCGGTGCAGCGGGCGACTGGACGGCACCGGGCCGAGTCCGGGGTATCGGCTCAATAGCCATTCCACGAAATAATAAGAGGAGAGAGCACACGACACGTCGTTTCACTGCCCGAACAGAAACTGAATGCTTCGCGGTCCGAGTTCAGGCTCGAATGTAACCGAGAGGACTGTTGGGGAACCACCCCTCGTGCCACGGGGCTATGGTAGGGCGAGAGCCAGACCCAGGGTACGGGGGAGGGTGGAGAGGAGAGGGGGGGATGAGAGACGACACAGAAGGAGGGTTCTGGTAGATTCACATCGGGGATGTTCGAAGCTTCTGCGCACTACTGCCCCAGTAACACACCCCCACGTAAATCGGCCGTGGAAAATTCGAACGGCGTGCGAGCTCGAACAAACTCTCCTCCGCCTGGGAACCGACGGCGGAGGGGTTCCATCCCTCGTGGTGAAATGTTTGTGGGACTTTCCCTGGAACGGTTTCGTCGAAAGCTGGAACGCTTTTGTCACACCCTTCTCCCCCTTCTTTCCGGGGGGGCTGCGGGGTAGTTTGAAAGCGTGGATTTGGATTGTGGCGTTGCTTTTGCTGTTGGTTGGATGGTCAGCGATTAAGGATGAGGGATGATTAGGAATTTTTAATGAGATCTATGATCCCACTGTGTCTCAATCACTGATCGCTATGTCTCGAGAATCTCTAATATGGTGATCGAGGTTGAAAATATACAGACAAAAGGTTGATCGTAAAAGGAGGTTATTATTTTAATACAGGAATACGGTCAAGTGTTTATAGAATTTAACCTGGAACACGAAGTTCTGTTCTTAAAATTTTAGTCTTTTACTTTGTTTAAACTTTCTTCAAACTCTGTAACTCCCTCAGAAGCTTACTTTCCGTTCCACACTTTCACACTCCCAAAAGTCACGCTCGACAATTCCATCCTCAAAATTATCCTCCCATTTCATCCCCTGAACTCCAATAATTTATTGAGCCACGACCCTCGAGCCAACTTAAGTACAAAATTGTTTCATTAGATCTTGCGTGCATCCCCGTAACAACTGTTCATCTAGAAGCTCAATTTGGCGTAATCGTCGTGTCGATACATCCCCGCCGTGAAAGATGACCGTCCCATGAGCCCCGAATTCCAACGAACTGTATTCCCGGCCCCTCTTTTCCAGGTGACACACAATACACCGCGTAATTACGATTCGCAAAGCCGCTAATTAGCTACGGAACCGCAGGGTTCGGTTGCCAGGGCGAACGTAGCCTAGTATTATTTCGATTACTCGGACGAACGATTAAATTGTAGCTCAAGAAGATACACGCAGAGGAGATCCCTGTGTTGTGATCATTCGGCAACCCCCTCCCTCTTTGACGATTTGGTGCAAGGGTGGCGGAGGAAAGTTGACCCCCGCGTTATGCTATCTGATTTCGAGATCCTGGCGATCTCCTGTCACGATTCACCCTTGATAATTGAGTTCCTTATCGCGATTGTTTCACGGCAATCAATTCTGCGCACGGGGAAGAATCCCGCTCGCTCGCTCGACCGATAAATTCCCTCTGAATGCCAGGGTATGATGGAAATTTGACGCCCCTTTATGGCTCTGTTTTCCACCCTCGCAGTAAACAGTTTGTTACACTGTGACTGTCAACAGGAGTTAATTTGTTTCTTCCTTTTCAATTTAGGTAAGCTGTGCACTTTTTTGTTCGTGTCGTGTTTGAATTTTTCTGTTTGGGTGTGGGAATATGAAATGTTGTATTGTGTTTTTGGTGGGGATAGTTTATGAATCGCCATGTAGTGAAAACTTTTATAATAGAAGTAGTTAGTGTTTAAAAAAAGGAAATGATGTTTGATAGGTGAACTCTTTTGTATTATTATGAAATTTGTAAAGGGGCAAGCTTCTCGTATAATTAGTTGCAGTATTCTAGTTTGAAATGGGCTTCATATAAAATAGTACACAATTCACGTGTTACAGAAATATTCAAACATTTCAGAAGAATTTGTAATTATTACATTCTTGGTAAAATGAAACGCTGTGTTGTTACCTTTCTCTTAAATCGTCTCTATAAAATGTTTTCCCGGATCATTTCTGGAGTACGAAAATTGTTTTATTTTATTTCAACGGTATTTCAAAATGAAATATTCTAATTGGTCCTTTGGGCGCTGAAGGTTTATAAATATTCAGTTAATCAATACTGCACGATTTCCCCACAAGTTGTGCAGGGAATATTAAAATATTACACTTAATTACGATTTTGGAAATAAGGATAAGTAACGTAACATTACTTTGTTAATACACAAAGTAACAAATGTTAAAATACCCTGACGTTTCAATCTTAATAACAAAAATCGTACCTGTTCAATTTCATCGCACCTTATAAATTTTTGAATTTCAAAATAAGCTCCACACTTATCCCATATCCCCTCCCCATACTTGCAATCATTTCTTTCAAAAATCCATTCAAAAAGTGGCACAGATTTCCTCCTTCGAATTTGGAATATCAAATGTTAAATAATAGTGATCACATCGATCCTACCAACAGAATATATAACCTGACGATTATGAACACTTTGATCAACACATCACTTAATTAAACACACATCAAACACAGAAAAACTGCATACACAATGTCTTATCATTTTCTCAAATTTCCAGTAATTCCATCAAATTTTCAATCAGCAAACACATCGCTCACAAACCAAATTCAATTAAAACCGAAATAAACATTCATAAAACCCAATTAATATATAATCCTTATTTACTCATGGATCTCGAGTTCGAAGCCAATTTATTCGACCGAATCGTTGCGATCATAAATGGCATTGCTCAACAAGATAGAAGAACGCGCGTGCAAGACGAAAGTCGAGCCTTTCCGCGGGAAAGAAAATTGTCGATCACGTGTCGACGGTCGTGCACCACGTGTCACGGGGTAAACGTTTCTTACTCACCGCGTGGAATGCATGCTGCACTCGTTCTTCAGCTCTGCCACCAGTCTCTTCAGCTCGGCAGGACGTTCAAAACGCAAACGGCACAGAGCTGCTCGAAACTCTCGAGTTACTTCGTACACCTTCTTCGAGGCGGTTGTCGTAGCGCGTTGACACTCGTGTAAATTTCGAAGCAAGGTGACAGGGATGAAGGGGGTTCGAAAGGCACAGAAGGGGACGGACGAGGTTTTCCTCGAGATTCGTTAAGAATTAAAGAGAAATTGGGGTGAGGTCTCAAGGAGACCCGTTTTAAGTTGGAATTAAGGCAACCGATTTCGTGGCGAGCACGAGGCTAATTCGTAAAGTAAGCTCGAAAAGTGAATGGGGAATAGTCGGGGTTTGGAGGTTTTGTTAAATGGGCGAAGTTGGAAAAGATCACAGATTCGTTAAGGCTCCGACAGACGGTCCATCGGCCACGGTAGGGCCGCGGACGGTCGCGAAAGGGTGAAGGAAAGCGTTGCTTATTGTCACGAGTTGGAATTTGGACGGCAATCTAAGGCACGAGAGACGTTATCGGGGCGCGACAGCCTTGCATCGTGCCAATTACGAACTAAAACGGAGGACGAAATGAAAATACTGTCTCCAGCGTGAACAGGCAGTTAAAGGGGATGAAGTTGCTCGACAAAACAGCGTGACACTTCTATTTCCGCGAGGAGGAACGAAACTTTTGAAGGACACTTGAAAACAGTAGAACTTCTAAACGCGGGGGTGGTAAATGGCAACAGAGAAGCTAGAGAAAATGTAGCAGGAACCAATTTTGAGATTTGAGATAACCAAATGAGATCCAGTAAAGTCTACAACGAATACTGTCAAAGAATTCTAGAAAGCCCAGGGGTGGTGGAATGATCAGAAGACGTATAAATTGTTACCTCGGGTAGATAGAAGAATCTGGGAAGAACCAAGCCTGAAGAGTCCAGCAACCAAGGTGCCAGTGCGAGAAACGAAAGGGGTGCGGGAAACCAACCGATGAGCAGCGATAACAAAACCGAGAATTCACCCCTGGGACGAGGGAACTGTCGTCGAGGAGAAAACAGACTGAATGACGCGCGAGCCTGGTCAGCCAGCGCAAGGTGCTATCTCTTCTGAACCAAGGGTAAGTGTGTCTGAGGGTGGAAGAGAGGAGGAAGGAGGGTGTAGGGAAAGCAGAGTTGGAAGCAGGAGCGAGGACTGAGTGAGAATGGACTTGGTGATGCTGTGCGACAAGGGGATGATGCAAGGACGAGGACTAGGACGAGAACAAGGATGTTACCCCGACGGCTGTCGCCAAAGAAGTGATAGGTCTGCGGCCTTGCGCGCGGTACCCAAACCAAAGTCACCACCGAATGCCGCACATGCGCGAAACGACTGGCGTGCACGCGCCAAGGGGATTGGTCGACGCTGATAGTGGTAGTTTTCCAGCCCCACCACGTCCGCTCGGGTCCTGCAACCCCTCTCGAGTATCATGGGCACATAGACACATGCAGAGGAGTGTCTGTTGAAATTCGAGTTAATAGTAGTTGTCTTGTTTCGTCCCCTACTATTTATCCTGTTTTGTATGTTGTTAAAAATTATGTTGGTGTCCGGTAATGAAAATTGGGAGCGCGAAATCGAGTTATGGGGAAATAGAACCTGGTTGCTGCGACACTGAGTGTTGAAAATATTATGGTGTTACTGAGATTCTTATACTTTTCATGGGTCTTCTACTTGCGCTTATTGTGTTGAGGATTCTTCATTTTGATGGAGCCATTTTACTTGCACGATGTGGCCTGATTAAATTCTAAACTTCACAGATGAATCTTGCCGGTTCTGTCACAACCTTTGTTTCGTGGCTAATTTTTGTCAACTGTAGTTCGTTATTGTAATTATTTATCTAATGATATTCCATCAGTATCCACTCTTTTTTCTCTTGAAAGTACAGGCAGGAGGTAACATTCAGCTATTAGGGGTTTTATACTACAGATCATGTTCACTTTGCTATAACACGATCAGAATTAAAAGTAACATGCAGCGTACCAAAATATTTGAAAACATCCAAAGATGCTCAAATCAAAAAGGAAACAATAGAAGTATAAGGAAGTAAAAGAGAAAATTGAATACACTTAGAGGAGATCCCAACGTTACACGCAATAAGTCTTTGACTCCCTGCACCAACTCCATCCAATTAATCCCTCATCGAAGGGAAGACAGCTAGGACCCTGGATCGACAGGAAATTTTCATAACAATTTCCGTAATTTTCGTGGGGAGGAATTTAAACAAGTCAGAGCACAAAAGGCCTGGCGAAAATCAAGCCCTATCAGATGGGGGGTGGAGGAGCGCAAAGGGATGGTAATGCGAGTCCGCAGGGGGGAGGTCGCCCGCCGAGGGTGGGAGAGTGTCACTCAGGAGCACGACGTGTAAGAGAATGGTCACCATCCCGGGGGGTGAATTGAGATGTACAGGCAATTTATGCAGCGGCACTTTCGTACCGGAGTCAGGGAGCTGACCATGAATGCTTGCAAAACAGCTAAGGGGAAAACACCTTGCCTCCTTCGGACAGGATCTGTCCTATATTCACAATCTATTTCTTCCATTTTCTCTTCAACTTTCTCTTGGACCAACATACTATACCTATAGTAGCATGATTGCACCGTATGTGGCATGTTTAGGGGATGAACATTGCAATATCTGTCCCTCCCTTTCGTTAATTTGAGAAATGGTATGGCAAAGTTGGAATTTATCGTTTTAGTAATTATGGGCGGTGTTCCAGGTAGTATGAGATATTTTTGGATGGTATTGTTAATTATTTATACGAACTTTGGCAACAAAATTGTATCGGAAAGAACATCCAGTGGTAATGCATTCTTTAGTTTATTTTATCAACTTATCGATACGTATGAATTATTATTTAAATATGCAATACTTAAATTCTTGATCAAAATACCTTCTTTTGCAAAACAAACTGATTCAAAAAATCTTCTTTCATTAAGTCATTCATTATGAGCTTTAGACGAAAGCCAGCCAAGTGTCATGGGACAAGGGATGATTCACCCTTCCACGACGAAAATGAATTAGTTTCAGAGAGAAGAGGATTGAAGCGTGAAGCGTCGTAATATTCTTTGTAAATTCAGTAAAGTCTGTTTTCTGCTTCTCCTTTCCAAGAAACCCTTACTCCTCTTTAGGTTATTATCAGAAGGAGCAAACGTTGCAAGTCATTTATGCATAAATCCAAATTAAAATTAGCACTGTAGATTCTTGTTTATTCGTATATTCATTCCACGAAGCTACTAATAAATACCGAAAATTCTATTAACCAGCTATACATTCGAAAAATAATGTGGACCACTTGAAGATGATAAACAAACTCAGTAATTCAATTGGGTACTAAAGTTACATTTTCCCGAATCTCCTGAACACTTATCTTTCTGGAAATGTAGAAAGTAATTTCTGCAGAATTTGAGTGTGTTATTCATCGAAACTCTGAGTGATTGCAGAAATAAAAGGGGTGAGGCTTTGATTGGTAACGAAAGTGACAAGACATGAGTCAGTAATGTGAGTTGACAGAAAGCAGACGTGTTCCAAGAACAAATCACATAATTCAGTTACCCTAATCAATTTCTTCTAACATAGGTTCATATATTATTCACTATCGTGTTACCTCCAACAGTTTCAATTTCTATATAAGTTTTCTTCCATTCCAAACTTAATTAACTTTAAGAATAGAACAAATTACTTCTTCATCCGAGATTACTATTAATGGATTCAAAAGTTGTAATATAGAAATTCTTTACATTGCAATAATGTGCACTACTTCATTCTTTTATGCTGGCTTTTATCAGATACAGATAAAAATTAAATCCCAATATATTTCACGTAGGTATTAATTAGCTCTCGATAAAACCAACATTTGCCACCAACAATAATTGGAAAACACGAAATATAATATTGTTTCATGCATCATATCCTGTTAAATAACTTCAGCCCTTAATGAATTAAAAACAAAGCTTCAAACGATGCAACGCAAAGGGTATCGACATTCACTCAAGCCAAATATGTAGAAATAAAAAATATCGAACAAAAAGAAGCTTAAAGGAAGGAACTAACATTTTCAAAAGAGCCACAAGGTGGCCCCAGACATTTGCAAAACACGACAAGGGTGGATATGGTTTATTCTGTTACACAGGGAAGCAGGGGGTGTACAGAAAGGGACAAGGGAAAAAAGAACACGCGGGGGTGGTTTCCTTCGGGGACAAGGTTGAGGAACCCCGCTGCGAGTATCCCTTTTCCTAGGTTTTTGTTCACTCCTTCCGTCTCCCTTATTTTCTCGATTGGACTGTCCCTCGCGGAGCCATCAAGCCTTATCGTGGTACCGTCAATCACTCTCTCTGTATACGGACAAACTTATCGTTCGATTAATCGCGCTGACAATACGCCTGTCGAACAGAAGTTACCATCCGACTCGAATCCATATGGCTGCACTCCTGATGCAAAACTTTATTTCCTCCAAGAGCCGCTTGGTTGAGTGTATACTAGCGTGTGAGTGTAAATTACAGGTGCTACGAAATTGTAGTCTTCCAGTGGAATCGAAAATTCCGGAAGATGCAGCTTAACTTAAATATGTGGAGCGTAGTACAAACTCTAAGTTTGATTGTGAGTTCAAAAAGGATTGTTGAAGTATCTGTAAGTAACCACAGAATGGGGCCATGGTGTCATATCCTACTGAAGCACTATATTACCTAGAATAATATTTTTAAAAGGGATTTAAAAAACTGAATCAGGTCAGGAAGAACGTAGAAATTTCTGATTTCGTTATTCAAAGGTATGTAATCATTTTAGACAAGACTTTTCACTGTGGTTAGAAATACCGAACAGTAGTGACGTTTCCAATGCACATGCGCAAACATAAGTGGACAGCGCTACCAGTCGCATCCACACAATACCCCGAATTCTATGTGAACTACTGAGCTATCCTTTATAAACGCCCATTTCCATTTTCTCAAACAATTTACTTAAAAATTTTTTTCCCCTTTTATTTTTGTTTTCATTTACTTGAAAAAACACGTCAACGAACCGAGTAACTAAATCAACAAAAGTAATTACCCACGTCAGGCAATACTGAATAATTACACAGGCAAGTGCCAGTAAGATAATGCGATTCGTCGTAAAGGATGGTTCGATCTCTCCGTCGAATTCCGTGGAATCTCGTATTCCGAAAAAAGGGGGGCCAGCGAGAGTCTGACAAAAGGGGGCGAGCAAAAAATAGAGGCGAGAGGGAGACAAGGTCTGGGAGTTGCGTAAACTCGCCTTCCCAACTTCCGCCACGTTGTCAGCGGTGCCGGAAGTACTGTATGGATCAGACATGGCGCGGTGGTTGTTTGCTGGTAGACGACTTTGTACAACGGCTCGTATCCATCGGCGCCAAAATGTCTGGGCCATCGCTATTGGCTGCTCGTTTAACCCCACCGGGACTCGCGAATTCTGGGTGGTACACCCCCCCCCCCCCGACTCCCTATAAATCAGCCTGACCAGTTCCTGTTAAGATCTTCAAATTGCGGCACGCGGTGCAACTTGAATTTTTCGACGAAATATTCGTATCTCGAACGTCTCATGAATAAGAATATGCAACGACAGATAGGGAAATCCGAGGGACCAGGCAAGATAAGATGGACTTGAGGTTTCGTGCTAGAAATATATGAAATTGCAAAAATTTGGAATTTTCATGATTTCATATGTAATGCGGGTATTTAATTCATTTTTAAGTACTCTTAATACCCTTATACTCTTTTTAAAGAAGCTTGGATAATACGTAACAAGGGGAGGAGGCATAAATAAATGCAGCGCTAAAGGTACCAAATTCAAGATGAGAGAAAATATCGTGTCTCGTATAAGACTTTAATCTCATGAGACAATTATTTCATTATTTTTTAATTATTTTGTCATTAGTTTCATGAAACTAAACTCTCAGGAGACCTAAGTTTTATGATATATTTTCAAAAATCTCATCTCTCGCGACTATTTCCATTATTTACATTTAGATGTTGAGATTTTTATCGCATGATATGAAAGTCTCATGTAACATCTCATCGTGGATTCGCAACCTTTAGGACAGCCCAAGGACCTAGTTCCATGCAACTGCAGCGGACACTGCAGGCCGACAGATGCGTAGATTGCAGCAGCCGCAAACAGGAGAATAAAGATGATTCAAGGAGATAAGAGTGAATTGGTCAATGGAGATCTTCGACTTTTGTCGCCGTTCGCTATGGTCCATTGGAGCGAGATAAGATCTGCTTGATTTATGGAAAGTACCTACCATGCGGAAATTCGGGAGTATTAGGACATTGAGTCGTTAAACGAGAAGACGTGGGCAGTGGTCAATGTCTGCAGATGTCATTATAAGTAGAACTCCCATTAAGGTTCATCAATTTCTATTGCAGCTACGCAAAGTCAGATACTACAAATTTCGTTATTCTGAATAGTTGATTGCATTAAATTTCCTTGAATGCATTGTTCAGAGGAGAATCTGGTTTACAGGATCGAAATTTTCGATTCTTTTGGGCTTTAATCTATAGTTATATTCTAATATATTCCTAAAGTTTCAGAGTGAAATTCGAAATTTCGGACGTATCAGCCAGGGGAACAGTTATGCGTCGCGCAATTATGCGTAAACTTTAAAACGCTTTTTCTAAAAACAACATTTTTCAAATTGACGAACGATAGCAAAAAGTATTTGACCGATCGAGTTTTTCGGGGCTTTTTAGTTAAATAATAACCAATCATCGTCGATGAACCATAACAGTTACGAAAAAATTCGATTAAACCATTGTTTTTGCATAAAAACATCGAAATTCTTTCATCCAAACCGTCCTTTAAAGTCCTTTCTTTTAAAGGCCTACAGTTTTGTCAATTTTGGACTTTTTTCTTATCTTTCTTTTTAGTTCATCGACAATCTAGGTTCATGAAAATTAAGAGAAACTTCGAGTTCTTTATTTCGGGCAAGAATTGCAGATTTTTCCCGCCATTTCACAATTCCAGTGGCGAGGCACATCAACGATTAATCACTTTCGGCGCGACGAGCTTGAAATTTTGGATTAAAATTTCTTTTGGTATTGTATAAATATATACTAAAATACCCCTAAACTTTTGGAAAGATCGCCTTTATTTTTCCGAGTTAAAAAGATTCGGGAAAATCTCCCCTTAATGTTTCTTCATCCATAATCAAAAATATCAGACAATGGCAGTGAATAAAATTCTGTTCTACATTAACTCCGTACCAAGTTCAGCGACGATGATACCTCCCACCTCCCCTATCTTCGATATCCAAAACCACCCCATTATCATAAAATCAACGACGAAGAATACCCCCATCAAGTAATAAGTCGCAACCAATTCATTTAAATATTACCGTGCAAGATCGATTTTCCTCAAGCTTCCCAAGTAACTGAATTAATCGACAGGTTCGAGAATTATACCAGTTTCGAGTATCCCCGCTGCACGAGCAGTTCCAGCAAGAGCCTCCGGCAGAATCGACCGTAAAACGGTGAGGGGATGCGCGAAGGTGCATCCAGTGTGGCAGCCCCCGGTCATCACGGGATGCCTATTCAAATTTTACGGGCCATATTTGTCGCAATTAAGTATCGCGTTTTCGGGCTTATGGGCCAGAAGTATTCCATATTGAGTGAGGGAAGAAGCTTTCGGCCGGGTGTCTCGCGGAACAGAGATAAATTCGTGGGGCTAGACGGGGGAGGGGGGGGGGGGGGCAAGTTTATGACACCGCGGGGGTGGTAGACACTTTCACGATTCGACTGACTCATAGCCCAACAGAGACAGAGAGAGCGGGGCGCAGTTTTACGAGGATCCAGGGCGAAAGAACGGGCCCTGAAACGCGATTTGCAAATCGGAAGCGGCCGCTCGAATGACTCCCGTACTTACAGCTTCGTCGTTCCCTTCCTTACGTCGCGGTGCCTCGTTCCTCGTGCGCTCGTGTGCGGGTGCGGCTGTGTGTGCTGAAAATTGCAGCTCGTTCGTTGTCAGCTCGTTCCTCAGGTCCTTCTGAAAACTGACGGAGGTAAACGAATTATGAGTCTTTTTATTCGTATTGCTTTGTTGTGTATAGTTTCTTTGACTCGATAAATGGGGGTGAGAATTTGACGCGCGTGGCGTAGTGGAGGGTGCGTGAAACATTGTTCAGAAAATATTTGGAATTACTAATAGATTTCATAATTATGTAGTTTTGACGAGTAAAACTGAAAGGGGTAGAAAGTTTCACATTTTCCCTTTTTTCGTTTTGACTTGTTCGATAAATATTCTGCTTCTTTTCAGTGTTATGCGTAGAGTCACTGTCACAGATTCAGCTAGAGATGTATAATTCAGACGAGCAAAAACAGAGCAAAGGAAACGTCCCCAGCACCTTCAGTTCCACTGGAGGGAATTATAGATCCGTTTCTGAGTTTGTAATCGTAACTCTGCGTATATTAGATCGAAAGAAGGTGGATTATTTATGGATGAAGTACAATTGGAGGAAACTCGAGCAGTACACCGAGCGTGCGTTGGAATATAATGATTCGTCTTCCAAGTATCGGGGGTTGTGACAATCTGGCACGTGGCGTCCTGGGAAAAAACCGAAGGAGGCAAAGAAGGACCAGTATTAAACTCGAGAGTTTGCAGATCGGCTGAAACGGACAGAGGGCCGCGAAAACTCCATTTTCGTTGGGAGGTGGGCGACAGTCGCGACGGCGCCACCGAGATTTTCGGAAATTTCAGAGTGCTCCAGGAAACGTGGAGCGAAAACAAGAAAAAGACTAAGGAAACCGGGACGAGGACCAATCGATTGAAAAACACATTACAGTTTGTCTGGAAAATAGAACAATGAAGCAAATGGTCTCATCATTCAATGTGTAAGAATGGGATACTTTGGAACCATTTTAACCCTTTCGTTGCGTATTTAAACTTTCGGACCAATCTTGAAAAGTGTCAATTTTAAAGGAATAAAAAAGTTTTTAATTTTGAACTTATGGTTACCGATAAAACTGTCTCAGAGTGGCTCAAGAATGGAACCGAAGAAATAAACAGTCGACCAGATATATCGGAGGACATTGCTGACAATTAAGAAGTATCGCAGTGCAAGAGAAGAGAATACATTTTTTAACGTGTCAACTAAAGTCGAAATCCGCAGCGAAAGGGTTACTATATTAACTACTACTTATATTACTGGTGAGTAGCACTGTATTAAAAAAAGAAGAATAATTCAAGACGCTAAAGAGACCACAATTCAATATAAAAATCAGTATAAAGAAAATTATACTATTGTGGGTCAAAATAGACCCCATGTCCGCTATCGACAGTCAACGACCCATCGTTCAAGGATTAAACGAGTATTTTTTATCTATACATGAGTGGAATTAACACGAAGAGTGGATCATTAACGAGATTAGCTCCTTGCAAAATTACTCGCAATAAAAATTGCACTTAGTCATCCCCCCAAACCGAAAACTTTATTCGCAAAAAGAAACTAAGGACCCCAGAGAATCAAGAACAGGACGAAGACGGCGCAGAAAGCAGAGAGATGAGTGAAATTCTAATAATGTACAAAGTCAAAGAAAATGGGAAAAGCGACTGCAGCGATAGAATAAAGCTATCGAAGAGGAGAGCAGTCGAAGCTCGATGTAGGCAGATGGAATGAAGTATCGGGGCCACGGGGGGCGGGAGGCGTAAGTAAATTAAAGAAAAAAATAAATAGAAACGTAAGAGAAGGGCGCGGGCGGTGGGAAACGGCGGGGAAAGAATAAATAAAATGTAGAGGGACGAGACGGGGAGGAAGGTGAGGATAGTGCTCAAGAAAAAAAGGAGAGACAGAGAGAGACGAGGGGCGGAAAAGGGAACAAAGAAAGAGAGGGGACGAGGGAATGACGAGGAGAAGGGAATAGAAGAGCTGGTGAGAGCCGAGGGAGGGTGAGTGCTGGCGGCGTTATGACGGGCGCCGGGGGTGGCGCCGCGACGCTTTGGCGCCTCCAACGCCGAGACGCTCCGCTGATGTTGGCTCCATATACCAACACATCTTCAGGCTCCTCGTCGGCCTCCCTGCTCCACGATATTCACGTACACGTAGCTACGTGGTAGCAACGAGAGTTCGAGATTCTATTTCCCTCACATGCACGCACGCGTTCTCCAGTTTCCAACCCCTTCCCCGCGGCCGCGCACGGTGGCTCGTTGTGGGATTAAGGGCACAGGGAAAACAAAACTCTGGTCGATTTCTCCTGATTTTTGGCTGGTAGGGGCGGATTATCTTTTGCCGAGGTACTCCTTTCGGGGTGGGGGTTGTGAGATTTTGTTGGGGTACTAAACGGTGTACTACCGAATTCAATCCTTTTAAATTCCACGAGAAGTGATAGTGGTATCGATCAGGCGAATCGGGGTAATTGTCAAATGGCGGGGAAGTTGGATGCGTAATTTTGAGAGACATGGAACACCGATAGTTATACGTGGTTCCTGACCATTGTGATTCGTTGACGCATGGTAGTGGGAGATTGAAATTAGAAGTGGTAATGTAAGTTGCATTAGGAGTATGAAAGTTTAGGTATGAATTATGTGTACTGGGATTCCTTTATAATGGAAATTTTGTAAATGGGAATCATGGTAATGAGGGATAGTTGCCTCGGTAGTTGTCTCACATTTGGGGATTGCTTTTTGTAAAAGACTTATGACTTTAAAAATCTAGGAAAGTAATGTGTTGTGATATTTAACTTAGTTATGATTCTATGACACGTTCGAGTTGCTTTACATATAAAAGTACCATATTTAAGAAATTTAACCAAGTCATATAAAGTCGACCATGATATTCAACTGTATGGATAGTTATAATTCGTATTAAAGAAATTGCAGAGAAAAGAAGTATTAACCACTTTGAGACGTAATTTATTTTTAGTACAGTTTAGTCAAACCAGAAATGGTAAACCTTACGAATAAATCTCTCAAACTGAACACAGGTGAGATGATTATACTTGTTCTAAAGATATTTGCAATACCAAAAGAAATAAATTCCGTTTAAATATTATAAACGTATATTACAAGGCAAAGGATAAATGGCAAGTTGTATTTACGTAATACAGACTACAGCATCGTGTATTCTGTCGATCTGCTAAAATAGGTATGAGTACTTAATATTAATGCATCCTGCAGATTGAGCGTTTAATCGATACGTTTTACTCTGAAGTGATGCTTCAATAGTCAAGCGAGAATTAGCATTAATGATTGCACATGCAAAGCTGCATACGCGTGTTTATCCAGAAACAGTTGAGAATTTTTGCATTTAGAATCGATTATTATTTAAAAGCCAACGACGTGGAAGTACCGAATAAAAATATTAGTATTTGCAATAGTATTCCACGTGTAATAAGGAAAGTCTGAAAAGCCGGTCCAACGGTGTGCAGTCGATAAAATGACCACAAGAACAATATGCGACAAAGGCCCTGTCGAGTCGTCGTAAAAAAGATCGCGAGAGACAACTAATAAAAACTGAAGGCAAAAGGCCCGCGGCACTCGTATAACCTGTAATCTTATAATGGGCTTGTTGCACACGTAGCGGCGTTATGGGAGGATCATAAACGTCTGTAAATCCGATCAATCAGCACGTCCCGTGTTCCGTCCACCCCGTGTCACCCCCTACACCCTGGCGAATGTCTTGCGCGTTTCCGCGAAATTTTCCGATTAATGGTCGGCTTCCACGGCGATCAATAAACGATCCCCACTTGGCCGCAACGCTTGGTTAACAATGTTGCTTGAAATCGAGGCTGAATTCGACTCCAAACACCCTTTGCACCCCGAATACAGCAAAATTAAATTGCAATTACGTAACGATAGCATTGAACCTTGTAAAGGCGGAAGAATTAATATTATTTATTTATTTATTGACACGGTAAAAACCTTTTGGTACATTGTATTGTAATAAAATGAAGAAATATAATATAAAGAACGAACAAAAAAGGTAAAATTAAAATAGCAAATACGAAAGAAAATAACAGAAAGGGATGAAGTAAAATGAACAGATATTACAATACCAATATCAATTACAAATTCATCATCCACTATACACGAAAATGAATTTCTATATAAATGTAAATAAGGAATAAGTGAATATTTATATTTTTTTCATGTCAGAACCGACTATATTTAAAAGAACAACCCCTTAAATTAAACGATCATTTGTAACCACGAATCGATTTATTCCCTCTGTACAAAAGGAACAGAATACCCGACAAATAACGAATTTCACGATCACTCTCGTGAAAAGGACCGTGACGAGACATGATCTGAGTGATCCAGCTAAAACGGAGGGGGAGGGGTGTTCCTTTTGCGTAGGACCGAAACATAAGCCGATACCGTTCCACCCTGATCCTCGACGCGGTAAAATCTTCTAATAAGTTGGGTAAACATGGAATTCATTGTTATTTTTATGCGCAGTACGCGGGCGTCCATTGAATCGATGACACGGGATGGAAGTGCCCCGGCTGAATGTGCGGATAGTCCATTAGACGCGTTGTAACTTAGAACTGCGCAAACAAGGGTGATCTTGGATTAAATGTGACGGACGGATGGACCATGGGGATGGAACGGTTCGCCAAGAAAATTGAGATAACGCTCATGGCAGGACAGGTGTTCTATAACGAGAGCGAATAAATGGCCCTGATGGAAGGATAGGGTCTTCCTGCGACCAATCTCTGCTTTTGCTCGGCTATTAGCGTTCTATTTAAGAGTATTTGGTTGCTGCTTCTATCGCTGGCTGCGGGGAACGTTCGATTAACACTTTCGGTGGTGCAAGCTATTGAAAAATGCCCCTTTAAATGGGCCATAAATGGACTTTAAATTGTTTTCTTAGAAACTAAAACGGAGATCTTTATAGACCGTAGAAAAACATATTTGGGTCGCTGTCTCGATTACTGTCAGTGCCCTTATTACTACAAAATTTAGTTTATTAAATAAAATCGTAACGTATATCTACAAAATTTTATTACTAAATTGGGACTGTTCTTCTTCTTATTATTATTATTTTATACTATTCTTTATACGTTACGTTTTTATTAAGTCAAACAAATTAAGTGACAGTACCTAATAGGGACACTTGGCAGTAATTGGGACATCTATTCTACGGTGGTTTTTAGCAGATATATTCTACTTTGTAACACTTGAAAATATGAAGTCATATGTTTAATTTTAAAAGAACATCTTATTCCATGATGTTAGAATTTTATGTAACAGTTTAGTCGACGACGAGTTTCAGAGTAGCGGTAGATGTAAAAGTGTGCGTTTAAATCGCGCATTTGTAACTTTCGACTGTTGGTTCTGTCACGTGAAAGGGGGATCTACCGAACTTTCCACGAAAGTGTCATTTATGTAACGACGTGAATAAGAAATGCGAAAAATCGAAAGCAGACGTGGCTTTACCTGAACAACAAGGAGTTTATGAAGCAGAAAGAAAGGTAAATCGACAAGGGGGAGATTGTGATCCATTTCCATTCATTTCCATACAACATTATCATAGCTACGCGAAAAAAAAAAGTGTATTTGATTTTTGTTACCAAAGAACTTTCACCAGTTAAAGCTCATAATTCAATTTTTATTCATTAAAAATATGTGGGGTAAATTTTGGGCGATACTACTTCAGAAAATTTTTCTTCATTTTTGTGGTTATTGCAAACTCTTACACTTTTCAACATCCTTTTAAATCACCCTGTATAATATGACTATACTCCAGAAATTGATCTGTGCACGTATTTGTTTAAATTTAATTAAACGTACATGCAAATTAAAATTTATTTCTACTTTTAAGATTAAATCAGCTCAAAATTAATATATTCGTCAGCCACTTTCATTATTGTTTCAATCCGAGTTTGACTATTCAGAACATAGTGAATATAATTTATTGTCGTGCTAATTTATCAAAATATGATAAATCATTTCTGCGAGAATCAATGGTAATTTACAATGACAGTGAATAGGATCAGGAAGTAGGTATTCTACGTGCATAGTAAAGTTTATAACGTTGGCAGAGTTCTTGGGAAGGCAATTTAATGGAACATTCGTATACTTTCGAATAAATCCCTTCGTGGCCCGTGTAATGTAGCAGAAAAAGTAATGAAGCATACCGTTATCTCGTGTACCGAACAGGATTGTGTATTCATCGTGACTGGCAATGCCTATCAAATTATTAGGTGCCATCGAAAGTTACGTCGTTTGCTAGATGTTACTTCGAAACATTAGATCATTTCAAATGGCAGGTGAAACTCTGTATAAAATACTTATATCATTTTAGCATTCTGGTCTACAATTTCAAAAATATTACGAGCCTAAAGGTATACTTTCCAATACGCGACTGAACGCAACGTGAGGAAATTCAAAGTCCATTTTCTCGAAAATGAAGCGCAATATAAAAAAATTGTATTCCTTTTACTCCACTTATTTACTTGTTATAAGTCGAAAAGAAACAGTAACTTTTTTTGATATCGCGCTTCAGTTTCGAGAAAATCGACTTTGAATCTCTTGACGCTGCGTCCAGACGCATGTAGGAAAACATGTACCTTTAACATTGTAATTTTATTCAATCTTCAGATTAGTTTTTAAGGCCTAACTCAGACGAACCACTTTAGAAGCCTATTACAACCATAAAAAAAGCGGCTGTGCGTTGTGTAAACCACCGACAGCAACAATTTCGTGGTGCAGTTTTTTGTCGTCGATACCGACTTCAAATATCGTTGCTTCCAACGACAGCCCAACCACTGTTTTGTGAATATGATGGGCTTCTAAAAGTGGCCTGTCTGAGTCAGGCCTAAATCCTTAAATTCCGTTGTGATATTCAATTGGTAAACGCATAATAAATTCACGCCCTATCAGTCAAACACAGTCGTTGTTATGTCTAAATAAGGTTATAATTGTATTGCATATTTGACGTAGCTTATTTAACAGATTATTATTATCTGATGCTAATGTTGCACGCATATAATTCGCGGTAACCAGGATTAAACGTGGCAAAATATGCAATGGACTCTCAGTTGTCATCACTGTCCTGATGTCGTTCACCAATCATCATAATGGTGCCGTAACGAAGTCGTTTGTCTCCTTCGACAAAAACGAAGCGGCGAAAAGATGGCAAATTCGACGGAGAAACGATAGAAGCAAACGACCGTGAAATTACATGATTATTCGAAATTGCGACGATCCTACGAATAGAAAATACGGAAATATTTGGTGCCACGTGTGGTTCTGCGGTTAAGCCACGTTTCCATGTATTCGTGGTGCAGGGTTAGTTTAAACAAGGACCGCAAGATGGTTCATTGCACAAATTTTGATTACTATTGGGATTTTCTTTAGAGAATAGTGTCTCTAATTTTCTTATTTCCGCTACGCAATCTGGTGGCGAAAATTAAAGCACTCAAATCGGGTTAGCTGTCACATGTAATTGACAATATTGTAAATTTCGACTGTTTGATGATCGATTTTGTAATATTTAACAGACTATTTAATGACAAAAACATTATTGCACGATTTCAATACTTGTGTGAGACCAATCCTGTAACGCGATTAACCCGATTGCAGAGCTTACAACCGTAAATGGCGGTCTCACAGAATTTCCCAATAAAGCTACGTTTCTAGTGAAATTAACCTATAACGATTAGAATTCTTTTGGAGCAAACAACATGATGCATTTATTGTATTAGATTAGGTACGACGCTATATGTTTGATTTTATTATGATATGGCGATGAGTACTCATAACAAATGATTTTTCGTTTAATTTTAGCGGAAAAGAATTTTTGTTGCAAAGTATATCTGATGTGTAACTGTGAAATGTATGATTTTTATTCTCTTCTTCTAAAAGAACTGAGGGCCTTGCAGCATGAGGTGTGCAGAGCCATCTGTACCAACTTTGAGTAAGTTAGAAAAAACTGTTTTTAAAATTATTGCTTTGACGTAACATTAAAAAGAGAACACTAATAAGTAGAGAACATACAATAAGTAGTAGTTACTGCGTCGATAAGTTTACATTTCTATTTTTGGCGAAAAATATTCTACAATAAAAATACTAATATTTCTATTTTTATTTATTTGCATCAAATCTCCCATTTGTTATTGGATTTGAATTCAACGTGCACCAAACCATGTAGAATTTGTCTTGACGTATATTACACGTCATAACTAAAAAATTGTCAAAAATTGAGCTGCACGATCCTCAATTCTAAAAATACTAAGTCACTAATTGGACTTACAACTTTAACTCCTAATTTCAAACTTTGACTTATAATTGGCTCAATGTCTGAACTAACGCGCTACAGAATATATCTCTCGCAGAGGATACAGAAGGCTTGACGCCAAGTACGCTGAGAAAAAGTAACATAAGATAGTTACTTTGTGCACCTACATCTATCCTACCTGGAACTCTGATCTATCTCGGTCCGTAAGTTTACTTCCGCAGGAAGATCACTTCAAACTTCGTTCCATCATCCTTCCCATGCTTCCTGTCGTCGAAGGATAGAACTATGCTGATGAATCGTGGCGATAGTTAACGGGAAATCAATTAGTGTAGCATGATTCGCGGTTAATCATCCTCAACGCTGTATCCTGGATGATGATATTGTTGTATAGCGTGCAACGAGATGACTATACTGTGCATGTCGCGGCTGAATATAGCAGAGCCGCGTGGAGATGAGTTATGTTGTTGATTAAGGAACGCGATCAAGTTGGTTTAGACTGGTTTTATTATTGACCTACTACGAAACGCGGACTACGAGTTGGAGATTGAAGGTGTGAACGGTAGGAAGGACGAAGCGTAACTGTACAAGTCGGTGGTAGAGTTCTGAATCGGCTGAGTTCTCTAGTATTGTTGGTGAAGTAGATATGGTGTACTGCTTGAGGCCCAAGTGCTCTGGGTTGGGATATAGTGAACTGTTTGAGGCTCACTCAAGCAGTCTGGGTCAGTATGCAGTGAACTGAGACCCAGTTAAGTGCTTTGTGATAGAATACAGTGAAGCATTTGAGACCCACTGGAGTAGTTTAGAAAGTGATACCCTCCAGAGGAAAATCCACCAGCTATCTTTGTCAGCTAACTACAGGGCCCTACGGACCCAGAACATCAACCACCTTGGTACACCAAGAGCCCCAAAGTATATAACTGATCTTCAAAGACTATGTTCAGTGCGTCTTTGAGCTGTTAACGGCTACCACTCAAAACTGCTGTCTTTGAAGTCTAATGCTTTTACCATTTCGCTGTATCTGTTCCACCAACAATGTAAGACTTTAACCTACTACTTACATGGCCAATAAAGTATTTTTCCTAATTCGGCGGAAAGAAATAACTAGGAAGGAAGAGACAGGAATTGGACAGAGGACAGATTTCGTTAGGATGGGAAAGAACTGATAGTTTTCTATTTCGTAATACAGATTCATAAGGTCAATGCGTAAAACGCAACTAACTAAATTTTAACATGGGTATTTCTTCGAAGCGTCGTTTGCAGTCATCGAAATGTAACTGGTAATGACCTTCTTGGGAGCTATTCCTATTTGTTTCTTTGAAAGTTCCCAGCATATCCTTGTACGTATAACGTGTGTTCTTGACTTGTGCTAGCTTCACGTCCAATGATGGCAGTTTATGACGAATTCTGTGTCGAACAATATAAATCATGCTCCCAGATCTACAGAAATGTTACTTTTCCTACTTGCAAACCCTATTTGTTTGTGACACGATATAGAATTCTAAATTATAAAGTATAACTAAACATAAGTACAATATTATGTCAACTAACGCGAAATAAAGAGAGAAATAAAATTGTGGAAGGAAATAAATAATACTTCCTGCAGTTTTCGAGAAATCCTTGTCACTCTTGTTACAATCCAGCACTATCACACCTCAGTTAGCATCATTCTTCCAAGCCCTACATCCCAGTTAAATTGAGAAGACACCAATGTTTAAGGCCATTTTCTATAAAAATGGCCCAGGTTTTCCTATTCTTCTTTGTGCCTACATCCGCGCCTAGTCCCTTTCTAAAAGGGCGCGTCTTCATCACAGCTTCCTCTCCAAGGGTTGTACAAGCCGAGGGTGCATATAATTTCCATGCAGTAGTGCTCAAATTTCCTGGGACTTGCTACGTAACGCGCGATTGGCGAGGAATTTTTCTTCAGATTCTATCGAGTTGTTTCATTGTGGCGATCTCACTGTGGCGATGACGAAATCGATTACGAGCGATTGTGCCACGCCGCTGGTAGCTGGCTGGCAACTTCGTAATCTATTATGATTATCGTGGAATCACGTGGCCACGCTAAGTTCGTTTCGTAAACCCATATGCACATGCTCGAGCGCACAGAATCCATACACGAAGGCCGCCCTGCTATTTTCAAGTATCCAGCGCGAGTATTCTACTGTACGCACCGGACATACGCGCGCTTCTATTTATACAGCTCGAACCGGAACTGTACCTTCCAGACGCGTGTATTCTTGGTGAGTCAGGGTACGGCAGACCAAACCGAAAACAAATGTTTCCCAGAGAGAGTACTGAATAGGACTAAAGAGTGCTGAAGGATGCTGAGGAGTATTGAAGACAACCGAGGGGTATTGGGGGATCCTGGGGAATATTGAAGACTACTGAGGGGTATTGCTAAGGAGTATTGAAGAGTATTGAGGAGTAGGTATTGAAAAGTACTGAAGGGTATTGGAGGATACTGGATAGTATTGGAGAGTACTGAGAAGTACTGAGAAGTACTCATGAGGACTCAGGAGTACTCAGGAGTACTGAGGAGTGTACTGTAGAGTACTGAAGAGTACTGTGGAGTATCGAAGACTATTGAAGAATACTGAGGAATGTTAAGGATTACTATAGAGCACCAAAGAGATACCAAGTAGCCAAGTGCAATAGGACCTCGATTATCCGATACCCGAACTAATGGGGTAGACACTGTGTGTTTCGAATAATCAAACGATTACTTCACTTCTGAACTGTACCATATCGCATGCCTTTTAGAAACAAGTATTTTCAAGCTGCTAATATGTACTCCACATTTCCTATTTCTTACTCTCTTTTTCATGCAGAATCACTGTCCTGTCGGTGTACTGCCTATTACAGGTGCCTGAAGTGAGTCACGTGAAACGCGCAGCGACAGGGATTTTTACGATGCAGGCACACAAGCAGTTCGACCGCGAGCAATTTATCCGTAACGCGATATCTCGAGCGAGATCGTCAGTGGAAACGGGGGAACGATGAGCCATCAATGGATACTTTTCCAATGTGACGCGAGCCTTTTTGTACTCGCCGATCGGAAAATAAAGATCGTCGTTTCAGATAAATTCGATGAAGCCTTAAAGCCCGCTTCTCGACAGACTCCAAGTGGATCGGCGTAATTAAATTGCGAGTCTAGCTCAATTCCACGGAAATAAATCTGCGGAGGAGCGCCGGTCACGCACCGCGGGAATTAAGAACTCTAAATCCGTGAGTGCCCAACTACAACCACTGGCGATCTGTTCGTTTTGTTCACTCGACGACGGAACTGAGACCTTCAGGGTGCACACAACACAGTTGGTTTCCTACTTTTAATGTAAATAGTAGTTGGAATAATGGTTCCTTTAAAGCTTTGTAAACTATACATTGTGGTAATGTATTATACATGAGACCGTATTGTGTATGATGATAATATTCCATTGTGAGGCACTACATTTTGGGAGTGGCGAATCAATGTTTTGGAATGAGATCTTCGTTATTTGACACTTATTTATTAATTTGTGTACTAATTAGTAAGGGTTGTCGTCGCCTTAAATGTTAAGTAGAACCACGAGTTATTCAAAAATTTGATAATAAGTATTATTGATACTATAACACGTTTATGAAAATAGTACAAATTATATATATGACAGGAATTCTAAAGCTACAATTTTTATTACATTTTGTTTTAAATGAGTGAACAAATTTTTTTTAAAATTCTCATGAATTTATTCATCAAAAGGCCGCGCGAGAACCAAATCAATTTTGCTTCGGCAGTCTTCAAAGAACTGGAATTAATCAAACTCTCCTGCATGACGTGTTACGGTTTTATCACAAACCGTTAAAAAATATATGAACCGTTTTAATCAAAAGGCACAGAAAAAATGATAAATCTGACATAGATTGGGGGAAGAGGCGCTAAAGCATAGCGTAAGAAAAAAATCCCTATAATGGTTCTTGCTCCAAAACAAAGATAATAATAAACAGCAAACCTTAACTATTACTATAAACGGGATGTATTACTGAATGCTATACAAGTTTAAAAACTTAACGAATTAAAAGTTGATGGGGAGCAGGGTGGCCAAGTTGTAACATAAGTACGAAATTCCCTATACTTCTCCCTAACTCCAAATAATTAAACATAACTGATCGACAGTTAATCATAACGAATATTAGAAATAAATAAAACATCTGAAAATTCAAATTCGGCACAGAAAACTGTTCAACCGTAGAATAAAAAAGAAATTCCCTATAACTCGCTCGCTTGCTCGAAAAAACGAAAACGACAAAACCAATTAAATAGTTGAGCACAACGATTCTTCAAAGCCAGTAAAAAATACCTATGAATTGCACAATTGAAAATCGGCACAGAAGAATGTTCAAACATACTACAAAAATGAAATTCCCTATAACTCTCCTTTTACTCATAAACGTAAAAATATGAACATCAACCAACAGTTAAACAACGAGTTATCGAACGTTTCGAAAGTCACAGGATCAAATGAAGCCGTTATAAATCAAAGTAAAGGAGGTTAGAGTGCAACGTACGAGAAAAAAATCCCCGCAATCTCCCCCTGCTCCGAGATGAACATAAACAATCGAACTGATTAACGCTCGGACGCCACGAATTGAAAGTTATCAGGCCCAATCGTCAACACCAGAGGCAGAATAAATTGTCTACGGCCACGAAAGAGACAGTGAAAGGGATGGGGGCGAGACGTGGGGACGAATTTAGCCAAATGCAGAAACTTAATAAAGTCTCATGCACAGTGGTAGCAGATGGGTTTCCCTATTTAACCTCTTACAGGCTGCCTATTGATTTTCTCGGGTCCTATTGTTTTGGCACGTCGCGCATTTAACGAAACGCGAAGGGAAACGGGAGAGAGATAGAGAGAGATAGAGAGAGAGCGAGAGCGAGAGAGAGGGACAGGCGTACAGAGAAGCGCACGCACAGGACAGTGCGTTGAACGAAGCGCGAATATCTCGCGGAAAAACGATGAGGAGCACGAGCAGACTCACGTAGTCGATGCACAGGGAACGCGAACGACGAAACCGGAGAGCTGTCAATTTCTTACGACGATGTTGTGAATCATCTCTATTTCGGGAGACACCCGTTGGGTGGTCCTCACCCTCGAATTTTGAGGTTAGCTCGGCCGTAATACGCACCGTGCCGCGGTCCTAGGCGACCGTGCACGACAGGTTGCGGTGCATCCGGGGGAATGATTAACGAAAATAATCGCGGATGAGGCGTTTTATCGGGTAGAATGCGTTCGGGAATGATTGGAAATGCCTAAACGAGGGCAGCACGCCCATCTGTCGGATATCATGGAAAAATCAATAGAACCGGCGGGCATCGTCACCAGCCGGCGGTCTAGCGATCTTATCACACAGCCCTGCGATTCTACTCACCGTGAGAAATATCCATAGATAGGGAAAGGCGACAGTCTTTCGTTGCACAAAATCAATTTGTCACTTCTCGGGGCACAACCACACGTCCGACAACACTCTTGCGACTCCGCCGTTTCAGTTTCGAGCGTTCCTCTCGTTCAAGGTCAGTGACGGCGCGCGCGACGAAAAAATTAAGGCGCCTAGAGTACCCCACTGGGCCGCCGGGCTACTGGTAAATGGTTTTCAACTTCTCGTTCCGGTCAGTTGGAAGTTGGAATAAGTTATATCACTTATTGGAATAAGTGAGAGAGATATTGTGTAGTTGTCGTGGACTTATAAATTTGAAATGAAGAATTTTACATTTTAAAACCTGGAATTTTAAGTTTTAGCAGTGGGTTGCACGAATGTGTTCGTTGCATTATACAGTTGCAATTATTCCGCAAAAATCACGCTGCTTGTGGTTAATTTATTTTTTATGGATTTGTTTTTTTCTTTAATTAGATAGTGGCGAAAAAAATGAATTGATAGTTTGACTGTTCATTGTATTAATTGTTTTTAGTCTTTCAGTTTACATGAACTCTTACACTATTGTAGAATCCTTATTCGCAGATATAATATTAATGATATCATGTCTAATATTACATACATGAGCAAATGAAGATTCCTTGGTATTCTATTAAAAACACAAATATATTTGCACTGATTAATACATCAAATTTAAATATATAACAACGGAAGATCTAACCGACCAATAAAAATGGAATAATAAATACAAGAAGGAACGTTGAACAGTCGATTACGCGCCATTATTATCCAATCGTGTTCCCCAGTTTCAAAAACCGTTTCGATACCTTGATAATCGATAACAATATCGCAGTGGCGCTGCGCGCGCTAGGTACCTCCCTGCTTCTGTGCAAATAACTAATCCAAATAAACAGACTTTCCTCTAAAAATAAGGAGTTTCTGGCCCACGCGCGATGAAAAAATATTTTATGTTTAAAGAAGACAGTCTTTACTTGACCCGTTTCCCCGAAATGCGCCAAAATTTAACGGTCTTGGGGAAACAATCGAATAAAAACGGGGTTTTGACTTTGTTCAAAATCGAAGCAACTCGAGAAAGAAACATAAATCTTCGACAATGTTCGTGTCAGGATCAACGCCGAAGCTGTTCCTCGAAAAATATCCAAATGTACATCGTGTGTTCTGCACGGAATCGAGACCGCACCAAATTTGGTCATGCCAGTCTCCATTCAGAACCAGTGTGCCTCGTACGCAATGATGTAACGCGCTTTACGCTACTCTACGATAACCGTGTATCGTATTCCGTGAAATAGTATTTAAGGATTCATCAGAGGCGATGTAAAGGGAAATCAAATGTTATCTTTTTCTACTTTTGTCACCAGGGTCGACTTATTGAGTAATTAAGGCCGCGTCCTCGTTAGTTTTTGGAGCCTGCAAGCTGCGGATGTAGTTTTATGAACACTTTGGATTCTGTTTCGAATTGTTCGAAATTAGTTGATTATTTCATTTCGTTGTTATTTCTTTATTGAAAGACTGATATGTTATTTCATTGTTAGAAGTCATTTTGGAAATAATATTTGTGTGTTTAAGATATGAATCACTGAATAGTGAAACACATGAAAATATTTATATTGGCCTGATAGTATCCTTAAATTATAGTTTAATGATAGGGCTGTTGAGTTATTGATATTTTCAAGATCTAATTATTATAGAGTAACGTTATACAATCATCTGTAAGTAATTAAATACAGCGATATGCTTTGGGAAGAATTACCTAATTCCCTACAACAAATCAAATAACATAGTGTATATTATTTTTGGAAGGAACTGTGGACGTTAATCAAAAAAATTATGAAATGTGTTCTGCCTTGAGAAAGTAGATTAATAAAAATATATATTTATATAGCTCTTGTTTCCTTTTCGCTCTATTTTTCCAGTTTCCTTACGACGTATCCCTATATCTACAGAATAACAGGAGTCATTCATGAGGAGCTATCTTAGCCATTACTTCATCATCTAAATAATGAACTTCTTGTTATTGGAAGTACACCAATGCTTTATGTAATTCCAAATAACACTATCGCAAATGTTATTCCAAATTTTTATTTCCTATTTTTTTTATTTAAAATAAATATACTGAATACATTTTTCTTCCTTTTAAAGACACTTGTTTACCAATTACAATGACGTTGTTGAATAAACAAGTTTCTTTCCCCAAATTTTTGCATCTTTCGCGCCTGTACACCCTATACATTGTTACCAGTTTTGTAATTTCCGGATTTAGACACTAGTGGTCCGTTAAATCGAGGAATATTTTCTAGGAAAACTATGAGCGCATCGATGACATCACTTTTTTTGCTATCGCGTTACTCAGCATTTGCATCGGTTTACAAAGCGTTCATTTTTGCCCGCTGAGTTTTGTAATATCATTAGACGACACGTACTGCATTCTTAACGTGTGATGTTGAACGCGAAAAATTGTCACGTTGTTTGAAACAATGTTAAAGTCTCATGTTTGCAGTATACAGTACTTTTGAACATATTACTCATCTCGTATTTTTAGATACAAACAAAAGAAGTCTTCAAGAATTCTCTAAATTCCTTAAAACATTTTTTCTTCGTCAAGAAAGATTTGAATATTTAAAAAAATCGTGCCCAAATTTGCAACTCATTTCCACACAAACTCCATAAGTTTTTACAAAACCTCAACCACAACTATAACTACTCGAACTCTCACGTACCTTTCAACGTTAAAGATCCTCCTTTACTAATTGCATCCATTCACAAGTATCACTTATTTCACTTGGAACCACTCCTCGAAGAACCATCACAAGAAACACTAAAGAAAAACTACCACTCCCTCATCCTTCTAGATCCACTCTGAGGCTTTCAAAATCAGCCGCTAGTCACCGAACACTTTCAAACTTAATCCCCAGTCCATCCACTATTTGTCCAAGGAAATCAGCGCTCGCGGCGAGCCAAGCACAAAATCCATACTTTCTCCGTCAAAGCCTCTCAAAAGTACTGTCACGTTTCAACAATCACATTGTTATATAACCACAGGCATCTGCTATTCGTTGCGAGTGTTACGAGCAGAAGTGTGACACACGAGGCGCTTCCGGGCCGTTTATCTGGAAACGAAGGATGTGGTCGCCGATTCTCTCGCAGTGACTGTCGCCGAGCGTCGACAGCGGACGGCACCGAATCGCACGGCGGCCGGTGAAGAGCAAAAGTGGGAACTGCCGATTAGAGCCGCGGTGTTCTTGTTTATTTAATGCAAAAGCCACCCACGGGACGCGTAAGTGCACGCATTCCTCGCGTTCCACGCGCGTCGGAGGCAGAGAAAAGAAGGCGTCGATCCTACCTTTCAGAGGACGTGGGCGCTTTTTCCACGTTGTCGCCCAAGAGAATGCACCTGTGCATGAACCGCGAAGCGTGGGCGTTGCTCGATATACAGAACTGACGGGCACGATACGTGGGCACGACCTGCATTTTAACGCCTCGAGGACAACAACGTGCGTTCACTGGTGACTTCTCGTACGGTGCCATGAAAAGTTCGATTCATGTTTGCCCTGTGCTCGCTTGTAATCCGAGATTTTTGTTTCTTACGAATTGGCTGATGAGCTGTGAATCATTAATGATTGCTGATAACTTCTGTGTTGACATTACTTTGTAAGTAAGTCACTTTTAGACGTTCTAGCTTTTCATTTTGGAGTCTAAAATCGTGGGAACTTTGACTTCATTTTGGTACCAGTGCTGAGTGCATGAGATGCGACAATGGTGTTCTAAATTTGATCATTATTAATTCATGTTCCTAGGGTTCTTAATTATAAATCTTAATGATGCTCCAATTATGCCTGCTCATATACCGGAAATGAAGTATAATATACCAATAGTTTTAAGGGTAGTTGAATATAGTCATATTTTATAATATATACCTAATAATGAAAATAAAATTCATTTGCAATATTAATAGTCTTTTTAAATTAAAACTCGAAATATTATACCTGATAAAAGGAATAAACTGTAAATTTATTTATGAAAATACTTTTTTTTAATAATAGATATTAGGGTATTTTTATTGTTTATGGATATCATCGTCTACTTAGTAATTGCTCCTGTATGTGTATATCTGTACTTTTTTTTAGGAGGGTGTACAGAGAAATAGATAAACCTTCAATTTTCTGGGATGTTTCGAAATACTAGATAGGACATTTTAACTTAGAAGGGCAGAGTAGCTGTTGCTACTTTCAATTGATTTTACTTAGCTGAAAATCGAGTACCATTTATCAAAATCTAGCACGTAAACTGTACTTAAGATACGAACCCTGGGAAGCGAGCGAAAGAAACGTTCGTCTAATCCAGTTAATGACACGCGTGAAGACAACGGGAATTAGGCCAACACTATAGGTTGCCAAAATTTTAATAAGAGCTTTTCTTCTGTCATCCTCGTAGCATTACAATTTTAACGAGGAGCTCTCTTGCATCACGTGCCTTCTAAACTTTGAGCATCCATCCCCCGGCGTACTAAAATTATATTGTACCTTCCAACTATTTTTAGCTAACAGTATGGAAAAGTGGCGATAAATCGTTTCAACATTTCCCGCGAAGAGTGCTCTAATGTATAACGCTGTTAAAATGTTTTTAACGTCTTTGGAAACCGGGGCAAACCGCCATCGGACTCGACAGCGGACAACGCGAGATAAATTCCGTGCTTCCGGCGTCGAAGGGAAGAGTTCCGACTGGACAGTTGCCAGAGTCGCGGTCGTAATCCAATTTCCATTCGTGTCGAGTTTTTTACCGTAAGAGGAAACAGCTTTCCCTCCTGCGGGAAACGTCAGCCTCGACCTGCCTTATCATTCGTTTCCTTCGGGAACTCCAAGATGGAGCAAGCACCGCGCGCGTTGCAGTGATAACCCGGTGCTTTTATTCTAATAACTAATAAGTGTTTAAGGTTTGTTGGGCAGAAAAATACATACACTGAAATCAGTAGAAGATACTACTCGCCATTTAAAGAGTCATTCTATTTTGATCAGTCGAGAAATGAAGCCATATTTAGAGATTTTTTTCTAAAAAAAATACAACATATAATGAAATAAATCTTTTTGGAATTTATTAAGCTACTCTTATATCATACAAAAAAAAAAATAAAAAGATTGTTTTTAATTTGTTTCATATGTTTTTTTATAGCGTCAATGTAACACTTACAAAAAGCGGTATGTTCGTGGCGTAGGTGATTTTCCAGTTCAGGCTTATCTGAAATAAAAAATTCGAAAAGATTCTTAATCTGTATGAGTGTGGCTATCGCCCGTAGCGAAATTAACAATTTTTGTTGAGGAATAACAAAATGCCGCCGGTTTGAAAGTAAAAGTTCCCCAAAAGAGTGTTTTCGCGAATGTTCCCCGAGAATAATCTCGGTTATATTTCGACAAAAATTGCTAAATGAGCGATAGGGAAATTTTTTTTGTATAATATAAGAGTAGCTTAATAAATTCCAAAAAGAATTATTTACTTACATGCTGTGTTTATTGAGAAAACTACTTTAAAAATAGCTTCATTTTTTAGCCGATCAAAGTAGAATGACCCCTTAAGACTAAGTAAAATTACTACTTAAAAAAAATAAAACAAACTCCAGCATCAGAATTACGTCTCACGGTGACCGTTCAATTAATATTAAAATTACGTTACAAACATTAGTATATGCCTATTTTATCCTTATGGAAGTTGTTATTATTATATTTAATTATTCCTTGCAGGGGCGTAGCCAGGATTTCACTCAAGGGTGGGTCAATATTTCATTCAGGGAGGGGCAATAAATAGTAAAATCAAATTTTGAATTTATGTACGTGGTTAGGAGTCAATAAAATCAGGGTCGTGTAATGCGAAATTACTTCACTTAATTTATTTTTATTTCGTAATAAATTAATTTAATTTTGAACGAACGACTATTTTATTATTTTACGCCCATGATTCCATCAGTTTTAAATTTAGCTGCCACTTATTATCAAGAACATAAACGAGCAACTACGAGGAACAAACAACCCCAATATCTTATTAGCCTGATCAACTTCTGTAAGTATCTCGAGGAGAAGTACGAAATGAATCAGTCGACTATTTATCAGACGACGTACCAACAACTCATTTTTGGAACAAACGGAGAGATACTACCATCCCTCCACCCTTGAATGACAATAAATATAGAGAATCGAGCCCCCGGTTCCTCTTCCCAGCAATCCCCCTTACTTTCCTCTGCAGACAAGTTTATCGCCCCCCTCGTCCAATTCGCCGCCCGCGTTGCGCCCTGTCGTCGAACGTGCACGGAGTCCTGCGTCCTAGAAAGTTCCTCCATAACGTATAGCCGGGAGAAATTTTATCGGCTACCGAATCAGATTGATATCTCTCGAGGTGGATACATGGAAATCGTAAGGATGAATCAACCGTTCGAACGAGCGCCCGGAAGGCCTCCGTTCGTTGCTCGTACTTGACAATGCTCCACTGTAAAATAGCGCGGCTTCCGCTTGGGACGGCTTATTCATGGAATGCACAGATAAATTATTCCGAATTTCATTCGAAGGAATATAGAATACAGAATGAGTCACGTTCGCCACTGAGATTTTACTTAATGCTTTCCTGTAATATTCGCTTACATCTTCAATGAGATATGAATTACGAGCTATACCAATTGCGAACGCGAGGAAGAAATGAAGATGAAGAACAAGAGGAAGTTGAGGAATGGAAAAAGGAGGGTATCAAAACGAAAGGGAAACTAATTTATAATTTATAATTGTTAAAATACTGATTATATAATGAACTCACTCGCACCCAAAGGGGGTAAGGGGCTTGGCATCCCACAAAGAAATGGAAAAAGGAGATTCATGTAACCACGACTGAAGTAATTTAAGAGTTTTGTAAAAAGAAAAGAAAACTGGATTTTATTCTTTAAATAGATTTTAATAATCACCTACTGAATTCTCGCCTCCCCCAGGATTAAATCCTGAGTGCGCTACTGGTAATGATAGTCCAAGGAACATATACACAAACAGATCAATAAAGGAGATAAGGAATAGAACGTACTTTTCAGTTCAATTTCGTTGTAAACATTAAGATCTTAATCTCAGAAATGTCTCTCACTTTTTAGCCAATAAAAAAGAAGTCTAAGAAACTGTTTCCTCCAGAGGAACGAATATTATGATAGAAGAAAAGTCATCTGCCATACAGTAGAATCTGCTGGTAAAGTTCAGACGAGCGTTTCAGCAACATTCTATGCAAGTTGAAACGAATCTCTTGGATCAGCACGTGCTGGTTCCCATTCCAGCGGGCGAACTCGTGTCTCCGTTATCAAGACGACAGTATTCTTCGCAAGGAAGAAGAGTGGTGGCCGGTGGAGGTGGATGCAAGGGCAGATAGAGAAGTTGAAGGCAAGGGGACGAGGAGAAGTGATTTTATGGGGGATCTTCGGGAGCCTGAAAACGGGGGGTCGTACTGGCGGTGGCCATAAAAGAACTAGGCTCCGGCTCCGGGATACGACGGGGTAGGATGTGTTTTGCCAAAAGCTGGGAAGCGTCGCGACGGCGCCAGGGGGTCTGGAGCCAATGTCTGACTTCCATCCCGGGAGATTCATCTCGAAAGCTACCGACGAATTTCGCCTCGCCCTCTAACCCCTTAATTATTATCGTCCCTCAATCGTTATCGTAATTACTGAAGGAGTTTCTAATTAGTGGGAACCTTAGGGCCATTTTTAAATTAGATTTTCTTTGTTTAGTATATTGAATTGCTGAATTGTTTATGGATGAACTTCAATAACATTAAGAATAAGCGAAAATCTTTGAAAATTGGAGAATGAATATTTATGCAATTGTAAAACCCCGTGAAAAATTTTAGAAAAACTGATTCAGTAGTTTTTAAATTATTTAACTTCCAATCTAACATGTATTCTGATTTGGGAAAACGCAATATTGATAAATATAACTACAAAATTAAGAGTGAAATAATTGGGCCAAGGTTTTGAAATCTTATGTACAGAAAGATCAAACACTGCACAAAATTGTCACAAAAATTCCGAACAATTGAGTTTATAAGTGTAGGTATACCTAATAGGTAAAATAATGTAAAGGATATGCACAGGTATACGTAATTGTTTAAAAATGGGGAAAATAAGGGAAATTAATACGAAATGTGAGTTATAGAAGTTATCGACTATTCAACTATTCTGAATTCCAATTCTTCATTGCAGTATTTGTCCAAGTTTCCGTTTATAGAGTTTTGCTAAGAGGAAGGCGTGTTCATTCTGTCAAAAAGTCATAATTTGTTCTCCTGACACAAAGATTCGTACTACATTCGATAACGCGAAGAGATTAAGTGCTGGCAAAGGGTGAGATCGAGAAGAATCCGGTACTCATTCGAGGGAGAAGTTGCCAAAATTGAACAAAGGGGTGTTCCTTCGCGTCCTACTCTCCCAATTCATCTTTCTCCTCGATCGAGATGATTTATGAGCGAGATGACTGTAAGCTGCGCACATAAATCCACGAATAAATTCATTTTTCTGAAAGGTTTCGATCTTTCTCGACCCCGGCCACGGTCGCCACCGCCGACTACTATTACTCGAGATATTCAGACAAGATACAAGCTCGGATTATGCAAGGCAGAGAACAAATACTCCATCTGAAAAGTGTTTTCCACGGGGATCTCGTTTATCTTGATCTGTTTGTGGAATATTTTAAAGGTCTCCATTGCGTGGAAACGAATTTGATGATACAGCTAAAGCAAAAGATTTAAAATTAATATTAAAATTGCGCGGTCTTCAAATATATTTTAATTCAATGAAAAATAAATATCCTTAATTTCTTGAGAGGGCCATGAAATGAAAGTATTATGGTTTTTTGTAAGAAGAACGATAACAAGTTTCTACAACAGCTTCTGTTCAACAAAATTAGTATGCACTATTATATATAAAATATAAAAATATATTACTAATATATATAAGATTAGAAAAAAGGAAATAAGAATGAAAATCGATATTGAAAATTTATACTACTGTATCAAGCATTAACTCACAATATTAATTCCATCATCCCTCATACAACATTGATGATATTTTCTACTTAAACAGTAGAGTAAAAATACTACCTATGACAACATCGATGAGAATTATTTTCTTAACGATTATCTAAAAATAGTAGAAAATTATGGAAGTCACAGGGTGTAACATTACTTTATATCAAAGACCTAGCTTTATTATTTTAAACAAAAATAATTTTTATGCTTTTTTCTAATTGTAGATAATATTTTGGTTTGCGCAATTTACATAACAAAAGCATGGTATAAAGAAAGAAGTTTACATCGATTCACGAAACACGCCCCACCCTGGTTTAGCACAAGAGCTGATAATATTCGGGTAACAAAATTCGTTCGTATTTAGATGTTTCTACCTCATATAGTTTACGATCCTCCAGCCGACGGAAGAAAGGGAACGCAGATACATCATAAACCCCTGAAAGGGCACAATGGGTCGAGCCCTTGCGAGTGCAATCGAGGATGATTTGACAAATTCTCGATCGTATACGTGCATGGGGGATGTTCACCGAGAGCAAGAGTGATGCGTGCGCGGCTATCGAAATCACCATAAAAAGTCATCCATGTCTAACGTGGGGCCGCGGTGAATCGTAAATTCGAAAGGAATTAATGCGTAGAACGATCTTCGCCCAGCTCTCTCCTCCCAGAAAGGAGGCTGTAATTTATTACGCCACGGCTCTGGGCCTTTAACGACAGAATTTTTAAATAATCTTAGCATTCTACTGCTTAATTAAATTTCTCGGTTAGAAAGCTGTAAAATTCGATGATGAAGTAAATACTGTACGGGAAATATTTATTTCGTCACTCGAATATTTAGTGTGTTTTCACTCCCACCTCATTTAGTATTGATATTCGGAAAGTATTTTTACGCGATTATTGATTTAAATAGTTGTGCCCAATATCTTGATTAAAATAAGTTGAATACCATAGGTATGCTTTATTAAGCGTGGATTTATGAAGATTGTTGTTTCATAGCACGTGGTTTTGGAGGTGATGTAATAAATATTTCCAGTAGGTACTGTATACCTATGTGGGGAAAGACGAAAGTAGGTACGTGTTAGTTTTTAACAGAAAATGAGAAGTACATGGCCTGAAGTTTCGGTGAAGAAATATGTTTTTAGTGTTGAGGAATGACTAGTGAGAAAATCTAAAGAGTGACCCCAAAAAATGGCCCTTTTCTGGTCCCACGATTTTGGAACTGAATTCTGTGCCAAATTATACCTTATGATGAGACATCAATCCCAACAAATTTTCAAAGAAGTAAAAATCCATTAAGGCGTAAATTAAACAGACTTCAATGTATGGATTTTTGTGTCAGTCCGATAATTTAAAGAATTGTTCTCAGGGATTTTACTGACTGCTAACAATGATTTTAAATTGAGCGAAAGCCAAAGTGGGCGAAAAAACCCTCATTTTTGGGTCACTCTTTAAGGTACCTACGTCATTAACGATTAACCCTTCGTTGACACACCTCCCTTTTTCAATTAACTTTAACATACTGAGTGGCTCACACCCAGAGCAATTTTTGAACGACTGCCATTCTCATCTAAAGAATCCAATTGTTATAAAAAAAATCTTGGGTTAATTTTAAGGTCTCTAGAATGTATTCCAATAGTTTTTTAACTGAAATTTTATCAAAGTATTTGTAAAAAAACTAGATTACCATATGTCGAGACAAAATGAAGAAAATCTTCAAAAAATTGTAACATACAAATTTGAATGTCAAAAGCTACAAATCTACAGAGTTGTTGTTCTGATATAACATTTTAAAAAAAAATTAGTTTGTGAGTTGGTTATGGAAGAAAAGGTAATTATTTTGCATATAGAAAGTAGACTATTTCGGTAATTGAAAAAACAGAGATATTCCACGAATATCAACGATATTCGACGTAGAGTCTACGTACCTATTGGAAAAGGTACAGAGCGTCAAAATCAAATTATGGGTGGTTAATAAATAAATTTTTGGCAAAAATAGCAGAATGAAGTCTCGAAAATCCTGCCACCAAAATTACTTTCAACCAAGCATCCACGTGAGAATTTCTAAAAATAGCGACATTGAACGACAGCAATAATTCAGAGCGCCCTGACTCTCAGGCCAATTCATTTTCCACATAACGATTAGCATAGAGACTTCCGGCGGAGGTAGCCAGCGAAAGTCTCCGCGCTGTCGTCGCTTACTTTCGCCTGGAAATGGGGAATATCCGGGAAAATCAGCGCGTCACGTGCGTCTCGCTGACAAATGACACGTCGTGATTCCCGTCGGTTCGTCCAAGCGGATGTGACGACGTATCGCCCGCCACTCTCCACCCCTCTGTCTGCACAATAACTGTTTCTTCACCCCCCACGTGACCCTTGTTCTCCCCTTTCTCTGCGTACCCGCCGTTTTCGCTCCACTGACTTTTCAGATTCCGTAGAATCATCGGTCCCCCTCGCCCTCGAGGCGCTCAGCGGCCGCATAAAAATTGCCAACGGAACCGGATGCCGGAAGCTCGACGGGGGCACCACTCCCACGAGCGACGAGAAACTCGGAGAACCGTGGCAGCCAAGGAGGAGCCACCCTCGAATTCCCTTTTCCTCGACGGCTTTCGTGGGACGGAGAAAAATCGCGTCCAAGTGTAATTAATTCGGATAGCTCTGCCTCCAACGGGCTGCTCGATGACGCCGTAAATATCCACCCCCCTTTTGGGGTAGGCAATTAATTTCCATTAATTTCGTTTCCTCGAGTGACGCAGTTCGAGCGTTTTCTATTCGATATTCTTTTAAGGGGTCGTCCTTAAATTTCATAAGGCTTTTTGCGAAGGAGGAGGTCGCCAATTTCTTTCGTTTTCTTACAAGGGGGAGGAGTCTGGTAGCGTCTTACGTAATATTTTTTTTAACCTAATCTCCAATATGTTTCATCGCACATACGTGACACGAGAGCGAGTTAAATGAATTATATAAACCTTTAAGAGAATTTTAATAACTGAAAAAGTGGAAAGGGGAGGGGTTTGGAATATAAAATCTTACGAATTTTTATAGTTGGGGTGGGAGGGGGTAAGAAATCGACAAATTTACCGTTACGTAATATAAGAACGCCTTAGAATTACTCTTCATAACCTTTCTAAAAATTTGAGCTTCCACTGTGACGTGGAAAGTGTTAAGAAACAGTTGTGTGTAATTGGAATGAATATAGTGAAGTAAGGGAAACGAAAAAGCTTATATAGAATTATATAGATCATGTGCCACTGCATATAAAGTAACTGGCTTAAATATGGCTCTTCATTGTTTCGCATCATGTCTCGAACACATTGCGGACGTGCTATTCGAAACGTTACACGAAATTGAACCCCTGGGGTTAATTAAATCAGCGAGAATCGTCATGTCGTTTCTTTGCACCCCATTAAAATTATAAAGCCGAATTGGCGCACGTGTCTCTCGTAATTTAGATCGTTAAATTAGCCCCCATCGTGTAGCGCGTTGTGTCAAACGTTTTAACGCAAGGAATTCCCCCGAGACCACCGAAATGAAATATTACGAGGCTTAATTCTTTGAAGACAAACGGTGGACAGGGAAAATTCATGAAAATTTTCAATATGTGTGGAATTTTGTCACTATACTTCGTAACTAAAATTGAAGGTTCTGTCATCTATTTTTTAAACACAATTGTTTCGTAAGCCAGCAGTCAGAAATTACACTTAATAATCAATATTAAATATTAAAGAAATATGCTTTTAACCACACTTTTTAGTATGAAAAAAAATGTTGAGTCCAAATATAATATACACATACAGGAAAAGTGAAATAAATATTCAGAATTGTAAAATAAATAGTCAGCAAATGTAAAATTAATATTTATGAATATTTCTTGAACATTCAGAATTTTTTTTTCTAATATAATATGAATACTTATTTACATCATATTTGAAAAAAATTATATTTTTCCTAATATAAAATTAATATTTCCTGTATATTGGGGAGAAAATATTTGCCCCTTAATCTAGAATAAATATTGTATGTATATTTAAACATCAAAAAGAGATTGAATCACTTTTTAATATTGGATGTATGTATAGGTACTCAATATTTTGTGCTACTAGGGTATTTACCTTCTCAGAACACTCTATTTTCCTTGGTGAAATTTAGATTATTCTGCAATTGCTTATTGCTACTTTTATAACAAAATGAACCCTTAATCAAGAGGTTAACAAAGATCCCGGAAAACCCCAAATACTAAAATTTATATGACATACTGATCGGCCAAACTGCAACAATGCATTCTCAGAAATTTAACCGCTCCAACTACAATTTTATTCGTAACATGTACCTACATAAGCAAAATTTTTCTTGAACAATTTCTGCCACTGGAGTAACCCAGTGTAAATGTGGAAAATCGTGACATAAGTGGATATCAGATAAAACGTCAGGTAACAAGCCCCATGGGCAAAGTAGAAGAGGGAGCTTCTTTCGCGAGTCGTACTGAGGGTGTTAACTACCGTAGACGGGGTACTTAAATACACCCCCCAAGCATTTAAATCGCATCGAACATTTGGCCGCACGGTGCATTAGTCCTGGTAGAACGATCATGGATATACGACCAAAGGGATGCACCGTACCGGGTGTGGACTTAAGTAATGAACGCGTTCACGGGGGTGAGAATATTAAATTACAAGTGCTCGAGTACGGTGCACCGTAACGCACCATATACGATTATATTTAATTCATCATTCGATTTACGAGCGAAGGCCATTACGCTATTCACCGATTAGCGGAGAATTCCCGCGGAACAAAAGTAAAAATTTCCATACTCCATCGCGTTAAACAGAAGTGACTTTATCTCTACTAGCAGAGGTTTTGCGATATTAAACAATAACTAGGTTAGACTTAGAGTTAATCCATTTCGTCCAAAAGAAACTCATTTTCGGTCATCTTTATTTATGTCAAGAACAAATCTTAACATATTTTCTCCATATTTGATTAATGAAGCAACACTAACTCAATAAATTGTGTTCTGTGTTGTGCACAGTTATCGAAAACCAACCGTTTTTTTTACACTTCGGTGCAAGTCAGGGGCAGCTCCAGATTTTAAATATTCATCAAAAATAGAAATAAAAACTTATGAATTCAATAACCACACCGGAAACTTATTGTGTGAAACTATATATTTTTCAATTAATGTTCTCTTTTTAATATTAAGTCAAAGCAATAATTTTATAAACAATTTGTTCTAATTTACTCGAAGTTGGTAAAAATGGAGCTGCATCTCTCTTGCTGCAAGGTCCTGAATTAAAACTATGAGTGGTGGAAGGCTTTGAAAACTACTGCTGGGAAAGTTTCATACAAAAACTAAGTTCAAAATGTAGCGACTGTTTAAGAGTTCCCCAATTTCTCCTTCCTCGAATTCAACAAAGTAATATCTACTTTATTATACGTGATTCATTACAAGTTAAGGGGTTATGACCACAAGCTATAAAGCTCATCCGAAGCTCAAGCCTAATAGTTTTTCGAATACGTTAAATTTTGGAACACTGAAGGGCACGACAAATGGAGCCGATATTCCAGCGGAAATTCAATCACGCCATTGCCTCGAATTTTCACGAGTTCCGCGTCCAATTTGTACGATATATAGCCTAGCCCACGGTGACGTCCGTCCCTCGACTGTTCCTGCACCCCATAAATATCTGGAAACCACATAAACTGACCATCCCGAGTACCCTGCGTCCATCTACGTGCGCCGAAAACTCTCGTGAAAGCCCCCCGTCGAGAGAATCGCGTGTCCAAGAGAGACAAAGGTTACTTACCCTTGTGGCGAACTGCAGAGGATACGCCCCACAAGGGTTGCCACGGCTCGCCAGTGTGTACACAGACCAACCCCTGATAGAGCCAAATAAAGAGGACACTCTTGGACAGATTACCGCTTAAGTGCCTCGATACTCTTTCCTTAAGTGGATGATTCTTTTTTTCACTCGTCCTTTGGTGGTGCTCGCCGCGCGCATTTCTGGGCGAGATGGCACAACCCCTGTAACAGAACGCCAGCAGCTGATTAATTCCTGGGATTTTAGGAGCCTGGAGTGATAAGTTGCATTTGTCAATTGTTCATTTATTTTGGAGAGAATCACAGTGGTATATTTATATTTATATACTTTAGATGATAGAATTCTGTTTTTACTGTCAGTATTTATTGTAAAACCCGTCGCGATAAAAAGGTAATTAACGACGACAAACATTATCCTGAAAGTTACGCGGGAATAGTCGAAAGCCCCCCTTCGCGACGAAAGGCAATTAATAATAATTAAAATCGAATTCAGCGTCAGAGGACACCCCTGTAAGCGGAGCAAAAACATCGTTGATCTATGTTCCTCGCGAAAGATTATAAATGTCGTCATTCGTGGCGCTTTGTTTTTTTTTTGCACAATAAATTCCTATTGTTCCTTGCGCAACAGACCTTGACGGACAGAGTCCTGTCGAGCTCTCGATTGTAAGGGAGATCAACTTTTGTTTTTTGTTAGAGGAACGATTTTTCTCTGAGGGTGGCATAGAACTTGCGATATCATTGAGGATTGTGTACAATCGTGAGTCGATTAAAACATTGAATGTTTTTACTGTGATCGTTTGATTCATTCATAATTTCATACAGATTTAAGTTTGGCAACAATGCTTCCCTTGGAAATAAAGAAATTATACACACTATTGTTCAGTTATATTAAAAGTAAATATACATTTTTTTTGTAGGGAGATATAATACATTGTTAATAAAACTGATGAATATATTACATATGAGAATATGTTAAATAGAATTACCAAGTGTTTGGAAAATGAACCAAATATCGAATTTTGGATAAGTACTGATTGAAATCACAAATAATACTTTATACCTACTTTTTGAGCGTTTGTTTTATAGATAACTCTCTAATTATTTTAAGCAATTTATATTTGTTCATGTTCCACGTTAAGAAACAAGTGTGAGAAAAAATGTGTAAAATAAAATAATACATGTTGTTGTTATTGCTGGTAGTGTATGTTTAAATTATTAAGGCTATAGATGAAACGTACTTTCACGTACCCATATCACGAAAAACAGCTTTTATTTAACAGTACAGCTAAACTAAATCACACTAACTGAAAGCACCACAAACGTTTGCTCGATCTTGCGTCTAGGAAGGTTCACGACATACTAAATGACTGTTTTCCTACGCAGGTAGGTCGAGCCTTGCCTAGGAGCAAAATGTAAACAAGCTAGACTCTCAGAATGGCCAAAGTAAGGTAACGTTAGAATTATGTGGCAAGAAATAAAAGAAACTCCCTCCATTGAAAATATATCTAATGTTTCCTCAATTTTTATTTCATCAATATCTAAATACATTCGATTATTATTCAATACGAAATAGACCTTTGGACATTTTTAATCGAAAGTAGTGTACAAAAGTCGCCAATAACACAAATTGTTAGAAACTATCAAAATAAATGAGCAAATCTATGATAAATAAAATCAAATACTCAGAACATCCTGAAAATCCTTCCTACCAAAAGAATTATCAAATCCTTTCATTATTTAAGAATTCAAAAGGAGAAAGAGATCCCACCCGCAAAAAATAATCTAAATATACAGTTCCAGAGAAAAATCTAATTTTCAATCTAAAAATACAAATCAGTAGATAATAACAAACTAAAACCACGCGTAGGGTAGGGTGGGGCTAAAAGTCCGGCGGGTAAAAAGTCCCGAATGCAAAATCTCTGTTCCTAAACAAAATATCGAGTTTCGCAGTATACTACATAAAAGGCGAGAAGAAACGGAGGTAACCACAGAGTCGCCAGTCGTTTTTGGTCGTTCGTTCGGATTACACGACGTCTTTGGTATTATACGCGTTAAAAAGTGAAATAAATACGTCGCCTTTATTGTTTTGTACGAAGTAAACCGAAGTTTATCAGCGCATCAGCTAAGTACATTAAGATTCTATGTTTCTTTAGTAATCTGTACATGATATTGTTTATTTGGAAATGATAATATTTTCTACCGTAAATATCGCATAAACTGTAGAAGTACCATTGGGGCAAAAAGTCCCTTATTGGGACTGTTACCTCGCATGAGAACTTATGGCCTCTTCACTTGAAATTAGAGAACTATTTATATTTATTATTATTTTTTAGAATGCGCCATTATAAAACAAGGTAGTATTTGATTTCATAATCAAATAATACTAAGAAAATGATTTTTGTTTTATATAAGCAAGGTACAGTTTGAAATGAAATTATATTTTTTATTATTTGCTTTCATAATAAGATGGCCAAAGCATAAAGAAACGATGCCAAAGCCTTTAAATAGTGTTTTTGTTTTAGTTGAGGGAAGATTTTTGATAGTTTTTAGTTCAAAGTAAGTCTCTGACTTATATTTTTATTTTTTGTTAAGCAAATAATGCTTTCCTTTCATTTTGTATGCCGAAAAGAATTGGTTCAATAAATATTTGTTGATTTAAGAAGAGTTTCTTACTTATTTAGTTTTATATTACACGAAATGTTGATTAGAAGATATTAGGGACTTTTTACCCCAAGCAATGGACTTTTTGCCCCGCGCGTGGGGCAATAAGTCCATTTGGAATTGACGAACATTTTGTGGTATAACTCAACAAAAAATAACAATATCACCGAATGAACTTCGCAAACGTAAAGCCCAATAGTTATAGTTTTAACAAAATAACACCAGATATCTCTAGATTGTTAGTACTAAATTTTACATAAGATTATACGAAAAACGGGACTATTAGCCCCACCCTACCCTACCATCAGGCAAAATAAAACATCCTCGATCAGGAGACACTAAACGAACTTAATCACCATCGCATCCGAGTATTAATTAATGAAAGCATATACTACATAACCGCACGTATCCTAAACTTAATAAATCGTGGGATAATCGTCGCACATGCAGTTGTACGATTCAATATATCCAGCTGAACCTTGTGGCATACGAATAAAATTAAGGGGTGGTCGTAGCGATTTGATCCTACCACGAGAACCGATAACACGATCTCGACAAAACGCGGTGCAACACCCCTCGCATCTCCCGGTTCCTCCCTCTCGTATGACTTTCAATCGAATCGCCCTGAAAACGCGGTGGCAACCTTTTAATCAATCGAATCGATAGACGCGTTTCGGCAATTCGATCAAGCAAATCGCTCGTGGAATTACGTCCCCAACGATCCCTAAATCATCCCCCGCCATTGGTGCCGGTTACATAAATCGCGCTCAGCGGGTATTGGTCCACATTTACACCACCTCGCCTCTGTATATCTATATGAATCTATTAGAAGATAACCGCCTCCACCCTTGCAGATGTACACGCGCGGGTAGAATGTATTTCGATTTGTCACAGCCGGTACACGGGAGTGCATTCGCTCGAAACAAGTCGCACTATCGATGATTGGACACGGCAGAGGCGAGTTTCTGATTTATTGCAGCGACGCACGTGACACCGTATCCCGAACCACGGAGAAATGAAATTCAAATGACGTTCCGTCCCACTCTTCGAATGCTGTTATCTTTTCTCGCGTAGGTGTCGTTGTAGAAGTGAACTGTGTCTGATAGAAATGGATCTTAGAACATTCCACGAGAACCTCATCACTTTTAGTACTTCATGTTGGGGGATTTTGTTGAAATTGGAATACAATATAGTCTACGTGAAATTATGATGGGTTTAAGTCATCACTTTTCTGGTTTCAAATTTATTTACAAAATACAGAACTTCGAAATTTGCAAGTTTATCCTGTTTTCGTGAAAACAATTTTTGTTGATGAATTTTTATCCAGGTTGCTATTTAAGAAAGAGAATTGTGCGAATAATGAAGACACAGCTAAAAATAGTAACCGTAAATTATATAAATAATTTCTATACGAAATGGTAGAATTTGAAATTGAACCGCAATGAAGATGGAAATGACAAACATGAAATATCTATATCGAGAGTTTTTTCATGGCAAACACATTTTATTATGCTTACGCGAATGTCTGAGATACTCTCGTATTCCCCTCCACACTTTTTGCAGAGTTTATCATGCTAATGGGTGCTGCGCGCCATTATATCGCAACGAGGGTTGCTCCAACTTTTGCTTACGCAGTAAAGTGGTGCTAATTTTTTCTTAAACTGTTATTTTAAGGGAGCCTGTTTTTTCATCTTTCACCATTCCAATGAACATCCACTTCGCTATGACAACAATCTCGCCCTATGAAAACATAAAACCCTTCTCCACCTTTTCAATGAAACACCAAAGTTCCATCGACCAACGAAAATCTTGATTTACTTTCAAATAACAAATTGGAAATGTGACGAAAATATTCCTCAATTATTCAGTGATTTTTAATTCAGTAATGCGAATAATACTTTCCGTGGATCACAGGAAAGAAAAATTGAGTGGTACGATACAACCATATCGTTATATAAACGAGTTTCCTCCACCCCTAAAAATTTCTGCAATCAGAAGCTACGTCTCGCCCGCGGGGCGAATTGCGATTATTAAACAATGACGTGCGAACGGATAAGTTGACGGAACGACGCGGGATGGAAAATGATAATAATCATACCGCCGGTCATTCCAGCGAATCCTGCCCATTAATTCGCGAAAGCATCGAAGCGTCTCTGGCAATTTTAATAACTCATGGTCATCACGTGACGCTGACGGTAGTTCTGCGTCGGCCATAAAACACTTTACAACTTCGCCAATAAAAAAGTTTCAACAATCCACCCCCGGGATCAATAATAGGTAGCGTCTGATTGGACTCTGCAGCGCCAATCGAGGGTGGTTTCCGCGACAAGGGTTGAATACCGCGGATTCTGCGCCACTGGGCAAACGTTCTTATTGGTCGTGTTTTCGCCAAAGGGGCTGGCACATCCGCGGCGAAGTAAAAACCTTTTCAGAAATGGACGGCAGACGTGAAATGCGCCGAATTTTCCGATTTTTATTGCAACCCTTATTGCGTTTTATTGAACATGTAATGGTTGCTGCGACGAATGCTCGGAGGCGCGGTACCCTTGAATCAAGAGAACTATAATTTTTTTATTTTCTGTACTAAGGATTAGGATAAGAAGAATTTTCATTTCTATTCCCTAAGATCTAAGTGGCGAAATAGAAGCCTTAAATGAAACCAGTAATGAACTTCGAAAATAATATTAATTTTGAGGCACGTTTTGTTTTAGCAAATTTCATCTTTTCGTTTTCATATTTTCAAGAGCTGCTGTATACCTGCATAGTTCTGAATACCAGGATTTTAATATATTCCTTGACGAATAATAATGTATCTATATTTATCCAGTAGATACAGAAAAATGAATCATTTATAGCAAGTAGAAATAATTTCAATTTTAATCTAATGCAATGACATAAATGTACCTAAATATATGTCGATGGTTTAGTGCACAAGTATTATTATGCCCACTTTTAGCGTATTCGGATGCAATTAAAGATGCAATGATACATAAGATTCAGGGGCATATAATGAACAAAAATATCATTTTTGACAAATTTATGAAGTAGGTATAAATGTGATTTTTATACAGCATAAAGAAAAAATCAACACATATAAAAACTCAAATTTCACAAAAATTCGACATACTATATTTACGCACTAAGCCATCGATGTGTTTCTGTATCAGTATTTCTTATTTTACTATATTGTTTTATAAATTTCTCGCAGTATATACGCATTTTGCTCCCATGTTTTAATCATCTATCTCAAGTACATTGCGAAATTTTTATCGCTGGTTACGACAAACACATGTATAGCAATGTGTGTTGCTCTAATCACGAACAGTCTTTAATTATTCATGACAGAACGAGTAGCTTGCTATCTGTTCCTCATAAATGTATGATATTAGAACAAAAATAATGTATGTGTAATGCTCTATTAATAAATATAAACTTCAAACCTGTTCTAAGATATCAGATTCACGTGTAAGATACAATTAATATTCAGTTCTCTAATTCTTTGGCATATTAATGAATACAATAAAAAATAGTAACCATCAAGTTTTATAAACAGCATTATTTTTTCAATTTTATCTATGTACTTTTACAATTTGATCGAAAAAGAAAAAAAATCGATTCCTAAATATCTGTATAATTCACTTAAAAATATAATTCTAATTCTCATAAACTATCTAATGGAGAATGTACCTCCTTCTACATAGATCTATAAAATAATCAATATTTAATATTTATATATTAATTAATATTCATTCCTTGGGCTTATAAGATCCCTAATTAGAGACCTAATTTAGTTTTAATAGATTACGAATAACTAATATATGATTATGGAGAGTACTGGAATGTTATGGAGGTTGCTGGAACGATGTTTTTAGCCAATTGTACATACATAATCGTTTAACAGTATACGAGGTTTGCCGCATTGCAGACATGCGTCAGTTCCTTTCTCTCATTTTGCGGAAGCGCCACTTCAACCTTTATTGAATTATTCGCAAGATTTAACCACGACCCGTTTTCTCTCACTCGCCTCGTTTAACTCTGATTGTTACAAAGTGCACGAGCGTCCTCAAATGTGTACGAAATGGGACAAACGGGCTTATAAATCTCAATTTTCGTGCCCTAAAATTTATGCTTTTCGGTCACTAGAATATCTGAAGCTTTGCTGTTCTTCCCCATAAATTACAAAATTCTATTTTATTCGTATTACATTTTATACTGAAAATACTTTGAAATTGGGCAGTTGTCGACGTGTAGTAAAAATAGAGATAATATATATATATATACAAAAATGGTAAATATAGCGAATTCCAATTGTAATTTGTAAATCAGGTCGAAACTGTGTAAATATATTTTTATGTTTATCTTGCGCGTTTAAAGAATTCATAGGTTTATGAAAACAGCTACAAATATCAAGTTATTTAATTTATAATACGTGCTGGAATTGTTGGACGAGGAATTTGAAAAATAAAGCAACAAATAGGCTTCACGAAATTGCCGATTCAATGCAGAAATACTAAATCTTTTATGCTGACAAACGTAACTCGAATTACACATTTCTAATTAGTCATCAGTTTTATTTATAGTCATAAAGCTCCACTGTTTTACGCTCCTCAGTATCTCACAGGCATATTACTGTGTTTTATTTTCATTAGTAATTTATTCATATTTACAATTTTCCGTTTTGGTACACAGAATTCTGTTTTTATAATGCAATTTACAGTATTTTATTTGATCTAAATAAAATATTTGTAAAAATATATTATACCTACACAATTAATGCATTAACTAACAATAAGCAGTTTTCCATTAACTATTTCACTAATGAGAAATGTATTTTAAACGAACTAGTAAGTACGTGTAAAGTCTTTGTAAAAAATCGAATATTTTCAGCATTTACTACTCTGTATAAAATTTTATAATATTTTATAATTTCAAGACGTAATATATAAGACTGTGTGCAACTTGTTACTATAATAAAAATAACCCATGTATGTTGCTTCATTTTATTTTATTTGTATAATTAAAGAAACTGTAATAAAATAACAATTAACATGTAAACAAAAGTTCGTTTCAAATAATAACGTTATCGAATATTTGAACTAATATCAACAAAAGCATTGCGACTTTACAGTGAATAAATTTTCAATATAAACTACAAACATACAGTTCAAATAAAATCCTTCTGTTCTTAAAGCTGCTGTTCAGAAACACAAGAATTTGTTATTAACTACATATTCCGTTTAAAATATTCAAATGTGGCGCCCCTTGGTCTCTGCTATAGCAAATAGATATATGTATGCACATGTATATTTATCACACAAGTGTTAGTGAACTCCAAAGTATCATGAGAAACGTCATGGCCTATTTAACTATACACATTTTCATAATATTAATAGGAAAAAGGACGAAAAACCATTTTTCACACAATTTATCTTGTATTCGCGAAATTATCACATACCATTAATATTTAGGGGTACTGGAAAAAATTACATACCCTTTCACAATCCTTTATTCTCCATGTACAATCTCCCGTTCTCCATTTACAATCCCCCATTCTCCATTTACAATTCTCCAAATTTTTATCGATAAACCATGCACTATCATATTAACAAATTACTTTCTTAAAATAATTAAAATGTCAAAAATACGCACTTCCACGCTGTTTAGCGTTGCACGTTACTTAATCACTGCGTTAGATTTCAATCGAAACATCGTTCGAACGATTTTCGATACGTTCGAGATATTCCAATAGTTTCGAGATACAGAATCGGAGTGCCGTGCAAGCGTCTTCCCAAGTGCTCACTCATTGAATTCCAATTCGTGTTTTTTCAGTAGTGTTTTTATTATCAGATATATCTCATTATACATTTACAATCTTCGATAAACGCTTACAAATGCAATAAAGGTCGACAGGAATACCGAGCTCGCGGGTAATTCAAGCTTCTCCTTTCTACGTCTGCTACTCGATACACCGTTATACACTTACAAAGTACGTATTCTCCGAACAAAAAAAAAACTCTTTTTCTTTTTCACCAACGTTGCTTTTCGCAAAGTAGCACGAGGATGCGCCAAGCAATAAACTGCTCGCCGCTTCGAATTCAACAGGGCCGTACCAATTATTCCTTATTTTAAATTTTATTAGACATCCGTCAGGTTAAAAAACTCAGAGCTTACCTATACAATCATTCGCTTATGGGAATGTAGTATCAGATCGTTTGTATCGTCTTAGACAAGTAATAAGAATTATCAAATCTGCCCGGACAAAAACGTCTCAGCTTTCGTTCTTCGATATGCCGATCTCCCGATACAAAAGTCGTATAAACATTTATACAGTACGTTTCGTGTAACACTACTAAAAAATCGCTACGTAAAAAAGGAATAGGTGTGATAAACGAAACTAGTAAGAAAAAAGAAAAGGTGTGCGCATAGCGCGGAACATTCTCAATGAATGATGATAAAAAAATATATATTATACACAACCCACTAAGTACAATCTCGGGAAAGTTTGTCTCATCTCAAGATCGCCGAGCATGCCTGGCTCGTGATCGCGTGTTCTCTGTCATGCCTGTGCAGTTACGATTATGGCTCGTAACGAGAAATATCGTGTGTGAGGAAAAATATTGAAACGACTGAACTGTACCAAGCTGAGTGTTAATCAAACGATTATTTTTATCGTGTTCCAGGAGGCACTGCGTCCCGCCGCTCTGTTAGGTCTATCTCGGATGAAGAATGCATTTATTATACAAATGTTCAACGAAATGCACATTTCACGGACACGATTAACAAGTGACGCAGAATATTAAGTCAGTACACAAAGGTAAAAATTTATTTCTGTACCTCTTACTTTTGCACCGTACGTTTCGGAAACAGATGTTAATATAACTTCTTTGCCTGTGCTTCTTTATTGTCACTATAAACAGAGATAAATTAGTATGTTCCGAATTATATTCTTTAGCGTTGAGCTTTACAACGCATATACTTACCGATACATGCTGTACGCTAATAAAATAATCATTTGAACTCCCACGAACATCAAGAACATTGTTGTTGTTAAACAATTCGTTGTAGGGCAATCAACGGTGCCAGTATTTAATTTAGCGCCCATCTGTCCGATATCTCGTTTCAGAGCGTTGAGTCCGTCTCGCATTTCAGAAATCAGAGACTGAGAGTCATATCCCATTTGTTGTACCTATAAAAAAAGTTCTTTAGCGAAGTGTGTTAGGGAAAGATCGATAAAAGTGGATACAAACAGGCACCTGAGCCGTTGGAGCGCGTGCTTGATTATTCAAGATAGTGTCCGTCTTGGAATATACGTCGTTCATGAATGATTTAATTTCCCTTGCTGTATTTATTATAGCATTTTGATTGCCTAGCAGAGTTTCCACCTCTTGCCGACGTATTGTGTCGATTAGCTGAATCTGCTGTCCTGGTTGACCTCCCCCCGCCTGAATGCCTAGATAAGCGTTATTTATGTATAGTCAAAATTCTCCGTTTTAATCCGTATTGTACGCCGCTGAAAGAGCGATTACCTCCTACTTGAAGCTGAGATATTAAGCTTAAAGATCTCTCTTGCCTCCCAACCACTTCATCCAACTTTCTATTCAACTCCCGCAACGCGTCGAACATTTGACTCTGGCCGGAAAAGATTTGCCGCAACTCCCTCTGATTGTCAGTTTCAAAGAATTCGAAGTCTTCTTTTTCGCGCTGCTCGTCTGGGTGGTCTCTGTCGAATTAAGTTATTTAGAAACGAATTTCTGATTTAAAGGTCAACTTTTACGGTTCTTACCTGCGGTATTCCTCTTTTTGCTGTTCCAGTTTCTTCTGGTAATCCAAATACTCCTGGCTGAGCTTTTGCTGTTCCTCCAGAGAAACTTTCTGCATATCTGGCCTTGATTGCTCGGGAGGGTATAGAGAATGTGTTAGGAAATGAGAAACGTCGTGATCATCGGCCAAACCACCTTCAATAAAACATTACGAAATAAACGACTGTTGCAGTTACAACAGTGAGTAGTTATTAATTTAATGTTCAAGAATAAGTACCAGTAGCAGCAGAAACACCAAAATATCCCGCTTTGGGTAAAACGACGTTCTCAACTCGGAAACACATCTCGTAATCTTGTTCGTTGTTTGTCATACCGTTATGGAATAACACCTTTAATCAAACATTCAGAAAGAGATTAAAATCTGCAACCTCTGTATCAATACGAAAAAAGACAGAATAATGCTCACTGTTAGCGTATTTTGGTAGTACTCAATTTTTGCTCTAGTAGCAAATGGTTTATTGCGAAAGTCTCGCAAGCAACCAGCGGACAATTGCGTAGTACCGTCACTGTGTCAAAATAAAAGGGTCATTTAGTGGAAGCCTTAATGCATGCTAAAAGAGGTAAAGTAAGAGATGTAATTCACTTTGTATGATCGAAGTTTTTTGTGCCATCGTTGAGGACAGCGATAATGTAGGGGTTGTTGTGTTTATTGTCATTGTCGAAGGAGTCGAAGAAAATTCCAAGACCATTCCACATATCGGAGCTACCAAAGACAGTGCCGTTATAAGCACCCTTCGAACTGGTATACCAAAATGCTAAACCATCGGCACCGATCCTTCCTCTTCCGGTTACCCTAAATATCAACTCCACCTCCCACCAATCACAGAGAACTGGCTGTTTCACCCATATTGCACCTAAACATCAGTTAACGTTTCTGTACAGTGCAAACTTAAAGAAACTCCTTCCGCTTTCTCCAAATCTCTGTGTTAACTTAAAGTAGCTTCTTATGCTTACTCAACTACAAAAATGATATTCATTTGATAATGGCTAATGCAATGAAAATTCAGTATAAAGATCTTAAATTATAGTATATTAGCCAGTCAATATATGTGATTTATTTGCACGAAATAGTATATAATAAAAACCACGTATATACCAGAAAAGTTTTATTCGTATCATAGGGAACTCTTTATTTCTATTACATTGCACAATCTTTAATACCTTTAAGTGTAATAACCGATATAGAAATGAATGAAAGTTAAGGAAAGTTACATGTGACATACCTTTCTGACTTCTCAACGATGGAGCTACTCTAACATTCTCTGCACTAGCAATTGCATCTGTTAGAAAAAAAGAAATATACATTCCCTGACTGTTCAAACTGCAATAAATCAATTATAATACATGATACAAGAGGAGAAGAAAGTACGTTATAGGTAGAATAATTGAAAGCAAACGGCCGTATAATATAATATTTATTTCTAAAGGCGAAAATTCAAATTATTCGTGAGAAAACGTAAAATCGATATATTTTCCCGTTCGACTTTCGAGAGCAATTAAAGTAATTTCCAATGTAAATAAAAACATGTACAACTGTCGTGACAGTTTTATGGAGTTCTGTCACGTAAATAGTACCAACTTCGATCGTTAAAGTGGCGAAGGATATAGAAGCCGATACGGGATCGATTTTGGTGATGAAATAACCATGCATTTCATTTAAACAATCGAAAAGCCGACTTGCAGAAAATAACATACGGAAGTGTTTCACGGTGCCCGCACTTGGTTAGGTTTCGTTTCTACTCACTTCCTCCGTACTCCCAGAAAGGCACGCTCCCATCTTTTTGTGCTAGATACGGTGGCTTAAACGAATACCGATACTCAAATTTCCGATGGGGTATTTCACCGAAGACCGTGTTAATTAGAAAAAATACATGAAAAATTAAAAGCCACCCTACCTCGGCGGCCATCTTCATTTCGACTGCCGAGTCGAGAGCGGATTGACCACGATGTCGATCCTATATACAATCGCTCGAAACGATTGGTGGAACCGTTTGAATTCTCCTTTTCATTGGGGCATTATCAATGACGTGTCAATTCCGTGGCCACATTTCAAACATCTCGCCTTTCCACCGGGAAATTTCTCTTTCTTTTTTTCGCGACGGAAAGGCGCTTTCAATCGCGCCCAGCTCAATTCGACGGAAGAATCAGCGAGAAGGTGTTTCGTGAGTTACTTTTCATGAATTTCGTGTTCTATTCGCATTCGCTCGTTTTTGAGGACGTGTCATGTAGAAACATGGCGCTATCACGGATGCATCGTCGAATATATCTAGGAGGTAACGAAGATTTTATGAATGGTTGTAATGCGTTCAGCTTTATTTATTTATGTTAACCGTTGTTGTTGAAATTTTTGTCGTAATAATTTTTGGCGCATGCAAACTTATACAGGTTTATACAGGAATTTCAATTTAGGTCACTCCATATTTCATTTAATTATAAAATCGATTTGCTGTTTAAGTTTCTCTCACTCATATCGCGGTGAATGATATCGATGCAGATATTGATAAAGGAGGTGAAAAGCTCCTACGAACTGATAAATTTTACTTATCACTTAGATTATTTCATACGATATAGGAAATCTATTTGAATCTATTTATCGACCAAATGGAACAATAATCTAAATACGAACCACTACTAAATAGCAATCCTGTCTATTTGGATAAGTTACAATTTTAATAAAAATGTGTTCTATTCTACATTTTGAACGAGCAAAGTTAAAGCACAGCTTAGATGTTACAACAGCGTCGAATTTGATATACTGTCCTCAGTATCTTAATCGCTTGTTGCATTATATTTTCTAAATAAAAGATCAAAACGATCAGCCGTCAGTCCATTATCTTCCCGTGTAAACGATCTCTAATAGATGAAAAATGTCGGCTACCATCGCAACCAGCTGATTTCGGAACGCAGTTGTTGCGAGTCAGCGGTGCGTGCATTCGAGTGAACGTGTAGTTTGCCCTCCCATTTACTTGGATTCAATGGAAATACAAGATGGCGTCGCTCATTGACAACTATGAGCAACAATACGCCGTTTTGACAGCTGACATTACCGCAAAGATTGGTAAAATACGAACACAAAGCGGCAGTAAGTACGAGAACATCATAATCACGGAGATCGCTTCGCCGCGAGCCACAGATCGTTGTGCTTAAAGCGAACGTTCCCTATTTCCTGGCGTTATTAAACAACAATAATCGATACAGGTGACGTAATTTACAGATGAGAAACGAGCTTTCGTTCAAGATGTGGACAGACAGATCGAGGAGGCCCAGGAGCTGGTAATAACATATATACATTTGGTATTTCGTCAAACTCAGGTCGACTGTAAAAAATAAGAGCTTTCAATTGATGAGTAATCGCGAGGAGTTTGTAGGAGGGGTTATACTTCAGGGTTAGAATCGATCCTCCGTTAATTTCTGCTTAGTCATGAGTATTAAAAAAGCTGGTAAAAAAGTGGAGAATCATTTGTACTTTACTCTCCGTTGCTTCATTGTCAGGCTATGAAATTTGTGCTGTTTGTTTTGTGGTTGTATCAATACCGTAGAGGAGAGTTTGACTGGATACTAGAATTTAGAAAGAAGAACGAGAGTTCTAGTAGTGTTCGATGTATAATGTTACGTATTTGACATTCAGCTGGAGCAAATGGAGCTGGAGGTTCGTGGGGTGAACGGTGCTGCCCGTGACCGATTACGTGGTCGCGTGGAAAGTCACAGAGCTGAGTTGAAAAGATTGGCTCAAGAATTTCAATTGGCCAAGAGGCCGAAAGATGAGAGCATTGAAATGAGTAGAGAAGACTCCTGGGAAAGCAATATCACAGAAGATCAGAAGAAGAGACTGTTGGATACTTCGGAGAGAATAGATCGCACTGGTAGAACTTTACAGAATGGTTATCGAATGGTACTAGAAACAGAGGAAATTGGTTCCCACGTGTTAAAGGAACTGCACGAGCAGAGGGAGACGATCCAAAAGGGGAGGGGAAGAGTAAGATATCGATTTGATCTGTTTTTTAAAAATAAGGCAGGTTTTCTTTATTATTCGAAACCGAATTTCATTGTTTTAGTTACGAGAGACAGATGCAGAGCTGGGACGAGGATCTCGGTTGTTATCAGGAATGATTTTCAGAAGCCTTCAGCAAAAAGTTATATTAGCAGCCGTAGCGTTGACGCTAATAATTGTTGCTTGCTTCCTTGTTTACTACAGCTTTAAGTCCAGCAGCTAAAGAAACAAGCAACGCGATCTATCGATCGGGATACGGCTCGGAAGCCATATTTATTATCAGTGAGTTTCAAACGCTATCACTATCGAATACATTGTCTGTTAGGTGATTATTAAATTATAAATCGAAGTACTGTACCATACCCTTTTATTAATCTCTCCATTCATTTTGACCACCTTAAATCATAATTAAGTATGTGTCCTCGAATTTCTATGTCAGTTTCGTATCGATTTCATATCGATTTCGTATCGTGCGTTAGGAAACGTGTAAATTCCATAGCAGAAAAAAATGGTTATAATTATTAGTAATAACAAAGGATCACCTGCCCATTTATAACGTTGGTAACAAGCGTAGCATATTAATGTGTTTATTAAAACTTCTAAAACTGTTCACAATCGTTCACACTATTTTCGTCCGTTTTGCAATTGATTTATTACGGACACTTTGTGAAACGACAAACTTCGAGTTTCATTTACATACCGTACACGTGCCCGATTGTATTTTGTGTACGTCAAAATGTCCTATTTTGTACTAAATTCGGAATCCCACTAATCGTTGTTATTAATAAAAATATACAACTATAAGTGGATAGTCCACAAGAGCGGTAATCATCCGTATCAAAATACAAGGACAGGGAACGGTGAAAATTGTAAATATACGTGAGAAGTATCGAAGGATTATAGTGAAGTGAAATTCAAACGGGCCTAATAATAACCCATTTTATTACTTATAATATTGTCAATTATCTTAATAGCCTAAAACGGTGCTTTTTCTTTCAATGCGTCGCTATGTAATCGTGAAAATGAATATATATTAAAAGTATCGCGTAGTAACGAGTATTCGATGACGGAAGTGATTTCAGTGAATGGGACACAAATGGCGTTTGCGATCCTTCCTGCCGTTGTTGCTCCCATTGCTAATGAAAACAACACAAAGCGAATGTTCAGTCTGGTCAGTCCAAATGTCTGTAGAGATCCTCTATCTGGGGTTTGAAGTAGTCTTTCAACTGAGGCCGTTTTGCCTTCAATGTTGGCGTAAGAAGGCCATTCTGCACGGAGAACGGGTCCGGATGCAAATAAATATCTTTCACCTATGGTTAACAGAGAAGAAATCCTTGTGTTTCATCCCGTTCGTGTTAGAATACAAAGTGTATCGATATTTTCGACGAAAGATATGTTATAGGATACAAATTAATTTAAGAACGCTTTAATTTGTCTGAATTAGTATATGTATATTTTTTCTTTTGCATGCACTGTGGTGGTAGAAGAAAGTTTAACACGTGAATGGTGACAAAAGTGTTCTAATTTAACTAGAAGATATAAAAAAAAATAAAGTGGGATGCTTAGAATAGATCACTGATACCAACGTGATGTGTGAAATCTAGATTAATATGAATACGTGTATTGTAAACTTCCTTGCTACCAAAATAAAGCCACTGAATGTCTATTAAATGAATAAATGTTAATGGGAGGTATTATATTGTTTACCTGTTCGAAGGATTTAAGGCCAGCTTCTTTTCCCCATGCAAGCATGTCATCCAGGATCAACTGTTTAACCTGTGGGTTGGCACACAGCACGCTTAACGTGCCTGGTATACCGTTCTCCACCGCCCAACATTTCACGACATCCACATCCGGCACCACTATTCCCACGACGCAAGATTTCAGGGACTCCCCGTGGACGAATACTTGATGTACATATTGACTGCGTAAATAAATAATTTCGATTTTCTCTGGAACTATGTATTCTCCCTGCGACAACTTGAAGATGTGTTTCTTCCGGTCGATTATCTTCAGCGTTCCGTTCTGCGAGAAGCAAATTACCGTAAAATTAATGTAGCCGTATATACACACACATTTTGAGAAAACTAGCGAGACATGTTTTTTCCATTCAAAGATATGTATAGAAATTTTTAAATCCTTGAAACTCAAATCCGAAATTTTGCAAGGCTTCGAAATTTTCGAAACCCGAAACTTGAAGTGCTGATTCTATTTTGTAAGTGGAATATGTTGTTTTAAGAACTAAAGTGAACAAAGTTTTTGCATAAATCATAGTCATAAAATTGACTATAGTTGAACAAAATACAAACAAAAATATAACAATATGTATACAAATTCTCGAGGTACGCTGCGAGCGATTCTTTATTCATTGATTTTTATGCGTTTTCCAATCTGGGTTTCGAGAGTTTCGAATCACGAATAAAGTGCAGTTTCGAATTTTCGAAACTCGAAACTTTCTTGTGTTTCGACGGTTCGAGAAACCCATCCCTAATAAAAACTAAAATACTGAACACGTGTTGAATACGATGACTGCTGATTAAGAAAAGATTCGAAATGAATAGGTTCCCTTACTAGCTAGGCAATTAACGCGTTAATAACATAGCTACTGGATTTGAAGAAATTTGTAGCAAACAGCACAATGAAAATTCATATGATCCGATACTCTAAATAATGACGAAAAAATGTGAATTCTTTTGTGGAAATTTTGTTAATAAGTTCCTATCTTACAGGCAACCACATGCCGATGTCCCCTGTGTGATGCCACCCATATTCGTCGATAACTTCCGCCGTTTTTTCCGGATCCTTGAAGTACCCAACGAAGACGTTGGTGCCCTTCACGCACACCTCGCCTTTGCTTTTCTTGGCGTAGTATTCCATTTCCGGGACGTCCACTAATTTAACGCAGCAGCAAGCGACCGGTGGTCCCACGTGTTCCGGTACATGATCACCCTACGGTAGTTACGAGAACGTATAGATAAGTAAAAGTTTTCATTACTCTAAGCATGAAAGCAATTAATAGTGAAAATTCAATTGTTCTTTTGTCTTCGATATCTTTAATTTTTATTGCTGCCTTTCTAATCAGAGATTCACTTCGTACGTATCATATTAAGTTTTAAAAAGAATTTGGGGATTAGTACCTTTGTGGGGATTTCAGTGGAAGGAAGAAACAAAAGTGTCATAAATAAAACGATTATCTTTTTTAATAAATAATAAAATCACGGGCGTAGACGATTCTCAAATAATTTTGAATAGTAAAGTTGCGGACAAAATAATTACCACTTTTTAGATTTGCTATATTTTTGTTATTATTTAACATCATTTTAGAACTGTGGTATGTGTTTAATATGTATACATATTCTGATAGAAAATTGAAAACTGTATAAAACCCAATTAAAACTGAATTTATGTAACTAACAAATAAATTTTATGACATTGAACGGAATAACATATTTTTGGGGCCGACAAAGGAGTTACCACTTTTGGTATTCTTTTAAGTTGTCCTAAAAGTAGAAAGTGCCCTCACAAAATATTAGATTTTTTATTACTCTTCAAAAGTGGTAATGTTTAACAGCTTTAAAAGGGTGTCGTCGTATTTAATGTTATGTAGGGATTTTGTTCATTAGTTAAATAAATTCAACTTTACCTGTGTTCTATACAGTTTTCAATTTTCTATCAGAATATGTATATTTGGCACATGCTGCAGTTTTGAGTTGATGTTAAAAAATAATGGAGGTAGAGTGGATCGAAAAAGTAGTAACTTTATGTTCGCTACTGTATGTTGGCGAGTTATCGAATGAATATTTGTTTCATTTTACATGTTTCCATCCATATAATTATGCTTTCCTGAATTGAATAATTTTGGTCCAATTTATTAATTCTTCTATCGAAATTAAGCAGCAAGTATCTCGTCTCATCGCTAGTTGAACACAGAGCTGCGCATACATTTAATTTATGTTGAAAACACGTCTTATTTAATGTGGCTCCTTGTCATCACGAGCTTCCAAATGATTCATCCTGAGCAGTTACAGAAAATGCTGTTGAATTTCAGAACATTCCCAGTAGATCCAACCGCGCTACAATATATTCTGTTCCTTGAATTTTGTACCTAAATAAATCAGTGGAACAATTGGCGAGTATTCTGAAGCAGTGCAACGTTTTGCACCCAGTTGCACAGATTTCGTGCAGCTATATCTGCGGTTCTCGCTCGATTCCGCAATTGACGAGGTGAGCCACGTGCTTTTGGCGCGTGGTTGCAAATTATTTTACCAGATGGGCTGATATAAATATATATTTACGGTCACTTATAAATATTAGCTCGTGTTCGTCTAGCCACGTCGATACCAGCAAATATGATAAGAATAGCAACTATGCGTGTCACTTGATTATTAGTCAAGCTTCCACTAAAATCGGATGATCTCATCGAAACAATTCGCTGGTCGTTACTATTGCATTTTTCTCCCCTCCATTATCTGTTTCTCTTCGGAAATACTTGCAACAGCGATACCTATTTTTATTTTTAGATTATAGAAAAAACTTCAATATGTTCGTACAGAATATTACGTTATTATTTTAATGTAGTAAAATTTAGATAAAGACGTGGCTAATTCGTACTATTTATACTTAGTTGTGGTGTAATAAAAAATTTAAACTTTAGAAACTTCGAGGAGAGTAACTTTCTATGAGCTCCTTTCATTTGGAAATCGGAATTGCGAAAGCACACTGCGCGAGCAACAGGGGGATGCTCAGACTTGATAATAGCCGCGCGCTGATTTATTTTTCAATGCTCTATAGCTGTTTTTCTACCTCTCTACAGACTATATCCCGCGACTTAAACTCAGCGGGCGCACAAGCGATTTATTTGCGGAGCGTTTATTGACCGCCTCCTCCGCTCTAGACGCGAAGTATATGTATTCGCCTCGAGCTGAAACGTCTGTTAACATGCACTGCACTTATTCCCCTTCTTTGCATTCCATTTGATATAACATTACTCGCGTATGGCGCGGTTAAACGGTAGGCGCGCTCGATGCAAGCAATTCGACGCATTCGAGTCGAAATCAGACTATTTGGTGTGGCCGCAATAGAATCCGCCATTATTCCAACTATTATCCGGACATGGATAAGTAAATGTTCTCTGATGATAGAAAGCTTACTTTGGTGGTGTTGATGGTGTCATATTTCGATTGAAATGACACGAATGTCAATAAAAAGAGATAGAAACTAAGTTTTTTAATTTGCAGTACCAATACCTTTTAGTAGCTCTAAATAGCTAATCACTTCTCAAGTTCAACGACTACATCGAAGGTTTCTGATAAAGTTATTTTTAACTTGAGTGATCGTATTTTGGCTAACACTAGCTGAGTACTCTCTCTCTCTCTCTCTCTCTCTATTCTTTTCTCTTCTGGCGATGTGATAGTATCAGGTTCAGCTCATCGGTCCGGTTGAAGTTTTATGTTAGTTGTGTGTCATTTTTGGGTACCAACCTGAATCGTAAGAGTGACCGGTGCACAGCACTCTGTTTGTCCGTAACCCTCGACGACGAGGCAGCCTAGAGCGCACCTGGCGAACGTGAGGACATTTCCCGCGAGCGGGGCAGATCCTACGACCATCAGTCTCAGTCTTCCGCCAGTCGTCTCCTTGATCTTCCCGAAGGCAAACTTGTCCCAAATACTGTTGTTTCTGATGATCCCCTTCTTAATCTCCGCCTCCTTCGCCCGCATCCCCATGCTGAACACTAGCCTCTTCAGGCACGAGCTCTGAAGATCAGTTTGGACCTGCAACACGCCGATTGGAACCGGTCACTGTTGGATTCTATATTTAACACGGCTAATCCAGACGTCGAGCTTAAAAGCTACGTTTTCGCAGGGGACGTTGGCAAACTGGGTGGATAAACGTCGGCCCGTTTGAACGATCGATTCGTCGGTTGAACGATTTGCGGTTCCGCGGAAGAAGCGGCTGATCGCGCGCACATCTGGACTTAATGGCTGCCAAAGCGGCCCTCCGATTTCAAACTTCACTCTGACGATTTTGAAATCTGAGCAGGCTTTCCTTGAGACGCCACGTTGTTCTCGTTTCTACGCTCTTCTTCTGATAATTCTCAAGGGAAACTCAACCCTACGCGAGCTTTTACCATCTGGACCATTGGGAGCAAAAATAGGCTAACCTACATTTTTTTGCGAAATTCAGTTAGTAGCAATAATGTATTCCAATAGGCTGTATTACTGTTTCGCTTTCAATTTGTCTGCAAACTATTTCTATTCGATTTATTTCCGAGCTGACAGAGGCTTATCTTGCAATGAATATTCTTGAGGAATGTTTTGATAATTGGTTTCACCGAGCTAAATACACTTCTCCTGCCGACTTCAAACGAATCTGTGTTAACATAAATATCTAGTCTTAAATAGATTCCAAGAAACCATATCTCGAACGAAACCAAACTCATCTCTAATTTGCCAATTGCTTCTATCTTGTGCAACAAGTTGTAACTTCTTAAGTCACTTGGAACTCAATTAGGAATCCTCAAAATAAAGGCAAGCAGGTGTTCTTCAAAATTGACTCATTTCCTTCACTAATCTACAATTATTTTTGTTTACTTTCATATAATTCGTTCGACAAGAATTCGATAAATGCTCGACAAGTATTTCCATGTCTAAGAAGTTTCAGCTCGCACAATTAATTATTGTGAGTACCAGTCAATTCGCCTTTTGCATCAAACAATCTCGTGTCGTTTGATGTATCACGCGACGACAGAGCATCCGTATGCAACATGCAAAGAATACGTGTTAATGTCACGAATTTAATGCGTATATTTATCGTATAAACAACGCACAATACGCGAATTCCATTCATTCGAGATTTCAGGGTCACGGCGGAGATGAGTTCGTCTCCACCTGTTTCGATGTGTTATACGCGGCATCCTCATCGTTTGCCAGGGTAGCGTCGAGAGACACTGATGACCCAAACGAGTCTGACATCTCGTTTGCGTCGATGCAGAGCCATGGGAATTCAGTGAGCTCTCCATACCCGTGCAAGAAACTTCACAGAGGCATCAGACGTAGAAGAATACTTTAATTAAAATCATTGGAACCTCTGCTTCAATTGGATCCAGATATTGCAGCGTGTGTTTCCAAAAATAAAAAGTACAGTGCGATCACATTAGAATCCACCGGATAAGAATTGATTGCTGAATGTTCAAAGCAGAAATTAAAGAGAATTGCGTGCCTAACGCAACGGCAGAATATGAAACACATCACGCACTCACCGAAGCTTCATCGAGGAACGGGTGCGTTTATGCGTCTGGATAATTTCACTAATGCAACTGTCCGTCAGACTGAATGTCAGACGCGGCTGGACCACCCATCAAATTATTTTTGACAAATGTGCGAAAGGAATTCGTTGAAATAACTACGACCTCTGCAATTCGGTTCTCGATAAATTGCCCAGTATAAATTACTTGGCGCGCGCGTCCTTGCACTTTGATACACCGTTGGGCGTAAAAATATCCTTCTGCACGTCGATTCTCTCGAGGCGGAATCGCGATACACTGAATCCCACGATATCTGTGGAACGGAATTTTCTATAGGCTATTCTGCACCAGCTGTCCTTGCATCTCAATGGGCACGCGAAAATATCTACGCCTTCTGATCATCCGATAACTTTGATCGCTAAGAATACAACTTGAGCGCCCGCCGCAGCATTCGAAATTGTAAACAGGACAATCTCTAGACCTGTACAGGAAACTGGGAGAAATTTATTTTGTTGACATACAGAATTTGTCGAGCAGCAATTAGCAACGCATAATTGCGTAATATATTCTGTGAAGTAATCCATAGTTACTCAAAATAAGTATTGAAGGATTTTTATGCTACTTCTGTTTCATTTTCAGTTGTACTTAAATTCGTGGGTAATAGCAATCAAATGAGGAAATAATTTCTTTTTTTCAAGCTCTGAGCCTGAGTGATATATTTGTGATTAAGAAAGTAGGCAAATGAGCTACTAGTTGGTAGTAATTATGATATGTTTGTTTCACAAATATTGAGTTAAGGAGTCGTAGAATCTTAATCATTTGAATGTTTAATCAATTAAATCAACTTCTTAACATGAAGATATGATCACTCCATATAAATCCACACAATTCCATACAAATTGAAGATTTTTCTTGGCCTTCGATCTAGGTACCTACACATTCCTTCTGTGTTGCCAAATCACATGTCTTTCTCAAAGCTACTATTTTCGCAGTGCTTATTTCTTTTCGCATTCCAAACTACGCAAAGCTGTTTCTGAATCTGGCATTTAAAAATAGTAGGTACTTTTAGAAACGCGATCTCTCATTTTCATCCCTTTAGTCATCTCTATTAATTCCTCCCAATTTCAATTCCTATTACTACAAATACTACAACAGCTCATATTAACCCCACCACAGCTTTCAGTCCAGCTATACATTTAACATAATAGAAAAGCACACACATTAACTGCAATATCCTTACACTTTTCTCAAAGTTAGCAGAATCCTCAAGAAATAAAAACATGATTGGGTCAGAAGAGATCCGAAGCACATACTAGGGTTCCCCAAACAGTTCTACTACTCATAATAAAAGTCCTCTGTTAGGTGTTAATAGTGTTCGTAGCATCTAGCTTCTGATCCAATCCACACCCCCAATGAAAACCACCTAGCACATCAGTGAAGTTAGAGACCCCTCGAGCCCCAAGTTCGAGGTTCAAGCAGCGCGATGGTACTCGAGTGAGCAGATGGCTGCAAAGGTTGGAATCCCGTTCGGGGAGCGCAGGGTGATTGGGAGACTTGTCAGATTTCGCAAGCGTCACTCACCTTGTCGTACATTCGATTCAAGAGTCTCGGGACCGCTGGCATCACGGTAGGCCTCAAGGCTTTCATATCCTCGGACAACGTTTTGATGTCACCGCTGTAAAAGCCCACGGACCCGCCCACCATGTACATGCCGTTCTCGCAGCACCGTTCCAACATGTGTGCCAGAGGCAAGAAGCTGATCATCGTGTCCTTGTTCGAGGGCTTCTGGTCGCCGAGCTGCAGCAGGACCGCGCACACGCCCGCCATCACGTTCTGGTGGGTCAGCATCACTCCCTTAGGGTTACCCGTGGTCCCCGAAGTGTAGCACACCGTGCACAGGTCGGTCAATTTCGGCGGCACTTCCGGGTGGTTCTTCTGCGCGCCCAGACGCTCCACATCCTCGAACCTCACTAAATCGACGCCGCGGTTCTTCGCCCTCTGCTGTGTCGCCGGCCGCATGTCTTTTATCACCACCAGCTTCCTCAGGCATCTGAGAAGAAACGAGTTGCATGGATCAACCCTCTGGGTGGGAATTATATTGTGAAATGTGCAATGGGGGTGTAGCGTTACGAAGGATAACTGGGAAACCTGAACCCATGAAGAATGTTTTTCTTGTTTCAAAGAAGCTAGGATACGGAGCTCTTATAAGAATAAGGAGTTAGCTGTCAGTGTGTCCACAAATACCTTCAATCTACATTTACTTATGGCAATTATATACTGAGTAAAGAATGCTCCAAGTTTCTGAATTCTCTTTGAACTCTAAGAGTTCATTTCCTCAAGAACATATTGAACGTCACCTACCACGACTGATGTCACAAAAAGCCTGAAGAATCCCATATACAGTATGATATATCCCACTGCAAACCTCAGAAACCACCCTATCTCAAGTATATGCATACCTAGGCGCCTTATCGAGCAGCAAGTTGCACTTCTGGTCGTTCTCGCACACCACCAGGTTGATCTCAGCCTGGTTAATGATGAAGGCGCAGGCGTCGGGGCCCAGTGTGTCGTACAGTGGCACGACCACGAGGGAGTACGTGTAGCAGGCCTGCTCTGTGAGGATCCATTCGGGACAGTTTTGGGAGTAGAGGCCTATGAGAGTGTGGGAGCCTGGCGGGAGGCCCATGGATACCAATCCGGAGCCGAAATTCTTCGCTCGTAGCAGCGTCTCGTTGTAATGAAGCCATTGGTACGGTTTGTTGGGTCCGTCACGCCAGCCCAGACAGGGGCCATTGTCTGCCAGTCAAGAAGAAGATGCCAACGGCTAATGATCACGGGACAAGACCGACGGGGAAGTGCGCGTTTCACGCGAATGGATGGCCACACGACGCAAGAGCCGAAGAATTTTAATTGTTGCTGGTAACGCGGAGCCTGCCAACTCGTGTTCGCGGACGTGTCAGGGAATCGGCGAGTTGACACAGGAGGCACGGGCGCGTGCAGGAGCTTTAGACGCGGCGTGGAAAATCAGTCGAGGATGTATGATATTTATGATCGAGCTTAATGGCTCGACGATCAAGGCCCTCACTGTGTTATTGAAGAAACGTTTTCCTCGAGATTTATGATGTATGGTCGTTTGAACGAAGAACGCTCATTGGATTGATGATTTTACGCTTCCTCCGCCATGATTTCGGGGATTGTTGAGTCGATTTTGTGTGGAAGGGTTCAAGGTTGTACCTTGGTTATGTAGATATACGGTTTGGAGACGAAAATGGTAATAGTGGTCGTGGTGGTTTGAACTGTTCATATAAGGTAATTAGGGGGAAGATGCCAAGCAACCATAACTCAGAGTTTATCCAGTAGATGTGTTAGAAGAATTGCTGTTTTTATGGGTTAACAGGTAGTTTTTGTTAATTTAGTAGTTTTCGTTTCATAATACGTATATGATTTAGATAAAAAATAAAGTTTGTTGATTTGATAGAAATATATATGAGGCATTTGGCGGAAAAAGAGCGCATACGCCAAAATGCCATGTCAAGAAAATCGATTTCAAAGTTTTGATTATAGTATAACATAATAAAAAGTGTCGCAATTAAATCCAATTTTTTAAAGCTGTAGTACCGTATCCTTCAAACGCTTTGAAAACAGATGTCATGATTTGAAAATGATATGTGTCTTTATTTATAAGTTTCAAGCAAGTGGTTTATGTGCACTTCTTCCGTAATTCTGGTAAATTCGTAAAAAGTTGCTTCTTTGTTTAGTTATTTAAATATAATTTTGTTTACTTATTTAGTTACACCCTGTTTTATACATTGCTTAAATGAAAAATACAAAATGAAGCACAAAAATAAACAAAAAATGTAATGTTTTAAGTAAGTATTAGTTTCTTCGATTCTTTACAGCAAGCTGTCTTACAACTCAATTTTATCTTTCTTCAAAATTAGCTTCTTTCCTTGCAGATTCGATACTCGCCTCACTTTCCGTATTTCCTCACTAACACAAAATCCTCTATGAAACAAAAGTAGGAAAAAGTAGAAAACAGCATCTAGCTAATCTAAACGTGAGAGAAGTAATGTCCTTGGCACATTATGTATATAACATATACCTGAGTCGATTGAAACGATCAAATGCCTCATACATTAAATTTTTTCTAAATTTAATAAGAAATCGTAGGCATCTTTTCCCCAATTACCATATTTGTTTCTGTGCCAGGAACTGGGTGAAATTCCTTGTTATTTATGCAATAGATTTTGGGATTCACAAAACGTTGTAGATGAGTGTATAGTGAGTATAGTGAGTATAGTGAAGATATAGAAGTTATAGATTGAGAAGCATTCGTGTATTATTGAGAAGTATTCGTGTATCAGTATGATGTTATCATATTTTCATGTCAGTGTGATGTTATCATATTTTCCGAATATCAGGTCCCACGGAATATTTATCTGTCATCAAATCGCGAAGTAAGTTCCTTTATTGTCTTAACGATGCCTGAAGGATCCACTTATCGAGTTTTCAAACTATCTCGCTTGAGAGATGATCCCATAATACTGTATCGGATATTACCTGGCTCTTTGCCCGGTTCGCGCAGATTTGACGTGTATCTGAATCAATGTGTTCCCTCTGAAAATCATCATCATGAGAATCATATTCAACCGCCTTGTTTCCACAACATTACAAATCACGTTAAGTATAACATAGTGCGTGTTCACTTCCGTAAACACTATGTTCGATCCATTTTAAAGCACTTTATAGACTCTCTTCCCACTAATCCTACACATGATCTTAGTCAAACAACTGAAGAATATGTTTCTGCATGGCATTAGGCAACGAAAACAAAGCCTCGTTCGAATAGAAGTTATTGCACAATTCGACTTATTTTTGGACAAGTTATTCATTTCATCTGTGCATTTGTACCATATTTACTATTGCAGTCTGCCAGTTTCTGGCCAGATAGAACTACACTGGCTTTTCCGAAAACGAAGTCACATAAGGAAATATATTAATCTATATTTTCTACCTAGGTATCTTTTTTATGTATGAGTTTATTTTAAGGTGGTCGCATCAACACTAGAGTCATTACAGACGTAGGTGTTCCTTCACGTAGAACCATCCCCTTCCTTACACACAGTCACTTCGGTAGCACCCTGTACAAATCGTTCCAAGGGAATAATTAAAACCCAAAACAAAATTCTCTGTGGGACCTAATAGCCTCAGTAAAAGAAATCCGCTCAAACCATTTCCCTAGCTCCAGTCCCCTTGCCCCTTCCAACACTACCTCAACAAAGAACATATTTGCTATTTTTCACACACCTGAGGAAGAATTCTAAACTTTAAGCGTTGTCTACTTAACATACAAAATGAAGAAAATACTATAAACAATATCTTCGCTCTTCAGTAGTTTAGCAGTGCTTCTACATACTATCGCGAGCAGTTTCCAACAAAAGCAGCCTCACTATTAAGCTCTCTTCGTTCGTTCCAAGCGAGAGACGCGCATTTCCACGAGCTCGATGTAATGAGCACTAACAACGCCACGAACCAACAACCGTCCCTGAGGACGACAGGTGTCTCGTCTCTAGTGGTACGCGCGTGGGTTCCGCCGCGGGTTAAAAATAAAAACCGCGTCGAATTAAATATGTAAGAAACGCAATCGCGAGCCGTTGGTCCGCGAATCGACGGTGGATCGCGATAAATCAGCGGGGCGTCAAGCGTAGGGTTCCTCGGGTCTTATTAGTCGGCAGCGGGACCGCGCAGGGTGTTCCGTCATGTGAACGTGACCAAACGGCTCAGCCACTTGCCAAACGGTCCATTACGCGGCCGCGTGCAGCCGACTCTGCCCGTTTATTTAAAACGCGCACGGAATAGAGATGCGGGATCTTTTGTCGCGCAACCGAATTCGACTTACTGGACTCTTTGGCGCCTTTGCGGAAACCTTCATAGAGGGTTCTCGTGTCCTCGTGAATGTAGCTCACGAACTTCCCCTCCTTGCTGTCCTTATAAAACCTCGACACTCTGATTAGGTCGGTGCCCTGCAAAACGTTTGCACACACGTGAACATCCTAGGTTTATTCTCTGCTTACGTAACGGAATGCCAAGTGCAAATCTAAGTATAGCCGGCGGCGTGGACGAATATATGTAACGCGTCGAGGGGAGGAGCTGAGCGGGACTGGTACCGTCCCGCGGGACGTTCCCTGGAGGAGAAAGCTAGTTGGGATCTCTTCCCGGCGTTACCCCGTTCTGCTCCCAGAAGGCGACGTCCCGGTCCCTCTAGCGACGCCAAGTCGCTTGTGCAACAAGTCTGCCCACCCACACGGGCTTGAGCGAAACGAACGGGGGCCGAGGATTTCGTCAGAATGTTCTTTACTTGGTCCTAATGCAGCCTCGCGGGATGCTCGTGACAGCGTTAAGTCACGAGGGAGGGTTCACGACGAGCATATATGGGGATTTAACGGGGCACGGTTCACGAGGACACCCAGCATCCCGCCGAGGGGGTGTCTATCAGTGCCCAACGGGGGACGCGTTAAACGGTGTACCAAGACACTCCACCTTTACTGTGTCGGACTGATCGCTGAGGTCGATCGGTGGTCGAATGGGCTCGGGGGAGAAACAACACGACGACATGTCTCTCGGTCCCTTCAGGCGGACGCTGCACAGAGGATGCCCGTACGAGCGTGTTGCGAGGCCGACGTATCCGTTCACCAAGTGATTATCGATGGGAGATGCGCGTTTACTCGGAAGCAGACGGGCCCGCACGCCCGCGTCAGACACTTCTCTTCGTCGCGCAGAGTTAAGCCCTCGATCACTTCGCTTGTCAGAAGTGCTACTGGTGCTGCTGCTGCTGCTGCTCCACCGAGAGGAGCCGCTGCTATCAGTAGCTCGCACATAAGACTAGCTCGTCGTCCATCCTCTACGACGATCTTCGACTATATTTAAATATAGTGGACCGAGCTGGTGGTGCGAGCGTCGTCCTCGACAGCCACCGAACTTATTGGACGATCGCCAGCCGCGAAAAAAATCGATCAACATAGGGCTTTCACGGGGTATCAGGCTACGTGAAAGTGCTCGTTGAGACCACTGTCTCGGATGACAGACGGTTGTCGAGTGGTAGCACGCGAGGATGACGTATTAGTGATTGATGTCGTGCTGGGGAGGCCGATTCGATGTTGAGTGAACGTTGATAGGTGAATAGGGGTCGATCGGAGGTGACTAGGAGGAGACGCTCCGAGTGGGTTCATAGAGATACTCCGTGGGCCAGTGTTTGGAATTGTTTGCCGATTTTCATTAAGATCGTATCGTGCGATAGAGTTTCTTCTAGTTTCACAGTTACTTGCATTTGTTTTTCAGGAGTGGGTATTAACAAGTAGGTAGACATTCACTTATAATGGAGTGTTCCGCATTGGAATATATTTTTTTAAAATACTCATAGTAACTAAGAAATCCTGAAAATTATATCTGCAATGGACCTATTCGAATATGACGTGAATCTGAATATGACGTTATTTTTTGTGTAAAAAAAAATCCTAAGGTAGTTCTCTTAATAAAAAATCGGGATTTTTGAGGTAACTCAACAAGGAAAGGTTAGAGAATTGTTCAAAATATTTTTTTCGGAGTCAGCACATCAAAAAACCTACAGATGCCAGGTTTTAGCCAATCATTCTTAAATAAGAGGATTGTGACGTTTCTCGCCTTAAGAACGTTAGTAAAATAGGTCCATTGTAGATATAATTATCAGGATTTCTTAGTTACTACGAGTACTTTAAAAAAATATATTCCAAATCGGGAAACTCCATTCACTATAAGTGTATGTCTATTTGTAAGATATATGTCTCATTTTGTATATCATATTCTTTAAATTGATACAAACCTAGAACTACCATTCTCGTATATGAGACATTGAGACGGCATTGAAAACGGACTAACCCACATTGAAAAAATTATTTTCTCCTATATTACATGATTAATACAGCCTATTGGAATATATTATTGCTACAAACGCAATTTCGCAGATAATGTGGGTTAGTCGGTTTTTACTCTCAATGCATCATATATGTATTATATTTACCTTTTCAATAGTGTATTCCGTTGTAATTGGAACTAACACAAGTGCACTGGTAATATGCTAGTAGTATCAGTAACAAATTAAGAACACAAAGATAAAGATAGAAGCGTGTTACTATAAACTTTTTTTAATCTCAAGATTTGTTTTGTATTCAACTACATAATAATAAAAGGCGTATAATGAAACTGCGACTGATTATATTCTGGAAGCAATTGGAATTTCCAGAGGTAGTAATAACGTACAATTAAACCAGCAATTTACAAAACTGCAATTGCACCGGCCATTGTGCTCATAAATTAATTGATTCTCCAAGCATTACAAACGGTGAGCCGTGATTAATGGCACGAGTCGGCGTGTTTACTCACCGGAAGTAACACGGACTGACTATCAAGAGGAAACAGCGGTTCTTTTGACTTTGGCTTGATTGCATGATAAGCTGCGATTCCAGTGACTACGAGGATTCCTGCTGCTCCACCCAAATAAGGCAGATAGTCGTCGGACTGTAACACTACGTTTGAAATTATTTGAGCCATTTCAAACTGATTCGATATAGAATTTCAATTATATATACGATATTAATTCTGTATTACCCTGCCACATCTTATCTCGATCTGAGACTGCACTTTTTTCCTAGTATATTGCTTCCTGAATTCTCGGCAGTCCAATTATCCGTCCATCCACAAAATTTTATTCACATTCACGTGCAGGATGCTACACTAGACAATTATGAAAGCTTATATATAACACGGTTGACCATATTGAAATTTAAAATAACTTACAAAAATTTGCAACTAAATTTATTAGTAAAAGGAAATACTGAACTCCAATGTTTGTAGTTATTCTAAATTCTTTAGAAACACTGTAACATATAAGTGGAATGATAACGCTGTCCATGAAATAGTTAACAATTTCAGGAATTAATATTAGTATCTTACTTTTAAACGTCACTCAGACATATACACATTCCAAGAATTAATTTGTAAATTTCATAAATGACACTTAAATTCTCCACGCTTCGCCACGTGTCACTATCAGCTAACGAACTTTCACTAGCTAAATGTAGGTACAACTAACCAACTTCGAAAAATTCAAAGAGCAAGCAAACTCTTAAAGCAACGGAAGATTACACGTTAATATAACTCCACGCGAATCACGCGGCAGACCACAGCCACGCCATGTTCTATCGAATTAAAGCGTACTCGAAACCCCACGTGTAGCTGTGACACTAGAACCTGCCCACTCCTGCTGCTTCGTACTTACTGTTAAACTAATTTGCCAAGCTGTCGCGCGAGGCTCGTGGCAGGCTGGCTGATAGTATACGCCACGAGGGAGGCGAAGCAAGGAATAAAAAGATCGAAGCCAACGGACGCCGGGAAGAAACTGATGTCAGATCCTTGGAATGGCAGCAGTTTTTCTGGCGGCACGCGTCGTGGCCGTTCGCTGGTATGCAGCGTCATGACGTCAGCCTGCGAATCGATGTTTGCCACTGCAACATCCCTTAGCAACCACCCCAAGCTGGCTCTCGGCCCGAGAGCGACGCAGGCGTAATGGAATCTGACGAGCATCGCCTGTCTGTTAGGGTAGCACGAGCTCGAGTGGTGCCTGCCGGCGATAAGGACATTCCAGCGGCAATTTCGAACCCCGCTTCTCGATTGGCAGCTATTTAAGCACGGTCCTTCAGCCTCGCCGGCTGGCCAAGGATCCGTCATCAGTTCGATGCCGAATCCGATCGACAACGTGTCGAGATCATGCGATTTATCACTGCTGTTCTGAGGTAGAGCTCCGCGGTGTCTTACGGCATGAGTCCCTCTCAGTACCTGCTGCTAGTGGTTGCTGGGACCTTCTGCGTCTACGGGTTGTGGAGGACAGGCTCGTTTTCATGGCAGACGTCCACGGTGCACGCGAAGGCGTCGATACAGTTCGACCTCTCCATCCCAGCTACCTCGGTGCTTCATCGATTCCCCAATAGAACCAGCAGAAGGGCCATCGATAGGAACCACAGAAAGTACCGCGGTGCAATGTCGAAGTACATGCTAGAACTGTACCACCGGAGATCAGACGTGGACATTGTCAGGGCCCTTCAACCTATCCACGTGTCAGGCCCAACGAACGACGGGTCCAGGGTGCTAGTGTTCTCAGTGCCACCAGTGGACCCAGTGGAGACTCTGGAGGTGGCGGAGCTGCTGGGTGTTGCTGGGGAGATCCTCAAAGTGCACCTGGACCGGTCGAACGCCTTAGAACGCTGCAAGTCGAGGAGGGATGATAGTTGGAGGGCCTTCAATGTCACTTCAGCCGTGGCAGCAAGGGATGGGAACGTCGTGAGGCTTCGTGTCTATGGTAGAGTAGGCTATCGTCCCTGCGGGGACGGCCCTATATTGCTGCTGAGCTATAGTAAGACAAAGAAAAAGCGTCCCAGGCGATCTGTTCAGGAAGACGAGCAGGAGGATGAGGATGGGGCTCGCAGGAAGCGCAGGAACTCCTGTAGACGTCGTCCGTTGTACGTGGACTTCGCGTTGATAGCCTACGACGAGTGGGTGGTTGCGCCGCCAGGCTACGAAGCCTATCAGTGCGCTGGCAAATGCTTCTATCCGTTTGGTGATCATCTCAGTCCGACCAAGCACGCGATCGTTCAGACCCTAGTGCACGGGGCTCTTCAGGGGGTTGAAGGTGGTAACAAACCTGTTGGAAGGGCTTGCTGTGTACCTACCAGACTCGCACCCACTAGTCTGCTTTACCTTGATGCTAGTGGGACCTTGACGTATCAGTATGGGTACGAAGACATGGTTGTCGCGGAGTGTGGGTGTCGCTGAGCTTATTCGGCTGAGGAATAAGCGTTTGGGCACTGCGAATGGTAAATATTGGAAGGATCTGAAGGAATTTTTGTATTTTGAATAATTCATTTTCTCAACTTTGCGTCTCGAAATTGGGATTCTGTGGTGTCTCATAAGGTGATAGACTTTAAGCATTGTTCCTTGTACGGTACTTTATAAAATTTAATGTGTATTTTAACACGTAATTTTAGCCCTCTATTATCGGTAAACTAAACACTTATACTTTCGAATCTCATGTGTAATTTCAATTGCATGGAACTTTTTCATATACTTGTTGCAAGTGCCTTTCAAACTGTCGAGCACAGTGACCATAGAGGGTCGTTAGACAGGAATGGATAAAAAACAGAAACCATATGCAATCGAATTAAAAACGATGTAAGCCTATTAAGCTTGGAATGACTTCGAGTGTCTTCTATTAACGAAATTCAACTGCACACCCTCGAATCGCGACACACGGAGCAGTACGCGCACGAGATACACAGTATAAAAATATATTACACATATGTACTTATACAACACGCGCGATGCCACTTTCAACGCGCCACGCGGGACGTATGGAAAGAGGGAAGTAATATATTCGGTAACATTGTCTTCATAAACTCTGTCAAATCCCGCAACAACGTCTCCGTCGACGCGTGCAGTTTTCAAAAACTTAACTGAACACCTTTGAGCACATTTCGTTGTTCTTCCTATTCAGAAGATAAGACCTGCCTGGATTGTGCAGCCTCATCCTCCTGGTCTTCCTCAGCTTGTGCCTGCTACCAGCTATTCTCTCGACCTTGTAGACTTGGTATCTAACGAGGTTCTCTGGTTGACTGAGCCTCATGCACAGGGACACTGGCCCGGAGAAGTCTACGTCGGTGGCCAGCTCCAGCTTTGGCTCCATCGTCATCGAGAACTCGGCCATGCTCTGCACGAAATCGGTACGCACCTTGGTACCACCCTGGATCACCACTCCAGCCTTCAGATCCACCAGCGACTGTGCGGTCCTTGACCACAGACTCAGCAGTATCTGCCCTGCCAAGTCGAAACTCACTGCACCCTGAACGTCCATCTCTGCCACAATACCGGAGGCCAACGGAACGTACTCGTTGTAACTGTGAATGGAAGCCAGAGCCTGGAACGCTGTTGTTCGCTTAGAAGCAGTTCCAGACCATACGTGCCCCATCAGCTCTCCTTGCCCCGAGAAGAAGACGAATGGTCTGATACCGACGCCCAGAAAGTCGATTTCCATCCCAGCAGTGGCTAGTTCATCATCCTGAACATCCTCTTCCTGGCTCGACGTGGAAACGAAGCTACCTAGGCCACCGGCGAACAGTCCCAGAGAGAACAGTGCCTCTTCGTGCTTGTCAACGCTCAACACCACGTCGACTATACCGCGCTTTAGCAACCCAGAATGAATCTCCTGAACGGTCACCAGAGACCCATTGCTGTCAGCTGACTTGAGGAAGCTCCTGGTGAAGGCAGTGCTCAAGCCACGCTGCGCGAACACGTTGTAATTAACCACACTCTTGCCAGCTGTCTTCAAAATCTCGTTCAGATCAGCTGCTAGTTGAGGGTCTTTCTCAGACAGCTGGTCCAAACGCTGGCTCAGGTACTTCCGAATTTCGTAGGCGGGATCAGTGCCTGCCAGGTATTCCACCAGGCCTCGGATGTCCTTTTTGGATGGCCCACTTTCCACGATAATATCCAACGCCAGGGTTCGAGCACTGCTGTCCCTCTTGGGCCCACCAAGTTGGTAGAAGACTCTGTTGGCAGTGGCTATGACTTCAGGAGTCAGCGAGTGCTTAGGAAGGGCAGCGAGAGCTCGCCAAGCTGCCACGCTGATGGCCTTGTTCTCGCTCATTGCGTATTTCAGTAGGGTTGGGATGGCAGCCTTGCTCCTCAGGTTCCTTAGGGCCCTGAGGAACTTCACTTTGCACTCCTCCCCTGTGCAACTGTCCAGTCCAAGCTCCAAGCTCAATCTGGCTTTCTCGACAGCAGCTGGTGACTCCAGGTGACGGGCCATCGCTGCTGCTGTTAGAGCTAATGTTTCTGACACTTTGTCGTTCTGGAGCGTTTCTTCTGAACGTTTCAAAATATTTTTTGCGACATCTGCGTCCGGGGTTGGGGAGAGGGATAAGGCCCAAAGGTACCTCTCGGTGTCGTCGCCCACTTCGTCTTGCCGGAGGACATTCATCGCTGCCTGGTGGCTCGCCGACGTTGACGAGGAACCAAACACGTTTAGCAATTGAGGCTTCAGTTGGCGGTAGCGCGGACTCTTCAGGAGTTTCAGTAGCTCGTCTGGCGTGGAGGATTTGACTAGAGGCACCAGTTTTAAGAAAGCAGAGGCAGACTTTGCGGTACCTAGGACGCTGCTGTCGAGAACGTTGCGATATTCCTCGATCGTTTGTTCCATCTGGAATTAGTTCAGAGAATATTTACTGATTGAAATAGATTGAGGGGTGATTGGTGTTGTTATTTTTATAAATGTATTTGTACAGTGTGACTTGGTGTGTTAAGACTATGTGGATTTTAAGAAGACGCTAAAAGGAATGGTCCACCAGAGAGGAGAAGTTCATTGTTATTGAGAATTTAAAGACTTTCTGATTCTTCTAGATTCAAAGAATAAAAGAAAATTTACAGTCTAATATCAGTACAAACAGAGGAGATAATTGGGCACTCTATTTTTGGTGGGCCACTCTACACAACTTTTATATTACATATATGCTGTTTTATGATATTTATTATATATAAAATACTTTGAGTAAAATAGAAATAATTATATGTGCCTGACGTAATGGTATGTCAGAATTTAGATCCTTTTCGAAGACACATTATGAAACATGCCACTAAACTTTCGAGTTTCCCACGTGTTTAGGTGACCTTCGTTTTGTACAAATAAACACAGGACAATGTTGGTAATCTAAGGATAATTTTAGACTTCCTAGTCTTTGTAGTTGTCACGCTATTGACTTTGGCTTGGGAGTCTCCTTTATATCAATACGCAACGTTCACGAAATTCTGGGAAAGGTTATCAAATTAAACTCTCTTCCAAATTAAATATTATAAAGTGGATACGAAAACCTACATTTGACCGTCTGAAGGCATTTAATCAATCATTCATCTAAATTTATTTCTGCTGTAGAAACAACAACGAAGAAAATGCATTTATTTTCGTATGCGTTATTTCTTATCAAAATTATTTTTCCTACAACTTAACTTGCAAAATTTTAAGAAAACTTTATGAAACTTAAATGAAATTGCTACAAAACTTCTACACCTTTCCAAAGTTCTTGCCAATTTGTGCACCTTTCACTCGAAATAATTTTTAAAATAATGAATGTTTCAAAAATTAGAGACACTTATTATAGTTCCAGGCATATTGGTTCGCAAAGTGTGTCCGACTACGGACCGTTCCTATTCCCCTGGTTCCTGCCTTCTCACAAAGTTATACTTATCAGTAATTCTATTCAAGATTCCTGCGTTATATCACTTATTGCTTTACACTGTTAAAGGTAGTTTACAGTTTTCGTTTCCATATACAACAAAAGAATCTTCCCTCTTCGACATATTTAACAAAACTTGCTTCATCAATTAGGAGATATTTCGTTTATCTCTAACATCTGCTTCAATCTCCCTCAATACCCAGAAACATGATCTCCCATTTACTACAAGTAATAAAAATCCTGGTTCAAACTAACCGTTTGACAGCCGCTACTTGGACACGTGGACGGCTCCGTTTGAAGCTCGATATTCATCTCCTGGAAACCCGGTTGCAGTGCGGCGACAGCCTGTTTCAAGGTGTCAGCATTCACGGTTTTCGCGTTCAGCGTACCAGGTATTAGCTCGAGTGTCCTTTTCGATATAACAATGGTCCCAACTTCCGGTCTAGCGGCGAGAGTCATTTTATGCTGTTCCTCATCGCGCACCATGCTAGGCAGAAGGTGTTGCGTAAGCTCGTAAGTGGAATTGCGAGTGCTAGCGAGTTTCACGCCGAAAAGCGGATTGGGATGTTGTTTCCTGGATGGCAGAGCGCTGTGCTCGCAGAAAGTCTTTCGTTTTCCCAGGGTCCTGGGGCCCAGGGAGTGGTAAGTTACGTTGCAGAGGCCACTGGCGTCCCGTTCCTGCACGTCGTCGTCGAACACTCTGTATTGGAAGAGGCTAGCTAGGCCACGTTTCAGATTCGCGGAGGAGACGCTCTCTGAGCTGTCCATGTAGATCGATTTTATCTCGCCGTTTCGCCAGAATACCAGCAGAGGTTTCTCTGCAATCGCGTCCACCTTGGACGAGTGCTCGACGAAACCTTCTGGCTCTGGTGCTCTTCGGGATTTGATCCATAGTTGCGGTGATAGTAACTGTAAAGGACATTTGTGTTAAAAATAGCAACACTTCGTGAGATTTCGCGGTGTAGGTAGAGCTGAACAGTAGCGACGTCTTCAACGCGCAAGCTTGTGTGATTTAAGATCAGGAAACGCTTCAATGGGAACTCGACTAAGGGAAGAAGGTAGGCAAATATATTTTGTGGGTTTTCTACTCAACGTATTGTGTATACCTAAGTTATAAATCTAATTATAGTTTATCTTTAAGTCTTCGTATGAAATCTGATTACCACGCTTGTGATTATTAATCTCATCTTTACAGACATTAATTTTGCATGGAGTAAAGATAACGTTTTATTTACGATCTATATTGAATACGTAAATTGTTCGTATCTGTGATGCATTTATCAAAGAGGAGACGATAAATACCGAGAGTGTTTGTGTGTTCCCTATGTGAGACTGATAACCTCTCCTTCAACGGAACGTAAGTTCAAGCTACTTTTGACAAATATTAAATCGAATATTTCTCGAATACTGATATTTGGAATTTTGATCTTAAAACAGTTACAAATTTAATAAGTAGTAAACCCGCGATAACTTCCCTTTGAATAGAGCCCATTTATTAAAATTGCCTCATATTATCATGATAAGTCAGCATTCTAACGAAAGCACATATCTTAATATATCAAGCAGAAAGCTTCTATATGTTTGTGTGTTTGTCTGTCGCCTAAAAACTTTCGAACGATAAACTCTGGAATCACGAAATGTGCCTCAGCTCATTATGCCTGACTAATCCAGATAAATATGACCATGTTAAAAATTTTTTTTTTTATAAAATCAGAATCTACATTTCGAGCGAAGCCGACTAGTAAAGCTAGTTATATTATATAGTAAAGCGTTTTGCCATTCACAAGTAGAATGGCACAGATAGGAAGAAAACACATTGAAGAGTTTATTACTCCAATCAAGCTGAAATGAACACATCACGTGACAATCTTTCAAACCTATCCTTCACATCAAACACACAATCGCATCCATTAAAATTATCCCCAAAGTAGCAGCAAAGTAGCTACAATTACCCACGTCCACCACAAAAAAATCCCATGTACCACACTATTGGGCACAAAAGACCTCGTACCTCGATCCTCAGCAGAACACTATCACGATCGGTGGGCAGCTGCCAAACGACGGTCACGTCCAGCTCGCCGGTTAGCCCGAAGCCAACGTCCCCGCTGGATTTCGAGGGGGCAGTCTCGCTGAAGAGCAAGGTTGTCCCCAGCTTGTACTTAAGACCGCTCCCCACGTCCCAGCCTCTGGTGGCCCCTGCCACCGCTGCAAGAATCACCAACAGTTTCCAGTAGTACATGGTCGCTAAGCTGGAAATCGGCTGGGAACCACCACGGTATCCGCGATGGTAGTTGACTGGCCGGATGGCGACGGGGGCCTATCAATTTTGGAATGTGACCCGGCGGGAGTCACGCGACGACTGACAAACATTTTACTCTGGAATCGCTCGTCTAAACCGATGAGACACGCAGGATACCGGCCAGACATGTGTGCGCGCGTTGTCATGCGGGTCGCCGCGTGTGTGTCCGCTTGTGTGCGCGCGAATATTTGATACCCGAGTAAGTAGATGTAGGAAGCATGATCGTGGAACGATTGGGAGTTATGAAATAATTGTTTTTTTTTTTTAATATCTTTGGCGGTAACTTTGAGTGGAATCGGCTGGCGAGGATGAAAAAGTGGTTGTGATTTGTGATGCAGGAAGTTTTGGAGATTTGATGTGTGTAATAGTGGTTTTTTAGAAATTTTGCTGCCAAAAATTATTGTAGAAGATTGAAGTTTGAGTTGTCATGTTTTAGTGGATGTACTTAGATAATCGGTTTATGGTGATATGCATGTTTGCTAGTGTTGTTTAGATTAGGGTGAAGTTGTGAATTTGATTATAGCTATTAGAGAAACCGCCTTTCAAGCCGTCAAATTAGCACATTGATGCGCTGTAACATCGAATTTGGTTACTCATTGTGTCTCGATGGTACTTTGCAGAATGTAACGCTTGTAGATGAAAAGTGTGAATCTGAGAGAAAGCTCGAGTAAAAATTGCAGACTCGTGTGAATACCTATGTCAGCGTGTGTATGTAAATGCGTCCGTGCGCTTGTGATGCATCGTGCACACACAGGCAAATGTATTCGCACGGCTGCATGTACGGGGTGACTCAGAAGTGTAATAAAAATGGACAAAATTTTAAAATAAAAAATCTCGAAATCTTGAAATAAACTCATAATCCACTTAATAAATCAAAATAATGTACCTCGAAAATAACACTGTTTAAGCATCCAAACCCAGTCGAGTAACTCAAATATTGGAATCATTTCGAAAATTTCGTAGACAATTAAAACTATCAGAATTTTTTTATTCTACTCTAATTTTTATACTACTCAAACTTTTAGAGCTACTAAAATAACTCAAGTCACTCAAATGAGTCAGTCAAATGACTGAGTACTCGATAATTTTACTCTATTTGAATTTCTATCTACTTCAATTTTTGGAGTATTCAAGCAACCCCAAATAAATTGTTCTTCAAATTAACAATTTCACCCAGAAAATAATAAAAATTGATAGTAGCACTTAAGTCTTTAAAAATCAATGACTTCTGGCTCATAATTCGCGTAGGCATTTTTCATTATTTAAATCAAATCTCACTTCCGTGGTTCGTACTTTTGGATCGTACTGTACATGCAAACGTGCGGATACTTGACGCACACAGAAACATGATGTCTGGATCGCTTTTCTAAAGCGACTGCGAGATCGGCATCCTTCTGCGTGCACGTATCTACGCGCTCGCGCACTACAAACACCATGAAACGACGGGCACCGTTAATTCGTGGAGTCCCTGCTACACGACAATGAGACACGGAAATGCCATATCCCCCCTTATGATTAAACAAAAGATACTTGAAACTGAACAACTAAACGACAGGAATTTTTAATTCCGGAAAGTGTCTTTTGTTATTTGCAATGAAAATTGAATCAAATCGTGGGAAATGCAATTGGATGACATTTTCTACATGAATTTTCTTAGATAGAATTTAATATATCTACAGGGTGTTCAGAAATTGGTGGTTCAATGTATGCATGCAAATGTGTCGTGTAGTAATTAATAAGCAGTAAAGTATTAATAAATATGAGTTGAAAGAAAATTGTGCCTTAGTTGCAATTTTGAAAATATTTTTATTGGACGTAGGATGTGTTTGACATCTGTTTCCCACTAAAATGCATAAAACTTAGACTGTAGGAAATTAAACTAGCTTCGTATTTCTATTTCTTGTATTGAATTCCATAATTAAAATGTAATTTTTTTTAAAAGTAGTAAAAGTGATATTTACACATTTTATGATAAGGTTATGATCTGATAAGCAATTTTTGAATGGAACTAGGCTTTAATATGGTGGCTATAACTACGAAAAAAATCAAAGAATATAAGCTATTGATAGCTAGCAATTTTTCTTCTGAAGAAAACAAAACTTCACAGCGATACTTTTGCTATGTTTATGTTCTTCAATTTGTCATCCTTATCCCACATCGATGACAAGTAAAGAATATACCGAAGTATCTCGATTTTTCAAAGCGTAAAATATTGGTTCACTATAATTTAGTACGCCAAGCGATGTAATTTATATTTGTTCAGAATATTTACAGACTTCAGCAAAGAGTAATGCTATGTTAAGAAAAATCGGGTTTCATATGCCAGAAATTATATAGCGTTCTTTTTTTTAAACAATTAATGAGTATTGTGAACACAAAAACAAAATTTATTTGTTAGTGAATGTGCTGTTCTAGATAAGAATATTAAAGGTAAAAGAAGTGAAGGAAGAAGAAATGGAATCCCGATCTTAAGTAACTACTCGCTCTCGTGTCTAGGTTGCCTAGGATCAGTTATCCCGTCAAACAGGCTTGGATTCTTTCGTATTTATGGATCCAGAATTTTGTAGCGTGCTTAAGTGTCGTGTTTATAAGAAATTTAATTGCGTTATGAAGATAAATGATTTCCGATTACGATCGAGGTCTCCCGATCAGAGTTGTTTATAGTAAAATAGAAAAAAATGAGTGATACCTGGTGCCATTTGACAGTAAGGACCTGGAAAAAGAGAAAACAAAATTAAAAACAGCCCCCAATGGTTTTTCAAGTAATTATAATATGCCAGTAAAAATAAGCGTTTGTTCGATATTGTGTGTGTGTCAGTGACGACTACGTGAGTCAGAAATGAGAATCAAGGTTTCCCAAGGCTGCAACCTCGATTTCCAAATTCGTACAACATCGCTTAACAAAAGAGAAGTATTTAAGTATACTCAGGAATTTATGTGTTTAATGCACCTTAGTTTAAATTTGATATTTAATTCGTTCAAATTTAATAAAATTTGGTAACAGGAACTGTCACTGTACAACTAACTACTCTAAACTTAACTATACAATTCATATTATTTTCCTTAACTTTCTTCACAATCTTTCTTAAACCTCCCTATGCTTCGACTCGCGCAAAACTTAAGGACATACGAACTTCCACCATTCCCAAAATTCCACTTTCCCATTGAATCCATAAAACATAGTATTCTATGTCAAATCCCCATCTTACCATAACAAGTATGTACACCAATTTAAACAGAATTTCATATTGAAAACAATTTCGAAGCACCTAAAAGCATCTACTTGTCGAAAACCTTTTTTCACTAGTACACCTCCAGCTACTTAACCATCACAAAACTCGAAGAGTAAGGTAGAAGTACCGTTTGTGGCCATTGCACTGTTTTTGGCCATGTGCATAATTAGATATCTTATTTTTAAATTGCTTGCAGATCATTATTATGTGGAGAATTTCACATCATAAATATTTTGTTTAGTATACCGCCCGAAATATAAGGTTATAATTATTGTTTACACGGAAAAATATTATATTTTTTAAGAAGTGGCAAAAACTGGTACAATATCTTAATGTGGCCACACATGGTGCATCTACCCTGTGAATGAATAAAAGCATACTCCAATTCCCAAGCCAACAACTTAAAACTTCTTTCCTCCTCCGCATTTAAAAAACGACAAAAACACAGTACCTTGACATCTCCGTACACAAACCCCAAAAGGAACCCCTCCCCATTTCCCTTCATCAACCACTCACGCAGCCCATCCGCACCTCCTTCAAGCACCGCAAAAAAAAAGAGACTCACAGTGCGGGGCTAAGGAACTGTGTCAAAAGTCAAAGGGCGCCCCGTTTCAAGAGGCACTCCCCCCTCTCATAAGGTCGACGCGTTTTTAATGAATGAGTTTGTCCGAGCATGGGATTCGAAAGTAGCGGGGATAGGATTGCGCAGGAGAGGACCAGAGGGCTTCGGTGCATAGTAGAACGAAGAGAAAGCAGGCGGGCCAACACAGCCTGGTAACTCACCAAAGAGTGCCAGAAGGCAGACGAGGGAGACGGTGAGCGCCGTGACCGGCCTTCCTGGGCAGGCCATCCTTCGCAGGTTCCTCGCTGACGACCTACCTCGTGCCTACTACCCCGGACTCTTCGTGTTTTACGCTGCTCCGTGCCTTCCTCTTCTCCTTCTGCGAGTAAATACGAGTAATTAGACGGGGCAAGCCTACGTTATCGAGCCCCGCGACCACCATCTCCGCCGCGTTTTGCCCCCCTACTTGTGCCCCCTTCTCCCCCCCGCCCCGCCACGCGGGCACACGATACCACGAGGAGGACGATGTACCTTCCCCTCCAGCGACTCCGCAATCGCGATGGGAAGGGAGGAACCGTCGCGTGGGGGTGTCGGACTGGTTTCTCCGACGCGGTATGTTCTGAAACGGTACGTGCCCGCCACGGAGTATAGTTTCGTCTTCCTCCGTTGTCTGGTGTTATTCTCGGTTGCAGGGACGCGGTGAACCTCTTCCAAGTTTTGCCAGAACGGTTACGGGGACGCGAGAGCGTTTGGGGGGGGGGGGGCAAAGACGGTAGCGTAGCTGAGTGTTGGGGGTCAACGATCTGGGGACCGTTTTTGGAAGACAGTAGTTGGGGGTCTTGGGTGTAGCAAGGTCGATGGGTGTTCTGGGTACGTGGGGCCATGTAGAGAGTGGTGAAAGAGGCATTCAGTGGCTTCGGTCCTCGAGGGTATTGGTTTTCGTGTCACTTGAGTGTGCTTCGTGGTAACGATGTGATATCGTGAGGGCAGGTGGCTAAATGTGTTCCCTCGCAACTTGCACTCATTTGGTTGCTTTTGTTGTTTGATGCATTAGTGTATAATACAGAGGGCATGGCGATCTTGGCTGTGGTACCTGAACCACCAATGCTGAGGTCTGTTGCAGATTGTGGCAAAGCACTCTGTTTTTTTTTTATATTGACAAAGATGGGGCCCATTTTGGGAAATCAGGAAGTTGGTTTGAGAGAGAAGTGTTTTAGTGGGCAGAGGTCGATTGACGGGGTTTAAAATGTGGTGGTTTCTTCTGATTTTGAAATGTCATGATGAGTGTGATTGGGGAATAGTGTACATACAATAATTGATAAGCAGCGGCGGACTGAGCAGAGTGTCAGCTTGCTTGATGGCAAGTGGGCCCTTAAACACTGTAATTACTAATTACTAAATAATATACAATTATTTCACAAAAATTTGAATTGTTCTTTTTTGCCACTTATGTATTATTTCAAAATTTTATTTATCGTAACATATAAAGCAGAATGTTTGTATGTTTGTCTGTCGCTTAAAAACTTTCGAACGGTAAACTCTGGTGTCCCAGCTCATTATGCCTAGCTAATCCAGATGAATGTGCATATTTTCACAAAAAAATAAATAAATATTTTGTATATAATCAGATTCTGAATTTCGGGCGAAATCGACTAGTAAAGCTAATTCCTTATAAAAATAAAATTATAAGTTTCCTGGCAATCAATATTTTTAGATCCGGTCCGCCCCTGCTGGTGGGAGATGACTGTGGGCCAGAGGACTTTTTGGATTTCTAGTTCTCGAGCACTCTGCTTCATTCTTTCGAATTCGTTTCGTAGCACGATGTAATTATTTGTTTGGGAAGATTGTGTTAGTTGTATGAAGAAGAACAAATACAGAAATTAATGGGGTACTCTATAAACTGACTTCCAATTAATGAAATTACATATTTCAGTCTATTACGTACCTCAGTTTTTCAAATATATATCAGTAATAAATGCTTGATACGGTAATTGTGATTCCATTCATCTCCTAATTAAGAAACATAAAGTGATTAACGCTGAGATTTTACGCTTTCAACATTCTGAGACAAGCCGAAATATGTAAATTCTTCCTGTCAAAATAAATCAGAAATTCCTTTACCGTTTAGTGATCTGATTTTTCGTTCTTTATATATAAGCAATTCAATTTTCGAAGTTCTACTTCCGAGGCGAACTATTCAAATACTTGAAAGTTGGGCGCCGTGGTGACATTATAAAATGTGTTATATTATCAATAAATTTACCTTTTTAATAATTTTGAAGGATTTCACAAATAAAACAAGATGTCTGTATTTTCCTCCAGGTTGATTTGCAGACCTACGTAAACCAAATTTTGTTCCTCTTTTGCGAGTACTATACACTCAAAAAATTTTCAACATTCGCTTTATATTACCCCGTACTTAGAAGGCCTTCTTGTGTTTTCTTTAACAGGTTTTTGAAATTCAAAGCGAAACATGACGCCGTAAATGAATAACAAATACTGAATCGCTGTTGAGTGTTTTGCATCAACTGTTTTACCAAGTCGAACTAGGGCAAGGAACCGTTATCATCGACACTTACAACCACCGGATGATTAATATTCATGCGACGTCCGCGCAATTTCAAATAATGATCTGTTTATCAAACGATTATATAGGGCATTATTAGTGCTACTCTTCGAGTCACATATTTTTAAAAGAACAATCAGTTTTGACGTGTAAAATGTATAAAACACCGTGCTACAATTAGGGGTCGAATGAAACTGTCAACTTTTATAAATAAAACAGTTATTTTACGGTGGATTAATATGAGTTCTGGAGGATCGTATACCTACTTTTGAACAAATGTTTGAGGGAAAATGGTATAAAAGTTAGGAATATTTTTTTAATTACAATTATTTAAGGAATTTGAAGCAGGATAAATATAGAAGAGAAACCACATTGTGATAATTATTGTCACCGAACAATTTAAGCTTTCAACTTCGGATCTATCTAGTCCACAACATTTTCAGGAAATCTACTTGTCACAACTATAATTTTTTCAGAGCAAAATAAGTGTTCCTGTTTAACTAGAATTTTTTTTACTTTCACGAAAATAAAAGTTTCTTATTTAGATAAAAAGGTATGGAATAAAAGTTTCAGTAAATAGTTTTCTCAACACAGTTATATCATTATTAATAGAACATTTTAACAGTGTCATTCCACCCTTCTCTGCAACTCATTTAATACAGTTGTGTCTTTAAGATCATCCCTTGCAAAGTAGCGAAATCTCCATAGAAAACCGATATCCAATCTGGTTGCTTCCATTACACGATAAGGTTTGATGTAAATACTTGAAAACAAAGTATATCTCGCGTTATGTCCGCCAAATGAGCAACTAATAACGTATTTCCAACGCTGTTAAATTCCTCGTTGTATTTATCTATAAGCAAAGTGGAACGTATTAAACTGAATTGCTTCCGTTTCACTCGTTATCTGAATTGTGGGCCTGATTTGCAAGCTCTTTCAATAAGTCGTTAACAGATAACAGTGGTAGAACTCTTCTATATAGCACACAGTATTCTAGAAATTTTTAAATTGACGTCGATAATTGTCGAATATTAAAAAAGTGCCTTTTAGTATTCATAAACAATGAGTATTGTATTTCGTGTCACAAATTAGAACTGAGGTATTTCTAAATTTTCTGTGCTTTTCCTTTACGACTTGACGCATAATTTTCAGTAATATATGTTGTATTATACAAAAATGTTTAAGGAGGAGACAGTAGCCGTGGCCCCTACTTTAAACTAGGTGAGTCAGATTTGTATGCGTTTAGACCAGTATTTCCCAACCTTTCTTGAGTCGCGACCCCCTTTTATAATATTCAAATAACTTGAGGCCCCCATATAAGGCAAGGTAAATGTAATAAGGTAAAGATAACACATTAAAAATAGGTGGACCTATTTCAGAATATAATTCCAATTTAATAATATTTAATTATCTTAATACATATATTAGATATACTTAAAGATATTTAACATACTTAATAATTTTATTTAGTGTGTAGAAGACAGCTTTTCCTTTTTTCATTTATGAAAAATCAGTGTTACATCATTAATATAATATGGCAATGTAACTATATTAAAAGAAATAAATACTATGAATCGCTAACTAAAAATAACCGCGGCGACCCCCAAAAAACAATTGGGGGTCGCGACCCACAGGTTGGGAACCACTGGTTTAGACCTTAAAATGGAAAGTCAATAGGCTGATGAATACGTAAATTGCTTTTGGAAATAAGCAGCAAGACAGCAGTTATCAGTGAGTGACTCAGTGCTAACAGAATACCTACTGGTCGTCTCACAATGAAGCCAGCCGAATTTTGCAGTGACTGTGGGAGCTGAATGATTAATTTGGGTAATTGATCATAAAAATTGAATAAATGAAGTACATAAGCGTTTATAAATCCTGTATGAATATAAAACAGTAATAAAACAAATGGGCAGTGAAGATAGACCATTTACTACCAATTAGAACACAGTGTATTTTCGTTTCTTATATCACCTTTGAGTGTTACTGAACATCATAATTAATATTTTGCTTAAAGATGAAAATTAAACACATTTTTGTTTAATAAAATACGTTTCGCTACGATCTGACGAATTCTTACCTCTGGATCGATATGCAAATCAACGGAGAAATATTTCCACCGCAAGCACACGCCGAATTCGATTTTGAAACGCAATTTAAAGCGGGCGTGAGACATACATTATTCACCGAAAATAAGCAACGCACTGTTTCGATAAATTGTGAAAATTATTCACCGAAAATAAGCAAGGCACTGTCTCGACAAACTGTGAACAAGCAATTCGTGCAGTGTCCACGACGCTGCAATGAAACCATTTTGAATGCATTCTTATCGCTGAATTCAACCTTTGCTCCACAGTTGACCCTCCTGAGTTTTCAATAACAAAAGTGTTTACTAACTTTTCTGTATCTTACCACAGACGAGGTATCCGATAGACTTCACAATCACATCTTATAGAATTTCGTGTGACACGGACCGAAATACCGACTCTGTAAAAATCCGTGGATTTGGCACGAAATCTACATTTAATGCTTATGGCTGTGGGAACTAATTCATATTAGTCACCGAATTCAGCGAGGTTAGTAAACAAGACGGCTGTAACCGATTTGTTACATCGAACGTTACACAAAACGTCCATAGTGTTATGAGGTGAAGTGAAGCCCCCGGGTTTACTAATTACATTTTTATTTCAAACAAGTAACTATAATAATAGAATGCACTTAAATAAATCAGGAAAGGACAAGAGTATCCTCGGCTAAGTGTGCTGCGCGTGAATAACTTAATAATAATGACTGCTCGCTAAGTGTCACGTTTTGGAATTGGCTACTCTTGTTTTTGGGGCTACTCCTGTTATATGTACCCCTTTTTGGTGGTGGGGTACAGGGTGGTGCGTCCATGGTGGCGCGTCCACGGTGGCGTGTCTGCCGTGACACGAACCTTGGACCCTTCTGATAAGGCGTCCGAGTCATGAACGGGCCCAAGTAATTTGCCACTGAGCATCTAATAGTAAATACATTTGTGTTTACTATTAGACGGCTGTTTTGATATGTGTATTTTTAGGCAATTTATAATAATGGTCGTCCTGGGTTGTCGACGTACACTACGGTGAATATTGTAGCGCGATCGTTGAGCAGAACGCGTCAGCTCTCCGTAGGACGTTCCACTCACCTCCGCATGCCCATGGTGACTCGTATTTACCTGAAATTCAAGTTCAATTTTCTCGAAACCGAAGCCTGAACCGCATTATCGTTATTCTTGATTCTTCGTCTTACAAGGAGAGTATTTTAGGTGTCCGCCTCCGATCATTTTGATTTTTGGATATGTTATAGAGGACCGAAAAATAAGAAATACGTGTTTTTTTATTTTTCCCCGTTTTCATATTTGGGGGGTGAAAACTGCGTTCAAAGTTAGGGTTGAAAAATCATTTTTGTGGACTTTTTGAAAATCTGGTGAGTCAGTCATATTTCGCATTCAAAGACACAAAATTCGTCCATTGACACTATTCCCCTATCTCTAATAGTTCTCGAGATATTCCACAAAAATGATTTTTCAACCCTAATTTTGAACGCAGTTTTCACCCTCCAAATATGAGAACGGGGAAAAATAAAAAAACACGTATTTCTTATTTTTCGGTCCCCTATAACATATCCAAAAATCAAACTGATCGGAGGCGGACACCTAAAATACTCTCCTTGTTAGTATGGTGTTTAGAATCATCCCTTAAATTTATTCCCACATGTAACCGAACACCCTGTATATTATATGTAGTATGGTTGGCAATCCTATAGCGCCGCCGATAGGTGAATACGTCGTAAAGTTTAAAATCAACGAAAAGCTACCATGCTAATTTGCGAGCTATACGTTCATTCGTTAAAAGAATTAATAGATTTACAGATTACAAGGTTGAATTATTGTATAATTTTTTGTAAATCTTGTCGTAAATGGAGATACAAATAATAAAGTAAATTATAAAAAAAGAAAAAGATTATTAGGATTAATACACAGTGCAGGTATGTATTTGCTTTGTTCACTTTGTATACGAATTGTACAAGGGGACTGCCTTCCAGAACAATAATACACACTGCAGCTGCCTATGTAGAAGGTATTGGTAAAGTCGCAGAGCCGCGAATAGAGGAACATGATTCTTGTTTGTACCTTGGCACACTCGTGTTGATAATATTCAGCATAGACCAGCAAATGACGTCAATAAATTCTGAAAAGAAAATTCTGTGGGAGCAGTCGGCCTAGCCTCGCTTCGCGCTTGCGAATTACATGCGACTACACGGCACACAGCTAATTGATTTACAATCCTAAAAAAAATACATGTAGGTAGCTATTTTTCATTTTCCGTTTCATTTATTTATCTTAAGTAGTTTGCTCCATGGGCCACTAGTCCATTGGCGATTTCGTACTGGGCATTAGGAAAGGGGCCCATGTGTAAAACTATACTTTTCTTATTTTATTATTATTATTATTATTATTTATTATTATTTTTATCTATTAACGCTTGTACTTTTCGCAGCTGCAGGTATGCAAACTGCACTTTCCGTATGTCTTCCAATATTGAGGACCCATGATAGTTCCCGAGAAAATTTATATCTCAGTGGAATCCTGTTAAAGGGCCTCCCACATGGTTCAGTAATCGATGAAATTGATGCACGAACTGAGAAATCTCGAAATAATATGCACTATGGCATGCACACACGTCACTGAACACTGAACCGATGAATTTCTCACGGCTAGACAAAATTTTATTTCGCAATGCGGATTTGAAAAGTAACTCGATTTGCAGTTGCATCCGTACACTCTTCACGACACTCATGCATCATGCAACTTTCTGCGAAGCTTTTAAGAATTAGATTTTACTGTAAATTTCAATGTCGGCGATAAACTATTACTCGGGGCAAATAGAATTCAATTATTATTACTTCACTAGAATGATTAAACAGTGCATTAGTAACTTGCGGGAATGTCAGTAACAGCGTGAATTTTTAATACTTTTCGGCGTACGATACGTGAAAATGTTCTACTGCATGCAAAGTATTTTTCTCAAACAGCCTAATTTCATTTGCAACATTGTTGAAAAAATTTGTCCTTTGCAACTTTGTTGCGTTTTCGCGGGGCGTTCAATAGCTTACCTGAATACTTACCACATAGTACACGATCGCAAGGTAAGTAACTAGTGATTAATCTCACCGCAACTTCTCTTGCAGGTGCAGCGCGAAAATCTGCTTCTCTTGCAGGTGCTAGAATTGTGCAATGAATTTCGGAACCGGCCGTTTTTGAGGTGGCGCACTTGCAAGAGAAGCAGATTTTCTCGCTGCACCTGCAAGAGAAGTTGCGCCCGTGAAATTTCGAGTTTTTGCAGGTGCAGCCCGAAATACTGCTTCTCTTACAGGTGCAGCACCTCAAAAACGACCTGTTCCGAAATTCATTGCACGATTCCTGCACCTGCAAGAGAAGCAGTATTTCAGGCTGCACCTGCAACAAAGTTTCAACCTGAGTTTTGGCTTCTCGTGAAAAACGCACAAAGTTGCAAACCGGGATTTTATTTCTCGAACAGCCCAATTTCATTTGCAACATTGTTGAAAAAATTTGTGTTTTGCAACTTTGTTGCGTTTTCGCGGGTTGTTCAATAGCTTACCTGAATACTTACCACATAGTGCACGATCGCAAGGTAAGTAACTAGTGATTAATCTCACCGCAACTTCTCTTGCAGATGCAGCGCGAAAATCCGCTTCTCTTGCATATGCAAGAATCATGCAATGAATTTAGGAAGAAGGGGTTTTTGAAGTTCCGCACCTGCAAGAGAAGCAGATTTTCGCGTTGCACCTGCAAGAGAAGCTGTGGGCCCGATTTGGGGGGTTTTGCAGGTGCAATGCGAAAATCTGCTTCTCTTGCAGGTGCAAGAATCGGGCAATGAATTTCGGAAGAAGGGATTTTTGAAGTTCCGCACCTGCAAGAGAAGCAGATTTTCGCATTCTGTAGAGTTACTGATTGATAAACAAACGAAGAAATTTTTACTTGTCTTTTAAAAATGCTGTATTAATTTGACATCAGGACACCCTGTATTTAAGGGGGTAGACACGCCACGTGACACGGGTAATGTAGCGCGCTATAATACCGACAATCTAACCTAAAACATGGGTTTGGGATTTTTCGTTTTTCGCCCTTATATGAGCAGATTTTGGGCTGGGCGAGGTCTTATTCGAAAGAGGAAGATTGAATGCGGAGCGCTCTGCTCACCGTTTGAGTCACAAAACTCTTTTAGTGACCTAAAAATACTTAAGGAGGTAAACACCCCACGTGACACGGGTAATGTAGCGCGCTGCATACCGACACAATCTGGCCCGAAACATGGGTTTGCGCGCCGACGTTTTTTGTCCTTATATGAGCAAATTTTGGGCTGGGCGAGGTCTCATTCGAAAGAGGGAGGTTCAATGCGGAGCGCTCTGGTCACCGTTTGAGTCACAAAACTCTTTTAGTGACCTAAAAATGCTTGGATTCTATGGGTGTATTTTGTCAACTTTTGCTCTACTTTGGACACTCATATTATTATATATCCACACAATCTCGTTGAATCATGACCAGAGCGCTCTGCCTTGAACCTTCCTCTTTCGAATGAGATCTCGCCCAGCCCAAAATTTGCTCATATAAGGACGAAAAACGTCGGCGCGCAAACCCATGTTTCGGGCCAGATTTTGTCGGTATACAGCGCGCTGCATTACCCGTGTCTAACCCCTTAAATTCTCACCAGTATTATAACTTGCATTCCTACCGCTTATAGCGCTGCACTGTTATTTCGTGCTTAGCCGTTAACGTTGGATGCGACGCGGAAATGGTAATGAGGCTCTAGAGCCCCAAAATCGAGTGACACAGAAGACAATAGAGTGAAAGGTCTATTCTATACCTGCTCTGTGGTGATAGCACAGACCTTGTCTGTGGTGATAGCTCTATCCTATACCTCGTCTGTGGGTCTATGGTGACGAAAAATTACATTGCGTGGTAGGTCTATCTTATACCTGCTTTATGGTTTTATTAGTTTCCAAAGCCACCGTTCTTAAATGTAGAGTGCGCGTGAGAATCACGGATTTTTTACAAAGTGGGTATTGCAGTTTGTGTCATAAAAACTTGTATCACAGACGAGGTATAGGATAGACCTATCACCTTATGGATGTTCGTGTCGCCACCCAAACTGTGTTACCGACCCATAATTTGAGGACATAATGTAGTGGCACAGACGAGGTATAGAATAGACCTTTCACTCTATTGTCTTCCGTGTCACTCGATTTTGGGGCTCAAGAGCCCCATTACCATTTCCGTGTCGCATCCAACCTTAACGGCTAAGCATGAAATAAGAGTGCAGCGCTATAAGCGGTAGGAATGGAAGTTATAATAGCGGTAAGAATTTACATACAGGGTGTCCCGATGTCAAATTAATACAGCATTTTTAAAAGGCAAATAAATTTCTTAATTTCTTTATTAATCAGCAACTCTACAGACTTATACAACGGAGAAGCATTGTACAACTTCGCTCACGACGTAACGAATCTCTGCTATCTTATGATTCCCTAATAAATTATTTGCGGACATGGGTTTATATAACTTTTTCAACTTTTTCAATTGTTTTCAACCGTATGCCCGGGATACTCTGTATACAGAGATACACTTTCCTTTATCATTTTGAACCCTTCCTATAATAACTAATTAAAAAATGATTAATCAATTATGGTAATCTTATGATATGTGGTTCTCGTATCAAGCAGCAGAGTAGTGGTGGACCCATGCCTACATATACGCGTAACTCTACACAATCAAATCGTTCCGAAGTCTTTAACAATTTTTCCTGAACAAAGGGTTGCTTTCCTTCATATGGCTTCTTTCAAACATTATCCCTTTTCAACGTGCAGAGTACGTTGATGTAAAAAAAATTGGTAAAGGGTATAGCCGGTTAAGACGGTCAAATGTGCCCCTGAACCAAATTCAAATCCCGATGAGTCATTCGAAAGCTTATAAAAAAAGAATGATTTCTGTCAAGTTTCAACCTTGTATCTCTACCCGGGGGGTAGTAAAGGGTAAAAATAGAAAATCAGGTTTTTTCCGAATTTCTACTATACCAGGGAATGAAAAATTTTGAAAAAATTCAGAGGCATATCTGTTATCGGGGCACATATTAGGGAATTATTTCAGATTTTTAAATTGAAAAACCAAGCTGTGAAAAATAAAAAACGTCAAAAAATGATGAAAAATGCCGGTTGTGTATCGAATCAGTTGCAGAACTATAATCACATTTTTACTGTAAGTACGTATCACTGTTACTATTGTCCTGAATTTTTTTCAGATTTTTCAATTTGGTGCGCCGCAGTTAAAAAAATTAATAACCGAGTTTTTCGTCGTTTTTTCCGTCTGAGAGTAACTAATAGGTCGAATTTTCGTACATACTTTATGGAATACGTCTTTTATGCAATCTTCAATGTCTTCACACGCAGTAAAACAGCGTAGAAATTAAAAGAACTAAACATGCCGTAACACTACAGTGTAAAATGTGTAACATATTTTCAACGGCGTCGATGGTGCAGTGGTAAAGTGTTGGACTGCTGAATCGCTGCGAACTTTTTGAACGTCGGTTCGAGCCTCGGAAATTCTAAGTCCGCGCGCAGTCATTTTTTTTCACATTAATTATGTATTTTTTCGATTTCTAACTATATGACAATGGTGAATATTTATTTACAAAGTTTTTAATAGTATTTTTACGTATATTTCAACGTTTAATATACGTTGATTTTATGTATATTTCAACGTCATTAAAAACATTGTAAATAAATATTGACCATTGTCATATAGTTAGAAATCGAAAAAATACATAATTAATGTGAAAAAAAATGACTGCGCGCGGACTTAGAATTTCCGAGGCTCGAACCGACGTTCAAAAAGTTCGCAGCGATTCAGCAGTCCAACACTTTACCACTGCACCATCGACGCCGTTGAAAATATGTTACACATTTTACACTGTAGTGTTACGGCATGTTTAGTTCTTTTAATTTCTACGCTGTTTTACTGCGTGTGAAGACATTGAAGATTGCATAAAAGACGTATTCCATAAAGTATGTACGAAAATTCGACCTATTAGTTACTCTCAGACGGAAAAAACGACGAAAAACTCGGTTATTAATTTTTTTAACTGCGGCGCACCAAATTGAAAAATCTGAAAAAAATTCAGGACAATAGTAACAGTGATACGTACTTACAGTAAAAATGTGATTATAGTTCTGCAACTGATTCGATACACAACCGGCATTTTTCATCATTTTTTGACGTTTTTTATTTTTCACAGCTTGGTTTTTCAATTTAAAAATCTGAAATAATTCCCTAATATGTGCCCCGATAACAGATATGCCTCTGAATTTTTTCAAAATTTTTCATTCCCTGGTATAGTAGAAATTCGGAAAAAACCTGATTTTCTATTTTTACCCTTTACTACCCCCCGGGTAGAGATACAAGGTTGAAACTTGACAGAAATCATTCTTTTTTTATAAGCTTTCGAATGACTCATCGGGATTTGAATTTGGTTCAGGGGCACATTTGACCGTCTTAACCGGCTATACCCTTTGTCGAAAAGCTACCTATTCACCGATTTCAATGACCTTCACATATGTTTTCAATGTCGTCATTGTGAACGACATTTCTCTTTAAACTTTTTAATTCTAGTGTTAAGTAAAGTTTTTTGCGAATATTTCGTAATCCAAAGCCGACCGCCAAAAAGTTTAAAGGGAAATGTTGTTCAGAATGAAGACTTTGACAACATATGTGAAGGTCATTGAAATCGGTGAGGAGTTTCGAGAAGTTTACCAAAAAATTTAACATTAATTTTCAATGTTATAAACAATTTCGCGGACAATTTTTTTTACAAATGTCTACCGAACCAGAGGTGTAGATTCACCCTCCAAGAGCAACGACCAATAAATTTTCTACACACTGTGCAATGAATGTGGAGAATGAGTAGATAGGAGTCTTCTGTGGGAGCGAGTACTGTTAGAAAGAGTGACATGTGATGTGATTTCGGTGTGACTGATTTTTGGGGTGTGTGATTGTGGCAAGAGTGAGGTGTCAGGCAGCGCGCAAAGAATGGTTGAGGGCCCCAGCCTGAGGGGGTCGCGTCGCGGCAACAATAATCTGTATAGGCGGTCATCAGGTAAGTGGTTGGGGAAAACCCAAATGGTGTAAACGATACTCCTGCAGGTCAAGATACTAAATGTCATTTTCGCTTCTCCTTTTGGAACCATTTTAGCTTCCGACCTTTTGCCTGCCGTCTAACATCTAGACCAGGCCTTCCCAAGTATAGAGCTGTACGAGTACTTGAATATTCGGGTAGCTTGAAATCCGAACCAATCCGGGACTCGGTTTCCAAGCCGAACCAGGTACCCGAAAGAACCGAGCGGCTCGGATAGAACCAAGTACTTGAATTTTTCCAAACGGCCCGAAAGAAATCGGGCAGCTTGAAAAGCAAGCGAGCGGGCCGTAAGAAGCCGGGTGGCTTGGAAAGAAACGAACGGTCCGAATGAAGGTCGAGCAGACCGCTCGTTTCTTTCCAAGCCACCCGGCTTCTTACGGCCCGCTCGCTCGCTTTTCAAGCTGCCCGATTTCTTTCGGGCCGTTTGGAAAAATTCAAGTAGGGTAGACTGGGTACGGTTGAAACATTTTAGCGTTTATCGTCCATTGCATCGAGATTAGTTAAGCGAGCGATGACGGAAATATATTAAATAAAAGACCACATATCTGTCTATTAATGGGCAATGTTATTTGAGATCACTGTATTGTATTTTATGTGTAAAATCAAATTTAAAAAAAAATGTAATTTGTTTCAACCGTCCCAATGCCGGGGTCGGTTGAAACAGTGCCTGGGGTCAATTGAAACACATGCAAATAATACAAAATATAATAAAGGAACATGTTTTATTCATCGTCTAATAACATTTTACGACTCGCAATGGCACAGTTGAACATCACAAATATTTTTTTATTAATATTCAAGTCTTTCACGATACTTATAATCTAACATAATTTTTAATCAGCCTTCAAAGGTTTATATTAAGTACAACTTCAATTATATAATAATCAGATGTTGGTGACGATTATTTTTTTTGTATTGTTTGTGTACTACAGCAGCTTTAAAAAAAAACTTTAGCACTTCAGCTATAAAATATGTTAAAAAAAAATTAAAGACTTATTATTTCTATAAAAATCAATATTTTATTTATATTTTTCTCGTAGTCTTCCTTTAGCGTACCCTTGGCATCTAAGAAACAAGAAAATTAAATAAATAAACTGGTTCAACCGTACCCACAAAAACTGTTTCAACTGTCCCCAACCTACCTTCTAGGTATAAATCGGTTCACAGTAAGAATGATAATAAATTTCAATAAAAACTAATCATACAGCCATATTCTACACACTTCAATTAATACGATACAAAACTCTCAATACTCTAACTTTAATAAAACCACAATAATTGCAAAAATGTACGAACGACAAATACTTACTTTTCCGTCAAAAAACACAATGGGGCCTCCTATACACAAGCACAGCACGCGAAGAGCGACGCAACACTAAACTTCGTGTTTCGACTTGTCGCCCGCTTCGTTCTACCCTTGCACCCCTCACCCCCTCATGCACGGTATCGAGATATTCGCTTTGTTTCAACCGTCCACCGTTTCAACCGTACCCAGTCTACCCTACTTGGTTCTATCCGAGCCGCTCGGTTCTTTCGGGTACCCGGCTCGGCTCGGTTTTTCAAGCCGAGTCAGGCTCGGCTTGCTTTTTCCGGGTACTTGAACAGCTCTACCCAAGTAGGGGAAATATTCTCCCGAAACACATGTTTCGGTTCTCCCTCCAACGCTGCGCCTTCAGCTAAGGTGGGACGAATCCTACTGTCCTCTCTCTCTCTCTGCTTCGAAGCGGCGTTACTGTCTCCTCTGAGAGAAGGAGTGTTGGAAGGAGAACCGAAACATGCGTTTCGGGAGAACATTTCCCCTACTTGGGAAGGCCTTAAAAATAGTTTGGAATGGTTTTAAGAAAAAATGTTTCCAACAAAAGTTACTCGTTTTCTAACGTGGATTACGAAAATAATTGGTTCCACCCCCGGTTTAAATACAAGGAGAGATAATGCGAGCCAGTATCAATACAGATTTAAAAGCACAGGAAATTTGAAAATCCTGGGCATTTCTCCCTTCTTAACGGTATTCCAACCCCTTCGAGTGTCAAAAACTATAAAATTCACCGGTGTTCGGCGAGTTGCCAGCGACTGCTGGACAGCAGTGTTGCCCGAGCTTCGAGAATTTTTGGATGGTCTCGTTCAAAGTAACGTCGCCAAGAGTTGTGCGGAATTTCCCGGCCCAGGTAAGCGAGCCGCGCACTCCGCTTTTATGATCGGTCTACCACTCGCACCCCAGATTATTGTAATAAGGTTTGAAAACAATGTCGACTGTCAATGTTCCATTTTTCAGAATAACAATGAGTATCTACAGTTCTATTTCTGTACGATTGTTCACTTTCTATTTAGACGCGCGCTTTGCATTTTAGTGAACATTGAAAATACTTAGGGATGGTAAAGACCTTTCACGCCTTCACGTGGCCCATCCCGTTAACTCTATTACTTCAATGTTTTGATGTTTTAACATTAGCAGATTCACTTTGAAGTAACGGGGGAACTAAGGTGAAAGAAAGGCACTTGTGGTGTACATACTATTGTTTAAATGTTGCGCCGAATAATCGTTCAATTGGTTTATTACACACGCCTCACATAGCATGTTTATATTTTCAAGAGTAAAAAAATGCTCTTTCACGTTCGTATGTATTGTTTTACTGTATTATTTCCGCATTCAACGGCTGGCTATCCGAAATGAACTGAGCATAGCTTCGAATATGTTTCATAATCAAAGTAATAGGATGGACAATGTTGAATATCTCAGAAACAGTAAGTTTCAGGATTAATGCACTTTAGTACTTTCATACTCAGAATTCGCTATTCTATTGAATTTGACGATGAAAAATTTGACAGTCCATTTGAAAAAATAAAATTGGCCTCACATCCAATCTATCCCTGTAAATAAACTAGTTTCACCGTGTTTTGTGTTTCTTACAACGAGACAACTTCTATAAATAATATTTTCGCTTATTACTTGAAATAATAGATATTTAAGGGGAACCGAGTTAGTGGGACACCCTGTATAACACAGCTTCTATACTTTTCTCGGTGATACCGGCAGCTTTACCTGGGTCAATGCTAGAAATACATTATGTTTGCCGCACCCACCGCTCAAAAATCCGAGAGGGCGCTCGAAAACCAGTGGTTGTTTCAGAATATCGGTACTTCAGAACGGTGACACCGAAGACAAAAGAGTGAAAGGTCTATTCTATACCTGGTCTGTGGTAGTGGCACCTGCTCATGAACAGCGTCCAACTTGCCAACTATGTACTCTGCATGTGTTGAAATGCTGAAAAGTATGTGCGTGCTTGTATACGTGTAACTTGTTTGAAGGCAGGCTTTTTCTACGCTATTCTTTGACTCGGCCAGTCAACGACTCACGCGGATTTCTCTCCGAAAATCCATTTCGGGGATCAAGACACTATGGTGCTCAAAAATGGTATTTCTTCAAAGCCTGCGTAAGTTATAAATTACAAGATGACATTATTTATTAGTACTTTGCGTACGGTAGAGCGCTTTCACGTAACGTACGCCGAAAAGTATTAAAAATTCACGCTGATACTGTCATTCCAGCAAGTTACTAATGCACTGTATAATCATTCTAGTGAAGTAATAATAATTGGATTCTATTTGCCCCGAGCATCAGTTTATCGCCGACATTGAAATTTACTCTACAAAGTGTGACTACGCACGTCCCGAAAAAACAGCGGTTTCATTTTTTATTTATGAATATTTTCGTTTTTTGGACCTAAGAAGCCGCTTGTACGAGTTGAAAAGCAGCGAAGAACTCTACCAGGTGTGACCACGCACGTCCCGAAAACACAGCGGTTTCATTTTTTATTTATGAATATTTTCGTTTTTTGAACAATTCCTACGAAGCCGCTTGTACGAGTCGAAAGGCAGAGAAGAACTCTATAAGGTGTGACCACGCACGTCCCGAAAAAACAGCGGTTTCATTTTTTATTTATGAATATTTCCGTTTTTTGGACATTTCCTAAGAAGCCGCTATTATGAGTCGAAAGGCAGCGAGGAACCCTACGAGGTGTGACCACGCACGTCCCGAAAGAACATGCTGACCATTTTCCGTGTGGAAGAGGCGAATAGATCGCCAGATAGCACACGTTGTCCATAAGCTGTTTTTAAGACATCTTGAAAGTCTGAAAGACGGCTTATAGATGTTGTGTGCTATCTGGGTCTATTCGACTTAACGATATCTTATAGCGAATTCGGCAGACACGCACTGACACTGCAATGGTGCCAGAAAATAACTTGGATTGGTTGATTCTTATAGAGCTTCTTCGTTTCTATCAGAAACAACCAATCCAAGTTATTTTCTGGCACCAGTGCAGTGCCAGTGCGTGCCTGCCGAATTCGCTATTAACGATATTGTCAATATATCGTTAAATATCAATAAGATATCGATAATCGATGGATAATCGATAGTCACACCTGTAATCAAGCATAGAAATTTGTAAACATGAAAATTGATGCTACAATCAATTAGAGTCTAACAAAAGGTATGAATTTGACAAACATTACCAAATTAAGCTGAAACTTACTATTTCAATGAAATGTACACAGAAAATGATGTTATGAATAGGAAATTTTTATTTCTTAACCACGAATAATTACGCGGCGTAATAATAATATTTTGGATGGATCTTACGTCATAAAAAGTTCAAAAATGTATCGTATAAGCACAAAATATCAAATAAACATTTAGTTTAATGAAGCATATAGGTTAAGTATATTTTCTGTCACTTCGAGGACAGAAAATACGCTCCTCGAAGTGACAGAAAATATAACCCAACTAAGATACTGTATAAATGTTTATTACGCAGTTCTATTTATATAATATTTCTGATCGAAACTTATAGAAATAAGTGCAAATTATGCTTCTATCAAAATATATTAGTAAATGGAATTATGCAACATGTTTCTTGAAATTAGTCGTAACGTTCAGGCCGTTTTAGATTTTAAATGTTTCCGATAAGATTTAATCAACTCCTAAACTCCTAACATTGTAATCTTATTTTAGACTGAATCGATAACGTTGGGTGTGACACGAAAATGGTAAGGGGGCTCGCGAGCCCCCCGAGCATGTGACACAAAATTACATTGCGTGATAGGTCTATCCTCTACCTGATCTGTGCTTGTATAAGGTGCAAAAGTTATCCTATGCTTCGTCTGTGATTTAACCTCTGAGGACCCCACATGTGTTCTCATAACGTAGTATTATATATCGATTCGTGAACCATGAGCAGCTATAGTCATCTAACAGCGAAATGTACAACTACATAGAAGTGTACTTCACCATAGACAATGTACAGTTTAGATGTATCATCTCATAGGAATTTGTGCCACACGAACTGCAGTACCAACTTGTCCCCAAACATAAGAGACTGCTGTCTCATCATGTCTAGTTTTGACTCTTACCGTTCATAGCGCTGTGATTTTATTCCATTCTGAATGCATACCTATGTTACAGGAAAATGGTAAAGAGGTCGTGAGCTTTCGACTCGTGTGACAAAAATTTACCGTAGACGAGATTCTAAGCAAATTTATATTTCATATTTAATCAATTAAAATGATTCACAGTTGACAAAAACCATTAGGATTACATAATATTCCATAATACTAAATTTACTACGAAAAACGAAGCTATGTAGAAATAAAAATTCCAATCACTTGCCTTACTCTCCATTCTCAATAAAACAACAACCTCAATCAAACTCTCCTAACATCCGCGCTACTAATCACCACTCTCAAGTGTCATTTACATGAAAATCCCGATCACACAAATTTAAGTTATCCTTTCACATTATAACAACCGCCCAAAATACAGAATCAATGTCGGGATATCTTATCATCTACACGCAGCAGGCGTTCGTCAAATCACCCCTGACAGCCAAATCCTCCCTTGGTAACTCAGAGCTGGTTAATCGAGCCGAAGGAATTGTTCCTCGACGGTCTCAGCGGGGACATCGGCGTTAAATGCATGAAAATAGATTGGAAGACCGGCCTCGGGCGTCCGATCGTGCATTGTCTCTCGCGTCTCGATGACTAGTTACCGAGTTATCCCGAATCGAACGCCTGAAGGGAGCACCGGGCTTGCTAATAGGCCAGGCTGCTGCTCGGGGAACCGTAATGTCATAATAGAATAGCGATGTTAGTAATACCATCGCGATGCACCGGTGTAGGCAACCGGCCGATTGACTGGTCCGCGCGCTGCAGGGAGAGAGGCCCAATTTGCATCGCATTGTGTACTCGTTACGCCTTCATCCGCGCCGCTCTGGCGCGTCTACGTGCGCGCGCGCCCGACGTCACCGCGCATCGGCCATCCCGACGGCAAAACCGCCGCCGTTCCAGCAATCAGCGCCCTGGGAGAACCGTGGAAACCGCGGAAACCCCTAACTCGATTATCGTTTCTGGCATCGTTATCGTTATTAGTCGCTCCATCGCCCGGATAACGGGCGCGGGCGGGCAACCTCGGCTCTCCATGTTGTTCCACCACCCCTTTTCCCTCCGTCCACTGTCCAGCGCCTCGCTCGCTGTTGGAGCCCGTTTTCGAGGGTCCGCGTTAACATTTTTGTTGCGATCTCGCCGTTTTCGTTTACTTTAGGGACTCCTTGCGGAAGGGTTGCTCTGAATTCGGGGTGGGTGATTGGGGGAAAGGTGTGAACGAGGGGTGTTAACGTCGGAATGGTCGGACGGCATTGAGAATTTTGGAGCAACGAACTTGAGAGAAGGCGTTTGGTAAACGGAGACACTTGTTTTTATACTTCAGATGGAGACTTTTTTTTTAGATTTAGCTGTTAAGCTTATTGGTGGTATTAATTCTTGAAGAAGATAAGGGTTTCACATCAGAACAGCATCAGAATCTTATATAAAAGCTCTTATATAAAAGCTTATCTTATATTAAAGCTGTTTAAATTTATGGGGCAAAATTTAAGACCCCATAAATATATTATTTTTCCTTCTAGATCAGAGGAGGTTTTTGAAAAATCTTGAATTCCACGATTCTTCCACATGAAATGAGAAGGAGACAACTCTGAAAAATCGAAAGAACCAAAAATTCGCTAGCGGTGCTCGATTCTCTTTTGCGCACCGGCGAATTGCGCGTAATTCTGGCATGAAACGGTGGAGGAAACTTATTCTCCTGGATCCAGACGTATTTCGTGCCGCGTGCCGTGCGCGAAATATTTCATCCTCTCTCGATTCCATCCTCCGTCCTTCATCCCCTTCGCGATGCAGCGGCGGCACGCTCACGGAATTCTTTGAAAAACTACTCTGGAAAATTGGAGCCACGGCGGGGAGCGAACGAAGCGGGCAGAATGAATAATAAATACGGTTATCGTTTAGTTGATATTTTGAGGGGCGCGGACGGACAGAGGCCGGATCGAGGGATCGGGAAGGGTGTTGGCGGGGCGAAATGGGAACGAGGGGGTGGTGAGTAACGGCGCGAGGCAGGGAAAGAGGGAGATCAAAGCGTCATTTCTTTAGGGGCCACGTAAGGATGTTTCCCTACATTTTTATGCTCCTTCATCGACGTCGAGACGCCTCGATCACGAGCGAATCATTTTATATGATCATCTAATAATACACTCTAGCGTTATTGTGATCAATAATGCATGCTCGATTCTTGAACGTGCCGGGTAGCTGCGCTAGTTACTGTTTGTTTGATGTTTCATGATGGTTGATCGAACTATTACATCGAAGGTGTTCTGTTTCCCATAATTGGCCAATTGAAGGTACAAAGTAGATGACGTTGACTTATTAAGGCTGGAACAGACACGTTCAGTAATTTAGTCGAGCAGCGAGTAGTTTAGTAATATACCATTGTTTTACTAAAACTACTCGACTAAATTTTAGTGTTCACATACGGTAAATTACTAAATTACTGGATGCTCGACTAAATTACTGCACGTGTCTGAATCCTTTACTCAAAGTTAAGTGTGATTAGTAAGCCTTTGGAGCTTATAATCTTAAAATATTACTATATTTATTTCATTTAAAGTATTACAGGCTAATATTGTCATTTTTTCATTTTTTCTAGTACAAATAGATTCATATTTTGATAATCAAGGTTTAAATACCTCTGCTAGAAGTCAATTTCCTGACAAGTAGGATAGGTTTATATAATCGAGGCCATGATAAGCATAGAATGCAAAAATAGTGGGTATCTCAGTACATAAAAAGAAATTACTTTCTGAGATCCCTTACCTGCAGCCTTTACCGTGCAAGTAGAAACATACCGTGCGCGGTCCGACACGGGAAAGTAGTTCAAGCCATGACTGCGTGTACTCTTATATCTATACACTTCAAATTCGACTAGAAATATTATCCACATAATATTCCTTAATACAGAACATTTATTAATAATATACAAAGAAGAATTAGAGTAATCAAAATTACGGTATCAGCATTGAGTGTCTATATATTTGATTTTATTTTGTCTTAGGTGCTTGTAGCTCTACTTAAGAGATGGGGAGAATATTTTTAAGAAACGCGAGTGACTGGCAAAATTAATGCGATTATCTATAGAGAAAGAGTGTCGCTAACAATTCCTGTGAAGCTAACAATGAATATTAATCGTAAATCTTTGCAGATACTCCAGTAGAGACTGTACAGGCGTTTGATCGCCTTATATCACTGTGTATGCATTAACAATGCAATAGAGTATATACTGAAATCCTATGGTTTCACAGTAGGAGGGCTCTTAAGGCCTATCACCGTCACCCTGGAAATAATTTAATCGGCGCCGTGTGACGGCGCAGTTTCATTTTCGAAATGAAGCCACGACGAAGCATATTATGTTTAATCTTGGCTCGCTTCGTCTCAGCGAACCTCCGAGATGTCTTGGGAAGCTCGAGTCAGATAACTCGGATTAGTGGCGAGTACATCGTGTGACAATTCGTTTCACGAGAATATTCACGAATCGTTGCCTCCCTTTCCTTTCACCCTTTCACTGTTCATTAAGATTTTAATCTCTGAGAATGTTGCATTTAATATCTGAACACCTTTCAATCCGTCGAATCAATACAGTGTAGGGGAGGGTTGCAGATATCGTATCACTTAAGGTATTTTACGTTATATTTATTTCCGTATTTGATACTAAATTGAATGCAAGTGACTATTGGATATTGTCGCCTGATCTTTTAGGCACCTACTGTTATATGTTTAAACTTTTGTTTAGAATAAATTAATTTTTTATTAATCTTTTTGTGACATACAGTAAAAGGTACAATTTAGGCAACCGGTCTCCTAATCGTGTCCCTCGGTTTCCAAAATCGTATCTCTTCTAAAAATAGTATCAATAGGTAACAAAGAAAGAGTATGAGACAGACATCTAAAGACATCTAAAGACGTCTTAAATTACCATACTTCGTCCTCATTTGATAATAAAAATCTATTACCAAAATAATCATTGCGAAATTCTAGGAACAGGTTGATATCCAGTGAAACCAACAAACGTTAAAATGATATCCACATGAGAACGATAAAAGAATTCGCCATTTCCTACCATTGTCTATCAGAATCTTTAAGGACCAATATACTCGCACCATGGGATCCGAGTATCCTCGATGCAAACAATTCTTTAACGCATTCTACGTCCCTTCGAATGTCAATCTGTGTCAGGAACGTCACGATAGCGTTCTCTGTGCTTTTTCTTTAATTCCGTCTTTCCAGCGCTCGCGCTGCCTGCACCCTCCAAAAGCCAAGACGCCTCCGTTGATCCTCTTCCCGTTCCCTCTGTGTCCAAGTCCCCGAGGATGAAGGGATCAGAGGAGAAAGAGATATGGATTGACACTGGAATTCCTCCAGTAAAGGATCCTCCATTGGCCTGGTCATTTTTCTTATCCGCCGCGCATCCGAGCCGCGGTCTAACAAACTAGATTCATCAAATTCGACACCGATCGTCCATTCACGGCCGCTTGGCTCCGCCATCCTTATCACGGCTGGCGTGAAAGAGGATCTAGAAGCCAGCGCCACGAAATCATGGACCCTTTGAGTAATTTTAAATCGCAGTATTGAAGGTTACCTCTGTTTTAAGCGAATTATGGAGGGAGTTTCATGATCGATTGAGGGTTGTTCCGAGGAGATAGAAAGATGAAGGTGACACTTAATTTGTTAATGAGGAATTGGATAAGATTAGTTGATTCCAGAAGCAATATAAAAAATGTTACTCTTACCAAGGGGGTTGATGATGCATTAGGGTGTATGTGCTATTCACTGTGGATAAAACGAGTTAGCAACAGTTAGTTGCTTTGTAATAAACTTTTAGTCGACAACTTAAAGTAGGTACACTGGATACGTTTCCGATGTAAAAATGACCCAATCGTAAGGTAATTAGACAATTCTCATCACTGTGATAAAAGCTCTGCAATATTATTAAAATATTTAAGACATGTTTTATTTTAATATGTTTACATTGCGATATTGCATTAATGATGCAATATTGATTTTTCATAAATGAAAGGAAGAAAATATTTATCTTACCTTATATAGGGGTGGGGAATCGCAGGTTATTTGAAGTGTATAACAGGGGATCGCGATTTAAAAAAAAGGTTGGTAAACACTGATCTAAACCGACATTAAAAATACAATTTCCTTGGTCGACGGTTACCATCAGATACCATTACCAAAACTCTTTTCAGCAGTACCTACCCAATAATAAAAAATAATATCCATTCTCTTTCCGAAAACATGATTCTTCGTTCCCACTCTTATGGGATTACAAATACATAGTGTCATAAGACAGGAATTTGTTACATTCAAATAGAAATGGTATTTGTGTCCGTGGGAACACTTCGTGTCGATAGATCATTAATATTTCAAGGTGTTGATACTCTTTGCCTTAGTAGCAGTATTACAGCGAATGAATTCCGAAAAAATGAACAGATGGGAGTGGAGCAGTATGAAGAATATCGAGTTTCCCTTCGGTCTGACAACTTTCCCTGGATGTTTGATACCGTGACACGAGAAACACCGCGCTAAATCATCTGTCGCCCCCGAATTTACCCCCTCAGGTACAGGAGGGAACCTTAAGTCTCAAGCTGTCTGTCCGCTGTCACTCAGAAACGGTTCTACCGTGTCATGAACCGACCCTACGTGGCTTTTCACCCTTAAAACAGCGTGTTTACGCCTAATCGCATTTTCACCAGAGCAATTTATTAAAGAGACACTATCTGCGTTGACAATCTGACCTCGATCCCATCGTACTCCTGTCGTATCACTGTATTAGCTTCGCAGAGAACCAGCTTCGTTTTACGACTGGCAAGTAGGTACTTCCTAGGAGTTCAGGAGCAACGTTCAAGCTTTTCGTTTTGAAGAAGTTGATGTTATTTAAAGGTTTCGTGCAAATGGTGGAACTAATTTTAAAGTACTACTAATTTCTTCTATTCTCACAATTTTAGCTGACTTTTTTGTAATTTAGTGTAATTTTTTCTATTACCTAGTACTTTTATTTATAGTTATGGTTACTTTATTCGTGCTATTCACCTTTTTCTGTTTTTCTTTAAATGCAGTTTGGATTATCTTTGTTGGTATAAAAGTGCGCCCAGCAGGCAAAGTAATTTTATATAAATAGCTAATATACCGAGAACTGAAAATCGACAACGATGACTGAATAATTAATTGAAAGCTTACATTTCAAGAAGACAACCATTTGGTTAAATTTCTTAAATCGTATTCTACTTACTGAGCGGTATTATTTCATTAATGATTGAAAAACGTAATCTTTATTCGCTGTGCAGATTTTTCATCAATTTTGTAGACGTAATACGCAATATTAATTATTGTAGGTCTTGTTCCTTATCATATTCCACGAAGTATTGTATATTTAATGATGTTAGATTAAAGTTAGGTCGAAGTTAGGTAAGCCTTTTAATACTTTTTCGAGTACCTAAATTACTTGTAGTGTTGTTGTTTTTTAATTACATTTCCCACATCAGGATTGTAAACTCGTTGGTGTGTATTTGCGTGTACTTAAAATGATTTCAGACCTAATTCAAATTTAGCCTAGACTCTGACAAAATACTCCAACTTATCAGAAACAAAATTACTAAGTAAATACTCTAAATAGTAGACCAACTATATTTTAAATCCTCTAATATCCAACATACAAAAACGATACCAACTATTTCGATTTTAGTCACTATCGTACCAACAAATAGTTTCCATAAAATTGCTATCTAAACCGCTGCTAGTCGGCCCTATTTACATCCACTTAAAAATTCGTGTACAAATCCCACTTTCCGACTCCGAACCCTACAGACCCACAAACAAACCGCTCCGAAAACTAATTACCTTAACCTAACACTTGCGAACACCGATTCACCTGCGCCCCAAAGGAAGCATCCAGGCGTGTTTCCCCGCGGTATCCTTATCGCGACCATTTTGTCACCAGACAGACCGAGCGCGGAAAAGGAACCTAAACAAAAATACAAATGCCCGCGATCTCGCTATCGCGAATAAACCGCGGGGCAAAGAGATGCGCCGTGGAAGTGGATGGTAAAAAGGTTGACCCAACATAAGGGATTATTGCGCCCGAGCGGAAGCCGATGGCGTGGTGGGCGGTCGGGGGAGGAGGATGGAAAATAAAAGGAAGGAGCAACAAAGCAGTCGAAGTTGGAAGTCGATCCAGCGCGTAGCAGGAAAGAATTCCACCCCTTCACTCTTCGAAGTGGAAGCTTCCAGCACCGCCACTGGCAGCACAACCACGAACCACCACCACCCTCACCGTCGCCGCCACCTTCTGCCCTTCTTCGTTCTCTTTCTCCCCGCTGATCCCCCGCCGCGTTGCTGTTCCACAGCGGAGGCTGGCTGACGTTCCCGTAGGAGGAACATGGCTCCCAGGCAGGATCCATCCTTCCAGCTTCCTCTCAGCCACCCCAGCGCGGCCCGTATTCTCCGACACCCCCACCCCTGGCCGCCCGGTTGGCCCCTCGTTGCATTTTAAATCAAAGCCCCGGAGGTAACGCAATCACCAGGCATCACGACGCTTCCACAATTTTCTACTTTAAGCTACTTTATGTATTAGTACCCCTCCCGTGGATCTCTTTCTCTCACTCTCTCTTTCTCTCTCTGTATCTCTCTCTCTCCCTCTCTCCCTGCCCCTCGTTCCGATCCCCAGCAACCCTCTCCCCTCGTTCACCCTGTCCGTTCATCTGGCCTGCTCGTCTCCTACCAAGGCGAGCAGCAGCCACCGTTGCTACATTAGCCCCCTCCCCACGCCATCACCCCAGTTCGACTCAGTCTTTTACACTCCGACAGATCCTCTCGCGCCCCCTTGAAACGCTCCGCGCACCCCCTCATCCCCCCATCGTCCCCCGGCTGCGGCGTAACGAGGTTATTTTATTAAACAACCTCCGCCTCTTGCCGACGCTGCTGGAATTCTAGGTGGACCGATGCGGGGCCGAGGACTAGCGGGGATTGGGGGATGGCGACGAACGACCTAGACGATGCATCCCCCTCACGTGGTTCCTTTGCACGCGGTGGAAGCATTTTTGGCCGGTGGTGGACTGGATTCGATTGGGTGGAAGGTAATCGAGAGACGAGTTTGATGGATCTTGGACGTTTCGAAAGGGCTTGGTGTCGTGGGTAAATGTTTGGTAACGTGGTGCTCTGTGGGAATGGATGGGTTTAAGATGGTGGAGGTTGCTCCAAATCTTCTGATATGGGCTTTGCTACTTGAAAGTGTTTTTCGGTAGTTTGAACAATAATTTTGTGACACTATGGTGACATATCAGTAGGGTCCCGATTTTCAACCCTTGTCGTGGATGTCCCAGTTTTCTTATTTCTTGATTTTTTAAGGAATATTACGAAGAAATTAAGAATAATGGAATATTTCTGAAGGAAGTTTTATGTACAAAAAAATATGGCTTGCCTTCCAGAAAGATTGCTGCCGTACTTGCAATTACTATTGTGTTTTTCATTGTGTGTCATTTTTTAACCAGTACAGTAAGAGTTTAAAAAAAATCGTTCGGTGAGATTTTACGTTTGATTTTTCTATCATGAGACAAAAATCTCAGCCGCAACTAAATGCAAATAATGGAAACAGTCTTGAGATATAAGACTTTTGAAAATATACCTTGAAACATGTCTCATGAGACTCTAATTTCACGAAACTAATAGCAGAATAATTAAAAGTAATAAAATATTGAAATAATTGTCTCATGAGATTAAAGTCTCGCGTGAGACACCAAATTTTTGTCTCATCATGAATTTGCACCTCCTTGAATTGCTGGTGAAGAAATATGGTAACCATACATATCAGTCTTAGATGAATCTCGGAATACATTCTTGCAAAATACAATTCACACCCAGAACCAACAAACGCCGTGATCCTTTGACTCGATTGCTTGTTATAATTATAGGAGTTTGGGTCCGGGGATCTAAAAACGTTGGGGGAAAAGCACGAGGGTAAATTTGAAGTAGGTCTAAAGAAGTACTCTCATGTCGTTGATTGTCGAGGTGGTAGAACAGCGAATTTCAAAAGGGGTGATGTAGATACTTCAAGTACTACACAGGCAGGCAGAACAATGTCTTATTTCCAAGGATTTCACCCTACTTATTATTCATGTGATATAGATGCTTTATTACATGTATTCCTACCTAAAGGAATTCTGTTATCATCAATCATCTCCACTGATTACAGATCATCCCCATAATTCGGGTGATAAAGTTGGAGATGAATAAGTGGATATTTTCGGTTCAAGCTGTATGAAATAGGGTGGACAGGGGACGAGATTCTCGACTAGTTGTAGGCAATATAGGTGTTCTGTACGTGGCATGTGGCAAGCGTGGAGTGGTGTAATCTAGTCACCACGAAACAGGATTATTCTCCTAACTCGGTCTCTCGCTCATTCCCTCTCTGTTTCCCTTTCCCTCTATTTCTTCCTACTATCTTCTTCGATTGCTTTTCCCTGTTTCTTTCTCGCCCTCGCTGAATACTTGCTACGTTGTTGCCACCACCCTTCTTTCTGTAATCTTCTTTTATTTCAATTTTTTTCTTTTCCAAGATCCATTATTTTCATTTCGAGTCACACTTCGTGTTTTCATTTTCCTTTCTCTTGTTTCGTTGCTGCTCTTTCTTTTCTATTTCTTTACACATTAGTTCTCATCCTTAAATTTTTCTTATTTTCGTCTCATAATTTCCTCTACTACTTCTCAATTACTGTGCATATTTTCTAGAATTCTGTTAAGATTCATTCTTCCCTTATTCTTCCACAGTGTCTCATTCACCTTCCCCTTTGCTCCTCTTTATTTCCTCCGATTCCTTTCCATTTATTTTCCTATTTTGTATCGCTTGCTCTCCACATCCGTGTCGCCCCGCAGTATTTTCCTATCGTGTCGACTTATCCGCGTTCCGGGGCATAGAATACCGGGGTATCCCCCGAAGGGTTGAAAGAATCGAATGGAAAGAGAATATATGGACACGGATAAGTGCGTGCTTGACGTTCCTATTCCACTCGAAACCGTCATCGAGGAAGCTTCTACGATTCCGCGAGCGATACAGGAGTATCTCCAGCTCCTGGTAAAGTGCGATTCGATAGGGGATGAAATTGGAGTCGATCAAACCCGGGAAAATTGCGGGAAAATCGAGACCCCTGATTCCTTTTATAAGATTGCATCTCTTCCTGTTTCCTCCCTCTCCCTATAATTTCGATTCGCTATGGTGCCGAATATTTGCCAAATCTTCAACCTATCAATACTTCAATAAAAAAATTATTCAAAAGAAACATCTACACATTCAATGGGTAATAAATTACCAAATTGTAATAAAGAAGCTACTTTCGATTGCCCATAAAAGTTTCCCATTAACACTCCCATCCCAATGCTCAAAATCCTCCCCCACATTTCCTCCCACAACCCCTTGCATAATAAACCTGCCTCTCCCTTAACTCCAACAATCAATGTCCAAGTACCCACGCATCACCAACATTAATCACAAGTAAAACTATTTATCCACTACAAAAATCCTTCATTCAATCCACGCCAAGATCCGCCCGGTTAACATTCAATTCGCCTTGTCCGTATCATCCCTCCCAGCCAGCTCGCCGAGCAGCGTCGAAAATAGGAACGAAACCAAGAAGCCCGTCACAAGTCTGGGTACAACCGCGAGGAAACAAATGCTATTTGTGTTACGACAAGTGCGCCTTCCCCCCACCCGGTGGCGGGACGGTGAAACGAGAGGGGGTTGCGCGCAACCACCGTAGCGTCTGTCCCCCGCGAGCGAAACACGAGCCAGGTATACACGCGGGCGTCCAAGAAACGCCCGGGAGGAACAAGCGCCGCGAGGGTGCAACGGCGGGGGAGGGAAAGAAACGATAAAAGGAGACCGAGCAGGGAACGAAGCGGTGGCATAGGGGCCCGAGGAGGGGGAGGGTGGACGGTATAACTCGAGGTGGAGCGTCGGGTAGCTGATACACACGAGAGAATCACTATGGACGAGGGGTAAACACGATTTACACCATGACGACTATTGCCTCTCCTCTCGTCCAAAGGGCTACGCGAAGCTCGGCCGAGGGTGAGTTACAACACAGGGAGAGACACTCCGCACAGAAGCAGGGGATGTTTGTCGTACGCGTTATTTGGCCAATAAAACCACGTGGCGCCTCCACCACCCCCGCGCGACCGAGCAAGGAGAGAACAGCGGGAGCGTTGGCGAGATAGAGAGGGGAAAGCGTTGGCCACACCCCGCGGTGCGCTCGACGCCTGCGCGGTTCCGCCTATCAAGCACGCTTTCCACGGTTGTCTACTCGCGGCACCGAAACGCGACACACAATCCAGCTGGGACCTTCTTGGACGGTTCGGACGCGATCCCTCCGGTTTTTTCGCCCTCCACGATCATCCCGCGGTTCCCGCTCGACCCACGGATCCACGGGGTTGACGGAGATCAGTGCTCGGTCGACTTGCAACAGGACACGTAGCTGGATATCCCCGAGATCAGGAGATGGGACAGGTTCAGGGAGGATCTCTGGTCTGATTTACCTGATTGTTGCCCTCAGAGTGTTCACCAGGAAGTAGGGGTTGAAATCGAGCGTATGGACAATGGTATTAAGGGCTGCGTTCCATTGTCCCGCAAGGAAGACTTGAAGAAACTGGTTTAAAGAAACAGGAAGCTTGATCGGCTTGCTATAGCGAAGCTACATCTTCTTCATTCCCTTGGCACCAAGTATGCTGAAAGTCCATGTGGTGGATAAGAGTGCAAGATTTATGGACATCGTTTGGAGGAACTGATTACAAGAGATCGATGACACATGGTGCTGGTTCCTTGGATTGAAGGCAGTTGGTTTGAAGAAGTTTGAAGATGCACCATTTCCTAAGCTCCGATCATCTTTCAGCAATTGTCAAAGAGGAAGGTTCACGTGGATCAGCTGGACAAGCTCAGTAGTTACCCAAAGATCACTAGCAAGCCTTCTACTGTGATGGTAAACCTCATCCACAGGAACGAGAGTATCCAAACTATCCAACAGCCACAGACAGTCAGCCAACGTAGCAGCGGACCTGTGCTGCTGGACCAGTGTGTCGAAGGGGAGGCTAAAGAGAGAGAGCAACGCCTGTTTCGACAGTGGCGATAAAGAAGTCGCCAGGCTACCAGAGAACATTCGGTGTCAGTGACGAACAGAGTAACGTTGGAAGCCGTGCACAGATCGAACTCAGTGTCAGTGAAAGACCCCTCGGGACTGCGTGCTGCTCGTGCGAGTTTGGAGTACGTTTGAGGTGGATCGCAGAGGTCTGTTTGGTTGAAAAGGGGATTGAGGAGGCCGACGGTGATCCGCGGGGGTGCGGAGGAATTCAGGAAAGTGTTGTTCAGCCACGAGTCCAGGATTCTCACCCCCGGAGGCGGGACCATTTCGCCCGGGGGCGCGGGGCCGCCCGCGAGCCCTTCTTCGGGACACTATCATCCACCAACGCACAGTCCACCTCTGATCAAGGTATGTGATCGCTACTTTTAGTATCATTTAGTTGTGTACTGTCGAGTGGTCAGTTTAACAGGGGTTAGTCGTCACTTTTAGCCAGAATTCGTGGCCCACTGGATGCAACTGACTCTCTTAGGCTTGTTTGGTACCGATTTCATTTGTACAGTACTGATGAATTGATAGGCTCTCTGATACTATTAGATGAACGGATAGGTGGTAGGATACTATTGTGGAATATATTTCTGAGGGTTCTAGTAATCAATTCTTAAGATTTCTTTAATAAAGTCATTTTTAGAGGAAGTTTATGGGGAAACTCGATGGTACATTGGGTAAAATTGAGATATTGTAAGGACGGTAGATGAACTTTTTGTGTAAGACACTTATGTGGTTGAGTAGGTTGTATTTCGAACGTATTCGCATATTTTTAAAATTTTTTTGTGTCGCTTAATGTTTTGACTGTCATGTCGTTCGTATATGCATGATACTCACAGGTACATGATTATAAGTAACATTTTTTTATATGGTTATGAATTATGTAAGTAGGAATTTGGGATGGGGGTAGCAGAATAAACAAATCGCTGTGATATGCATTTAAAAATTTACGAAAATTAGGTTAAAACCAGCTTTATTTCTAACAAGTGAATATATCAAAGTACCAGTTATGATATCGAAGATTTGTTTAATACCATAGTCTCCAAACGAATCATTGTGTAAATATAGGAAAAATGGTTCTGGAATGTATGATTTGATGCATTGTATTTTTATCTTTGGAGTGCTAATAATTTTGGTGTGAAGTTCGTGGGGGACAATTATTTTGGTTTACTGTTCTTTTTTTATACGAAAGCTTTTTCAGTGAGATTTAGTCGAGAGGATCATATTTAAGTGCGTTTATAAGAATTTCGATGTCAGAGGTAATAAATATCCAGGTTATAGTAATTATTTTCCATTAGAGCAATGAATTTTTATGACATATTTTAAATACAAAGATGGCACGAGTTAGGTATTGTTTACTTTTTTCGAAATGTGTCTCTTAATTGTGGTCATTTCCTTAGATGAATTAATTCAGGAAGGGATTTCTTTAAGTGTAACTGGTTTGAACCAAGTTAATTCACCAGTTCGAACCTGCTGTAATAGCATTTGGCTATTTTTTCAATTATGTTTGATAGGGTGCTTGAGAAAATTGGATAATATTCGGAAGAATCAAGTGTTTCAATTGTTTGGGTACAATTGCAACGGCGGGAATTGTTAATTCTATATGATACGTCTGCAGTTTAATGTGTTAGCAAATTACGAACTTTAGTTTGTAATTTTACTACGCTGTTCCTCGAAGTGGTTTATTGTCATTGATTTATTTTTCTCTTATTTCTACTATTACCCATTTAAGTTTAATAGCGAAGTATGTACTTAGAACGTGACCCACAAATAATTTGAATATATTAAACACTATAAAATATGCATAAAGTCCTTCTGTTTAAAATTATCTATGGCTGAATTTCGAGATTCGCGTCCGACGGATCGCGGCTTAAACTCGTAAAAGTAGGTATTTCGCGAAAAATTTCTTCCGCTTTATTATCATTTTATGTTATGTGGTTGAATTTTTTCTGAGCTTTTAAAATGTTAACAATTATGCAATACTTTTAATGTAAATTAAGACAAATCGAAACTGTTTAAAAATAAGATTATTGTTTAAATCTGTTTCATTTTTTTACGAAGCTTTTTGCACATGTTCTTATGAAACAATATTTTTAAAAAAAGGATTATTATTTTGATCTACAAATTATTACCTTTGTTTATTGAAATTTCAATCCTTTAGACTTTATATCCGCAAAGCTTAAAATGTCCAAATTTAAACTGATGATTTTTAATTCGTGCGGATATAAAGTGTTCACAGATAATTGATATTTTATATGTTCCATTTGAAAACACACATGTACACTCAGTAGACAAATTTTGAAATAATAAAAAGCTAGATTTAAAGGGCCATTTTATTGACATTGACGCAGATTTGCAAAAATTAACAAGAGCTTCGAGCTTGCCGCAAAGTAACATCGTGTGAATCACTTGTTACCAAACTGCCGTTCAACCAAGCAGCTAAAACAGTCAAATCAATTACAACTATCATCGAACCCAATTTCGCGTGCACCGGGACAGCCAGTGAACGTTTGATAGTGTTTAAATTCGTTGGAAACACCGCTACGCGTTTACTGATTCATTTAGTCTATCGATTGTTTAGTCGTGGAACGTTTGAAAACTTTTTCACCGATTCAGTGGATCATAGTTAAATAAGTAAATTTACTTTATACGAGATTTGATTCATGAAATATTGCAACACCGTTTCTGTATCTTTCTTGACATATCGAATAAAATATTTTCTTGGTGTAGTAACGGTGAAGAGATGAAATGGAACTTGTAAAGCAAGAATAATAACTTTTATTTGGGTCCACATGGAATTTAAGTAGAAACTCAATAGAAATTTGTATCAATATTGGAATGTACATATTTACGATAGAAAATTTTTTCATCCTACTTTAGTAATTTATAGGTAACCTGGGGGTAAATCAAAATTACAAAGCGAGAGAAAAGTGATTTGGTCCCTTTATTAGAGTCTTTTCAGAGGGGACACTTGGTAGCCTACTATTGCTATCCAGGGCATTCACTGGGCAGAGTAGCGAATCTCCTAGCGATATACTTTGTGTGGCAAGCTATTGTGGGTGGAAGAAATATGTTGGGTTGTAAAAGTAGTGTGGAATGAAGACGGTGATGCAGGATCAAGTAAATTGTTCTGAATAGTCATTTGGCACTGACACATTAAGAGCCTGGGCATTGTTGATAGAACAAATATAGCGAACTCGTAAATATAGTAGAAGTCGAAGACGATAGCGTGAGACCTAACCCACCTAAGGACCCAATGAATGTTTTGAGCGTAAGTATTTTAGGTCTCTATACCCATCAAGATGAATAGGCGTTTTGAATGTATAGGGCCCTAAACTGAAGTAACAAGTTAGCGAGTTTCATCTTTAGTAAGTAAATCACTACATCTATTTTACCAGGTATATATTCCTCAGGGCTTGGGACATGTTTCATGCCAGGGTACTTGAGCTAGCTCACCGGTGCTGAGACCCTGCAAGCGACTCAACTAGGGGGTTTCTGCAAGTACAATATCCTTAGTTAGCTTTAATAGGGAACAAGGGTGTCAGGAATCAGTGTTAGAAGTTCCTCTGTCAAATGCGTGTTAACTTTTACAAGCATTTTCAACGTACACATATAACAATAACACCTCATTCTTGAATTGGTTTCCCTTTCTTCCTCCCTAACGTAACACTATTGTACATATTGCACTATTTTAGTAAACCCGCGAAATCGGCGGGTTTCAAACCCTCCATCTCGAGACTTGTAATCCCTGTAACTTCGTTATTTTCTCGAATTACGACTAGGCATTTTAGGAACACTCTTTCGGCTTGTGAACCTTTAAGAAAATGTATTAAAAAGCATATCTTTTTCACCGTCGAAGTACCCTCTTAACCTCGTAATTTGGGGGTTAAATCTTGCTCGTGCGAGCAATCGATACGCGTTGGCCCGCCGTTCCGTCGCTTCGTCCATCGTCCCGCATGGCTCTGATAACCGTCTCCTTCTGCTCTTGGAATCAAAGACGACGGTTGGCATTCGTCGCGACGCGCGCAACGCGATACCGTCGTCGGGAAAGCGGCTGCTCTTTATGGTCACGTAATAACCGAGCGCTCCGTTGAGGGGATTTTCGCGTGAAGCAGCCCGGACCTAGGGAACGAGAGAACGAGAAGCAAGATGACGAAGATGGCTATAAGGACGGCTGTCCAAGCTCGTTCGCGTCAGCCACCGTCCTGAATTCCTCCAGGGACCGAGACGGCAGCTGTCTGCGGCTAAAGCTGCCGCTGGAAAAGCTCGTCGAAACTTAACGCGGTATGATTTTTACCGAATGATACTTGGCTGGCTCTGCCCGTCGTGCAACGATCGTGGGGCAAACCGTTTCAGAGGGAGCTACGTCGATGAATTGATTTATTTATTGTGCCTTGCAGAGATATAGTGACTAATCTTAGACTCTGTTTAGTAGTGTGTAAAGGAATATCCTTGAAGGTACGAATTAACAAATGGGTTGTCCATTATTGGTTTGCATTTTTTGGCCATATTATTATGAAAAACGTGAGTTCTTGAATTGAGGGAAGAAAATCAACTGGCCCACTAGCTTCAACCCTTGTTATTTTGATATTATTATATGCCTGTAAGGTACAGTACATTTTGTTCTCGAGGATATTTATTGCCAAATGAGTTTTTGGCCATTTATTACAGGGCTGTATCGTCAATGGTAGAGAAGTTTACGGCTTTTAATATAGGCATGAAACAATTGAAGTAAAAGAATAAGTTATGAATTCTTATTCTATAACATCTTAAAGCGATTGATTGCAAAATAATGGTACCGTACAGATATAGGTTAAGCGGTTCAGTGAAACTAATGGATTTAATTGACATGCAGACTCAAGTTGATAGTCGGCATAAATATATACCCATATATCAGGATCACCGTAATGGTGGTCATTTATCAAATGAAATATTCAAAGAAATTAATATTCAGTTGGCCTCTCATGGTCGGAATAGTAGACCAAGCTAAAGTTTATATTTGACAGACATAGTCCAATTTTGAAGCAATTAAAATTGCAAATCTCCGAGTTGGTTTTGAAGTCAGATCTATCTTCTCCCTCTCCAAATAGAGTTATAGAATTAGATCAGTGAACACTTACCAAAGGCTCGATTTATTCGCGAAATTATAAACATAGTACATTAGCTATGTCGAAATTACACAAGCGTGATTATAAATTACTAAAACTGAGAAACATAACACACTCGCGATCTCGTCGAAACTTTCTCAGAACTCACACCCCCAATATTTGCACAAAACTGTGCTGAAAGTTTGAGCCCGCTCGCCAACGGGAACCACGTGCACTCCCATCGTCAGCTTGAACTCTCCCCGCGCAAAATTAAGACACACTACGCGCGCGTAAAGTAAGACGAAGGGCCCCTGCGGCCCTGCAAGCGCGCTCGCACACGCGCCCGACACGTTCGCTCTGATTAAGCTTAATTCACTCTGCCGACGAGAAGCAGAAGAGAGCAGAAGGCGTTCCAGAAAAAGGCCCTAACCGCGGCTCGCGCTGTCTGCCGTCCAATCCTGCCAACTTAACCTCATTAATAAATTAATTAGATATTATTGTGTTGGCAGCCAGGGCGGCAGCTGCGGGCCACCTCCCCTCTCTTCACTGTCCTTCTCCGCCTTGGGCCCGCAGATGACGCTCCGGACGCCGCTATGTGCGCGCAAATAGGGGGGGTCAAGACCCGTGACGTCACTTCTTGCGACGATCACGCGGATCCAGCGTTACCCGCACGTTTCTCCGTCTTCCGTAGAACCGCGAGACGTTGATCGCTTTCTCCTGATTACGGGCAGGAGTGGCTCGTAAATAACCGATGGTGCTGGTGACTCCGAGGGGTTGACTCTTTAGCGTAGTAGCTCGCTAGATAGGTCGTATAACGTCCACTCCCAAGTAGATGAAATGCTGAGCATCGAAACTGCAAATAGTTTCGCAGAAACGTGTTGCGTCGCAGAGCTGTGATTTGGTTTTCGTATCGCGTTACTGTTTAAGTTTAAGGGGTTCAAAATTCATCTGCAATATTTGGTCATTTATGAATTCTTTTACAAGGAGGCAACTTATGAGTATCTTTCTGACGTTTTTCTTCGGCTCCTCCTTTCCAATTTATTTCAGAAGTATTTTTTAATCGGAGAAGGTTACCCGTGGAAAAATTAAATGGCCTTTGTAGTTCAGAGTCTGATCGTTCCTCGGATGGAACCGGAAGTGGGTGGTGGAGTCTGCACGTAGAAGACGCAAGGTCTTCCTGGCGGGGAATCCTAGTGAAGGAGCCCGCGGCGCTGCTCATTACGGGGTAGCATGGCGACTGGTAATGACAAAAAGCACATGCAGCATTATCATTGCGGAGTGTATGGCATTAAGCTGTAGGGGGCCAGGATTAGGATGTCGGCCATTACCGCGCGTCACTGACCGTTTATTCTACGCCGTGCACGGTGTGGTGACTTCCTCTAGACGCGTATGTATGCCTACATAACCAGAGGATGAGGACACTCGCGAGGTCGTGAAATCTCGACGAGTCAGATCCACCTATCGATCATGCCACACCGATTTCGGCCCCCGTGCTGTCCCATTGCGCCATTTTACGCTGGGCTAGAGTCTAGAGACTACTAACTAAGGGAGGCGTCTATGCGTCTCTGACACGTCTAGGAGTCTCCTTGAGGAACTGATTGGAAAAAGTACGTGTAAGAAGGGTTTAAGTAATTCAAATGATTGAATTATTTAAGGGGCGAGATGTAAGGGGGTGGGTGGTCCTTGCGAACAAAACTGAGGGGCTGGGAATTTTTGTTCTTTTTCTTGTGGAATATTTGTATACTCTTTAGGAAGACAGAGAGAGAGAGAGAGAGAGAGATCTGAGCTCCGTCAATTTTTCCCATAAGAAACTTAACTGAGTGGCTTCAATGAAGTCGACTTCTGTAAACGAAGTGTTAATTTGAAGAATAGGATCTAATTAGGTATCTGTGAAGGTGTAATTTTCTGCTTGGAGATTAGTACTGGATAATAAACGTTTATTTATACTGTAGGAAAACTATTGTTACTGAATTTCAACGTTTTTAATTTTATGGTTGGGTATAATTAAGGTAATGGTACCAGGAGTTGATCAGTTAAGAGAAATCCTTCACGTAAACACTAGTAACTGCTTGCTCTGTCATTAAATAGTTACAGTCGATGCCTAAAGATATTTTTTAAAAAAGTTATGTTATAAAAATTTTAGTTGACCTAGACTTGACCATCCTTGAAAATGACGTTGCATTTATCAAATATAAAACACTATGAGAGTTTAACAAGTGAAGAGTTCAGCCATAGTTACTTACCTCCGATTTTGTTTACCTGAACCGTACAACGTTAAGGAAATAACAATATAGGAACACACTACTCATCTTGGTGAAAATAAACGTTCGCAAATACTATTCATAATTCAATTGGACTTTTTTTAAAAGATCGTCACTCCTAAACCTTATTTTTCACGTTTTTCTGAAAATTGGTCAACTACTGGTACCTTTACCTTTTTGGTGGATACTTTTAAAGTGTGAAGGGAAAGAAGAAGGATGAAAGCATAGGAGGAATTTTTATGTGGTAAAAAAAATTTTGCATAATTTTTTTGACGAAACATGTATTAACTGCCTTCAGGAGGGAATCAACGTCGCAACTCCTGTCAGAGAGTAGCGAGATTCGTTATTAATAACTTGCATCTGAATGTACCTACACATTTGATCTTTATAAATCAACATCGATTCTGGTGTCGGCGTGTATCCATCATTTGAAAGCGTGCTCGCAATAAATTCGTTACATGCAGTTCCACGAAGTTATGATTAAATTAATTTTTATTTGCATGATTGTATTGAACCCGTTCTGCGTTGCTGAAGACACGAGTGCTTCCTTGATTTCATTTTTTCATTAACTTGTCGGTAGCTTTTTAGGTTACAATATTTCGTTGAAGTAATGGGAATTATTTTAAACAATCTCTGCTATGAAATAGAAATTCTATTCTTCATTCAAAGTAGAAAGTTATTTCGTAGAATAAGCTTCGTTACAATTGTAAAGAACAGCAGGTTCAAAAAACGTACCAATTCGCATCTGTCAAGCTGAAATATAAATAAATATTCAGAGTACATTCAAATTAATTATACCCATTAATCTGAATTTAAACTGGTGTTTAAAAATCAGCAATACACACAAAATTGCCGTGTCAGCTGATTTCGTGTAATTCATATTCATTCTTCGTTAATGACGTCGATAAATATTCAGCAAACTTGCGAACATCGGGCACGAGTTTATAACGCTCAACAATTTCCGCGAATGTAATGAAGCGTTTCGCAAAAAGAGGCAAAAGAACGGATCGATGTGTAATTATTAATTGGTTATGGAGGAAGCACTGGCAGCTTTCCCCCACTGACAACGTCGATTGAAAGTGTATCGGGGTTTAACTGCAACCTGCGAATTATGTAAGCAACGGTTGAAATTAACGCGATCAGTTTATACAGAAGCTATGAATGATATAATTTCATATCAGGGCGATTAAAATGTACTCGAGTTAATTAACAACGTTAGTTAATGGCGTCTCGTTGCTACGCTTTGAGAACGTCCGTTTTGAAACTGCCGCGCAGCGGAAAACTTAAGGCGGGTGTCCACTTTGGAAACTTGCAAGACAGAAATATATTTGGGAATTTACCGAGCTAAAACTACTTCATGGATTGTTCTCAAATTTTTCATACATGTTTATTAACTATTGCAAAATACACATCATTTTTATAAGACGTCTAAGAAAAACATTGCGATGACACGTTGAGAGCTTTTACTTCAATGGCTCCTTCTAATTTCGACTTAATATGTCTTTGTGGTATTTCTAAGACCATAAACTGCAAGAAAATGCAAGAAAAATGTTTGAGCTTTTTGTGAAGTGGAAACCCCTATTAATCACAAGTCGAGTACCACAATGACGAGCAGCCAACTCGGACAACCGAAACGTATCGAAAGAAACTGGTGTCTGAGAAAGTTCCAGAGACACGAAAGCTCTTTTAAACTGGGTCAGCCAAGTATCTCGAGTTCATTCGATAAACGGGGAGTAGTTAGGGCGATAACTAACCGTTGGACAGGCTGTCCATTTTTAATCGCTGCCAGCGCTGGAACAGGCTTTAATCGAATTTCGATCGCGTTTCAGTTTGGCGAGTGTAGACATTTACAATCGGCGCTGTTAAAAACTAAACGGCCCCGCTAGTAATGTTTAATTATTTTCTGGGCGAAAAGTACACCGCTCGACGAGCATTTAAATCGAATTTAAATAAATCAACGGCAGTGTTGACCGAAGCATTTGCAGTGAGTGCAACCAGAGTTGCCCAGATTTTATTACAAATTGGCCGATTTGTTTGCGAGTGCTCTCGACGCTCGATTTGAAAAATTCCCCCGTTTTTGTAGGAAAGGAACACATGCATGTGTAGAGGAGCATACATGGGAGAACGAAAATGGCCACTTTGCATGGAAACGAAATCAGTTTGGCATGGACGACAATTGAACGACGCGCTTAGGAAGCCTGGCGCGTTTAATGCGCTTGAAGCAAAGCGGATAGCTCGCTCCTAAATTGCGCTTAAGTAACTTAAATTTAATTTAATTTCGCATTGGTTCATTGGTGTCTCCGTTGGCAATATTTAATTCAATACGGGCGTAACATTGTATTACGGGTACTTTGGCGACGTTTCAAGTGGACAAAGGAAAATTAGATGGAAGTGTAGCCACGATGATATTGATGGATATAAATGGAGAGGATTGGTGAACGTTATCCAACCATTCGATTATTTTGCATCATATGTTACTTTTAGTTATCGTTGGAATAATACTTTTCAAGATTCTATTCAAGTGAATTCAGCGAAACATGTGTGACATACCTAATTGAATTATTAAGCGTTGATTCAGAAATCAGTTTCTATTAATTCAGTGTTAGAAATTTACCTTTGTCTTATGAGAAAATAATAGAAACTTAGGTCGAGCTAAGGCAACTTATAATATTAGTGTAAAATAAAAATAATAATAAAGTATTCAATCTACTACAACGGTTTCGAAAACTATTGAAATTCAATATGGAAGAATTTTTAAAAGTCAAGCTCGTTATAAAAAATTTTATACCACGCTCTTGGATTCGTCTTTCGTGGTTGTGCCAGCAGTTCTACGACGCCCTGTATAAAATAGGGAAACACCAAAGGTTGCCAAGCATCTGTTAAGACCTCGATCGTAGGAGTGTTTGCAAAAGACTTTCGTGCCCGATGTATCTGGCCGAGGACGAAATTGGCTCTTAATTGCAGTGGCGCCACGCGGGTATGAATAATTGGCGGCGTCAGGGACAAATTTGACGACGGATAATGCAGCAATCCCCGAATCGGAGCGTATCATTTATTCACCGGCCCGTAGCCGGCGGTGGTCGAAGCTGCGGATTTGCAAATCGTATTAACCCGAGCGTGAGAAAAAAAACCACCCCCTCTCACCGCCCCTCCTCCTCTGCGAGGGAATGATCAAAGCGCTGCGATTTTCATTTGCTCGTAACGCGACCTCCTGCTGCGATTTTTCCCCACGATCGCTGAATTAACCCCCAACCCCCTCGACCTTGATAAGCTGGTGACATTTTTGGGGGTGTTTTTGGTATGTTGGTACTTTTCTCCGATTTGTTGGAAGTTTTCCTGCTTTTTTCTTGAGGATAATTAATGGAATAATGGGTTCAGAGAGGATGTTTTACAAGGTGGATGATGTTCGGGGGTGGGAGGATGTTTTTGGGGATGAATGAAGTTTGAGAGTAGAGATTTTAGGCTTTGAACTCTGGATGTTTGAAAGTTTGAGAGTTGAATGGAAAAGTTTTGAAACCTGGGTAATTTTGAAACTTTAGGCTTGTGGGGTGTACAATTTTGGAACTTGGTATTTAGAGATATCTAATTTCGAAACTTCAAACTTTAAGTCATGAAAGTTTTACATAGGTTTGTAGTTAATATTCTTAAATTCTGAGTTTCGAAATGTTTAAAATTTTGAATATAACAAAGTAACTTTTTATGTCTTTTCAAAACCCACTATATTATTCGCAAAATACTTTTACACATTCCATTCATAATTCTACCTATTATAATTTCAAACTTCCTAACAGCAGTGAGCCTTTACATATCAGATCGATCTTAAATAACTTCCTATAGCTGCATACTGCTGCAAAGCTTCTATTCAACCCTCATTCAACCCTCAAGTTGGCTCGCTATCCGCAATATGCTTCATCCACAAACCGCATTTACAATCCTGTACCACGAAACGTAGCCATAAAACAAACAACTTTATGCCGAACACCACGTCAAAAATTAAGTGCTCCAACCAACCCCCTCAAACGCATGCAAACCAGTCATCATGTGAACGACGAAAACACTTCTCTACTTGGAAGACTGCAGTAGCGTAGAATCAGAGAGGTGTGCAAGGGTTGCAGGAGGGAGAGCGCGTTTACACGGGTAGATGCACACACATGGACCGGGTGGGAGGAAGGCACAGACACGCCCCCGCCTCGTAGAGGTCCACGGGGTAGGAAACGTTAAGGGAAGAGAGCTTCCTGAAAAAAGAAGCCGAGGCAAAGGATAGAAGTGAAAGGTGGATCGAGAGCGTTCCTTATATCGGTACCCCCAGAGGCAGCCTCTCTTCCTCCCCCTTTGGCCAATCCCCCTCCCCCTCCCTCCACCACACTTTCGGCCCCGAGGCTCCTGTTTTACGCTTTTCGACTTTTTCAAGATTTATCCCTGCCGCTTCCTCGCTAAATCGCTTTCCGGGCGAAATTTACGGTCGGGCAATAATACAGGAGCGGTGTTCTAGCGAGCTTAAGGGGGTGGAAGGGTCTCAGGGGTGGAGAGGAAGCTCCACCCGGTCGAGTAACAGTAAGGGAGCCTATACATACATTCCCAGCACGTTCCTGGCTTCTTCTCTACCTGACTGACTGCTTCCACCTCTTCCTCGAGCACTTTCTTTACGATCATCCACCACCCACCGCCGTGATGCGCCACAGAAACCCTGGCCGGACCATTCCGTAGCCCGGGGCGCTTTATATCCCGTATTCGACGCCTCGCTGGAAATCATTGTCGTGGTCGATTTTATGGGACCGAAGATCGACTCAGTGGTGCTTGATTTTTAATAGGATTTTTAGGGGATGTGGGGTGTAAATGATTGGGTCCAAGTCGTTTCCTAGATTATTAATATTTTCTGATGGAGTGGTCACAATCTGAAGTACTTTTGGAATGAAATGAAAGTTCAAATCCTGGGGTAGATGAGTAATAAAGAAATCCTGTAGTACTGGTAGATGTTGATGAGTGATCATTGCTGGGGAAAATGATTGTGAAATCTTGAAGTCATTACCAGTTATGTTTTCTTTTAAATTGTAGATTTTGGTCGAAGGATATACTCGTTTAAGTAGTATTCTGTGGCAAGTAGCATAGGTCAGGTGGTAAGGGGATGTGACATTTTTGTTTTGCTGTAAAATGATGATTTTAATAGTAATACAAGTCTTAAGTTGCAACGTTATGATAAAATGAGTTTGTGTTTAACAGTGGCTTTGACAATGCATCTCGTATTTACTAGTTTTTGTGCACTTCTATTGCAATGTTTATATTTGTTTATGTTTATATATTATATATATATATATATTATTATATTGTTTATATATTTATATATTATTTGTTTATGGTTATATTAAGTTTCCTTTTGTTAATATAACATACTCCTCCTCTCATCAGGTTGATTAATCAGAATCTCTGATTAATAAATCTTCTTTCTATCGACAGTTACAATCTTCCATAAAAATGTTTAACCAATCTCCAATACTGTATTTTAAGAACGACCACAGAATTTGGACTTTATGTAAACATCCATTGTTATTCAATTAATCTAAAACCATTTTGCAAATTTCAAATTTGCGAGGCCTAGACTTTCATTCAAGAACATTTACAAATCGATGTACTTTAACTTTTTACTTTACTTTCCTTCCTTTACTTTACTTTACTTTAAGATTACTTTTACTTCATTTTATTCTTAACATTTGTTATGTTTGTTTGTGGCTGTCTCTATTTCAGTCTAGTTTATAGTACACCATTTTATTTTAATTTATGGTACACGGTTAGGCTTCCCAACAGTGTCAGCACTGCAGACTCATCTTTACTCTTATCTTTTATATCATCTGCAAATATTCAGGTTCTTCATTTTTAGTAATAAAGACGATTAATAATCGTAATAATAAAAAGTGCGCAAACACTTTCAGATATTCTCAAACACGTGTGAAATGAGTAAAAAATATCTGCTCGTAGAGAAAACAGCATAAAATTTTCGTTAAAGGCTCAAGTAGTAATCTCAACGAAAGGTTTCCGAGTTTTAATCCAGACAATGTTTGCGCAAATAAGAAGGAAGGAAATCATTCTCAAAGAATAACCTGTCCAAACTGAAACGATAAAAGTTACATAAATCCTCTTTCGAGCAGAGTGCATGCAAGATTGAAAGGGACCACGGCGTAGGAGATTGCACAGCGTGAGTGGGAAAAAAAACTTGGTGGAAGTCGCTCCCGCGATGAGCTGGGCCCGGTGAAGATGCATCGGCCGTGCTGCGAGGGTGGCCTGTAAAGGTGGCGGTGGAAATTTGGCTTATTCCCCTCTGCAGCTCATTATGCCACGTTTACAAGCTATCCCCACTGCGTAGCTTCCGTTGAGTGAGTTCACTCCGCTTCATCGAGCTTCGAAATGGGTCACCGTCAATCTCTGATGTGCAAATGCCACCGAAAGCGTAAGAAAATTATACTCTAGTGAGTCGTGAAACTAGAAAGCACTTCCCTCGTTTTCAAATTGAATTCGTTGGATCGGTAGTAATTTAAGGTTCCATCAAGTTCTGAGTTTGGTGATTGAAGAACATTTCACCTTTGGATGGTAACTAAGTTGACACTCGATCGCACACATTGTGTCCATTTTGTAAGTTTTACATTGGATTTTCGTCACATTATTTCATGAAATTTTTATATTTTTTTTTAGTGATGCTAAGTGACAAGTACCTAACATAAGTTTATCATTGATTGGTAAACTCAATGATTTTATACTCTAAATTTCAGTGGGTCGTTTGACATTTTACGTCATAGTAAATTAATATTACGTACATGTTGTCGTGAAGGGATGTACAGACTTTTAAAATGGAATATATTCTCCAGAATTTCTAATAACTTTTACTGTTAGGATCGCATCGAGTAAATGAATCGGTACCTACGAATCTATTATTAAAAATGGTTATAATAAATTCCAATCTTTCTAAAAAATTCATTTTGTTTTCCAAACGTTACATCTTTACCGATTTTATAGCTCTTTTAATTATTGAACGATAAAAACACATACATAGCTATTTGGACATGATTGGATGTGCAAAATCTGTTCACAAAGTGGTTGACATTATTGGAATCCAGAGAAGGAGTGGTCAACTATGATCACGGGGAATCCTCTTATCTATTATTCACCAAAATATCCACGGGTAGGGTGCAAAAGCACAACGGACCGATAAACGATATAAATGACGTTCTAACGTGCAAACGGGACGGCAAAGTGGACCAATGGTCACTCGCCAGCACGTGACCAGTGAGTTTCGAACTGGGATTCCACGTTTATCGAATTCGGGAGAGACATCGAAAGGGGGGTTGATGAAAAGGAATGGGGTTTGAACGACGGAGGGTGTGGAAAGCAGCTGTACTAAGAAATTGATTTAAATGACACCTATGATCTCAAATAAATTGATGTTTAAATCTATCGTTACTACATCTAATTTTATTCCATTCCAAACGTAGATACTATAAATCGACTTATTTCATATCCTAAGGTCACCCAGTTCTGTATTAAAAAAAAACAAAAACTTCCACAAAAGCAACTAAAACTAAGCCTAATAAAAAATCACGAATTTATTATTTAAATTTTTCAATACACTTCATCTCATATTTTTCTTTATATTACATTTTATATCGCATCAAAGTGTTGGTTCCACTTTTATTGTTCTCTCGACAACATCCCTTGTCCCAACGAGTGGGACAACGAAAGCCCAAAGGTGTATAGACGACAAAGGCTGGAGCAAACGAACCTTTTCACCAATTCATTGAAATGGAAAGGGTTACAGGGTAACGGTTGCCGCTGTTCGAAAGATTGGGACGCGTTGGTCTAGGGGGCGCGACATATTGGACGAAATTGGCGCATATCATACGGAGGGGGGAAGCAATTGGAATATAGCGGATCCAGATACCGTGCCTGCCGACTCGTGCTTGGTTCCGTTGGAAATGGTGCCCTCGGGGCGAAACCGGGAAGCGAAACCTTCGACTGCGCATCCCCTATCTCTCTTCCCTCGCAGCCTCCGGCGCCACCACCACCTCCACTCGATCCTACCACTTCTACCCACCCCCCTGGCACCGAGCTCCTGCCCCCCACCCTCCAACGCGATGGTACCGCGATATTATATCGCTGGGTAGCCTATCTGCTCGCAGAGCACAAGTTCTCTCTCGTCTTGGAACGAGCTTCAAATTAGATACAGCTACGAGCACAATGGTGTGCTGGGTAAATACGATAGCGTAATTTGGTATTCTCTTTGCCGTAATCGGCTGAGACGTACGATTTGCCGACGATTCGGTGATGTTTGTCGGTTGGAAGAACGTTTTCTCTGGAGGCTTTCAGGAACGATATTCGCATTCGACATGGTAATATTTGGTAAAAAGTTTTTTGATGGTGACTTTGTTGGTATTGCTTTGGGTGTTTGCTTTTTGAGTGTACCTATGCTTGGTATTTTGTGGATTCTGAATTGTAAATGAGTGTCACAGATTCATCAGTTTGAAGTAAGGAGTAGTATATTGAATGTGCTACAAAGAATGAAATGTATCTTTTGAGGAATATATTGTTCTGAACTTAATCTTCCATTGATTCGTATTAGAAAGTGTTTTGGGGCATTTGAGATCTGAACTATGTTTGACTTCAGAGGCTACCGAGGTTATAAACACAAGAGTATGTAGGTACTTAACTTTTAAATTTGAAGAAAGCCATTTTATGCTTGAGGAAGAGACTACGTGTATCTGAAGAAAAGACCGCATTAGTCCTGAAGGGTGGAGTACTTTAGATCTCTGCAAACGTCCACTTTAAACCTGAATGAAGGTCTACTTTGAACTTGCGTGCAGGTCTACTTTACTCTAACATCTATCTTTTAGGTATCCAATCTACAACTACGTATTTATAAGTCCACATTACAAAAATACCAAACCCAATTGTTCCATTTTAAACAACAGAAAATTCCCCAAGTCCAAGTAGTTTAATATTCCACCCCAAACACTCTGCGCATACTCGCAAACCAACACCAAAAGCAACGGACTCCAACTCCATCATCCTTCGCATCCTACAAACGAGCAGTTTCCAGAAATTGAAAGGGTTCTTCCGATCGCGCGGTCCACCCTGCCCCACTCCCAACCACCTCGACTCTCGCACCCTTTAAACAGAGTGTTGCTCGAGGCAGTAGTTGGTTTGTAGCCGTCTCTACTTCGCGACTATGTAACCGGAGAATCAATACGATCCTCCTCCTCGTTCGGTGCGCCAATTGAGCTCGTTGAATCTGTGCCCCGAGCCACGCGGTTACGTATGCCCCGACTCGCACACAGCCGTGCCCGCTCGCGTGTCGGTGCACGCTGGGGGAGGGCCAGGGACAGGGGATGCGTGTACGCACACGCGAGCGGAATTTCACGCAGACACCAGCAGCCGACGATCCACTTGCGATCGATGAACGCAGCGGAGACGCACGGATAGACGTACGCGTACCGCAGCCACCAAACAAACTCATCCGTGTAATTGGCAAATTGACAGATTAATTCAATCACAGCCAATGCTTCTTCGTCCCGGGCTCTCGTTCTCGTTTAGGCGTCCCGTTAATGCATATCGCTCCATCGATGAAGAGCCATTGCGGATGATTCTTATTGGGCCCGTTCCTATCTCCCTCGTTCTGCTTGCTGGACGTTCGGTAGTTTTATGAATGGTTCTTCTGGGGGGTGGTCATTTCTTTGTGGAAGATTCTGAGGACACTGATTTTTTATGGAGAATTGGGAACGCGGGATACTGTGTGTCATCTTTTAGGAAGAGAATTTATTTTTTTATTTTTGAGGCAAATGTGGGTAATTTTTTTAAAAGGAGGTAAGGAGATGTTGGGATACTTCTATGATCTTTTACCACATTTTTGGGGTTTATGGAGTTTCTTTGATGGGGGAGGGGGTTGATATTACCCCTAGGTGGTCCTAAGTGATGTTTGAATGAGACGAATTTAGGAAAATGATGAGGGTAGGTAGTATAGAAGACAACAAATAGGGGATTTAAATTATCCTCGCCTTTTTTAGACATTCTTTGATAGGGTTTATACAAATACCGACTTTTGAAAAAACCGTTTTCGAATTCCACTATTCCCAAAGAACCGGTTACACCGGTTTCCAGATTTTCACAAAAAATATAATTAAAATAGTAAATAAATATTTGTACTTATTTTAAAAAATTTCAGTTTCCTTAATAGTATGGAATTACAAAAATACAACAAAATAAAATATACTGTACCTATACAAAACCAAATAAATAAAATAAAAAAATAACTACAATCAGAATAAAATAGACTGCATACAAAACCAAATGAAAAGAAAACTAAAATACCTAAAATCCGTACAAAATATAAATATTTAAAAGGTGGTACCAAAATATAAATCTTTATTATTGTATGTCCACTGTTAGCATTTTCGAAACCACAGGTTTAAGCATGCAATGATATATAAGATTCAAGAGCATACAATGAAGAAAAGTAATATTTTTGTCAGATTTATGAAGTAGATATAGATGTGTCAAGAACTATTTATTGAATATAAAAACTCAAATTTTACAAAAAGTGGACATACAATATTTGTGCACCAAATTATAAATATAAGAACAAGCCTTGACGCTCAACTTAATAACCTCACTGTCTAATACGACCACTGTTAGCCACCCCATACGAATGACCTAACAAGTCACATTTAAAAAAAGAAGGAGCCTCGAAACCCCAACTTCCGTTTGAAAATAATAATTATTCACGCCGATCCTCGAAGGGTTAATAATTGAAGTGCCGCTTGACGCGCCTCCTTTCGCGACAATGGCCGAGCAACGGAATAATCGAGGCGTCAGCCCTCGAAAGCGGTGCGCGACAACCAGAATAAATCAAATGTAAATGGATAAGCGGGAAATAAACCGAAAACCACTGAGCGCCCAGCGGATCGAAAGGGAAGAAGGGAACGGTCTGGTATGATCGAGCGGTCCTCGTCACCCTTTGCGCGCAGGGTGGCCGGCTCTCCGACGAAAAGGGGTGGACGAGCACAAAAAAACGTACCACCGCGGGTGTATAATACCGGGAGACAGAACGGAGAGAAAAAGATAAGCAACGACGAAGAGCGAGATAGAAGGTAACGACGAGTGGAGGAAGACAGTGGGGGGTGCAGGGAAAGAGAGCGCAGGGGTGAGAACGAGATGGGGCACAGGAAGTAGTATAGATGTCCGTTGGAGTGTACACATCGGGAAGGGCGTGTGCAATGCGGTGGAATCGAGTGGAGGCAAAAGTCAAATGGAGTTCGCTGCCGGTGTGAAGAGACAAGAGGAAGATGAGTGGTGTTGAATCAAGTGTTTATTACCCCCTGGTCTTTCACCCTCGCTTCGATCACTGTTTCTGTCTCTTCATCTCCCACTGTGGTAGTTTCTTTCTTCGGTGGTCGGGTACGGAACCATTTTTATTTGTTAAGGTGTTGTTCCACTGATAATATATAGGGTAGAGTGAGGTAAAATTCCGATGGGTAAAAAGTCCCGAATATAGAATCTCCATTCCTAAACAATCGATTGAATATTGCAGCATAACTATGTTGATGGCAAGAGTAATTGGGAGGATCGCTGAGTCGCCAGTTGTTTCGGGGATTTCGTGCGTCTCGTATGACGTCTTCTCAAAAGTGCATAAAAGAGAGTTATATGTATACTTATGTTGAGCCAAGATTATTGTGCAATTTTTTGTTTAAGCTGAATCTGTATCCTGTATTTTCATTATTTTTTCTTAAAAAAAGGTTCCCGTAGTATTTCCTTTCAATATTGTATACCAAAAAAAAATTGGTTGAATAAATATTTGTTGATTTCAAAAAAGTTTTTACTTATTTTATTTTATGTTACACGAACAGCTAGTTGGAAAATATTCAGGACTTTTTATCCCAAGCAATGGACTTTTTGCCCCGGGCATGGGGTATAACTCAACGAAAAATAACACTATTAACCAACAACTTTGTAAAAGTAAAGCATAATAGTTGCAGTTTATACAAAATAACATCGTGTATCTCTAGATTGTTATTACTAAATTTTACATAGATTTATATGAAAAACGAGACTTTCAGCCTCACCCGACTCGACTTGTGGGTATTTATTTGTCAGGATACTTTCGGTTGGAGCATAGGGTATATGCTTTCAAATTTGTGAAATGGCTTGTAACGGGGGGTTTCGATTTGCTGTAAAGTATTCTGTTTGACATCGTGAGTCATAAAATCCAGGGTTTTTTATTATAAAAAATGGGAGAGAGGGTTGATAGGTGAGGGAAAATAAAAACTATTTTTTTCTAAATTCAAGGATTTAACCCTTCGAGATCACACGGGGTATATCGCACCCCAAGAACAATTTTCGAGTTCAAATATCACACCATTACGACTTCCGAAGGGGATTAATCGCGAAAAAGTGGAACACAACCGTGGAAAATCGCTCTGCTTCAACTACAAATTTCGTCATATCAACATTTACATTTGTACAGAAAGACTACTAGAGCATGATTGCGAAAAGATTAAAAAATAGGAAAATGGAAACTCAAAAATGACGCTGGGGTGTAGTGAACCCCATGTGACCAATTTGTAATGATAAGAAGGTGTGACCATGAAGGGTTAAGTACACGAAAATTTGTCTTGCTAAGTATACGAAATGTATAAGAAGTAACGATTAAAGTTTTCCCAGATATATCTATATTTATCTGGGAATCGGTTGAAATTTATTAAATAGCTTTCCACAAAATTGAGATTTTCTTTGAAATTCAACTCTGTTGTCTACATATTCTACTTAACAAGAAGATAAAAAGGTGGGGAAGAAGCATGTACCTCCAAAATGAATAGGTTTGTTTACAAAGCATTGTCAAGGTTTTCAGTAATAAATATGAGGCCCCTAATTAGCCAAAACTTTAACAATCTTTTACAAGAAAATGATACGTTTGCCAAGCATGGTTCTACTCGAAATTTTCATTTTCATCCTCACCACAATAATTTCAAAAATCGAACTCGAACCGAATTATACAAGTTTCCTCAACAAGTCGCCAATCCAAGTGCACAGATTCATGATTACTGTGTTTACATCCTGCGCAGTCATCCACTTCAATCAACACCCCCGCATCGAAAGGTCCACCCTGGTAATTTCGGTTTGCTGTGGCAATCGCGCTTCAGTGAAGCAAAGAGGCGCGCGTGGCCCTGAAATGCCGTGACTCCTGGTTTCTTGACACTCCTTTACGATCTATTTATCATGTACCCCATTCAACCCCCCTCAATTAATGGCACGTACAGCGCCCCCGAGCAGAGAAGAAGTATCCCACGCGATTCCGTTCCGGTCGAGGGGACCAGGAGAGATTCCGCTTCCGGATACCGTTCCATTCGGCATGCGTTTATAGCCCTTAAATGCCCGCCTTCCCCTTCGGTGCATTGCCATTGTCGCGGCCAGTGATCTCGAAATCGGATCGCAAAGGAAACGGAGGCATCTCGATCGTTTCGTAATAAATATCCAGGCATCCGACGATTGACCTTTCCAACGAAATTCAATCGAACGCTCTCGCTTGCGTCACATATCTCTCGTGGACGATCTGCACGCATACCATTGTGTATATTTCTGGCATTGTGATGGGGCATTTTAATGCGTTTCTAGTGAGGGGTCGAAGTAGGTGCAGCATCACCTTGCCACTGGTACAGAAAAGTGTTACGGGACTTGGAAAATGCCACTTTTACGTTTTGCCCCTGCAGCTGATTGCTAGGAATGCCTTGGCTTTAATTGAACTTTATAAGCATGAAACGAATGATGGATCACTTATGGAAAATTACAATTTAACTGACGAATATTGTCACGTATCTACGTAACGTAGATCCACAAGCTGAATGTTTCAGTTGCGTTGTTGGTTTAAAAAGGGGGTGCTGAAATTTCTCAGTTTTTGAAAGCGGTACAGATGCTTTAAAAATTACGTTTTGTGTATTCCTAAAAAGCTGAGAAGTAAACATAGCAACCCTTACAGATCAAATTACCAATTCTCTCAAAAGAGTAAATGAAACGAATTAATTTCCACCATGTAGGCAAAAAATCATCACAACTGTCTGTGAACCGCAAACTAAATGCTTGAAAGTAATGCAAGTTTATAGAAACCAAAACGAATTATGATTTTATCCGAAACTATATTTTCTTTCTTTCCTATAATTTTCATTCCACACATGAGCCCTCTTCCTTAAATCGGCCACAAATTCGTCCATATAAGAACAAAGACTGAGTTAAAGTTTCCCCTGCCTCCACAAAAGATCAATACACTATATATAAAAAAAAAGAAATTACTATATGATCGAGTCCCGAGTCATCAATGTACCCTTGGAAAGGTAACGGCGAGACCGAGGTAGCTGAATACTTAATCGCATAATTCGATCACGCGGAAAGATCGAGCGACCGGTTTAATAATGATCCCCGCTCTGCGGCAGTAATTTCGGGTAGTTTGGTCGTGAGCTTACGATGCGGGGGATGGTTGAGCGTACACGAGTAAAGAGGTTAGGGCACGGGGGAGCAATACCATATGCAAAATTAACCTCCATTAAATGCGTTAACTCGGCGACGAGCATGCTCCGATGCGCTTAACCAAAGTACATTACACCGTACTCGATGCGGTCTATAGACCGAGGCAGCACGCTGCTCTACAGGGTGTTAACGAATAAAACAATACGAAAAGTTCGCGCGCACTCCCCACCGAGTATCTTTATTTAGTCGTAAGCACTGTTTTCGTGCTGCGAATTGTAGTAGCCACGGGGTGCGGAGGTTACAGAGTGACATAGATATCTGAAGAATGTCCCATGAATGGGATGTGATTGTTGCTAAGTGAATGGAGATTGGAATACTTGGAAGTCAGGGATTTAATAATCCTTTATTATTAATTATTATTTATTGTCCTTTTGATTTAATATCTAATAGTAGTTGTAATCAGATACGTTGCTAGTTTTCAGGACTTTTAATTGTCGCAAGGAGGTCATGCATTTGAGATGCAGGGAGAGTATAGGAAGAAGGGTAGATACAGTCTGGAGAGAAATAAGTGGCTGGTTGAGGTTGCACACAGCACCCTGTTTGGTTACACCCATTGAGAGGAGGTCTCTTTTTTCTTTGAGGAAATTTGATGGTGTGTAGTGCTTATTCCTTTGATAGGGAAATGAGTTGGTATTAATTTAAGCTTAACCAGAAATATTAGATACACTGGTACAATCACGAATAAAAAATGGTTTTGAATATCCAAATTTAATAATGCAATATAGGGTATCGGGAATTTAAAGAGTGCCGATGTATTTAGTTTCTACAGCACTGTTGAGCTACTATCGAACTACTGTGGAGCAACTATTTAAATAGTGTCGAAATACTATAAAGCTACGATTGAACTACCATGAAGCAACTATAGAACTACTATGGACGAACTATTTAACTATTATCGAACTTCTGTGGAGCAATTATTTGAACAGTATGTATCGAAAAACTATGCAACTACTATGGAACAACTATTTAACAACTATTTAACTACTATCCATCTACTCTATACAGAAGAAATTGACGCGTCCGCAAGAATATCTTTCGTCGCTTCGACACGAACGTCGGAGCCTTTAAAAAGTGTCTATTAACACCCTGTATATGACGCAGCATCTAATTGGCCGTCGCGATCGCCGGAGCAAAATGGCCTTACGCCGCGCATATTTACCCACAGTTCGTTTCGTCCTCGATTTCTTTTCAACGAGACGACAATGCGCGCTCTTAACCCGTTAACCGTCTATGCCGTAATATTATTGAAGAAGCCGATCTACAATTGTATTGTGCGCGACACGATATTACGTTCTGGGGCACGCTCTTCCCTCTTGACCCGTGCCAATCGAAACACTCGCTCGAGAATGCCGCACTGTTCCGCTTCAGAGAGATTCTGAAAGCGAACGCATGCCAGAAGACTCGTCTGATTTTCAGGTTTCTGGTCGTATGTCATCCTTGCTAGCACTTGCACTACTAGGCGATCAATAATTGCTGCTTTGGGTCTTCATTCACGTTTTACTTCTTGCATATCGAAATTAATTCTACCTATGTATAGGTAAGTAGACACACATCATTTCTGTCAAAAGATATTAGTAGTGATCGTGTGTGAGGCAAAGATAAAAGAAAAAAAGAGATTAAGCACCGATAGTGACAGCTACTATGATACAATAATTATTTCGGGGGATGTTAATGTTTTAGGAACACTATAGTTGTGGTCGAAGTAAATTTTAAGATTGGAATTTTAGTATTCGACTTTACCTAACATAATATACATATGTTGACTTGTTATTAGTATCTCCTTATCAAAATACGATGTTTCTTTACTGTTCACATTTTAGTTTCCTCTCGAAATATTTCTATGTGAATAGTATTGAAACTAAACGTATCCTACTATTTAAGGGGTCCAGAAAAATCCTTCAATAAGACAGAATTTCGAAGGAAAAAGTGTCACCACTTTGACACACATCACCGTTATTAGAGCAAGGAATTTTACTTAATCCCCAAAGAAACCTCCCCGACAGAAATTAAAAACCCTTGTCGTGTCACGTCTCCCAACGAAACCCACTTTCCCCGGACTTTTCCACTTCTGCATAACGCGAAAATTAAAGGGTACCAGAACTCTAGCAGAAATAGAAACAGCCGTTACGCTTCGGGATAAATGCAATTAACAGGGCACGCAGAAACTTCCTTTTCTTGCTCTCCGCCCTTGCGTACCACCGTCCCGCATTCCTGCCCCCTCTCTCCCCTCGCGAGCGAAGGGCCCGCTCGGTTCACAAGAGAAGATGCTTATTAAGTTGTGTCATCCAGGAATAAGGGCTAACGCGCTGCATCCAATTTGTGCCGCTTAATTAATTCCCTCCAATTTAGTCCCCGAGACCGGCCAATAAAGAAACCAGGGCCCCGCCGGTCAACGAGCGCCGATGCCACCGCAATATTGTCCCTAATGAAATCTTCGTTAATCGCGTCTTCGTCAAGTTTTCCAGCGTACAGCGACGTCGTTCAATTGTCGCTCCACGAATTTCACGCAGTTAAAAGGGGAACGTAGAATGCGGGCGTGCAACGCTCTCGATTCCTCTGTGACGCGATATTTTGATTCGGAATGGACACGCGGATGGCTGGCGTTATACGTTGCCTGAATCAAGGCAACGATTAACGCGGGATGAATCGTCGTTACGGTTGTCGTTCACCAGGCACGAGAGAATGGTAACAAAATTGTTAAGGGAGTACCTTTTTAGGTGATAATAGGGGGTGTTTGCATCTGGGTGGATGTAGTTGTTTTTTTGGACGTTACTGTGAATGGTCCTTTTTGGAATTTGTATGTTTGATGGTGTAATTGAAGGTGGAGAAAATTTATGAAGAGAAATGTTGAATGTAATACTGCGAGGATTATTTTTTTGTGAAATCATACTTTCTTTTTAAGGAGAACTGCTGTTTTTTGAGAAATAGTTATTGAATTTCATGTTAATTGATGATAGTAAGTAAAATGTAATAAATGTGAAAGATAGGAATTAGAAAAATCTTATTAGGAATTTGATATGTATTTGCAGAATATTAGAAAATAAGGGGAAACGCGAATAGAGTAGAATAACAGATTGAAACGATAATGACTATATCAATATTAATACTAATACGAATCAATATTAATTACTGTTCATATCGACATTAACGCTATCATCAAGATATTAATTTATCGTTTTCTATACATATTTATCGGTTAGTGAAATTCTGAAATGCAATTCACATGAATGCCCATTAATATTATAAAGCCATTAGTACAATCAATATTTAGTGAATTCAATTTTGTATAAATTCTATGTTTTACAGAAAAAATACTTGAGTAGGATTAAACACTGCAGTAAAATACTTAGCTTCTGTGGTCTGACCTAATTCCACTTATTCTACTTAAGTGATCAATTGAATAGTGTAGTCATGAATAAGACCAATCTGTATTTTTACTTCGTTCAAGTGAGCAAAATTTAATATTTCCAATGTCTATACAAGAATTATTAAGTAATCTCTGAATAATTAAAAAACAAAACACATTAATTTCAACAGAATTAACGCTTAAACTGCTTAAAGCAAAAGTGCAAATGCAAACCAAAACATAAATATAAATAACAAATACAATAGAATATGAAAAATTGCTGTCCTATAGCATTAAACTGTGGATTTACTCAGTGTCTACGTACTGCAGTCCCAAAACTTATGGCAGATACTTACAAGTGATAGTATGATAGCCTATTCATGTGGCAACACTTTCTTCACATAAAATTATTTTCACGGGCTCCTTCTACTTCACATTTCTTTTAAACATCATGAAATACTGAAAACCAAGCTACAGTATTTTTCCTTTTTCTCTACAAACATATCAGTAAGTTTGAATAAACCATCCCCAGCAACAGGGGTCGAATGAAACTGTTAAAATTTTCAATATAATATATTATTATATAAAATAATATTATTATGAAACTACTGTAATTTTATGATTATTATATTTTCTGTTTTGAGAAAACAGTTATAAAATGCAGTGTATTAACTGAAATTTTTATTCCATACGTTTTTGGGTAAATGAGAAAGTTTTATTTTCTCAAAAATAGGAAAATATTCTACTTAAACAGAAAAACGTGAAAGTTGTAACAGGCAGATTTCCTGAAAATGTTGTGGAGTAGATAAATCTGAAATCTTAAACCGTTAGGTGAAAATAATTGTATAAAAATCACAATGTGCTTTCACTTCTATACGTATCCTGCTTTTAATTCCTCAAGTACTATTAATTAAGAAAATAGTCTCATCTTTTATATTTTACCCTTAAATAACTGTCGAAAAGTACATGATTCTTCAGAACTTTTATTAATCGAATATAAAATAACTGTTGAAACTGAACTCTTACAACAGAGTTAAAGTGTCAATGTCCAAAGTGAACTTAAAACAGAAAATAATTGATTTCAAAGTTAAAAATCCGATAAATAACTTTTATTTATAAAAGTTAAACAGTTTCAATCTCCGTTCACAAAGGCAACACAATACCAACCCCTGTATTCAATTTTTCTTTATTCAGAATCACAAATTTATATAGTACCTATCTACATTCTTCAACCCTTTAATTGCACGATCATTCAGGCAGCCACTCGTTCGACAAGCACTACTGTCAAGCCTCCTCGAGGGAGGTGCAAGGAGAAGGAATCGCTTCATAGACATAATACCTGTCCCTGGATTCAACCCCGTTCGGTGTCGGGGTCGAGTCGCAGGGGTGGAGAAGCGTCGAGAGTAAAAGGGGTCGCCGGGTGGCTCGAGCGTGACGGCAAGCTAATTATAGAATTATCGCTTTTAATTGCGAATCGTGCTATTTGCGCAATGGCGCGGCGGTGCAGCGCGATTGTCGTCGCGTGCCGAATTATTGGATGTTGACGTCACCCGATGCGCGGCACCGCTTTGCTCGTAATTGCCGGCACCAATTATGCAATTAGCGCCGCTCTCTAATGAGCGCAGTGTTATACACGCGGAATCTAAACACTCGGGCATCCGACGCCCCTCGCGCCAGCGAGCCTGTTTCGTGCATCTGGCTTTCATGCGCTTGTGCGCAGAGGACAATGTTAGGCCCTTGAAGTGTTTGGCGACTAAAGGGTGTACCACGATTGCTGTGGACCCCTTGGAAAAATACCCTTTTGAAAGCAATCGAATGATGAGCTTGGAATCTTTGTGACCAAGGAGCATGGCATCTTTACTGTAGAGGTTTTGAAAGCTTTCTGCAAGAATAATATTTGTGAGCAAACGCGAAAGAAGTTTTCGAAGAATTGAATGACGAGCTGGAATCTTTGTGACCAAGGAGCATGCTATGTTTGCTTTAGAGGCTTTGGAAGCTTCCTTTAATACGAATTGAATGGTAGGGATACCTATAATAATTTTCTACTAAGTGCATTGTTTTAAGGCATAGTTGCTACTTCCCTCGAAATAATTTCACAGTATTAAGAATTCGGTTGCCAGTAATGCTCGTTAATCTTATAAATGCTGCAATGGTACTTGCAAGGATGTGAAACTGCAGTGTAACTCGATATAGCACTGGCCCCGCGCAATTAGAACTGCGAGTAACAAGATATTCCTACGTGTACCCAAATAATTGAATACTGGCGTTACTGGATGCCCATAATCCGGGTTACCGAACCATTGGATGTGTACATTACTCATACACGAACGCGGGATTAACATCACTGTAATTTTCGTAAACTTCGTAATGGACTAGTCGGCACTCTCGTGCGTTGATATCGGTAGCATTAGTATCGGTGGGTCAGTCCGGCTGTGATGAAGCAATTTGCATATCTGTAGGAGGCTGGTAAAAATAAGACGAAACGGTGGAAGCATTTGTAACATTAGTATTAACGCAACACGTTATTTTCCTCCCAACAAAATGTTTTCCTGATTAAACATATTTTTTGTATTACAATTTCGTAAAATGACTATACGAACATTTTTCTTCGGTGACATGAGTAATAGGTACTTCGATTATATGGATAGTTAAAATTGAGGGTACATTCTCGTGTAATCCCTCCAAGTTATAGGATTTTTTTAAAAGAAAACTGTAACAGATAAGGTATAAAGTCTTTTTGGTATTGATTTATACATATTTTAAGATGATAAGAAAAATATTTTTATTGTTTTTTCTGTGATGTAATCTTGAATAAATAGCTATAACTCCGACAGTGATAAAAACACGGTAGACATGATATTTCAAGATGTGCTCGTTCGAAATCAAAAACCGAAAGATTTTCTTAAAATATATGAGTATGGTTATCGTATTACCAATCGTTACTGCAGAATAATGAAGATTCAATGATTGATACATGTTTTAGTAAAACCCTGAAACCGGTAATTTTTTATGCTGAATAAAATCAACTTGAGTGCACCCCAACTTATAAAAGTTGGTAATACGATAGCGAGTTCATTTACGAGAAGAATCCCCGAAAGAATTTTTGAAATCTGTCAATTAGTTATTTTCTTTATTATCTAGACCACTTTTTATAGGCGCCTGAGTTATAGCTCTTTATTTAGGAGTTCATTGTTTAAAAAAATAGACAAATTATTTTGATTATCTTAAAAAATGTATAAATCAATACCAAAATAACTTTTTACCCTATATATTACAGTTTTCTTTAAAAAAATCTACAATTTTTAAGGGATTACTAGAGAATGTACACTTAATGTATTTTTATTAGAGCTTATTCATTCATAAAGAAAGATCTTCTGCACCATCTAAGCAAACCCCATTCAAAAATCTACTCAAAACCTCATCCACATAATCACTCCATTAAGAACACCCTGAATAACGATCTTCCAAATCAACGCTTCACAATCGAATCCTGCATATCGAAATCGTTGCCATTCGAACTCCATCGATCCTAGTGAACGCAAGCAACGATTACACCACGATGCATGTAACAAGAGCAACGGGTATAACGAGCGTGTAACAAATCCGGCGCGTGTGCCTGCGTGTAAACACACTCTACTCGAAGCCACAATCCCTTGTGTGCAGCGGCGGGGCGCAGTCGGATGGACGCGCAATAAAACACTGGCATAATGTTTCGCCCGGCTGGTTGAACACCGCAAATATACCCGTGGACCGCATGCAGGTTTATTTTTGAGGGAGCCAGGGTCACGTATGCCCTTCGTACTTAGGGGCCGGGGACCTGCTGCCAGCGCCCCCCATTCTCGAGCGCTCCGCTCGGGGGATACCCTCGGGGACTCATCGCGGATTAGCCTCGCTACATTTCGTCCCTTCTGTCGGCGCGTATGTTCCGTCATTACGCGCCTAACTCCACGATCCCGAGTGCCCGCGGGGTGGCATCGATCCTGAAGGGGGGTCCTGTCAGTGATTCGGCCCTTTTTACCTGCGACAAATCGGCTAATCTCTTTACTGGTGTCACTGCTTCGCTAGTGTTCCTGATTGGGGCATGGGATGGGGCTCGAAAATGAGATATCCTAGTTGATTTGCGGTCTGATATTGTGTGGGCGAGCTTGAGTGCTAGTAGAAGTGGAAGATAAGTCTTTCAAGATTTCGAGTTAGTTAATTTATGCACAAGGGATGAAGGAAGATTGTTGAGAAAAATCTTCCATCCAGTGACAGGGGAACACCGCGAACCCACACTCACCGATTGAAATGCAAGTTTATGGAGTGACTCAAGACAGGAATAACTGAAAAGTGACCTCTACTGTGAAAACTAACCTCAAAATCGAATAAGCACTTCTAAGCAACCTCCTAAAGTATCAGAGACAGGAAAAAAGTTCAAACAAAAGTTTCGTGGTACAAAATTTTGAAGGATATTTTAAAAAAATATCTCATGAATAAAAAACTTTTTTCAAAATTTTGTTAACGCAAGTTTGCAGCACTTGTTGCGCCTTTAAATTTTTGTTTGAAACATTCTTTTTTTTCTTATACTTTAGGAGTTATATGCGAGAAAGTGGACGTGCCTATTTGACTTAGAGGTGAGTTTTCATAACCTTAAAAAGCGATTGAGCACGGATGAAAGATATCGTTGTTCCTGTCTTGAGCCACTGTATAAACCCACAAAGTTGCGTTCCAATTGGTGAATTCGGATTCGCGGTTTTCCCTTGTGAAACCTTGTATAGTTCATTTCGGGGCATTTTCTAGTGGTACATTTCTCCGAAGTGCCATTAAATTTCTATCTTAATCGTATACACGGAAAGACAAACCACTCCAACCGCATCGTGGACATCCAAAATCAAACACGTCTCAGGCTCCAGCTTTAGAGCCGAGCTGTCCAATTTCTCAACATCCCTTGTCACTTTGAAGTGCCTAGGACCTAGATCGTCCAGCTACTTCGGATCTCACGAGCACAGGCGACACGCGGATTTTCGAAAGCGAGGTGAAACACGATTAAGAGGGAGCGCGACAGGGGTGGCACCGCGAGCGAGGGTGGTCGTTGACGATGGTGGCCCCGTGGCAGAGGGGCGGGAGCGGGGTTGGCAGGCGTATGGGCGGCCGATTACGCCGATCTCCATTAGAGGGATTGTAAACTCCTGTAAATAAATAATGCACGTATCGGCGAGGAGCGTGGAGGGCTCTTTGCCTAAGCAGCCATCGGTCGTGGAACTTAATAAACGGCGTGCTTATCAATTTATAATGGGTCGGCGTGTCGCGCATGCGCGTGCCTACAGGGCCGTATCTCTGGTTACATAACGGCGTGCACGCAGCGGCTTTAAACTCGGTGTATTCTAACTATGCCCACCAACCCCCTCTTTCGCCCTGCACGCGATCCTACGTTCCTTGCTTTCCTAACCTCTCCTCTCTCTCTCGCTCTCTCACTTTACCCCCTCGGTTAGTAATGCCCTCTCCCTTCTGTCCCCTCCTCGTCTCTCCTTCGCCCTTTGCGGCTCCGCTACAAGGGACAAATTGAATTTTAGATCATCCCCGTGCTCTTCTGGGGGTCCACGAGCTACCGAGGGCGAGGAGGACCGGGGGAGCGGGCGAGAAGGCGGGGAGGGGGTGGAGCAGACGTCGAGATGATACTAATTGAAATTTGAAATTGATATTAGCGAATTATTACCCCTCTCTTGCTTCTGCTTGGCCCAACGCAATTACGGCCGCGTGTCGGGTATCAAAAGTAATTGCTGCCAAACTTAACGAAATTCAGCCAATTTTCGTTTCGGCTGCCTGACCTTCCACGACGACGGATTACCGGCTCGGGTTTCGCTTTACGTATGCACGTAGCCTCCTTTCGCAGAGAGCAAATGGAATTTCCGGGGGTGATTTGGACGCTACCAGGCATCGTTTTGCGAGCACAGGTGCCGGGCTCTTTCTGTTTTTTAAAAGACGAAGGGAACGTTTTACTGAACGCGATATGCGGTGTCGCGAGTTCTAGGTTCCTCTTTTCTTCTTAGTCAGTGGATGTAGATCAATTATATTCTACTCGAGCATCGAACGAAACTGTTCATCCTTCAAAAACCATGATCCTGTGAATAGTCCAGCTCCTTTATGAATTCATAATTGAAAATGGAATAAAGCCAAAACAAAGTCGATGATATCCAAGGGCATGATCGACTGTCATTTAAACACAGAGAATGAGTTTCCCCTTGCTTTCCAACGTCTTCTATAAATTATAACTTAAAACAACGAAACGGCTAAAAATTGGCGAGGCGTAGGGTCGATCTACGGAACAAAACAACAATCTGTTCCACTTAAATCCATCAAGCAGCAGTTGTTAACGATTGTTAATACTTTCCTCGTTCCAACGACTCGTGACAGTTCCTTCTCGCGTCGCTTTAATAATCTCCAATTTACTTTCCCAGAAAAATGATTCGTGACTTACGTAAGTGGCTTCCCGTTGCAGATTGGATCTGTTCACACCCATCCACCAAACAACGCCCACCACCACTCGCACCATCAGCAGCAGCAGCAACAGCAACAACAACAGCAACAGTCGAGTCAGTCCCAGGTGCCTGGAGTCGGAGGGGCTGGAGGGCCGGGGGGTGGCACGGTGGCCAGGGCTGGCGGCATATTCTGCTACCACTGCCCCCCGGGTCTCCCGACGCCGCGATTACCGCCCACCCTCGAGTACTCGTTCACCGCCACTCATCCCTGTAAGTAGACATTGTCTTCAGCAATGACGGCGCGAATTTCACGCCACGTTATAATAGATTCCATTGTCGTTTCTTACATCGTGTGATTCATAGTAGATTAGCACCTTGAGGGAGCAATTTATTTTTAATGACAATATACTCCGGGGGAGACGTGGTTTATGCTAGAGAACACAGAAACGTGGGAAATTAATTGTTGATGAGTTTCGTATGCTTTCGTTCGAATATTCCTGGTCACGAAATGTTTATTTTTCGAATGTAGTATTGTAGCTGGTACAGGGAGTTGTGACGAGGTAGAATTGAAATGGTCTTTTGCTTGATTGGTGATGTTAAAGTGTACGACGGTATGAATTTGTAAATTCTGTTGTAAAGCAGTTCTCGATGTTAGTTCAGAATGTTATCAATGTTGTAATATAGATTTTTGAAAGGGTGATTGGTTTCGTAGTAGGGGTCGCCCTTAAAATACGTAAAGGTTTTCTAGGGGGAGACGGTGGTGAATTTCTTACAAGTGGGGATAGCCAATCAGCTGATCTAAGTAGCATTTTGTGTAATATTTTTTAACCTACTTTTCAATATGAGTAGCCTAAAAAACATCGCATACACGAAACCCAGTTATATGAATTATATACACTAGCGGACAAAAAAATTACCACTTTTACGATTTGTTCTATTTTTGGTATTTTTTAGCATACATTTGAGACTGTATTATGTTTAATATGCATATTTTGATGGAGAATTTAAAGCTATGTGATTACCAGTTAAAGTTGAATTTATTTACCTGACAAACAAAAGTGTTATACGACATTGAACGGGGTAACACATTTTTGGGGGCCGACAATGTAGTTACCATGTTTAGTAATTTTTTAGGTTGTCCTAAAAGCAATAGGTGCCCGTACAAAATATTAGATTCGTTTTATTAATGTTCAAAAGTGGTAACTTTTTGTTGGCTTTAAACGTGTGTTGTCTTGTTTAATGTTATGTAGGATTTTATTTGTTAGAATTAAATAAATTCAACTGTAACTGAGTTTTATACAGCTTTTAATTCTCTTTCAGAATATGTATATTACGCATGATATTGAAAAGTAATAGAAGTAGGGTGGTTCGAAAAAGTGGTACCGCTTTGGTCCGCTAGTGTAAATCTTTAAAAGAATTTTAATAACTAAGAAAATGCAATGTAGAGGATTGAAGGGATTGGGAAACAAAATTTTACGAATTCTTATCCTAGAGAAGGGAGGGAGTAAGAAATGGCCAAAATTATCCTTATGTAATTTAAGGACGACCCCTATTTAGCTTCTTCTGTGGTGAATGAATGGATAGACAAGAACAAATTGTTATATTTTGCATTGAAAACTATAAGGTCGAAAACAAGATTTCCAAGGATTTATCTTCCAAACTATTTTATTTGTTAGATTCTCAATCCATCGACAAGTATTCAAAAACCTTACTTCCTCTACGAAACATAGAAAATTACCCACAATGTACTTAAAATATAAAACAGAATCCTCTATTACATATCGTAGTACATAATAATCGACTCTACAAACATGTCCTGCTATCAAAGTCCCCTTATACCTCCCAGCGACGCGATTACGAATCTCCCCAGAGTACTGTTTCGCCCCGATTTACCCCCGCAAGAAAAATTACATTCCGCCCATAACCTCGCATTTTTTCATCTATTTCCCCTTCGCACTGCCCTTCACATCACTCTAGCCGCCGCGAGGATAGAGTTTAAAACGGACAGTACCAAAAGCAACAGTCACCCCGAAAAATTGATTCAATTTACCAGATAATCTGCGAGGCAACGAAAATGGAAAAATCTAACTTCGTTGCCAGGCATAAAATCCAAATAGAATCCATCTTTGGGCCCGTAACGAGAAAGCTAAAAAAATCTCTCCAAACAATTTCTTTTTCGCCGATATCGAGAAATCAATTTGCAGCGAGCCAATCGACGTTAAATAGCAATCGAACCAGCAAAAATTTCGAGATGCGTGCGAATAAAAAGTATGCCGATACCGTATGCGAAATAAAAGTAGCTAGAAAGGCGGCGCGGGTAGTAGTTGGGGAGGAAAGGGGGGTAGGAAAGGGGGAGAAGGGAGATTGATTGTAGCGGCACTTGCTCTGGCGGAACACATCGATGAAGTTACATTACCGACTAGACCGAGTTACGCAAAGTGGACGCTACAAACTGGACGGCCGCTAAACTTAATTTGCACTTCGAACCAACTTCCGGTTAAACCGCGTCCCGACGGCGGTGCCGAGTCGCTCTTTGGAACTTCGACGGCGGTGTGCCTGCCTATTCACCCGATCGCTTTCCAAGTCGAATCTTGTTTCTGTCGGGGGACGTTAACCCCAGTTTGCGGATATGTTCCTTCGCAACTCAATGATACCGATTTAAAATTTCGCGAAGGCATGGAACGATGCAATTTTTTTTGTAATAGTTATTTGAATCCTTCAGGCTTTCAATGGAGGTTGTTTTTGGAATTTACATTGTGAGTGTTGTAGTCATTTTTAGTGATTCTTCTTTCACCGTTTAAAATCTTCGGCGGGGGGGGGGGGGGGATGTTATCTCTCCGTTTGCGAATGTATTTCTCCAGAATTTCATAAGAGCGATTTGAAATTTTAGGAAAGTGTGGAATGACGAAAATTTGGGGATTTATACGCTGGAATGAAAATTTCTTGAGTTTAGAATTTTTTTAAAAGATTCAAGAATGGAAGGGTGTACTGTAGATTTTTTTTTCATTCTTCGCGAGCACGGTTCATCGAGTCACAATGTATATGTTCGCTTTATTGCATATTATGAGGCTCAATGAGGTACATGTGGTAGGTAGATAATCGAATGGGGACCGTAGGTGTAGGAGGGAAGAGAAAACCCGTATCCTCAGGGACGTGTAAGTGCCCATCCATCTAGCCTCGAAATATAGTTTAAATAAAATATAGATTTCACCAGCGCAAATTGAAATTATGTTTTTAATACGCATTTATCATTCCCTTTATCGCACGGTGCTCTTCGTATTTCCACTTAAAATTAAGCGAAATTCCCGTAGACCTGCGTTCATCGTGGATTATAACGATAGCGGCGTTTAAATATTGCGTTGGAAAAACGAGCACGAGTCCAGCACAAAGAACCCTCTAAATTGAAATTGAAAGTGAATTTTAATTGTTAACCAGTGCACGAGGTTCCTTCATTGCAAAATATAAATCAATGTGTTCACTGATGAAAGGGGAAAAATTTACGAAAACCCAACACTACGAATAAACTTTAAAAGAACTTTGCAAAAGTAATCAAAGGTTCCCTTACTTCATTCTGCCAACAATTACGTACCACCACTCACACACTTTCTTACCAAGATTGTATCACATTTGGAATCAAATGTTGCTTGCCAATAATATACATACTCACTTGTCCATCTTTGCGTTTTGAGCAAATGTATTTCTACTTCGCTCAGCACCGAACAAACCACTGATCCTCCCAATAAATTCGACCACGAAAATCGTTTCTCTTCGTTCTCTGGAAAACGTAAATTCGCACATGTGCGTCCAAGTAACGCCTGCTAGATGATCTCTCGTGCAAAGGGGGCGGGAAGGGGTGTCCCCAGGGACGTCCATGCACCCTTCCAGCTCCCCTTGGTCGCAGCTCCAGCCCCCTCCCACTCGTCGGGATAAACAGATTAGGTAACTACGTGATAAGTCGGTAAGTGGGTTCACTCGGCCCACGGTCCAGCTTCGAACCCACCGACGTTCGCTCTAACATCTAACTACCTTGTTAGTGTCATTAGTAACGGTCGGGGGTGTCATTAGATTTCGTTCTGTGTCTAGTTTTTCCATGGAACCTTCGCCCTGCGATCCTGGCGGCGCGTTAACTTCCAGGAAAACCTGGAAGGCACTTTCGCTCTTATCGCGAAAACAGAGGGTATTGGGGGAATTTTGTGGTATCAACGAAACGGGGTGGGTGGTGCGTTAGTGGTGATTATTTAAATTTTCTGGGGAACGTGTATCGGAAAGGAGAGGAAAATTATGGGCAAGGACGCTGAATTCAGTATGGCTGCGCAGGGTGGGGACAAGGAAGGGTGAGAGACTTCATTAACCCTAGGGTGACTTGAATTGAGTTCTAACTTGTGGGATTATATGAGATCCATCTCGAGCTTAGGTGTTGTCTAGTTCGAATTAGGCGACTGTGTAGCATCCGTGAACAGAAATAGTATGTTTCTGAATAGAAAAAGAAATGGGGGTGTCAGTGGGTGAGCCTCAATTGTGAAACCAACCCCTAGAAATCCTCCCACACTTGAGTGGAGTGAAACATGTTTGAACTCTATCTATCCAAAAATCAGTCTACTACTTAGGCCGGTATTCATAGTGACTACTTATTCTTAAGTAAATGCTTAAGCATGCGGCATCCTCTACTAACTTAGTAGCTAGTAAAGGATACCGAATGCTTAAGCATTTGTTTAAGAATAAGTAGCGACTATGAATACCGGCCTTAGAAATACATTTTTTTCTTACTCAAAAATGGTAACTTTATTATAAGTGAAGACAGTTCTTGCAAATGGACATTTGCCTTTTTGCATGTACATTTCCCCCAAAGAACTTATTGGTTTTATTTCTGCAATATCCAATTTGACACCATTGACATTTATTCGAATTTTTTATCATATTTGCCGACATTTAAACGAAAATAAATATGTCAAAATGACTGGTTGCGGTATATGTAGGTATAGCATATATGCAACTTTGAAAGGGTTGGGGGAGAGGGGAAGCCAAATTGATAAATTTAATTCTTTAGATATTGCAATAAAAATCATGAGAAATTTCTACAATGCAAACGCATAAATTTGAGTAACTTTTAAATGAAAATTTTAAAACCAGTCATTTTAATTGTTTTAGTAGTTCTAGTGTTAATCACCAATCAAACATCTCTTTCCCTTGATCCACAAAACAATTGAAAACGTGTGTTGATGTATTAAAATATAACTGGAAACCAATATCCCCCCTTATTTGCATCAGGGTGTTTCACTATTCCTCCACATTCTCTCCCATCCCACCCTCTTTGTTTCTTCAACAAAAACCCAACAATCTCGTGATATTCTGCCATGACTGATTGAATCTACGATCTCAATCTTCCCAAGCAGATGTCCTCGAAGCAACACTCTCGCCTCGCAGGAATCGTTCGCGCTTTCAGCTGCGTACCTGCCTGAGCCTGAGCCCCGGGAGGGTTAACCGCCCCCGTGGCCCTTACGAGGCACGCGATCCGCGCGACGGCGAATCAAGGGGTGGTCCTCGCAGGACAGACAGGACGACGAAGTGTTTTAAAAGCGCACGTCGCACGTCGACGGGGCACGTGCGGCCGTTCTGTCCCCGTCTTCGTTTCCCAGCAAGGAATTAATCCCTCCCTATTGTTTTTCCCCCGACGGGGAGACAATGCTAGCTGTCGCGGCGAGGACAACCAAGTACAGGCGTGTGCAAGCGCAAAAGTCAGCGGGGAGACGCTTTTCTACCGCGCCCCCTCTTGAGTACACGCTAATAAATTGGATCAGGCCGACTCCCGACGAGTTGCACGAGTTGTCTGGATACGGGCTCCGCTTCTGCTCCAAGTCTAATCTAAGATCTTGAGTGGATTTCAGTTTCGACCAGCGATAAATTTATTTAGCCGACCGGCGGGTCTCGATTCTTCCTTCTTCAGGTCACCCCAACATACGCGCGCGATTTTCTGCTCTCTCTAAAGTCGTCACTGGCTGTTGTTAGTTGTCGTGATACTGGTCACGAGGGTTAGACGTGAATTCTAATTCGTCAAGTGTGATTTCGGAGAATTTGAATGCGAATAGGGGTGCGAAAGGTAAACGCTTGGAAGGAGCTATTGGGGGCTGCGCACAGTGGCGGATTTAAGGAAAATGGATCTGGTGGAAAACGTTCTGGGACACCACGTATATAGAATAAAATTGCAAATGAATTTACGCGCGTGTGGTATTAAAATTATGGGAAACAAAAAGTAATATAGGGCCGTTACATCCGCCACTGCCTGCGCAAGTGTGGATTTTGAAGTTTCTTGGTGAATTTTGAGGTGTCTGTAATGAATGAATATTCTGTAATTTATGACGTAGGAACTGTAATAGTAATTAATTTAGCGAGTAGTAAACATTCTTTATCTCTTTGAATCTTTTTCTTTGACCAGAAGAAAAATAAAATACGTGGTACACCATTAACAAAAAAAAAGAAAACATAAAGAGATTGTAAGAATACCTTGCTCCTAGCACATAATAATTTATGTTTTTCACACGAAATAATCGATTACTTCACAGTTCTAGATCAAGTAGATTAAAACAGTTTCGATATTCAATGTTACAAATACACAGCAGTTTTTTTTCCAACCGGTGTATATAAAATTGAAATTGCCAATTAATAAACAAATTTCAATGATTACAGGGAACGTTTGAGGGATATATTTCTCGCGTCGGAAAGATTGCTATTATACGAGTGGGAGGGGTGCATCGATCGCGGGAAATTTAATTGCAAAGTCATATATGCCGCACGCGAAAATCCTCGCGGACGCGCGTATTAATTTTGCAGACGCGAGAGACTGTTGCCAGTGACACGATGCGAATTTGCCGAACGGTATAATTGTTCCAGGGCAGTTATGAAAGTTCGTTTCCGCAATGGGCGACTTGGTGCAAACAGACGTAACGACGGGCGCGAGTTTAAATACCGAGTATTACCTTCTCCTAGACATGACAAACAATACAGTGTCCACGTATAAATCACCTTACGCATAACCACCCCATTTTGAACTAGCATCCCGCTACTAATTTGTTCTAGGCCACCGACGCAAAGACCAGGGACCAAGCTCGCCATCCATGCACCACTGTCTACTTTATAATAGTTAGTAATTGCTTTTCTACTTTCTATAGTACACCTTATTCGAATGCTGCAGAAACTTCCACATGAGAGTCGTCACGGATTTTGGCGAAGCGCGGCGAAGTGAAGTAATTCGATGAAAATTAAAAATAATTAATAAGTTGTCGGTGCTACACGAAAATCAATCGTTTATAAACTTTTCTCTTCGTATCGTCACGCTTCGTCAAAATACGAAACAGACCAGTCAGAAATTTTCTTGGATTCCTTATCGTAAAGCTACTCTACCTTATGGCATTCGAACTTTATGCGAAGGAAGTCCACGAGAATCTCTACTTACGTTATTACTATCAGTCTATTTTGTAGTGAGAAAATCTCTGCAGCATTCGGGCAATACAGCATCGTTTGGCCGAATCGCGCGGACCAATCCCTCGTGATTACAGAAACATAAATAGCAACGAGGAAAATTCGCGATTGAACGCGATCCTGCACGCGAACAGGGCACAAAAGCTGATGGCAGTCGATAACGGAACTCGGGGCGGCTCGGTCTATCGTTCAGCGGCGGGCGAACCGCATGAATTTTTATGAGCTTAGGAAATTAATTTGTGTTTTTCGCTAAGCCCCGGCTTAGCGCCGCGGTAATTAATTGCGCTGATTGCTCTGCATCATTGATAAGCGGTTCTCTGGGCTTCGTAACGTTTACCCCCTCTCTTCCCTCGGCTATTCCCTCTTTCTCTCTCTTTCGACGAGCACCCCCTCGCCTTTGTCCCTTTGTCTGCACGCGCTTCGACCACCATCCAGGCTGCCCACGTTTTTCGGATTTGTAACCAACGCCCCCGTGTTTCTGTAATTCGCACGTGAATAATCCAGCCTACGTTAAATCGCACGCGGTACGATCTGGTGTTGTCGATTGTTCATTAACTTGTGCTCGAGGGTAATTTTCAAGTAGATCTTATTGTTAGCGTAAAAATGGGGATAGGTAACTGTTGGGGGTTGTTATGGTTGCGAAGGCGTTCGAGGGATTTTTGGTGAAAGGGAGGGATTCTATGGCACATAGGTGACCCATTTCTTTTAATGCATATGAAAGTTTGGTTAAAGGAGCAAGGGTATTTTATAATTGGAGGTTTTAGGGAGATAGGCGAAGGGGAAGGTGATATTAGAAATATTTAACGCAGCTGTTGCTTTTGTATAAGCAAACTTTGCTATCTAATTTTCTGAGTAATTATTGAGCGATTCTAGCTGAAGTTTAAGAGAATCTGAAAAACTGAAGTTGAAGAAATCAGAAAAATGAAGGAATTAGAAAATCGAAAAGTTGATATTCATGTAAATGATAATATTGTATGTGGATGAAGCTCGGATGCAGAGATGATAATTCGTCGTTTTTATCGAACCTATTTGTCGAATATATTCCCCAAGTTTCTTTTTTTTACTACCTTGCTAGGAGAATATACGGTTACAGTAAGTTGTGGGCTGCTCAATTTACTCTAGTAATTCCTACTATCTAAATTCTAAACAGAATACAATCAGCTTTTGAAAATTGAAAATTTCAATGAATGAGTACCTACTTGTGTTTCATAAAGTAAAAACTATTTAAGATTCCAATCTGTAACTTTACACCTTTGTGACACATTCTTTATCAGGTTACATATATCTTTCCATACAGAAACATGTAATAACTTACAAAATATAAGGTTTAAATGTATAAATGTTTTCGGAGAGGATAAGCAGGCGTAAAGCTCGATTATCGCCATAGTAAGCTGCAAATTTTGAGCGAAAGAAATTTAAAGGTTTAAACACAGAGGCTTGAAACACCGTTAAAGACAATTCACTTTTTTCATGTAGCAAATTAGCAATAACGTATATGTAAGTTGCCATACTGAATGAATTTTAAAATTGTCTCAACTCTTCTAAATTAGAATATTTGATATTTGATATTTCGCGGAAAGGCGGCAGATCTTGTTAGCATAGTGGCCCCAAATCTCCAAATCCGCCCCCGGCTGTTATACTTGATAATCGTTAGTGAGATAACATAAGCGGCTTAGTAGTCGCGACACCGCCACTTGGAAAGCTTCCAACTAAAGCGTGCGTTGGTTTTTTTGTTGCAGATACAAGTTACTCTCCGTATCATCCGGCTTTGCACGGTGTGGGGGACAATTCGTACGTGAGACGGAAGCAGAGGCGAAACAGAACTACCTTTAGCTCTCAGCAGATCGACGAGCTGGAATCGGCGTTTACGCAGACACACTACCCGGATGTCTTCACGAGGGAAGATCTGGCAATGAAGATTAACCTCACCGAGGCCAGAGTTCAGGTTAGTGCTTTCGCGTGAATAAATGCGAAGCTAGAAACATGACACTAAAGATCAGGCCTGACTTGGACAGATACACCATGACCAGATCTAATTAATTAATTGGGGAAGAGGATAATCACTTCAAAGTCTAGTTTAATAGGAAAGTTGTAGGTTCGCTGTAAACGTGGAAATAAAATGTACTTGCAGGAAGTTATTGATACTTGTTCGTTTCACAGAGATTAGTTTTTGATACAGTAACTTTTATCTTCTCCAAGAATTGAAAATGAAACTTTGTATTACGTAGTTCTTTTATAAGGATGAACTTCAGTAACATTAAAAATGAGCGAAAATCTTTGAAAATTTACAGGAATGAATCTTTATGAAATAGTAAAGCCCCCTGCAAAATTTAAGAAAAATCGTTTATGATAAAAAATCAAATTATTCAATAAATTGACAAAATAAACTTATAAGTAGGAGCGAATTCAACTGAATTTCCGATAAAAATACACCATTGCTATTTCTGACGGGTTTTCATCACAGGAAAAAGCCTTATTAACATCTTGGAAATTGATCAACTTTTGGCTAAGATTGCAACTGAGATTCTTCCTTAAGAATGTGTTCACTGGTAGAAGAAATCGAAATAAGGGATTGCAGGAGAATCCTCAGAAGCATTATTTCGAGAACACCATGAGTTTCCCTTATAAATAATATTTCGTAGTCATGATGGAAGAAGAATGGGTCGATGAAGCGAATGACCGATTGTTTTGATGCGCGACGGTGGATTACCGGTGTAAGAGGAAGAACACAAGATGCAGGGTAGTTTTAGGGTACACCCTGAGCCCGGGGGAGCTGCTGACACCCTCGACCTGACATAATCTTCTGACAGAGTAAGCCGGTAATCTCTGGGATTACTTTGTACTCGTGGCTACGTCCTCCTGGCCATATTTACTCGCACTGGCGTAATTCGCGCTGCGGAGAATCCCTGCAGTAATAGCGATTCCCATCTGAAATCCTGTTGGAACATCTGCAGGATATCCGATCAGCAATGTCAGATTTTTAATTCCATCCCCTTTATGCACATCAACGCTGTCAGAACTTTTACGAGGTATCTGCTTTCTGTGCGCTCCAACTGGGCACGTGTCGCAGTCAGATCTCTCTGTGCAGAATGCTCAACGTAAAACAAGGAAATTGAATTAAATAGTTATAGTGTTGACCATTTGGTCTGCACTTTCAGATAAACATTATGATGTTTAATTGGTCTTAATTGGAGGTACTTAATTCACTTTGGGTTAGTGTGTCGGGTGAAGTTTATATATATTATGTTTGTCAGAATGTCCTGTAGTTTCAGTTCGTTATAGTTTGTTGACGCATTGAAATTGTTTAGAGACCCGAGTAAAGATTTCGATTTCTAGGTCCATCTTTGTTCAATGAAGAAAAGTATTCTAAACATGCACTAATCTGGTACACAGCGAATTTATTTCACCTTCAAACATTTTCAAAAGGAATGTCATATGTGACACGTCCGGTTCTAAAGAGTTAAAAAGTTAAAGAAGGAAGGGGGTATTAGGATTTTTATTCAAAACTGAAGATCTTTTGTGTAAATAATTTTCCGCGTGGTAGTTTAGGGAATTTTACAAAATTGTTTGTATTCGATCAGAAAACATCGTAGAAGTAGTGTTTAGGTGAAGTTAGTATTAGTTACTGTGATATTTTTCAACGTAACATGATTCATCAGAAGTTCCAATTTTAAACAATGACGATTAGACGCCATTGTTGTTATATAGCGAGCATCAAGGGTAATAGACTTTAAATGCCGAATTCAATCTGATGGGGGATTAATAAATAACAGCCGCGGAATCGCAATTTGGTGAACCGGTATCATGGACCGATAAAAAAGAAATAATTCCGAGGGATTGCGTGTTTTCATATATCGTCTCGTTGATTAAACGGACGGATTAATAAGGTTTCGAAGGATTCGGAACTAAATGGAAATGAAAATTTTCAAACTTTCAAATTTGTCCATTCCTCACCTTGCCAAATTCTAATCCATCCACCTTGTAACAATCGCACTACTAAAAAATCAATAAAACTCTAACTAAATCCCTCAAACCACTTGGAAATGTAATATTCAAAGCCACATCTAAACAAAAATATATGAAACCCTTTTCCATGCTAAAAAAAAACAATCCTCCAAGTTGAGAGTTGCTTCTCTTATTTATCTTGAGTAGAATAGTAAGGAAAGTTCAAACTCAAATTCGAGTTTGAGGAGGAATGCAAATCCATCTTTGCATTTTGCGAAGGGGGAAATCCAAATTTCAGTTTTGAGGGGGAATCCATATCTGAGTTTTGAGGGGGAATCCAAATTTGAGTTTTGAGGGCGGAAATCCAAATTTGAGTTTTTAGGAGGGGGAAATCCAAATGTGAGTTTTTAAGAGTGGAACATCCAACTTTGAATTTTGAGAGGGAATTCAAATTTCAGTTTTGAGGAGGGAAATCCAAATTTAAGTTCGGATCCCTCCCCAAACTCAAGTTTGAGTTTGAACTCTCCTTACTATGCTATTATCTTCCTTCGAATACCTGTCCCATTGCATCTAAAGGCGTCAGCCACGTTTAGATTTGATAAACTGACGCGAGAACAGGCCCGCCAAATTGACGCGAATGTTAAGAAAATTCGGGGAACGAATGAAACGATGAGGTAAAACAGTCTGGCAAAGGATCCTTCAACGTCGCGCCGCCTATCTAGGGGCTACGGTATTATCCCGCTGCATTGTCCGGATTATAAGACGAGAAGGCCATGCTAGGCAGCGGTGTACACAATGGGAGGAAGGTAGGGACAGGACGGCTATGACGCAATTACGGCGCAGACTCATTGTTTCATTAGGGAAGACAAAGGGAATCTGAAATAATGGACAAATAGGCGCGTTTATGCAGTGCCGGTCCTCTTCTCCTACTCCAATTAGAGCCTCGTGCGGGGAGGGCGCGCGGGGGTGGTTCATCGCCGTGGTAGATCGTCGAGATGGGCTCCTGTTATACACCGTGTCCCGTGTTGCAATCTACAACGTAACTTTTCTAACGCATTCACTGGGTCATTTCTGAATAAAAAGAATCTTGTATATACAGTATATACATTGTGGATCTTGTTCCTACGGTTGCCAACTTTTTTCCGGGGAAATATAGTACACTCAGCTCAAACGATTGTGGCCGTTCGAGATTCGATTGCATTCGAGGTTACCAGGGCGGTTTTTTTTACATCGCTAACATTCTACAGTATTTCATGAACATGGTGAGGACACTGCCAAGCCACAGGGTCCCGTCTAGAACAGTTCTAATTCATGTTGAAACACCACTGTGGCGGTATCTGCCTATGATCGTAATAATCTGCGCGATCGGCTATGTTCGCGATGCTGTAGCGTAAATAACACCATGAATAAATGTCACATGACTTTTTTATTGGAATGAACCTCAAAAAAAATCATAATAATTTTTACACTATAAACCATAAAGTTCTAATGTCCAAACTAAATAAATCAACGGATTTATAATGGAAGACACAAATAAATAAAGCGGGATGGTAGGGTAGTAAAGAAAAGAATGGAAACGAATGTTACATAGGTATTTCGTAGAGATGGCAGGGGTTAGGAAAGCAGAGTACTGAGATGAATAAAGCCTTGTGGTATTTTATTCGTAGCAGTCGTCATACATTAAAATCTAAGACGCTCATTATTAGTGGAAATGTGTAGAGCAAAGGAATACGCATTTATTTCAAAATCTACTATCCATTATTTTATGTTAACAGCGGGAAAATAAACATAACCGAAGCAATGTAAATTAAATTTTGTGACAGGACTGCGCGAACGTGTCTCATTAATAATCATCCGTTTACTTCACGCTATATCTGTCACAGTGGTGTTTCAACATGAATTAGAACTGTTCTAGACGGGACCCTGTGGCTTGGCAGTGTCCTCACCATGTTCATGAAATACTGTAGAATGTTAGCGATGTAAAAAAAACCGCCCTGGTAACCTCGAATGCAATCGAATCTCGAACGGCCACAATCGTTTGAGCTGAGTGTACGTACTTGACAAAATGTGGTCATCCTGCACCAGTGGTTAAATCAAGTGGTGCACCAAAAAGGAGATTAAAGTAACCACGACCGAAGCATAATGATTCAAGACCTTTGTAAACAAAAAAAGAAGAAAACTGGATTTTATTCTTTAGATAAATTTTTATAATCACCCAATGAATTTTATTAAATTTGAATTAAAACTTTTTTATCCGTTCAATCCAGCTCCCCCAAGATTAAATCATGAGTGCGCCACTGTCCTGCAGAAGAATTAAAAATAAATAGTCTACTGAGAAACTAGAATCATACTAATCACCACAGACATTCTGAATCCTCATTAATTGCTAGCAGACTTGGCATCAAGATTGAACAAAGCTTATCTCGATAACGAGTGGAAGTAGCCCCGTTGTGTCGATGATCGTTTCGCTTCAGAATGGACTGCCAAGAACGATAAAAAGGTTCGTCAGTCACGGGACACCCTGTACAATGCACACGGCTGCCGACATTCGTTTGGCTCCTATGTGCGCCGCCGTGTGCGGCAATTATTATGCCGCACACCGTCGGATGCTGCGGGCGAGACGCATGCGCGTGCAGCATCGGGGCCGACGCCGGCGTCGCCACGGACTCTGTCGTCTCACAGTCGCGTGCTCTGGCCCGTTTGAATTTCAAAGCGTGTAATACGAATTACGGGACAACGAGATGCGAGCCGCCGCGCCTGTCTCTCTCTATTGTGTACCCGGAAGCCTTTCGCGTCGATTTTACAAAGGTGAATTTTGAACAGGGCGGCAACGAAGCTGACTGTCTTGGTCTTGTTACAGCGGTTAGTGGCTGGCTTTAGTCGATCATTAATGGATCGGCATGAAATAGGGAACTATAGATTTCTTCGACAAAATATAAATGTCTGTTTGAAAGAGTATAATGGAATCGATGTCATTTGAAAGAATTATACAGTAGGGTCTCGATGGTTGCAAGTAAAAGGGGTTGAAATCTCGTGCAACTGTCGAGGTAAGGAATACTATACGGGGAGTGTATTTTGGAATCCACTGCAGGGACGAATTCAGAACGTAAAGTGAATGAAATGAGGTCGTAACTTATTTAGTTTATATTTATGAAAAACCTCTTTGAAAATTTTATTGATTATGCGACATACATATTTATATGACTTGACATGATACTGGACTTCTTTAAAGTTCGTAACTAGGGATGAAATATTAATTTGCATCGCAATTCAGGGGTCTTCCACTTTATTTTCATCATAATTTGGAATTTAAAATTTCGTATTATATTTGCAAGAGTTCAACCAATAAATACAATCGTTATTAACCCTTGATTATGACTACACGGGGTGTATTGAACCTCAGGATATGTCTTTGCTCATATTTCTGAAAATTTTGTAGATTTTAGTAAGAAAATTTGAAAACATAGTGAATTTTGACAAAAAAAATCGTTTTATCCACAACTATTTTTTCAAATAAAAATTTCTTACGTACAAAAATGATTTAAAAATACAAAAATGATAACTCTAATAAAAAATTAATTTGTGATTATAAGGTGTGACCACGAAGGGTTGTAAGATGATTGGTAATCAGAGAAACTCAATCGTTTTTAACTAAATAATTTTCTTCAATAAAAATCGACGTTATTCCTTAACCGAATCTCCTTAAGTTCGTTTAAATAATGTAATTTGCGAAAAGCATCTTGTATTAATAATTGAAAATAGGTTCCCAGTACCAAGTGCTAGAAGATTAAGTACTTAGCTTGGAACAGAGTGGAGCAACGCCATTATCTGCGCATTTTGAATTAAATACAGCGAAAAGAAGAAGCGGGGGGATTAAACGCGAAAAGAGAGAGGGACAACATAAAAGGGAACACGCGAAACATTTGAGCGTGAAGAATAACGATGCTGTCTACCATTAGATTACGGATCGCGCTAATGCGCTTATAAATTTCCACGTAAAAATGTTCCTCTTAGCTGTTTTAATGAAAACATGATGAAGAATTACGAAGCTTTGCCATGCGAGTTGTGACGTGCATTTATTTTAAAGCCGTACCATAAATTTACAAAGTGAAATACCTGGAATTATAAAATTGAATTCTCGAGAATATGGAATAACTTTTAAGTCGTTAATGTAACAGTATCACTCATCGAAAATGAAAAAGAAAAATAAATTTACGAGGTCTCTATTCAGTGCTGTGCTTCAAGGCCCCCTCAACCTTCTATAGTCTCTTATCACATTCTGTTGTACCCAGAACCGAGGCCCGAACTGTATAGGGACCCCAGAAAATGGAAAAATTGCAGAAAACAGATAATAAAAAATAAAAAAATTAGAACAAAATATTTTTATTTGGTCAAAATTAAGAACCACGAAATTAGAACATAATTTCTAATATAATAATCTAATATTACTAATGATATGGCAATAAAAAAGTAATATATTTAAATATGTTAATGTTTATTGGTTTATTTCTTTCATTTCTTTATTTTATTCTCTTTATTATTGTTATTACTATACTTTTTCCGCCATTTCGTTGTGTGAAAAGATGTTTTGGTTTTTCACCGTTGACAAATTGTTTGGGGCCCCATAAATTTTCTTGCAACGGGGCCCATTTATAGAGAAGGTCCTGGCGCTACGATGTTTAATTCTACCATAACACTTGATCAGGTTAAAAAACACTAATTATTACGTGTTTAGGAAAATACGTACGAAACATTAGGGGCACATAAATTACCATCAGAAAAAGAAAACATTAACTCTTCACGCCTCGACAAATCCCATTACAAAAAACACCGAATCGAACTGTTTAAACACGTTCGACATCGTTCCATTATAGATCCACGTAACGGGTGTCGGAAGATTAAATGCATTTATCTGGCGGGGCAGCTGAAGCTACGCCATTATCGACATCTTTCGGATTAAATTCGTACAGTGAAAAAAATGGCGTGGATAATAGAGGGAGAAGGGAGGGAAGGAGACACGGGAGGAAGAGAGAAGAACCAAAGGTCCCGACGGAACCACGGCTTTGTTCTCAGCTATTACTCGCCCCCGCAACCCTCAGGATATTATTATATCTCTCCCCCATCATCCAGCAACCCCCCCCCCCCCCCGTGCCCCGTTCCTCGAGCTGGAATTCGGAGCCACCGCGAAGGGCTCATCGTATTTATTTTATTAAACCATTTTCCAAGCTTCCTGCCGTGAAACTTCTCCTCTCGAACGAAAGATAATCATTTCTCAGACTCGGTCTGTAACAGGGTGTTTCGTCTTCTGCGGGAGGGTCTGTTTGCATTAGAGTAATCGACCTCATCCAGACACGTTTATTTTATTATCGATCACAATCCGTTAACGAGTTCGTTAAGTTGACTTGTGATACTTTCGGGCTTAACCTGATTCGTTTAAAAGCGTGGAATAAAAGAAAAATGGAGGATGTTTCTTTTGTGGGATTACGGTTTGTAAATCCAAGTCTTTGCCAATTGAATGTATCTAAAATACCAAATGGAAGTGTCTCGTGTGAAAGAGCTCTAAGGAAAGTTGTCAGTAGTTTTTGTGTATTTTAAAATTGATATTGTAATTCTGAATTGTAGAATAAAAGGTAACAGAATTATCTTCCACTTTCTTGCACAAACTTCCTCGATTTAAATATTTCTTTGGTGGACGTTCATCAAGGGTAGTTTTGAATACACACAGTGACCAAATGATTCCTACATTAATAATCCCACTTTTATTGGTTAATCTTCCTCCCTTACACCCAATTCGAGTCACAATAGTCCCAACTTGCTAAAACATCCACGACACATCCCCAAAGTATCACTTTCAGAGGCTTCAAATTATAAATCATCCCTCGTTCTTATTAAATGAAATTTCATTCCTCGAGCACCGTCCTCGAATTCAAAGAAACGCTCGGCGTGGTTGAAGCGCTGCTTAGGGAAGGGACGTCATCGGGAATTCGGGGAAACTCACCCCCGTGTGGGCATTGCCGGGAAGCTGTAGCACGTTATATCGTCAGGGTGAAGATACCGCAGTCGTAGGGGGCTGCTCGGTGTAATAAAGTCTATTTCAGTTGGTATTATGTCAAGTTAGCCTCGTTAGCGGAACTCGAGCTTTTTAAAAAACACTCGGCCGCAGTGGTTGCTGTCGGCTCGTTGAACATGCACGACGCCGAGAGACCAACCCCTCTGACCACCTACGGACGCCACCCCGTACATGCAATTATCCTTCTATATCCGCGCGCTAGAGAGCCAGGTGTAGTTAAAACAGCCTAAGTGTCGCCTTCAGCGACGTTCCACGTTTTACTTTCGTTTGTTCTCCCTCGTGCCGAATTCCCCCTGGCCCTTCCCTCTTCCGTCGTGGCCGATGCCTGCAGACCATTCTTAAGGAAGAATCTCATTTTATTGTGCCCTAAGTGTATATTATACGAAAGGATTTTAAATGTTTACTGATTTAGAGAAGATTAGAGATGAGTTGATTTCTTGAAACTTGAGAAGGGATGATAGAGATTTGGAAATTACCATTCGGTTTGTCTCTTGTGCGTTCGATTCCTTACGTAGAGGATAAAGAATGTGGTTATTTCTTGTAATTAAAAATGGAGGGCTGGGCACTCGAGAGACTTTCGGATATTTTTAACGTTTATCTTAGAAAGGGAATGTTAGAACAGATAATTTTGTTCGATAGTTCTATTGCATTGGATATAAGAATTATTATATAGAACTCAAAATTCTATGTAGATGGAAAAGTACCGTTTCCAAGTAGCTATCTGATTATTTATAATTTTATCGTAAAATAAAATTATAATTCAGATTAAAAATATAATTTGAGGCTATAAATAAAAAGATGACAGCTGATCAGTCAATATCCATCAATTCATTTTTAATCTACGAATTTGTTAGTTTAAAGCTGTTTATCTTCAATAATCGCGTACACGATTTAATTTTAAGTTAATTGGAAATCATGGTGGTTAAAGAAACGACTGTTTACATATTGTGAAATTTTTCATTTTCTAGGTGTGGTTTCAAAATCGCAGGGCAAAGTGGCGGAAGAGCGAACGTTTGAAGGAGGAGCAGAGGAAGAATGAAGGTAATGGAGGGGGTGGTACATTGGAAACGACAGGTCTGGCACCGCCACCCTCTTCATCAGCTGGTCCAAGTCCCACCGGACACGATCCTGAAGGTACGATCTCGAATTTGTCAGAATGTTAATCCGCCACTGCTAATGTAAAGTTTTAATGCATCCCATAAGTAATATCGTCTGTTCTTGATTCTCAGAAATATAACACTCTGTTTATTCAACATCTTCCAACGTTCCATTACTTGCATTGGAATTCGATTGTACCAACCGTTAAAAATATATTTACGTTCCAAAAAGAACGCAGTTTTCGAGCTTTAGCTCATTACTCCCTAATTCCTATTTATATTTTATTAAATCTTTAAATGACATTTGTTTACAAAGAATATCTACTTATTAGTTTTCAACTATTTTCTATTCTTTGATCAATTTCGCTTCTTTTCTTTCGTTTGTAATGTTTTCCTTTAAAAGGTACGATAATAATTTGACGAAAGTTGAAAGAAACAACAAGCATAGTGCATTATTCCAAGTGTGGTAGATGGTCGACAAGAATTATTTTTCCCCACTTTTAATCAACCACTACTTATGTGATGACTGACACCTCAATCTTCATTTTCCTAATGCATGCACTTATTCCTTAGTAAATATCTATGACTCCTCTGCAGTAGAAGCACCTCGCGATAAAAAAGCAACCAACCCAGTATAATTCACAACATATCACTAAAACACCTCATTTAATCCCTAACAACAATGTCCAAAAGCATAGATACACTTAAACAGTAGCAGTGTGTAACTACAACCACATATGCTCCACTGCCCACTCCCCTACGACTGAATCGACAGTTCCATTCCAAGCTTCGATCGAGGAAATATCGCGATTTCGTCACGCGACGCACACCAAGAAACGGAAGATCGCATTCACGCCGGTTGCTCGTTTTTGCCCCGAATAGGTACGACGAGCTGCAGCGCCCCCGACGCGGAGGACGCCGGCCCAGATGGAGCTGGAGGATCGAGGAGCCCCAGCACGACTTCCGCCTCGGTCAGTCCGCGGCCCCAGCAGAGTCAGCCGTCCCTGGGTGGCGTCTCGACGCCACCGCCAACCCCCATAAGGGCGCCACAGCCGCCACCTAGCACCGTGGGTGGCCTCGGCCCACCCGCCGAGAGGTGAGCTTTTAGCTTCGTTTGTATTTACGTCTTTAGGAAATATCTTCCTTCCCCTCTGACCCACCCTTCCACCCCCTTGCCGCCCCTCGTCGCCGACTGTCCAAACTCAGCCGCGATTCCAACGGTGCAAGCACCGCTGAACACGTCGGCCGGATGCTTGATACGCGCCATTAAACCACTCCTCGCTTCCACTGTTGGCTTCCTCTAGCTCCTCCGCCCCCTCCTGGACCCGTCCGCCCCTCTTTTACCCCCCACCGAAGCCTCCTGCCGCGACGAGCTCGTCTCGACAGTCGCTGCCACTCGTATAATCGCGATAATCGTCGCCTCGTTAAATCGGACCCCTCTGGCGCGCAGAGGAGATTCCGCGAGATTCTCTGCCCTCGACGCAGCGAAGCTTTAAGAAGTGACCGTTTACAAAGGGGCTGGAGTGTGGGCAGCATGGCGGAACGCGAGTGGAGGATTATCGGGGCTGGTGGATAGCAGTCAAGTTTAGATTTAAGCCTCTTCACATGCGACACTTTTGTGGTTCATGACTGGTATTCGGTTGGAAGAAAGGGTGCTGGTTCGAGAAATGTGTGGATAGGACCGAAATAGCTATCTTGACACAGAAATTTTCGGGGAAGTGGGCATTATGTGTTGAAACACCTGAAGGGTTAAGTCCGAGTTTCGTATTTCTTAAAGCCGGGTCCACAGTTGTTACCGTACCCCGCTCTGTTACCGGGACCTTTTACCTATCTATTTATGTTTTGTTACTGCACACTGTAACTCGTCGCTTGGTTCGGTTGTTCCGAATCGTGGGACATCATCAGACATCGTCTACACATTTTACCATGACCGCGGTAAGGGAACGCGGTGCGCTAACAAATGTGAACCCGGCTTAACAGAACACATCTACATTTGTTACCAAGGGTTAGCTATACTGTATTCCACATTAGAGCATACCGACGCCCCTACCGATTTGCGACCGATCTGCGCAGCCCCCACTGCTACCCACCGTTTGAACCGCAAACGATTGGTCGTGGTAATTTCCAATGAATAACTGGTACAATCCCAAACGCAGGATCTGACCGTTGTCAAGGTAAACAGTGCACGAAAAGTTAACAGAGAGAGTAAGTAGAGGGCCGTGCGACGGAGAAAAACATAGGAGTCGAGCGTAGCAACGCCTCCTGAGGGTCGTGCCTGCGCGAAATCGGTATGCTCTAATGTGGAATACAGTATAGATAACAAGTTGCGGTAACAAACCGAGGTACGTTAACAAATGTGGACCCGGCTTAAGACACCTCCATAGACTCACGGTCGCTCATGAATCATACCAAACGTCCAAGTTACCCTCACCCCTCAGGACTCACTCCCCGACTAGTTAACAAGCTACAAAACAGAACCACACTTTCACCACAAGTCCACTGACAATTATTATCCTTCCCTAAAATAACCCAGCATTCTAAAAATACAACGAACATCAAACTCGCACCTCAAAGACAGTAAATCACAGAATTCGGGAGCTAAAACTCAAAGAATACACCAACCAAACAAAACTTCTATTCCTCAGCTCAACCGAAAGACTGTGATTCGAGCATCAAGCAGAAGTCCCTTCCTCAAAAGAGTACAATATCCCAGAACGCACTTGAACACGGCGAGCAGCTAATTCTCTAGCTCCCCCTTCTACAGAGGGTGGAGTGCCCACGAGAAGATGCACGATTCGACGATTTCTTTTTCCAACGATGGCAAGCATCCGTCCGTGGCTTCTTTATAATCCCAGACAGGACTCCCGTCGAATCGCTGTGGGGGGGTAAGAACAATGCCGAAACGGTAGACACACGGAATACACTCGTAGGAGGCTGATTCGAGTCAAGATGGTGGAGCAGCCCGTGGAACAGAGGAGCCAGGGGGTGGCTGAGGGCGAAACGGTAGGATGTACTCCTTCGCCGTCTCCGCAGTTGTAATTTATTTAAAACCGCTCGCCGTAAATATATCCTCATCATTTATTCAGTAGCAGCGGCTCGGCAGCTTCTCGGCTGCAAGGGGGTGGTAGGGGGGAGGGTGGGTGGGGGAGGCAGAGGGGGTGTATGCTTTGCGTTCCTCCTTACCTGCCAACCGAACTGGAAGTCGCTCCGCGCAGTCTGCGAGTCTGGGGAACAGGGGCGGATCTGGGGTTACTAGCTGGGAAAGGGGGACCCGTCCTTTCTTTTACCCTCACCCGCCCCCTCTGTCTCGTGTCCTCGTTGTTTTACGGTAACGCTCTTAGCGCGGGATTTAAATTACTCGCGGTGAACGTAATCTTGAGGGGAATTGGTGCCCCATCTTGGGCCCACGGTGATCCGTTTGTGGCTGCCTGGAGAGTTTTCGTGACCGTTCGGTATTAATGGTGGTGTAATAGCGGTAATAGATATTTCTTGCAACGGCGCTGTATGTGTGGTCCAGTTTGTTGCAAGGAAAATTAAATGAGAAGGGAGAATAAGTGAGGGAAGGGAAGCTGGTAAGTGTGAATGCGTTTTGTAACAATAAATTGACAAATGACAGTGCGTAAGGGGTAGCTTGCAAATGCCATTAGACGACTTACAGCGAGATAAAAGGAACAGAGTTTTATCTTCTCCACACCTTCAGTGGCGGGGGAGGGGGAAAGGTATATAAAATCGTAGTTTGCAAAAGAAGGATTTGCACTTGAGTCTGTTTTAATTATATACTATGTTCGATAGGGTACTTAGTATATAATTAAAACAGACTCAAGTGCAAATCCTCCTTTTGCACACTACAATTTTATATACCTTTCCCTACCCCCTACAAGGGTGGAGAAAAAATCTGTGCCTTTTTTCTCGCTGTAAGTCATCCAATGGGATTTATTCGATAATGTATTCTAAAACTTTTGAATGTTGCAATTTATCCCAATTAATTCAAAAAGATAATGCTTTTAAATTGTTACTGAGATAATCCTAAATTGAATTTAAAGACGCAATAGTTGTGTTGTGAAGTTCATTTCAATATGAGAAATTATGACACTATAAAAAGTTGAAGACAATTTAGAATTCCTCTTCTAGGCGTCGATAAATCGTAGGGAAAATAAGCGAACATTAATTTTCTCTTTTACCAAGTTTGAGCGGACGCTGCATGGCGTGCATAAAATTTGCAGAGCCTGTAAAACGGTTAGAGTGTTTGTTAAAGCACAAACGAGTTTTCTTGCGCGTTTCGCTGGTTCAACGAGGTAAAACCCATCCTATAATCGTTTCACGGTCCTTAACGATGTCGATAAGGACAACGTAACGACGTAGAAGCTGCTTCCTTTGCGTAATAAGAATCCATTAAAATCTTTATTTAAAATTCAATGACGTCAAACAGCTTCATCCTCGTCGCTGCTAACGATCGCGTAAAGTTCGGTCTGATACTCGCTCAACTACGTGTACACGAATTTCCCAATTTGCGGAGAAAAATACGTAAAACTACGATAACGTTATCTTCTGTCACAATGCATTAGCTTGATTATACCGTGAAGCTTTTAGACAGAAACCCTTATTCAATTGCAAAGGTACATTCACTAACCAGTGGTGCAATAAAGATTGCCTTACTGCAGGGTCTCCATTATATCAGTATTAGGTTCACAGTAATAAAATAATAATCAGGTCTAAAATCCAGTGATACTGTCTTAAATAATACGTCAATTCGTTGAGTAGAAAACCGAAAACTTGATCAAACTTAGCCCGTCACCTAACTTATACCTAATCCTCAACTCTAATCCAGAGTCGCCATCTTAAATAGTTTAATAGTTCACGAAGCATAATGAAGAAAGGAGACCTGATACCCGAAATCCCACACTAATTCATGAAGCTCAATTTAATAATTATAAACCTTCTGCGACCAACTTAAAAGTTACACTTGATTACCCACAGTCTTATGGTAATTCTCTTCAGCATTCAATGGTCCGACATCGACTTGCACAAAGCACAATTTGCAAAGAGGTTGAAGGTACTCGCGAGAGTGCAGTGACTGGGCAGATATCACGGTTAGACGCATGGAGCCGAAGGAATTAAATGCGTGTATGCGAGGAAGGCAAGCCAGGGCATGTAAGCAAGGAGCACGCTAGGCTACGCGGCTAATTGCTGCTAATTATCGCGCTTACCGCAGTTCAGGCTTTCCCCCTCTGCGTCTCTGCCGCCACCTACTGCCTCCTTCACCCCTTTTCCACCCCCTCTGCCGCCTCCATCGCGGTTTCCTGCTGCTGCCTTCTTCCGCCACCTAAAATCCACTCGAAACCCTGCTCACCGAGTCTTGTGGAGTCTACCATCACCGTTTCCGTTTTCATGTAGCGACCTAGATATCGTTATCTCTTAGTTTTGTCCCTCTTTCCTCCTCTGTGAGGCAACGCAGAATGTGTAGCTTCTTCGCTGTTGCTTGAGTTTTATTTTAGCGAACAAACTGGAGTTTGATAGATTCCTTACGCTATGTAGTTACTTCTGCTAAGGCTAGTTACTTAGTCAGTCACTTCAACTTCTTCATTGTAAGCCATATTTGTGAATTCTAAACAGAATTGTCCTCTTGATAGGTATGTCTTTTAGAAGCACCCAAGTTACATAAGAACTGTAACATTTGTGTAAATCCTTTTAGAAACCTAACATTATCTCCAATTCTTGACGATTTGTGCCAATCGTTAATTAACTCACTACTTATTCCAATAATCCCTTCCTACATTTAATTTTCCTTCCCCTCCGTTCACCCATCATCAAATTATTCGCTCTCCTGCAGGATTGAAACTTCCTTGGTTACACTGAAACTCTCCTTAATCTTCCCTTTTTCTCCAAATTGCTGTATCTACTTGTACGTGTTTATCCGCCATGGTTTACCTCCCTCGCTGCGTTCCTCTTCGTCGAGCCAACCATCTTTCTCCTCTAGCCTTGAAACTCGCTGCATCCACGTTTCATCCCCCCTCCCACCGCGTCTGAAGCTTCACCTCGGGCTCGTTACATTAATTAAACAATATTTGCGATTAATATTTGAGGTAATCATCAGCGCCTCGAAGCAGCTTCTGCTGGCTGGCGGAGGATGCGGAATATCGCGCGCGCTAATCGGGTTAGCGCTTTCGTGGGCCCTTCTGCTTCCCCTCGTCGCCCTTTCTGTGTCCTCCTCCCTCCACGATTATATAGAGTCTAAAGTTGCACTGTTTTCTTTAGCTAATCAATCGAGGAATGAAAAATGAAATACTTTCTAGCCGGAGTGTTCTGAAGAGATAAATATTTTTTGACTCTTCGTTGTTTTTAGATTACAGGCATTATTCCATTTTGTATATTTGATCATATATCTTACCTTATTTTGGAACACTACTGATTTAACGTCTACCAAGTACATAATTCAGTTTCGGGAAGAAGGAAACAGAGTGTGCAGTGGTGGTTGAAGGAGAGTTGAATCTGTGAACGATCACAGAGAGAAGATACTTCCATTAAAAAGAATTATATCTTAATATATTCTATAGATTAGGGTGTTTCCCAGAACACATTCATACAAATCACCGCTCCTATTTAATCTCTAGCACCTCCAATTTTCAATCTCCAACACCTCTAATCATCAACCTGCAACATCTCCAATCATCAATCTCCAGTAAAAACCCAGTATTAATTCTCTTCAGCTTCCACAAATAACGACTCCAAACAGTCACAAATTATCAAAACTCACATCCAATAATTTCTCAAAAAATCTCCAACAACAATCTTTTCCCAGAACCCTCATCATCCACCCAACAACCGAAGAACACCCTGAATGAACATGAACCCCCTTGTGTTGCAGTGCTTCAGGGTTAGCAGCAGGTTTCAGGCCAGTCGAGCCTCCGACATCGCTCTTCTTCTCCCCGCACCTGGCTGCCCAGTTCTCGTCGCCGTTGTTCGGCAACAAAGTGGTGAGCACCGCGCCGACATCCCTAACATCGACCACTCCATCTCTCTGGACAACAAGCGACCACCGATCCAGCAGTCTGCACGACATGTTCTCCTGGTCACCGGCAGGCTGGGCAGGCTCCCTGTGTGGCTGCTGCAAGCCTGGGACAGGTGATCTGCACAGGAGCAGCAGCCTAGCTGAGCTGAGAAGAAAGGCTCAGGAGCACTCGACAGCCTCCGCTCTGCTCGGTGGTCTGGCTGGATTCCCTGGCGGGTTACCACTGCCGCTGCCTCTGCCATTGCTACCACCGCTGCTGACACTGTCTAGGAGGCCTGAGCATCATCATCACCACCTACCCAGCATGGGGCACCAGATACAACCGACCACGAAAGAGGATCCCTAGGATCATCCGCTGACGGCTGATTGAATATTTCTGGGCTCCTCCCTCGAATTCACATTCTGGGCACGTATACGTCTCGAGACGCTGGTTCATGTTTCTTTTCCTTCCTTCGTCTAAGAGTGACAGTACTTTCCGGAGCGGTCGGATGGCCTTTGACAGAGGCAATGGGTTCCAGAGCGTCTGGGGTACTTGGTGGTGTGAATGCTTCAGCTGTTAGTGGGAGGCTGTTAATTTGGGAGTGACTGATAATTTGAGTAATAATTTCCTGCGGGGATGGAATTTCTTGGACTCTGTTATACGTATATGTGTATGGATTTTTTGAATTTTTGTTTTGAATCGAAGGTGTTAGGTTTTACATTCTGTGCCCTATATGTTCATCGTTATACAGTTTCTTTGGATAGTTTCGAAGTTTTTGAGTTGAAAGTGAACAAGGGCCTTCAAGGGTTGTCAAAGGCCTTTGGTTTATATATTTCTGTCAGGTTTCAATGTAGAATGAAATTTGCTAATGACGAGTCAGTCAAAATGTGTCGACATCCGAAACATGTGTACCCCGTCGTCTTGTGAGTTCACTTGAAAAGTTGACAAGTGTGCAACACATTTGAAGAAGATTTGCGTCCACGATGATGTGAAAGTTGCTTTACTCGAAAAATCAAATGCTTTTATTTTTAACCTACGGGGAACGAATAATCTAGGACTTGCGACCCAATGGAACAGCTGATCGCACGAGATAATTTGTATTGTGATAGGATAATTTGCATTATCACCCTTAAATCGAGTCTACGACAATTTTCTTGAATTATATGATCGCTGCATCGCATTATTCAAATAATACGGATGTCCGTATTATCCGAGTAACACGGATGTCCGCTTTGCTCGCGCGATGCGCGCGCACGCGCCGCCAGTGACGCTTCTATCGGTTCAAATTCGTTTCCCATCGTGCGCGTACACACGATATCCTCTGGAAATTACTTCCCTCCTCGGATATTCGGACACGCGGCGTGTGGATATTCTCGCCCGCAAGACAGGTATAAACTCGAAGAATTCTTACCGCGAATTAATCTTTCAAAGAACAGGAACTACAGAAGTTCCGACAGTTTTCGTAATCCCTCTTAGCATTTGGAAATGAAAATGAAATTCCAATCTTCGTTCTAATTTCAGTCGTAAGTTGAAATGATAAGAAGATCGGAAAGTCAGACAGCTTGGATATCATGAAAAGAGAAAAGGAACATTAAATTAACTAATAAATCAGTGACTTCTTGAAAATGTCTTGAAAGAAATTCGCTCGTAATACAATTCAATGTTTAATTTAAAATACAGCAAAGTGTTTAATACGAATATCATTTGGCTAAAAAAATTCGAGAGTGTCGAGTATCCGTCTGCATCCAATTACAGAATTGATTTTGACTCGACAGCCATTCGTACATGCCTTACGATGTGATTACCAATGTAACGATAGAATTCTAAGAGAATCGAAGAAGAATTGTTGCATGGGTACCATCAATGATAAAGGTGGAGGAAGACGGACATTTGATGGGCGATGGTATAGGAATGGGAGACTCCCAGAACGATCACACGGATTTACATTAAATATCTTAACGATTATACTTGCAATGATGGCGTTCGTTTCGCTTGCATCGGTTGTCGATGCTCCTCTGAACTCTGGGGGCGAGATAGAACGGCGAAAGGAACGTAGATACTAGTAGAGACCTGTATATTAAATCCCGGTGAATTGTCAGTGCTAATCAAGGGTAATCCAATAACAGTATGTTACAGGCTAGCGACTATTATGTAGCTTGAACTGTGGGTAGTGAATTATCGAATAAAGTTGTTCTCTCGTGATACAGACCTGTGTGAACGCTGTCATTTTCAACCCTTCTTTATCCCACCCCTCACAAAGACATATGTACAATGGTAAAGGTGGATCCCCCCAAAAAACTTTAAAAAAGTAAAAAAATTACGCCAAGTACATGAAATCAAGTAAATCACAAAATAAAGAAAATAATACTAATAAATACAAAGTAAAAAAAGATGTGAAATCAGAATGAGCTGCAAGTACATAATGGTGCTTTCCCGCAGCGTGCAAAGGCGACACTGTGTAACACAATAAAAGACAAAACAAAGATGTCCGCGGCCTGGAAGTCAAATACTTGGCGTGGCCAGGCAAGGTCAAGGTGTCGCTGAATAAGAATTAGTTAAAAAGGCAAAATAATGAAAATGTATTCATACTGTCAGAGTTTAAAATTGACAAATTATGTGAAAGTTTGTGAGAGGAAATCTATCGGTGTGGATGAATGATCTTACAATTATTTTAAAACGCAATATAATGAAAATGTACTCATATTGTCTGAGTTTTAAATGGACAAATTTTCTGAAAGCCTGCGAGGGGGGGGGAAGGGGTATGGGTATTGATGATCTGAGTATACCTTGCCTGGCCACGCCAAGTATTTGACTTCCAGGCCGCGGACATCTTTGTTTTGTCTTTTATTGTGTTACACAGTGTCGCCTTTGCACGCTGCGGGAAAGCACCATTATGTACTTGCAGCTCATTCTGATTTCACATCTTTTTTTACTTTGTATTTATTAGTATTATTTTCTTTATTTTGTGATTTACTTGATTTCATGTACTTGGCGTAATTTTTTTACTTTTTTAAAGTTTTTTGGGGGGATCTCACTTCTTTTTACAAAGATAATTTGCATAGGAATTGACTTCAGATAATTTTTAGTTTGATCCGATTTATATTAAGTTTTTTTTATGGGGATTTCAGAAAACTCTAGCAAAGCTGCAAAGTGTATGTTTACAATCATATATCAAGATAATACTCATACCTTCCTCCTCGCAGGCTTTCAGATAATTTGTCAATTTAAAACTCAGACAATATGTAGGTTACACCTCGTCTGTGACTTTACGCTGCGATTATCTACATATACATAAAATCCTCAATTTAGTTACAAATAAAAAGCAGTTCGATGATATACAAACATGTCGCAATTCAAATTTTGGGAACTTACCTTGTTTTTGAGACTGCATTTTGGTTGCAATTCAATGGTACAACGATACATATTTGTAAAAACACGTGGTATCTCAAATTTTGACAACTTTCCTTATTTCACACTCGCCAGGTTATAATCTGGCTGTAAGATGTCAAAATTTGGAGTAGATTGCATAGTGAAGGTAGCGTTTGACGAACGAAACATGTATTAGTTTCGTTTTAGCTGAAGGTGTGCGCGTAACGCGTATATACGTAGAAGAACGAAACATGTGTTAGTTTCTTTTGGCTGAAGGTGTGCGTGTAACGCGTATATACGTATTATGTTGACGAAAAATTTATCCAAGAAGGAGAAGAAAACATGTATTAGTTTCGTTTTAGCTGAAGGTGTGCGCGTAACGCGTATATACGTAGAAGAACGAAACATGTGTTAGTTTCTTTTGGCTGAAGGTGTGCGTATAACGCGTATATACGTATTATGTTGACGAAAAATTTATCCAAGAAGGAGAAGAAAATCTTACCGTTTTCGACAGATCCATGAGACGATATTATCATATCTCTGATATGCGTGAATCGATTTTATTGATTTTGGTCTCATTCGAAAGCTTATATGCGGTTTATATGAGAAAAATGCCTTTAAATTTAGAAAATATTGCTAGCGTGATGAGATATTAATGAAATAAGTTTCAGGTTAGGTTGGATTAGCCGGGCGACGAGTAAATGATAGCAGTAGCGACTAGCGACAGTCGACATGTACAGGGTGTCTCTTATGTACTTGGCGTCGAGACGCTACCGCGTCTCTAGATAACTTATTCTAGCTTGCTAAGCTTTGTGTATGAAAATTTCATAAAGGTGGTAACTGGGGAGAAGGATATCAAAAAAAGATTTGTTGGTAATTATTTACAAAAGGACAGTACATGTTCAAGGTTTTTCAAAGTCCATAGAATTTTAAGAAGCTTCTATTTCTTTCTTGTAATTCAATGAAAAGTCTCAGTTCAAATTGGTTGTCGATTAAGATTCTTGTTAGCGATGTGTTTTGCTCGATCTGCAGACTGAAAATTTCGTGACACGCCCGGCGTGATGTGCTGCAAAGGATCAGGTGTTCACTTAAGGGATACCTTGAATCAACTCAGTGATCAAAGGCTATGGTGAACCTATCAGAGAGATTTACTGGAGTACTAACATCTAATAGCAATTGAGCGTTGAAGTGCACACGGTGTACAAAGGAAGGGATTGATCGACAACGCGTGCTTGCTGATAGATTCGTAATCTGTTTGAAACCAAGGAAGCACAGCTAGAGACGCGAAACTTGGTAACTATCTGCGAGCAATAACACTTTACAATTGCATTCAATCAACTCCCAAAATATCTTCTACAATTTCTTTTTATAACGGTAATACGTAGTTGGTACGTGACTTTCTGCAGAGGATTTAATATAAATTGATTAAAAAAATTCTACGTTTGCCCTATATAATTAAACTTAAATATTACTGAAAGTGTCTACAATCCTTAAACACTAATAGTTTGTACAGAAATTTTAGTTTGTACCGCTCACTAAATTTTTCTACTGTAATTAACTAAACTCAAACAATTGTATATAACGAAGAAACCATTCACCAAGTAATCACAATAGAACAATCAAATTATGTTGAGTTCAATTCCCAAGATCTAAACCAGCCCTTCGATTCTCCAAGCTCGAAGTAAATAATCATACACTGAATCGACCCAAGCGATCCTGCAAATCCTAACTCGATTAGAAGCAAACCGATCTCTCGAGGAACCACCCCTCACCATCCCGCACTCAACTCGAAGCTGTGCGCGTTATCAAGCTCCGAATCGTGCCACTTTCCCATTCGAAGCCACTTTCACCAACCAATTCACATGAAATTATTTTTAAACAAAGCTCGCCTGCGAGAAGCTCGGCGGGGGTGGCATCGTGCAGCCGCGACGGGGGTGGACGACGGGGTGCGCCGGAGAAGGGTAGTGCGAAGACCGCTTCGCGAGAAACTCCGCCGGGGGGGTAGGGCCGGCGGAAGGGGTTTGTTGGCAATCAATGCTCCTCATAAGAAAAGCTCGCCCTCTCTTATGGGATCAACCCTCCTCCGGTGCACGAAGCGAGGTCTGTATCCTGGAAAAAGGTGGAGAGGTACTCGCTAGAGGGACGGGGAGAAGTAGCGAGGGGCGAAGACGACGTTCATCGCGAACAAGGATGCAGAGCTGGCGGAGGGGGATGGAGGCGGCCAGCGGAAGGGGTTGCTGAGAAAGGGGAGGCAGCGGGATAGGGGAGAGTGTGTTTGCGCGAGGAGGAGACGAAGAGGGAAAGTAGCGGGAGCTGCGAACGCGTGGGGCGCGTTCGAAAGACGAGGAAAGAAGGTGGTGCTGAGGGGGCGGGGGTGCAAACGACGCGAGGGGGTTGTTCCCGGCTCGACCAACCAGAGGCAAGACGCCATTGATCGGCACGTGGCACGGGGTTGGTTCAACGGGTTCCACGAGGGTGGAGGGTGCAGCTTCTGCTTCTGCTCGAGGGTGATGGTGGTGGCGTCGAAGGAGGTGGAGGAGGGCGAGGAGAATTTCGAGGTGGGAGGGGGGGGGCACAGACGCGTTCTGCACACTCCGTTACACTTACTGGTAAACCGTATTAATCAACGACATCATGGTTTATCCCCCGTTACTCCCCACCCCTACATCCACCCACCTCAACCTACTATCCTCCACCTCCGCGGGCTCCATCGCGATCTATAGCGGGACGTGCGGCCACATAGCCTTCCGCCGCCCTCCCGGGGAGGACCGGCGGCGGGAGGCGAAAGACTGATAGCGAAGAGCGCGAGAATGAAGACGCGTGTGCGAAGGAAATTCGGAGGGAATATGGGAAACCTGTGGGAAGGATAGTCTGCGAAAAGACGGATTGATTTTGAGGGGAGGGAGGTGGGGGGTGAAGAGTGGATGGGAAGGAAAAGGAGGTTTGAAGTTTGCAAAGAAGGATGGAATAGAGGTATTGGTAGAATTGATGCAGAAGGAGGCTGGAAGATTAAGTAGAAATGGGGATGAAAGATTAAAATGAAATTTTTGTCCCGAGATTTACTGAGTTTCGGGTATAGAAGCGTATAAGGGGCGGAAGAATGTAAGAATGAAGGAGGAACGTGGGAAGAAGAGTCTTTGGAGGGAAGGAACGGATTGATCTTGTGGGGATGGAAAGAATGGGAAAGAAAGGTTGGAATGATACAAAAGGGGTGGAGGAAGGAGCATAGAATAGAGTACTTAAAAATATAGAATTAATAGAAGAGAATTATAGAACAATAATTAGATATAAAAATGAAAAATAAGGAATAAAGAGAATGAAGAATTAATTCACGAAGAAAAATGGTAACGATCAAAGGGAACAGAAAGAGAAGTAAGAGGATAAACCAGTAAATGTTTCTGAAAAGTTGCAGAAACGAAAAACGAGAAGAATCAAAAGAACAGCAAAGGAAAACAAACTCTCAAAAAATATAAAGCACCATCCACATGGAAAAAGAGACACCAGAAGAAATATCCAGTTGGTGTTACGAAATAAGTAACTATATACAAGGATCGAAATAAAGAAACGAGCATAGAATAAGGAACATGTAGTGCATTAAGAAACAGAAAAACGAAGGAGGAAAAGAGAAGGGGAGTTTGAGTGTTGATGGAACAGCGGGAAAAGAGGAAAAGGAGAGCAGAAGCGAGGCGCCAGGTCACTTTGGGAGAAGAGATCGACGCTTAACGATGTCTCTCGATACCCATTACGTGGCTAGCTGGGATTCAACGATCCACTACTAGCACCCCTATCATTGTGTATAGTCAAAGAAAAATCCGATTGATCCTCCAGCCAGCTCCTCCTGCCGCAACCTTAAGGGGACCTCACACGATCAATATTACAGGAAACTTTTTCTGCAATATCTCAATTTCAATGAGGGTAACCTGGGATGTTGGAACGTTTATTATGAGATATTTATAATATTGAATATCAAAATAAACTACGCTAAATTTATTTATAGTATACCCCAAAAAGGTAAAGGGGGTCGAGACGGCGAAGAAAGGTTATGCGGATCCGTATGCGAAAATTCTTTATTAATGGATTTGAGAGATTGATGGTTTAACGTCAAAACGCATCCCCTGGTTTCTTCCATCTAGCTGTGCTTTACAATTTTCCTAGAATCCTTCGTACTCGCTTAAAGTCAGATTGGATTCCACGCTGAGTGCTTTGGGGATGGAGAACTTCTTTGAAAGTTGGTTACCGGGAATTTAAATATCGAGAAATTGCAAGGAATGAACGAAATACGCGCACTCGATTACAGGAGCAGTATATAGTATACACGTATCGTTGCCCTTCTTATTCAAAGCGACACTCATTCGGTGACCTTTTACAATTTTATTTTCGAGCTCCCAATACGCTTTTGTAAATTCTTCTGGGTGTAATTAAGTGTTTTAATGCAAGATGGTTGTTGTGAGGCTTGAATTACACTACAGAAACAATAAAATTGTATTCATATATCAATTACGTGAATATACTTAAAATCTAGAAATCTGGAGACAGAAGTGACCATATAATTTTTCCACGCGAGATGAAATAAAAAATTCCTTCATCCTTTTACAATCCTATGCTTCGTTTTGAAAGTATGAGCGGTTTTAACACTTCACTTTAGGGGGCTGTCTTCCTGCGCGCGCTTTTCAAACAGGCGTTTGACCGAAGTACAGAGTATTATCTCGAAATTCAGAATATATAAAAAAGGAGTGTGATGATTAAGAAACTTGAAATAATATGTCAATTATAAGATCTGTTTGTTCACAAACAACAGAAACCTCATATTGGATTCCTACTAGCAATAGGCCCGCCTCCAAACTTTCTTAACTAAGTACTCCACTTTATGTACCTACTCTGAATTTCAAAAGACTCATGCAAACACTTACAATAGGGGTGGGACAACACTTATCTCGCGTAATATTTCATGCGACTTGTTGCTACTACTTTGTGTTTAAAATCGCAGTTCTAGTAATTTGATAGTGAAATAAAACGCGTTTCTATTTTAATAAAAAGAATTTTAATTCTTCGATACACTAGCTTAAATTGGGAAGACAGTAACCAAACAAATTACAGAGATTGGTTCCAAATCATATATTTAATTATTTAGCGAGGAAGAGACATTCTTACCGAAGACAGACGGCAACCTACATAGGAATATATTGGTGGCTGTGCCTTTTGTGTAAAAATTAAATAAAATGAACCAATTTTTTCTAATCAATTAACAGTGGACATCTATGATTGCATAGAAGTATTATATAACATCGTAAAAATCGTCACACGCTTTCATAGTGGGCTAGATTCGTTATTCGTTAGTTGCGCGTATATTTAGTAAACCGGCGTGTGCGCCGCCTGTCATTTGAATAGCGCGCGCCGGAAGTAGATGTTGCAATCCTCAAACATCCATATCTGAAGAATGACTTTTGAAGTGCAAAATGGTAAGGGATTTTTCGATTTCTTTTGGTATGGAGACTGTATTGCATGTGAAAAGAATATAATGACGTTTTGAGAAAAGTAGAGAGTAAACACCGCAGGTACTGTTCTGTGATATAGGGGATCAAAAACCACTAACCACCTTTTGTACACATTTCTGGAAGTAATAAGTAATAGAAAACATACTTCTCGATACTCTCAATGTGATTAATTTACATATTTGCAACTTAGATATACCACAAGTATCTCACAAATTTTTCTTACCTCCTACCTCTCAATTTCGGAACTCCTACAATCTAACAACACATTATCAACATCATGACACATTCATTTAAATCACAAACCTATTGTTCAATCACAGGAACACTAAACAGTTCACAATCTCGTGGCTAGTCACTGCCTGTCACCACCCTTCAAACCTGCATTGCCCACTAAATCGTTGATCCTCATCACTGTAACTTTCAACGTGACACCTAAACCCAACTATTAACCAGTCTCAATTCCAAAACCACATCAAGAATCCAATAACAAAGCCCACAAACAGTGGGACACGTGGGCCTTTGTAACAGAGATGGGGAAATATTTTATTTAAATAAAATTTCGAATAACGAATGAAAGTTAAAATAATTATTCGTCATTCGTTCGTTAACCCGAGTTAATTTTATTCGACACACTTTCATTCGATATTCGAAATTTTACTTAAATAAAAAATTTGCCCATCTCGGCATTCGAACCAATAAGTACTAGTGACGGATTTAACAGGCAGCGGATGAGCAGTTGCCGTCTACTCTCCTACCCAGATTTTATACAAACACTATAATTTTTTTCTGCACTACTACACTTAGTCTGTTTTTAGTAAACTGCCTCCATTTCCCCGAAAATGTGGGCCCCTCAGAACGTTTGCCACCCGAGCCTTTTTCCTTAAATCCGCCACTGGTGATTACTCGAAACTCCACAATCCTAATAACGACCTGCTACGAATAGTACCGCGGGCCTCGATTCCCCTCCGTCCTACCCCGTCACACCCTCGCTGTGCCCACCCCTTTCCACCCAAATTCCAGCGATTATTCCCGGACGACGTTCATATTAATCACGATCCGGGATTACGCGACGAGCTTGAGAATCAGGACGTGGTAACTGATTTTACAGCATCGGGAGGATTCACGATCGTCGGGGTCGAGAGGTGGCGCGGCACCCTGATGCCGCTAGACAGTGATTAATACGGTCGACGTCGTCTGGCGTCTTCCTCCCCCCTGCGGCGGGGTGATGTTGCCCTCTATCTGCGCTGGTGGGCGGGCCCGCGAGAGCGTTTTCAGCTGAGCTCCTCTCGGGCGTACTCCGCGGTAAAAGGTTTTACGAAATTCATTGTCAGGCAATTTGCATGTCAAAGCTGCTCAAGAGCACGCTCTACGACCTGCCAGCTAGACGGAGGGGGGGAGTGTCTGTCTCTACCCTCTCCTTCTCGTTCGACTGGGCCCCCCCTCGCGTCTCTGGCTCATAGCTGATGGAATTACGGGAAAAATGAGGCCACTTTGCGGGCACCGCGTCTGCTCGACGAATGCAATTGTTTATCGAGTGAATTTTAGCGGGTTTCTGAGCGGTAATTGAAAATTAGTCGCATGGCGAATTTTGGAGGGGGCGGTTTGGTCGAGGATGGGGATACGGGACTGGGGTGGGAAGTTTCCTGGTCTGGAGGATGTTTGTTATGGAAGATAATTATGAGTTTGTCGCATATAATGATGAGCTTCGCTGTGGTTGGGGATGATCTGTGTTAAGTAGACTAATGGGTGGGTAGTATATAGTAGGAATGATGAAGAAGGTTTGTATTGCTGCGGCTGTTAAGGGAGGATTTTACCTTGTGAGGCCGAAAAATACGTCTTTGTGAATTTTTTGTGTAGAAACTTTTCGAAACTTTTATTGTATCTTGAACTATTGTTTTGAATTTTTGTGTGATGGTAAAAACATGGTAGATACGGGATACTGACTAAGAGCGCTGAAAAAATTGGCTGGTGTTAATGGAAAGTACCCTAAGGATTATCTAGAAAACAAAAATGAAAAGAGATTCTTAATCTTATGATGAATGTGGCTATCCGTGGTTCTTGTTTGTAGACAAAAAAATATTTGTTTACTCTACGTGACAGTAATAAGCGTTGTGTAAGAGGAAACGTCCATGCTTGCTTTCATCTCCTTGTAATTAATTCGCAAAAAATACTTGATTTTCGTGAGATCTGACTGCCCAGTCTCCTTAACGATACCCTATACTTTGGAGAATGGAAAAAAGGTGGGAAGTATGTAAAATTGGGAAACTTGGGAACAGCCTGGGCACAAAATACGTCGATATCCCCGTAGGAAGAAGAACGAAGGAGAACAGCCGCGAAGTGGATTTGAAAATTGAAAATCATTGCGGCTCCTGATCCCCTTAGCTTCCCCAGACAACCACGATAAATTCTCTTCCACCCTCACATTCGTAGTGGGGCTTTACGCTTTATAAGGCGTTACACCAGAGATCCAGCGGCCGTTGCTACAGTTGCTTTCTACGCCCTCGCCCTTTGTCCAGCGGAACTTTCGCTCTTCCCTTCAGTGAAATATACGATACCAACCCTTGAAATTACGTGTAGCCCGATATCACGAAGTGGTATCTGAATTCCAAGGCACTTTCCAGTTACGGCACGCCTTCGTGGTGCAATGAAAATGAAGGAATATTGGAAATTTTAATGCTCAAATGACATAGGTACACTGTCATTAGTGAGTGTGTGGGCACATATTCTGTGTGAAATAATTGGGAAAAATGTCGCAAATTTATTTAAGAAGACTAGCAAATTTTACTCCATTTGTTAGTTTAAATTAAAGCTACTAGGACATATTCGAATATTCTAACAACAGAGAATTCGATTTTGGGATTTAAATACCAGAGAATTCAAATTTGAGATTCAAATATCAGAGAACTCAAATACCAGAGAATTCGAATCTCACAGAATTCGGATCTGAGAGAATTCAAATAGGGTAGATGCACCGTTTGTGGCCACATTAAGATATTGTACCAGTTTTGGCCACTTCTTAAAAAATATAATATTTTTCCGTGTAAACAATAATTATAATCTTATATTTCGGGCGGTATACTAAACAAAATATTTGTGATGTGAAATTCTCCACATAATAATGATCTGCAAGCAATTTAAAAATAAGATAATTATGCACATGGCCAAAAACAGTGCAATGGCCACAAACGGTACTTCTACCCTACCAGAGAATTCGAATATCAAAGAATTCAAATACCAGAGAATGCAAATGCTAGAGAATTCGGATCTGGGAGAATTGGAATAGCAGAGAATTGGAATATCAGAGAATTCAAATACCAGAGAATTCGAAAAGCAGAGAATTAAAATTTTGGATTCGAATATCAGAGAGTTAAAAGAATGATTAAACAATGAACGGTAACAGAGAAGTAAGATGCTTTCCTGTTGCCTAATGATCTTATATTATACGTTATCATTTCTCGCTTAGCCTTCATGAACATAAATTTAGAAAAACCATATTTATTTCTTAGTAAGAGGACATTAATTCTGATTATTCTACTCAAGTGTCCCTGTAACACTTTTCTTTGTTCCCTTCACCAAATTGGCTCTCTGAAAAACCATCACGCCATCACGAATATCCGTGGCTGATTTATTTTCCAGTTTTTCACCTAAAAAGATTTTACTCGTAAATATTTGCATTTTCTTTGAGTTGTTGAAGCGAATCCGTAATGAGAAGCTCGTAATAGTTTAATTGTTAAAGTTTCAACTGCCTTTTAATCGCAGCGGACCTTTTCACCGGATTTCATTACGTGAATTCGATTAATGAGAACGGCGCGTCGGTACATAATTTCCTGCGTACAGCAGAGCAAATTCGCATGCAAGTCACCCTTTTGAGATAAATGTTGCATTTTCTTTGGCCCTGGTATCGCCTGTTTTCTTTTGTCGAGCGCGAACCCACCATAAAGTACCCTCATTTTCCTGCACAAAGTGATTCGATTACAACGCCACTCCCTCCCTGACTGTAATGCCACTTTACAGAAAATCGCAATTCATAATGCAGCGCGAAATTATCGTTCGATTTCGTGAGTAAACGATCTTCCCGTTACAACAAGAAGCTCGTAACGAGCACTAAAAGAAAACCCTCCAAGCGATTGAAGAGCCCTGGTAGAAACCACTGCAATTGCCAAAAATCAAATTCTATAGGTACTACAGTATTATCATTGGCAGGTAGAACAATTTCCGATTAATTTTTTTTTTAATTTTGGCACTTACAGTGTTTTCTACAAGGACTCTCCAATTCTCCTTAATCGAGTGGACGAATTGCAGTTATCAAAGGCAACGACATTTCATATTACATATTTCAAAATTCGTTATAAAGTTATCGTGCCCAAAATATATAAAGGAGATTGAGATGGAAGGTACAGCTCGTAAATATGCAAGTAGGTAGCTGGAAACAAAACATCTGGCGAAAGCAAATACAGTTTCAGGATCCCTCACTTCTTTTTACATTCTATATATACCTAGTGTCTTCCAACTACCACAGTGTATTTCGATAAAATTGAACACTAACTGAGCCACAGTATTTCTCAAAAATTAATATTAATCGTACAAGTAGCTGCAATTACAAAAAATTCACCTCACATATTATTCATCAACAGTAGCGGACAAAAAAGTTACCATATTTTATTTGTTTTATTTTTGTTATTTTTTACCATCAACTTGAAACTATGGTATGTATTTAATATACATATTCTGATGGAGATTTCAAAGCTGTATAAAACCCAGGTAAAGCTAAATTTATTTAACTAACAAACGAAAACCCTATATACCATTAAACAAAACAACACACGTTAAAAAGTAATAGAAGTAGAATGAATCGAAAAAGTGTTAACTGTTTTATCCGTAACTGTGTATGTACCTTATTAACCATCACAACTAAATTTCTCCATCACTTCCCAACGACCCACCAAAAATTTCAAATTCTACAATGTCCACCAAACCCCCTCAGAAGTTCAATACACCATCGCACGATCCCAACAAACCGTTCCAACATTCTTAACGAATACTTCAAATTCCACCACCCTCTCTAATACACACAGAAAACCGTGTCGACCGCATCGCGAAACGGTCGAAGGCGCCCAAACATTTTCTTGTTCCGGCGACGTGAAACCAGCCGGAAAGCCATCCGCTGGAGAGGATAGAAGAAAGTAAATGGTCGTCCATGAAATTGCATCGCATGGTCCATTTTTTTTAGGCACGCGCCCACAACGTCGGCGCACCCTTTATCCCGAGGAAGCGGAAACGGAAGTGGATGAAGCCAGCGCCGGCGGCTCGAAGGTAACGAGGTTTTCCTCGGTTGGTTAATTTGCCGCGGATTGGATCGCGCGAAAACACGCGCACTAACGTGGTTTTCGACGAGCTCTCTACCCCTTTCCGCCCCCCCCCTTTCTGCCGCAGGAAACCGTCCACCAATGTCACCGATATATTCTACGCTTTGATCATCGCGAGCCACCGATGATACCGATCCTAAAATGTCACTCGCGTAACGCGATTACCGCAAGCGACTCAACTGCCCTTTTTTCCCTCTCCTCTTTTTTTTTGCTTATAAATGCATACACGCGAGCCTGCAGGCTCGCACGTTCGCGAGACCTCTCCATATCGATGCTCAGCTCGTTGCATTTTTATGGCCGTTTAGTTGGCGTTCCGCGACGACGAGAAATGGATCTCGTCGATGGTAAGCAAGTTTTTTCGCTTCTGCCCGAGTAATTCGGTAATTTGCTCGGGGATCGCCGTTTCGTGCCGTCGAAACGTGATTCACGCGGCAGTTGGGCTTTTTGGGGTGGATAGTTTGACACTGAATTGGTGGCTGTTGTTTTACAAGGGAGGGTAAGTGATAATGGAGCATGAGATTCGTGAGGCTAATCGTAAAAAACTTTATTTTTCCAATTTAACGTTATTATGATTAGTTCATATTTCACGTGAGGAAGTTTGAGTGAAAATATTTTTTGCTTTGTCTTATTTTTTTTTAGTTTCTGTGACATTTGTCGACACTCAAGCCACAGCGTTAATAATTGAAGAGTCTTTGTAGAAAACACTGTAAGTGTCAAAAATCAAAAGCTATACTATAGTATTATTGGCACGTAGAACATTTTCCGATAAAAATTTCTTTTTTTTCATGTTTGCACTTACAATGTTTTCTACAAGGACTCTCCAATTATTGTACAATCAATAATTCCCAAGGTGTATATTTCTCATTATAAGTATTACCGGAGAGAAAACTTCCAAATAAAAGATTCACGTACCACTACAAGCCTGAAAAGAGAAAATCCCCAAGTCGTACCACACGAAGTATGTAAAAATAAAACTACGACGGGGGCAAAAGGGTGAGAGATGAAAAAAATAAAGGAGCATGCGCGTGGAATGTCGAGCATCGTTTGTAAAATCGTTGGATCATTTTTATTTCATCGTTTTCGATAGCCCCGGTGGCCGCGACGTAACGCACCGAATATGGCGGATAAAAAGCAGCGGCGCGTAACAAAATATAAGTAAAGCCTTTCATGAGTTTTGATTTATACTCTTTCGAATAACGAATTCAGCAAATAACGTTTTATACTTCGCGTATTACTGCCGTTTTATACGAACGCGCAGCACTTTGATCAACGGGAGATAGCTCGATGGAAAAATGCATGCTGCGTAACTCGGTTACAGTTTACGTACGCGTCAGCGAACGTTTTTACGCATCCATCCTGCCGGGAAACGGTATACAGGGTATGCCAATAACAAACGGCGCATACGCTGATATTGTATGCGAAAAATATAGGTACACCACTTCCCAAAAGTTGTGGGCACGACTATTAGTGGAAAAATATTTTTGAATTTTGTAATCAAGGAATTATATTGACACTTGCATTTTGGATACATTTTTTTAATTAAGTAATAATTAGAGTCGATGGGAATTGTGATAAGTTATATATGGTTTATTTAAAATGCGCGCTATTTGTTGGGGACTGTTCTTTTTAAAATATCTGCTACCTTTTTATTTATACCTATGACTTTTGTTTATTTGTTTATGAGAAGATAAAGCCAAAAATCGTAAAGTTATAAGGGCAGAGGTAATTTTAAATTAGAAAATGTTATGGTCTATAGATAGAGGTATTAAATCTTCTTATGCTATAAAAATCATTCTGTAAATGTGTGAGGGTAAAAGTATAGAATATTAGATTCCACATTTTATATTCGAACACAAAATTCAAATATGGAAAGTGTATTCGAACTTTTTAGTAGTAAAAGTGTAAAATGAAAGTTCCTTTTAAGAACTTTTAATTAAATCTTGACTTAATGAATACAGTTGCAGAATATTCTTGACGATAGAAATGTTTTACACAATCTGTAAAAGTAAGATACTTTTTGCTTCATAATCAAAAATACTAATAATAATACTTTTCCTAGTAATGATACAGACGATCTTCCACAAATAAAATAAGAGGTCGTTAAATTATTGAGTATCACGTTGTATTTTGCTACGTTATTTTCAACCGTTTGCCAAATAACGAGAAACTAAGATTTAAATAAAGTCACAGCTTCTTAAAGTATAAATTATACATTAATTTCTAGCCTCGACCACTTTCCCCTAATTATAACTATATATATAGTAACGATTGAAAATCAGATTTCCATAGGTCTCTTTCCTAAACATAAAATTTTTCTTACAATCCCCATTTTAAACTGCTTCTTACCCATTCACACTTCACACAATAATAAACCTCACCCCATTAGTCAACGATTAATCGCTATCTCCCGCACAAAAAGCCACCCCCTAAATTCCAACACTAACACAAAATGAAAACTGCAGCAACGAGAATTCCAATTGTCCAATCGTTTCACGTTCGCTGGCCCTTCCCTTTAAAAATGAAAAACAGAATTCGACGCGCAAAGAGCGAAACGGAAGTTAATAACTTTTGCCTGCGCTGGTCCGTCGGCGACGCGTGCGATGGAAAAAACTGCGTGCGTTGCAGGTAGGCGGGAAAAAAGGACAGCAAGAAAAAGCAAGGGATAATGAGTCGTCGCGCCATCGACGCAGAATAGTTAGTCTTTTAGAGCTTATAGCCGCTTCCGCAAAATTTATTAAATGATTTATTTGATGTTTGCCCCGCCGACAACCGCGTGTGAGCGGACCTGGTATCGAGCGGACACCAGGATCCCCTCCAACCTCTTCGTCCCTTTTACCTCTGCATGCACGCATCTACGTATCTTTACACAGGGTGCTTCAGATTTTAACGAACGAAACTCGATGGCATCTAAGGGCATCAAAAGTGGGGAAAGAAACTTATGTAGGCATATACGTAGATCTTTTGCAATCGTATAGTCTCCAAGATATAATAATTCCTTAAAAAAAATTCTAATCTAAATCATAGATAATTTGAAATGCAATGAATACTGAGTGTTTAACCCTTCGTGGTCACACGGGGGTATCGCACCCCAGGATATGTCTTCACCAGTATTTCTGTAAATTTCTAAAGCTTAATAATAAAATTGAAAAATTTTGTGAATTTTAACTTAAAATTGCCTTTATCCACTACCATTTTTTCAAATACAAATTTCTTACTACAATTATCACTTGAAAGTTAAAAGATTTAAAAATACAAAAATGGCAACTCTAACCAACGACCAATTTGTGATTATAAGGTGTGTCAAATACAAATTTCAACATATCAAAATTTATATTGTTAGAAATAGACTATTAGAGCATGATTGTATGAGTATTACAACAGTATAATTATCACTTAAAACTTAAAAGATTCGAAAATACAAAAATGGCAACTCAAAAATGACGCTGGGGTACAGGGAACACCCTGAGGACCACAAAAACTTAATAACCTACACACCACCGCAACCACATCTTCACTTTCAGAATCCCTGAACATTAGCTTCCACTCCACCGTCGAACCTTAGTACAGAAATTAGACAATCATCAATGAAGATTCACACGATCTCTCGTCCCCCCGAGCTGTTCCTCGTATATGCCTCTGGAAATTGTTCGTTAAAACCGAAGACACCCTGTGTACACGTTTATATAGATATAAACCGTGGGTGTCGGCCTGTAGCATCGGCAGGCGCAGCCAAGCGTCCGCCAATTATTCAGCAAATGTTATAATTGGCACATTCCATTACGCGTAATGGATCGCACTTAGCGGCTGCCGGTGTGATTGGGGCTCGAGAGCCGCAGAGAGAGACGTTGAGACGGGCTCGCGGCGGGTGAAAGAGAGAGGGGGAGAGGGTGCGAGGCGACTAAAGGGAAGGAGGTGAGACCAATCTCGATAATACGACCGTAGCGAAGGATACGACCCGACGCGTGCGAGGTGCTCGAAGATAACGCATATCTAGACGCAACGAGAGACGTTTCAAGCGGATCGGCTGGGATTTTCCTATCGCGAGCTGGTATAATTGTATTGCCATCGGATGGGGAAGCTAATAATTGTCTGGCAGTCGGATATTAGGGGCGGGATCGCGTTATTTCTTTGGGAATTACGGATTTCCTAACTGTTGCTCATCACGGGAAATTTATAAAGTATAGTAGACGTAATTATTAATTATGTAATCCAGGAGGTTTACTTGACGATATTATTCTTGAATAGGGATACACAATTGATTGATTACAGTGTGCCAATTAGATGCGTATTCCGAAAATACTATCTTATCTGAATAAAATGCGGCTTGGTTTATATTAATATTCGCGAAATTGTTGATTTGGCAACTAAAAATGTCAAACGGCAACATATGGCGTCGCCTTTCCCCAGAAACTTTAAACGCGTTTTCTTTGAAATTTTTTTCTCTTGGTTTTTCTCTGATTGCGAACGAATGGGGGTTCAGATCGACTTGAAAAAATTACAGGATGTGCAAAACATGTGCTATTCAAGAACGAATTTTTCTCGGAAAAATCGGCGTTTTTCAGCCACCAATCGCATAATTTTTATTTAATTGATGTTTTTATAGGTTCCACTGGGAGCTATGAACCCAACAAACAAGAATCACACATTTGAAATCGGAGTACATTACACTTTAAAACTGATATTAAGGCAAAACCTCAGAAAACGTTAAAATGTTTACCAGTTTGCAGCGCCATTTTTAAAGCACATATATATATCATACCAATTATTTTTCAATCTGTATAGTAGTAATAAACATTGGGTAAAATGATACATCTGAATTTGTTTTCATTTTTATTTTCAAATCAATAAAAGACAAAGTCACTTCCTCGGGAAAAATGACTGCCTAGTCCCCTTAAGCAAGGTGTAGTTAAAATTTTGGAAATATTATGCTACTCATAACTACTTGCAATCCCTGTCGTCTATTCCCTATTACGAATTTCATTTGTGTAATAAAGTAATCGAAATATTGTCAAACACAGGCACGCTTTGTTATGCGAAATACCGAAGAGTAATAATATTCAACAGCACCCACAGTTCCCCCAATCCTTCAACTCGCGTCGCCACTAATTGTAAGTTCATCAAATAATCTTCACTACCCACCCATAAGTATTATGTTACTCCTACCATAGAATCCAAAGCAATCTGAAATTGAAAGGTGAAACGTGCAGTATCCGCCGGGACAGCGACACTCTGCCGGTGGCAGGAGTATCGTGCGAAATCGGCCCATAATTTCGCGTCAGGGGTGATTTGTGCGCGCACAAAGGCAGATCCGCGCGTCAGGAATCTTCGGATATCATGTGGTTTCGTTCGATAAGCGTAGATTGGATAGCGTGCGGGGCCATCATTTATCGGGGAACAGCGACGCAAGAGCCGCGGGCGCAGCATGCGGCCGGTGACAATTATTAGGATGGCAATTAGCGATCACGGCACACGAGCGACAATGGTGCCCGGCGCCAATGGAAGAGGGAAATCTAGCCGAACGCCGCGAAATAGACTCAGGTGCGCACACTGGCCACTGTTGAATTTATAATTCTGTTAGAGCCCCTTCGAAACACCCCTCCTCGCTTGGCCTCGCCACGTGCCAACGGGGTGCTCTCTAAATTCAAATCGCGACGGACAAACTGCCGGGGAATGGTTTTCGGTTGATCGAAACTGCTGCAGCGTCGCTTTTATCGCATTAACTTAATTGAAAGAAGCTGCGCCATTGTCTGCGCGGAAAAAATGAATGTGGCTGCGGGAATTGGAATTGTAAAAAGGGGGTGAAGTGATCTTAGGGATCAGTGAAGCGCGTAAACAACATAGCACCGTTCAGAAAGATGACATACGCGAAAGGTTAAAAGGAGTTCTACAGCAAGTTTTCTCACAACCTGTATTAATCCAGATGCGTTTATTTATTTATAAAATTTATAATCATTACTTTCTTCACATCCCATACTACTAATAATTGGAAAGCTCCATTCCTGCGTCATAATGCGGCACAACGTTGACCTCAATGCGTCTAATCGCTCCCGTGTTTGCTAAAACACATCGAACCACTAGAGTTCATTGCTTTTTCGTAAGAAATTACGGGAGCTACAATTTCAAGTACCGCATTACAGTCAACGGGTATATGTAAGTTTTTGCGCGTGAATGAAATGGATTACTCAACTGCTGCATTTGGTAACTGAATGTTACGAGAATCAATTCATCCTCCATTGTCAGTGTTCCACAGATAGACAGATTATAACGCGACAGGAAGTGTTTGTAGGACGCCCTCAAGTATCGATGACACCGTAACATCCCTTGGCACACTGTCGCATTCATCGAATGCTTGGTGACACGTGTCGCTCGGTCGTTACGACTCGATCCTCCAGCGAAATCAAGGAAGCATATGAGCGTAGAAAATAAATTATCGCCATTTCAGACGTAGGGTATTTCCAATTTCGAGTAGGTCTTAATCAGGTTTCACTTGTGTTACGTATAAATTATAAATGGAGACACTTCCATATAAAAATCTATTCAACTCTCGTGAAAGGAACAAGCTCCAAACCAAAATCAAAATAAAAATGAACAGAAATATTAGATTTGTAGAATTTAAATTGAAGGATGGGGGCATAGGATTCCCACAAATATCTATATAGGAAATAAAATCCTTACTACTCCAGGCACTCGTTATAAGCCCGTTTCTACCATGCATTGTACGCCGCGGGACTATCGCCACAATTTCTTGGAATCCTTCGGACGAGAGTGAGAAAACCCGAGAACGAGCAAGAGGCTCTTTCGTTTCTTCTCGCGGAATAGTGTCTACAACACGTCGTACGCCCGCCGCCAGCCCCGTTAGTCGAGCTTATAACGAGTGCATACTGTATATTGTCCGCCAAACCTCGAAACTAGTCATCATCAACCTCACAGTCCGTTATTGTCGAATAATTTCACTTTATTCGAAATTTTTATTCGAAGGTTAGTCGAATAAAAATATAGTCCAATAATGCCCAACTCTACTTACAGACCTCTTCGTATGAAGTTCAGAGTGCCAACATCCCCGCCCTATTCTCCATCTTCCCTTAGACTATGTGCTTTGAAAACGTTACTATGGCTTAGTACACCTATGCCCCAAAGAGAAATTCAATCTCCAAATCCAAATCCAAATAAGAATGCACCCCAACCCCGTGCCCTACCACCCAGCAATGGAGCCTCGACTCGTGCCAGACCCGACATCCGACTCCTAATGCCCGCCAATTAGCGTCCGGCGCTCGGTCCAGTAGGAAATAAAGATTTTCGTATCGACTGGCACGGGTCCACGTAGGCAGGAGCATCGAGGAATGGCCCTGCGCTGGCTGATGAGGCGGAAGGCACCTAAAGAGATAAAGCAGTGAAATGGAGGGACGAGGCACACGTATACACACTGGCGCGCGCACAGAGGGACGTAGAGGCAGCCAGGAACCGTCGGGCGGGGGTGGTAAGAGTCGGAGAGCCGGGCGAAGAGAAGCGAGAGGGAAGAGAAATCAACTTTTATTTGCCCTGAACGTCGTTAGGGGTAAGTGGAGGACCGAAGGGTGGCCGGACGTAATGGCGCCCTCAACCCAACCTCGGTTCTTGCCTTCCGGTATCTGTAGCGTGTCTATCCTGCCTCTCCATCCTTCCCTCATGCGCCCCCACGTTCGCCTGCCCCTTCGATTGTACAGGTCGATCCAAGAGACCATCGATAGGTCTAGGAAGCGATTTCTTCACTCGCGTATCCCACTGCGCTTTGCAGAGGTGCGGATGATGGTCCTTAAGTATTCAATGCTTTTTGGACATTAGTAACGAGTGGCTAATTGTAAAACATATTTGGTAGTTCGTGTCCTCGAAATACTGGTTTGTGTGCCATTAAGTAGATCCCCGGTTGGGTTATTGTATCTACGCGAGATGCCATGAAGCCCATGACTGTCTTCTTCTGAGGTATATCGTTAAGTCCCAATCACATTATGAAGATTCTTATGTATATTGCCCTCGAAATCTGGGAATCATGGCGAATCGCCAAGAAGCCATGCCCGGGAAGCGGAGGATCGGAATACCCAATGTCCCGGAGCAAAATTCTCATCAGATCACCACGTTCATTAGGCAAACACGTTCTCCTCGCGAACCGCCAAGAATTACTGGCGAATAATGGATGGAACGCTGCATTACGGTGGCAAGAAGACAATGGCTTTCAATGAAGGCTGCCCAGAATGACTGCACGATAAATTCCACCCTGACTAACGGCCACCAGGCAGGGATATTACCATGACAATGGTGGACGGAAGAGTGGTACGAAAAGAAGAGGGTTTAGGGCGGGACGTTGAGATTGCGACGTCCGGCGTCTCGACGCTCCCGAATGCAGCCATACACTTCCCCTTCCTTCTGCGACGCCCACCCGATTACGCGCCCCTAGATACGACGGAGTTAACCCTGTCCAGAAGCAGAACAAACTTTCCACGGTCACGCGCCATTTGATCCTCGTTCGCGTGGTCCCGAGATGCTCCGTGGACAATTCGAATTGGAGGAATTCACTCGAGAGTCGTAGGTATTATCCAGTTACGGGGTGTTGTGACGCATGATAGTGGATAATAGAACACGGAATGTTTAAAATTGACTGGACCAATCCGCGTTAAATCGATTACTTGTTACGGTCGATGGTTGGATTTTCAATGGAACTTAAATATGATTGTAGTTGACCAGAAATTAGAGGGAGTTTACGTCTGGATGCTTATGGACTGCAACCTGAAACTTTTAGCAATGCAATTATGCCATATCTCTTCAAAGGAAATACGGGCAAGTAGAAACGCTCGGTATGCGGTCAGACGTAGGCAGATACAGTACGTACCGTGAGGGCGTCTGACTTTACCCTTCGAATTTACTTATCAATAAATAGATCAGTTTCAGATTTCACACCGTGTTGCATATTTATTGTTTCAAGAATTTACCACTGACAAGGGAACACCGCGAACCCGGACTCACCGATTGGAACGCAACTTTGTGGGTTTTTAGAGTGACTCAAAACAAGAACAACGGTGTGTTTCATTTGTGCCCTATCGCCCTTTAAAGGGGTGAAAACTAACTTCAAAGTCAAATTGCCACTTCCACTTTTTCACGTATAACTTTCAAAGTACAATAGACAGAAAAAATGTTTCAAACAAAAGTTTAATGGTGCAATAAGCGCTACAAAATAACGGTAACAACATTTTTTTCTTAAAGAAATTTTCTTAACGAGTTATTTCTTAACCTGTTATGTCTGATACAGTACAGTGCAACATATGTGATTGCAGCATAGTACAGTAATGCCTCGTTAGAATCACGACGATCGGGGCTGGCAGCGTGATACTAACGCGATGCGGATACTATTTCGTGCCGACGACAACTTCGCGTCGTCTCTTTTGTTCTGTCTCGCATATATCGGATTCTCTCACTCTCGACTGAAGGATGCAACGAAATGGTGGGGATAGTGAGCGTGATTATAACGCATGGTAAAAACGTGACACTAACGACGAATTACTGTATACACAAACATAAAACATCATAGATGTTATAGACAAAACATAATCGAATAATTTTTATATAAAACGTTATATTTTGATATTTTTATGTTATCATATTTTGCACCGTCATGTATTAAGGCCTGCAGCAAATACAACGAGTCTTATTATGCAACTTACTATGTGTTGTGAGCGCGCAACCGTGCGAACCGTGTACTTGCCATCGTGTAACTCCATAAGCCGATAGTGCATTATACAATTCATATACACGGTTGAATTCACAAAAAACACCCTATATTTTTAGTTATTATATAAATGAAAGAATTGTTAAAAATAACGCGAGGTAAATTGTTTTTAAGAAAAAAATTTTTTCAAAAATTTTGTTACCGTTATTTTGTAGCGCTTATTGCACCATTAAACTTTTGTTTGAAACATTTTTTTCTGTCTGTTGTACTTTGTAAGTTATACTTGAAAAAGTGGAAGTGGCAATTTGACTTTGAGGTTAGTTTTCACCCCCTTAAAGGGCGATAGGGCACAAATGAAACACACCATTGTTCTTGTTTTGAGTCACTCTAAAAACCCACAAAATTGCGTTCCAATCGGTGAGTCCGGGTTCGCAGTGTTCCCTTGTGAGCCATTTTACGTCAAATCGATTATTTTCTACGGTCGACATCTGGGATTTCGATGAAACTGAAATATAATGTAGTGCACGTGGAATTAGAGGGGAGTTTAAGTCATCATTTTGCTGGTTTAAAATTTATTTAAAAAATATAGGTCGTGAAAGATTGCAATTTTTGGCTATTCTCGTGAAAATGAGATCGTACGTATAAATTTAATCCTGGCAATTACACATTACACCACAGTGATTCTTCTGAACACGTTCGAAATACCTATCTCGACAAAAGTCCCGCATGCGAAAGGGCCTTAATCCGACGCGTGATATTCATTTATGCCCCCGTCGCGTATCAGAAACATTCTATCTTCACGCTTTATTCTTTTCTTTATTCTGTAGCCACGTGCCACCTAGCCCCCTCCGCCCCCCCCCCCCCTCCCTGTGTGTATGCACACTTTAATAGCAGTCTGAACATTACTGTGCACCCTCGAACGTTTACCACTATTAGGTCTTTTGTACATAAAATAGAACGCTTCCATCAGCCGGAAGCGAGGAGGAAGGAAAAGGGAAGACGGTGCTCGTCGCAAGAAAAGGATGGGCGGGTAGGATATTACGACGAGGAACTCCGACCCTCGACTTCCGTCGTGATAAATTAACAGAAGCTTACGACACTTCTAGGCCCTTTGTCGAACGTAAAGACAGAGGAATGACATTAAGGGGATGCTTAACTGGCAGAGATGATTATTTTTAATGAGGCTTGCGCTTGCCACAACCGACGATTACGTGCTGCTGAATATCCACGATGCTCTTGAGTTTTGATACTCGGGACGTTTCGCCGTAGAAATGGTAAAGATCATATCTTTATCTTGTGTTTTCTCTTTTTTTATTCTGTGTGAAAGAGTACTAGAAGATACATTTGTCTTTTTGGGATAATGTGGGGTTAATTTAGGAAGGATTCAAGCGTTAAGTGCAAAGTTAGCTGTCTGGTTATTTTGGTTTTGGAAGATATAATAGTGAATTAGTGAATGTTCAATTAGATTGTTGGTGAAAGATCTACTATTCTAAATTGTGCAGAGATAAATAGAATTATTAAAGATGTTGGTATATTAAATGGTTGTTTTTGTGTACATGAATCAAATGTAGAGAAATGTGAGTATAGATTAAGGACCTGACAATTTACGTGAAAGATTTAGTACTGATAGAGTATAATGGAAACCAAATTTGAAAGAAATATAACCCACAAGAAAAGAAATATAATACTTATTAGAATATTTACTACGAATCGAGAAAACCATGATCTTAACGTCAAACAAAAAACTCGAAACACTACGAAGTGAGTGATTTCCCAAGGACTGCTGTCTAAATTACTATTTGGTCTGAATATTTTCTGCTATTTAATAGAACGAGAAATGAAAAACGGAAGAAAACTAGAGGAAATAGCAGCGATGATAGCAGATCCACTTTATGCAAATATCATTAAACTAACGTCAACATCTTATTCATTCCCTTTACCACTGAAATTACCCGTTCCCATATGAATCAACGTTTACCAAGAGCAGAGAAAGCAAATTTTAAAAGAGCGCGTTGAAAAAATCAAGTGGAGCCGGATACCTTTGCCCTCGTCAAAAGAAGACCAAACAATAAAACACTCGCTGGATCCTTACATGTTTAAACAAAAAAGCTGGAAGACATAGAAAAAGCAGGAACCACGAGCCAAGTGCTTCAGGAACACGGACTTCAAGCGGGCTGAAGTTCAAATATGCAGTCGCGATCTCGTTATGAGAACCACAGAAAGAAACCAACTTAAAAACGATCTGGTTCTGTTAACAGTCGATGGGGAACGATTATATTCTAGAAACAGTGGTAAGGGAGAGTTTCTGTTTAACCCTAGGATGGTCTCTACTGAAGTTAATTTCTAAAGGGATTGTAGAAGAAAGTTAGTGTGGCCGGTTTAATCAACTTCGTAGTAGGTACCTCACAAAATTACCTTTTTTAAAAAAAGGTACAAAAAAGAGCGCCAAGTATATAATCCCATCAAAAAGGATCCCATTTAAAAACATTGTCGTAAATTAATAGCTTTACAAAACTAATGATATACACCAGTTGCGCCAATTATCGCAATGACTATTTATACAAACAAAAAAATGTATCAAATAATATTAAGCAGATATATTTTTATACAAATAAATATTTTAATACGAATAAATATTTTATTCAAAATACTTGGCGCTGCTCTCCGAATTGGTGTTGCTAAACTGAATAAATATGTATGTCTGAATCAATAAGTCTGGCCTTGTTTTATTTATTAACCAAGACAATTAACATTTTTTTCAGAGAGCAGCGCCAAGTATTTTGAATAAAATATTTATTCGTATTAAAATATTTATTTGTATAAAAATATATCTGCTTAATATTATTTGATACATTTTTTTGTTTGTATAAATAGTCATTGCGATAATTGGCGCAACTGGTGTATATCATTAGTTTTGTAAAGCTATTAATTTACGACAATGTTTTTAAATGGGATCCTTTTTGATGGGATTATATACTTGGCGCTCTTTTTTGTACCTTTTTTTAAAAAAGGTAATTTTGTGAGGATTTCACACATTTTGTAGTGTTTATTGATGACTGGATAATTTTTTCACCCCATCAGGGTTATTTTTTTTAATTAAAAATATATTATATTGTCATCCAAACTACGCACACCTGCAAAGCTACAAGACAATTGGATTGGTGGAATTGGTTTAAATTTGAGTTTTCAAATATGAAGCAAACATACAAGAAGCACACAGAGGATCGAAGCTCAATAAAAGTTTAATTAAAGTTTAATTAATATTATACTATATTACAATAAATTTTTTTTCTAACGTAGATCACACTGCATCATCTTGTGCTTCAGTTATCTGTAAATATATAAAATCCACATTTTAGTTACAATATAACTTAGAAGTTATAGAAGAAGGGTGGACTTTTCCTATAGTAAGTGTAGAGACTACATAATGTGTCCGAAGGAGGTGAGAGCGTATGGCAGAAACTCTTGTTGAAGGAAATTTAAATGCTAATGGTAATTTATCAAAAATGAACGAAGAGCTCCAATATATTTAATGCACAATTTATTGGTGATGGAATAAAATTAATTTAATATGTTCATTAGTGAATTTAAATATTGCTAATGTGAAACTAATAAAATTAATGATTAGCGTGGGAACTACTGTAGATTTTAGTAAAGTATTACGAATATCTTTCATAAAAGATTGGGAAGTATCGAGGGAGATGCATTTTCAGCGTACTTTTTTCACTAATGTAACTTACTTTACACTGCAAGCACTACGCCATAATTTTCTTAATTCTTAATGCTACGCTAATATGAAAAATTTTGTCCATTTACCTTATTTGACAGATTTCCAGAAACTTGTGCGAAACAAGATGCTTCTCTGTCTATCTAACTAAATGTAAAAATAGTTTCGTTGTATAAGAACAATATATTATTTTATAGAAACTTGTGGGAAAGAAGATGCTTCTCCGTCAAACCTTCTCCGGACAACTTCCAAGTCTGTGCGTCCTCTCCGTTTCCATAAGCTCTGCATAAATAGTCTATTAAAAAATTTTTGTGACTTACCTTGTTAATTGAGACAATAATTCAGTGTCCTCTATGGTGTAAAAACTCCTGTCACTTAAAAATTTTTAACTAGTTTCCTTATTTCACACTTGACAGGTTATAACTGTTTGACACTAGCTAGGTTACGTTTACCTCGACAGTTCTGCTCTCTGCTAGCTGTCACGTGACAACGATTTGTTACGCGATTGGCCGAAAGTGCCGAAACCTTCATCGAATCAGCGACGTGGATATTGGACATTTCCTCTCCCTTTCATGTTCCCCTCTTGCCCACACTTGACGATGACGATTCTTAATTCTTCAGAACATAAAATTCGTCAAATTGGAACTTTGCATTGAAATATCTCAGCTCCTAAGGCACGTAGGACCAAAGCGAAGACACTTTTCTTATGTAAATCAATGCCAAGCTATCCATTAAGACCATTCAAAGTCTAATCGGATCAGCCGTTATTGAGATTCGATAATCTCAGGGTACTTGATAGCGAGTCGTGCCGTAATAGATACACTCTGTGTCTCGCGCTGCGCATATATCTATATATATACTTGGCGCGAGACACTACCGTGTCTCTTGATACATGTCACGGTAAAAGTACATAGGCTGGTAAATGTGTACATCTACCGATCTATACTTTTACCGTAACATACATACCTATTAGCTCTCACAGTGGCGACGAAAGTAAAGTCAATCCTATCATACTTAATATTGGTGTTCTAACATACCTACACGATCATTATACGAGTCACTAACAGGTTCCTTCGCATAAACATAAAAGAATATTTAATTCAGAAAATTGCTGCGTTGCTTCCCACACAGCACCATAACATTGCAGCATCGTCTCTGCAATGATACGGTTCAAGATTGCAATGTTGCACCATAACATTGCAGAAACATTGCAGGTTCAGTCCTATGTCCGCGTTCGCAATATTGCAGGTGTGTATTTTTGCAAAGTTGCGGCAACAGTACAAATATATAGTCCTGCAACATTCCGACAATGATTCTGCAACGAAACGGCAAAATTCTGGCAATATGATTCTGCAACTCTTCGCCAATATTGCGGTGCGAGATTGCAAAATATTGCGCCGCATCATTGCAGAGTAGTTGCAGATTCACTCCTATGTCCGCCTTAGCAATATTGCAGGAGTGTATTCCCGCAACGTTTCGGAAATTTTACAGCAACGGACACCCCCACCGCAACGTTTCGGGCAGTGAGGGACTCGACGACATGAATGTGTGCAGAATCGTAGTAGTCTAACGCCCGTGTGTCTTTTTCTCATAGAAAATATTTTTACCCCAGGGGGATTCGAACCCGCGGACCTGTAGCATCGTAGACGAACACTTTACCGCTGCAGCTACAACCGCTGATTGATAAGATTGCTTACGTATTCGAACTTATACTCCTACCGTGCAAAACTTTAAACTCAAATTATTAAAAAACGAAGGCTCATTTAACAAATCTGTTAGGGATTTTTAACACTGTAGGTGCGGACTCTTACTTTCATCCGGTGTCATTTTAGGTTAGGTTGGAAAGTAGTCTTTAGACTAAACCTTTGCATTTGTATTTTCATCTCTCTTTTCTCTTGCTTGATTGTATGTACGTGTTTGTGCAATAAATTCGTTTAATAATAATAATAATAATAATAATAATTTCACACATTAAAATATATAGTATCTACACTATCTAAACAAATTAAATTCATTTTCAAATCTCTTCTATAATTTAAATTCATGTACAAACAACTCTCACGATAACACTTTTTGCATATCTTTAACAGCCAACGACAAATTCTGGCATATCCAGTTAAATAAAACATGCTGGAGAATCTATTCGACGTCATATTTCAAATTTAGTCAAAGTCATAGTTGCTTCAGAATATTACTGTACTGTTTCTACAATATTTCCACTACACTATTGCACGACAATATGTAGGCAATTTTTCTTGGGCGTTGCCAGTGGAACATTGCACGTCGATGTGCGCGCAATATTGCTGAAATATTGTAGGATCGCTGCCACTGGAACATTGTACGTCGATGTGCGCGCAATATTGCAGGAATATTGTAGGATCATTGCCAGTGGAACATTACGCTGCAACGAACTTGCAACATTGCTACAACATTATACGATCGTTGCAAACGGAACATTGCACAGCAACGAACTTGCAATATTGTATGATCGTTGCAAACGGAACATTGCACGGCAACGAACTTGCAGTATTGCTGTAATATTGCAGGTGCGTTGCCACTCCAATAATGCAAAACAATATTGCAGCATCGTTCCTGCAATATTGCAATGCAACCTGCAACAACCCAATATTGCAGCAACGTTCCTGCAATACTGCTGCAACGAAGTGTGCTGTGTGGGTTTTATGCTTCCTCTGCGTCATCTTATATATTTCTATGTATTACCTAATCAACCGTCGTTCAGTTTCTTAAATTCCAGCATAAAAAAATGAAATTATGTACTAATACTATAATCTGGATATAATAATGCTTCGTGAACAAACTTGCCAGTGACTGAAGTATTTTCACTATAAGCTACTCAATGTGTGCTTTCAAGTCTCCTAAAACAATGTATGACTATCACTTCCATCAAATTACAGAAAACAAATAATATCTAATGATACGTCCAAGAATCCCAAAGCTTTCCACGCCTAACAAGGTATTTTTGCTACCGTGACACTTTTCTTCACTGTTAAGAGACCTTTCGCTTCCATGATATCTGTTTCATACGTTTTTTTTTATACTAGCTAGCATACTCCATTCAAACTATCTCTAAATAGTATTACTTATAAAAACACTACGTGGAATTAATGCTCCCCGTAAATCAAGAATGTCGTACATCAACTATCCAAGGTACCACAACCGATTCCAGTACCACATGAACCCTGATGATTTACCACGTTCCCTACACAATCCCTTTGATCCACCCACTGTATCTACCACCCATGACACCACGCATCGCACATTTCACTAATTCTTGCGCTATCCTCATTATCGAGGAGCAGGAAAGTCAGCCATCCGCGAGACGTGAATGGCGGCGCGCGAGAATCCACGGCGCGATGTAACCTCGTCAGGAAGCGTAGCGTTGCGGTTAGGTAATAATAAAGCTGCGTTAGGGGTGGAAAGGCAGGGTGCCCCAGCCGTGTATGGGCAGACTCTTAGGCGCTGCTGGAGCACCACAGGCGACGGGGGAGACCCCGATGGGGGGGGGGGGGGCACGAGGGGGGGAGAGAAGCCCCGGAGGTCGGGCTATCATAATATAGATTAGCTCATATGCCTCTCCCCCTTATGTTAGCTCGGATCTGGCTCATAGCCTCGAGTGCTCCGGGATTCACTATTCATACACGCGACAATTAGATAGGCATTACTCTGTACAGGCGTCTGTGTGCGTGCGGGGCGGTCGCCCCCCTATACCCACCAGCCTCACTGTGTACGTGTGTCTGCCAGGGGTGGCACGGAACGGAGTTGGCTGAAACCAAGGACCAGGAGGGGCGGCTTGAGTCAACCCCTAAGCCAGTGTAAACACGTTTTAATAGAGATTCGCTCGAGCGGTTATAATAGCTTTGCGGATGTACCGGCCCGTCCGCCTTTCGCGTACCCCTCGCCCCCCGCCACCCTTATCAACGACGTCTGTTCTCGCTGCTCCCCGTCTCCGGTCCCCCCGATCGTTACACCGGGACAGAAATTTGATAAATTCGAAGGATTCCACGGTGGACGGCTCCCTGAGAGAGGCTTCCACCCTGCTGGAGGCTGCGGGGGTTGCTGCAAGGGAGGTTTTCACTTGGTCTCTTTGGATTTCTTTCGTGCTGGGGTGAGATGATGCGGTTGGGAATTTTTGGTTCGTGATAGTTTCATTCTTTATGCTGAAATTTAAGAAACTAAATCGCAGTTGGTTATAGAAACTGAAGACGTCGCAGACGAAGCATAAAGCAACGATGGAATTTTGATTATTAATTATTCTTAAATGGGGATCTGTTTGAGCTTTGAATTTTTCTGTGCGAGAGGATGTGATAATGTGGTTTGTAAGTTAGAAGGTTTGTTGGAACGGGAATCTTGTTGTGGTATGTACAGTGGGCGATGTGTGTTTTGAAATATTTGGTTGGTGTAACCCCGAGCGATTATTTAGGGAACCCTCTGGAAACTACGGGTCGCATATGTTCCCTGGGTTATTAATTCATTTGCTTCGAAAGTTCGCCGATTTATCAACGTCTCAATTAGGATGTGCTTGGGTTCTTTGTATGTTTCTGTGTGAGTGGTGAGTAAGTGTAGACTTGTGAGTCTACAGTCTCCACTTACTATAGAATACCAAAGTATTCTAAAAATCCTTTTAGAATTCAGCATCATCATAATGATGACGTAGAGCAACTCCACGATTAATCAAATCATCAGTCTCAAACCTACTCTAATTGCAATTCAATTTCTGCACCGTCAACTATTTTCCACCGTCTCACAACTACCCCAAGATTCCCTTCACAACTCACCACCCTGCATGACACTATCAACTCACCTCCCACTTCCCCAATCTCGACAAACTCATCCCGAACCCCCAAAGCACTTATTAAAACACTTATTAAAACTTGTCTTTGTTACTAGGAGCACCACTGCGTCATCAGATTCCAGCGATGAACGAATCGATTTCAACGCAACCGGGCCATGAGAAAATCTCGAATGCTGGTTAGTTACCGCAAACTTTATGGACTTACGGGAAGTTTTCGCCGTGGAACGGCAGCATAAAAGTGAGGCATCAACGTGCAAGGAACTTTAATAAAACCGTGGCTTCCTCGCCACGAGTCCCGCCGCTCCTCCCTTTCCTCCGCAACGTTCACCATCTTTTACCCCCGCCTTTCTCTCTCTTTCTGGCACAAAAACGGATGAGTTTCTGCGATATCACAGTGCAATTATCTCCGAGGAAATGAGCTTTGCATAGGCACCCGGGAACGTATGCAATACCGGCGAACTTATATATGAAAGAGGTCGCGCAAAGTAAAGGCTCGTATTTATACGTTCCACGAGGTAAAACGGCGTCTTAGGGGCGTTCAAGCATTTATGGTGCACGTTCCAGTTTTGAAAAGGACGCGGGGAATGCTCGCGGTGAATCGCCGGGCTCTGGCCATGATTCTAAAATCCCCGGGAAATTAGTTGACAGACGAGCCAGCTGAAGAAAGAAAAAACGAGAGAAAAGACCCGTTGGCGAAAAATCTCTTCGTTAGATTTAATAGGGGCGCGACCTTCGTTCACGTCCCCCTTGATGGGCGATGAATTTTTCAGGGAATTCGGCGTGGCGCCTTGAAGACGAGTATTAAGGGACACGATTTGGACAAGCGGGATCAAATTGCAAAGCTCCTCGCGTGAATGAGCGATTATGGGACGGAAATAGAGGCGGAAAAGGTAAAGGAAATGTTTCTGGGCCTCTTTTTCGATCACAGGGAATGATCATTTATTGTGGGGGCTAGTGTTTCGCATAATTATTATTTTTATTATTATTCGTGGTAAGCGTGGCTTTCAGTAGAAAGTGTCTGGTGGGAATATTATTAGTGTCAAATGCAATTTGTGTAAGTTTTATTTTTCAGTGGTGATATAAATATACGACACTTTTATTTTGATTAGCAAAGATTTTTGCTTGCTGATTTAAATTGTTTTAGAATGATGCTTGGGAGAATTTATGGAAGTCAAGATTAATTCTTGTTGACTGCTTTAGGCTACTTTCGATTTTGAGAAAAGATTATCTACGTTTGAGAGTGTTGTATATTTTTCATGCCCTTTGGAAACTCCTTTCCATTAATTATAAAAAAGAAGTTTATAATTGTCCTTATTTTATGAAAAAAACTTGTGTTTTTTTCTTTCTCGTGGTCTACAAATAATTTCACTAATTAGGTGTAATAAAAATTCAAATGTTGTACTAGAGCGTGACACCAGGAGTAAGTTTATATCGGTATATTGTGTAATATTATAGTAACATCTAATAAAACGTAGAAATCTCATTATTGCTTGATACATATACCTATATCTAGACAACAAAAATATTCCCATTTTTATTACATGTGTAACTAATGAACATAAACCTTATACCCTAAATAATACGATAGTTTTTAAAGTAGGTACAATAAGGGAGGATGGAGAATAATTAAACAATAATTAATACCATGTCACAACTATTAAATAATTAAAATTATACGTATGATGAAGCAATACAATTTAATACATCGTTAAACTAATAATACCTTAATTAAGTAATATCATACAGTGACTATCATCACCAGCGTATGAAATAAAAGACAGTGAAATTGTATTACTTCAAATCAATGTACAATGCGTAACGAAAATATTCGGACACTAGGGACACTAAGTAGGGTATACTTGAATTTATCTCCCTACTGGTTTTACTACTCAGCTTCGCCCGAAACTTAGATTCTGATTTTATAAAAAAAATATTTTTTATTTTTTTTTGTGAAAATAGTCACATTCATCTGGATTAGTCACATTGGTCACATGTCATGACCCCAGAGTTCACCGTTCGAATGTTTTTAGGCGACAGACAAACACACAAACGCTTTCTGCTTTATATATTAAGCAGAAATCTTATGATAAGTTATTTATTATAGTTATAAAATATACATATGTAGTTTATTGAACTAATATGTAAATATCGACATTGTATTTAAATAAAAACCTAATAAAGTACTTTTAATCGAAGTCCCATCATTTCACTTGGTACACAATCTTCCCAGTTTCCAATCTTAACAATATTCACCAGCAACCACTTGCCAAATCATTTATCTATATCCAACCCTACAAGCCACAACATCTCAACTCCTAGACGCCCTGAAAGGAAACAACCAGCTTTATCCTCTTTCCATATCATCACAAACCAATCCCAATCGAAACACTAGCAATCCACTGCAGGCGAACCCCATCGAACAGGTGATCGATGAACGCACGTTCGCCCACACACCGTCGGAATGACCGGCCAGCCCTCAAGTTTTCTAGCGTGTGCAAGCAGGTTCCCCGGAGAAGGGAGGAGGTAGGGGCCCACGGAGAGAGGGGTGTTCTCTAAGCTGAATAATTCAGGCTCTCATTAGGGCGACAAAAGCACCCTGATGGATAGCTGCTTGGCTCCGTTGCCTGTCGTTTGTATGGCGTCACACGTACACATTCCACGTGGCCCCCGACGCTACCTGGCCCGTGTACGTACGCCAGCAGGCTCTTACAGGAGCCCGGAATACATATAGGCGCGCAAACAACCCATAGACCCGTTCACGGAGGCCTCTTCCGACGACTCGCTACGTTTCTGCGTTCTCCAACCCTCGCCCACCGCCACTTTCACCCCTCCACCCCACACCGCCCCCGCGCGGCACCCTGCCTCGTCGCTATCAAGGGGCGTTCTTTTTTTATTTGTCCAACGCAGCCCGCTCGGGGGCTGCTGCTACCACCTTCGAACTCGGTTTGCGATTCTACGACGAGCTTCACGGGATAAGCGGGATTTAGCCTTTCTTGCGATCGAAACTTCCGCGGAATATTCTGCGGGTAAAGGTAACAGGACGTGGGTCGGGGTGCATGCGCACGGGAAACAGTGAGGGCTGCTTTCCTGGGGAATTGATACCGATGACGGTTATCAATCATTTTTTGCTTTTAATAAGTGGAGGAGTTTTTAATGACAGTGTAAAGGACCCAATTACTGTCACCCTAAGCTTTTTTACTTAAAATAACGAATACACCTTGGGAGATCATACATTAAAAAATTAGCATACAATTGAAACTGTAAAACAGCACTTATTTTCTTCTTCGTTAATTTTGATAAGACGATCAAAAATTTTGAACGGATATTAGACGAGTAAAGACGATGACTTTCTTACCATTAAAGAAAATGCTATAATTGTAATATTTAAGCTATTAACATAACAAAATATAATGTTTTAGATAATATAAATCATAGAAAATATTAACGATTAATTAAGTTTTTTTTACTTAATATTTGATTAACAGTAATTGGTAGAAGCGTTTCAAGCAAGTTGGTATTACTGTCATGGCAGTAGTTACTCATGCACACGAAACAACATAACCTTAAAATGAGATAAACAGTAGTTGGTTAGGTGGCAATAATTGGGGTGTCAGTAATTTCATCGACCACATTTTAAGGGTGACACTAACAGCCCCCAACATACTTTTTTTTTAAATCAATGAATTTATAAATGAAAATAGAGGATTTGAGAGTCACAAACATTTTTCTTCAACTAAATATATTAAATAATAATAAATACATAGAAAAACAATTCTCAAAGTGGCAGTAATTAGGTCCTCTATCCTAGGGGGTGACATTCCTAAGTGAACCATAGTAATAATAGCAAACTACATTCGAAAGAATTTTCCGTAAGATACTTGAAAACAAGTGATTCGTCCCGTTCGAATGTACAGTTATCTCATCCCCTCAAAGTCCAATTCAAATCACCCAGCAAACTACTTTCCCACCGATCGAAAACTCAATCGACCGCGCACGAAACAGACTTACCGCCACGAATCTAACGTCGCCTATGCCCAATCGCCTCTCAATTACTTCAAATCAGAAGATCCCCTCCACCCCCTAATTCCAGCTCTCAATTACGACCGACTAAACCCCCGCGAGCTTACACTGCACAGTTTGCTCTCTCATTACCACTCATTATTACAAAGACTCGTTCCCCGGGATTGTAAATATCCTTCCGCCATCCTATTTATCTCCCCAACCTTCTCCTCCCTCGCCCGCCTACCCGCCGCCCGACCAACTCCGAAGCCTCTTTGTTTTATTTCGAATGTTCTTTCATTTCTTAAAAGGTTCTCCGGTGATAATTAGCACAATGCGCGGCGGCATTAATTATTACCCGTGCTAATTACCCGAGGATAAATCGCTCGGCAAGGGGTAGCCAGCCGTTGGCGGCGGATTCGAGGGTCGTCGAGGCGGTTCGTGGGGGCGGGGGCTGGCGGCCAGTCGGGGGCGGCCCATTACCGTTATTGCAGCAACAAACCGTCCAACAACAGCGATAAATACGAGCGAGAGGCTGGCGTTACAAATGTCTCTCTGAGTTATGATTATTTAGCGCGACTGCTACCAGCCGTATCGTTCGTTGCGGCTTCCGCAACGGCTGCTCTACGGGCGAGTTTACGCAGCCGGGGCTTTTGTCGCTGGGCGTCCATAGCCTCGTCCTTTTTGTCGACTTTGGTGGTATTTTTGCTGGTGAAAGTGTCCTGCGTCATCGTGGCTTTTTGCGAAAGCGCGGAGGAAGAAATAAAGGGGAGGGTTTTGCCATGCGAAAAAATTCGAAGGCTAATGTCAGATGGAAAGAAGTGTCTGTCTGTGTCTGACCGCATAGTGGGTTGCTCTACTTGCCCAGCTTGACGTTGGAAGAGAAAGAGGGCATAGTTGCAGTGGTAAAAGTTTCAGGTTGCAATCCATTGCGTGAAACAGAAGGAATTCTTTGAGTCTAGCGGGTTTAAATGCCATACACTTGAAATAATGTTGCTGCAGCTAAACTTTCGTAATGCTATCAACAACGGAAACTCTGGAGTGTTACGAAGTACGGGAAAATGGAATTATCCTTTCTTGGAGCTTTACATGGTCAGAATGGGTAATGCAGAGAACTCGTATGGTCACAATCGTTTCCTCTGAAAAGTAATAATGCACCTTGCTTCTCAATTTAACTAGTAGGTTGTGCTAATTCTGAAGGGAATGCGAAGTTGTTTCTGATAATAATGAACATTAATCAAAGGAATTCTTTGAGAAGGTTAAACGGCAATATGGAATCAAGCGATTATTAATACTTTTGTAGAAGGGATGGATTTTGCTGAAGTATTTGTTGATTTCCACATGTCAATTATTTGTAATCTCGAGATAGACCTGATATCAGCAACAACAAATCAAATATAGTAGCCGGTAGAGTCAGTAAAAATGCGACATTGGTACACTACGTCTGTCCCATATCACAGATTAGAATTGACACTTCACAATCCATAACTCTCAATCTACACTTCATGCGCCTACACCTCAGAGTCAACATGTGACAGATTACACCTAAGACATCGTACTTCACAGTTCGTACCTGTCACTTTACACTTCACAGTCTATAAATCATAGCTCACACATCACAAATCATAGTTTAGAATAGTTTGTAGTTCGTTGGGCAATATAAGATTGTACCTTGGGGCGCCATCTTTCGACTGTAGAGCTTTCTACATAACCGAGAGAACAGAACAAACCTAAATAATACTTATTACCAAGTTTAGAGTTTACAGATCGCCCATACTTCAAACTTCATAGATCATCAGACACATCACAATCTGTATGTAGATTCTAGAATACTAGACATTCCATATCGCCACAATGTTGAGACATGTGAGCATGCCTCACTGGCGCCTTAATCCACACGTCCCGTATATGTATTTCACGTATCCCATACATTCCAAATGTATTACATTTTTACTCATCTTATTCATTCAGCATTCCCCACAATAAACAGACATTCTACAGGTTTCAAATTGTTTACATTCCTCACACTTCTGATATATTTTTTGCCTTTTCTGCCCTTCAAATATTCTTCACATTTTTTACACAAGAAGGGATCGAAATTTTGGTTTTTGTAGAAAAAAGTCAGTTTTGTGGGGAAAAAGAAGTTCATTCTGACTTGTGGGTTAGTTAGAAATACCGAATTTGTTGCACCTGCATAAATCGAAAAAGTCCCCTCACTGCATGACTCACAAATTCGGATTTTTAACTGACCCACAAGTCAAAATGAACTTGCTTTTTGTCATCATACTCACATGTTTCACCATTGTGGAGATGTAGAACGTCTAGAATTCTAAAATCTACATACTTTGTGTAGGAATGATGCAGGAAGAGAGTAAAAATGGTGAGTATAATGTATAATAAGTTGCAATGATGTAGAAATGCTGTGGGAATAGCATGGACATCATGTGGAAACTCTGCGGAAATGATGTACCAATAATGTGGTATGTATAGCGTAGGAAAGACATTCCATGGTTTTGGGAAGAGCATATATTTAATATAGGGACTGTGTGGAAACAGTGTAGAAATCATATACTAATACGCATACATGTATCGTGTAGCTAGCCTGTTCTAAATCGGGACACGGAATGGTAGGGATAGCAACGAGCCTTTATTAGGCAGGAACAAAGCATGCTTATACGATGAAAATATTGCAGATTTTCGGTATATTTAATGTTTATTCTAACCGCTAGTGGTGTGGTAATCGTATTCTTGTCTGAATCAATAATGTTGCATGCGACACGAAAATGGTAAAGAAGCTCTATAACCCTTCGAGCAATGTGACGTAAATTTAAATTAGATTTATATCTATCCTATGCCTCGTCTGTGGTGTCATACATCCGAGACGATCTCACAGCACAGATAGTAAATGAAACTCGTACCCAGAGAGAGTACAGGGAATCTTGTTCTACTTAGTTGTAATTCTAACCGCTAGTAGTGTCATAATCGCATTCTATTCTAAATCAATAACCTGGCATGTGACACAAAAATAGAAAGGGACAAAAATTTACATTGGTTGTTATCCCTATTCCATGCCTGGTCTATGGTGACACAATCAAGGTATGGGATAGACCTATCAACCAATGCATTTTTCTGTCACCGGTTTTGGGGGGGGTCCCGGGACCACCTTACCATTTTAGTGTCGCATGCAACGTTACCGCAGAAGTCGCGAAACAGATTGTAACGCTACGCATGTTAGGAATTAGAATTCACTAAGGGTAAAACTAGGTTATTCAAAACCCGCGATTTACAAATGATTCTGTTAGAGTAACAATTTAAAGATCGTTTTATAAACGTGTTCCGTGCAACCACAGAGAAAGAATGATCACAACAAAACAAGAACAGATACGCCTTTTAACCTTGCTGCCCAAAAACCCATCAGTTGCAGTATATCGCTGAAGTATTGCAATTTGCACTTATCCTTCTATCTTAACACTATACTCGTGTTCTGGGGTCCAGTGGGAACAATAGAATAAAATTTAAAGTTACATATTTTCTTCTTACCGGTACCTCGCACTGACTCTGTGCTGGTGCCAAAATGTGCCAAAAAATGACTTGGATTGGTTGATTCTTATACAGCTAGCCAATCCACGTCATTTTCTGGCACCAGCACAGAATCAGTGCCAGGTACCGAATTCGCTATTATATCCGACTAGAATATTTGACAAGCGCAGCTATCGGCTCGGTTCTCACCGATTACCAGGTCTCACCACGAGGAGGTTGCTGCGCTTGGAGACCCGTAGAGAGATAGATGGAATCAAAGTTCCATCGATCTCCCTGTACATGAAAACCTTAGCCTACTAAACCAAAGAGATGGATGGAAACAAAGTTCCGTCAATCCCTTCGGTTTAGATATCGGATCTAGGGGACTGCCAAGCAATCACTGGATTGAAATAAATTCAGCGAAGAAGGAAAGGATGGATGGCGCAGTTCCTACCACCCTAATGTCCGAGTCAAAAGGGAAAAGCGCTCGTCGTCTCCCAGGCGATTCCCGTTGCACCGACACATCCGACACTAGGTGTGACCTGATTTAAGCCGTCTTACGCGGAGATTGGGTAATCGGACGAAACTGATCCACCCATATCTAATCCATGCTCAGTCAGTTGCTTCCGCAAACGGAAGCAGCGGCGACCTCCTCCTCGGAGATGAGGAGCCAACGAAAGAGCAACAAAGCTAATTCATTGACTACTGTGCATTCCGCCAGGTCTCACCGCGAGGAGGTTGCTATGAAAATGGCCCATCCCGAAAAAATACTCCAATCCCATCCACCCTCCATTATATAATCAACTCATCGCGTCTCGCATTGCAAGCAATGAGAGAGGCGACAATCTCACTCTACTATTTAAAAAAAAAATCCGCGGACGCGAATGAAAGATAGACTTCATAACTCAAATGATTCCCGGAAAATCTCGCGAAAATATATTAACCCTTTGAACTTTGTTTGCAATATTGGAGGGAAAAGGCTACTGTATTCTTTCAAAAGATTTTAATTTAAAGTCCAAAGGGTTAATATATGTACACACGCTGTGGGGTATATACGGGTGGCTCTAATTCGAAAAAGAAGCAGCAACTTTTGGCTCTCTTGTATTTTAAACGCGTCATATCAATTATTTCATATTCCGGGCTCTCAGAATGGACTCGTTGGGCAAAGTCTTTTTGCAGGCATTTTGTAGGATGCATATCCTACCAAACTGCACTGCGTGCAATTAGGTAGGATGCTTACCCTTCCACAATTCACGCACAAAGATTACTACCCAGGAATACAAGGTACTCGTGTCTAATATCGCATGCATACAGAATATGATTCGCCGGTCAGCGAATATGGTCCATCATGACATCCTGTCATCCTCGCTAGCTTCCAAGCTAGCGTGACCCCAGGCCCTCTCTAGGGCCTATGCTTTGAGCCCTCTCTAGGGCCTATGGCAGGCCCTCTCTAGGGCCCCCCTTTTGGGCCCTCTTTAGAGCCCACGCGCTAGGCCCTCTCTAGGGCCCATGTCTTGGGCCTTCTCCAGGGCCCACGAGCTAGGCCCTCTCTAGGGCCTAGAATCTCATTGGCAAGTCTAAGCTGAAAATTGAAGCTAAGCGAAAATTTGACTCTACTTCCACGATAAAAAAGCAATTAGAGCACCGGTGCTCTGGACGGAGTTTGTATGCGCAAAAAATTGGATCTACTTTCGCGAAGAAAATTCAGCTGGTGCTTCGGTGCTCTGGACAAGTCTTAGATACGCAAAAATTTGACTCCAAATTCGCGGTAATACTACTCTGAGTAAGAGCCGCGGTGCTCTGCAAAATATGTAGATGGACGCGAAAAAAGCGGGGACTCTACAATCGCATGACGCGCGATCACAAAGGATCTTGCTAGACTGCAAGACTGTTGGGAAGTCTGGTTCCACTTGGAACCTTATCAAATTTTCCGCGGTGACTTTACTCAACGCGATCGATTCGATTATTTTGTGAATTATTAATCGGAATTGTAAAAATGGCGAGCAAATGTATTGATTTAATTTTCTGATTTTAAAACAGACACATGCATGTCACTATCTACGAGTACCTTGTATGGTCAGCTCATTGGATTCTGCTTTTACCAACACATATGCGCAGCGGTTAGGGGCTCATTTCATACAATTAGCATTCGTTTTAAGAACATTTCTGCAAAATTTCGTAAACATGGTTTAGAAAAGAGTCACGTCATGAGGCTACTGCCTAGACGCCCTACACCATATTCGCGAAATATTGCATAAGTGTTCCCGAGGCGAATACCGACCATGTGAAATGGGCCCCTGCATGTCGCGCATTTGTGTTGAAACGGCCAGAATCGAAAGAGCCGTTTACGCTACGTTTTCTACAGAAACCATCTTTTTCTACTGCGTGCACCCACATTCAAAGAATTATAAAGTTATTCACCGTTCGCCGTCATCAAGAGTACTGCATCTCTGCACACCCGTAACCCCTGACCAGCAACTCCTCTGAACAGCAGCCCTCTGACCAGCATCCGTCAGCTCAGTACCCCTTTAGCTCGCTGACCAGCACTCCTCAGCTCAGCACCTCTTTAGTCGTCAGCCCAGCAGCATCAATTGGACTCAAGCATGACTCTACTTCCGCGGTAAAAAGGCAATTAGAGCACCGGAGCTCCCGACTAGTTTTACTTGCGCAAAAACACTGACTCTACGATCGCATTACGGGCGATCACAGACACTATTACTGAAACAGATAATTTGTATTTAAACAAGTTCCAAAAAATTTCCTTTAAATTCCAGGCAGCCGCATGGAGCGCCACACAATTCGGACATTCAGAAAAATTTTGAGCAGCCGAATTGGGCGCTTAATGATTCTGAAGATTCATAGAAAAAAGGAGTGGCCTCTTTGGGCGTCTAATACTTTTCAATGTTAATGAAAAAAAAAAAAAAACGGCAGCCACTATGGGCGCATTACGATGCCTAATAACAAGACGGAAGAACAGCAGCCTCTTTGGGCGCATAATAATTCCAAATTGTAAGGTGAAAAAGCAGCCTCGTCAGGCGCTAATGGCATGGCTTGCCAGAAAAATGTTCCAATTCTACTCTACAATGTTAGTAAACCTTAACCCAGATCTAATTCCAACCTGAGCCGGCTAAGGAAATTTTGAGTGAATCTCTTAAAAAATTCATCGGAGAACCCTTCGGCGAGTCCCTCGACAAATCCCTCGGCGAAGTCGTCGATGAAACGCTTAAAACTAAACGTGCCTACCCAAGTTTTCTAAATTTCGCAGCACACACACACACACACACCACTCAGAGGAAGCATAACAGACTATGCTTTGGTATATTAACCCTTCGGACTGTGATTGCAATATATGGTAAAAGGCTACTAAAATTCTTTCAAAAGACTTTACTTTAAAGTCCAATGGGTTAACATACACGCGTGAGAGAAATAGGATCTCGTCGATCTCTCTGCATACAGGCGGTTACAATTTCTTTCACATATTTCAGAGGTATGCGTGCATTGCTTTCAAGTGACAAACACATTCTACGTATCTCATTGCAGAGATAGAAAATAATTGATAAACGGGCACGGATTCGCCGTCGCGAGAGATCTCGAGCTGCTCGATACACTCACGCATTGCAGTTGCACAGACAAAACGCTAATACGCGACCACCATTCATCCAGCCCCCCCCCCCCCCCCCCCCCATTAACGGGAGTTCCCCGCTCGGGGCCGCGCCTGAGAGGGTCAGACTCACAGCAGCCCGCCTCACAATTAAATCACATGCAGCTGCAATACGCGCTCCCATCACAAAGCCGACAATTTGCACAAGCGAGTGTATCGTGCCCGAGCATCTTGTGCTAATTCAAGATCTCTTCCGAGAGCGAATTATATTTCCGGAAAGATAGAAAAAAATAATTGAAAGTAGGGAATAGAAAAGTCACTATGACAAGTGTTTAAAAGTATGCTAAATAAGAAACGACACGGTGCACGGTGAAGCTAATCGTAAGAGAAAGCAAAGCAAAAACTAAAGGTGTCACTCTCGACAAGCAAGCGCACCTCTACCCTTAAATTTAGCCTATCGCACTCTTTACAATGGGCCCTAGTGGCATAATCTATTGCAAATATGCACTTGCGTAACTTTCGAGGGATATGCGAAAGCTAAGAATCTCAGGATTGAGATTGCAAAGGAGACTAAACGACCGAAAGGACCGAAAGACGCGACGCGAACATTCGCCCTCGATGCACCGAATTTTCGTTTCTACATGGCGTACTCCATATCACGACTTTACACAGCCTTGGCGAGTGTGGCCGAGAACGAGCCATCTGAGACCACAGAGCGGGCCGAGGTGGACCGAAGCCCGGTATCGACGCGATAACTAGAAAATCAGAATGGTCATGAACTGGCGCACATCATCGTCTCACAATGGTCCTCTGTGTAATGTCGTAATAAGTTGTACCCAGCACAGCCGGCCTATGAAGGGCGAGCACACCATGCGCGAAATCGAAATCAGTGATCGAAAGCGAATTGTATTTCTAGAAGAGTGCGTTTGACACTCTTATATTTAAAAAGAACGATACGAAACAGAAGTTTATCGCTCGAAGTACGCAAGTGCATTTTTGAATAGATGTTCAGATCGAACCAAGCTCACCGAATGTAAGTTTGGCTCGATCTGGACCCTTAAACTAGATCGTAGGCTTCAGCTTGATAACGTTTTGCAAGACGCAATGCATTGGAAAACGTTACCAAGTCCAGGCACACCGACGTGGAGGTACCTACGAAAGTGACCCATTTCTACGAAATATTTCTGGTCCATGTTCGACCAATGCATTGTGCATTATGAAAAATTTGGGAAAAGTCTTACTACTAAAGTTCTTAAACTAAGACTTATTGCTAGGCTGGTTTAAATATTGTAAGGAGAGAGAAAAGTAGAAGTAGCGAGCACAGTGACCAAGTAGCACCAATATCATCTATCATTCTCAGTTATTATTATTTATATGAGAATGAGCTTCATCTTATATAGTTGAAAATCTTTAAGAAATTAATGGTTTCCGTTCTTGTTTTATTAAGAGAATCTCATGACTCGAATGTGATTAAACTTGAGAAGTGTAACTCGTATTAAAAGCATCAAGCTTTGATTATAAAATTCAAGAAAAATTATTTGGAATATTTAAAACGCAATATTAGAACTTTGAACTCGAATTTGAAATTTATTTCTTGCTTTTGTCTGTATTAAACATTTGGAAGCACACGCTTTAATGTTACTGTTCACAAGAACTAAGTATGTATGTATTCATGGCCACTGTGCTCGCTACAGCAATCACTTGTTCAATAGCATGCATAAAAATTGAAAAAATTAAAATGTACCACTCATCCATCGTAGAACACAGTCTCACTGCTATCCATGCAGACAGGAAGCTTCTTCAGCAGGTTCACAGGCGAGGGCCAGTAGTACCGAATAGAATGTATCATACACACAACTATGTCACTTTGATTTCACGATCAAAAAGCAATTTGAGCATCGGTGCTGAGTCTTAAATAGTTCAAGATGTGTAAAAACACTAAGTTTACACTACCGTTGAGATTACTACTACTAACACGCACAGTCATCTCATGTTTTTAAAAACAAAGCACAGCACGATTTTAAATATCCCTAAGCAGTGGATCAAGAAGTCTTCTAGATACTGGGTGACTTGTAGTAGAATCTTGTTAAGAGACCTCCCACATGGTCCAGTAATCGATGAAATTAATCCAGGAATCAAGATATCACGAAATAGTATGCTCACGCGTTCACTTACATCCGATCACTGTCGCGGCTATAGTTCAACTGGCAGGTCACATCGTTCGGCGATGGTGTGACTTTGGCAGCGGTTGTTGACGTTCTGTCTCGCTCCACCGAGTCCCAGCTCCTCGAGAAAAGTATTGCTTGAGAAATCTTCTGGATAATGCGTGAATTGTAGTCCAATCTTGTTAAGCGACCACCCACGTGGTCCAGTAATCGATGAAATTAATCCTGGAATCGAGATATCACGAAATAGTATGTTCACGCGTTCACTGACATCCGATCACTGTCGCGATTAAAGTTAAACTGCCAGGTACATTGTTCGGCGATAGTGTCACTTTGGCAGCGGTTGTTGACGTTCTGTCAACCTCCAACGTCTCCCAGCTCCTCGGGAAAAGTATTGCTCGAGAAGTCTTCTAGATTTTTGGTGAATTTTAGTAGAATCTTGTTAAGCGACCTCCCACATGGTCCAGTAATCGATGAAATTAATCCAGGAATCAAGATATCACGAAATAGTATGCTCACGCGTTCACTTACATCCGATCACTGTCGCGGCTATAGTTCAACTGGCAGGTCACAACGTTCGGCGATGGTGTGACTTTGCTAGAGGTTGTTGACGTTCTGTCTCGCTCCACCGAGTCCCAGCTCCTCGAGAAAAGTATTGCTCGAGAAGTCTTCTAAATTTTTGGTGAATTTTAGTAGAATCTTGTTAAGCGACCTCCCACATGGTCCAGTAATCGATGAAATTAATCCAGGAATCAAGATATCACGAAATAGTATGCTCACGCGTTCACTTACATCCGATCACTGTCGCGGCTATAGTTCAACTGGCAGGTCACATCGTTCGGCGATGGTGTGACTTTGGCAGCGGTTGTTGACGTTCTGTCTCGCTCCACCGAGTCCCAGCTCCTCGAGAAAAGTATTGCTTGAGAAATCTTCTGGATAATGCGTGAATTGTAGTCCAATCTTGTTAAGCGACCACCCACGTGGTCCAGTAATCGATGAAATTAATCCTGGAATCGAGATATCACGAAATAGTATGTTCACGCGTTCACTGACATCCGATCACTGTCGCGATTAAAGTTAAACTGCCAGGTACATTGTTCGGCGATAGTGTCACTTTGGCAGCGGTTGTTGACGTTCTGTCAACCTCCAACGTCTCCCAGCTCCTCGGGAAAAGTATTGCTCGAGAAGTCTTCTAGATTTTTGGTGAATTTTAGTAGAATCTTGTTAAGCGACCTCCCACATGGTCCAGTAATCGATGAAATTAATCCAGGAATCAAGATATCACGAAATAGTATGCTCACGCGTTCACTTACATCCGATCACTGTCGCGGCTATAGTTCAACTGGCAGGTCACATCGTTCGGCGATGGTGTGACTTTGGCAGCGGTTGTTGACGTTCTGTCTCGCTCCACCGAGTCCCAGCTCCTCGAGAAAAGTATTGCTTGAGAAATCTTCTGGATAATGCGTGAATTGTAGTCCAATCTTGTTAAGCGACCACCCACGTGGTCCAGTAATCGATGAAATTAATCCTGGAATCGAGATATCACGAAATAGTATGTTCACGCGTTCACTGACATCCGATCACTGTCGCGATTAAAGTTAAACTGCCAGGTACATTGTTCGGCGATAGTGTCACTTTGGCAGCGGTTGTTGACGTTCTGTCAACCTCCAACGTCTCCCAGCTCCTCGGGAAAAGTATTGCTCGAGAAGTCTTCTAGATTTTTGGTGAATTTTAGTAGAATCTTGTTAAGCGACCTCCCACATGGTCCAGTAATCGATGAAATTAATCCAGGAATCAAGATATCACGAAATAGTATGCTCACGCGATCACTTACATCCGATCACTGTCGCGGCTATAGTTCAACTGGCAGGTCACAACGTTCGGCGATGGTGTGACTTTGCTAGAGGTTGTTGACGTTCTGTCTCGCTCCACCGAGTCCCAGCTCCTCGAGAAAAGTATTGCTCGAGAAGTCTTCTAAATTTTTGGTGAATTTTAGTAGAATCTTGTTAAGCGACCTCCCACATGGTCCAGTAATCGATGAAATTAATCCAGGAATCAAGATATCACGAAATAGTATGCTCACGCGTTCACTTACATCCGATCACTGTCGCGGCTATAGTTCAACTGGCAGGTCACAACGTTCGGCGATGGTGTGACTTTGCTAGAGGTTGTTGACGTTCTGTCTCGCTCCACCGAGTCCCAGCTCCTCGAGAAAAGTATTGCTCGAGAAGTCTTCTAAATTTTTGGTGAATTTTAGTAGAATCTTGTTAAGCGACCTCCCACATGGTCCAGTAATCGATGAAATTAATCCAGGAATCAAGATATCACGAAATAGTATGCTCACGCGTTCACTGACATCCGATCACTGTCGCGATTAAAGTTAAACTGCCAGGTACATTGTTCGGCGATAGTGTCACTTTGGCAGCGGTTGTTGACGTTCTGTCTCGCTCCACCGAGTCCCAGCTCCTCGAGAAAAGTATTGCTTGAGAAATCTTCTGGATAATGCGTGAATTGTAGTCCAATCTTGTTAAGCGACCACCCACGTGGTCCAGTAATCGATGAAATTAATCCTGGAATCGAGATATCACGAAATAGTATGTTCACGCGTTCACTGACATCCGATCACTGTCGCGATTAAAGTTAAACTGCCAGGTACATTGTTCGGCGATAGTGTCACTTTGGCAGCGGTTGTTGACGTTCTGTCAACCTCCAACGTCTCCCAGCTCCTCGGGAAAAGTATTGCTCGAGAAGTCTTCTAGATTTTTGGTGAATTTTAGTAGAATCTTGTTAAGCGACCTCCCACATGGTCCAGTAATCGATGAAATTAATCCAGGAATCAAGATATCACGAAATAGTATGCTCACGCGATCACTTACATCCGATCACTGTCGCGGCTATAGTTCAACTGGCAGGTCACAACGTTCGGCGATGGTGTGACTTTGCTAGAGGTTGTTGACGTTCTGTCTCGCTCCACCGAGTCCCAGCTCCTCGAGAAAAGTATTGCTCGAGAAGTCTTCTAAATTTTTGGTGAATTTTAGTAGAATCTTGTTAAGCGACCTCCCACATGGTCCAGTAATCGATGAAATTAATCCAGGAATCAAGATATCACGAAATAGTATGCTCACGCGTTCACTTACATCCGATCACTGTCGCGGCTATAGTTCAACTGGCAGGTCACATCGTTCGGCGATGGTGTGACTTTGGCAGCGGTTGTTGACGTTCTGTCTCGCTCCACCGAGTCCCAGCTCCTCGAGAAAAGTATTGCTTGAGAAATCTTCTGGATAATGCGTGAATTGTAGTCCAATCTTGTTAAGCGACCACCCACGTGGTCCAGTAATCGATGAAATTAATCCTGGAATCGAGATATCACGAAATAGTATGTTCACGCGTTCACTGACATCCGATCACTGTCGCGATTAAAGTTAAACTGCCAGGTACATTGTTCGGCGATAGTGTCACTTTGGCAGCGGTTGTTGACGTTCTGTCAACCTCCAACGTCTCCCAGCTCCTCGGGAAAAGTATTGCTCGAGAAGTCTTCTAGATTTTTGGTGAATTTTAGTAGAATCTTGTTAAGCGACCTCCCACATGGTCCAGTAATCGATGAAATTAATCCAGGAATCAAGATATCACGAAATAGTATGCTCACGCGTTCACTTACATCCGATCACTGTCGCGGCTATAGTTCAACTGGCAGGTCACAACGTTCGGCGATGGTGTGACTTTGCTAGAGGTTGTTGACGTTCTGTCTCGCTCCACCGAGTCCCAGCTCCTCGAGAAAAGTATTGCTCGAGAAGTCTTCTAAATTTTTGGTGAATTTTAGTAGAATCTTGTTAAGCGACCTCCCACATGGTCCAGTAATCGATGAAATTAATCCAGGAATCAAGATATCACGAAATAGTATGCTCACGCGTTCACTTACATCCGATCACTGTCGCGGCTATAGTTCAACTGGCAGGTCACAACGTTCGGCGATGGTGTGACTTTGCTAGAGGTTGTTGACGTTCTGTCTCGCTCCACCGAGTCCCAGCTCCTCGAGAAAAGTATTGCTCGAGAAGTCTTCTAAATTTTTGGTGAATTTTAGTAGAATCTTGTTAAGCGACCTCCCACATGGTCCAGTAATCGATGAAATTAATCCAGGAATCAAGATATCACGAAATAGTATGCTCACGCGTTCACTGACATCCGATCACTGTCGCGATTAAAGTTAAACTGCCAGGTACATTGTTCGGCGATAGTGTCACTTTGGCAGCGGTTGTTGACGTTCTGTCTCGCTCCACCGAGTCCCAGCTCCTCGAGAAAAGTATTGCTTGAGAAATCTTCTGGATAATGCGTGAATTGTAGTCCAATCTTGTTAAGCGACCACCCACGTGGTCCAGTAATCGATGAAATTAATCCTGGAATCGAGATATCACGAAATAGTATGTTCACGCGTTCACTGACATCCGATCACTGTCGCGATTAAAGTTAAACTGCCAGGTACATTGTTCGGCGATAGTGTCACTTTGGCAGCGGTTGTTGACGTTCTGTCAACCTCCAACGTCTCCCAGCTCCTCGGGAAAAGTATTGCTCGAGAAGTCTTCTAGATTTTTGGTGAATTTTAGTAGAATCTTGTTAAGCGACCTCCCACATGGTCCAGTAATCGATGAAATTAATCCAGGAATCAAGATATCACGAAATAGTATGCTCACGCGTTCACTTACATCCGATCACTGTCGCGGCTATAGTTCAACTGGCAGGTCACAACGTTCGGCGATGGTGTGACTTTGCTAGAGGTTGTTGACGTTCTGTCTCGCTCCACCGAGTCCCAGCTCCTCGAGAAAAGTATTGCTCGAGAAGTCTTCTAAATTTTTGGTGAATTTTAGTAGAATCTTGTTAAGCGACCTCCCACATGGTCCAGTAATCGATGAAATTAATCCAGGAATCAAGATATCACGAAATAGTATGCTCACGCGTTCACTTACATCCGATCACTGTCGCGGCTATAGTTCAACTGGCAGGTCACATCGTTCGGCGATGGTGTGACTTTGGCAGCGGTTGTTGACGTTCTGTCTCGCTCCACCGAGTCCCAGCTCCTCGAGAAAAGTATTGCTTGAGAAATCTTCTGGATAATGCGTGAATTGTAGTCCAATCTTGTTAAGCGACCACCCACGTGGTCCAGTAATCGATGAAATTAATCCTGGAATCGAGATATCACGAAATAGTATGTTCACGCGTTCACTGACATCCGATCACTGTCGCGATTAAAGTTAAACTGCCAGGTACATTGTTCGGCGATAGTGTCACTTTGGCAGCGGTTGTTGACGTTCTGTCAACCTCCAACGTCTCCCAGCTCCTCGGGAAAAGTATTGCTCGAGAAGTCTTCTAGATTTTTGGTGAATTTTAGTAGAATCTTGTTAAGCGACCTCCCACATGGTCCAGTAATCGATGAAATTAATCCAGGAATCAAGATATCACGAAATAGTATGCTCACGCGTTCACTTACATCCGATCACTGTCGCGGCTATAGTTCAACTGGCAGGTTACAACGTTCGGCGATGGTGTGACTTTGCTAGAGGTTGTTGACGTTCTGTCTCGCTCCACCGAGTCCCAGCTCCTCGAGAAAAGTATTGCTCGAGAAGTCTTCTAAATTTTTGGTGAATTTTAGTAGAATCTTGTTAAGCGACCTCCCACATGGTCCAGTAATCGATGAAATTAATCCAGGAATCAAGATATCACGAAATAGTATGCTCACGCGTTCACTTACATCCGATCACTGTCGCGGCTATAGTTCAACTGGCAGGTCACAACGTTCGGCGATGGTGTGACTTTGCTAGAGGTTGTTGACGTTCTGTCTCGCTCCACCGAGTCCCAGCTCCTCGAGAAAAGTATTGCTCGAGAAGTCTTCTAAATTTTTGGTGAATTTTAGTAGAATCTTGTTAAGCGACCTCCCACATGGTCCAGTAATCGATGAAATTAATCCAGGAATCAAGATATCACGAAATAGTATGCTCACGCGTTCACTGACATCCGATCACTGTCGCGATTAAAGTTAAACTGCCAGGTACATTGTTCGGCGATAGTGTCACTTTGGCAGCGGTTGTTGACGTTCTGTCAACCTCCAACGTCTCCCAGCTCCTCGGGAAAAGTATTGCTCGAGAAGTCTTCTAGATTTTTGGTGAATTTTTGTAGATTCTTGTTAAGCGACCTCTCACATGGTCCAGTAATCGATGAAATTAATCCAGGAATCAAGATATCACGAAATAGTATGCTCACGCGTTCACTTACATCCGATCACTGTCGCGGCTATAGTTCAACTGGCAGGTCACATCGTTCGGCGATGGTGTGACTTTGGCAGCGGTTGTTGACGTTTTGTCTCGCTCCACCGAGTCCCAGCTCCTCGAGAAAAGTATTGCTTGAGAAATCTTCTGGATAATGCGTGAATTGTAGTCTAATCTTGTTAAGCGACCACCCACATGGTCCAGTAATCGATGAAATTAATCCAGGAATCAAGATATCACGAAATAGTATGCTCACGCGTTCACTTACATCCGATCACGACCGCGGCAAAAGTTCAACTGGCAGGTCACATCGTTTGGCGATGGTGCGACTTTGGCAGCTGTTGTTGACGTTCTGTCTCGCTCTAACGACTACCAGCTAATTTGAAATTCGTCAAGACCGGAAATAATTTTATCTATTAACGCTTGCACATTTCGCAGCTGCAACATGTTAGGACCTGAAAAATGTGTTGCTCGAGAAGTCTTCTAGGTAATGGGTGTATCTCAGTGGAATCCTGTTAAAGGGCCTCCCACATGGTCCAGTAATCGATGAAATTGATGCACGAATTGAGAAATCACAAAATAACATGCACACATTTTACTGAACACTAAACCGATGAATTGTTCAGGTCTAGACAAAATTTTATTTCGTAATGCGGGTTTGAAATGTAATTTGTTTTGCAGTTGCATCCATGCATCCCACGACACTCATGCATCATAGAACTTTCTACGAGGCTTTTAATAATTAGATTGTACTGAAAATTTCAATGTCGGCGATAAACTGATACAGTAATTCGTCGTTATTGTCCCGTTTTTGCCATGCGTAATACTCCCGCTCACTATCCCCACCATTTCTTGGAATCCTTCAGTCGAGAGTGACAGAATCTGAGACGTACGAGAGAGAACCAAAGAGTCGACACGAAGTTATCGTCGGCACGAAATGGTGTCCGCATCGCGTTATTGTCCCGCCGCCGCGCCAGCCCCGTTCGTCGGTACTATTACTACGAATTTCTGTTCTCGGGGCAAATAGAATCCAATTAGGTATTATTACTTCACTATAATGATTAAACAGTGCATTAGAAACTTGCGGAAATGTCAGTAACAGCGTGAATTTTAAATACTTTTCGGCGTACGATACGTAAAAGGGTTCTACTGCACGCAATGTACTAATAAACAATGTCATCTTGCAATTTATAATAGTTTACACGGGCTTTGAAGAAATTACCATTTTTGAGCGGCATACTGTATTGATCCCCGAAATAATTTTCTGAGAGAAATTCGTGTGAGTCGTTGACAAGCCGAGCCAAAGCATAACGTAGCAAAAGCCTGTCTTCAAACAAGTCACACGTATACAAGCACGCACACAGCTTTCAGCATTTCAACACATTTCAGAGTAGTTGCCAAGTTGGACGCTGTTCATGAGCAGATGCCACTACATTCAGTCCTCAAATTATGGGTCGGTAACACAGTTTGGGTGGCGACACAAAAATTCATAAGGTGATAGGTCTATCCTATACCTCGTCTGTGATAGGTCTATCCTTTGTGTCTTTACCTCGTCTGTGGTGGTGGATAAAGCAAACTCAGGCGGTAAAGAAGTCAGCATGCTGCGATCAACTTTTTTATCGAAGACGAGTGCAGTAGATGGCGCGTCAGTTATATGACGCAACTCGCAATAAATTCAAAACATTCAGCCGCCAATCTAGGCAAAGTGGAAGAACGCGTGGGCACATAATGGAAAAGAAAGACCGAAGGAAATGATTACAAAATTGGTAGAAATACATTCACCCTATTTCAAAATCATTCAACATTAAAGGGAATTTTAGACGAAAGTAAAGAGTGAGGAAACAAAAACACGTACGGAAAGAAAATATCTAATATCACTAATAACGTAACAGCTCATAGATCCAGTAGAATTCCAGTGAATCCTGGCAACTACAGACTTGGGCCTCACCTTTTGCACCACAAACGCTTCTTATTACTTAAGTTGCTGTAATAAAAACATATTATTATTATTATTATCATCATCATCAAATTCCATACCGACCGTGGTAAAGAAGGGCAGACACTAACGCTTTGGCAAAGAATAAAGACGGAAAGGTCGAGAAAGAGTGGACGAAAAGAGTGCCAGAGCGAGAAGGGGCAAGTGACAATGCAGCCGGAAAGAGAAGCAAACTGTAGAGCGAGTGGAAACGAGCAAACAGTGTGGGAAGCAATGAGAAAGAAGTGGTGGTGCAACGAGGAGCGCTATACGTCACGACAGGCGACCGAGGTGGGGGAAGAGCGACAAGGACGGAGTGCTTAAATCGCGGCGGGAAGAAACGAGACTACTGCGATAGGTGGTGCTAGTAACGGGAGAGGGTGGTGAACGTTGGTCCTCCGCTGTCGGTGAGCGCGGAATCGTGGAGTAGAGCGAGCCGACGACGCACCGTCCCGGTCGCGCTCTTCGTCGCGGTTCCTGTTCTGTTCGCGCGGTCGTTCCGTTCGGGTTGAATGAACGAGGGTACCAAGTGCAAAGTGCCGATCGGCGACGCCTGCGTGTCTATGCGCGTGTGCTTCGACTCCCTGTGCTTCTCGTCGACGCAGCAGCGGCTCGCCGACGAGGAGGACGCGTCCCAGCTGCCGACGCACGGCGCCGTGGCCGTGGTCGCCGCCGGCCAGAGGGCCATCTCGAACGTCACCGGAGCGAACGCGATTACAGCTATGGGCACCCTCAGGGAGCTCCAGGAGTTGCTGCGCGTCAAGGACGAGAGGATCGCCGAGCTAGAGGCGATCCTCTGCCGTCGCGACGCCGAGATACAGGAGCTGCGCAGCCACCTCGACAAGTTCCTCAGCGTGTTACCCTTCAAGTCACCCCTGACGCCGACCAAGCCGCGGCCCAGGAAGCAAAGGGCCCAAGGGATCTCCGCGGAACCGCCGCTCCAGGAGTTCGCATCGCTGACGGTCGTCGACAAGAGCGACAGGTTGGTGCCTCAACGTAGCCGCTTCTCGTCCCTCCGATTTGACTCGTTAGCACGTTCACTGCCACGCGATCGCCCCACGTTTTTCTTCACTTGCGTTTATTCAAATGACTGTTATCTATAAAAAGAACTTAATACCATTCCCAATGACAGCACTGACTGCTCTTTAGAGAGTCAGATACCTAAGAGCTCAAAACATACGACATTAAGTTCACTACTAACCCGCATAGCAGTCAACGTGTTAACTCGCGCGCTTTTACATGGTGTCGATATAGCTCGACTGTACTAGGGTATTGTAGGTCGTCGCGACTGGAATACCTTTCTTCTAGCTACCACTGAACCATTCCCCAAAAATGAGGAGTTCGTCTCATGCGCGTTTTAAATCCCACAAGCATGTCCTTAGGGCTGCAACTGAGGATCTAGGGACGCCTCAGCTCCACTGAGAGCATTTGCGCTGTGATCACGAGAGATCTACCCCAACTTCATGCAGATCAACAGAATGTGACTTAAATAAGAGAATTTCCATTTGCCTCGTAGAGGTGCGCAAAAGTGAAATTCCCCGTAGCTTGACATACCAGAACAAGCCTAGTGATCGCAGGTGGCAGTCGTCAGCTGTGACTCTCGTGGATGTGCCCCTAAATTGCATGTGGCCCTGGTCTCGGGGCCCGTTAGAAATCTTTACGGCAAGGAGCTGCACTACTGTCACCAAAATGCACGATTAAAAGTATAGGCGAAAGTCTAAGTGCTCTAGGGATCTTTGGTTCGGTGCGACAATCAATATAGATATTTGTTGAACGGCGGGTCGGGCGCTCAACGGCGCGCGCACGCGCGCTAGAGCAAATGCGTGTTTACTCCGATCGCGCTCGCCAACGCGTTCGATTCGAACGCCGTGATTTAACGCAGCGACCGCGACGTGCGAAGATACGCGCGAAGAAATTCGCGGCGACGAATTCCAACCCGTTTTACAGGGTTAACGAGCTTTCGCGGAACGACGAGCCTTTTGTTTTGCCTGTCGTCTTTGCTTGTGCTAGATCGGTGCACGTGGTACATTGCCCTTTCAGTCTAACTTCGAAGGCATGCAACTTTAATACAGCATCATACGTTTAATTGAAATGGTGTTCGTATGTTGTGGTTTAATGAACGGTAGAAGTTTTCGTGTTAAACGAATGTCAAACGCTTGTACTATAAATCGAGGCTGTTAAAATGTGTTGATGAAAGATTCGTGGAATAAAAAGAATGTAATAAAATTTTGTATTTTGAGTTGATCAATTCTGTTGTCATCCTCCATGCAGGAAGCTGTGCTTTCACAGTTTTGGATAAACTATTTTCAATAATATTTTTCAAATTGGTACTTTGAACAATTCCCTTTTGTAATATATTTTCATTCGATTAATAGAAATTAAAAATTCACGATATATAGTCACCACTTCTCCAAATACTGAATTAATCTTCGCCTCTGACTTTATAGCGTCACTACCCAATTCAGGTTAATATTTCTCAAGACTCTGTATTAATGGGACTTTTCCATATTGATGGGGTGTCACGTGTTTTTAACGTGGTCTAGACGTCGTGCCTCGTCGCCATGCTTATTGCGACGAGTATACGCGTGCACACGCTTTGCAGTGGCTGACCACCATGTGAACTACTAACCAGTGGTTTTCCATGGCTTGCTATCAGTACCACGGCCTTTCCTGCAGCGATATCAGATAATTTTTTCCTTCCTTTTGATCCGCCGCTTCTGATCGTTGGCCAAAACGATCGAAAACTGCATGCTGCTTATAGTTCACTGAAAATGGCTGCAGTTCATCTAACAGTCAGCCATTTTTCGCACCTCTTCATCAGAAATGAATGGGAAACACTATTTCACGTTATAATTTAATTTAACGAAGAATCTAACGTTTTCAGTGTTTTTGAGTGATTCGTGCATTTATTATCCACTTATCAGCGATTGTTCTTAACCTAGCGAATGCGAAGAATCATGTAATTTGTCTTTTAAGTGGTTCACATTTAGTTTCGATGTTTATATTGACGCCTGATTCATCGATTTTCCTTTATGATTGTAGTAATCTGTTCACGTGGCAGATTTTACAGTCTTTATAATCTTCATTGATAGCCAATATTTTCACGCAGATAACCGACCAGATTGCTGCAACCAGTTTTCGAAATTCCTCGAATTGACACATCCTATTGAACTTTGGAGTCCTATTCGTTTTTTCGGCTATTATTATTATTGCAAACCGGATACTACGGCCCTAGAATCTTTATCCAATCACAATCTGCAGACTTGTTATGCATCGAGCATCTATTTTGGAGAAATCTTTGGCACGTGTTGAAAAATATAATCGTTAACCATTTTTATTTACGCGAATGTTGCAAATTAAAGTGGAAGTTGACTCGAGCAGTCGTGAATTTGTTGTAGAACAGAATTGGAAAAACTTTATTCCACGCTGAATGTGCAAATTGCCTGTATGGTTATTTAACATTCTAAGCGGCCACCATATCTGAATAACAAAGCGACGTTAATGTATTTATTACGTGTACGCTCCGTTGGGATCGATCGAGAAAAAAACCGCGCAGGCAAATATGAATGCAGCGATAAAAATAGATTATTCCTGTTTCGGCATTCAATGAATTCCAGAACCCGGTTTCCTCTACTAGTTTTTCCACTTAGTTCGATTTCACGTCGATTACACGAGATAGAAGTGCGTTATTCGCGTTCCCCATTTCTGAGAAGTATTTTTGCAATTAACTAAATCACGAGAATCCATTGAAATTGTTTTTTTTTCTTTTCTCTCTTTACTATTTCGTTAAAATATTTGCTTATCACGAGTATTTTCCTTGCTTGCAGATTATTTATTATTTACTACTTATTATAAACTACGTTTCGATTGTAATTCACCGTGTGCTTTAAAATTTTTTAAAAAATTCAGAAATGGAGAGATTTCTGTTTGCAGAGTTTTGTCAGTCATAAAAAAACATTATTATTACACGGAAATTGGTAATGAGTTTGACAAATAAGTTAGTTATATTATCTTTGAAACATTTATGCAGATGAAACGTGATTCATACAATTTCGAGAGAAACATAGAATGCCGCTTGCATCTCGGGATATGCAGATTTTAATGGCCGCTTGTTGGGCTATTTTTATAAGTCGACGCGGACGTGCTGTGTTCCGAAATACACCATAAAGTGCGCCACCATGACAGAAATAGAATCTGTATTCATTCCTTGAAGCACGAATTCAAATATTTAATTTGATGAAGATTTTAATATCCATTTAGATTTTTTTAATTACATACAATATCAGAATGATGGTTCTTTCACTGTAAATTCATTTTAGATACGTATGAAACCTAGATAGTCTTTCACTTTATCTGTAAAGTTATGTCAGATGACGATACACCGTATCGTCGAGCACCCAATCAGATAGATAGTTCTCTGCTGATAATATTTTTACCTGTCATGTACATCTTACTACGTGTAAATTGTAAATATATACAGTTACTAGTAACAACACTAACTTAGCACGTGCACTGTTATTAATAATATTAGTATTGTCTAAAACTTAATATCACTTGTACAGGGGGTTTACCAAAAGTTAGCCAGTTATAAATCTATTGGTGTATTAAATTTAAAATTAGTTATAAAAATATGTGAAAATGGAAATTTTTAAGCTTCTATTGATCACTGTATTGCAGCAACGTAGTTAATACGGTAACATAACAGAAATAGTAGAGTAAGATTTAACAATGTAACATTTAGCTATTTGTGACACAAAGAATGAAACATAATTTTTCAACAGATTAAAACAGTAACGTAGATATATTTTGAAACGTACCATAATTTCACATAATCGACGAGCAATAAAAGCAAACTTCATTGTGCCAGATAAATAATTCCTACATGGTATCCTGACGGCAGCTAGACTATAATCGAAGTTGCAAATCACCGCAATAAAAAGCATGATTTCACCATATTTCTGAAAACGCACTTTCACCACGCTGAATTCTAATCGATTCTTATAAAACGAGGTAATCATTGTATCGTAGCTCGACAGCCATTTTAGCAAAAGCAGGTTATAAGAAGTTCCTCGTTGCCTGTAACGAGTTTTTCGAAATCGATCAAAATCTAATTGAGGAAGCAAAGATGAAATGCAAGTGGGGAATATATTATTATTTGTCGTCAACTATCTTTTATGAAATAATTTATGGTTGCTGAAATCATCGCTAAATTTCCGGTCCAAATAAAGAAATGTACAAAAAGATGTTATAAGGGGATTATTTCGCAACAATGTTTGTCGTGAGTAAAATTTCAGTTGACACAAATATATTAAATTCCCTCGAAACTTCTCAAATAAACACAAGCAAAGAATAGTGAATTTAAAAAAACGAATCGAGGTCTTCGAAATTAACAAAGTTTCGTGAATTATATATATGGTAAATCTTAAATAAAAGGGAGTTGAATAGTAATGCCTAACTCCCCACAGCATTAGTTTTCCACATTTGCCAGAATACCGTATTGCAATTCCACTTTCCCAAAACAAATCAACATTACATTCCTTACACAAAACTAATACTTCCACAATTCCACACCTAAGAGCGCCAAGTGAAGTCACTCCATACTCCAAATTTATTCTCATGACATCACCAAAAACAAAAAATATATCCTGTTCCATTTTCTCAGAAATACCTAAATAGTGACCACTCTAATATACCTATCAGTCACAAAATCGATGCAAAAAGTGACACAGAAAGTGTACTCCATACTATAAAATATTCCACCACTTCCCCAATTAAACAGTACAACAAACAGAAGAATTACGATCAGGTAAACTTAAAAAAAATACACAATTGCATTTTGCAAGCGCAGTGTTACATTCAGCCATCATGCAACAGTCAAGCAGCAGACAACAGCAGACTGTCTCGATGATTCGAAAAATCTTAATATACCCATTTCGTTCCGTAATTTTCATAGCGTTAGCGAGACGTGCGACGACTGGCGAAGATGCGTGGGCGTGTTGTAGCCGGCGCTTAGGCTGTCTCGCCAGCCTCACGGATTTACATTCCATATTCTAAGGCGGGCGCCCATGGTAGGCGTAGAGGCATTAGCTTTGGTAAATGTGACTCGCTGAATACGCTTCCCTCTTATCGCCGATATCACCGCTGCACGCTTGCGAAATTTAATGTTGCGTTTCGCCATGCAGAATTGGACAAATTTTATTTCCATCCAGCTTGATTGCGCGCTGTGTGGGATAGGAGATATTGTGAGAATGGAAAAATTGCTTCTCTGCTTTTTGATGTACGATCGGCTCATTTGATTGTGGCTGCTCTGACACAACTGCATCACTTTGAGTGGCGCACTTCGCGTGGTTAGTACACGTTTCGGGAATATTTCTACGATATTTGGTAAAAATAGTTTAGGGTAAATATACAGGAATTACTGTTTACATACTTTTTTAGTGTATTCTTTAGTTCATTTTGGTAGTTTAAATGTGAGCTCTGCTTGTATTTAATTTTGCGTAGAAGACTATGGGCATTTGGTATGAAAATACTTGCAAATATATTGGCGATTTCTTTATAGAAATTTGAGTCCAGAGTATTATTGAACATTTAAGTGGAGATGAGCGAGAATAACTTTCACGAAGTGGCAATTTTGTATCTGGATAATGTATTACGTTGAAGATGTAAGTTTAATTGGATTTAATGTAAATTGATTTTAATTTATTTACTTTAAAACGCTGTTTCTCGCAGACCGAGACGGAGTCGGTGAACGATCGAAGGAAACTGCGTAGGATTCAAACTATCGGAGTAAAAATAACTTTTGCTTTCATTCGGTGTATTAGTAAACCCAAATTGACGGGTTTAGATTAAGCAACCTTTGGACGAAATAAATCTTCAGTGGTAAACTAATTTCGCCTACAGATATATACATATAATGTTATTTAAAATAGGAAACATTAAAGATTGTCAAAGCCATTTAAGTACTACAATTACACAGTATTTCTACAATTTTGAAAAAAGTACTGAAACTTACATAGTAAGCTATACAGAGTATCCCATATAAAGTAGACCACCTAGTATGGTGCAAGAAAGTGTATCTTCCTTGAGTCACTTTTTCCAAAAATCGCGTCAAAATATCATAACTTGCACTGCTCTACGCAGTGTAATGATTTCATCGCACAAAAAATAGTATACCGAATTTACTCATACTGCATAAAATTTCAACATTTAATACTGTAGGGAAGATAAATAACACACGTGTTTCTGAATTAACATAAAAATATAATATATATATAAGAATTACACATTTTACACTCGAGCGTGATAAAACACGTGGCCACCATACCCAACGCTCGAGAAGAAAAGCAAAACCATAATAATGCTAGATGGCATTCTACATCATACCATTGAAAGAAATATCGAGACCCGACTGCCGCCATCTATTGACTAAACAAGAAAAAACAATTACAAAAACAATCTCCACAAATACTACTAACAATCAAAATATTATTCTACTCTCACATGGATGAACCATGAAAACCTCGCCTAGAAGTGGAACTTATTAACCAAATTTTCTCACAAAATTTTAAGCAGCGAATCTCACGCGTTTGATATACAGGGTATGCACTAAATACGAGTGGCAAAATCGTTTACTTGACGTAGTGCAGTGGCCTTGCGAATGCATCGCTGTGATGGTCGTGCGCTAAAGCTGGCGCTAGACTTCCACTCTCATCAGAGGTTCACATTCCACTTTCTAAGACTGGCGCCCATTGGTAGGCGTTGCATTAGCCCCGCGAGCACGATATGTTTCGTTGCACCTCCATGTCCGATGCAGCCTCACTCAACAGCCTCAAACTCGCCAGTAATATTACGAAACAGATTTTCCTTCCAACAGACGCTATTGTTTTCCTCAGCCTCTATATTCTTTCCCTTTTCCGTTGAAATGTGGCTGCGATAAGAAATAGCGCGTGGTGACACTAGGCGAGCAATCGCGTAACCATTCACGCTCGTGCCCTGCAGTCACGGAGGAGTTCGATGGGAAAAGGGAAATATAGTTTCATGGGAGGAAACAGCTACTTTTGTCTTCTTTCCCATTGTTCTGTAACTTATTAGGTAGGGAGAATGGTTTCTGACATTACCTGATTTTTCAGGAAGATTGATAACAGCAAAGGAAATGCTGTATTGTAGACACTGGAGAATTTTTTCAATTATTTTCGTTTTAAGTGCTTCAATTGTTTGGCAACAATATGTATGTATAAATGTTTTTTTAAGTGGTATTTATATATATATATATATCTATGTCCTTGTACTGAAATAATAGATGGCCATCTAATGCATAGCATATCCGCTATTGTCTTTAGTTGCTTACGGCTTAGGGAATAAAGCCTATAGCACTCATTGCTCTGCATATTTCTGCTTCACTTATAGTCTAGATTCACCCTTCAAACCAGTAACGTGGGATTAAAAATCAGCTCGTATAAGATGCAGCGATAAGTACTTAAATATGACAAGGGAATAAGTGCAGATTATGTGTAATTACGATGCAAATGCGGGAGGCAACTGAATTTAATCTTGACAAATGGAATTACTTAGTTGCACCTACTTACATTTATATTCTTATAGTATTCATTACTTTTCTTATATTATGCATTACTTATCACTCAATCTTACTTCCTCCGATTCAGTAAAAGCACACTATTATTATTCCTCATTAACACCTCCCGCAAAAGTACACAAATCTTCCTCCGCCGCTAATTAAGCGTACGAAACAGACGTTAACACCCAGGATACGAAATTTGTTTGCAGTTTTCTTTGAAAAAATCGTCACTGCTTGCTAATTAGTGCTGTCAATTGGTAGACCTTGAACCAGGTGACATTGCAGCAATGAAACGTGGACGCTCGTTAGCCGGAAAGTATATTCCAAGCGCCGCGATTAAGATTCGACTCGCATTTTGACACTGAGTGTTACACGATCGAAACCCAGGTCAGGATCGGGCGCTAATTTTAGAGTTCACCTGTTTCGTTATGCGAGCCTTTTGTCATGGAGCAACGTACGCTGCACGACTCTTTCTGTTGTTTTAATGCGCCCCGCAGGGCGTGGTTTCAATGCACGGTGAGAACTTTTTGAAATGCCCCGCGCACCGGATAATTAACGCACCCCAATCACCATCGCAATTTGTACGGAGGAGTTGAAAGACGAAAGCAATTTTTCTTTTTTAAATTTTCATAAGCAGCCTTACTGTGATAACGATTCTCAAGGCATAACTGATCCTCCAGTGAATAAACGACGTGGTAATTAAATTCCCTCGACATTGAAAAAGAAATATTATGCTGCGCTATATAATTCAGTGGAAGCTTTAAGCGGATTTTATGTCAAACAAGTGACGACTCACTCCACTTTCTTCTGCCACCTTCATGCAGGAACCAGGCACTGTTGAAACAACAAACTCCAAATGTTGATTCTCTTTGGAGAGATCCTACCGCCGTGTCGAGTTACGAGCCGCCACAATGACACGATTTTGTTGTATTAAAATGGCCCTTGCTTTATTTTAAGCCCGGCTAGCCGGCTCGTCGCGCTGTGGGAAGCATTGTGAAAGATAATACCTTTCGGGTTTGTCGACTGCAGACGGCATACACGAGATTGACGTCATCGTTACGCGCCGTTGGCGCGCTAACGATCGTTTTCATAAAATCGCGCGCGCGTCCCGTGCAAAACGACCACGCATGCCCTGCAGGAAGTTGCCTTCGAAAGGTTCGCACCCGAGGCCGAATCCTCAAGGTCGTTGCACCGAGAATGCAAGCCGCTGCCTGCACTTGACGCGTACTATACAGGGTGTCCCATAGCACGTTGCATATACAGTTGCTGACAAAAGTATCCGCCACCCCATATATAATATAATTTGCATATAATCAATGTTAAAGTTTGGATTACCAAATGTAATTCGCAGTAGCATATTGGGAAACCAAGAATTTCGATACGCCAACTAGTGGCAGAAAATTAAACTACTGTCAGTAGGCCGAAATCCGTCGAAGTCCATACGATTATCAGTGTTTATATAGACATTTTGTGAAAAACGAGTGTTTTTAAATTTTTTTAAACACTAAATTTTTACTTCTTCGATTAATAAATACTTATTCGGAATGTTTGGTGGGATCCGAGCCTACTTGCAATAGTTTTCCAACTTACCACCGCAGCGCTGAAATCGAAGCCACGCCTCCACTTGGTTTCTCAATACGTTGATTAATATTGTCACAGCATCAATATTCACTAATTTTTTGCAAATGCTGAGTACCTGTAGCTTCATCCATTGCACTTCTTTCTGATAGTCCATCTATATACAGATATTATTAGACCTTGTAAAAGTAGAAGACGTGGAAGATTTGTGGAATTAAATGAATTATCAATTTTGAAAGCACATGCAAATTTATTTAAATTGGAGTGACCTAAGATATTTGTTGAAAGTTAAACTTTTATCGAAGGGACAAGCATAAGTTTCACTGGTAACTCAGGATAGTTGTTGAATGTGGAAATTTTGTTAAATAGGCAAGCAGTTAAGGTTAAATTTAATGAAAGCATAATCAGTTTTCACTGAATGTCTTCTTCCACACCAGTGTTTAATTTTAAAAAAATATTTTATTTTCCTCTGCTATGATTTACTGTTTTATAGCGAATTTTTTGCGTCGGGTAATGAAGTTTCAGAAAAAGAAGTTTATTCGACAGCAAATGCACGCAGTATCGCAAAGTTTTATTTCAAATGCCAACAGGATTACACCCAAGCTATTATTTCCCAGAGGCTCTTAGTACTGATTAGATAGTAACTAGAGAAGCGCACAGTACACCTTGAAATCGTCCAACGTTGAACAAAATATTATTACACCTCTAATATAAAGTTACCTTTCTTGCAATGAAATGAGTAGAAATTTCCGTAGAAATTTTTCAATGCTCACTTTCCAAAGATCACAATTTCAATTACATAATGAAAAATTTGTGCTCCAATTCTGTAAATTACGATTTACGAATCACCATAACCTCTCATTTTAAATTCCCTCTGCTTCTGTGTAATCCACGAAGCCCACTCACATCGTTGCAACGATCACGATTTCATTTACGGCACGAGGCGATTTGTCGAAAAATGGGACGGGTTGTAAAGTTGCCGAGGTGAGGTAGAAGGTGATTCGAGCACCTGCTACGACGTCCCATGGCGCTGCCGTGGATCCCATAGACCGGTCGCGGCTAGCTCCCTCTTCGTTCCCCATGCGTTCTCTTCTATTTCTTCACCACGCTTGAAACTCGTTCCTCGATAACACAAGCGGATCTTTAATGACCTCATTCAATGCACCAGGTATCGACTGTGTCTTCCACTCCGGACCACGGGTAAATACGTGAAAATTTTCGAACAACTTTCTCCACCTCCAAGCACCATCATATTATCGTTCAAGATTTTTTACTGCATTCCGAATAAAGGAGAGGCATAAAAACGTTTTAATAGAAAATATGAGAGAGCTCCGTCATCTATTTTAGGGTTTGATATTTTTAATAATTCCTTGGATACTTTTCGACGAATATATTTTCGAAGAGTACTTGTTGAACTCCCTTGTCGTTCACACAATGCACAATTAACACGTCTTCTTGGTATACGCATGGAATCGTAATATTTTAGCACCGGCTATTATTTTATCGCTCTCCGGAGCTCCAGGGCTGCTCGAATTACCGCGGCTTTCGCCCATTTATTTTACTTCGCCTCCATTTATTTTACTATCTCAGCACTGCTCCAATTCGGCTAAAATTGGAGGAGCTCTTGAAGAAACATCCAGCGACAACACTTCTAAAATAGGCCCATCCATTTCGATAATGCAATTAATTTTTACGCCAGGAACAAGCAGGATTTCGTTGAATCAATCAGAGGCAATTGAAAACAACTTATAGGTTATGCTCGATCGACGAATGAATCTTTACTCCTTCTAAGAATTATTTGTTCTTTTAATTACTTTCTTATTACATTCACTTAACTCTCGTTCACTTCGTCACTTAAATTTTGTTCCCGCTGCAACGTCAACTCAACCACTTCCTTCTCATAATTAAAAAACCATTATTTAACTCCGAGCTACTCGGATACTTCCACTGCACAATTATCTGTTCGCAGAAGGCGAATAATAATTATTCACTTAAGGATGCATCGGTTGCAATTGACTGCAACGCTGCTGCATATTTGCAATGAACCAGATGAAAGCTGCGTCTCGTAATGTAATTCATTAAATCGTGCGTGGCGCGTAGGTTCATTCTGAATACGCGAATGTAGTTACACGAGTTGTATCCTTTCCTGCAACCCAAGCCCAGGAAAATCGTGCGCGAGTGTTTTACGAGCACTTCTGAAACGCGCAGTCACCATGTTCTAATAATACATCCAAGAAAGAACCACGTAGCGTTACATATTCGCGGAACACTTGATACTTGTAACAGCCGCGGACAACGTACTTATGCCCGTTGCTGCAACAAAGTATTATTCTGTTGCAATAATTGATGGCCGTAAAGCCAATAAAAAGCACGTGACAAAAGGCATTTTGTCAGTTGATACCGTCCATGAACGTATGATGCCGATAATTCTTCATTTATTTTGCAGTCACGGGGATTATATTAATTTTGTTGCACTAGGTAGACGATGCAGAAGTGGAGTCTCGTAAAAAAAAATATTGATTGTCCCGAGGGATGATAGGGCAGACTGATTAAATTGAAGAAAGAGAGAATGGCACAGAAAATCTAGTGAAATCTGCAGATATTTCAGCATTTATCGAGGTTGACGTTTTATAAATAGATTAGTAGTTTGCTGATGACCTGCGAAGTTATGCTTACGACATAAAGAAATGTAGATTTTTAAGTTTGATACTCTCAGGTTTAAAGGTCAACTGCAAAATCAGAGTTCAGAAGATATCTGCCGGGAAATCTCGAGAAAGATGTGAAAGCAGTTATACCTATATGGCCGTCTTAGTAACTATGCCGCATTAGTTATAATGTTATGGTTTAGAACGGTATGCAAACATGAAATTTAATCGAAATGCAATGTTACTTTCTGAATAAACACATCTGGAAATTACTAAATACTTCTGGAGACTTAAATGTCACTATGCTGCAGTTTTTTCAATGGTAAAATAGGTATTGAACCGTATCTACAATTGGGAAAATGGAGGCCATACTGATTAGTTTGGATACAGATTCAGTAATAAGATTCAGGAGCATACAATAAAGAAAAATATTGTTTTTGTCAAATTTATGAAGTAGATATGAATGTGATATTTATACAACATAAAGAAACAGTCAAGAAATATTCGTTGCATATAGAAACTTAAATGTCAGAAAAAACGAACATACTAGTATAATATTAATGGTGCACTAAGCTATCGATATAACTGTTTACATATATCGAGGACCTAAAGGAACTAACACTTGAAACTCAATTTTCTGGAAACAAGCTTGGTACTAAATTATCAAAATTTGAACGAAATCGTTTACCCAGCTTCGTGCATTCCCCTTGACAGGCAGCAAGAAACTGCAAGGTATCGAAAAGTTGCCTACGTATGGCAGAATGTTTACAGACACTTAAGTATCATCACGTTCGAAGAGTACTCCCAAACAAGGCGCAAAAAGATTTGTATGCCGTCGCGTGGCTTCCTCCTCCGGTTCTAGTCAGTCGAGACAGCTCCCACGGCGGAACTCCCAGAATTTATATGGAAGTAGCCATCGATGCTTGTAAATAATCCGCCCTCTGACGTCTGAGATTAAACCGCGATAATTGGACTATCATGCATCTTATGTATACCTGACCGAGTTTATTTATCAATGCACGTACGTATGCACGCGCTACCATGCGGTATGGAGCGACATGAATCACGCAAGTCTATTATCCTCCTCTCTGTGGAACGTCCCCCACCCCTCCGATAATGCCAGTGGGCCTGAAAATAGCCTGCCCGTCACGGCTACTGACGACATCGTATGCCCAATGTGGGCCCATCATTCGGAACAGACCGATCCCCGTGGTCGATTAAATCTTGAATTCCTTTGCAAACCATTGCAGAATGCTTTATTGGGTTCCTTGATTATTAGAAACATTTCATTTGGAGGGTATGCGCTGAAGGGTATATGAAATTATAAATGGGACCTCCAATTTGGCTGCTCCAATTTTTAATTCAGAATTGAGCCAAGTTATGCAGAAAGCTACCAACCCACAATTATCTGAAATTGAGTTTTAGTTTCAAGATTTTAACTGTTGGAGAAATGTAGCTTTATTTCTATTGGGTATATTTTATTTCTTGTTATTGTTTTACCATGCTTTTTAATAGGTTATTTAATAGTGAGTAGGATAACTAATGTTATTTTAAATTTTCTGCAGTTTTTGTTTTTTAAGCCTAAAATGGAACTATGGCTTCGTAGGTTTAATCTAGTTCTACGGATTGGTAATTTTTTGCAAAATAAAGATCACCCAATTATGGGATTCATACTGTGTTTAACTAACTTTTTGTCAATTTGATGGTTGGTAGGTTTCTGTATAACTTGGTCCAATTATAGTTATGACTTTGAATTTTTAGAATATAGTGCGTAGAAACTTGTTTTGAAACAGTACTTTTTGTGGAGTTAACTAGAGAATTAGAAGCACCCCATTTGTAGATCATGGCTTCAAAAGTAGAGGAATGGGGGATTGAGTTTGTTTATTTTAGTTTTTTGAAGTTCGTCGGTTTAATCTTAGTACTGTAAGCTATCTGGTTGGAAATACTAAATTGTGTGTGCCAGGCAAATGTGAGTTTCCCTTCAATTTGCCAGTCATGTTAGGAAACCAATTGTCCCTCTACCTTCCAATCATCAAGGAATCAAGTAGAGTAAATCTCGCGTTTCAGCATTGCGATTCATGATTGCTCGTCACAGTCGAGTTGGAATTACGTCCCTAACGGAAGGTACGACTAGAATCTGATCCCTAATTAGAAACGCGCGCCTGATTTTGTGCTCCATTGCCGGTAAATCAAGTCCTCGGGCTAGTAAACAGAGTTTCTAGTTATGAAATAGGGTAAACAATACGATTTATGTTACAAGCAAGCTATACCTCACGACCGCGTTCTCGCGTTACACGGAGTCTAAAAATAATTTGGAGAATACAGGGATTAAGATAAAGTGTAGCTCTATTCTGTCATCGATTCACAAAGAATCTTTAGACATTATACGGTTCATTATTCAAATTTCTAAAGAATTCATAGGGAATAAATTTTTTAAGTTTTCGAACTTCGAAAATATTCCCTCAAGTGGCCGAATATTGCCATCACTCTTGGAGACAGTTGCCCAACAAGTTTTCTAACAGTTTTCCTTGAATTTTATTTTCAAAAATACTCATTGCGTACCCACTATATAAACCTGCCCCTTCTTTCGTTGTCTACACTATTTAGCATTATCTGAAGCTTGCAAAACCGACGACGGGCCGTTCATTAACATTTCCCACGTCAAATGCCAAGGTAATATTACATATACCCATGGCTGCAAAATGGCTGAGTTGATATGGAAAAATAACTCGAGTATCGTACATGCTTGTTGTACAATTCAATTTCATCATTAAAATAGATACCCACGATCAAACTACACAAATAAAACTCAAGATCTCTCGCCGTATTTCAAGGAACACCCAACAGGCAGATACTTCATACGCTACAATGTAATAACAGTAGCTCAATTCGCTTAAATGTGCCGATAGCAATCTTTTCGCATAAATTCGACGTAGCGGGCTGGTTCCAGTTCCCATTTAAGGAACTCCGTTACACCATTCTCATCCCGAGGAACGCGCGACAGAAGCGTCCAGCTATAATTCAGACGTTCCGCGAATTCCAGGGAAAAAGGAGACACCAGCTTCGTATGGGCGTTCAAATTCGAGGCCTCCGCCTCGCGTTTCCTAATAGTCGAATTAACCTCGCGTTGAGTTTCCTTTTCGTCGTCGGCGTTATTGGGGCTAATAAGTCCATCGGTCAGCATCGAACGGGACACACGTCGAGCGCAACGAGCTTTAACGTGCCAGTGATTTACCGGCCATAAAGTTTGGACGTTCTGTTTTTGCCACCTCCCACCTTATCCGCGGCAAAAAGACGACTCCTCTCGTTGTAGACGCAGCTTTCGCCGCGGCTGCAGTTTCCGCGGGAGCGACGGAGAGAGGCTTGGGGGGAGCGCAGAGGACCGCGCGAGACTTCTGGCCCACTTGCCGTGACTTGACTCGAGTCGACTCGTTGCACTCGACTCGTCTGTAGAAACCAGTGGAGTGACGTCATGCATAATTAGTTCTTTGATTCTCTCTCTCTCCCTCTCCCCCCCTCCCTGCCCCTCCATCTCCTTTTTTCCCCCTCCGCCCGTCCCCGTGGCCTCCCCTGCTCCCCAGTGTCGCTTCTATTCCGACGAGCCTGTCGTTCCTCTTCAGTGATGTAATTGAATCAGTCTGAAAGATTAGCGGTTTTAGGTTCTGATAACGGCAGTTGCATAATCGACGTCGCTCCTCTGTCCAGCGCTCTGTATATTTCAAGAATTCAAAGAATCGGCGGCATTCAAAAACTGGCAGTTGCATGACAAATCTCGCAGAGAAAGATTCCAGCAAGCCTCTAGCGCAGTCGGGGGTCCCCAGTGTTTAGATCCCAAACCAGATACTCCATTTTCATGAATTCCCAAGCATTTAACGCCGTTCGCATGTATATACTTACCATTATCGAGGTGCTGCATAGAATCGCATAAGACGCGACGAGTTCTGTTCGGCGGTTGGCAATGTCACAGATAATGGAGCAACGTTACCCTCGAAAATGCAGGGTGCACGTGATCCAGTAATGGTGGACGTAGAATGTTAAGGGAGACAGCAGAGCCTGAGCCTTTGTTCGGCCAGTCCCCATTGATCACGGCGCAGGCAGAGAGTTAATTAAACAGGTGTTTTTCCAAGTGCCTACTAAAATGCCATCCGGTTACGCTACTGCCTGTACCACTCTCGATCTCTCT